>JAINEB010000011.1:28590000-29913750 GCA_022840565.1 Eubasilissa regina
CACAATACACGCCAACTCGTCTTCTCACATAGGTTGCTGATATTTGGGATATGAACTGAAAAGGTTGTCAAAGAGAAGCGTGGTTTTAGAAATACATGTATTTACAAAAAAAAGAAATAATGTGACATAAACAACTTAAACATAAAGATAACTTACATGCTATAACTTAATTAACTAAATTATCCTAATCCTTAAAAGCTACCTTACAAATAACCCAAACATAAGCTTAATCTACATCAGCCATCCTCGGGGACAATGGCTCCTGGCGTCCCGATGCGGTCCCTAGTGCCGTTCCTCGACACCTCCTGATCCGGACAGCCGTCATCGCACGGTATCTCTCCGAGCAATTTTATCCTTAAACTACACGACTGCGAAGAAAACTATCCAAACCTAGCATGTCCGTGTCTAAAAATAGCACTCACAGAGGAAATAAAATTGAAGATTGACCCATTCTAAAATAGAACCGATATATAGAAATGACGAGGAAAAGGATCAAAAAACTGACATGGATGTTCAAAAACATAAGGAACATTATGAGCAATCTACTTCTAATGACGGTATACTATGCACTAGCCCAATCTATCATTAAATATGGAATAGTAGGATGAGGATGCACTACAAAAACTTCACAAAAACCTCTGGTTTCAGAACAAAAAATATTACTAAAGATTATATTCACATTATCAGTGAAAACAAGCTAAAATATACTTTTCAACAGCCTGGGGATACTAGACATTGTCCAGATCAACGTTAAAAACATTCTAAATTACATATTCATCAATAACGACATCTGGGGTTTCCATGGATATACCAAAAATACCAGAACCTCAGAGGAGAACAATTTAGCAATTCCTAGGTTGTGCTCCACATGAGGCGAAACAACTATGTTTTTGTAATACCCAAATTGTATAATTCTCTCTCTAAATACATAAAAAATATTGAGGAACACAAAAAACGAATCGTAACGAAGTTTTCAAGATCTGTCGGCCGATACAAAATTCCTGATAAAAGAGAAATCTTTGGGATCTTCATTTGATGTGCGAGGCCGCACACAACAGCCTATTGTTTAAAAAGCCACCTTTACTTTTAAATGCCTTTGCGTGCACCGGCGACCTCGGCAATTAAGGGATATTTTTTTGATCATCGTTCTATAACATCGACGAACACGTGCTGACCTAATACTTCTCTTCAAACTACTGCAAGGCCACATTGATTGTCCCAGCCAATTAGAGTTAATATCTCTCCATGTGCCATCTAGATCAACCCGGCAATCCGTACTCTTCCGCATTCCCAGAAGTAGAACATCTTACATACAAAATTCATTCATTCACCGGTCATGCAAATACCATAATGAGAATTTTACAGAAATTGACTTGTTCAACATTAGCCTTACTACGCTCAAAGGGTTCTTTTTATGAACCACCACAATCTAAACTTTGGCCATTCACTCTACCTATGTTGCTCTCCCTTTACCGCAACGTTAGTTGCAACCTCCCCACCCTTCTCCTTCTTTTATCTAAACATACTTTGTATCCAAATATTTTTTGTGGATTTTCTTTATTAGTATCGCATGTTAAATAATTATTATGTTTATTACAATATGTTTTCACTGTCAAAATCTCTTAATAAAAAATAATAAAATAAAATCAAAGTTCAAAGAAGAGGCGGACGTATTAAGCGCGTCTGTGCCGCTGTTAAAGGTCATCTGTTCCATTTTTTCCACATTGAGTGTAAGCGAGTTTGTATCTAGGCACATTTTCATTTTCCTCATAGCATCTTCAGTTTTTATGTTGGTATTCATTATTAACGTCAAAACAATTTAATAATACCTAAATAATAAGGTACAGAAGTCACCTATTTGAATTTGGCTGAGATTGAATAAATTAAGACATGACTTTCAATAACAATTCAAATTTTTGCATTTTTTTTCAAAACTGTGGGTGTTTGTTTATTATTCATTTATATCAAGAGTTATTCAATAGATTAGACTTTTTTTTAAACTATTGTTTAGATATGACCTTTACACTCATTTAAAACTAATAAACTGCACATATTATTTGCCATAATTAAGACAATACAAGCTTTCTTATAAAAGTCGATAATTTTAATAATCCATTAAAGTTCCATACGCCGCTCTATCCGGCTACGACGGACGTTGAATCCGCGCTGTCATTACTTTCATTAAAAATCGCCGAAAATATATGTTTTCACGCATATTTTATCCACAATATGAATAATTAATATTGAACTTATTCACAAGATAGTAAATTTAAATTTTAAATTTTTTAGTAGTAAATTTCATAAATTAGATGTTTTTTACTGATTTTAAGGGAAAACAATGTTTTCTTGAACAAAGTGAACATTTTATGTGCATTATTTTTACTTAATTCGCAATTAAATATTTCGTTTATGTATAACACTGCTGTCTTTTAACCGTTAGAATGCTACGCGGCGCAAAAGCGCTGCGATCGTTTGTATCGAAAATTGCGGCGCAGCGCAAAAGCGCTGCGAGTTTCAGTGTGTTTTCGGTGCTCCGCGGGAGTGCACGTACGCTAACCTCGCGCGTAATTTGTAATGAGAGTGCATTCTTATACATTTAAAAATAACTTTTATCGTTTTTTTATATATTTTTAAAAAAATAACCATGTCACGTGCTATTATTTCGAACGTTGATTCGATTCCTAGTGATTCTACGGGGAGTGAAACGACAGATACAAATAGTGATGATAGCAGTATTATAACGCATCGAAGAAAAAGATTGAGGATTGAAAGTGAGTCTTCTACCTCCTCTTCATCTACAGAAACAGAAGAAACACAATGTTGTACGTGTATTTGGCAAAACATAATTGTTGAGCTATTTTTTTTTGATTTTTTATTTTCTAAAAGAAATAAAATACAATAATATTGATATCACTTTATGTTTAATAAACATTAATAAACAATAAACATTTTATCTTTATAATGCAAAAATAATTAATAAAATTGATTGATATTTGTCTAAGTTAGAGTGTTTTATTTGACACCATTATTTTTTCCTCTAAATTAATCAATATGTGTATAGCAATTTTCATTTATTTTTGCCAAAATTGCTTAGCACTAAAACGGTTAAACACTAGCTGTCTGTTTTATAAATAGTATATAATTATGAAACATAACACCAAAACGGCAACATGGCGTTTTAAATCGATAATATTAAACAAAATAATTAATTGAGACTGTCAAAATATTTTTAATTAAAAGCATTGATTTAAGCGACCATCTAAACATATGTAGGTTTTAATTTTCGATGGATTAATACAAATGACAACACACATTTTTATTTCATTCCATATACCAATAAGAAAAACCGTGGAAAAGACTCCAGACACGAGTTATTTTTGACAAGAAAATCAACAATTTTATTGTCGACTCTTTCTATTCATACATTCCTCTCTCCCATGATTTACGTAACAAATAACGTTATTAATTATTTATCTGATACTTATAAGAATTTTAAAAATTATTATCTTGATAGCATGTGTAATTCACATAGAATTTCTCGAATTTCAAACTGGAAAAATGAAATTACGCCTTAACAAAACTCCATGTTTATATATATGTTACTGGAGAAGGATGTTACGTATCCCGCAGATAGCACGAGGCACAAATGTCTCAATTATCCTCAGATTGGCGCACTCAGTTAACTCCGGGATGCCGTGGCTTGTGAACCGTAAGTCAGATCGAGACGAAACAAGTGTTAAACGATAGCGTATAAGTTCCGCTAACAAAGTTTGTAAGGTTTAAGTGATAAGTTGTAACAAAAAATTCATAATGTTGAAGTATTTGGCCAATAAGTCGAGTCGAATCCAACGATACCCCATTCACAGCAACGGAAAGGGCTAGGGCCCACAGATAAAGGATAAAAGAGCGCGCGATCGTGTAAATTCCTTAAAAGCTTTGAAGATTTTATAAAATATAGCTCGCTTTGTTGAGTTGGAATCAAAGCGAGAGTAAACAACTCTCCAAACGATTTCGGTAATGTTCCGTACAGGAAACAAGAAGACAAGGGTGGTTCGCCGATCTCCGCTTCTCTCAACTAATGATGATGATGATGAGGTCAGAAGAAATGAAACACACAAGTATGTTCTTTCTAGGAAAACTGCGGTTAGAGAATGATTTCCCGATCGCAGTGAACTAGCTTTTATATAACTTTGAACAATGAACAATTCATTTAAACAGTTGAGCATTCATGATTTATGATCATATTTAAAACACGTGATGTGCTGATTGGGCGAGTCTCAACAATTTTTATCGTTCCATTTATTCCCACGAGGCACTGAAACAGGCGTCAGAAAGAGTCTGTTGTGAACAGTGTCACTTATTGTGTGGAGCAGGCGCCGACATACACGCATGCTGGCGCCTATCCAATATTTTGTTTTTATTACTTTATGGTTGCTTTGGCCACGTATTTATCCAAAACACCACATTACAGATGTTCATCGATACATTTATTTGCTCTTCGGCGCCTGAATTGCGGCCTTGGTTTGTTTGCTATTAAACATTCCAGGCGAGGATGGCGTGAGAATTCAATTGTGTTCAATGCAAGTGATAAACGAATGCTTTAAATACTGTATTATCTTTTATACATATATACCGTACGTATGTACGGTCCTTTACGGCTTCTCTCGTATTAACGCAAGTTGAATACTCCCTGTGCATGCCGTCTGTCCAGTAATCAGTAACATACCTTTCCCGCTCTGGCCAATTAATCGCTTAGGGATTACGCTGACGTGGGAACAAACTGCATTCCGACGCCGAGCTGTCAACACATATGTTTATTTGAACGGTCGATAGTAACGCCGTGCGTAACGCCAGGACCACGAAAAATTAGAGGTGTTCGTCAGCATCAGGAGTGCAGTAATATCTCCGTTCTTAACTTCAAAAGTGCGAGTCAACTGGAGGTGAAACTCGACGTCCAACCCGGGACCGAGAAAAAAGTTGGCCAGATTCATCTGCCAATATTCCTTTCTTGTTCCAGTTCGGATTGCGTCAACTATTAATTTTATGATCTTATCCCACCACCGAGATAACAAATGTCTACGTGAAGTGAAAACGATCCTTTATGACTTATTAAATAACCTTGGAGTCATTTAAAAAACTCGTATCGAAGTAAAACTGATTAGTATAAATAAGAGAAAAACATAACTCCCAAAAAAACCGCCAGTTCAAAGTTACCGCTCCGCCTTACTTCTCTTACCAGAAGAATTAACGTTGATTCGGTACAGTATGTAGCGGACGTGGTTGTAAAACATTACACATATTGGTTAGATTTTAAATGTTTAAACGGTTTTTATTTTAAATACAAATTAAACGTATTAATTAGAAAGAATAAATTTTATCGAAAAATATTGTTGTTGCTACCGGGATTCGAACCTGGATCTCTTCCAATCCTTAATATTATATATAAGTTGTATCAATGTATCCAAAATGTAATAAAATGAATTATTAATTCTGACGCCTCCTAGCCGATTACTCAAATGTATTTGAGATTCCGTAAAAATAAAGTAGATGTAACATATAGGTTCGAAAATTTGTCGTCAATGTACTGTGTGCCGTTCCAGGTTCGAATCCCGAAAATATTTTTCGATAAAATTGATTTTATATGTATATCTTTCTAATTAATACTGTTAATCATTATTTAAAATATCACAGAGCTATGTTCCGAATAACTTCAACTTCACAATGAGAATGTGTTCTCCTTAATAATGGTTTTTATTTTATTTAGTAGGAGACAATGTCAGAGAATATGTGTAGACGTGATAAAATTTTGTTCTTGGGATAAACTCAGAGATCAGCTTGAGGTTGATATAGAGAGACAAAAACTCAAACCACTGTAAACAGTGTAAGTTCCGACGACAATATTTGATAGATGCACATAAACATCACCTAAAACTATCGTAGATCCCTCCTACTATCTATTCTGAAAGTCAAATACACTTGGCGAGCTGGCGTACATTATCTTGAACATTTCGACAACTCGCTACAAGACGGCCACATTATGTGAATGTCTCTAATGTTGCATGTGGTGTGTCAACAGACGAAGAAAACGTGATAAACATGACAACACTGACATTTGACGTTTAACATATGAGCGTGAAGTAAGGCGCGCAACGGCAAATCGAGACGATAGTTGTCTCCAAAGTATTTCATGGGAGCAAAATCCTTACCTCGGAGAATCTCAAGTCTCAAGTCAAAAATCTCCTAAAAAAATATCCATGTCTACAAACGTACGAGCTCACAAGTACAAAGAACGAAAATTAAGCTTTATAATGTTAAAAAATATTTTAATTTCTAAAATCTTCTAATTAATCTTTCATATATCATTGCGTAAAGGATGCACACACTAATTTTATATTAGACCCCTCCAACTCACCTATCCAACAAATATGTCCATTTTAGTTGTTCTAGTATTTCACATTAATAAATTCGTCGGCAGGCCAGTTTAAAAATAATATTTAGTCAAGACACAAACCACTTTATTTGACGAAATTATGTGTCACGTATTTAAATAATTTTCAACACTGAAAAGTATATTTTACGAAAATACTTCACCATACGCTTTCTGCTAGTCTTTATGTCCCAGACATACTAAACTATATGTATCTCGGTTCTTTCATTTCAAACAGTGGAGAATATGAAATAAAAGGACGAATTCCATGATCGGATAAGCAATGAACAAACTGAAGAAAATTTGAAAACACAGAAACCAGGGCGAAGATTGTTAGAATACTAGTCTTCTAGTACTTGAGACATGTACACTAGAGATGCGGTGCTAGCGGCGTAACAGCTCACAAAACAAACGGCTCCATTTTACGAGAAATAAAAGTTGAGGAACTTGTCTACTATGCGTATACTGAAATACTTGGGGCGTGTCACAAGACATACGGACGCAATGGAGAAACTGGTGGTATGAGACAGATACCACTAGATGGACGGATCTGGTGACGTAAGATTTTTAAGAGATTTTGGAGATTGAAAATGTTATATTTGATGTGTACTGATGCAAATGGAAGATAAGTATTCGGTCTTTATTATGCCTACCTACCTAACTTTTCCTGCGGTGTTCTCTATGATTTTTTACCAGTTTCTTGATACCGTGCGTACCGGTTATCTTCCTATTGTGCATAGTGCGTCAACGAAGTGTGATTTCCCGGAGCCAGAAGACCCATGGATCCAGTGAAAGAATAAAATCCAGATACCTAAAGGAGCAACTCTCAGGTGGGTCGTGTATCTTCCTGGTTCTGGTTGGTCCTTCAGCCCCCCTGTTCTATGTTCCTATCTCTCTACCAAATTCCTACATCCCCTTGTTCGATCAGATAGGTTATGAGATATCAGAGGATTATGTGTTAGCGTCTCCTGGATAAATTACACCGGGCGCTTACATGTTAGTTTGAATTATAACACGGAGTTTGTGTGTGCGTCTGTGTGTCGTCAGAGCAGGATGAACAATGAAAGACTACTCACAATAGATCGATGTATATCGATGCTTGAAACACAATTACGGATATAAAGTACTCGTATGGAAAGCTACCGCGAGAGAAATGGCGCCCACGGGCCGGTCTCTTTTTTCTATGACTATGTATTTCGGTCGGTACTGGCGTGATTTTAAGATTGATGATAGCTCCGTTTTGCACACATGTGTACGAAGAGTGCGTGCAGATTGTGGAGGACCCTAAATGTCGTTCGTCAGTTGGGTGATTTTGCTTCTCCTCAGCAACACAGCGATCGTACGAAATAAAATAACTGTTTGTAATTTTTGAACCTTAATGTCAGATCAAACGTGTACACTGGTTTAAGTTTTAATTTCTTTCTACATATAAAATTTCTACACGTGTACACGTTGTTAAGAAATATTTCAACTAAATCTATGAAATTATCTCATCGTGTCTCCTTCGGTAGGCATAAGTCCCATAAAACAAAAAAAAATGATGTCTGGAAAATAAGGTTCTTCGAAAAGCTTTACCATATTAACTCATACAAAAAAAAATACTAATTACATATAAAAAAAATATATATGTATCTTTTTCGTATTGAACGATTTAAATTTCATTGTGTTCATATTTAATGCACGGCCTTGAGTTGGTGTTAATGGGACGAGCACTTATAGACTAATCACTTTAATACACGATTATCGTGTTATACCTATATCGTTTTTATACCACAATCATAAAAAAATCCTAGGTATTAATTTATATTTATCGCTCATTTATAAACTCTTACAGGTCAATTTATTGTCAATGTCAATGTGTGCGTGAACGTTATCTAAACGAGAAAGAGACAAAGTCGTATGCCCGCTTTACGCTAGACAGTAATGCAACAGCGAATTTGACGCTATGGTATCGGTTGTGTACACCGCGCGCTGTGTGTGTTGCTGTTTTATGTCGTACTTCAGCTAGATGTATAAAAATAAATTTAACATATTGATAATAATTATTAACCATTTAATAATTATAATACAATAAAATATATATGTAGCGCCAAATTCCAAAAATCCCAATAACAAATTTCGGATAATTGAGTAAAATATGTAGTTTTGTAGATTATTTTGTCAGCTATATTCAGAACTCATTGTTTGTTCTAAAAGCCATTTGAATCCCAAAGCAGACCGAGGATAAGTTGTAATTCAATCTAAAATGAAATCGGCTAAATCACAACGCTTGTTGATGATCACGTGATTTTAACGTGATCTAAAATCCAGTATGGCTGCCAGTAATACAGGGTGGCCCAAAAAAAGTGAGAACATTTACTTTACTTACTTACCTATGATAAAACAATTTGCGACTCGAAAAACGTTCGGGGCGCTAGGAATATGATCAAAGAGTTTCAAAACAAAACATTACAGCAGGACGAAGCTCCATCTCACACAGCCAGAAATACAATCAACATTCTTCGTCGTGAGAATGTTAATTTCATCGAGCCAGGCATGTGGCCACAGTAGATTATGCAACATATTGATTGATTTCTGATTAGCTAAATATTGTGCAAAATTATAATTAATTATATTATGTTTTCGAATAACTCATGTGTTACGAGATGTTCTCACTATTTTTGGACCATCCTGTATATATTACAGAATTGTCTCTTTAAAAAATCCTGATGTAAAAACGAAAATTTTATACATTTGCTTTCATAATGTGTTTTTCATCCATAACTCAAAAACACAAACCCGTTTTAGGGAGTTTTGGATTTAGGAGCTACAAATACTAAACTACTGGTATGATGAAGGGCATCGACAGAATCATTATTATTATTATTTCATTCCCCATACATAAAATAATTAAACATAAAATAAATCTATGTACAGATTCGTCAGTGGCCAATTGCACAGTGACACGAGTAAAAAATTAAATCTTTAGTATTCATCGTGATATATATTTAATGAACGATGAAATATATTTTTTATTTATTATCTTAGTTTTATTAACCACTGAATTGAGTTTAAAAAACATCTACCGGTTTCGAAAAATACCTTTTCCTTCTTCAGGATGTCATAACTAACTAAAAATATAGCATTGTTTCTTCACCAAAGTCTATTTTTAAACTTTTTAAAAAAACAACAATTATTTAAAAAAATAAATTTAGTACCTAACTCGAATTGCTGCTCGATACAAATTTAGTCGAATAATTGTTAGGAAAAAATTTTAGAATAGGACTCGTAGTTAAATTTAGTTGGCTGTTTAGAATTTCCTGATTACTTTTACATGCTTTATTTATCTCCAACGACTCCAAATTATTTAATTTGTGACCTACACCGTTTATATGCAAAATTGACAATCCCAATTTTTTATCAAAACCATGACTATTTTCTATCAAATGATTAGCAAATTCTGAAAACCCACTATTGTTCAAACATCTCAAATGCTCCTTTACTCTTATATTAAAATTTCTACCCGTTTTACCAATATAAAATGCAGCACAATCCTTGCAACTAAGTTTATAGATACCAGAATTGTTAAATTTATCAAATTTAAAACTAAGATAATAAATAAAAAATATGAATTTTAACCACAAAGTAAATATTGCTAATTTTAAAAGTAAATATATTTTATCCTAAATATGATCACGAATGAAACTAAAATGTACCTTGTAAAAAAATATAAAATATTCTTTAAAAAATCCTGAGCAATAAATGTTGAAGTCTTTTTTACTCATCCCAATTAGTCGTTTGTACTTACGGTGTGATGCTCAGATAATATCGAGGAGATTGTCGGGCGAAATGCGATAAACAGAAAACTGTAGACAACAAAAAAAGAAACCCTAAGATAAAGGTTTAAAAGAGAAAATGTGCTTAAATAGCGATAGTTTCTGGTGCAGCAGTCACCAATCGAACACAATCACAGTCACAATGACTACTTAAGAAAGACTTTAAGGGTCGGTTGTTTGATCAATAGTAGAGATTGTGATCGAAAATTCTCAAGAAATTCTGAATAATTTTGATTCTCTTTTCTCGAGAATTTTTTATTTTGATATTTCGAGAATTTTTAACGAGAATCTCGAAAATTTTAACGAATGTTCTGAAGCCAATTACAACACCAGTGACGGCCCTCAGCCCTCAGCTACTTATCTACTTATTGGCTGTGGCAATAATACAGAGATGAGTAAAAAACTGATAAAAGACAAGATGTGATGTTAACCGCAGAAAAATTGTAGGTGAAACAGCATCACGCCACCATATTGGCGTCAAAATTTTTAAAATTCAAAAGTCACAGGCTGGGTTTTCGAAATTTTCGAAAATGTTCGAAATCAGCGAAATCATCATCGGACGGACTCTCATCACTAAAATAGCGGGATATTGAATGATACATCGTAATTATCAATGTGACAAATGACTTCTGAAGCAGCTGTGAAGTATCCGACATTTTTTTACTAAAGTAACTTTATTACTATAGTAAAAATTTACCACTGATCAAAACGCCGACCCTAAATGCACAATAACAACATTTTTATAGCTTAAAACTCGAGAATAAAATGCCACACCTTAAGATTTCATTTTAAATAATGAATTTAAACCGATTATTGCCAAAAAAAATGTTTCGTTTGTGTCTGACATACAAAATATAATCGTTTATATTTTTTATATTATTAAATTGCGTGTAAAAAATAGTGTACACAGTACATATGTAAAAATATCACAATAATATGAAATCGCAAGATCAAGGAACAATTTATCTTTGTGAAATTTCTAATATTAAAAGTTAAGTCGTTGGTTTTTCTGTTTGAATAAATCACCTGTTGTATTTATAAGAGACATTGACATTTCAATCAAATATAATATATCGATGAAAGTGTCACAAACAAATCTGTGTTTTTATTTATGCGTATCCAATTTGAGGAGGTTGATCTTGAATGTTTATTAGCTAGTTTAAATACTAATTATATGTATTAATTAGAAACCTCAAATTACTGGGGTGCTCGAGGTGTCTTTCCGAGATTATCGAGAGCTACCTCGGGTACCGTTCAGTGGTTCTGAACTATGGCGAGGTGAGCGTGACCAGAGAAGCAGACAAGGGTTGTCCTTGAACCTATCCTGTGGATTGTCCTTTTTAACCCTTCCCTAGCCGTGCAGTAACATAGGTCTACCGAGTCAATTAAATCGTATTTCGATAAATATGCACAATATAAAATCCTAGTCCTAAATCATTTGCACTTAGAAATGAGTTGTGGAAAACCAATTATGTGTAAAGCGAATAATTTTTTAATTCAATGTATTAAAAATACCATTTGTGAAAAAGATCAAACATTAATTTTAATGAGAGATGTAGATGAGGATCATGTTAGATGGATCTTTTGACGAATGCGTTACAAGAATAATGTTTGAGAATAAAATGTACGTATTTAATTATTATATTTATTATTTCTTATTATATTTATGGTAACTGTGACATTAACTATTTTAAAGTCATTTAAGCTTGTAAAAGCATTTTATTCCCATTTAAAGTGTTAAAAAAAACTCTAATTTCTTGCAGTAACACGAGTTGACAGCATGGTTCCTTTTATTTATCTTTATTTTTAGCATGGTATGGTAAAGGTTAACGACTTCCTTTTGCTACCACTTCCGGACGGGTGCGATTCTGTCATTGGTAGAAGCTAATAGTCGGCGAGACCTTTTTTATTTTAACATATTTAATTATCTTTAAAAAAGCACGTACGTACGTACGTAGTGATCAATTCGAATGCTGTTCTCGGGTAGACGTGTATTGATAACTTTGATATTAGTGAACGCTGGCGCGTCGCCCAAAACGCTGTGACGTGTCACCTTTATCGGTACTTTTTACCACAGCTGGAACGCGTTCCGGTATGAATCAATAGAACAAAATATTAGCAACAGAACACGTGTGAGTGTGTTTGCTTACATTACAGGAATAGTGGTAACGCTCTACCAGTTCTCCCGCAAACCAGTAAATGAATAGACATGAAATAAAGTGTACATATAGGAGAGGGGTTTGCAACATTAGCTGCGGAACGAGAAGCATAAATCCGATAGTTTACGACACATTTAGGTATGCAACAGTAAAAGTATATACTTTTCTAAAATTAAATCTTTGTGTAAACAAGACGTATTTTTTAGGTTAATGCACATTATATTATCAGCGTTCAAATTTTCGTTTCAATCGAGTCATATTTTTAAAAAAAGTCACAGAGCTATTTGATTACGCGAGTGGCACCAAAATTAAAATATTTAAACTAGAAATTTTCGTTAGTTCATGTCTACATATTTGGTGGTCTGTGGCTGATCCTGAATACACTTTATAGGACAATAAATAATATGATTTCATTCGAAATATACTTTCACATTCTAATGTGACGAACCTGAGTAAATCAAAATTGTAAACTTTAATATTTAGTTCAGTTTGGGGAGATGACAAGTCATCACCTACCTAGTTTTTTTTATTCTTGTGCGTTCTAATGTTTTTGACTTATCAAATTTTCGAACCTATATGTTACACATTTAAAATTGATACTTCTATTGTTACGGAATCTCAAATACCTTCGAGTGATCCGATAGGAGACGCCAGAGTTAATAATTCATTTTTATTAAATTTTTGGACTCATTGATACAAATGACGCCTTTCAAATAATGGAACGATAGGCGTATCAATTTGAAAAATGTAAAATATAGGTTCGAAAATTTATCGTCAATGCACTTTGTTGGTGTAGCATAATCGGTTAATGCAATTTCCCCGAATAGGAAGAGATCCAGGTTCGAATCCCGGTAGCAACAATGATATTTTTCGATAAAATTGATTATATATATATACATATCTTTCTAATTAATACATTTAAAAAAAAGATTATAAAAATATATAATTCTTCCGTCATGAAGAGCTATTTCTGGATATTTGCTTTGAAGAGTTTATTTAATGTACATTTGCATTTACACATTTGTCAGTAATTGTTACAGAGTTAATATGCCCAAGAAACACAAAAAAAAGTTATTTCTGTTCTTTGATATAAATATTAAATAGTTTTTTTTTATTGTTGGTGTTTACATAATTAATTAATTTAAGATGATAATTATGTTAAAAACTTTAATTGATTGCAACACGAGACAATTATTTATTTTGGTTTAATAAAAATATAAAAAATAAATATTTTGAAATTATTTTGGTGAAGTTGCATTTTCAGCACATAGTTCTGGCCTATTTTAATACAAATTAAATTAATAATTCTCCGATCCGCTAAATTCCGATTTCGCTAAATTCAAGTACGTTAACGACAAAGTTTTGAAATTATATTCTATAGCTCCTTAAAATTTATAAAATTGATTGACCATTTTATTGGTGAAGTTGCATTTTGAGGGTATCAAATATTACATTTATGTTGTAAAATTTCTTCCAAAAATATCTTGTCTTTGTTATACATAACAGAATATTATATATTTCTATCATTTTACTATTATTTTATTATTTATTTTAATAATAATTACCTTATATACACTTCTAGACAATGCCTGATTCAATACAAATTTTTCTAGTCGAAATACGCGTAGTCCAATATCAATTTTATAACGCATAATACTGGATGACGTCTAGAACAGAGCAGAGACGCACTGCACCGACAAGAACACAATTCATTAATAATAAAGAATTAATCAGTATACAAATCATATTCTACGTAAAATAAATTGAAAAAAAATTTACTTTCGTTAGCCCACAGGGTCATGTTCCTGAGGTTGGTGTACAGGTCCTGGAGATCTTTCTCGCACGCGGACCCCGGGACGCCCTTCGGCTCCGGGAGTCTCCAGGATACATCCCAAAAATTCCCTAAACTGTCCGCCGAAACTTCACGTAACACGATCACTAGTAACACCAGATATTCTATTTTTAATATTCCAGCTTTAGTCATTTTAGGATATTATAAATGATTTTTTTTTTAAATAATCACACTCGTATAATGTATGTTGTATATAATATTTATTTTCAACAATTTTAATTTAGGTTTAAAAATAATGTTTAAAATAATGAAGAAGGCGCTAACGCAGCAATAGCCGTATGATTATTGATTTCAGTCTTATATACTCACGGATTGATAGTTTCCGAACAGCAGCCGAAAACAGACGTTGGAGGGAAGGAGTCACAGCGCATCAAATACCGCTACGAGATACTGATAATAATGGAAGTGAAATAGTGGAAGTCTTGAAGTAGATTATTATCTATTACCCGCGACGCGACTTCCCGAAAATTTCAATCAACTTTCTTCGATCGACATCACGAGTCTTCAAAACATATTTTAGGGGTAGATTATATTAAAAATACGAGTCGAAAATGTTCAAGCTACGTAATATGTAAACATTTTAAAATACTTCTTCGATATTTGCTAAATTAATTTGTGGCAACAAATATAAATAATAAGAAAAACACTTTGTTTAAAACCACTACTTATCGATACACTAAACTAATATACTAATAATAATGATACTAAAATTAAAAATGCAAGCATAGATAAAAACACAACTATAAAAGTATAAGTGATCGGTAACTAATTAGAAACTACTATGAAAACAAATGTATAAGGTGACTATTTTCAAAAAAGGATTTGATTATTTATAATATTTAATTTACTATTAACATTTATTATTATTTCTAAAATTTACAAACCCTTGTTAATATCAAAATAATGGTTTGTTTCCAAATGGTGATTGGAGAATTCAGAATAGTTGCTATTTAGACATCTAAAGTGCTCCTTAATTCTAAAATCAAAATTTCTGCAAGTTTTACCTGTGTTGCTAATTAATTTATAGACCCCCGATTTTTTGTAAATACCTTGTTATTTAATATTTATTTATTTAATTTGTTATTACAAAGTATAGTACAAAGCAGGTTGTATAGAATTTGGGATATATTTTATAATTGAATTTGAAGTATGATATTTTAAAAATCTGATTTTTCTCTTCTGTTTTGTGGGTAAACAAATGATCTGGTCAACTTGTTCTTATACTTTTTGTTTAATAAATTATCTACGGATTTAATATAATAATATAACAATTATTAATTGCAATTTGTTTAATAATATTTAATTAATATTATGTTGAAGTTATTTATTAATAAGGGAACATTAACTAATCTATTAAACGTGTAATAAAAAACTGATAATTAAAAAAAAACGGATGATTAGAAGTATTAATTATCTTTACGAACTATGTTAAATTCTAGTTTATTTTTAACTATGAAAATGTTCAAATCAAAAAAATGTACGCTGGAAAATACTCCAGCATTAATTATTTATTGAAACATATTAATGTATCGATAAATAGTGGTTTTAAACAAAGTGTTTTTTTATTATTATTTACATTTTAAAATAATTGCGTATACCGATTAATAGAAATATTTTATTGATTCTAAATTATATATTAAATAAAAAATTTTTGTTCATCGAACATCGAGCTGTCAGATTATTTTTTGTTACACGAATTAGGCCCTGAAGCAAAGATATAAAGTAATAATGTGTCAATTCATAATTATATTATATAATATAATAATTTGCGTAATGGTACAGAATTTGCACATACTTCATAATTATTTTCGACTCGTAATTTAGTCAGATAGCCACCCATAAAATATCGTGGACTAGGTCTGTTACGTCAGATGGCAGGACACCAAAGATCGTGACCAAGTAGGAGCGATCTAGAGGCAGGCCTGAAGCAGGATGTGAGGGTCTGGGAACTGGATAGGAGTCGGTGGAGAATACTCGTGGAGGAGGCCAAATTTCACCCCTGGTCGTAGTGCCGTGAAAGAAGAAGAAGGTTCGTTACACCTGTGTATATACATGTATACATAACATTAAAAATTAATTTCTCTGTTCATATAAGACTTAAGAAAAAATTAGTAGTTGTTGTATATCATTACCTATATTATAAAATTTCGGTCGACGTTTCACAATTTTTTTGATTTCGTAAAAATCAGCCTCCGTTATAACGGCCCGTGTTACACTGTTGAGATTTCTCTCAGAGATTCGTCTCGAGTGCGCGTAAGGGACGATTCAGAGTTCAGGGCGAAACGACCTATGAACCATTCCTCCGTTTATTTAATGCACAAAGTAGAACAATGCAACCAACGCATATGATCCATTAAAGTTTATCTGTATAAGTATATATGGGATATAATTGATTATATGGACACGAAAAATCCAGTAGTTCTTATCAGATAAGTAACATATTGAATTCGAGATCTCGCTGTTGTTTGACAGTTCGAACCAAACCAGTATCTGAACCAGCGATCGATACATGTTATAGACAGTACCGTTCAAGGACAAACCGAACATTTGCAGTGCGCAGGACCGGCATTAGGCAGATTAAGCCGGCTGGGCCTAATCGGGGGTCGCCTTCGGGAGGCGGCGTGAAGTTTTTTTAATTTTCAAGACAAAATTGCAATCCCTGGATTTCAGGATATTAATGACTCCGAAATTATTTATTTGCCCAATTTTGCATTTATTAACAGATATAATAAATAATATAAATTAAATATTCGAACAAAAAAATATGATTGTGCAACTCTTACGCACTATTGAAACAGCCTCAGAATATAAAAAGGTTATTATTACTATAATAAATCACAATGTGTCGTAATAAGCGAAACTGGTTGACGTATAATAAATTTCGTGGTTTCATACAAAGTGATTGTTATTTTATACAATATAATATGTCAAACTATTGATTTGATTTTGATTGCTTTCTACGAAAACAAATAAATAAATATATTTTCTTATAAACGAGCCAAGATTACGGAGACAAATCTCAATTGAGATAAATTAACATAATGTTAAAAATTTTGTATTGTTGTAAACCTCCCAATTTTCAGAACATTAATTCTCAATTCAATTCTCCACGTTTTAAAACACTTTATTTTGGTGAAAAAATACGTTTTCTAATAATATATTATATTTACTCAGACGCCTTGAGGCTTCAGCAACTACTTAAAACTAAGTTTTATATCAAAAACACAATAATCAGTTTCTAAATTATATATTTTCAATCTTATAAAAGACGATAATTTTAATTGTTCGACGAACTTCAACACGCCGCTCGATCCATCGAATCTGCGTCTGTCATTATTTTCATTAAAAAATGCCAAAAATATATATTTTATCCACAATGTGAAATAATATTAAACTTATTCACAATATTAGTAGTAAATTTCATATATTATAGGTATTTTTACTAAATTTGAGGAAAAACGACGTTTTATTGAATAATTTTTTGTAGGTCGGAATAAAATATTTCTTTAATAATAATAAATAATAATAATGATGGATAATTTGTATAGCGCCATTTTCGTAAAAACTTTCACCTCAAAGGCGCTTTACACATCAACTGTTTATAGTTTTACAATTTTTTATTTTTTTATTAATAATCGTTATTTTTACTTATGGAAATGATTTTTTGAAAAGGTGCGTTTTTAGTTTTTTCTTAAATAAAGTCTCTGATGCACTGTTCCTTATAATGGAAGGCAAAGAGTTCCACGCTTTTGGGCCTGCAACCGCAAATGCCCGCTCACTAAATTTAGACTTCTGGCAACGGTCGGTCGGTTCTACAACCCTTCCTGTAGCTAAAGTAGAGGCTGACCTGAGAGTTTGACGTCTACCATTCAAATTGTCTGGGATACAAAGTTCTTGAAGATACAGAGGCGCCATGTTGTGTGTCGCCTTGTACATCAACCAGCACAATTTAAATTCAACTCTTTCAGGGAATCAGAGCCAATGTAGCTGATGTAAAAGGGATGTTATGTGAGAGAATTTGGAAACTCCATATATTATCCGTGCAGCCGCATTTAGAATAGATTGCAACCTATCCAGCTGAAACATTGGCAGGCCAGCATAGATGCTGTTACAATAGTCCACACGTGACACCACAAATGCATACATATAACACTGTTGTACTTTAAACATAAGCCGTCTGTTTCATAAATAGTATATAATTATGACGGCATCGGGGCAAAATTTAGAACATTGATTTAAGTGACCATCTAAATAAATGTAGGTACTTTGTCTTATTTTAAAACAACTTCAATAAATGATTTAATTTTCGATTGATTAATTTAAATGACAACACACATTTTTATATAATTCCATGTATCAATATGAAAAAAGGTGGAAAATAATTCCGACACGAGTTATGTACACTTGTATTGAATGCGAGAAAATCGACAATTTTATTGTCGTCTCTTTCCATTCAAACCTTCCCCTCTCGACTTATTTACGTAACAAATAACGCCTTTAATTATTTCTCTGGAACATATAACAGATTAACTGTATTAACCTTGTCTTGAAATCATATCTAATTCGTGTAGAATTTCTCCAATTTTAAACTGGAAAAATGAAAGGTCGCCCTTATGCTCATTTACTGTTTTCTCAATAGTAATTAGCAGTTTACTAATCAAATTGATTTGAAATAATATACTATACCACGTTATAATTTTTTTCTATAAATATACAAAAAAAAAAATATTTAATTTAAAAAAGAAAATTCCC
This sequence comes from Eubasilissa regina, assembly GCA_022840565.1. NCBI lineage: Eukaryota > Metazoa > Arthropoda > Insecta > Trichoptera > Phryganeidae > Eubasilissa > Eubasilissa regina. The sequence goes on from JAINEB010000011.1 coordinate 28,609,006, forward strand.
CAAAATCTCAAAATTTACCCATACCCTATAAAATTTTGCCGCCCAACAGCGTAGAAGCAGCCCTGATGTCGTTATTCAGTATTAATTAATTATTTGCATTGAATATCCAATTGTATCAAGCACAAGGGTGTAATTTTGTCTTGAGTGTGTTTCATAACCTAAAAATTGCCTACATCGTATATTAAAGGCAGTTATATTATGGTTAAAATGTTAGTTTAACAAGTCACTACTTATTTGACTTCTACTTTCATTTTATTATATAATCTTTTGTTGAAACTAAACTTCTTTTGATATTAGAAATTGTTCTCCGTTAACATTTTTCTAACTTTCTTATTTTTCCGCAAGATGTGATCAAAGGTGAGTAGGTAATTTATGAAGTATTCCACGTTCTCATGTGTCGCGGCTGATAAGCCGGTGTACAAACGAGACGCAGGTCTCAAAGCCGCAATATACTAAAACTTTATTGAATTCCAAACTCCAAATTCCAAATTTCAAATAAAACATGAAATATCTAATCATTTATGTGAATTCTCGTGACCATGGAATATTTTAAAAAGTTTAAATTATACTGATAAAATAACAAAATAAGATTTAATAATAATTTACATAATTAGTAAATGCGAAAGGCACGAAGAAAACAATATAAAAATATCACCAAAATTAAATTTAACATATAATGGAAATGTGTCCGATAAATATAATAATACAGGAAGTATTTATGTAGTAAATGAACACATAAATAAAGCTAATTTAACGACTAAACAAATCTATTTAATCTCCGAAAACGTATTTGACAGAAGTAGTATTTACTCCATGGTCAACTTATTAAAATACACGGTCGTTGGAAATTTGAAACTGGCACCAAATAATGAACGCTCATTACTTGTTTATTGGATACCAAATTTATTTTATTTTCCATCGTTTGTCTAGGATAGACAAGCGGTACACCATGCTGTCCTGGTATCAATACTGATGTAAGAAAGTGAAGACGAACGAAAGTTGACTCAGTGCCGTGGAAATGAGATCATTTAGGTGTATGTAGAACGAACAAAGTAGTAGAGAATGTAAAGCTAATCTTAGCATGGTGAATACGATTAAAAGAGAATTAAAAAGAAAGTGCAGTCATTTTGTTATTTTTGGTGCGCGCCACCCGTTCCATGAAATGGTATCCCCAGTCTCGACCAATGCGGACGCGGCGAGTGGGAAGATGGCGGATTTTGACATTTTCAAAATCAGAGCCAGACGGGCGGGCCATGTCTGCAACGTTTTTTGTTAAAAATGTACAATCTTTGATCATTCCGTCTTGTAAAAAGGGTAAATATAACTAAAAATATTGTCGCTGTAGCATAGTTGAATAATGCACCTTCCTCGGTTAGAAAAGAGATCCAGGTTCGAATCCCGATAGCGCAAGAACAATATTTTTTCGATAAAATTGATTTTATATGTATATCTTTCTAATTAATATATTTAATTCATATTTAACATATCACAGAGCGTCTGTTCTGAATAATTACAACTTTACAATAAGAATGTGCTCTCCTAATATTATTTTATGAATAAAATTAGACAGGTTTTTTAAGTGTTACTAACTGGTTTATTCAATTTGTATTCTATTATTTTAATTTAATCAATCGTTCGCATTGAATGTTAGTCCACCCCCGTTTGAATGTTAGTCCGACCCCCGTTTAAACTGTTAACGATACCGCTCTGTCACTAAAGCTAACCCGGTATACGCCAGCTATTTTATTCTATCTATATTTTATTATCTTAAATGCTCCAACGTTTAACACAATAAAATATAGTGGAATAAAACGGTGTTTTAACTCAATTTACAAAATAATCATGGAATTCCACAAAGTTTCACTAAAAACCTTTGAACAGTTGTTGAGTTAAATTGTTAGATTGATAATGTCTTTGCAAGGCGAAACGCGTCTCAAGTAAATTAATAGAATAGAATAAAAAAAAACGAGTGTTTTATTTTCACATATGTAACAACTGAATTCTTCTTCTTTTCTCCGTCACCTCAGGATTGACACATATTGGCCTCAATCTGATGAGACCCAGCTCAGAATGCACCTCCGCAAGTCCCGCTCCAGGGTCTCTCCAGTCAGATGCAACCTAGTACTCTTCCAGGTCTTCTTCGGCCCGAAGTGTGCTCAGGATAATCTCCTTCCTTTTGTACACAGCTGTAGATGGGGCATGCATTGGTTGGATTTGTTGCAGGTTTGCCTCGTGCTGTCCAGAAATACAACTGAATAAATCTTTGTAATAGAAATCTTTCTATTGGAAATTAAATTAATAGATGTAAACATTAATATTTTAGCAATATTTGAATATATCCAAGAACACATAATTACTGAATTATTACCTAAAAAGGCACTGTTATTAAATAAATATCAAATATCTCATAGAAACGAAGCTATATTTATTACATTTAATAGAAAATATATAGAAGTGTGTGGGTAATTACAGGGCTTACGACCTGTCTTCGGCTAGCTCAAGTGATCACTTTATACAAATATAACGTTCACCATTCTCAACCCATCAATCTTTTTATGTTCCTTCCTCGGGAGGTCTTAAAATCACGACTCGATACTTGTAAATAATTCGTTTCTTGAAATATTATTAGGTAGCGTGTTTAGGGAGATGTATTGACACGAATATACTTTTAGTTCTTTCTCGTTTGGATGTTAGATACGATCTGATCTCTGAAGGGCTGTGTTATAGTTTAAAAAGATATTTCTGGAGATATTTCTCCCGTTAAATAATAAGAAGATAATTTATATCCGGGTAAACAAAGTCATAAATTAGATGATATGCAATTATCGTTTCAACACACGTCCACTCACAGAAAGCATAAATAATAAGATAAGACAAAAATATTAAAATAACGGTTCGAACCCATGTCTCTCTTCAAATCAAGAAAGGTTAAGGTTGACAAACTAAAAGATAGGAATGTGGCTTCGGAGGGTAGGTACATGCATAATAATCTCCACATCTATTGATTTATTTTTAAGTTGCATACATATATTATTATGTGGACTCGCCATTTATAGACCAAATTTGATAATTCATTTTTCCTTGAAACAGAATATATGTCAACTCAATGAGAATCTGATTTTTTGAAAATTTTTTTGTAAACATAAAGAGTTATAGGTGACGTTTGTTCGCACGTTTCGAGAATTGCTGTCAAATCGAAAATCGTATCTTGTGCGAAATCTTTCTACAAATTTTATCCGAGTATCTCCAGATCAAAATCCCAACATGGTACTGAGATTTAGACCTTTCAGATTTATTTTATCCCGTCTCATTACACTGTACGCTCGCTATTCCATGTACACGAAAGAGATTTCTCTCTCGGAGATTTAACCTTTGCCGGCAAATGTCTGAGATGAAAAATCAAAGTAAGGAAAATAACAACATTAAATATATGCACGAGTACTTTTTTTATTTTGTACTGCGTATTCAATTTGGCAAAGATTAACAATAGATCAACGATGAACGTATGTAAAACATAAATCAGCAATATTATATAAATAAAGTTTATATAACATGACGCACTTTATTTAGCCATTCAGTACTAAAATAGAAGGAAAATATATACATATACAGTATGTACCGGTTATTAAAATCATCTGTATATATTATCCTTATTTACGTAATACAATTGACGTAATGAAACGTCATATATTTTAAAAATAAGTAATTCGTGGATAATTACTATGGACAGCAACATCTAGAAGGCAAAACTTAATACAGGAATGCCAAATCTGCAGTTAAGTTGTTAGGCGTGCACTGTAAAGGTCATACTACGTCATATCGTCAACTCATTCTTATCTACATACCACAGTACATGTTAGTTGTTATATATCATTCATTTAACTTCACTTACCAATATTAATAAAGTAAATATTAACTTCCTTGTAGTGATCTTATACCAATCATGGAGCCCTACCATATCATTAATTAACATAATAAATGTTAATACTTAATTATTACTATACTATCTTTCCATATATATAGAACGAATCAGAACTCGCTAGCACCACTACTATTTCTAATCTACAAGTCGTAACAACTATTATTCTGTTTATACGTGCTATAATTATATCACAAATAAATGGTTGCAGAAGTATATTGTGATAATAGTGTGTTCTTGTCCTCCACAAAAGCCCCACCGTTATCATCCTGATTGCCCGAGTCTCGGACGCTAGTTGGATATCCTAGTATCCAAGCTTGTGGGTCACTACAGCACATTGATTCAGATCTTTCAATTAATACACAAATCAGTAAAACTGTCAGTGCGTGCTGCCATCAACTGAGACAGATTCGGAGACATCTTCCTCTTGAGGCAGCCCGTCTACTCATTGTGATGTCACGCGTGGACTATTGTAACAGCATCTATGCTGGCCTGCCAATATTTCAGATGGATAGATTGCAATCTATTCTGAATGTGACTGCGCGGACAATATATGGAGTTTCCAAATTCTCTCGTATAACATCCCTTTTACATCAGCTACATTGGCTCCGATTTCCTGAAAGAGTTGAATTTAAATTGTGCTGGTTGATGTTTAAGGCGACACATCATGGCGCCTCTGTATCTTCAAGAACTTCAGATAATTTAAATGGTGGACGTCAAACTCTCAGGTCAGCCTCTACTTCAGCTGCAGGAAGGGTTGTAGAACCGACCGACCGTTGCCAGAAGTCTAAATTTAGTGAACGAGCATTTGCGGTGGTAGGCCCAAAAGCGTGGAACTCTTTGCCCTCCGTTATAAGGAACAGTGCACCAGAGACTTTATTTAAGAAGAAACTAAAAACGCACCTTTTCAAACAATCATTTCCATAAGTGAAAATAACGATTTTTAATTTTAAAGAAACAAAGATAATTATAGAACTATAAACAGTTGATGTGTAAAGCGCCCTTGAGGTGAAAGTTTTTACGAAAATGGCGCTATACAAATTATCCATTATAATTACTATTTTTATTATTATTATAAGATATCCAGATTTCATTTTATACTTAATTTTTTCGTACATAAATATATCATTATACTGATAGCACGTTTCTTTTTTGCTATCAAGCCCAGCTGACGTTCGCCCTAAAGTCTCAATGTAAACAGGTTCGCACATTTGACAGTAAATTCCACTTTGGTAATAAATTATGCTTTTAAAATTAGCAATATTAACTTGGTGGTTAAAATTCATATTTTTTTATTTATTATCTTAGTTTTATTAACCACAATTGAGTTTAAAAAACATAGAAGATAGGACTCGTAGTTAAATTTAGTTGGCTGTTTAGAATTTCCTGATTACTTTTACATGCTTTATTTATCTCCAACGATTCCAAATTATTTAATTTGTGACCTACACCGTTTATATGCAAAATTGATTGTGATTGATTGTGCTGCATTTTATATTGGTAAAACGGGAAGAAATTTTAATATAAGAGTAAAGGAGCATTTAAGATGTTTGAACATTAGTGGGTTTTCAGAATTTTCTAATCATTTGATAAAAAATAGTCATGGTTTTGATAAAAAATTGGGATTGTCAATTTTGCATATAAACGGTGTAGGTCACTAATTAAATAATTTGGAATCTTTGGAGATAAATAAAGCATGTAAAAGTAATCAGGAAATTCTAAACAGCCAACTAAATTTAACTACGAGTCCTATTCTAAATTTTTTTCCTAAAAATTATTCGACTAAATTTATATTGAGCAGCAATTTGAGTTAGGTACTAAAAAATTTAAAATAGATTCTGGTGAAGAAACAATGCTATATTTTTAGTTAGTTATGACATCCTGAAGAAGGAAAAGGTGTTTTCCGAAACCGGTAGATGTTTTTTAAACTCAATTGTGGTTAATAAAACTAAGATAATAAATAAAATAAAAAATTATGCGTTCATAATTACGTGAATGTAAAATAATACGCTGTTTCTTACGCACATGAAAACACGACTTTACATGTAATTTATTTTTACTCAAGCAAAAGCTTTATTTGTGAGCTGTGAAAGTAATTTAAATTACTGCCATTGTGAGGCGTACACGTAGGGCACAATTGTGGAGGACAACAAGGGAGAGCACGAGTGTGAGATCGTGAATCAGTAGCTACTTACTTACCGTAATATCGAGACCCACCTTGACCATCTTCTGGGAAAATACACTAAAAAAAAACAGTTAAGCATGAACGGTGACATTTCGTAAAATTTTATTCAGAGGATTATTATTTTGTAATAAAAATAATAGAATTAAACTTTGGAGCTGTAATAAAAATAATTGAATTAAACTTTGGATACTAGTACATCAAAAAAATGCGTCGACCTTGGGCGATTCCTTTTGCTTCTGCCGTAAAACATCATTAACGTCATCTTGCATCCTTCCATTTTGGTCTTCCTTCCGGGAGCAACATCCACCGCCGTTTCCGAGTGCCTGGCAATCGGTCAGAACACTCCTTCAACCGGCGGCCCGTGCACGAATCTTCTCCCAGGTGGACCATGATAAGTAATTGTCAAGAGGTGATGTTAAGTAGTGATAAAGTAAAAGGGTTAAGAAGTCAAGAAGTAAAGGAAAGAAGGGAAATTTTGTGATTTTAAGATTGATTAACTATATGAATTTTACCCTTCAATTATTATCCCTGGTGCGACGTCTAAACGCCTCTCTTGGCGTTGGCTCTGCGCCTGGATCCTGTACGGGCTCCATCTTCAGCGTATCTGATACGAGTGCAATAACAGGACAAACTCCCCAGCTCAAAGCGCGAATAGAAATGAACCACGTACCTGTTGGCGCTGGTCCGGGCCGAAACGATGGTCGCGATCCTAGCGGCAAACCTCCAAATTAGTACTAGGCGATGCGAACCGAGCGTGATATTAACTAACCAGAGTGTTCGTTATTTCAATTAAGTTACATTTATTTACAATTAACGTTACATTTTTCTTGTATCAAGAATTCGTAACGTTATAATGAATTAATTAGGAAGATATATATATATAAAATCGAAAAATATTGTTGCTACCGAGATTCGAATCTGGATCTTTTCCAATCCGGGGAACGTGCTTTTAAGATTCCGTAAAAATAAAGTAGATGGCTTTCAAATAATGGAACGATAGATGTAATATATAGGTTTGAAAATTTGTCGTCAATGTACTGTGTGCTGTAGTATAATCGGTTAATGCACGTCCCCTGGATTGGAAGAGATCCAGTTTCGAATCCCGGTAGCAATAACAATATTTTTCGATAGAATTGATTTTATATGTATATCTTTTTAATATTAATTACATTTAATTTTATTTCAAAAATACTTTTTAGTTTCCCAATGGCGTGTAAAATATAAAACCACTTTTTTCCTGTTGGATCTCTTTGCTGTCCCTATTATTTTTATCTGTATATCTTTCTAATTAATACATTTAATTTGTATTTCAAATATAACGATGATCTATTAAGAAATTAAAGGAATCTCAGACATTTTCGGGATTTATTAGGGTGTGGGTCTCCCGCTGGGGGTTGCTGGGATGGACGATGCCGGAAAGAGCAGTGGCTAAAGAGTCCTAACGGAGCATTCTACTGGCTCTCCCTCACACCTCTTGCGACCTGGATAGGGTGAATTCCTGCCGGACTGTGACCGACTGCGTCTGCGACTGTATCACATAAATGTGACGTCTACCCTCCCATTTTGGGGGTGCATGACTTCTATAGCTTCTCTCTGGCTGCCCCTTGAATTTAATGTGATAACGAGTTTCACGTCAAATTGTACAGATATGACTTTCTCTTGCTGCTGCTATCTTTTTAAAAATTTTAAATTTAAATAATTTTTGCTCTATTTAACATAATTGATTTGGCCTGATCCATTTGCGTGATTAGAGGAGACTCCGCTGAAACTAGCGGAGAGGCCGCATACAAGCGATGGCAGACGGATGGGATCGACGGACTGTGCAGTGACGAGATGGCATCAGAGTAACCTTCTGAAGTAGGAGATCACTTCTGGTAAGGGAGCCTGGCGGCCTAGACCGAGGCTGCGTCAACACCCCATGGCAGCCTGGAATTTGTTGCGACTTCACCCCGTGCCGAGCTGGGTGTAAGTCGATGTGTGCTAAATTGGTAACATTGTATATCCTCACTAAGAGGAAATTTTAACTACAAGAAAGAAGATTTCAATGACTATTATCGTGCCTACAATGTTTCGGGATTGTTATGTTTAGTGTTGAATCCAGTGTTATTATTATTTGAGACCATTTCCATCCATTCGAGCCAGCCATTCCGACACCATACACACATACACCCACAGACTGAGCCTAACTGGTGGCGTATACCTTGGCGTTCGATCCGCCGGAGCCAGAACGCGACGTAATATATCAATTGGAAAGATATACAAGAAAATTCAATTTATCGAAAAAATATTTTTATTGCTACCGGGATTCGAACCTAGATCGCTTCCTATCCGGAGAAATGCGTTAACCGATTACACCGCACCAACACAGTAAGATGATGACAATTTTTCTAACTTATATGCTGCAGCTCTTTCAGATTAATACATCTATTATCCAGAGTGTTAAAAGATATCACCTTTTTTTAGTAATGTATTCTCCTTATTTTATTATTATATAATTATATAATATATTTTCCTCTAAAATAAAATAATGTATCGAATTATGTTATGTTATGGGTTATATATGACGATGACATTACAAGGAAGAGATGGTAATCCATCTATTTGTAGTCGGTTTACCGGTTATAATACGCTTTGCTTAAAGAGCCATAGATGGCAGAAGGCGTCTGCTATAATGTCAACATAAAAACAATATTAGAGTCGACTAAAAGAGCACAAAAGACAAGTCTTAAGGTAATAAGGTCGTCCCTTTAGATATCCATCAGATCTTATATTTAAAGAGTACAATGCCCTAGATATCAGACAAATCTTTATGTTGAGACTAGTCCAATTTTTCCATGCTAACAACAATTCACCCCGAGCAACAAATCATGGACACAACACAAGACAAACGACGAACATCTACACGCCAGTTCCGAGAGCAACAACGATATTTTATCAAAGATTCTACATGTTCTTAGCTCCGAAACTCTACAACACACTCAGCACCAACCGGAAATCGTTCAACTCTAATAAGATTACACAAATATGGACCCAATATATGATCCAATCGGGTAGAGATCAATCAGAAGCATGGCTATCCAACATTCTAACATAATCATTATACAGTGCCTACACTAATAATACACTATTTCTACAACACTCCCACTTCATTTTATTTTATTCTATATATTTAATTTTTTTTATCTCTATTTTTATTCCTGTCGAATCTTAAATAACAGCACGGAAAAAACTGTCTACTTTAACACAGACTTCAGTCTAGCAAAGTAGCCAGAACAACGCTGTATCAGAGGTGGAGTACTCCATCCCACACAATAAACATATTACAATATTATATTATAATATATTCACCTCTGTTATAACAAAAAATATGTATGCCAATATAATGATGAGACACGTGTCAGTAATTTAAATGTGTAATCATCGGCGTGGTGCCAAAAAACCCGTGGGATAGATTTTAGGAAAACAAAGACTATCATTCATAGGATTATATAAAATACATAGAAATGATAGAAAATTATATATAAACCATGCCTTAAATATCCTTGAAATCTGCAAAATTTGGAAGGACAACCACCAGTTTTTATGACGTTTTAAGGTGACTGGGGGGATGGAATCACAAGATGGTTTTTTTTTGTTTATTATAACTATACTTAGTAGAGTTCCCAGCTATGAAGAATTAAAGATGTAAATGTCTCACAGAGACGAAGCTATTATTTTTACATGGGAAGTATGGAAGTCTTGGGCATTACAAGGCTTACGACCTGTCATCGGCTGGCTTAAGTGATCACTTTACACAATGTAACGTTCACCTATTTACCCATGCTACCACATCTATCAAATTTTAAGGAAGTTGTATATATGTTATCATGTTGGAATATTTTAATTATTTATTACCAACTATGCCGTCACCATCTATGGATATTTTTTTAAAATTTGATATTCATTCTCGTGTAACAGTATAAATGTACGTATATAAAAAAAATTGAACTTTTTTTTTTGATACGTAGTATACCTACCTACCTATTATAGTTAGTTACCATCGTCGGTAATAGCATAACCTAAGTTTGTGCCACTGTGCAATGCTTATACTATTTTTACATTATTTTGTGTAAAATAATTTTGTGTAAATCGCCGCCCAAAAATGTAGACATAGCAGTGTTGAAACGAGGAAAATCCTAACCACTCGGTTCTAATATTAAAGGTCACCAACTGGCTGATTGATGTCCACTCCTCTTGGAATGCTGAGAACGATCAGCACCAGATAATAAATTGACTTGACCTAATGGCCCATGTCTACGGATGAGATTTTTATCTCGCGACAATTCCTGAGGCGTAGATTATTCTCATATGAGATTTTTTGGAGACAACTGTTGATTTTCGTACACACCGCCACTTGCCGCCAAGATAAGGATATAATCTTTTAATAATTATACAAAATACTTTGTTTAAACCACTATTTATTCATTATTCTACATGTTTCGATACCTATGATATCTTCTTCAGGAAACAATGTATATTATTAATATATATTCAAAGTGTTCCGCTTGAGAAAAATAGAACTATTATTAAAGAATTACTTAATTTTTATAATTTACCGAAAAACTTTTATAAAGATTTAAATAATCTTTTTAATGTTATTTTAAAACAAATTTTTTTCAATCTGATAATAATATTTTTAAGGCGATCGTCTACTAAAACGACGGATGGATTTCAGAAGAATTTTAGTTTTTTGGCGGGGCGAAGAGGAGCGCTTTACGGGGCGCGGGAATTTAATTCGGTTTCTGTCCGTAGCGCTGCCGGCCAGCTGAGAGCCTTGGCAAAACAATTCCGTTCAGTGGGCGGTGCGTGGAAACGACAAAAATATAGTTAGTATATTACAAATTTATATTACATCCTTACAAATTTAATTATATTTTTCATTTTCTGTTTTGCTAGATTGAACTTAAGTAGAGTTGAAAAGGGTAAAATATTCTACAGGTTAATCAATTTTTATAAATTTATCAATAAATAAATATAGTTTGTTGAATATTAAAAAAAAACAATAGAAGACTAATAAACATTTGAAAACATTAAATAAGCATTCCGTATGTATTGTTATATATTACAAGTGTGATTTAAGGTTTCCGTAAGCACTAGTGTATGGATCTGATGGTTTTCTTGGGAAATCTTGGCCGACGTTTGAGCATGGTAACATGTGCCATTGTCAAGACATTGCTTCAAAAAAATACGGTATGATACTCGACTATGTGAGATTTATATTTATATAGTACGGTTATACGAATCAACGAATCAACCCAAAGGAATTTTCAATTCAGTAAATATATGGCTTGAGTAATTCACTAGCTTAAAGATAAAAGAGAGTAATGTTAATAGCTCAATGCGGCGAATGCACAAGAGCGTCATAGGTACAGGTACAGGTAACTAAGTAATTAAAGTCTCTACTGGTACACAGATGGCGTTAATTGTAAAATAATGTTTCCGTTTATGTGAATCCAATTATTTGTTTCCCAGAATCTTTAACTTTTTTGGTTGTATGCACAGCATGTCCCTGTATATAATAACATTAAGTATTACTTATTTTAATCCATCATATAGTTAGAACAAAATTAGTCTCTTATAAAATATTAACACTTACATAAATAATAAAAATTAAAACAATTGTTAAAAAAACTTTCATCGTCATCAGCTGTTTCATATATACATATCTGTTCTCCTCTGTCTCCCGTTCTGCTTTCGGCCTTGCGTCGTCGTGTTTAATGAATTTTAATTTTATAAAAAAATAAAACAAACCTTTTCTTCAAAAGTAAACCTTTTTCAGCATCCTTAGCTTCTATGCTAAGGCCCGTGTTTACGTGAATGCCTTCGATAGCTGGTTCCCAGATTTCCGATTGACAATAAGGGCACATATGATACATGAACCCCGCCCTAATATTTTTATGTACTTGCTGACTTTCCGCTCCGATGTTGTTGTTCTTTTGGCTGGGTAGATTTCGATTTATCTGGACCTCCGGACTGATCGAAGCGCGGGATGTTATTGATCCACCTGTCGTTTACCGTTTTCTTGCATTCTCCAAAAAAAGGCGACAATGCGCAATATTATCAACCAGGAAGCCCAGTGGTGCCAATCGGAGTAACAAAACGTGTACAAAAAAATTTGAAAAACGGGTTTTGCGATCATTGGTAACAAATATTTACTTAATATCGAAAGTACATTCGATAGTAAATTAATTTTACTATCCAATATCGGATAATCAAAAACGTAAAACGTTTTTTAAAAATGGCGGACTCTTCACAGCTGTTTCAAAACACATCTGACACATTGACGCTTTGAATGTTTCAGTATACTACAGTGAATTATTCAATTTTCCGCTATTTTAGTGATGAGAGTTCGTCCAATGAAGAATAATTTAATTTAATTTATTAGAAGAACATATTCTTATTATCATTCAGGCCGTCTGTTCTGATTAATTACAACTTCATAATAAGAACGTGTCTTCCTAATAATAAAGTTGTATCAATGTGTCCAAAATTTAATAAAAATGAATTGATAATTCTGGCGTCTGCTATCAGATTACTCAAAGGTATTTGAGATTCCGTAAAAATAAGGTAGATGGTTCTTTCAAATAATGGGACGATTAAATGTATTAATATCAAAACGGTTGGATAATGCACCTTCCCCGGTTTGGAAAGAGATCCAGGTTCGAAACCCAGTGGCGCAACAACAATATATCTTTCTAATTAATATATTTAATTCATATTTTATTTAATCTATATTATCGAAGATTTTTCGCCAACAAAGTAACAGATTTCGAACGCGGGATGAATAAAGCCATAAACAAATCATGTATTTCCAATGGTGAACATTGAAAATAAATCAATTTTGGTACAATTTGATTATGATTCGCATTGTCACACTGTTAGGTGGGATTATCTTCGAGTATTTATAGTAAATTTGACATACGAACAACCCGCAAAGTTTTTTTTACCACGGGTGAAGGTAAAACTTTACTACTGATCGCACAACCGGCCCTAAATAGGTCGCGGTAAATCCGGTGTACGGATATTTGTAACAAAATTCTCTATTCATTTTACTTTCGTATAGTTGTTGCAACCATATAAATTATAGAATTAATATTAAGAAAAACAAGCACTTATCGAGTTTTGTGTGGTGTAAATTTTTAGACCCCAGGCAGCGTTTTGACATAATTACGCCACTGGTATTTAGTCATCCCAAAGACGAGTTTTTCTCTTATTTATTTGGTACAAGATGAAGAACATAAAAAATACATAGTGGATTGACTCCTTAGTATAAAGAGCGTGTGGTTGTTTAGGACGAAATGGGTTAGTAATAAGGCGGATGAAACCGAAATAACAAGAAGCAACTGGGTGCTGTGGACAGACGATAGAAAGGAGTGGCGGTCCTTGAAATACGATGGTCTTACGCCGAAGAATAAGAAGTATAATATTTCCCTAAACATCAAGCCATAGCAATGTGGTTTCGCTTCGTCAACTGTGCGTAGGTCGGGGATAGCTGCGATAGGTTAGCTTTGGGGAAATTCCATACTCTGCAATATAGCCAGTTGGCTGTCGACTTGGGACAGCATTAGTCATTACTGACTGCATTAGTCGATGACTAACGCAGTCAGTAATTCAACAGATTTGAAAACATCGCTTGCGTGCGGATATTCTATACTGATCACTGATAACACAATAAGTAAGTTAGCTGTCAAAACGAACAAAAATAACATCTAGATGATGTATAATCGCGGATAGACAATAATATACACAAAGGTGCTGTTTTATCAGTTAATGTGCATTTATACTAAATACGGAATCGGATGAAAAGTCAAACTTCAAAAAGAAAGGTTAATTAGCATAGATAAGAAAAGTCATGTATATTTTTTCTTATTTGTAATGAAGACAATGTACAGTTCATTTCAAATTAAATACACTCGGGCCTCGTATAAAACACGGTTATATGGTTCCACAAAAACCTCGTGTAATACAAATCCGTGTTATACAAGGTTTGAAGTTCATACAAAATTAGGGTTTGCGTTCCAAAAAAAAATTTAAGGTAGTTTATATGAATATGTATTTTATTTTTCTAATAAAAATATATAAATTTACATATTTATTGAAAAAAAAACTTTAATAATACATATAATATAATTTCTCTTAATCGTAATCATGTATTTTATATATGGATATTTGTATAGTCTTCTATTTTTTTCTTCTTTTTTAATATGTTCATATTAAGTTTATTGATGTAAAAAGACATATATAAATAAATAAATATAATGTAGCATTCATTCATCATCGCTATTCCTTAGAATAATTCTCGAGATTTTTCGAGATGTTATACTGTTCATTGCACGGTACACATTTTTTAGAGATATCTCCTCAAATAAAGACGTTATTTTTCTGGATAAGTAAATGTTCTGCATCAATCAAATTATTTTCACTAATCACATACGTACATATTAAATCTCAAATACAGATCTTTTTTGTCACTTGCAATGTTACTTTCACAAAATGCACTACATATTTTATTTATAATTTACTTAAAATATTTTTCAATTAACCCAGGATTTGGTAAGTCTGATGGAATCTATTAGGGAATGTACATCATGTCTCTGGACTACTGAAGGTTATATATACGTAATTAATAATATGGAATATGTAAAGTGCATACATACAAACAATAAGCCAGAAAAATGTACGGATTACGAAGAAATACGTACTGCACAATTGAATGCCAGAGCGTAACTGAAATGTTTCGAAACAAACGAAATTGACAAGTCTCAACATGCTGAGGGAGATCATCATGACTCATGGCATGTTCTGTCATGGACGCAATCTGGAAATCAAACATATTATTTAATTCATTTATTTTTCTGAAACCGTGTTATAAAAAGCATGTTGTACAAAAAATATGCCACAATTTATACATCCGTGTTATATAAAACCGTGTTATACGAGG
Source organism: Eubasilissa regina (assembly GCA_022840565.1). Taxonomy (NCBI): domain Eukaryota; kingdom Metazoa; phylum Arthropoda; class Insecta; order Trichoptera; family Phryganeidae; genus Eubasilissa; species Eubasilissa regina. The sequence continues at coordinate 28,624,090 of JAINEB010000011.1, forward strand.
CCCAAGTGTATATATATTTGTATAAGTACTGATTAAAAACATGTTCGTTTATGCTCTACTCGCGTCTCACATGCCTTGCCGTTTAAGCAAGCACCATACAGTCATAATAACACTATGTCTGAAGTCGCCACATCCAAAAAGTCATAGATAATAGACGGGGAAGCGCAACATTATTATGGATTTATGTAATAGAATTAAAATTCTGCACGCTAAGCGAGCGCGCTGTTATATTACTATAACAGATATAAAATAATGCTAATATTTTTGTGTAATACTTCAATGCATTGATTTGTTTTTTTTTTATACATTGTCAACATTTAATTTTAATAGAAATGTTTAAATGAATTTTACCAATAGTAAAACGAATTTAAAATATTTGTAATTTTTTCACATCTCATGGCGACATAATGGTTAGTATTCCCCGCCTGTCATGCGAGAGACCGGAGTTCGGTTCCCCGCCAGGGAGATCTTTATTTTTATTTTATTTATCGAACCGGTTTTTTAATGCAGGGACACATGTGTCTGAAATACGTAACGCGTTATTTTTTGATAAAAAAATATTTTTATCGCGATAATTTTTAATGTACAATAATTATTTATTCGATAATCAATTTTTTAAATATATATATATATATATATATATATTACTACATATTGTCTCAATATACTATTCTGCATTACGAGAATGTATATTATTAAGGAGAACGCATTCTTATTGTGAAGTTGTAATTATTCAGAACGTAGCTCTGTGATATTTTAAATACTAATTAAATGTATTAATTATAAAGACATATATAATCAATTTTATCGAAAAATATTCTTGTTGCGCTACCGGGATTCGAATCTGTATCTCTTTTCTAATCCGGGGAAGGTGCATTACACACTATTCAACAGATGGCTTTCAAATAATTAAACGATTTATGTATTAATTTGATAAAGTGTAAAGTTCAAATATTTGTCGCTAAACATACTGTCGCTGTAGCATAGTTAGGTAATGCACCTTACCGGGATTGGAAAAGAGATCCAGGTTCAAATCTCGGTAGCGCAACAACAATATTTTTCTATAAAATTGATTTTATATGTATATCTTTCTAATTAATACATTTATCTAGTATTGAAGAATGTATCTCTTCTCGAAGCAACACAACAACAAGAAAATGAAATTTTACACTCGCGTCACAATCAGAATATTGCATGTGCATATTGATCGGATGACGTCCGTGAATTTATTGCTTTTTAATCAATGCAAGTAAGATATGCAACTCTAGAGTTTCAGTCTGAATGTTGCGCACAGTTACGTGACACGCGTGCTGCGCGGGGGACTCCCAACTCTTGCCGAATAATATTATACTCGTTTATTATTTTTATTTCGCCTCGCTCGGCTGGTTCACGAGTCGTGCGTCATCAGCTCAATCGGAAACGGTTCGTCGGTGGAGTCGGAACTGATATCATTTACTGTTGTGTGAATTCCGTGTTATGTGATTGTACAAGTGCTAAACGATTTGTTTTTACACACTTTGAATTGTGAATACAGTTTGTCATGGCTTTCTTAGTGTTCTCTTTCTGGAGTGATCTCTGCTTGTGTCTGGTTCTGACGGGGCTCGTCGTATACCACTGGTTTCAGTACAGACTCAACTACTGGAACAGAAAAGGCGTCCCTGGGCCCGCTCCCTCAATGCCCTTCGGAAATATAAAAGAAATGGTCCTCGGAAAGCGGCACTTCGGCAAGATCTTCGCAAATATCTACGAAACAACAAAAAAACACCCGTTCGTTGGCGCCTACATGCTGTACCGGGAAGCTCTGGTGGTCAATGACTTGGAACTCATCAAGTCTGTATTAGTGAAAGATTTCAATCATTTCACAGACCATGGAACCGTGTTCAACTTTGAACTAGAGCCCATAATGGCCAACCTGTTCAACATGACAGGAAAAGACTGGAAGAGACTCCGCGCCAAGTTGACGCCCGCATTCACGTCCAGCAAAATAAGATACATGTTCGACAACATAGCTTCCTGCGGCACAGAAATGCGCAAATACTTGGAGACCGAGGCAGCCGTGGAGGGAATAATCGATATAAAGGACGTGGTGTGAAAATTCACATCGGATGTAATTCTCTCAGTCTGTTTCGGAATCGAGAGCAACAGTTTCACGAACACCGACGCCGTCTTTCAAGAGATGGGGAGAAGAGTCTTCGAATTGGATCCGAAACAAAGTTTATCGCAATTCTTGTGCTTCTTTTCTCCGAAACTCCTCAAGATTCTCCGGTTGAGGATGCTCGGTAAAGACGTTGGCGACTTCTTTTATAATATTGCAGAAAAAACGGTGAAGTTCAGGGAGGAGAACCAGGTGAATCGATGTGATCTAATGCAAATGCTTATTAGGTTGAAGAATAATGAATCTATCGAAGACTTGAACGATGGTAAATATCAACTGCATATGCACCTCCTTATTCCCTTTAAATATCCATCAGATCTTATATTTAAAGAGTACAATGTCCTAGATATAAGACAAATCCTTATGTTGAGACTCGTTCAATATTTCCATGCTAACAACTCACCCCAAGCCATAAATCATGGTCACAACACAAGACAAACAACGAACATCTACACGCCAGTTCCGAGAGCAACAACGACATTTCATCAAAGATTCTACATGTTCTTAGCTCCGAAACTGTACAACACACTCAGTACCAACTGGAAATTGTTTAATTCCAATAAGATTACACAAATATGGACCCAATATATGATCCAATCAGGTAGAGATGAATCAGAAGCATGGCTATCCAACATTCTAATATAATTTATACAATACCTTCACTAATAATTCACTAGTCCTACAACATTCCCACTACATATATTTTTATTATATTATTATTTTATTTTTTCATATTTGTAATTCCTGTCGATAAATAACACCACAGCAGCACGAAAAAAAAACTCGCTACTTTAACACAGACTTCAGTCTAGCAAAGTAGCCAGTTCAACGCTGTATATATGAAAGGTGAAGTCTACTCCATCCCGCACGATAAACTATGTATTATGTATGTTTATTATGTATTCACCTCTATTAGAACAAAAATATGTATGTCAATATATATAAATAAATAAACACGTTTTTTAATACTTTTATTGTAATACAATTTAAATGTTATTTTGGTTGATCCAATTTATTCTGTATATCTTTCTAATTATTTTAGATTGTTAACTTGGTTTTATTAAACGCTTAGTGAATTGAGTACATCTATCGGTTTCGAAAAATATCATTTTTAACTAATCAAAAATATATGTTACATTGTTTTTTACTTGATGATACTAAATTATTTATAATATATAGATAATAATTTTAGAACTGGTCTTATAGTTAATTTTATTTATTTCAAAGATTCCAAATTGTTTCATTTAAGGCCAACACCGTTCACACGTAAAATAGAAAATGGTCATACTGTTGATAAACATTTGGGAAATTCTGTTAAAGAAACAAAATAACACATGGTTTTGATTAATTAATGACATCCTGATGAAGAAAATGATATTTTTCGAAACCGATGTATTTTTAAATCATTAAGTGGTTAATAAAACAAAGTTAACAATCTAAAATAATGGATTTTAACCACAAAGTTAATTTTACTAATCTTAACAAAAAATCTTTCTAATTGATACATTCAATCTGTATTAAAATACCACAGTATTTTGTTCTGAAAAAAAACGATACATATTGACACATATTTTATAATGTTCTTGTCCTATCTTAACTAACTTATCATCACGCTATTTCTCTGCGGGGGTTAAGCAGAGAAAATAAAGCGCCGGACTATTCTGTACTGACACAATTCTCGCCTCATCCACATTCATACATATTTTCACGCAAACTCGTCGATTATTAAGTCTTCTATCAGAACCATCTTCCAGTATCTGGTTTACCTGGTGGTACATGTATTTCTGATGCCATCAACTCGCGTTATTTATCTTAATTTCTATTCTAACAACTGAATTATTTTTAAATATTGCGGTTAAATATTTACATATGAATTAAATATATTAATTAGAAAGATATACATATAAAATCAATTTTATAGAAAAATATTGTTGTTGCGGTACCGGGATTCGAACCTGGATCTCTTTCTAAACCGGGAAAGGTGCATTGTCTAACTATGCTACAGCGATGATATTTTTAGCGACAAATTTTCGAACCTATATGTTACCTTTTTGATATTTTTGATATGATTAGTATAAATAAGAGAAAAACATAACTCCCAAAAAACCGCCAGTTCAAAGTTACCGCTCCGCCTTACTTCTCTTACCAGAAGAATTAACGTTGATTCGGTACAGTATGTAGCGGACGTGGTTGTAAAACATTACACATATTGGTTAGATTTTAAATGTTTAAACGGTTTTTATTTTAAATACAAATTAAACGTATTAATTAGAAAGAATAAATTTTATCGAAAAATATTGTTGTTGCTACCGGGATTCGAACCTGGATCTCTTCCAATCCTTAATATTATATATAAGTTGTATCAATGTATCCAAAATGTAATAAAATGAATTATTAATTCTGACGCCCCCTATCCGATTACTCAAATGTATTTGAGATTCCGTAAAAATAAAGTAGATGTAACATATAGGTTCGAAAATTTGTCGTCAATGTACTGTGTGCCGTTCCAGGTTCGAATCCCGAAAATATTTTTCGATAAAATTGATTTTATATGTATATCTTTCTAATTAATACTGTTAATCATTATTTAAAATATCACAGAGCTATGTTCCGAATAACTTCAACTTCACAATGAGAATGTGTTCTCCTTAATAATGGTTTTTATTTTATTTAGTAGGAGACAATGTCAGAGAATATGTGTAGACGTGATAAAATTTTGTTCTTGGGATAAACTCAGAGATCAGCTTGAGGTTGATATAGAGAGACAAAAACTCAAACCACTGTAAACAGTGTAAGTTCCGACGACAATATTTGATAGATGCACATAAACATCACCTAAAACTATCGTAGATCCCTCCTACTATCTATTCTGAAAGTCAAATACACTTTACTTTCTTCGGACGCTACACACCTTAAACTACATCTCAACTCTACAAGGCACTTGTAACGGGGCACCAATTTCTGTATACCTTCGTCATGAAAGACGCCGCCTGGGATGAAGACCATGTCTGCACTCCGTCTTTGACTTTATCATCGTTATCAAAACGCTTGCCACCGAGGAACCGCTTCAGACGAAGGAAAATATGCAAATCAGGACACACTTGGCGATGAGTGTCAGTTGATTTCACGTTTCTTGAATAAGAAACGAATCACGAACCATATCTCATAGTTGGCGAGCTGGCGTACATTATCTTGAACATTTCGACAACTCGCTACAAGACGGCCACATTATGTGAATGTCTCTAATGTTGCATGTGGTGTGTCAACAGACGAAGAAAACGTGATAAACATGACAACACTGACATTTGACGTTTAACATATGAGCGTGAAGTAAGGCGCGCAACGGCAAATCGAGACGATAGTTGTCTCCAAAGTATTTCATGGGAGCAAAATCCTTACCTCGGAGAATCTCAAGTCTCAAGTCAAAAATCTCCTAAAAAAATATCCATGTCTACAAACGTACGAGCTCACAAGTACAAAGAACGAAAATTAAGCTTTATAATGTTAAAAAATATTTTAATTTCTAAAATCTTCTAATTAATCTTTCATATATCATTGCGTAGAGGATGCACACACTAATTTTATATTAGACCCCTCCAACTCACCTATCCAACAAATATGTCCATTTTAGTTGTTCTAGTATTTCACATTAATAAATTCGTCGGCAGGCCAGTTTAAAAATAATATTTAGTCAAGACACAAACCACTTTATTTGACGAAATTATGTGTCACGTATTTAAATAATTTTCAACACTGAAAAGTATATTTTACGAAAATACTTCACCATACGCTTTCTGCTAGTCTTTATGTCCCAGACATACTAAACTATATGTATCTCGGTTCTTTCATTTCAAACAGTGGAGAATATGAAATAAAAGGACGAATTCCATGATCGGATAAGCAATGAACAAACTGAAGAAAATTTGAAAACACAGAAACCAGGGCGAAGATTGTTAGAATACTAGTCTTCTAGTACTTGAGACATGTACACTAGAGATGCGGTGCTAGCGGCGTAACAGCTCACAAAACAAACGGCTCCATTTTACGAGAAATAAAAGTTGAGGAACTTGTCTACTATGCGTATACTGAAATACTTGGGGCGTGTCACAAGACATACGGACGCAATGGAGAAACTGGTGGTATGAGACAGATACCACTAGATGGACGGATCTGGTGACGTAAGATTTTTAAGAGATTTTGGAGATTGAAAATGTTATATTTGATGTGTACTGATGCAAATGGAAGATAAGTATTCGGTCTTTATTATGCCTACCTACCTAACTTTTCCTGCGGTGTTCTCTATGATTTTTTACCAGTTTCTTGATACCGTGCGTACCGGTTATCTTCCTATTGTGCATAGTGCGTCAACGAAGTGTGATTTCCCGGAGCCAGAAGACCCATGGATCCAGTGAAAGAATAAAATCCAGATACCTAAAGGAGCAACTCTCAGGTGGGTCGTGTATCTTCCTGGTTCTGGTTGGTCCTTCAGCCCCCCTGTTCTATGTTCCTATCTCTCTACCAAATTCCTACATCCCCTTGTTCGATCAGATAGGTTATGAGATATCAGAGGATTATGTGTTAGCGTCTCCTGGATAAATTACACCGGGCGCTTACATGTTAGTTTGAATTATAACACGGAGTTTGTGTGTGCGTCTGTGTGTCGTCAGAGCAGGATGAACAATGAAAGACTACTCACAATAGATCGATGTATATCGATGCTTGAAACACAATTACGGATATAAGTACTCGTATGGAAAGCTACCGCGAGAGAAATGGCGCCCACGGGCCGGTCTCTTTTTTCTATGACTATGTATTTCGGTCGGTACTGGCGTGATTTTAAGATTGATGATAGCTCCGTTTTGCACACATGTGTACGAAGAGTGCGTGCAGATTGTGGAGGACCCTAAATGTCGTTCGTCAGTTGGGTGATTTTGATTCTCCTCAGCAACACAGCGATCGTACGAAATAAAATAACTGTTTGTAATTTTTGAACCTTAATGTCAGATCAAACGTGTACACTGGTTTAAGTTTTAATTTCTTTCTACATATAAAATTTCTACACGTGTACACGTGTAGAAATTTTAACTAACTAACATTTCAACTAAATCTATGAAATTATCTCATCGTGTCTCCTTCGGTAGACATAAGTCCCATAAAACAAAAAAAAATGATGTCTGGAAAATAAGGTTCTTCGAAAAGCTTTACCATATTAACTCATACAAAAAAAAATACTAATTACATATAAAAAAAATATATATGTATCTTTTTCGTATTGAACGATTTAAATTTCATTGTGTTCATATTTAATGCACGGCCTTGAGTTGGTGCTAATGGGACGAGCACTTATAGACTAATCACTTTAATACACGATTATCGTGTTATACCTATATCGTTTTTATACCACAATCATAAAAAAATCGTAGGTATTAATTTATATTTATCGCTCATTTATAAACTCTTACAGGTCAATTTATTGTCAATGTCAATGTGTGCGTGAACGTTATCTAAACGAGAAAGAGACAAAGTCGTATGCCCGCTTTACGCTAGACAGTAATGCAACAGCGAATTTGACGCTATGGTATCGGTTGTGTACACCGCGCGCTGTGTGTGTTGCTGTTTTATGTCGTACTTCAGCTAGATGTATAAAAATAAATTTAACATATTGATAATAATTATTAACCATTTAATAATTATAATACAATAAAATATATATGTAGCGCCAAATTCCAAAAATCCCAATAACAAATTTCGGATAATTGAGTAAAATATGTAGTTTTGTAGATTATTTTGTCAGCTATATTCAGAACTCATTGTTTGTTCTAAAAGCCATTTGAATCCCAAAGCAGACCGAGGATAAGTTGTAATTCAATCTAAAATGAAATCGGCTAATCACAACGCTTGTTGATGATCACGTGATTTAAACGTGATCTAAAATCTAGTATGGCTGCCAGTAATACAGGGTGGCCCAAAAAAAGTGAGAACATTTACTTTACTTACTTACCTATGATAAAAAAATTTGCGACTCGAAAAACGTTCGGGGCGCTAGGAATATGATCAAAGAGTTTCAAAACAAAACATTACAGCAGGACGAAGCTCCATCTCACACAGCCAGAAATATAATCAACATTCTTCGTCGTGAGAATGTTAATTTCATCGAGCCAGGCATGTGGCCACAGTAGATTATGCAACATATTGATTGATTTCTGATTAGCTAAATATTGTGCAAAATTATAATTAATTATATTATGTTTTCGAATAACTCATGTGTTACGAGATGTTCTCACTATTTTTGGACCATCCTGTATACATTACAGAATTGTCTCTTTAAAAAATCCTGATGTAAAAACGAAAATTTTATACATTTGCTTTCATAATATGTGTTTTTCATCCATAACTCAAAAACACAAACCCGTTTTAGGGAGTTTTGGATTTAGGAGCTACAAATACTTAACTACTGGTATGATGAAGGGCATCGACAGAATCATTATTATTATTATTTCATTCCCCATACATAAAATAATTAAACATAAAATAAATCTATGTACAGATTCGTCAGTGGCCAATTGCACAGTGACACGAGTAAAAAATTAAATCTTTAGTATTCATCGTGATATATATTTAATGAACGATGAAATATATTTTTTATTTATTATCTTAGTTTTATTAACCACTGAATTGAGTTTAAAAAACATCTACCGGTTTCGAAAAATACCTTTTCCTTCTTCAGGATGTCATAACTAACTAAAAATATAGCATTGTTTCTTCACCAAAGTCTATTTTTAAACTTTAAAAAAAAACAACAATTATTTAAAAAAATAAATTTAGTACCTAACTCGAATTGCTGCTCGATACAAATTTAGTCGAATAATTGTTAGGAAAAAATTTTAGAATAGGACTCGTAGTTAAATTTAGTTGGCTGTTTAGAATTTCCTGATTACTTTTACATGCTTTATTTATCTCCAACGACTCCAAATTATTTAATTTGTGACCTACACCGTTTATATGCAAAATTGACAATCCCAATTTTTTATCAAAACCATGACTATTTTCTATCAAATGATTAGCAAATTCTGAAAACCCACTATTGTTCAAACATCTCAAATGCTCCTTTACTCTTATATTAAAATTTCTACCCGTTTTACCAATATAAAATGCAGCACAATCCTTGCAACTAAGTTTATAGATACCAGAATTGTTAAATTTATCAAATTTAAAACTAAGATAATAAATAAAAAATATGAATTTTAACCACAAAGTAAATATTGCTAATTTTAAAAGTAAATATATTTTATCCTAAATATGATCACGAATGAAACTAAAATGTACCTTGTAAAAAAATATAAAATATTCTTTAAAAAATCCTGAGCAATAAATGTTGAAGTCTTTTTTACTCATCCCAATTAGTCGTTTGTACTTACGGTGTGATGCTCAGATAATATCGAGGAGATTGTCGGGCGAAATGCGATAAACAGAAAACTGTAGACAACAAAAAAAGAAACCCTAAGATAAAGGTTTAAAAGAGAAAATGTGCTTAAATAGCGATAGTTTCTGGTGCAGCAGTCACCAATCGAACACAATCACAGTCACAATGACTACTTAAGAAAGACTTTAAGGGTCGGTTGTTTGATCAATAGTAGAGATCGTGATCGAAAATTCTCAAGAAATTCTGAATAATTTTGATTCTCTTTTCTCGAGAATTTTTTATTTTGATATTTCGAGAATTTTTAACGAGAATCTCGAAAATTTTAACGAATGTTCTGAAGCCAATTACAACACCAGTGACGGCCCTCAGCCCTCAGCTACTTATCTACTTATTGGCTGTGGCAATAATACAGAGATGAGTAAAAAACTGATAAAAGACAAGATGTGATGTTAACCGCAGAAAAATTGTAGGTGAAACAGCATCACGCCACCATATTGGCGTCAAAATTTTTAAAATTCAAAAGTCACAGGCTGGGTTTTCGAAATTTTCGAAAATGTTCGAAATCAGCGAAATCATCATCGGACGGACTCTCATCACTAAAATAGCGGGATATTGAATGATACATCGTAATTATCAATGTGACAAATGACTTCTGAAGCAGCTGTGAAGTATCCGACATTTTTTTACTAAAGTAACTTTATTACTATAGTAAAAATTTACCACTGATCAAAACGCCGACCCTAAATGCACAATAACAACATTTTTATAACTTAAAACTCGAGAATAAAATGCCACAGCTTAAGATTTCATTTTAAATAATGAATTTAAACCGATTATTGCCAAAAAAAATGTTTCGTTTGTGTCTGACATACAAAATATAATCGTTTATATTTTTTATATTATTAAATTGCGTGTAAAAAATAGTGTACACAGTACATATGTAAAAATATCACAATAATATGAAATCGCAAGATCAAGGAACAATTTATCTTTGTGAAATTTCTAATATTAAAAGTTAAGTCGTTGGTTTTTCTGTTTGAATAAATCACCTGTTGTATTTATAAGAGACATTGACATTTCAATCAAATATAATATATCGATGAAAGTGTCACAAACAAATCTGTGTTTTTATTTATGCGTATCCAATTTGAGGAGGTTGATCTTGAATGTTTATTAGCTAGTTTAAATACTAATTATATGTATTAATTAGAAACCTCAAATTACTGGGGTGCTCGAGGTGTCTTTCCGAGATTATCGAGAGCTACCTCGGGTACCGTTCAGTGGTTCTGAACTATGGCGAGGTGAGCGTGACCAGAGAAGCAGACAAGGGTTGTCCTTGAACCTATCCTGTGGATTGTCCTTTTTAACCCTTCCCTAGCCGTGCAGTAACATAGGTCTACCGAGTCAATTAAATCGTATTTCGATAAATATGCACAATATAAAATCCTAGTCCTAAATCATTTGCACTTAGAAATGAGTTGTGGAAAACCAATTATGTGTAAAGCGAATAATTTTTTAATTCAATGTATTAAAAATACCATTTGTGAAAAAGATCAAACATTAATTTTAATGAGAGATGTAGATGAGGATCATGTTAGATGGATCTTTTGACGAATGCGTTACAAGAATAATGTTTGAGAATAAAATGTACGTATTTAATTATTATATTTATTATTTCTTATTATATTTATGGTAACTGTGACATTAACTATTTTAAAGTCATTTAAGCTTGTAAAAGCATTTTATTCCCATTTAAAGTGTTAAAAAAAACTCTAATTTCTTGCAGTAACACGAGTTGACAGCATGGTTCCTTTTATTTATCTTTATTTTTAGCATGGTATGGTAAAGGTTAACGACTTCCTTTTGCTACCACTTCCGGACGGGTGCGATTCTGTCATTGGTAGAAGCTAATAGTCGGCGAGACCTTTTTTATTTTAACATATTTAATTATCTTTAAAAAAGCACGTACGTACGTACGTAGTGATCAATTCGAATGCTGTTCTCGGGTAGACGTGTATTGATAACTTTGATATTAGTGAACGCTGGCGCGTCGCCCAAAACGCTGTGACGTGTCACCTTTATCGGTACTTTTTACCACAGCTGGAACGCGTTCCGGTATGAATCAATAGAACAAAATATTAGCAACAGAACACGTGTGAGTGTGTTTGCTTACATTACAGGAATAGTGGTAACGCTCTACCAGTTCTCCCGCAAACCAGTAAATGAATAGACATGAAATAAAGTGTACATATAGGAGAGGGGTTTGCAACATTAGCTGCGGAACGAGAAGCATAAATCCGATAGTTTACGACACATTTAGGTATGCAACAGTAAAAGTATATACTTTTCTAAAATTAAATCTTTGTGTAAACAAGACGTATTTTTTAGGTTAATGCACATTATATTATCAGCGTTCAAATTTTCGTTTCAATCGAGTCATATTTTTAAAAAAAGTCACAGAGCTATTTGATTACGCGAGTGGCACCAAAATTAAAATATTTAAACTAGAAATTTTCGTTAGTTCATGTCTACATATTTGGTGGTCTGTGGCTGATCCTGAATACACTTTATAGGACAATAAATAATATGATTTCATTCGAAATATACTTTCACATTCTAATGTGACGAACCTGAGTAAATCAAAATTGTAAACTTTAATATTTAGTTCAGTTTGGGGAGATGACAAGTCATCACCTACCTAGTTTTTTTTATTCTTGTGCGTTCTAATGTTTTTGACTTATCAAATTTTCGAACCTATATGTTACACATTTAAAATTGATACTTCTATTGTTACGGAATCTCAAATACCTTCGAGTGATCCGATAGGAGACGCCAGAGTTAATAATTCATTTTTATTAAATTTTTGGACTCATTGATACAAATGACGCCTTTCAAATAATGGAACGATAGGCGTATCAATTTGAAAAATGTAAAATATAGGTTCGAAAATTTATCGTCAATGCACTTTGTTGGTGTAGCATAATCGGTTAATGCAATTTCCCCGAATAGGAAGAGATCCAGGTTCGAATCCCGGTAGCAACAATGATATTTTTCGATAAAATTGATTATATATATATACATATCTTTCTAATTAATACATTTAAAAAAAAGATTATAAAAATATATAATTCTTCCGTCATGAAGAGCTATTTCTGGATATTTGCTTTGAAGAGTTTATTTAATGTACATTTGCATTTACACATTTGTCAGTAATTGTTACAGAGTTAATATGCCCAAGAAACACAAAAAAAAGTTATTTCTGTTCTTTGATATAAATATTAAATAGTTTTTTTTTATTGTTGGTGTTTACATAATTAATTAATTTAAGATGATAATTATGTTAAAAACTTTAATTGATTGCAACACGAGACAATTATTTATTTTGGTTTAATAAAAATATAAAAAATAAATATTTTGAAATTATTTTGGTGAAGTTGCATTTTCAGCACATAGTTCTGGCCTATTTTAATACAAATTAAATTAATAATTCTCCGATCCGCTAAATTCCGATTTCGCTAAATTCAAGTACGTTAACGACAAAGTTTTGAAATTATATTCTATAGCTCCTTAAAATTTATAAAATTGATTGACCATTTTATTGGTGAAGTTGCATTTTGAGGGTATCAAATATTACATTTATGTTGTAAAATTTCTTCCAAAAATATCTTGTCTTTGTTATACATAACAGAATATTATATATTTCTATCATTTTACTATTATTTTATTATTTATTTTAATAATAATTACCTTATATACACTTCTAGACAATGCCTGATTCAATACAAATTTTTCTAGTCGAAATACGCGTAGTCCAATATCAATTTTATAACGCATAATACTGGATGACGTCTAGAACAGAGCAGAGACGCACTGCACCGACAAGAACACAATTCATTAATAATAAAGAATTAATCAGTATACAAATCATATTCTACGTAAAATAAATTGAAAAAAAATTTACTTTCGTTAGCCCACAGGGTCATGTTCCTGAGGTTGGTGTACAGGTCCTGGAGATCTTTCTCGCACGCGGACCCCGGGACGCCCTTCGGCTCCGGGAGTCTCCAGGATACATCCCAAAAATTCCCTAAACTGTCCGCCGAAACTTCACGTAACACGATCACTAGTAACACCAGATATTCTATTTTTAATATTCCAGCTTTAGTCATTTTAGGATATTATAAATGATTTTTTTTTTAAATAATCACACTCGTATAATGTATGTTGTATATAATATTTATTTTCAACAATTTTAATTTAGGTTTAAAAATAATGTTTAAAATAATGAAGAAGGCGCTAACGCAGCAATAGCCGTATGATTATTGATTTCAGTCTTATATACTCACGGATTGATAGTTTCCGAACAGCAGCCGAAAACAGACGTTGGAGGGAAGGAGTCACAGCGCATCAAATACCGCTACGAGATACTGATAATAATGGAAGTGAAATAGTGGAAGTCTTGAAGTAGATTATTATCTATTACCCGCGACGCGACTTCCCGAAAATTTCAATCAACTTTCTTCGATCGACATCACGAGTCTTCAAAACATATTTTAGGGGTAGATTATATTAAAAATACGAGTCGAAAATGTTCAAGCTACGTAATATGTAAACATTTTAAAATACTTCTTCGATATTTGCTAAATTAATTTGTGGCAACAAATATAAATAATAAGAAAAACACTTTGTTTAAAACCACTACTTATCGATACACTAAACTAATATACTAATAATAATGATACTAAAATTAAAAATGCAAGCATAGATAAAAACACAACTATAAAAGTATAAGTGATCGGTAACTAATTAGAAACTACTATGAAAACAAATGTATAAGGTGACTATTTTCAAAAAAGGATTTGATTATTTATAATATTTAATTTACTATTAACATTTATTATTATTTCTAAAATTTACAAACCCTTGTTAATATCAAAATAATGGTTTGTTTCCAAATGGTGATTGGAGAATTCAGAATAGTTGCTATTTAGACATCTAAAGTGCTCCTTAATTCTAAAATCAAAATTTCTGCAAGTTTTACCTGTGTTGCTAATTAATTTATAGACCCCCGATTTTTTGTAAATACCTTGTTATTTAATATTTATTTATTTAATTTGTTATTACAAAGTATAGTACAAAGCAGGTTGTATAGAATTTGGGATATATTTTATAATTGAATTTGAAGTATGATATTTTAAAAATCTGATTTTTCTCTTCTGTTTTGTGGGTAAACAAATGATCTGGTCAACTTGTTCTTATACTTTTTGTTTAATAAATTATCTACGGATTTAATATAATAATATAACAATTATTAATTGCAATTTGTTTAATAATATTTAATTAATATTATGTTGAAGTTATTTATTAATAAGGGAACATTAACTAATCTATTAAACGTGTAATAAAAAACTGATAATTAAAAAAAAACGGATGATTAGAAGTATTAATTATCTTTACGAACTATGTTAAATTCTAGTTTATTTTTAACTATGAAAATGTTCAAATCAAAAAAATGTACGCTGGAAAATACTCCAGCATTAATTATTTATTGAAACATATTAATGTATCGATAAATAGTGGTTTTAAACAAAGTGTTTTTTTATTATTATTTACATTTTAAAATAATTGCGTATACCGATTAATAGAAATATTTTATTGATTCTAAATTATATATTAAATAAAAAATTTTTGTTCATCGAACATCGAGCTGTCAGATTATTTTTTGTTACACGAATTAGGCCCTGAAGCAAAGATATAAAGTAATAATGTGTCAATTCATAATTATATTATATAATATAATAATTTGCGTAATGGTACAGAATTTGCACATACTTCATAATTATTTTCGACTCGTAATTTAGTCAGATAGCCACCCATAAAATATCGTGGACTAGGTCTGTTACGTCAGATGGCAGGACACCAAAGATCGTGACCAAGTAGGAGCGATCTAGAGGCAGGCCTGAAGCAGGATGTGAGGGTCTGGGAACTGGATAGGAGTCGGTGGAGAATACTCGTGGAGGAGGCCAAATTTCACCCCTGGTCGTAGTGCCGTGAAAGAAGAAGAAGGTTCGTTACACCTGTGTATATACATGTATACATAACATTAAAAATTAATTTCTCTGTTCATATAAGACTTAAGAAAAAATTAGTAGTTGTTGTATATCATTACCTATATTATAAAATTTCGGTCGACGTTTCACAATTTTTTTGATTTCGTAAAAATCAGCCTCCGTTATAACGGCCCGTGTTACACTGTTGAGATTTCTCTCAGAGATTCGTCTCGAGTGCGCGTAAGGGACGATTCAGAGTTCAGGGCGAAACGACCTATGAACCATTCCTCCGTTTATTTAATGCACAAAGTAGAACAATGCAACCAACGCATATGATCCATTAAAGTTTATCTGTATAAGTATATATGGGATATAATTGATTATATGGACACGAAAAATCCAGTAGTTCTTATCAGATAAGTAACATATTGAATTCGAGATCTCGCTGTTGTTTGACAGTTCGAACCAAACCAGTATCTGAACCAGCGATCGATACATGTTATAGACAGTACCGTTCAAGGACAAACCGAACATTTGCAGTGCGCAGGACCGGCATTAGGCAGATTAAGCCGGCTGGGCCTAATCGGGGGTCGCCTTCGGGAGGCGGCGTGAAGTTTTTTTAATTTTCAAGACAAAATTGCAATCCCTGGATTTCAGGATATTAATGACTCCGAAATTATTTATTTGCCCAATTTTGCATTTATTAACAGATATAATAAATAATATAAATTAAATATTCGAACAAAAAAATATGATTGTGCAACTCTTACGCACTATTGAAACAGCCTCAGAATATAAAAAGGTTATTATTACTATAATAAATCACAATGTGTCGTAATAAGCGAAACTGGTTGACGTATAATAAATTTCGTGGTTTCATACAAAGTGATTGTTATTTTATACAATATAATATGTCAAACTATTGATTTGATTTTGATTGCTTTCTACGAAAACAAATAAATAAATATATTTTCTTATAAACGAGCCAAGATTACGGAGACAAATCTCAATTGAGATAAATTAACATAATGTTAAAAATTTTGTATTGTTGTAAACCTCCCAATTTTCAGAACATTAATTCTCAATTCAATTCTCCACGTTTTAAAACACTTTATTTTGGTGAAAAAATACGTTTTCTAATAATATATTATATTTACTCAGACGCCTTGAGGCTTCAGCAACTACTTAAAACTAAGTTTTATATCAAAAACACAATAATCAGTTTCTAAATTATATATTTTCAATCTTATAAAAGACGATAATTTTAATTGTTCGACGAACTTCAACACGCCGCTCGATCCATCGAATCTGCGTCTGTCATTATTTTCATTAAAAAATGCCAAAAATATATATTTTATCCACAATGTGAAATAATATTAAACTTATTCACAATATTAGTAGTAAATTTCATATATTATAGGTATTTTTACTAAATTTGAGGAAAAACGACGTTTTATTGAATAATTTTTTGTAGGTCGGAATAAAATATTTCTTTAATAATAATAAATAATAATAATGATGGATAATTTGTATAGCGCCATTTTCGTAAAAACTTTCACCTCAAAGGCGCTTTACACATCAACTGTTTATAGTTTTACAATTTTTTATTTTTTTATTAATAATCGTTATTTTTACTTATGGAAATGATTTTTTGAAAAGGTGCGTTTTTAGTTTTTTCTTAAATAAAGTCTCTGATGCACTGTTCCTTATAATGGAAGGCAAAGAGTTCCACGCTTTTGGGCCTGCAACCGCAAATGCCCGCTCACTAAATTTAGACTTCTGGCAACGGTCGGTCGGTTCTACAACCCTTCCTGTAGCTAAAGTAGAGGCTGACCTGAGAGTTTGACGTCTACCATTCAAATTGTCTGGGATACAAAGTTCTTGAAGATACAGAGGCGCCATGTTGTGTGTCGCCTTGTACATCAACCAGCACAATTTAAATTCAACTCTTTCAGGGAATCAGAGCCAATGTAGCTGATGTAAAAGGGATGTTATGTGAGAGAATTTGGAAACTCCATATATTATCCGTGCAGCCGCATTTAGAATAGATTGCAACCTATCCAGCTGAAACATTGGCAGGCCAGCATAGATGCTGTTACAATAGTCCACACGTGACACCACAAATGCATACATATAACACTGTTGTACTTTAAACATAAGCCGTCTGTTTCATAAATAGTATATAATTATGACGGCATCGGGGCAAAATTTAGAACATTGATTTAAGTGACCATCTAAATAAATGTAGGTACTTTGTCTTATTTTAAAACAACTTCAATAAATGATTTAATTTTCGATTGATTAATTTAAATGACAACACACATTTTTATATAATTCCATGTATCAATATGAAAAAAGGTGGAAAATAATTCCGACACGAGTTATGTACACTTGTATTGAATGCGAGAAAATCGACAATTTTATTGTCGTCTCTTTCCATTCAAACCTTCCCCTCTCGACTTATTTACGTAACAAATAACGCCTTTAATTATTTCTCTGGAACATATAACAGATTAACTGTATTAACCTTGTCTTGAAATCATATCTAATTCGTGTAGAATTTCTCCAATTTTAAACTGGAAAAATGAAAGGTCGCCCTTATGCTCATTTACTGTTTTCTCAATAGTAATTAGCAGTTTACTAATCAAATTGATTTGAAATAATATACTATACCACGTTATAATTTTTTTCTATAAATATACAAAAAAAAAAATATTTAATTTAAAAAAGAAAATTCCCCAAAATCTCAAAATTTACCCATACCCTATAAAATTTTGCCGCCCAACAGCGTAGAAGCAGCCCTGATGTCGTTATTCAGTATTAATTAATTATTTGCATTGAATATCCAATTGTATCAAGCACAAGGGTGTAATTTTGTCTTGAGTGTGTTTCATAACCTAAAAATTGCCTACATCGTATATTAAAGGCAGTTATATTATGGTTAAAATGTTAGTTTAACAAGTCACTACTTATTTGACTTCTACTTTCATTTTATTATATAATCTTTTGTTGAAACTAAACTTCTTTTGATATTAGAAATTGTTCTCCGTTAACATTTTTCTAACTTTCTTATTTTTCCGCAAGATGTGATCAAAGGTGAGTAGGTAATTTATGAAGTATTCCACGTTCTCATGTGTCGCGGCTGATAAGCCGGTGTACAAACGAGACGCAGGTCTCAAAGCCGCAATATACTAAAACTTTATTGAATTCCAAACTCCAAATTCCAAATTTCAAATAAAACATGAAATATCTAATCATTTATGTGAATTCTCGTGACCATGGAATATTTTAAAAAGTTTAAATTATACTGATAAAATAACAAAATAAGATTTAATAATAATTTACATAATTAGTAAATGCGAAAGGCACGAAGAAAACAATATAAAAATATCACCAAAATTAAATTTAACATATAATGGAAATGTGTCCGATAAATATAATAATACAGGAAGTATTTATGTAGTAAATGAACACATAAATAAAGCTAATTTAACGACTAAACAAATCTATTTAATCTCCGAAAACGTATTTGACAGAAGTAGTATTTACTCCATGGTCAACTTATTAAAATACACGGTCGTTGGAAATTTGAAACTGGCACCAAATAATGAACGCTCATTACTTGTTTATTGGATACCAAATTTATTTTATTTTCCATCGTTTGTCTAGGATAGACAAGCGGTACACCATGCTGTCCTGGTATCAATACTGATGTAAGAAAGTGAAGACGAACGAAAGTTGACTCAGTGCCGTGGAAATGAGATCATTTAGGTGTATGTAGAACGAACAAAGTAGTAGAGAATGTAAAGCTAATCTTAGCATGGTGAATACGATTAAAAGAGAATTAAAAAGAAAGTGCAGTCATTTTGTTATTTTTGGTGCGCGCCACCCGTTCCATGAAATGGTATCCCCAGTCTCGACCAATGCGGACGCGGCGAGTGGGAAGATGGCGGATTTTGACATTTTCAAAATCAGAGCCAGACGGGCGGGCCATGTCTGCAACGTTTTTTGTTAAAAATGTACAATCTTTGATCATTCCGTCTTGTAAAAAGGGTAAATATAACTAAAAATATTGTCGCTGTAGCATAGTTGAATAATGCACCTTCCTCGGTTAGAAAAGAGATCCAGGTTCGAATCCCGATAGCGCAAGAACAATATTTTTTCGATAAAATTGATTTTATATGTATATCTTTCTAATTAATATATTTAATTCATATTTAACATATCACAGAGCGTCTGTTCTGAATAATTACAACTTTACAATAAGAATGTGCTCTCCTAATATTATTTTATGAATAAAATTAGACAGGTTTTTTAAGTGTTACTAACTGGTTTATTCAATTTGTATTCTATTATTTTAATTTAATCAATCGTTCGCATTGAATGTTAGTCCACCCCCGTTTGAATGTTAGTCCGACCCCCGTTTAAACTGTTAACGATACCGCTCTGTCACTAAAGCTAACCCGGTATACGCCAGCTATTTTATTCTATCTATATTTTATTATCTTAAATGCTCCAACGTTTAACACAATAAAATATAGTGGAATAAAACGGTGTTTTAACTCAATTTACAAAATAATCATGGAATTCCACAAAGTTTCACTAAAAACCTTTGAACAGTTGTTGAGTTAAATTGTTAGATTGATAATGTCTTTGCAAGGCGAAACGCGTCTCAAGTAAATTAATAGAATAGAATAAAAAAAAACGAGTGTTTTATTTTCACATATGTAACAACTGAATTCTTCTTCTTTTCTCCGTCACCTCAGGATTGACACATATTGGCCTCAATCTGATGAGACCCAGCTCAGAATGCACCTCCGCAAGTCCCGCTCCAGGGTCTCTCCAGTCAGATGCAACCTAGTACTCTTCCAGGTCTTCTTCGGCCCGAAGTGTGCTCAGGATAATCTCCTTCCTTTTGTACACAGCTGTAGATGGGGCATGCATTGGTTGGATTTGTTGCAGGTTTGCCTCGTGCTGTCCAGAAATACAACTGAATAAATCTTTGTAATAGAAATCTTTCTATTGGAAATTAAATTAATAGATGTAAACATTAATATTTTAGCAATATTTGAATATATCCAAGAACACATAATTACTGAATTATTACCTAAAAAGGCACTGTTATTAAATAAATATCAAATATCTCATAGAAACGAAGCTATATTTATTACATTTAATAGAAAATATATAGAAGTGTGTGGGTAATTACAGGGCTTACGACCTGTCTTCGGCTAGCTCAAGTGATCACTTTATACAAATATAACGTTCACCATTCTCAACCCATCAATCTTTTTATGTTCCTTCCTCGGGAGGTCTTAAAATCACGACTCGATACTTGTAAATAATTCGTTTCTTGAAATATTATTAGGTAGCGTGTTTAGGGAGATGTATTGACACGAATATACTTTTAGTTCTTTCTCGTTTGGATGTTAGATACGATCTGATCTCTGAAGGGCTGTGTTATAGTTTAAAAAGATATTTCTGGAGATATTTCTCCCGTTAAATAATAAGAAGATAATTTATATCCGGGTAAACAAAGTCATAAATTAGATGATATGCAATTATCGTTTCAACACACGTCCACTCACAGAAAGCATAAATAATAAGATAAGACAAAAATATTAAAATAACGGTTCGAACCCATGTCTCTCTTCAAATCAAGAAAGGTTAAGGTTGACAAACTAAAAGATAGGAATGTGGCTTCGGAGGGTAGGTACATGCATAATAATCTCCACATCTATTGATTTATTTTTAAGTTGCATACATATATTATTATGTGGACTCGCCATTTATAGACCAAATTTGATAATTCATTTTTCCTTGAAACAGAATATATGTCAACTCAATGAGAATCTGATTTTTTGAAAATTTTTTTGTAAACATAAAGAGTTATAGGTGACGTTTGTTCGCACGTTTCGAGAATTGCTGTCAAATCGAAAATCGTATCTTGTGCGAAATCTTTCTACAAATTTTATCCGAGTATCTCCAGATCAAAATCCCAACATGGTACTGAGATTTAGACCTTTCAGATTTATTTTATCCCGTCTCATTACACTGTACGCTCGCTATTCCATGTACACGAAAGAGATTTCTCTCTCGGAGATTTAACCTTTGCCGGCAAATGTCTGAGATGAAAAATCAAAGTAAGGAAAATAACAACATTAAATATATGCACGAGTACTTTTTTTATTTTGTACTGCGTATTCAATTTGGCAAAGATTAACAATAGATCAACGATGAACGTATGTAAAACATAAATCAGCAATATTATATAAATAAAGTTTATATAACATGACGCACTTTATTTAGCCATTCAGTACTAAAATAGAAGGAAAATATATACATATACAGTATGTACCGGTTATTAAAATCATCTGTATATATTATCCTTATTTACGTAATACAATTGACGTAATGAAACGTCATATATTTTAAAAATAAGTAATTCGTGGATAATTACTATGGACAGCAACATCTAGAAGGCAAAACTTAATACAGGAATGCCAAATCTGCAGTTAAGTTGTTAGGCGTGCACTGTAAAGGTCATACTACGTCATATCGTCAACTCATTCTTATCTACATACCACAGTACATGTTAGTTGTTATATATCATTCATTTAACTTCACTTACCAATATTAATAAAGTAAATATTAACTTCCTTGTAGTGATCTTATACCAATCATGGAGCCCTACCATATCATTAATTAACATAATAAATGTTAATACTTAATTATTACTATACTATCTTTCCATATATATAGAACGAATCAGAACTCGCTAGCACCACTACTATTTCTAATCTACAAGTCGTAACAACTATTATTCTGTTTATACGTGCTATAATTATATCACAAATAAATGGTTGCAGAAGTATATTGTGATAATAGTGTGTTCTTGTCCTCCACAAAAGCCCCACCGTTATCATCCTGATTGCCCGAGTCTCGGACGCTAGTTGGATATCCTAGTATCCAAGCTTGTGGGTCACTACAGCACATTGATTCAGATCTTTCAATTAATACACAAATCAGTAAAACTGTCAGTGCGTGCTGCCATCAACTGAGACAGATTCGGAGACATCTTCCTCTTGAGGCAGCCCGTCTACTCATTGTGATGTCACGCGTGGACTATTGTAACAGCATCTATGCTGGCCTGCCAATATTTCAGATGGATAGATTGCAATCTATTCTGAATGTGACTGCGCGGACAATATATGGAGTTTCCAAATTCTCTCGTATAACATCCCTTTTACATCAGCTACATTGGCTCCGATTTCCTGAAAGAGTTGAATTTAAATTGTGCTGGTTGATGTTTAAGGCGACACATCATGGCGCCTCTGTATCTTCAAGAACTTCAGATAATTTAAATGGTGGACGTCAAACTCTCAGGTCAGCCTCTACTTCAGCTGCAGGAAGGGTTGTAGAACCGACCGACCGTTGCCAGAAGTCTAAATTTAGTGAACGAGCATTTGCGGTGGTAGGCCCAAAAGCGTGGAACTCTTTGCCCTCCGTTATAAGGAACAGTGCACCAGAGACTTTATTTAAGAAGAAACTAAAAACGCACCTTTTCAAACAATCATTTCCATAAGTGAAAATAACGATTTTTAATTTTAAAGAAACAAAGATAATTATAGAACTATAAACAGTTGATGTGTAAAGCGCCCTTGAGGTGAAAGTTTTTACGAAAATGGCGCTATACAAATTATCCATTATAATTACTATTTTTATTATTATTATAAGATATCCAGATTTCATTTTATACTTAATTTTTTCGTACATAAATATATCATTATACTGATAGCACGTTTCTTTTTTGCTATCAAGCCCAGCTGACGTTCGCCCTAAAGTCTCAATGTAAACAGGTTCGCACATTTGACAGTAAATTCCACTTTGGTAATAAATTATGCTTTTAAAATTAGCAATATTAACTTGGTGGTTAAAATTCATATTTTTTTATTTATTATCTTAGTTTTATTAACCACAATTGAGTTTAAAAAACATAGAAGATAGGACTCGTAGTTAAATTTAGTTGGCTGTTTAGAATTTCCTGATTACTTTTACATGCTTTATTTATCTCCAACGATTCCAAATTATTTAATTTGTGACCTACACCGTTTATATGCAAAATTGATTGTGATTGATTGTGCTGCATTTTATATTGGTAAAACGGGAAGAAATTTTAATATAAGAGTAAAGGAGCATTTAAGATGTTTGAACATTAGTGGGTTTTCAGAATTTTCTAATCATTTGATAAAAAATAGTCATGGTTTTGATAAAAAATTGGGATTGTCAATTTTGCATATAAACGGTGTAGGTCACTAATTAAATAATTTGGAATCTTTGGAGATAAATAAAGCATGTAAAAGTAATCAGGAAATTCTAAACAGCCAACTAAATTTAACTACGAGTCCTATTCTAAATTTTTTTCCTAAAAATTATTCGACTAAATTTATATTGAGCAGCAATTTGAGTTAGGTACTAAAAAATTTAAAATAGATTCTGGTGAAGAAACAATGCTATATTTTTAGTTAGTTATGACATCCTGAAGAAGGAAAAGGTGTTTTCCGAAACCGGTAGATGTTTTTTAAACTCAATTGTGGTTAATAAAACTAAGATAATAAATAAAATAAAAAATTATGCGTTCATAATTACGTGAATGTAAAATAATACGCTGTTTCTTACGCACATGAAAACACGACTTTACATGTAATTTATTTTTACTCAAGCAAAAGCTTTATTTGTGAGCTGTGAAAGTAATTTAAATTACTGCCATTGTGAGGCGTACACGTAGGGCACAATTGTGGAGGACAACAAGGGAGAGCACGAGTGTGAGATCGTGAATCAGTAGCTACTTACTTACCGTAATATCGAGACCCACCTTGACCATCTTCTGGGAAAATACACTAAAAAAAAACAGTTAAGCATGAACGGTGACATTTCGTAAAATTTTATTCAGAGGATTATTATTTTGTAATAAAAATAATAGAATTAAACTTTGGAGCTGTAATAAAAATAATTGAATTAAACTTTGGATACTAGTACATCAAAAAAATGCGTCGACCTTGGGCGATTCCTTTTGCTTCTGCCGTAAAACATCATTAACGTCATCTTGCATCCTTCCATTTTGGTCTTCCTTCCGGGAGCAACATCCACCGCCGTTTCCGAGTGCCTGGCAATCGGTCAGAACACTCCTTCAACCGGCGGCCCGTGCACGAATCTTCTCCCAGGTGGACCATGATAAGTAATTGTCAAGAGGTGATGTTAAGTAGTGATAAAGTAAAAGGGTTAAGAAGTCAAGAAGTAAAGGAAAGAAGGGAAATTTTGTGATTTTAAGATTGATTAACTATATGAATTTTACCCTTCAATTATTATCCCTGGTGCGACGTCTAAACGCCTCTCTTGGCGTTGGCTCTGCGCCTGGATCCTGTACGGGCTCCATCTTCAGCGTATCTGATACGAGTGCAATAACAGGACAAACTCCCCAGCTCAAAGCGCGAATAGAAATGAACCACGTACCTGTTGGCGCTGGTCCGGGCCGAAACGATGGTCGCGATCCTAGCGGCAAACCTCCAAATTAGTACTAGGCGATGCGAACCGAGCGTGATATTAACTAACCAGAGTGTTCGTTATTTCAATTAAGTTACATTTATTTACAATTAACGTTACATTTTTCTTGTATCAAGAATTCGTAACGTTATAATGAATTAATTAGGAAGATATATATATATAAAATCGAAAAATATTGTTGCTACCGAGATTCGAATCTGGATCTTTTCCAATCCGGGGAACGTGCTTTTAAGATTCCGTAAAAATAAAGTAGATGGCTTTCAAATAATGGAACGATAGATGTAATATATAGGTTTGAAAATTTGTCGTCAATGTACTGTGTGCTGTAGTATAATCGGTTAATGCACGTCCCCTGGATTGGAAGAGATCCAGTTTCGAATCCCGGTAGCAATAACAATATTTTTCGATAGAATTGATTTTATATGTATATCTTTTTAATATTAATTACATTTAATTTTATTTCAAAAATACTTTTTAGTTTCCCAATGGCGTGTAAAATATAAAACCACTTTTTTCCTGTTGGATCTCTTTGCTGTCCCTATTATTTTTATCTGTATATCTTTCTAATTAATACATTTAATTTGTATTTCAAATATAACGATGATCTATTAAGAAATTAAAGGAATCTCAGACATTTTCGGGATTTATTAGGGTGTGGGTCTCCCGCTGGGGGTTGCTGGGATGGACGATGCCGGAAAGAGCAGTGGCTAAAGAGTCCTAACGGAGCATTCTACTGGCTCTCCCTCACACCTCTTGCGACCTGGATAGGGTGAATTCCTGCCGGACTGTGACCGACTGCGTCTGCGACTGTATCACATAAATGTGACGTCTACCCTCCCATTTTGGGGGTGCATGACTTCTATAGCTTCTCTCTGGCTGCCCCTTGAATTTAATGTGATAACGAGTTTCACGTCAAATTGTACAGATATGACTTTCTCTTGCTGCTGCTATCTTTTTAAAAATTTTAAATTTAAATAATTTTTGCTCTATTTAACATAATTGATTTGGCCTGATCCATTTGCGTGATTAGAGGAGACTCCGCTGAAACTAGCGGAGAGGCCGCATACAAGCGATGGCAGACGGATGGGATCGACGGACTGTGCAGTGACGAGATGGCATCAGAGTAACCTTCTGAAGTAGGAGATCACTTCTGGTAAGGGAGCCTGGCGGCCTAGACCGAGGCTGCGTCAACACCCCATGGCAGCCTGGAATTTGTTGCGACTTCACCCCGTGCCGAGCTGGGTGTAAGTCGATGTGTGCTAAATTGGTAACATTGTATATCCTCACTAAGAGGAAATTTTAACTACAAGAAAGAAGATTTCAATGACTATTATCGTGCCTACAATGTTTCGGGATTGTTATGTTTAGTGTTGAATCCAGTGTTATTATTATTTGAGACCATTTCCATCCATTCGAGCCAGCCATTCCGACACCATACACACATACACCCACAGACTGAGCCTAACTGGTGGCGTATACCTTGGCGTTCGATCCGCCGGAGCCAGAACGCGACGTAATATATCAATTGGAAAGATATACAAGAAAATTCAATTTATCGAAAAAATATTTTTATTGCTACCGGGATTCGAACCTAGATCGCTTCCTATCCGGAGAAATGCGTTAACCGATTACACCGCACCAACACAGTAAGATGATGACAATTTTTCTAACTTATATGCTGCAGCTCTTTCAGATTAATACATCTATTATCCAGAGTGTTAAAAGATATCACCTTTTTTTAGTAATGTATTCTCCTTATTTTATTATTATATAATTATATAATATATTTTCCTCTAAAATAAAATAATGTATCGAATTATGTTATGTTATGGGTTATATATGACGATGACATTACAAGGAAGAGATGGTAATCCATCTATTTGTAGTCGGTTTACCGGTTATAATACGCTTTGCTTAAAGAGCCATAGATGGCAGAAGGCGTCTGCTATAATGTCAACATAAAAACAATATTAGAGTCGACTAAAAGAGCACAAAAGACAAGTCTTAAGGTAATAAGGTCGTCCCTTTAGATATCCATCAGATCTTATATTTAAAGAGTACAATGCCCTAGATATCAGACAAATCTTTATGTTGAGACTAGTCCAATTTTTCCATGCTAACAACAATTCACCCCGAGCAACAAATCATGGACACAACACAAGACAAACGACGAACATCTACACGCCAGTTCCGAGAGCAACAACGATATTTTATCAAAGATTCTACATGTTCTTAGCTCCGAAACTCTACAACACACTCAGCACCAACCGGAAATCGTTCAACTCTAATAAGATTACACAAATATGGACCCAATATATGATCCAATCGGGTAGAGATCAATCAGAAGCATGGCTATCCAACATTCTAACATAATCATTATACAGTGCCTACACTAATAATACACTATTTCTACAACACTCCCACTTCATTTTATTTTATTCTATATATTTAATTTTTTTTATCTCTATTTTTATTCCTGTCGAATCTTAAATAACAGCACGGAAAAAACTGTCTACTTTAACACAGACTTCAGTCTAGCAAAGTAGCCAGAACAACGCTGTATCAGAGGTGGAGTACTCCATCCCACACAATAAACATATTACAATATTATATTATAATATATTCACCTCTGTTATAACAAAAAATATGTATGCCAATATAATGATGAGACACGTGTCAGTAATTTAAATGTGTAATCATCGGCGTGGTGCCAAAAAACCCGTGGGATAGATTTTAGGAAAACAAAGACTATCATTCATAGGATTATATAAAATACATAGAAATGATAGAAAATTATATATAAACCATGCCTTAAATATCCTTGAAATCTGCAAAATTTGGAAGGACAACCACCAGTTTTTATGACGTTTTAAGGTGACTGGGGGGATGGAATCACAAGATGGTTTTTTTTTGTTTATTATAACTATACTTAGTAGAGTTCCCAGCTATGAAGAATTAAAGATGTAAATGTCTCACAGAGACGAAGCTATTATTTTTACATGGGAAGTATGGAAGTCTTGGGCATTACAAGGCTTACGACCTGTCATCGGCTGGCTTAAGTGATCACTTTACACAATGTAACGTTCACCTATTTACCCATGCTACCACATCTATCAAATTTTAAGGAAGTTGTATATATGTTATCATGTTGGAATATTTTAATTATTTATTACCAACTATGCCGTCACCATCTATGGATATTTTTTTAAAATTTGATATTCATTCTCGTGTAACAGTATAAATGTACGTATATAAAAAAAATTGAACTTTTTTTTTTGATACGTAGTATACCTACCTACCTATTATAGTTAGTTACCATCGTCGGTAATAGCATAACCTATGTTTGTGCCACTGTGCAATGCTTATACTATTTTTACATTATTTTGTGTAAAATAATTTTGTGTAAATCGCCGCCCAAAAATGTAGACATAGCAGTGTTGAAACGAGGAAAATCCTAACCACTCGGTTCTAATATTAAAGGTCACCAACTGGCTGATTGATGTCCACTCCTCTTGGAATGCTGAGAACGATCAGCACCAGATAATAAATTGACTTGACCTAATGGCCCATGTCTACGGATGAGATTTTTATCTCGCGACAATTCCTGAGGCGTAGATTATTCTCATATGAGATTTTTTGGAGACAACTGTTGATTTTCGTACACACCGCCACTTGCCGCCAAGATAAGGATATAATCTTTTAATAATTATACAAAATACTTTGTTTAAACCACTATTTATTCATTATTCTACATGTTTCCATACCTGTAGTATCTTCTTCAGGAAACAATGTATATTATTAATATATATTCCAAGTGTTCCGCTTGAGGAAAGTAGAACTATTATTAAAGAATTACTTAATTTTTATAATTTACCGAAAAACTTTTATAAAGATTTAAATAATCTTTTTAATGTTATTTTAAAACAAATTTTTTTCAATCTGATAATAATATTTTTAAGGCGATCGTCTACTAAAACGACGGATGGATTTCAGAAGAATTTTAGTTTTTTGGCGAGGTGGAGGAGCGCTTTACGGGGCGCGGGAATTTAATTCGGTTTCTGTCCGTAGCGCTGCCGGCCAGCTGAGAGCCTTGGCAAAACAATTCCGTTCAGTGGGCGGTGCGTGGAAACGACAAAAATATAGTTAGTATATTACAAATTTATATTACATCCTTACAAATTTAATTATATTTTTCATTTTCTGTTTTGCTAGATTGAACTTAAGTAGAGTTGAAAAGGGTAAAATATTCTACAGGTTAATCAATTTTTATAAATTTATCAATAAATAAATATAGTTTGTTGAATATTAAAAAAAAACAATAGAAGACTAATAAACATTTGAAAACATTAAATAAGCATTCCGTATGTATTGTTATATATTACAAGTGTGATTTAAGGTTTCCGTAAGCACTAGTGTATGGATCTGATGGTTTTCTTGGGAAATCTTGGCCGACGTTTGAGCATGGTAACATGTGCCATTGTCAAGACATTGCTTCAAAAAAATACGGTATGATACTCGACTATGTGAGATTTATATTTATATAGTACGGTTATACGAATCAACGAATCAACCCAAAGGAATTTTCAATTCAGTAAATATATGGCTTGAGTAATTCACTAGCTTAAAGATAAAAGAGAGTAATGTTAATAGCTCAATGCGGCGAATGCACAAGAGCGTCATAGGTACAGGTACAGGTAACTAAGTAATTAAAGTCTCTACTGGTACACAGATGGCGTTAATTGTAAAATAATGTTTCCGTTTATGTGAATCCAATTATTTGTTTCCCAGAATCTTTAACTTTTTTGGTTGTATGCACAGCATGTCCCTGTATATAATAACATTAAGTATTACTTATTTTAATCCATCATATAGTTAGAACAAAATTAGTCTCTTATAAAATATTAACACTTACATAAATAATAAAAATTAAAACAATTGTTAAAAAAACTTTCATCGTCATCAGCTGTTTCATATATACATATCTGTTCTCCTCTGTCTCCCGTTCTGCTTTCGGCCTTGCGTCGTCGTGTTTAATGAATTTTAATTTTATAAAAAAATAAAACAAACCTTTTCTTCAAAAGTAAACCTTTTTTAGCATCCTTAGCTTCTATGCTAAGGCCCGTGTTTACGTGAATGCCTTTGATAGCTGGTTCCCAGATTTCCGATTGACAATAAGGGCACATATGATACATGAACCCCGCCCTAATATTTTTATGTACTTGCTGACTTTCCGCTCCGATGTTGTTGTTCTTTTGGCTGGGTAGATTTCGATTTATCTGGACCTCCGGACTGATCGAAGCGCGGGATGTTATTGATCCACCTGTCGTTTACCGTTTTCTTGCATTCTCCAAAAAAAGGCGACAATGCGCAATATTATCAACCAGGAAGCCCAGTGGTGCCAATCGGAGTAACAAAACGTGTACAAAAAAATTTGAAAAACGGGTTTTGCGATCATTGGTAACAAATATTTACTTAATATCGAAAGTACATTCGATAGTAAATTAATTTTACTATCCAATATCGGATAATCAAAAACGTAAAACGTTTTTTAAAAATGGCGGACTCTTCACAGCTGTTTCAAAACACATCTGACACATTGACGCTTTGAATGTTTCAGTATACTACAGTGAATTATTCAATTTTCCGCTATTTTAGTGATGAGAGTTCGTCCAATGAAGAATAATTTAATTTAATTTATTAGAAGAACATATTCTTATTATCATTCAGGCCGTCTGTTCTGAATAATTACAACTTCATAATAAGAACGTGTCTTCCTAATAATAAAGTTGTATCAATGTGTCCAAAATTTAATAAAAATGAATTGATAATTCTGGCGTCTGCTATCAGATTACTCAAAGGTATTTGAGATTCCGTAAAAATAAGGTAGATGGTTCTTTCAAATAATGGGACGATTAAATGTATTAATATCAAAACGGTTGGATAATGCACCTTCCCCGGTTTGGAAAGAGATCCAGGTTCGAAACCCAGTGGCGCAACAACAATATATCTTTCTAATTAATATATTTAATTCATATTTTATTTAATCTATATTATCGAAGATTTTTCGCCAACAAAGTAACAGATTTCGAACGCGGGATGAATAAAGCCATAAACAAATCATGTATTTCCAATGGTGAACATTGAAAATAAATCAATTTTGGTACAATTTGATTATGATTCGCATTGTCACACTGTTAGGTGGGATTATCTTCGAGTATTTATAGTAAATTTGACATACGAACAACCCGCAAAGTTTTTTTTACCACAGGTGAAGGTAAAACTTTACTACTGATCGCACAACCGGCCCTAAATAGGTCGCGGTAAATCCGGTGTACGGATATTTGTAACAAAATTCTCTATTCATTTTACTTTCGTATAGTTGTTGCAACCATATAAATTATAGAATTAATATTAAGAAAAACAAGCACTTATCGAGTTTTGTGTGGTGTAAATTTTTAGACCCCAGGCAGCGTTTTGACATAATTACGCCACTGGTATTTAGTCATCCCAAAGACGAGTTTTTCTCTTATTTATTTGGTACAAGATGAAGAACATAAAAAATACATAGTGGATTGACTCCTTAGTATAAAGAGCGTGTGGTTGTTTAGGACGAAATGGGTTAGTAATAAGGCGGATGAAACCGAAATAACAAGAAGCAACTGGGTGCTGTGGACAGACGATAGAAAGGAGTGGCGGTCCTTGAAATACGATGGTCTTACGCCGAAGAATAAGAAGTATAATATTTCCCTAAACATCAAGCCATAGCAATGTGGTTTCGCTTCGTCAACTGTGCGTAGGTCGGGGATAGCTGCGATAGGTTAGCTTTGGGGAAATTCCATACTCTGCAATATAGCCAGTTGGCTGTCGACTTGGGACAGCATTAGTCATTACTGACTGCATTAGTCGATGACTAACGCAGTCAGTAATTCAACAGATTTGAAAACATCGCTTGCGTGCGGATATTCTATACTGATCACTGATAACACAATAAGTAAGTTAGCTGTCAAAACGAACAAAAATAACATCTAGATGATGTATAATCGCGGATAGACAATAATATACACAAAGGTGCTGTTTTATCAGTTAATGTGCATTTATACTAAATACGGAATCGGATGAAAAGTCAAACTTCAAAAAGAAAGGTTAATTAGCATAGATAAGAAAAGTCATGTATATTTTTTCTTATTTGTAATGAAGACAATGTACAGTTCATTTCAAATTAAATACACTCGGGCCTCGTATAAAACACGGTTATATGGTTCCACAAAAACCTCGTGTAATACAAATCCGTGTTATACAAGGTTTGAAGTTCATACAAAATTAGGGTTTGCGTTCCAAAAAAAAATTTAAGGTAGTTTATATGAATATGTATTTTATTTTTCTAATAAAAATATATAAATTTACATATTTATTGAAAAAAAAACTTTAATAATACATATAATATAATTTCTCTTAATCGTAATCATGTATTTTATATATGGATATTTGTATAGTCTTCTATTTTTTTCTTCTTTTTTAATATGTTCATATTAAGTTTATTGATGTAAAAAGACATATATAAATAAATAAATATAATGTAGCATTCATTCATCATCGCTATTCCTTAGAATAATTCTCGAGATTTTTCGAGATGTTATACTGTTCATTGCACGGTACACATTTTTTAGAGATATCTCCTCAAATAAAGACGTTATTTTTCTGGATAAGTAAATGTTCTGCATCAATCAAATTATTTTCACTAATCACATACGTACATATTAAATCTCAAATACAGATCTTTTTTGTCACTTGCAATGTTACTTTCACAAAATGCACTACATATTTTATTTATAATTTACTTAAAATATTTTTCAATTAACCCAGGATTTGGTAAGTCTGATGGAATCTATTAGGGAATGTACATCATGTCTCTGGACTACTGAAGGTTATATATACGTAATTAATAATATGGAATATGTAAAGTGCATACATACAAACAATAAGCCAGAAAAATGTACGGATTACGAAGAAATACGTACTGCACAATTGAATGCCAGAGCGTAACTGAAATGTTTCGAAACAAACGAAATTGACAAGTCTCAACATGCTGAGGGAGATCATCATGACTCATGGCATGTTCTGTCATGGACGCAATCTGGAAATCAAACATATTATTTAATTCATTTATTTTTCTGAAACCGTGTTATAAAAAGCATGTTGTACAAAAAATATGCCACAATTTATACATCCGTGTTATATAAAACCGTGTTATACGAGGCCCAAGTGTATATATATTTGTATAAGTACTGATTAAAAACATGTTCGTTTATGCTCTACTCGCGTCTCACATGCCTTGCCGTTTAAGCAAGCACCATACAGTCATAATAACACTATGTCTGAAGTCGCCACATCCAAAAAGTCATAGATAATAGACGGGGAAGCGCAACATTATTATGGATTTATGTAATAGAATTAAAATTCTGCACGCTAAGCGAGCGCGCTGTTATATTACTATAACAGATATAAAATAATGCTAATATTTTTGTGTAATACTTCAATGCATTGATTTGTTTTTTTTTTATACATTGTCAACATTTAATTTTAATAGAAATGTTTAAATGAATTTTACCAATAGTAAAACGAATTTAAAATATTTGTAATTTTTTCACATCTCATGGCGACATAATGGTTAGTATTCCCCGCCTGTCATGCGAGAGACCGGAGTTCGGTTCCCCGCCAGGGAGATCTTTATTTTTATTTTATTTATCGAACCGGTTTTTTAATGCAGGGACACATGTGTCTGAAATACGTAACGCGTTATTTTTTGATAAAAAAATATTTTTATCGCGATAATTTTTAATGTACAATAATTATTTATTCGATAATCAATTTTTTAAATATATATATATATATATATATATATTACTACATATTGTCTCAATATACTATTCTGCATTACGAGAATGTATATTATTAAGGAGAACGCATTCTTATTGTGAAGTTGTAATTATTCAGAACGTAGCTCTGTGATATTTTAAATACTAATTAAATGTATTAATTATAAAGACATATATAATCAATTTTATCGAAAAATATTCTTGTTGCGCTACCGGGATTCGAATCTGTATCTCTTTTCTAATCCGGGGAAGGTGCATTACACACTATTCAACAGATGGCTTTCAAATAATTAAACGATTTATGTATTAATTTGATAAAGTGTAAAGTTCAAATATTTGTCGCTAAACATACTGTCGCTGTAGCATAGTTAGGTAATGCACCTTACCGGGATTGGAAAAGAGATCCAGGTTCAAATCTCGGTAGCGCAACAACAATATTTTTCTATAAAATTGATTTTATATGTATATCTTTCTAATTAATACATTTATCTAGTATTGAAGAATGTATCTCTTCTCGAAGCAACACAACAACAAGAAAATGAAATTTTACACTCGCGTCACAATCAGAATATTGCATGTGCATATTGATCGGATGACGTCCGTGAATTTATTGCTTTTTAATCAATGCAAGTAAGATATGCAACTCTAGAGTTTCAGTCTGAATGTTGCGCACAGTTACGTGACACGCGTGCTGCGCGGGGGACTCCCAACTCTTGCCGAATAATATTATACTCGTTTATTATTTTTATTTCGCCTCGCTCGGCTGGTTCACGAGTCGTGCGTCATCAGCTCAATCGGAAACGGTTCGTCGGTGGAGTCGGAACTGATATCATTTACTGTTGTGTGAATTCCGTGTTATGTGATTGTACAAGTGCTAAACGATTTGTTTTTACACACTTTGAATTGTGAATACAGTTTGTCATGGCTTTCTTAGTGTTCTCTTTCTGGAGTGATCTCTGCTTGTGTCTGGTTCTGACGGGGCTCGTCGTATACCACTGGTTTCAGTACAGACTCAACTACTGGAACAGAAAAGGCGTCCCTGGGCCCGCTCCCTCAATGCCCTTCGGAAATATAAAAGAAATGGTCCTCGGAAAGCGGCACTTCGGCAAGATCTTCGCAAATATCTACGAAACAACAAAAAAACACCCGTTCGTTGGCGCCTACATGCTGTACCGGGAAGCTCTGGTGGTCAATGACTTGGAACTCATCAAGTCTGTATTAGTGAAAGATTTCAATCATTTCACAGACCATGGAACCGTGTTCAACTTTGAACTAGAGCCCATAATGGCCAACCTGTTCAACATGACAGGAAAAGACTGGAAGAGACTCCGCGCCAAGTTGACGCCCGCATTCACGTCCAGCAAAATAAGATACATGTTCGACAACATAGCTTCCTGCGGCACAGAAATGCGCAAATACTTGGAGACCGAGGCAGCCGTGGAGGGAATAATCGATATAAAGGACGTGGTGTGAAAATTCACATCGGATGTAATTCTCTCAGTCTGTTTCGGAATCGAGAGCAACAGTTTCACGAACACCGACGCCGTCTTTCAAGAGATGGGGAGAAGAGTCTTCGAATTGGATCCGAAACAAAGTTTATCGCAATTCTTGTGCTTCTTTTCTCCGAAACTCCTCAAGATTCTCCGGTTGAGGATGCTCGGTAAAGACGTTGGCGACTTCTTTTATAATATTGCAGAAAAAACGGTGAAGTTCAGGGAGGAGAACCAGGTGAATCGATGTGATCTAATGCAAATGCTTATTAGGTTGAAGAATAATGAATCTATCGAAGACTTGAACGATGGTAAATATCAACTGCATATGCACCTCCTTATTCCCTTTAAATATCCATCAGATCTTATATTTAAAGAGTACAATGTCCTAGATATAAGACAAATCCTTATGTTGAGACTCGTTCAATATTTCCATGCTAACAACTCACCCCAAGCCATAAATCATGGTCACAACACAAGACAAACAACGAACATCTACACGCCAGTTCCGAGAGCAACAACGACATTTCATCAAAGATTCTACATGTTCTTAGCTCCGAAACTGTACAACACACTCAGTACCAACTGGAAATTGTTTAATTCCAATAAGATTACACAAATATGGACCCAATATATGATCCAATCAGGTAGAGATGAATCAGAAGCATGGCTATCCAACATTCTAATATAATTTATACAATACCTTCACTAATAATTCACTAGTCCTACAACATTCCCACTACATATATTTTTATTATATTATTATTTTATTTTTTCATATTTGTAATTCCTGTCGATAAATAACACCACAGCAGCACGAAAAAAAAAACTCGCTACTTTAACACAGACTTCAGTCTAGCAAAGTAGCCAGTTCAACGCTGTATATATGAAAGGTGAAGTCTACTCCATCCCGCACGATAAACTATGTATTATGTATGTTTATTATGTATTCACCTCTATTAGAACAAAAATATGTATGTCAATATATATAAATAAATAAATACGTTTTTTAATACTTTTAATACAATTTAAATGTTATTTTGGTTGATCCAATTTATTCTGTATATCTTTCTAATTATTTTAGATTGTTAACTTGGTTTTATTAAACGCTTAGTGAATTGAGTACATCTATCGGTTTCGAAAAATATCATTTTTAACTAATCAAAAATATATGTTACATTGTTTTTTACTTGATGATACTAAATTATTTATAATATATAGATAATAATTTTAGAACTGGTCTTATAGTTAATTTTATTTATTTCAAAGATTCCAAATTGTTTCATTTAAGGCCAACACCGTTCACACGTAAAATAGAAAATGGTCATACTGTTGATAAACATTTGGGAAATTCTGTTAAAGAAACAAAATAACACATGGTTTTGATTAGTTAATGACATCCTGATGAAGAAAATTATATTTTTCGAAACCGATGTATTTTTAAATCATTAAGTGGTTAATAAAACAAAGTTAATAATCTAAAATAATGGATTTTAACCACAAAGTTAATTTTACTAATCTTAACAAAAAATCTTTCTAATTGATACATTCAATCTGTATTAAAATACCACAGTATTTTGTTCTGAAAAAAAACTATACATATTGACACATATTTTATAATGTTCTTGTCCTATCTTAACTAACTTATCATAACGCTATTTCTCTGCGGGGGTTAAGCAGAGAAAATAAAGCGCCGGACTATTCTGTACTGACACAATTCTCACCTCATCCACGTTCATACACATTTTCACACAAACTCGTCGATTATTAAGTCTTCTATCAGAACCATCTTCCAGTATCTGGTTTACCTGGTGGTACATGTATTTCTGATGCCATCAACTCGCGTTATTTATCTTAATTTCTATTCTAACAACTGAATTATTTTTAAATATTGCGGTTAAATATTTACATATGAATTAAATATATTAATTAGAAAGATATACATATAAAATCAATTTTATAGAAAAATATTGTTGTTGCGGTACCGGGATTCGAACCTGGATCTCTTTCTAAACCGGGAAAGGTGCATTGTCTAACTATGCTACAGCGATGATATTTTTAGCGACAAATTTTCGAACCTATATGTTACCTTTTTGATATTTTTGATATGATTAGTATAAATAAGAGAAAAACATAACTCCCAAAAAACCGCCAGTTCAAAGT
Source organism: Eubasilissa regina (assembly GCA_022840565.1). Taxonomy (NCBI): domain Eukaryota; kingdom Metazoa; phylum Arthropoda; class Insecta; order Trichoptera; family Phryganeidae; genus Eubasilissa; species Eubasilissa regina. Next base: position 28,661,808 of record JAINEB010000011.1, read on the forward strand.
TACCGCTCCGCCTTACTTCTCTCACCAGAAGAATTAACGTTGATTCGGTACAGTATGTAGCGGACGTGGTTGTAAAACATTACACATATTAGTTAGATTTTAAATGTTTAAACGGTTTTTATTTTAAATACAAATTAAACGTATTAATTAGAAAGAATAAATTTTATCGAAAAATATTGTTGTTGCTACCGGGATTCGAACCTGGATCTCTTCCAATCCTTAATATTATATATAAGTTGTATCAATGTATCCAAAATGTAATAAAATGAATTATTAATTCTGACGCCTCCTATCCGATTACTCAAATGTATTTGAGATTCCGTAAAAATAAAGTAGATGTAACATATAGGTTCGAAAATTTGTCGTCAATGTACTGTGTGCCGTTCCAGGTTCGAATCCCGAAAATATTTTTCGATAAAATTGATTTTATATGTATATCTTTCTAATTAATACTGTTAATCATTATTTAAAATATCACAGAGCTATGTTCCGAATAACTTCAACTTCACAATGAGAATGTGTTCTCCTTAATAATGGTTTTTATTTTATTTAGTAGGAGACAATGTCAGAGAATATGTGTAGACGTGATAAAATTTTGTTCTTGGGATAAACTCAGAGATCAGCTTGAGGTTGATATAGAGAGACAAAAACTCAAACCACTGTAAACAGTGTAAGTTCCGACGACAATATTTGATAGATGCACATAAACATCACCTAAAACTATCGTAGATCCCTCCTACTATCTATTCTGAAAGTCAAATACACTTTACTTTCTTCGGACGCTACACACCTTAAACTACATCTCAACTCTACAAGGCACTTGTAACGGGGCACCAATTTCTGTATACCTTCGTCATGAAAGACGCCGCCTGGGATGAAGACCATGTCTGCACTCCGTCTTTGACTTTATCATCGTTATCAAAACGCTTGCCACCGAGGAACCGCTTCAGACGAAGGAAAATATGCAAATCAGGACACACTTGGCGATGAGTGTCAGTTGATTTCACGTTTCTTGAATAAGAAACGAATCACGAACCATATCTCATAGTTGGCGAGCTGGCGTACATTATCTTGAACATTTCGACAACTCGCTACAAGACGGCCACATTATGTGAATGTCTCTAATGTTGCATGTGGTGTGTCAACAGACGAAGAAAACGTGATAAACATGACAACACTGACATTTGACGTTTAACATATGAGCGTGAAGTAAGGCGCGCAACGGCAAATCGAGACGATAGTTGTCTCCAAAGTATTTCATGGGAGCAAAATCCTTACCTCGGAGAATCTCAAGTCTCAAGTCAAAAATCTCCTAAAAAAATATCCATGTCTACAAACGTACGAGCTCACAAGTACAAAGAACGAAAATTAAGCTTTATAATGTTAAAAAATATTTTAATTTCTAAAATCTTCTAATTAATCTTTCATATATCATTGCGTAGAGGATGCACACACTAATTTTATATTAGACCCCTCCAACTCACCTATCCAACAAATATGTCCATTTTAGTTGTTCTAGTATTTCACATTAATAAATTCGTCGGCAGGCCAGTTTAAAAATAATATTTAGTCAAGACACAAACCACTTTATTTGACGAAATTATGTGTCACGTATTTAAATAATTTTCAACACTGAAAAGTATATTTTACGAAAATACTTCACCATACGCTTTCTGCTAGTCTTTATGTCCCAGACATACTAAACTATATGTATCTCGGTTCTTTCATTTCAAACAGTGGAGAATATGAAATAAAAGGACGAATTCCATGATCGGATAAGCAATGAACAAACTGAAGAAAATTTGAAAACACAGAAACCAGGGCGAAGATTGTTAGAATACTAGTCTTCTAGTACTTGAGACATGTACACTAGAGATGCGGTGCTAGCGGCGTAACAGCTCACAAAACAAACGGCTCCATTTTACGAGAAATAAAAGTTGAGGAACTTGTCTACTATGCGTATACTGAAATACTTGGGGCGTGTCACAAGACATACGGACGCAATGGAGAAACTGGTGGTATGAGACAGATACCACTAGATGGACGGATCTGGTGACGTAAGATTTTTAAGAGATTTTGGAGATTGAAAATGTTATATTTGATGTGTACTGATGCAAATGGAAGATAAGTATTCGGTCTTTATTATGCCTACCTACCTAACTTTTCCTGCGGTGTTCTCTATGATTTTTTACCAGTTTCTTGATACCGTGCGTACCGGTTATCTTCCTATTGTGCATAGTGCGTCAACGAAGTGTGATTTCCCGGAGCCAGAAGACCCATGGATCCAGTGAAAGAATAAAATCCAGATACCTAAAGGAGCAACTCTCAGGTGGGTCGTGTATCTTCCTGGTTCTGGTTGGTCCTTCAGCCCCCCTGTTCTATGTTCCTATCTCTCTACCAAATTCCTACATCCCCTTGTTCGATCAGATAGGTTATGAGATATCAGAGGATTATGTGTTAGCGTCTCCTGGATAAATTACACCGGGCGCTTACATGTTAGTTTGAATTATAACACGGAGTTTGTGTGTGCGTCTGTGTGTCGTCAGAGCAGGATGAACAATGAAAGACTACTCACAATAGATCGATGTATATCGATGCTTGAAACACAATTACGGATATAAGTACTCGTATGGAAAGCTACCGCGAGAGAAATGGCGCCCACGGGCCGGTCTCTTTTTTCTATGACTATGTATTTCGGTCGGTACTGGCGTGATTTTAAGATTGATGATAGCTCCGTTTTGCACACATGTGTACGAAGAGTGCGTGCAGATTGTGGAGGACCCTAAATGTCGTTCGTCAGTTGGGTGATTTTGATTCTCCTCAGCAACACAGCGATCGTACGAAATAAAATAACTGTTTGTAATTTTTGAACCTTAATGTCAGATCAAACGTGTACACTGGTTTAAGTTTTAATTTCTTTCTACATATAAAATTTCTACACGTGTACACGTTGTTAAGAAATATTTCAACTAAATCTATGAAATTATCTCATCGTGTCTCCTTCGGTAGACATAAGTCCCATAAAACAAAAAAAAATGATGTCTGGAAAATAAGGTTCTTCGAAAAGCTTTACCATATTAACTCATACAAAAAAAAATACTAATTACATATAAAAAAAATATATATGTATCTTTTTCGTATTGAACGATTTAAATTTCATTGTGTTCATATTTAATGCACGGCCTTGAGTTGGTGCTAATGGGACGAGCACTTATAGACTAATCACTTTAATACACGATTATCGTGTTATACCTATATCGTTTTTATACCACAATCATAAAAAAATCGTAGGTATTAATTTATATTTATCGCTCATTTATAAACTCTTACAGGTCAATTTATTGTCAATGTCAATGTGTGCGTGAACGTTATCTAAACGAGAAAGAGACAAAGTCGTATGACCGCTTTACGCTAGACAGTAATGCAACAGCGAATTTGACGCTATGGTATCGGTTGTGTACACCGCGCGCTGTGTGTGTTGCTGTTTTATGTCGTACTTCAGCTAGATGTATAAAAATAAATTTAACATATTGATAATAATTATTAACCATTTAATAATTATAATACAATAAAATATATATGTAGCGCCAAATTCCAAAAATCCCAATAACAAATTTCGGATAATTGAGTAAAATATGTAGTTTTGTAGATTATTTTGTCAGCTATATTCAGAACTCATTGTTTGTTCTAAAAGCCATTTGAATCCCAAAGCAGACCGAGGATAAGTTGTAATTCAATCTAAAATGAAATCGGCTAATCACAACGCTTGTTGATGATCACGTGATTTAAACGTGATCTAAAATCCAGTATGGCTGCCAGTAATACAGGGTGGCCCAAAAAAAGTGAGAACATTTACTTTACTTACTTACCTATGATAAAAAAATTTGCGACTCGAAAAACGTTCGGGGCGCTAGGAATATGATCAAAGAGTTTCAAAACAAAACATTACAGCAGGACGAAGCTCCATCTCACACAGCCAGAAATACAATCAACATTCTTCGTCGTGAGAATGTTAATTTCATCGAGCCAGGCATGTGGCCACAGTAGATTATGCAACATATTGATTGATTTCTGATTAGCTAAATATTGTGCAAAATTATAATTAATTATATTATGTTTTCGAATAACTCATGTGTTACGAGATGTTCTCACTATTTTTGGACCATCCTGTATACATTACAGAATTGTTCTTTAAAAAATCCTGATGTAAAAACGAAAATTTTATACATTTGCTTTCATAATGTGTTTTTCATCCATAACTCAAAAACACAAACCCGTTTTAGGGAGTTTTGGATTTAGGAGCTACAAATACTTAACTACTGGTATGATGAAGGGCATCGACAGAATCATTATTATTATTATTTCATTCCCCATACATAAAATAATTAAACATAAAATAAATCTATGTACAGATTCGTCAGTGGCCAATTGCACAGTGACACGAGTAAAAAATTAAATCTTTAGTATTCATCGTGATATATATTTAATGAACGATGAAATATATTTTTTATTTATTATCTTAGTTTTATTAACCACTGAATTGAGTTTAAAAAACATCTACCGGTTTCGAAAAATACCTTTTCCTTCTTCAGGATGTCATAACTAACTAAAAATATAGCATTGTTTCTTCACCAAAGTCTATTTTTAAACTTTTTAAAAAAACAACAATTATTTAAAAAAATAAATTTAGTACCTAACTCGAATTGCTGCTCGATACAAATTTAGTCGAATAATTGTTAGGAAAAAATTTTAGAATAGGACTCGTAGTTAAATTTAGTTGGCTGTTTAGAATTTCCTGATTACTTTTACATGCTTTATTTATCTCCAACGACTCCAAATTATTTAATTTGTGACCTACACCGTTTATATGCAAAATTGACAATCCCAATTTTTTATCAAAACCATGACTATTTTCTATCAAATGATTAGCAAATTCTGAAAACCCACTATTGTTCAAACATCTCAAATGCTCCTTTACTCTTATATTAAAATTTCTACCCGTTTTACCAATATAAAATGCAGCACAATCCTTGCAACTAAGTTTATAGATACCAGAATTGTTAAATTTATCAAATTTAAAACTAAGATAATAAATAAAAAATATGAATTTTAACCACAAAGTAAATATTGCTAATTTTAAAAGTAAATATATTTTATCCTAAATATGATCACGAATGAAACTAAAATGTACCTTGTAAAAAAATATAAAATATTCTTTAAAAAATCCTGAGCAATAAATGTTGAAGTCTTTTTTACCCATCCCAATTAGTCGTTTGTACTTACGGTGTGATGCTCAGATAATATCGAGGAGATTGTCGGGCGAAATGCGATAAACAGAAAACTGTAGACAACAAAAAAAGAAACCCTAAGATAAAGGTTTAAAAGAGAAAATGTGCTTAAATAGCGATAGTTTCTGGTGCAGCAGTCACCAATCGAACACAATCACAGTCACAATGACTACTTAAGAAAGACTTTAAGGGTCGGTTGTTTGATCAATAGTAGAGATCGTGATCGAAAATTCTCAAGAAATTCTGAATAATTTTGATTCTCTTTTCTCGAGAATTTTTTATTTTGATATTTCGAGAATTTTTAACGAGAATCTCGAAAATTTTAACGAATGTTCTGAAGCCAATTACAACACCAGTGACGGCCCTCAGCCCTCAGCTACTTATCTACTTATTGGCTGTGGCAATAATACAGAGATGAGTAAAAAACTGATAAAAGACAAGATGTGATGTTAACCGCAGAAAAATTGTAGGTGAAACAGCATCACGCCACCATATTGGCGTCAAAATTTTTAAAATTCAAAAGTCACAGGCTGGGTTTTCGAAATTTTCGAAAATGTTCGAAATCAGCGAAATCATCATCGGACGGACTCTCATCACTAAAATAGCGGGATATTGAATGATACATCGTAATTATCAATGTGACAAATGACTTCTGAAGCAGCTGTGAAGTATCCGACATTTTTTTACTAAAGTAACTTTATTACTATAGTAAAAATTTACCACTGATCAAAACGCCGACCCTAAATGCACAATAACAACATTTTTATAACTTAAAACTCGAGAATAAAATGCCACAGCTTAAGATTTCATTTTAAATAATGAATTTAAACCGATTATTGCCAAAAAAAATGTTTCGTTTGTGTCTGACATACAAAATATAATCTTTTATATTATTAAATTGCGTGTAAAAAATAGTGTACACAGTACATATGTAAAAATATCACAATAATATGAAATCGCAAGATCAAGGAACAATTTATCTTTGTGAAATTTCTAATATTAAAAGTTAAGTCGTTGGTTTTTCTGTTTGAATAAATCACCTGTTGTATTTATAAGAGACATTGACATTTCAATCAAATATAATATATCGATGAAAGTGTCACAAACAAATCTGTGTTTTTATTTATGCGTATCCAATTTGAGGAGGTTGATCTTGAATGTTTATTAGCTAGTTTAAATACTAATTATATGTATTAATTAGAAACCTCAAATTACTGGGGTGCTCGAGGTGTCTTTCCGAGATTATCGAGAGCTACCTCGGGTACCGTTCAGTGGTTCTGAACTATGGCGAGGTGAGCGTGACCAGAGAAGCAGACAAGGGTTGTCCTTGAACCTATCCTGTGGATTGTCCTTTTTAACCCTTCCCTAGCCGTGCAGTAACATAGGTCTACCGAGTCAATTAAATCGTATTTCGATAAATATGCACAATATAAAATCCTAGTCCTAAATCATTTGCACTTAGAAATGAGTTGTGGAAAACCAATTATGTGTAAAGCGAATAATTTTTTAATTCAATGTATTAAAAATACCATTTGTGAAAAAGATCAAACATTAATTTTAATGAGAGATGTAGATGAGGATCATGTTAGATGGATCTTTTGACGAATGCGTTACAAGAATAATGTTTGAGAATAAAATGTACGTATTTAATTATTATATTTATTATTTCTTATTATATTTATGGTAACTGTGACATTAACTATTTTAAAGTCATTTAAGCTTGTAAAAGCATTTTATTCCCATTTAAAGTGTTAAAAAAAACTCTAATTTCTTGCAGTAACACGAGTTGACAGCATGGTTCCTTTTATTTATCTTTATTTTTAGCATGGTATGGTAAAGGTTAACGACTTCCTTTTGCTACCACTTCCGGACGGGTGCGATTCTGTCATTGGTAGAAGCTAATAGTCGGCGAGACCTTTTTTATTTTAACATATTTAATTATCTTTAAAAAAGCACATACGTACGTACGTAGTGATCAATTCGAATGCTGTTCTCGGGTAGACGTGTATTGATAACTTTGATATTAGTGAACGCTGGCGCGTCGCCCAAAACGCTGTGACGTGTCACCTTTATCGGTACTTTTTACCACAGCTGGAACGCGTTCCGGTATGAATCAATAGAACAAAATATTAGCAACAGAACACGTGTGAGTGTGTTTGCTTACATTACAGGAATAGTGGTAACGCTCTACCAGTTCTCCCGCAAACCAGTAAATGAATAGACATGAAATAAAGTGTACATATAGGAGAGGGGTTTGCAACATTAGCTGCGGAACGAGAAGCATAAATCCGATAGTTTACGACACATTTAGGTATGCAACAGTAAAAGTATATACTTTTCTAAAATTAAATCTTTGTGTAAACAAGACGTATTTTTTAGGTTAATGCACATTATATTATCAGCGTTCAAATTTTCGTTTCAATCGAGTCATATTTTTAAAAAAAGTCACAGAGCTATTTGATTACGCGAGTGGCACCAAAATTAAAATATTTAAACTAGAAATTTTCGTTAGTTCATGTCTACATATTTGGTGGTCTGTGGCTGATCCTGAATACACTTTATAGGACAATAAATAATATGATTTCATTCGAAATATACTTTCACATTCTAATGTGACGAACCTGAGTAAATCAAAATTTTAAACTTTAATATTTAGTTCAGTTTGGGGAGATGACAAGTCATCACCTACCTAGTTTTTTTTATTCTTGTGCGTTCTAATGTTTTTGACTTATCAAATTTTCGAACCTATATGTTACACATTTAAAATTGATACTTCTATTGTTACGGAATCTCAAATACCTTCGAGTGATCCGATAGGAGACGCCAGAGTTAATAATTCATTTTTATTAAATTTTTGGACTCATTGATACAAATGACGCCTTTCAAATAATGGAACGATAGGCGTATCAATTTGAAAAATGTAAAATATAGGTTCGAAAATTTATCGTCAATGCACTTTGTTGGTGTAGCATAATCGGTTAATGCAATTTCCCCGAATAGGAAGAGATCCAGGTTCGAATCCCGGTAGCAACAATGATATTTTTCGATAAAATTGATTATATATATATACATATCTTTCTAATTAATACATTTAAAAAAAAGATTATAAAAATATATAATTCTTCCGTCATGAAGAGCTATTTCTGGATATTTGCTTTGAAGAGTTTATTTAATGTACATTTGCATTTACACATTTGTCAGTAATTGTTACAGAGTTAATATGCCCAAGAAACACAAAAAATTTCTGTTCTTTGATATAAATATTAAATAGTTTTTTTTTTATTATTGGTATTTACATAATTAATTAATTTAAGATGATAATTATGTTAAAAACTTTAATTGATTGCAACACGAGACAATTATTTATTTTGGTTTAATAAAAATATAATAAATAAATATTTTGAAATTATTTTGGTGAAGTTGCATTTTCAGCACATAGTTCTGGCCTATTTTAATACAAATTAAATTAATAATTCTCCGATCCGCTAAATTCCGATTTCGCTAAATTCAAGTACGTTAACGACAAAGTTTTGAACTTATATTCTATAGCTCCTTAAAATTTATAAAATTGATTGACCATTTTATTGGTGAAGTTGCATTTTGAGGGTATCAAATATTACATTTATGTTGTAAAATTTCTTCCAAAAATATCTTGTCTTTGTTATACATAACAGAATATTATATATTTCTATCATTTTACTATTATTTTATTATTTATTTTAATAATAATTACCTTATATACACTTCTAGACAATGCCTGATTCAATACAAATTTTTCTAGTTGAAATACGCGTAGTCCAATATCAATTTTATAACGCATAATACTGGATGACGTCTAGAACAGAGCAGAGACGCACTGCACCGACAAGAACACAATTCATTAATAATAAAGAATTAATCAGTATACAAATCATATTCTACGTAAAATAAATTGAATAAAATTTACTTTCGTTAGCCCACAGGGTCATGTTCCTGAGGTTGGTGTACAGGTCCTGGAGATCTTTCTCGCACGCGGACCCCGGGACGCCCTTCGGCTCCGGGAGTCTCCAGGATACATCCCAAAGATTCCCTAATTTGTCCGCCGAAACTTCACATAACACGATCACTAGCAACACCAGATATTCCATTTTTAATATTCCAGCTTTAGTCATTTTAGGATATTATAAATGATTTTTTTTTTAAATAATCACATTCGTATAATGTATGTTGTGTATAATAATAATTTTCAACACTTTTAATGTTTAAGAGTAATGTTTTTAAAACGAAGAAGACGCTAACGTAGCAATAATCATATGATTATTGATTTCAGTCTTATATACTCACGGATTGATAGTTTCCGAACTGCACACGATTCAACAGTGAGATTAAGTCGGACAGAGGTCAACAGCTGAAAACTGACGGAGTAAATCCATCGAGCCATGATCACAGCGCATCAAACACCACTATTGAAAATAATGGAACTAATATTATATTTCTCAAAAGTGGATTTGAAGTATACTTATTATCTATTGCGGATAACTCACGACGCGACTTTCCGAAAATTTCAATCATCTTTCTTCGACCAACATCATCTTCAAAACACACTTAATTACAATTAATACGATTATTTAGATTAATTGAATTATTTTATTGAATACAGAAATTATAGGTCATCGAACATCGAGAGGTCAAACTATTTTTTGTGACATGATGCAAAAATATACAAATATTTATTTCGATGTCGGTACGCGGACTATATAATTATATTATAACATTTTGCGTAATGTACAGAATTTTTGCAGAATTCTTAAACATCTTCGATTCGTAATATAGTTAGGTTAGGTTAAGTTAGGTACCCATAACATATTGTGGACTAGGTCTGTTATAGTAGATGACAGGAGGGAGCGACCTTGAGGCAGACCGGGGAAGAGGCGGGTGAAGATTGGCCATGGATAGGAGTCGGTGAAGAGCACTTATGGAGGAAGCCAAATCCCAAGCCTGGATGTAGTGCCATGGAAGAAAAAGAATATGGTTTGTTTCACCTGTCTATTATGTTATAGTACTTACCCGCCGATAGTGCCCTCTATGCTTAACACACTATCGCGCGAAAGGATTTTTCTCTAAGCATTTCCGCTGACGAACAGAAGTGCTGCCTGTATCTCGTGTAATGTATTCATTACAAACACGTGATTCCACATTTAAAAAGAAGTGCGAGGATAATTGTATCTAATGTTTGGCATCCGTGTTACGTTGTGTCGTGTTATGTGAGCGCGTCTGTTTCTCGCAGGATGTAAACCCCTTCCTGACAATGGACCTCCATCCTAGGGAGGCGCCATTTTCGTACGATTCATCACTTCATCTAACTATATGATGGCTAGTATGAGAGTCCTGAAGGATTTCCCGTGGACCAGGGTAGGATGACGATCACGATTTGGATCCATCCGCTCGAATTATCTTCATATGGAAGAGAAACCGTTACTTGAATATCTCGTCGTGAACAATGTCAACTTACGTAAGTAACCCAAATGTTATATTCATCGTGGAGCAAAACTTGTTCAGTGGCATTAGTCCTGGTGGCCTGCTATAAACGAACTTTCATTACATCAGGATTGCTTCTCGAACGCTGGAAATTTTTTCCACCAACCGGTGGTATTGCTGACGTAACAGTTGATTTTTTTCGCTGTGGTTAAACTTGATAAATAAATTTCATTTATGCTTCTGAATGGAGCTGAGCTACTTTGTGTTTTAATATGTAGTTTTAACGAAGCGATTCTTTGTAAATCTTTTGACCACATTAACGTTCTTTTCCTATCTATTTTAATTGTGTAATAATTTTAAAAAAAATTGTAAATTTATATTTTATTATATTTATTTTCCCTTGAGAATTACTGTTGAAGGCAGGTGGGAGATATAATAGCCAATTCTGTTCATAGTACCCACAAATCTTATGTTCTACCTTGGGTGAAGCCGGTGGACGCTCTGAGATTATGTCGCGTACGTCACAGTATGTATGTATGGTTATTGACAATTTGCTGCCCTAGACGAGAACTAAAAAATGCCGCCCACTACCTTTTACTATAGTCGTTCACCCCCTGTCATCCAGGCTAGAAGAATTAATTCATTAGATGTAAAAGAACTTGTATTCAAAATTAAATATTAAAACACATCAAACATTAAATAACTGAATAAGAACCGTTCGTGATATTTTATTTAGTTTATAAATTTCTCTTTTCTAACTTCAATAGTGTGATACGCCGAGCGCCGTCATCCGAGGATGGAATCCACAACGCCACCAGCTAGACTCAGTCTGTGGGTACATTAGGGTTGGTGTCGGAATGCCTATATCAGATGTGTGGGAGAGGTCTCAGACAATAATAACACTTTAGTCACATAATTTACACTTTATTCACTGAACAGGAGAAAATCGTCGTAGAGGGTTCCCGATCTTTCCGTGGCCGGACCAAAGCATCTCTCATCTACTGGAGGCATCCCAGTGGACCAATCTTGACGTCAAAGCGTGGACCGTGCTCGCCTCGCTTCCATTCTCGCTCGCAGCCTCCGCTCGCATCCGCGGAGAGTCCTTCCTTCATTGACATTCACGGGCAGAACAGGGACCAAATATCTCTTGTTCTTGCCGTGAATGTAATACTATGCGAAGAGTCCTTCCTTACTTGATACACATGGACAGAACAAGGCCCAAATATCTCTTATTCTTGCCGTGAATGTAATACTACGCGAAGAGTCCTTCCTTCCTTGATACACACGGACAGAACAAGGCCCAAATATCTCTTGTTCTTGCCGTTCTTCTTCGAAGAGTCCTTCCTTACTTGATACACATCGACAGAACAAGGCTCAAATATCTCTTGTCCTGCCGTGTTTATAATATTCAGTCTTATTTGTCGCCATTTCTCGATCTTATACACCAATACTCAGATCTCGGCGGAGTGCCGCCTGGCGTCCACCTACACACCCGCACACCTCGGGCGCTGGCTACCAAGTCCCCCTCCTTCCTCCTACCTCGCTCTACCGGCCGCGCCTGCTCGCGTCGCAAGATGTCGCCTTCGGTCTTCGCGCGTATTTTCTAATGTTACAAGTGTTCTTCAATAGTGAACACTATTGAAGTTACTTTTATTTTAGCAAATGCTTTAATAAGATCTCTAATGTCAAGCTGGTAAGCCGTATCATTTCTACTAAAATTGTGGCTAGTCTCACTAGTTACAGTGTTGATGGATATTAAATTGATTATTTTCCACTCCCTTAATATTCTGTCTCTTTCTTTCGCATATAATTTTATATTCTGTCTCCCTTGATATTCTATTTAACTATATATGTATTCTGTCTCTCTCTTTCAGATGTAATTTTATATTCTATCTCCCTCTTTATGTATTTATAAGTGTACTCTTTTTGTATTTATGGTCAGTTTTAAATACGTCCTGATAAAGCTTGAGATAGGCGAAATTGGTTGACGTATAATAAATTTTGTGGTTTCATATAAAGTGATTGTTATTTTATTTAATATAATATGTCAAACTACAAAGTGATGGCTTTCTACGAAAAAAAAAAAAATATATTTTTTCTTATAATCTTGAAGCCAAGATTACGGAGACAAATCTCAAAAGAGACAAATTAACAAAATGTTAAAAATTTATATTGTTGTAAACCATTTAATTAGCAGGACATATATTATCAATTCTCCACGTTTTAAAATACTTTATTTTGGTGAAAAAATACGTTTTTAAATAATATATTATATTTACTCAGATGCATTGAGGCTTCAGCTACTACTTAAAACTAAGTTTTATATCAAAAACACAATAACCAGTTTCTAAATTATATATTTTCAGTCCTTATAAAAAGCGATAATTTTAATTGTCCAACGAACTTCAATATGCCGCTCGATCTGTCGAATCTGCGTCTGTCATTATTTTCATTAAAAAATGCCAAAAATATATGTTTTCACGCATATTTTATCCATAATATGAAAATAATATTAAACTTATTCACAACATTAGTAGTAAATTTCATATATTACAGGTATTTTTACTAATTTTGAGGGAAAACAATGTTTTCTTGAATAATGTAAACATTTTATGTACGTTATTTTTGTGTAGTTCGGAATAAAATATTTCTTTTATATATAACACTGTTGCATTTTAAACATAAGCTGTCTGTTTCACAAATAGTATATAATTATGAAACCACCAAAACGGCATACGGGCAAAATTTAAAACATTGATTTAAGCGACTTTCTAAATGTATGTAAGTACTTTGTCTGATTTCAAAACACGTTCATATTTAATTATATACTTCAATAAATGATTTAATTTTCGATTGATTAATTTAAATGACAACACACATTTTTATATGATTCCATGTATCAATATGAAAAAAGATGGAAAATAATTCCGACACGAGTTATGTTTAACACTTGTATCGAATGCGAGAAAATCGACAATTTTATTGTCGTCTCTTTCTATTCAAACCTTTCTCTCTCGTTTTATTTATGTAACAAATAACGTCATTAATTATTTCTCTAGAACTTATAAGAGATTGACTGTGATAACCTTGTCTTGAAAGCATATCTAATTCGTGTAGAATTTCTCGAATTTCAAACTGGAAAAAAGAAAGCTCATTTACTGTTTTCTATGTAGTAAGTTGTTTCCCTTGCAGCAGTTTACTAATCAAATTAATTAGAAATAATATTCTGTGTCAAGTTATAATTTTTTTCAACTAATGTGCTCATTTTTTTTGTTTGTTTTAAAAAAGAAATTCCGCTCATTTGTCGCCCCTAAAATTTTGCCGCCCCAGGTGGCCACCTATTCTTGCCTATTGGTAGAAACGGCCCTCTCCAAGTGCGCGCAATCCAAGTATTAATGTCGTTATTTAGTATTAATTATTATTTAATATCCCATGTTCCGCACAGCTATGCGGCCGAAAGGGCGCGCGGACCGCGGTCCGCGGAAATACCGGACGAAAACTTGTACTTGGCCGCTTTACGGCAGTATTTCGTCCGGCACGGGACGCCCTTGGAGATACGCCGCCACTGCGGACACCGCGCGGCCGCCGGGGAGCGGGGAGCGGGGCCGCGGGCGAGGCCACGCCCCGGCCGCCGCCGAAATTGTCAATCATGTTTTTCGCAATTATCTCGATATAAAAAAATGTTAGGAATAAAATAAAAGCTGCAATAAATAAAGAATTGGGAGGGCGATCGCCCGGGGATAATTTAATGCACCTTAAAAATCGTTTGGCTAATAAAAACAGAATTTTAAGGTTTGAGGTGCATTTATAAATTCTCCGGGCCATCGCCCGCTATAAAAACTACCAGGCATCGTGAGCCAGGTCAATGTTTATATGAAAAAGTACTCGCGATGCCTGGGAAATGTTAGGTTCATTTTTTATAAAAAGAAACATGAGACAAAATACAGTTCTGCCGCCCCTTACGGGACGGCGGAAAAAATGGCCAAAGTTGCCGAATTTGGCCGCTAGGCGGTGTCGGCGCGGGACCGAATCGGGGTGGCGCGGGGATTGTCTTAGCCCCCTGATTGGTCCCGGAGTTTTTCTGGAGCCTTACGCTCCAGCATGAGGTTTTTAAATATAAATAAACGGTCCAGCGCTTGCAAAGTCACTCTCTCGCTTCGCTTCACCTGCACCGCTGGACAACAACCGAAATAGAACTTCTTTGCTTTGACCCCTGCCTTCACCTGGACTTCTTCCCTCTGGATTTCTGACCTTTGGCTTGCACACTTGGATTTGATCCCGGAAGAACTCTACGACCTGGCTACCCTACTGGACACGATTTTGGACCCCATTGGACCGCTGCGCACCGCAGGAGAATCGGCGTCCGAGACTACGGAGCGGCGACAAATTTGGAATCAGCGCCTCAGCGAGAAACATCCTGTGCGGAACATCCCAATTGAATCAAGCACAAGCGTGTAATTTTGTCTTGAGCTCTTTATTTTTTTATAATCTAAAAACTGCTTACAACGCATATTAAAAAGGTTATTATGGTTAAAATTTAAGTTTAACAAGTCACCAGTTATTTGATTTCTACTTTTATTTTATAATGTAATCTTTTGTTGAAATTAAACTTCTTTTAAAATTTGAAATCGTTCTCGATTTTTCACTTACCATTAAAATTTTTCTAACTTTCTTATTTTTCCGCAAGTGACGACCTGATCGTCGATAAAAAAAAAGGTGAGTAAGTAATTTCTGAAATATACCACGTTCTCATGTGTCACGACTGATTAGCCGGCGGACAAACAAGACACAGGTCTCATACGCCGCAATATACTAAAATTTTATTCAGATCCAAAATCCAAATTCAAAATTTCAAATAAAACGTGAAATATCAGATCATTTATACGATTTCTAGTGACCGTGGAATACTTTAAAAAGTATAAATTATGCTGATAAAATAACAAAAAAAAAAAGCTTTTATATTAATTTACACAATGAGTAAATGCAAAAGGCACGAAGAAAACAATATAAAAACGTTACCAAAATTAAATTGAACATATAACAACCACTAACGAATGTGTCTAATAAATATAATAATACAGGAAGTAATTTAAATGCGCATCTAAATAATGCTAATTTAGCGACAAAACAAATCGATTTAATTTCCTAAAACATATTTGACAGATGTAATGTATACTCCATGGTCACCGATGAAAAAAAATTGTCAACTTATTGAAGTACTCGGTCGTTGGATATTTGAAACTGGCACCAAAAAATACTTGAGCACCAAATAATGAACGCTTATTGCTTGTTTATTGGATACCAAATTTATTCTATTTTCCATCTTTTGTCTAGGATAGACAAGTGGTACACAATGCTGTCCTGGTATCAATACTGATGTACGAAAGTGAAGACGAACGAAAGTTGACTCAATGCCGTGGAAATAAGATCATTTAGGTGTATGTAGAACGAACAAAGTAGTAGAGAATGTAAAGCTAATCTTAGCACGGTGAATACGATTTAAAAAATAATGAATAGTTTATGTAATAAGTGTAGAAAATAATGAGGGCGCTGCAATCGTTTAAATGGCAACACCAGAATGGTTCAAAGGTAAAATAATGTAACTTTAAAAAAGCACTATGGTCCTAGTACATATTTTACATAATGTATGCGAGCTATTCATAAATCAGCGGTACATACTTCCTGAAACATGATAATTCTACATCATATTCTAAGACAATTGTAAATTAAAACTTTTTATTATATAACGATTTGTAAGCGAGATAATTGTATGGAAAGGTGATTTTTTTTGTATTTCTTACATTTGTATATTAAAATAGTGATTTATTAAATGTTAATTCAAAATAAAAACTATGCAAAACAGACACACACTTAAAGCAAAAAAAAAAACACATTTTCACCCGATTGCGTTCAAAAGATTTCATTTTATTGATATTTCATTTGATGAAAGGGTGGTTTGATATTCCATTTATACATATACTCGTACATATTTTTTTTTTTTTAATAATAATTTTTTGATAATATTATATTTAAAAAAATGTCTTTCAATTGTCAAATGATTTTTTTAAACTGAACAACAGCGTTTACTTTGTTATAAAAACTACACAATATTTAAAAATCAGAGTATTAATTCAACACCAGAAAAATAATTATTATCGTTCTCTTGATATTCTGAATGTTCGTCTTCCGTATCTATCTTCATCCAAACGTATTATTAAGTCATCGACATCCTCACATAATGTTCTGCTTCAATTTTCATCACGTGATGGCAACAGTTTTTCCATTCATCAGCACTGATGCTCTTAAAGATATTTTCTTTAAACTGTTTTATATTGTTTGTGTTTCCGATATTCTGAGAAGCGATTTTTCGTTTAGCCAATGACCGAATTAATTCTATTGGATTTAGGTCGCAGTGGTAAGGGGGAAGCCTTACAACGGTGTGACCGTGCTCACCTAATATTTCATCTATGTCATATATAGGCTTTGGCTTATGTTTCCTAACAAGCGCCGATGATGATGGCTTCCTTAATGAATCATTAAAACCAATATTATTATGTAATAGCCATGCATTTAAGTCATCAACTCTCGTCGCGGACGTTGGTGTCTTGTTCCTCACAACGCTGTGATAAGACGCGTTGTCCTTAACAATTATAGATAACTCTTTTATATTGGGTACGAGCTTCTCGACAACCCACTTTTTAAAATTATGAGCATTCATTTCAGAATCGTAGTCTTCTTTTTTGTTTGTCCCACTAAAAATTAAAAGGGCATTAGAGACAAAACCCTTTTCACTTCCAGCATGAACAATAATTCAACGTTTTCCTTTTGAAATATTATATTTAATTTCGATTGGATATGATGATTTTTAAACAATGCTTTTTCAATAAGTGCACTTCGGTTTGTTCTACATTTTTTGTAATCAAAACCAATTGAATGCAAAATGTTCCTTACATATTCATGGCTCCCGTTAAATCCTGTCTTCTTTGAGAACAGTCAATAAATTTCTTAATGTTGGCACTTCCTTTTGTATGATATAAAAAAATGAATTTTTTGTAAGTCGTCCGATTCTTTTCTTGGGCGACCCTTTTTCCTTTTGCCTGGCGTTTCAAATTTGCCATCTTCCTTTTCACCTTGACGATACGCCTGACATTCAGATTTCCAGATTTCGAGTGTAAGGTACGTTAATGTAATGAAGTGTAATTAATTAGAAAAAACGTTAGTTTTTATGAGTTCAGAGAAGTAGCAAAGATAAAAATTATAAATAAAAAATGTAAAAAATTGAGTTTTGGCGTTTTTCCTTTCGATGTCGATATTATAAACAACAAACTGTCAAATACGGAAACAAAACATAACCTTACACCTGAACGCACAAGGTTATAATTGTTTAAAAATCGGCATAAATATACAAAAATATTGTTAACATAGATACAAAATTAATGAAATTTGTTAAGAAACTGTAGTACGTACATTTCAGTAGTTCGTTTGTAAACATCATCTATTTTGGACAAGAGCTTCCCCGTTCGAAATTCAGCTAAACAACGCTGAAATACGCAGTAAATTACTTCCCTCGTTCCACTGCGCATTGGTTTATTCATTTTTAATATTCTTAATCAGATTTAAACGATGAATACGTAAACAATTTTTAAATAAAGGATAAGTAAAACTGACATAGAGCAAACCAGAGTAAACTTCATAAACAAAGTGAGTAACTCGGTGTTGCAATAGAATGATAAAAATCTATACTTTTATGAGTCACCTGATTTTTTATATTTAAATATTGTCTAAAAACACCATTGTATGCTATATATTCTAAAAACTATATTGAATATAAAAATAAATAATTAGTATCATTCTGGACATATGTGTGCCTGTGTTGAAGCTGAATACAATTTAAACAAACTTACAGTCTGCCCGCTCCCTCAATTTGCAATTTTACCTAACCAAATCTAACCAAACATGACCAACTCATCCTAACCATATCTTAACTAACCCAAACTAACCTAACATAACCTAAGCTCTCCGAACTTACCCTTCCGAACGAAGCCAGGATAATTTTCAAAACACAGATCGCGCCAGAGAGAAGAGTTATTAGCGATTTCGTGTGTGACAGAACTTCTTACATTGTTACATGCCGGTATTATGAACGTAGCTTATGATTTAAATATATACTAGATAACCACGCATGGTTGCAAACATACTCTATAGAGACGCAGTATTCCGTTGTCAACCTCCAGATTTAAAAAAATTAAAAATTAAAAAAGCCATAAAAAGTGTTTTGATAGAAAAATTAGAAGACGAAGAAGTGAAAAAGATAAAAATATATATGTTTGGGGGTTATGTCTGTGGTTAAATTAAATAGATGTGATTGGCGTATTGAGGTTTTATTATGACATTATGACAAAAAAAATGAAGATAGATAGCATTAAAGAATGAATGGAGATGTAGAAGGTGCGTGTGAATTACGAAATGAAATGAAGCGATTTGGCGGTCTCACTCGGCGCTCCCGGGCCGGCAAGACCGCCGTTGTAGAACGATGAAACTGGAAAGACTGCCTAGCGGTGAATTCTGAGCCAGGCTTGTAGCAGCAGCCGGCAGCGCTGTCGCTAGTGTCGATGCCGACTGAGATAGCGGTGGATTTGAATTTCGGTCGCTACATATGCGTTGCACGTTTACCTATCACAGGAATTTTTAAATATAAATATTGAGCTATTTGAGGCTGAGAAAAGCTTATAAAACAAATGTGATCTGGGAACAGAAGAAGAAGAAGAATTAGGGACAACTTTTTTTTAAAGCCATAATAAATTTAGCTATTAGTAGAATTTGTCAGAATTAATATCACACTTAAACTAACCAATAAATCAAAAAACCAAGTGTAATGGGATCAGAAGAAGAAGAAATAAGAAATCCTTTTTTTAAATGCGTAATGCATTCTGCTAACAAAGGAATTTTTCAAAACTAATATCGCACTTAATCTAGTATAATCAAAAAACTCATATTATATTAATTGAGGCAGACATTTTTTAAATCACGTCTACGACTGATTTTAAGGCGCCATTTAAAAAAATGTTTCAATAGAATATACTTCCATAATTGTTCTACGTCATCCCTCACATCAATTTTATCTTGTGCGGTAAAATATCTATGAATACAGCTGATATTACTAACCAAAGTAAACGTCAAATAGATCGCGCCAAAAAAGTGTCAAAACAAACAGCTGATCTTCATCCGCCATTCTAAATTAACTGTCAAAAGGCAGACGGCCATATTAAAATTATGAATTGAACGAACCAGAGGCCTCGGTTCTCTGTTTTGCCGACATTTTGCGGGGCTTTTCTACTGTGTTCGTTTAAAATAAAGAATTTTCAGCAAAGTGGTCCAACTATACAACATATACGATATACATTTACGATTCATATTTTTATTTATTATTATTTTAGTTTAGTTTATTACTGAAGATGACGCAGTCAGCATCGTAAACGTTTTAATTTTAATTAAAATGTAATGTGAAGTAAACAACGTTGTGTTTTATTTTATTAATCAATTAATTTTTCTAAAACTTAATTACAATGAACTAGCACAATCTTAATTACGAAAATTTTTAAATATTCATATTTTTAATATGTATATCTGCCCATAAAATATTGTGCATTAGGTGTGTTTCATCCAGTATATTCATTCTACTGGTTTCCAATTTTATTAGAGGACACACTGAATATAATAATAATACTATATTAATAATTTGAGCAACATAATAGAATTTTTACAATAGCATATTTTTTCTTTATTAGAAAATTTCCATTCGCCCAGTCGTAAGGTATGTTCCACATTATTGGTAATGTTTCCTGTCAGAGCCCTAAAGAGTAATCATGCAAAATTTGATCTAGATCAATTAATACATACATTCAATTTTATATCATTTGAATTAGTTGTAAGTTAACCACTCCGTGACTGGCAATGCCTAATAGAAGCGCTCATCCACCAAAGGTTGTATGTCGTTTGATGGAGATATCTCCGCATAATGCTGATAATCTATGTATGTCGTCGATTCACGGACGACTGTGGCAACCGAGGGAGAAAGGTACAAAGCTAAAATTTTGTAGAAACTTGGTTCACTTCCAAGTGGATGACTGAATAACTGGTTTTAAATGAAATAATACAAATAAAGATTTACCTGTGTATGTACCTGATAACAATATTATTCCAAAGTGCTTTTTAACTGACATTTTATAATGATAAATTAAATAGGTAAGAAATAACCTGACAATTTAACGTAATATAAAATAAAATCTACTTGCACATGTTTTCATCCTTCTGTATGAATCGTCAAATCAAATAACTCTAGACCCAATGATGGACATGTCCACAATGGTCCCTCATAAATGAAGATGGCGATATCTATGAAGCCTTGCCCTCTTAACTATGCTCTTTTACTTTTCTCAGCATCCGGCAGATTTTGGGGCTGTGGTGACAGAGAAATGCCTGTTGCCTTTTCCACTTGGTGGGTCTAACGTGCGGGGGTTCTTCATCTTCCTCTTCATCCTTCAACGTGGCCTACCACAACAAGCTTCTCCAACCTATCTTCGCTTCTCGCAAGATGCCAATCTCTGGCAAATGGTTGAGAGATGGCTAGATACAGAGAAGAAAAATAGGTTTTACCCCGGCTCGAGGTAGTTATACCTGGAGAATGTTTGTGCAGTCGAACATGAACCCTGATGGCCCGTAGCTCCCAATGATAATATTTGTTTGATAATCAGGAACAGCTGAATTGAAATAATTCTCCAAATAATAATGCAAAATTGTGTTATCATAATTTATAAAATAAATATCAATTTGTTTTTCATATTTTTAACTTTTATTTAAAAAATACATAATTTATCAAAAATAGATACATATTTTAAATACAATTAATAATAGTATTTTGGTATACCAGGGAATATCCGTAGCTCCAATTCTATTTAGTATTATTGTTAACAATAGGTTTAGATTCCCATTAAATAGAGAAAATACTAATTATGAATACAAAATTTGGAAACAAAGTAAGTACTAAAGCAAACTATTGAGTTAAAATCACAATTTGATCAATTTTTAAGTACAGCAAAAAGTTTATTTGTTAATTTTCCTATTTATTACATACAATAAAAGATTCTCCAATTAATACATATTAATATAAAATACAACTCCAATCAATGTGTTAAATATGATAATGATCTATTTTTGCCCAGCAAGAATAGTATTAAATGCTTATATAGGAATCACAATTGACGATAATTTAAAATGAAAAAAGGATGTAGATTCTAGTCACTAGGATAAGAATATACATATACAGGTATCTATTCATAAGATTTTTTATCGCTTAAATATGTTAATGATTGTATATTTAACAATTACCCGTCCATTATACATTAATTGTGATAGAGGTGGGTCCTTTAAAACTAATTTTAACTTCATAAACAATATAAAGATTAATCATGAAAATAATACTCAAAAAACTTTCGATATTCCTAACCACAGAACTAATCAAATATACAAGTACACTTAAGAAGCTATTTTAACGGTAGATCAAGCTTGGTCTGGAATATTATCATACCTGAACTGAACAGTACAGTCCAGCACCATTTTACTTATGCTTTAAAAGGTGGAGGTAAATTACATAAATTTTAAATCTAAAACGAAGCATACAACAATTAAAAATTGAAATTATACATATATGACTATCAAATATAGCTAGATGTAGAAATTAAATAATTTTCTTAATTATCACCGACTACTTTATTTTATGTTTAATGCATTTTTGCACATAATATTGTTATGACACCTATTGAACCACATGAACTGTCTTTTTTAAAAAGGGTATGCATTAAAATGTCATTTATAGAATTATACTATGTCATCATCGTCATCCCTGACTCTATAACCTCCTGCAGGTCCTGACCTCGACAATATACCCCCATCGATATCTGCACTGGCCTGCTTTCCGCCAATTGCTGATGTCAACAATGATTAGGTCTTTACTTATATTGTCCTGTTATTTTATTCCGAGTACAAATTCTTCATCTTCCTTGAGGTTTATTATTGAGTAGCCGTTTCGGAGTTATTAATATGTTCTATATGGTGTAGCCATCGAAACCTCTTTAATTTGATGAATTTTGAATTGTTTGAACTGAATAACGTCAATGCCATATTTCATTTTCCAGAAATTTTCTGAGGATCCTTCTTTAAAATACATTTAGTGCTGCTTTATATTTCATTGTTATACTATAATGTGTGTAACTTGCAACAGATGGATTTTTGTGGAACTCGTGAATCGCAGAAATTTTTTGGAATATTTGTGGACGAAGACACTGATTTTTTTAACCGTCAATATTTTTTTTATTTTTTTTCACAGAGTGTATTGGCTTCATTGACAAACATTCGGAGAATACACGCTTTATTGTATGAGGCAGCCTTGTTAACAGAAATCGGTGGCACTGCTTCTGTTACTAAATCCATGTCCATGCCCCTGTTGGTGTGTCCTGTCTGTGAATATACTTCCTCAGTTGCTGGAGTTCTTTTCCTATAAGTTATTATTTTTTTGTTAATAGTTGTGACATGTTTATTGTGTATGTTTTCTAATGGCTAGGGATTTTGAAATAAAAAAAATAATGTAAGAATGATTTAATGTTTATATAACTGGATTATACAATGTTAAAATAGACTAACAAGAGGTTCGTGTCTTGGCTAAACCATACATAGACACAACAATTCAGATTACTAGACAACTGCACACAAAATAATAGAGCCATAGACTGATTGAGATAAATTATATTAGATAGATAGGTTAGATGAAGTTAAGTTATATGTATAAGACTATATAAAGTGCAGCTGTTTTTGTAGGCCGTTGTCATGTGGGCACTTCTTTAGTGTGCATCTGTCTTGTGTGCAGGCGTGACAGAATCAACATTTTGATAAAATAAGATATCTGATTTTATTTATTTTCTATTTTGAGATTGATTGAGACACCTATTGGCAAAATGCACAAACGCTTTTAAACACTTGTAAACGAATTTATAATTTTATTGCGCGTATTAAATTAAAAAATAATTGCGTGAAAGTAAAGTAAATAATTTTTTTTTTTTAAATACTAAATAAAAATATGCAATATAAGATTAACGGTATATATACTTCAGTTAGACTGAACTTGAATACATATATAATTTATTTCAAAATAAAGTAGATTGGAATTGGATTTATATTGGGTTGTCTGATAAGTCTTCGCATTAAAAAAAAAAAGAAGTTATTTTCCCGCTATTTTGTTGTTTGTGACAAAAAATTATATACTATTCGATAGCATTTTTCTGCTCTAAAATGTAAGTGTTGACGTTTTCCTCTGTCTTGGTTCAGTGTTTGGGAAGTGACTGGGAAATTCAGCCGCATCTACCTTATAGTCTTGACCTCGCTCTGTCAGATTATCATCTCTTTCATCATTCACCAATCAAATGTGTGGTGTTAGATTTAAGAACGACAATAACCTCAGAAATTGGCTCGATAACTATTTTGATACCAAATCAGCAAATTTTTATAGAAAAGACATTGAAAATTTGTATGAAAGATGGGATGGAATACTGAACATCATCATTTACTGGAATGTTGTAATTTTTGTTTAAAAATTTGTTTTTATAATAAATAAATAACCAAAACTGCAAAGACAACCAGCCCAATAGATAATTAAGTTATAGTATAATATATAGAATAATTTAATGTTGAACCTAAAAGGTCTCTTACCTTTTACTACGAGAGGTTATGATGGAATACACAATTTGTTTGATGGGGTTTTCCACGATTAGATACAGCACGAGGGCTATCGAGAACGATATCACTATGTCTCCTAAAACTTGACAGAACTGGAAATAAAATATTGAAATTATTTTTTATGATTCATCATCATCCCCGGCGCTACAACTCGGTAAGGGTCCTGGCCTCTTCAAGAATACACCTCCATCGCTCCCTGCACTGGGCTGCGCCCCGCCAATTACTGATACAAGGAATAGATGTCATATTTCATCGATTATAAGACACATGGTTTTTCCCAATTTTGTGTCTCTGAATTTAGGATGTGTTTTACAGTCGCTGTCAAAAATGCAGCAGTGTGATAATCCCTGGAAACAGTGGAGTTAGTTGGTGCGACAGAGCAGGTTATTGAGGTACAGTCACTGCTGCCTCAATGTTAAACAATGTTTTCAAGAAGATTATACTATGATTCTGCATTGAAATGAAAAGATATTGTGTACACAAAAGAGCATGGAAACACAGCTGCAAGATATAAATTTGATATTAATCAAGTGAATATTCATCTATGGAGAAATTATCACATTTCTATAATTTCTTGCAAGTGCTTTAGGGGCCTAAAAAAGAAAAATATTCACTAGTAAATGAAGCTATGTAGTGTTTTATTATTATTAAAGTTTTTATGATATTTTTATTATTGATATTCAAAAATGAGAGTGTGTTTTATAATCAATGAAATACGTCAATATTATATTTGTTTAGATTTGATTCATATAGTTTTATTGACTTCATATCATTAAGCAATATTTTGACACACGGAATTTTTTGATAGTTTGTACAACAGTGTGATGAGAAAAACTGTAAGTTTGACTGTGATTATGATTGATGCTCAATTGTAATAATAATTGATGAGCGTGATTTGACAATTGGAGATTTAGGTTTTAGTATATTAAGGTTCAGTTTACCTCATATTTTTCATTCAGCGATGAGCTCATTCAAATACATTAGCGGCTGCTTAATTGATTGCCTTGTATTTGCTAAACCTTAGATTAATTTCAAGATTTTCTTTACTCATAACTGTAGTAATTTTAAAGCAACATTATAATGTATTAAAAACAAGCCCTTGCATCTGAAAATGTCTTCTAACAGTGCTAATGAATGAATGTATTTTGTGATATTCTTTCATAATATTTTCCATCTCCATATTTTGTCACACAATAATAAATGATACGAATCAGTTCTTTAATGAATAAAAGTGTTCGATGAAGACGAATAATTTTAAACTCAGTTTATTACAAACATTGTATTTGTACCATTTGATTCAATAATTCAAATTTTCAAAATTAAAAATCAATTAAATTTTAGAAGCGAATTCCGATCTACAAGATATAGAGATTAAATTGATATCCCAAAACTAAAATACACCGCAACTCAAAATCAATATATTTATCAAGGTATCAAATTTTTTAACAATCTCCCCATCACAATTAGAAAAATTACGGACTATCATAAATTTGTAACTGAAGTAAAAAAAATATGTACACAGACTAACTGAAATATAAATTAACTCGAATATACTTCTTCTCTATACACGAGTCTTATTCTCATAGAGAAGAAAGAAATGTTAAAATATATATATATACACTGATTATTGAAATTGTATTATATTTTTAATATTAATAAAAAAAGAAAAAAAAATCATAACACCTTAATTCTTTAATGCCTTAAATTATAATTTATCTACTGATAAGTGTGTCGGATATAAGAACACCCAGCTTTCTGTACTATAAATTAATTTAGTTCTCTTCATTTTTAAAAAATTAATTTAAAAGAAAGTTAATGACTCTTTAATTTGCATTAATCTTGAATGTATTATTACAATTACTTATATAAAACACACATTGTTACTTGTAGAGTTCATTGTTCAGTAGCGTTTGTTTTCGAACAATGTATCAACGTGTCGGGGACTTGCTAAAGGTTTATTTATGTTATTTTTATAAAAGTTAAATTAATTAATATATTTTTCATGTTAAAATGGTGTGTTGAATGATAAGTTTGTTCTAGGCTGTGGGCCTGGAACAGAATACCCCTTAATGCATATTTATACTTCAGTGTGTGGTAGATCGAAGAGGTGCTATAACGAATGGGGTTCTGTGACCAATTACATTCATTCTAGATTACTTTGTTACTGTTCAATTAGACTTAGCACTTCTCTCAGTATGACGATCCAAGCAACTACGTAAGCAAACCATAGTTCAGACCTTAATTGATACTGGATTTCAAAAATGCCCCGTTTATTACCCCATTCTACAATGTTTACATGTGATTATATTAATACAGTATATTTAATACAACTACTTACAATTATAAAGATGTCCATATGGTACGGCTGTCTGGAGATCCCCACAGCTCGCACTTGCAAAGACATGTGAATCAGATATGCTCCGTAAACCAGTTTTCCCAGAGGAATCCATAGAGGCTGGCTCAGCACCATGGATAATACAGCTAGACGCGCAATTCAGAAATGAGAATAAGATATTTTGCAGCAGAAAAACAAACTAAAGATACCTGAAGAGATAATACACATGTTTCGAAAGCATTTCATCTGAAATCACCCAATTTTGAAGAATGCTATGAAATATTTATTCTCAACAATGTCTAGAGAGTATTAGAATGAACAGTATGAATCTATTTGTTACCATATAAAGTTATTTGGCAAATTGGTTAAAATCAGACATTCTACATAATTTGATCTTTCTGTACAAGATTGATAATATATGGTTGACACTGATCTCTAAAGAAAAGCTTCACACAAGTACCACATCATTGAGGAAGCATGAAACATTCAGACTAGATGCCTATCACATCAATTTTGCTTTCTTTAATCTGATTTATAATAACATATTCTCTAATTCATTACTATTACAACACATTTTCTTGAAACCATGTTCTATGATGTTTTTCTTTAGAAAATGATACACTAATTAAAGTGAAATACTGTAGGTAATATTTTTACAAAAAGAAATTAACTAAATATGAAAATTAAATAGCAAACTTTCTTGTGAGGTTCTTACATAATAGGTAATCAGCGAAAATATAATTTATCGCGTGTTTGACAGACTTGACTAAGGGTTTTAAAAAACAGTTCACTTACGAATATGTCCGAAGCTGCCGCATATGATTAGAACGCACAGAGCCGCACCCCACATTGGCCTGTGAAGGCCTGCGTAGAATGATGCTTCGATTGCGCTATAAGGTCTGGAAGGTTCGTAGAAGATTGCTCCCGAAAAAAAGATGCCGAACATTACTCCTAGCGACGCCACGGCTCCGATCGTTGAGAGGGTCTAAATTAAAACAACTTCTTTAAAAAAAAATTATTACATATATATATATATTCATTTTAATTCTAATTTTTGCTAAACTGCATGCCACTTTTACGGCGAGAATTACCTTTTACATAGTTAAACTTTGTTTTTATTTTTATAAATAAAATATAACAAGGGGAAAAAATTTTGATAAAGAGATGTTAGATGAATTACTTAGAAAGATATAAAGAAAAAAATCTATCTTTCGAAAAGATAAACAATTTTTAAAAGGTGTAACAGACCTAGTCCACAGTATTTTATGGGTGGATACCTGAATATAATATAATAAGGAAATAAAAAATAGATAAGAATATGTTCTTTTACTTTGTATAGGTGGTCACTGGGGTCTCATCATTATTTTAAATGTTTAATAGGTCTTTTATTGATTTTGTTAATTATTCTTGACACAACACATTCTCTCACCGTAAACATTGTTCGCGATCGGTACTCTCATGGTTCGGCCCGAAGATCTGGTTGAATGGCCATGGTGAGGATCAATATTTATATTTCCATTATTTATCAACTCTTCGAATATTATAGCATATGTTACCTTTTTGTCAACTGGTAAGATTTTGCATACTGTAAATAATTTACTATAATCATAGTCCATAGTTACTCACTCCATAACTGATAACCGAGTCGACCATCGCAAAGTACAGTGAGTACAATGTAGCCCGGGAGGTGCATAACCTTTACATATAAAATGCACTTAACATGGATCTTAGTTTCTTACATATATAATCAATATGCGGTTTCCAGCAAAAAATTTTATCAATTATTACCTAAATATTGCTCCACTTTATCAATTTTGTCACATTTACAATTTATTAGACTTTTGTATAAGTATTCGTAATCATGTCCAACAAGATTCATTTAGTTTTCTTTATATTTCAAATTATTCCGTTGTCATGAGACCATTTAAGGATATTGGTCAGATCATTTTGTATGTTGTGTTCTATGATTTTGCTACAGTTTCCGTAATATAAGATGCATGTATCGTCGGCGAACATAAACCTTTGACAATGTTTTATAACATTGGCCAGGCTATTTATGTGCATAATATAGCTAATATAACTAATAAATGATGTCTTCAACATTTGCAAAATTACTTTGTGGCAACATATTATATAAATAATAAGAAAAACACTTTGTTTAAAACCACTATTTCGATAACTATGATATCTTTTTATAAATAATCAAATACTTTTTGCAAATAGCCACCTTTTAAATTTATTTTTACAGTAGTTGCTAATTAGTTACCCACCTTTAGTTTTGTTTTTATTTGTGCTTGTATTTTTAATTTTAGTACATACACATTGTTTTCTGAAGATGATACTATAGGAGTATCGAAACACGTTGATGTATCGATAAATATACAGTGGTTTTAAATAAAGTGTTTTTCTTATTATTTAAATAAATTATGTGCTTGTTTAGCCTATCGGCAAAAGACTAGCGTAGTAATCAATTGGTTGGTGTTTAGAGCAATGAAGTGAAAAAATTGAGCCTCAATGCAAAATGGAACTTCCCCCCTGTACATACAGATATTGTTGTGCCAAAAACATGTAATAAAATAAATAAAGACTTATTGAACATTTAAAAACATTATGAGACCATTCTAAAATTCAAAGTAAAAGAACACATTCTTATCTAAATATTTTTTCCTTGTTATATTCATTTATGTATAAAAAAAATATTTGTAAAATCTCAATAATAACTATGTAAAAGGCAATCCTTGCCGTTAAACTTTTATGCAGTTTGGCATAAAATAAAATTATAATGTGTAAAATGAGTAAAACTCCGTTAATTTGTAACTCACGGGACTGAAATTTTAAAAAAATATCCAAATTACGAATAATGAGAACAAAGTTTTTTAAAGGCAACATTAGAAAGAAATTTTTATAAAAACGCAATAGTTTACTGCGTCCGCGATTTAGTGTGCACCGCCGCTGTTGACATAGCGATTTTCATACTGAAACATGACTCCATTATTTCAGCTTCTTATGTGTCGAAATTTTTATCAAATAACGTATTTCTCCTGAATAAGAAAGATAAAATCACATTAATATGATTGGCAGTCGAACTCACCTTTTCCATCCGAATTGGAATATTTAAAATGCGTGTGAAAAATAATTAAAAACTTTTAAATCTTCATGTCTCGCTGGCCTTGTTGGTTGAAGATTGTAGAGACGTATTTGGGATTTGATTTTTTCCACCAATTTTATCTTTGATATCAATTTTTTGTCAGTTTTTTATATTATGTTTATATTGTCGGTATTTTACAATACAATAGTACGGTACAATCGACGATCCTCGTAGTCCAGTGGTCAAGGCTTCCAATACTAGGGAATCTGGGTTAAATTCCCGATGAGGTCACAATACATGTGATTTTCTCAAGCCTGGGTGTGTTTGTGATGTGTTAAATAAAAAAATAACTTCTTGATATATATTAGGTATGTCATTAGATTCTTTTCGCATCAGTTTCTATATTAATAGAACTGCGACCATAACCAAAAGCTACCAGTATAATTTATCATGCAAGAAACGTATTGGTTTTAATAAATTGACTTTGTCAAAAAGTTTATCTTTTGCACTGAAAATATGGGAGTTTTACCTACCATTAAAACTTTTATTATGTTGCCTTCCTTATCCAGAATATAAATTTGAGATATCATCACTTATTCGATCGTGTCTTCACTGTGCGTAGATACTTTTCCCTCCCATTTTATCCAATTGGTAGTCCTGCTTCGTCCGGCGCGTCCTTGCCATCAGGCAGGCAGAAGCCATATTGTTTCAATTTATCTCTCACCAGGCAGAGCTTAAGTATATTCCGGATAAGGAAGGCAACATAATAAGAATTTTAATAGCACTACATAATATATTATTATTTTTTCAAACAGTAGTGGAATCGATGGTTGAACCTTTTCTGTATCAGGTTGTTTTTTAAAACCATTTAAAAATTATATTACAAGCCCATACCGTAGAGAACTGCTTGTTCCCAGGTTTGCGATACTTGGTGATCAGGTATCCAGCGAGAACACCTAGCATGAATGGTCCGGCCCGAGCGTGGGATGTGATGTAGACATTTAGGAAAAAGCTGTGTTCCCGAGGTCTTGTCAGGAAGCTGGTGGAATCAGTAATAAGTTTTTTTAATGAAAACATATTTTGTTGTGAGGAACATAGTTCTGTGGTATTTTTAACACAAATTAAATAAATTATCGTATTTCCTCAATTATAAGACGCCATCGATCATAAGATGCATTACTATTTTTATATACCAATAATAAAAAATAAATACATTATAGTTATGCAATCACAAAAAAAAAAGATTTAAAAATTGGCATATAATTTATGTACCAACAGAGTCTGAAATTTCTTCAGATTCAGTTCCAGGTTTTTCTGAATCACTTTTTGAGTCAGTTTTACTACTACTATCACCATCAGACACTGAAATTTCTTCAGATTCAGTTCCAGGTTTTTCTGAATCGCTTTTTGAGTCAGTTTTACTAGTAATCAATGATGATTCATTATAATTGCGGAATTTTAGAGCGATTGTAAGACGCCATCGATTATAAGACACACCCCGAATTGAGAGACACCAAAATAGGAAAAAACACGCGTTTTATAATCGAGGAAATACGTTAATTAGAAAGATATATAGAAAAAATACATTAATTGTGATTTTGGATATTGTTAGAGGAAGTAAATAATTTTTTTTTTAAATAGAGATGCGTGCACGAAATACATGTCACATCGATATTTTTACTATATTCAAACTAAGCTAAACGTTTGTGCTATGAAAATAAGACTAACTAAATGGCCTTCTGGAATGAGGCTCAAACCCCCGACCACTAGTAAAGTTACATTATGTTAAGTTATGAATGTAGTGAATAAGATCTAGGTATGGAATAATTTTTTATTGATGCATTTTAAGAGTTTTCGGATAGCACCTCATGTATGTTTATTTCTTTGGAAATCATTTGGTATGAAGATGATCAGCTCGTTACTTGTAAATGACTTGCTCATTAATTAATCAGGGAAGTAGACATTTAACAATATTCACAGATACACTCAGTTAAATTTTTGACATTTATGGTTCCATTGCTGATGGAAGAATTGTGATTTCAAAATTCAAAAGTGACCTTACTCGTTATAAAAGAGTAGAGTGCCCGGTAGTTGGAGGTAGTAAGTGATCAGAGCGGGCACTATCACGGAAGCCAGGATCAGTGTGACCAGCACGGGCAACATGCGGCAGCTGGCACGAAACAAATAGCAGACAGCCAGGGATACCAGGAAGAAATGGAAGTCACAGGGGATGTACCAAGACTGCACCATACACTGAAACAATAATTCAATTATGTTTTAACACAGTACAATATATAATATTAATGTGTGAGCAGCGGATAATGTTCTACTAACTGGGTAACATGTTTTGAGGTTGTATTGTTAAGTCTCGTGCTTCGCCCCCCTCAAAATATGGTGTACCAGAGTATTCTCAAAACTATACAATGAACAAATGACCAAAGAAGTATGTCAAACTCGTTAAACCGGTGACTACATATGTATTTTATTTTATTCCGTGACAACTGCACACAAGACAAGTGCAGACAATGACAAGTGGACTCATGTACAACTGCACACAATTAGCTTAACATATAGTCTATCTTAAAGGTATGTAAGCTATTGTGAGTTAAATTATATTAATCTAGCAATTTTATTAAACATTTTACATAATAAATATATACAGATTTTAATATTACATATGCAAAATTATGTGGAGTTATCTATATGTGCACATGTCTATATGTGCACATGTCTATATGTGCACATGTCTATATGTGCACATGTCTATATGTGCACTTGTCACTGTGTGCAAGTGTCTATATGCGCAGTTGCCGTATATGTTTAGTCACCATTTTATTTAGTATCCATAAACATCACACTTACATTTTGACACATTTTGGAAAAACCACAACATGGGTAAAGTTCTCCGTGAATTCAGAACCTACCTAAAAATTTGAATTAAAAAACTGATTCATACCTAGTACTTTCTTTTGTAAACTACAATACTATACAAGCATCCATTTAAATAAAAATATATCCTTGCGGAATACATGTCACATCAATGTTCTTACTATTAAACTAACTTAAACGCTTGTACTTTGAAAATAGGACTAACTTGCTGATCTCCTAGAATGAGACTCGAACCCCCGACCACTGGATAATTAGGCAAGGGTCATAACAACAGGATCAATAAGCATATTATTATATTGTACATACAATGCACCCAATTTCTTATAACCATGAGAGTACTAGTACTCACTTGATTTTTATATTATTCAGAAGATTCCAGATTATCTAGAGTCGGGGATGGATTTATGGTGCAAGGGCCTGTCTCGCTAGACAGTTGGCCCACCGCCTTTGGGTCCCTATCTGGCATGGTCCCCAATGCAATGTATTTGCTGTATTGGAATTATTATCCTCAGTGCTTTTTTCTGTCTTAACACATCAAAAGCGTACCAGTATCTATTTTTAACCATTTTTTTCGAGGTTTCAAAAATAATTTTTGAAATAATTGTTAAATAATTCACACTTTAACACCTTCCCCGGTTCGGAAAGAAATCCAGGTTCAAATCTCGGTAGGGCAACAACATTATTTTTCAATAAAATTGATTTTATATGTATATCTTTCTAATTAATACATTTAATTAGTATTGAAAATATCACAGAGCGTCTGTTCTGAATAATTACAACTTCACAATAAGAATGTGTTCTCCTTAATAATGTATAAGTTCTCCTTAATAATGTTCTCCTTAATAATGTATGCTATGTGGTCGGTTGCTGTGAAAAACATTTTTCTTATAGAAAGGATCAACATTAATAAAATTAACAATAAATGTCCTATTATGTTACGTATTATCAACTGCATAAATATGAATTTATTTACACCTAAATAATTGCTAAATTATGTTTGGCTTACCATTTTATCTGTGTTTACATAGTTACTCAGCATCAGTATGTTGGTCCACCAGCTCTGTCTGCAGAACTCACTTTCAGGCTTCACGATAATCGGCCACATGGGTCCGGATCCCGTCAGTGGTAAGATCTCGGCAGTGAAAAAAATGATTACAGCGTATGCTGGGACTAATCTAGAATGATAAACGACTATCTATAATAATTGCAAGTTGGACAAAGGTTATCTATATAATTATTAAATATATTATGAATTAAATATTTTTTGTTTGTGTCCATTTTGTATTATAAAATAGATAGTTCATATGGGTACGTTGTAGAAACATTATTTATTAACTTTGGTTGTTTGGTTCCTTTGAACAAAACATTTAAGCGATTTTTGATTCGATCCAAGTTCGAATCCCCGTGGCGCAACAACAATATTTTTCAATAATAATTAATATTTACAATTCTTTGTGAAAGTATTGCTTTTTGGCTCCTATCTAATGTGGGTCCCAATGCCTCAGATAAGCTGCTTTCATAATGGTTATTTTCTATTATTGCTCTTCTATGTTGTATGAAAATCAGTCATTCATTTAAATATTGGGCATTACATATTCTATGGAGAATAAAGAACTAATGATAAAGTTCAAAATACCTAATATATCTATAGATGATTATCACTGGTATATTCGTGGCAGATTTTTGCATGGCCTTGAGTAAGCCATACGACGACAACAATCCGCTGAGCACGAGGAAGCTGTCGACCATCAGATCTCCATGGAAGTAGAATATGGAAGATATAGTGTTGTACTTCTGCAATCACAAAATATTTGTTTAAACTCATATTTCATGGTTGTGCTAATAGTAGTGTCACATTATTACTCAGATAATTCGGTCCATTCGCCATGGCGTGCAGACGTGTTTTTCGCTCGCAACCACAGCTAGTGCCCACCACCCCGTGTGCCGCTTAGCTGCCGCGCTAGAGTTGTATTTGCATCATCGCTAGATCATCGCCAGTCGTAACGTGCAGATCAGATTGATCACGATGGTGGTTCACAGAGACAGAGAATCACCCACCAATTTATTGTGCTGTGACAGTTCAACAGTTCAGTGCAGTGTTCAGTTCACCACAAGACAAGAGTGCTCCAGATATTGCTAAAACTTTCTTTATTACGTACAGCGTAAAGTACTTGCTCTCCATCTGTAAAATATCTCCTTCCGCCCCCTCTATTTATTATTTTTCGTCCCAACTCACGGCCGCACATATAGACACACTCAAGACCTTTCTTGAAAAATGCGCCAACAAAGTTCTTACTGCAGAAGAAACGTACAAAGTAGGAAAGTAGTAATTTTATGTATATAGTTGGTAATCTTTTACTAATCACAAAGATTTCTAACGTTTACAGAACAAATTAATTAGAAAAATAGTGATATCTTTTGTGGTTGAATTTATAGGAATTCATCAATAAATAATTTGAACACTACATGGTAAAAGGACGGGTTAAAAAGTTACTGCTTCACCTCCTCGAGGAATTCTCTGTTGGACAGGGGTCCCGCAATGATAGTACCGAAACGGTGATCCAAGATGATGATGAAAATGGAAAACAGGCGCAGTCCCCACAAGATGTCGAGGCCTTCAGATTCTCCTCTCTTTCCCAGCTGCTTTAGGTTGTAGACTATGGAATAGATCCTCACTATCAGCGGATTCTTGTCCTCTGTGAAATGTCAGTTCTAATTAATTTCTTCCAAATTTTAGATAAATTAATTTCTAACAATACTTAATTATAGTTAATCATCAGTATGATAATTCCCATGACCAATTTTATAATTAAATACTAATTAAATGTGTTAATTAGAAAAATATACATATAAAATCAATTTTATCGAAAAATATTGCCTCTTCCTATCCGGGGAACGTGCATTAACCGATTATGCTACAGCACACAGTACTTTGATGACAAATTTTCGAACCTGTATGTTACACTTTTCAAATTAATACATCTATCGTTCCATTATTTGAAAGCCATATACTTTATTTTTACGGAATCTCAAATACCTTTGAGTCCGATAGCAGACACCAGAATTAACAATTCATTTTTATAAAATTTTGGACACATTGATACAACTTATATATTATGGAAGAGAACACATTCTTATTGTGAAATTGTCAATTATTCAGAACATAGCTCTGTGATATTTTAAATATTAATTAAATGTAATAATTTGAGATTCGTTATGTTTCCGTAAATACTTCGATAGCTAGTTCTGGGTTTTCTATTGGTAATGATGAATACAGTTATTCAATCTATGTAAATTCAAATTACACAAACCTTTGCGAACCTGTGCTGGTTGAGGCCGACGTCGCTATCCTTGTAGCTTGATGGTCCGCAAATATGCTGGTCAGCCACGTTCACACCTTCACACAACCGCTAATCCGAAATTATATACACTAAAAGTTTTATTATTGCCGCCGTAAAAAGTCCGTCCGAATCACAATGACTCTTTTCCCAGAAGCAGCATCGCTTTTGTTTTCTGTAAATTCAAATCTACACAAATAGAACACACATATTCAAAATTTTATATCAGGCCTACCTATCGAAGTATAAAGCGCGTAAACACCTTAAATGGAACGATAGATGTATTAATTTGAAAAGTGTAACAAATAGGTTCGAAAATTTGTCATCAAAGTACTGTGTGTTGTAGCATAATCGGTTAATGCACGTTCCCCGGATAGGAAGAGATCTAGGTTGGAATCCCGGTGGCGCAACAACAATATTTTTCGATAAAATTGATTATATATATACATAATCTTTATAATTAATACATTTAATTAGTATTTAAAATATCGCAGACCTGTGTTACAAATAATTACAACTTCACAATAAGAATGTGTTCTCTTTAATAATTGTATTTATTAGTTGATGGCTGCTAGGCCCTGCGGGCGGCTATTGTGGCAATGTTTCCGTGTAATCTATATTTCAATGCCAAAATCCCTTATTATATTGCTTTAGCAATGCACCGCGTAGTGTACTTGGTAAGAAAAAAAAAATATTAGTAAAATGATACATTAAATTGATATGATTATCATCAGAATGATATTAAAAGCATAAAAATGAAGGATATAGAGAACCTAAAGAAAAAATATATAAATGGCATAGGTAAAAAAAAAACTTAATATCTCAAGTGAATACAATATTTTGTGTAAAACGATTTTGAACTGCAATACTAAAAGAGCTATTTTTGACAAATATTAGACTGGAGGTAGATATTTTCGCCTCACTGGCAATGACACTAACAATGTATACGATGTACGATTGATGCATACGTTGGCCCAATTATATTATTTGATATGTACATACTTCACTTCGTAGTTTAATTTTTGGTCGTCCATGTCCAGTTCCAAAGCAGACATCACATTTTAGTTTTATTTAAATATAGCATGTATATAAGTAAATTAACATAGTATTTCAAACAAAGTTATTTTAATTTTCAAAGAAAACACATTTTTATTGTGAAGTTGGAATTTCAAATGTAATTTTGTGGTAATTTTAATTTTTTTTTGGTATATCTTTCTAAGTGATTAATTTAATTTGTATTAAAATTATTTAAAATCGTATCAAAAATAACTGTTTGTCTTATCCGAGTTTATTAATATTTAGAGCCTACTGTACCTTGAAATCAGTATGTATCCAAAATAAAATTTAAAGTTTATTGTAATGTTGTTATTGACAATTCTAACCTTATTATTTTAACGATTGAATGTGATTTTAATTTTAATATTATTTAAATTACTAACAACTATGTTGACTCGTTTATTATGCAATGCACCCAAACATTACACAAGATGAATGCTGATTAAAAGCTCATAAATGATCCTATGGCCCCTCCAGGTGCCAAACTAGACTGCTTGACTCTTTATCTCATGCAAAATCATTGTAATCGTTGACATTTATAAAAAACACAAATATTAATACCTCTGTCTTGTCGTCTGAGGAGATACCAATGGTACAAAGTAGTGAACAATGCAAGTCCAGTGAGTATTGACGCAAGCCAGCTGAAAGGAACAAAAATGAAATATTATTTTATTAAATTGTGCAAATCAATAAAAATTTTAATATCTTTGAACAGAATAAATGCGTTTATATAATATATACAGACGTGCCTCAAAAAACTTGGTTAACGACAACTCACTTTACATTATCGCAATGCTGTCCCATTATTTCTCCTTTACCCGCTGACTCTC
Organism: Eubasilissa regina; assembly: GCA_022840565.1. NCBI lineage: Eukaryota > Metazoa > Arthropoda > Insecta > Trichoptera > Phryganeidae > Eubasilissa > Eubasilissa regina. The sequence continues at coordinate 28,699,877 of JAINEB010000011.1, forward strand.
CAGTGACCACAACCAATGTTCCCCCTAAGGTATGCGGGTGTGCGCGCATACGGTTTGGCATTAAAATATAGCATGCACACAGTTTTTATCGAGACTTCTTCTTCACATGCCATCTTCCATCGAAGGTTGGCTATCGTGTTACAGTTGTTGATTTATCATGTATAAGATCACCAACATTTTGGACATTGAACGACTTTCTGAGGTTGCACAGCCTAATTTTAGATAACCTCTTTCTGCCTACACCTCTGTTACCTGATATCTTCCACCTGCATAATGAGTTGTAAAAGATCTATTTTTTATGGAGAATGTGATCAGAGTATGTAACTTTCTTTGATAGTTGTAATTATTTTTTTATCTGCATTTATTTATACACCTTAAAACATCTTCATTAGTAATGTGGCCGAGTCAGGCCCAACCAATGGTGTTTTTTGGGTGTGGGAAGGTTGGTTGGTGTTCGGGTGAAAACCATTTTTATCCAAACATTTTTCTTCTCATCGGGGAGAAGACACCGAGAGCAAGAAACAACACAGAATATGTAAAGGTTATGTGAAAAAAAACGATACACGGTTAGTGAAAGGTGAGAGTCGGGATGTGCATCTGGGGTCCGATCGGTTCGGGTACTCGGCGTAGAGTATCTCGCCGACCGCCTTCTCTGCTGCAGGTATTGGTGCACATCTGTGGTGCACGTGTGTCGTGCCCGCTGGGCGGCGCAGTCCAGCCTTCCTCAAACCTTTCTGCTTTGTACGCTTGGGATGGTGCAGTACCAAGAAATGACAAAACGAGGAACATCTGGACGGTGCGCGCAAGCCGCCACAAGAGGTTTGTTTTTCGAATTGGCAACACTTTTTCCAGCGACACCTAGCAGCTGATTTGTGTTCAGTTTGGTTTGCCATTTCACCATGAATAGACTTAAACCAGAACAACGCTACGTCTATTTACGGTCAGCATAATTGTCCATCCGAGCAAGTCATTTGAATAACCATGGATCGTTTTCGCACCACACATACTCTAATAAATAATACCCATCCGCAGACACGTCGTACAGTGTGCACCGAAAAGGCGGTTGTTTCTTCAAAAATGATGCCGGCCAGAAAGTTATAGTCAATGGAGAGCGCTATTACTGACTTTTACGTTCCCCAATTGAATGGCATTAATGTGGAAGAGCTGTGGTTTCAACAAGACGGCGCAACATGCCCCACAGCGCGCGCCACAATCTATTTCTCGAAGGAAACATTCGATGAGTGCACGATTTCGCGTAATGGACCTGTGAATTATCGATTTAACACTTTTGGATTATTTTCTGTGGAGATATGTAAAGTGGTCAGTCTACGCCGATAAACCAGACATGACAGACAACTTAGAACCCAACATTTATTTCGTTGTTGCCGATATACGATATACAAAAAGTGGTTGATAATTGGACTTTATTCGAGCTAGCCGCGGCGCCCACATGCGTGAAATCATATTTAAACACTAATGGCATCAAATTATATTTCCAATAAAGCTAATTTGGGGGTTAGGACGGTGGTTAAATGAAATAGATGTTTGTTTGCGCGTTTTGAGGTTTATTACATTATGATGAAAACAAGAAAGACATAGAATGAAATGAATGAATGAAAATGTAGAAGGTGCGTGTGTATTACGAAATGAAATGATGTGAAACGAATTGGCGGTCTTGCTCGGCTCTCGCGAGCCGGCAAGACCGCCGTTGTGAAACGCTGAAACTCGAGAGACTGCCTAGCGGTGAATTCTGAGCCAGGCTTGTGGCAGCAACCGGCAGCGCTGAATTCCGGTCGCTACACTAATATCACGGCCATTACCACGATTTTTATGTTTTATTTCATTTTAAGGTTCTACACCTCTTAAAAAAATCATCATTTACTTGCATGGTAATGTTTTAATTATTTTCTCCCGCAGCACACAAATAATAAGTATTGGTTTTTAAATTAACAAAAAAGATTTTTTATTGCCACACTGTTATCCAAAATTAGAGGGAACATTGACCACGACACCTTAATTTACGTACAGCGAAGTGAATATTAAATTAGTACTTTTTTGACAGTTAAAACATAAAACAATAGATATTACACATCACTAGAGACCATACAAGGTGTCCGGTGATTAGTATGCTTACTATTTTTATTAAAATAAGGATTAATTCTATTAGTTACAAGTACATTATTTTTTATTGTGCTCTATATGATGCGCACGCATCGTTAAGTTCAAAAAGGTCGCATTTTTGGTAATGAACTCTTTCGAAGCAGTTATGTATAATAGCACCCCTATATTAATATACAAATGAAAGATTAAAAAGCATCTGATATCGCTGCTGATAAAGAATTCTGTAGTGCTACAGAAAATAAAAAAGTTATACAGTAGATTATTATTCTATATTAGACGTCATTTTAGCAGAATCCTAATTGAGAAATGACCACACACGCTCCGCCGGTGACCAAAGCGACCAGCTGATCATGTTCTGAGTGGAAGATGGTTCCGCATCACTAACACGTATTTAGCAATCAGTAATGAAGTTTACTGTATTCAATAACCATGTTTGAATAGCTAGATTAGATAATGAGAACTCTTGATAATAATAAATAATCATGTTTTCTAATTTTACGTTTTTTGTTCAACAACAGATGGCGCTACTTTCGTTCGCAACAGCTACACGTATGGCTCCCGGACAACGATATATACTTAAGTTTAAGCATGTCCCGGTATCGCTTCTCGGCCTGTTGGCTAAGATCAAAGTGTAGTATCTGTTCTTATCAGCTTAATATCTGATAGTTCCCGCAATGCGGGACCAGTATATTAAACTGATTTTTGGAATGTGACGGGATGTTCGGAGCTTGCTCCACTCCTGTCGCGGGTTGGCCCGGCATTGCAGTGCCGCCGGGATCGGCCCATCTTAACTTATTAAAATTGGAGATGTCGGTGGTGTTGACGTTAGATAAATCCGATCCATCGGAACATAGTTTCGAAATCGGATTAGTTACGAAACTTTGACGAAATTAAAAATATTAACTATCAAAAGACAAGAATCCACACAAAGTATTCTTCAATGAAATCTCCTGGCCCTATCACAAATAGTTCATCTGTCAAAATCATTTAAATTTCTACTCGACTACATTTTTTTACGATTTTACAATTAAATATAGATTTACTAAAATTACTTCGAGAACGTAGCGGTTATAATAAATAAATATTTATGTGAATTATTATTATTTCAGCTCTGAGATAAACAAATATATTTTTTTTAATTCGCTAGATGGCAGTATCGAAGTACATACAGCTAAAAGACTGATATTTTTATATCGATATTCCAGATACCATTGACAGCGATATGCCTAATATCAATATATTTGCGATATCACCGCTGACGATTTCACTGGCTGTATATATAATTATTTTACAAGTTTAGCGGCTAATAAAGTGTTCTTTACAACCGAGACAAGTAAATTATGTTTATTTTAAATTTAATATGAGTTAGTCATAATAATTACATGTATTGTGGTCAGTGCCGGCCCTAGCCTCTGTGGCGCCCTCAGACAAAATTTCCCCTGTGGACCAGACTCTCTTTTTCGTGATTCAATCTTGAGCTGCCGATAAGGCGGAGAGTATTGTATTACATATAGTATATCTCATGTTCCGCTTTACATGGGCAAAATTCTTAGCTTCCCAGTTATTATTAATATTACAGCTGGGGTGAGTTTTGGGGTGAGCCTTTTTTAACGGCACCCCATAAGCTGCAATTATTGTGATACTGGAGACTTAGCTGCCATTCTCCAGGGCAACATTACAGCGGAGTCGTTCGTGATGATATTTGAAGAAGCAGATGGGTGTTCTGGATCTACATGACGTTCGTCTCGTATTAAGTATTTATAATGCTCATAAACTTTTTATTTTATTCAGACTGTAGCTGTTTCTCCTTTTTTCGTTTTTTATTTCGGCTCGTTCGGCATCCCGGGTTGCTAGGCGACCTCGGGCGGGGTCCGAGTTCGCCCCCCTCGGGTCGGTCCTGATTATGGTAGGTAACCTTTAGATGTGACCGATATGGAACCGGGTTCCATAATAAATGTTATTTTATTTTATTATTACAATATTATTTTAATTGACCTATAATGTAATGACGTCACTCATTGTAGCTGCATTAATAGGATCAATATAAATATCATTTAGTAAGAAATTATTGTTTTTTTTATATAAAACTTGATTATATTTAAAATCAAAGCTTCAAAGCGTGTTAATAAATATAATATATTATTTTAAATTGTTTCTTTTCACTATTTTCAGTATTTTAAAGACGTCGAAAATGGATAATACGAGCGTGTTCTGCAAATTGGTTTTACATATATACATTGTGTAGCTTACATAAACAGCAGTGCCCCAACAGTGAACGGCGTGTCATAATCCAGCACTTGGCACGAGGTGCTGCTTATGCTGATCTGGTACTCGGGGTCTGCCGTCCCCGTGCGGTTCCAGGCCTCGGTCTGTTCGTTGAAGTGCAGCTGCAGGAGGCTCTCCAGCTCGGCAGGGCGGCAGCTGGCTGGCGCGCACACTCCCCAGTGGATGAGGTTACGCGGCAGTCGCGCACGGTTTCCTGAATACTGGAAATCAGAACTTGGTTTAGGATGTTTAGCTTTTAAAACGTATTCGTTCAAACGGGCCATTTTAATTAATACAAAGTGAATATTATGTTCCAGGCCGATTTTGTTTAGCCTCTATTTTGGTTTGACATATATTTACCAGTTCGCATTTAGTAATCGTAAAGAGTAGTTAATTACAATTTATTATGAAGCATCTAACGCCTCAACAACGTGTTGAAGTCATTAAAACATTTTATCTAAATAATAATGGCAACACTGTAACCATTAATGGTGATCGCTATCGTCACACGTTGAAAAAATTATTGGTGGCCGAATTGGGTCGATCGGGTCTGCAACACATGTGTTTCAACAGGACGGTTCCACCTCGCACGCAGCCCGAGCTACGCTTAAAAAATTTAAAATTCCCTAAATACACATAAATTTAGCACTTTATAAAAACAAATATTTGGTGAAATAATACGTACATAAATCTTGTCGTAAGCACTTCCAGACAAGTTGAAAGATTCTACGAAGGTTTTATGCTGCTCTTCCTGCGCCCGGTTGTGCATTGTGACCTGCACCAGACAGTAGTGCCGGGGCGGACCGGGCCTGGTCTCCCGGGGCGTTTTATCATTCTCTCCCAGGCATTCCCCGAAGTTGCCGAGCTGGTAGAGGGAGCCCTCCAGCAGCCCCGAGGGGCCCCGCCCGCTACTGTCCCACACTGAAATAAGATCTCTGTTCTTTATTTGAACCACGACAGGAACATTTCGCTTAACGCGAATTCGAATTGCGCGGAAATGAATTAGCGCGCTCAAGCAAAATTTTTTATTTCATTTCGTTTCGAATCATTTTGTTTCATTTGGAAAAAAATGGTAACCTTAATAAAAGTGTTTTCTCTGAATTAACAATATACTGTATACAGTGTAAGATAATAATTTTAATAAGACTTATTAAATTAATACAATAGCTTATTAAGTAATGAAAACAATAATTTTACGCTGCGTAGAAAACGATAAAAAGAGTGAGAATTTTATTTTTTATTACAGGAATGAAAAAAATCAGTAAACATAAGACAAAGGTGAGAAAAAGTACATAACAAAAAATATATAAAAAGAGGACAGATAAAAGTTTAAAGAAGAAAATTTTCCAGGGGGAACGGGTGGGTGAAGAGGATGGAAAATGAGATAGATAATAAAATACGTGTAATAAAAATAAAATGAAGGCCAATAAGGTTTATATTTTGTATTTTGATTTAATTAAGGTAATTTGAAGTATTCAAAATGTCTAATTTAAAATAAATTGAAATAACGGAAGACTCGATAGAAAAATGAGTTCTGTTTGGCGTCGGTGTTACAATTTGGAAGATTGAATGTGAGATTAGTTCTAGTTGACCTAGATGACATTTGAATGGACATGCGTCTGAGTAAATCAGGGTAGTCTACATTGCAATGTACCGTCTTTTAATGAGCTTGTATGGTGGCCGTGGTTTGTAAACGATTGACTGGCTTCAATGAATCGGTAAATAACGTCGTCGAAGAAATTTACTTACTTACTTACTATCACTCCGTTTCCCCGCGGGGGTAGGCAGACAGGATAGAGCCCCTGTCCTGACACACAATCCTCGCCTCATCCACATTCATACATCTTCTCATACAAGTTCTCCAATTGTTGAGGCTTCTAACAGAACTATCCTTTATTGTCTGGTTTACCTGGTCGTGCCAAGTCTTCCGCGGACGTCCTCTATTTCTGGTGCCATCAACACTTGCGTCATATATCTTTTTTACCATTCTCTCCTCATTCATCTGTTCCATATGACCAAACCATTTCCTTTTTTAATCTTACTCACTATACTAACATCAGCTTTACATTCTTTCCTTATTTCTTCATTATTCACTCTGTCATAAATAGATTTGCCACAAATACGTCTAAGTGATCCCATTTCCACTGCATTCAGTCTACTTTCGTTCTTCTTCTACCAGCTCCAGGCCTCACTTCCATACATCAGTGTCGGTACCAGGACTCCATTGTGCACCGCTAGTCTTGCCTCGGTTGACAAATTCCCGTTAGATATAATTCCATTCAAAGCGCCGTTCACTTAATTTCCTGCAGCCACCCTCCTTTCGATATCATTCTCAGCCTTTCCGTTTCCTTCAAACATACTTCCCAAATATACAAACTCATCTACTTGTTCCAAAAATTCATTACCTCCAAGTATTTAGCTTTCCTCCTTCTCGAATACCATCACTTTCGACTTGTTAACATTCACCATGAGGTCGCTTTCCTTGCATACACCGTACATTCTACTCACCAGATTCTGTAGTTCTTGTTCATTATTCGCCATTAGTACTGCATCATCGGCGTACAATAAACAGCGTACAATCAAATCGCCCATTTTTGCTCCTACATTCATACATTCCAGTTCTTTCACACATTTATCTGGAAAATAACTTGGATTCGTTGAACTTGATGCTGTGAGAAATTTTCTTGTCTATTGTTCATGCCGAAATTACCTGAGGGAGCACACGTGACTGCCTGTGAAAGTGTAGTTTTCGATAGTAAACAATCAGTTATGTGAAGCGAATCCTACAAAAATAATTATTTTGCAATTCAGTCAGTTGTAATATTAATTATTGCCATTTATACTAATAAAAGTTTTATTCACTTTTAAAATGTTAAAAATTTGTTACTGTAACACGAGTTGACACCATGGCTGCATATGGGTATTTTATATCACGGTATGTTAATGGATAACATTGCAAGGCTCTTGCAATTTAAAAAGTACTTGAATTTACGGCGACGGACTGACCTCTAATCCGATGTATCAGCGGTGCCTGACTGTATAATCGATGATGTTTTTGAAATATACGTAAAAAACGATTTTTTTGATTTTATAATTCCATTACCGTTAACGCTGGGCAACGTATCGATGCCGATACTCACAAAAATAACATTTCAATGGACACTGTTCGGGCCCCCATCTTGCGTGGTCATACATGGCCACAAGGATTATATTTATAAATGAATATGAATGTTTTTAAACCTACCGGCTGCGCCACTGTTAATTTCGTGTTTTGGTGGATTCAGGGATCTCCATAAAATCACACAAAGGCTTCGGTTCACAAGACTTTTATTGATAACAATTACTTTAGCACAAACGGCTCTTAAATATAGTATAACCCGGACGCTGGCCTATTGCGTTCTCCGCGTGCTTGCGCGCGCACCTGTCACAAAGTATCCGCCTCAAAATCTCATCGCGGCACGATTTCTATACAACCAACGACTAAATTAAATTTGCAAAAAAAAGTTATCAGCATTAATGTAACGATTTGAATTATGCAGACTCGCGTATTCACTTAACACGTTTGTTTTTTTTCACTTCGAGAACATTCGCTAATGACGTCCGCCGTCGGCACGTAATTAATCTCGAAATAAAATCTCCATATAATACTGGTGAAATCTGTATTGGCCCATGTATTTGACCCATCTGAGATATAGATTTTGCTTCCATGAAATTCTTTGCAGGCAATTCTCAGTTTTCGCTTGTTGTACGTCAAATGTCATTGTCGTTCGTCAGTTGAGTAATTTTGAATCTCCCCAGTAGCAGTGATAACTGAATTAACTAATGTAATTTAATAATAATAATAATATTTAGTGACTTGTTTAGATTTGTGGCGGTTTTAGATGACGTCTGTGTGCACATTTCAAATATTCGTACGCGTTTTAGATTTTAAATCTTAATTTGATCTCTCAGTTAATTTATAGATCAAAATACTTGTGAATTGAACCTACGTTGTAATAACTTATTCGTGAGGTCGATTCATTCTACCACAAGTGTCACATTTGGGATCATATTGAACATGACCGGTAACCGAACAGGTCACACGACCAAATACTGTCGTCTTATTGGCTGAAAATATATTTTTCTGGGTTTGAATTAATTGTCCATTGGACATATCTACGATTGAAGTAACAAGCATAAATAACTTTTGTTCGGCTACAAAAAAAATGCAGTTTGTTACATATATTTTACATTGCCCAACTAGGCAAGCCTATTTTAGGGGAACAAATTATATTTCACAAAACCAAAACTCAGTAAAGGCAAAACACCAATGTGCAATACAATATGTAGAATGTAAGCACATATAAGGTAAAGGGAAATATGCAAGATCAAAACACACAAAACGTAGTTATAAGAATTATTTCATTATATAAAACAGTCTCCTCTCAGTATCTGCTCTTCCTAATTGCAACAGCCAATTTGAAACATCCCTTTTAAAAACCTTAATGTCAGTTAAAATTCTAATTTTATTTCCAATTTGATTGTGTATTCTGGGACCTTGAAAGGTGAATAATCCTTGACCAAAAGTAGTTTTCATTATTGGCACTATATTAAGCTTATTTGTTCTTGTGGAATAATATCTTTCATTATTAAGGAAAACACATTATTATTTTGTCGAAAAAACAATATTTTTCGACAAAATTGATTTTATATGTATATATTTATAATTAAAACATTAATTTAGTATTTAAAATATCACAGACCTATGTTCTGAATTATTACAATTTCACAATAAGAATGTGTTTTCCTTAATAATAATGTTGTATCAATGTGTCCAAAATTTAATAAAAATGAATTGATAATTCTGGCGTCTGCGGTCGGTTTACTCAAAGGTATTTGAGATTCTGTAAAAATAATGTAGATGGCTTTCAAATAATGGAACGACAGGTGTATTAATTTGAAAAAGTGTAACATATAGGTTCGAAAATTTGTCATGAAAATACTGGCGCTATAACACAATTGGTAGTGCACTTCCCCGAATTGGAAATAGAGATCCAGGTTCGAATCCCGGTAGCGCAAAAACAATATTTTTCGACAAAATTGATTTCATATGTATATATTTATAATTAATACATTTAATTTGTATTTAAAATATTTGATCGTTTAAACAATCCATTTTCGCAAAAAAATTTATTTTGGTAATATTTTTTACTCGCATGAGAAGAAGTATTAATGCGGATGAGGCGAGAGTTGTGTGTTAAGGGTCAGAGAGTGACCCCGCGTGATGGGAAATCAATTATTTCCAAATAGAGTTAGAAAATTTCGATCATTAAAATGTTTAATGTACAAAATACTAAGAAAAATGTGTGGAATACCAAGAATACTGGCCAGCTGAAAGAATACCAAGAATACTGGCCAGCTGAAAGAATACCAAGAATACTGGCCAGCTGAAAAATCATGACCGCGCGGATACCCCAGTGGAAGCGATCGAAAAACAGACCAAGGAAGAGGTGGGCTAAATATGGAAGAAAACTGTAGCAGGATGGGAGAGTCCGAGAACTGAAGAAGACTGGACAGGGATAGAATTCAGCGGGGAGCACTTGTGGATGAGACCAAATCCCACCTCGGGATGTAGTGCCGTGGAAGAAGAAAATTAAAATATTAAATGTAAAATGTTGTCCCATATTTATAAGAGGTTCTCGGGTGGTTTGTAGTATATAAGAACGCTATTAGTAAGTTTGCAGAACGCCATAATTTTTTTATTCTACTCGTTTAATTTATTTGAGACGCGTTTTGCCTTGTAAGGGCATTATCAATTAAACGAGCAGCTGTGTTACGACATATACGTATATAATATATGTATAAGAAAGAACACACTCTGCAGGAGTGGGATGATATGTACAGATGTCAAACATGTACAGCATTTTTTAAATATCGACGATTATATAAATTTGTTTTATTTTGAAATGTCATTTTTCATTTGTGCATGCGGCAACCCTGACTCTGAGTGATACCAGTACCGGGCCTGACGAAAATCTTCCTTGTTCTTGAACTTCCTCTCGTAAACGAATACTCCAGCTCGGCCACTTAATTTTGAGGCTAATGAGCGCCTAGTTTTACATCTAGGTATACTCGTATGCAGGGCGCGTTCAGTCGGCGGTATTGTAGTTTGAGGAAGCGGTAGACCACTACTGGCATATTAGGACGTAATGACATATTCTAATAATATTATATTTCTGCACTACAACCTCGTTTTCTTCTCTTCACACACATGCGACACACCCTAATAATAATCAAAATCAGAAGCACGTAAGTGTGCACCTATAGTTTTATAATATTATTCTTATATTCTTATACATATGTTGATTTTTAGTGCAATTAAATTGTATAAACAAAATTTTAACATCAAAAGAATGCAACCTTGAATAACGTGTTTTTGTATAGATAAGTGTCATCGAATAATAATGTAATTAAATGTATTATTAACGAAGCAATTCCTATTTAAGTATTTTGCATGTTTTTTTACAATCTCCCCGAGTACCTAATTAAATAATACATTAATTTATCGATGGTTCATAACTGATGACGATATTAAACTTGCAGTATCTAGTACTAGCTTATTTAGCTGAATATTGAACAAAAATGAAATAGAACAACGAGCATTGTTCAAAATTATTTAGATACCGAGATACCGAGAGACTGTTGGACGCGGATTGTACGTATTCTCTTATACGAAATGTGGATCGCTGTGGTTTGATGTGCCCTCACCCTGATGTTATTAATGCAATTTTGTATAATTATTTAATCTTCTAAAAACTTTTATTGTAGAGAAATGGCGCAACAGTATGTTAGTTAATCAATTGTATAATCGATTTCAATAAAATCGTTACGGTGAATTAGATATCGACTGTGTACTATCGTAATGTGTATTATTCCTATGTGTCCATGTACTATCGTAATGTGTATTATTCCTATGTGTCCATGTACTATCGTAATGTGTATTATTCCTATGTGTCCATGTACTATCGTAATGTGTATTATTCCTATGTATCCATGTACTACCGTAATGTATATTATTCCTATGTATCCATGTACTACCGTAATGTGTATTATTCCTATGCGTCCATGTACTATCGTAATGTGTATTATTCCTATGTATCTATTTACTATCGTAATGTGTATCACTGGTATCGTAATATGTATCTACGTACTATCGTAATATGTGTCATGTATCTATGTATTATTGTAATGTATATAATTGCTATGTACTGTCGTAATGTGTATCTACGTACTATCGTAATATGACTATCAGCAAAATTTCATATAATCGGGGATAAAAAATTTCAATAGCCTCCCTACACAAATTAAAGAAATAAAGGATATAAAAGAGTTTAAAAAGAAACTAAATGAACACTTCAAAAACACATAATTGGAAAATAAACAATATTACAGAACACTTCAGAAGCACACAAATGGACAATGAATAGAATATGTAAGGTATTATATACAATTATTGTAGTGTAACTCCCTCTCCAAGCACAAGAGATGGTCTCTCTTTTTTGGAGAGGTAAACGAAAGAAAAACCATATAATTTTAAAAATATAAAATACTTAATTCATGCTGTAAAAAATTGTAAAAATGTCAAATAAATAAAATAAAAAATGTACCATTGTTGAACCCATGTACGTTCTACTGTGATGAATTTTCAGAACAATACTATGATGCGATACGCCAATTTTCCACATTTATTTTTAGAGCCCCCCAGCAATGGGAGCCCTGAGCGGCTAATGCGCCACTGGGATAAATTAGTTTGAAATAAATATACGTAAATTCTTCACACTTTCATTAATTATTTTTTCTGTGATTAATTGAACCTTGTCCTAAAAATATATAGCCTTAATTTTGTACGATATCAGACCAGACGATGATTGAATGATTTCTAGAACCACTTAGTGACCGTCATTCGTCAATCATGTTATTATTTGAAGGCTCTATTTTCTGATGATATTTGTGCGAAACGTGATTACCAATATAGCGCCTTTTCAACCAGTCGGGAGCAATGTTAGATATGTCTGAAATGTGTTCTTTTTATGTACAAGACACGACGTTTTCTTATAATTAAAGTTAATGTTAAGAAACATTATAATTGACATAAACATTCTACAAAGTGAAAAATTCAAAACGTATATAATACTTTGACTTTGACCTAATATACTTTTAAAAATTTTGGACACAAAAAAACCACAATGCCAAAGAACGAACGATATATATGTAAAGATAAAAAGGAGAATGCCATGTCTTTGAATTTTTTAATATTATTATATCACATACTAGTTTTCTATTAATTAAAACACGGGCAAATTATTGTCAGTTTGTTATTTAACGCATAATCGTGATTTCTCAATAACAAGCATATTAACCTTTACCATACCGTGACATAAAATACCCGAATGCAACCATGCTGTCAACTCGTGTTACCGTAAATGACAGTTAGAAAAAATGTTTTTATTAGCTTAAATGGCTTTAATGGCACGAATTCAATTTTAAAAAAGTGATTAATAACATAATTTGGAGCATTAATTAATTCGTATACAATGTGTCCTTCCTTCTTATCTCTCTTCATTTAATTAGTGAGAAAGAGACAATTATATTTGTATGTTTGTTGTTCTTTTCACTGTGAAAATAGTGTGTGATCTGTCTTTCATATCACAAATTGTATTTTTACCAACGTATTAATTTTACAACGGATTAAATTTATAAAATAATTGTTTTTGTACGATTCCCTTTTCATGAATGGTTTTTCACTAGTCATTCCTGAGCGCTAATATTTTCTTTAGGATTATCTAAAATTCAAATTTTACGTTGCATATATTTACCGAAATATGACAGGTTTAATTATGACGGTAGACCTGCGTTACAGCATGGTTTGGGAAGGTTTTCAAATTTCTAAACGCCAAAAAATCGAAAAAATATCTCTATTGCAAAAATTTCGGTATTGCAAACCCTAATCGCGACCTTAATACTAGACTGCAATTGAAACCGCCCATGCAACAACACTGTGTATCGTTTTTGAGCAGATGTGCGTTATGAATACCACAATGTTGTATATCTTCTTAAGCATCCAATGGTATATTAAATAACTATTTATAAGTGATCTTTCCAGCAACAACAGCTTGTCATCCAAGATGGCCGACGCTCCGTCTATCTATCGACATTTGTAAACAACGATGTATAGTATTGATTATTTGTTCAGAAATGGAATTTAGAAGAGATTTTATTGTATTGTATTTATTATACATCTCAGCGAGAAGTGACGGAACCACTTTTGAACGAACAATGTGGCATTGGTTCGAGAAGTGACGTGTAAATCTTAAACTTGAAACGGATGAAGACGGTCGAGGATGTGCTGCTACTTTTGAAAACGACATGTAGAAAAAAAACCCGGCGTTGATTGAATGAAGTGAAGACAGACAAAAAAATCTGCAGCAGAAAATACCTTTAAAATACGTGCCTGGATTTTATTTAAGCTCAGTAAACAAATACTAAGAGTCCAAAAGATCCAGGACCAATAATGTATTTGCTATCGATACTTTTTTCCAGCGCAAACGTGGACTAATAATTTTTAAAATCCACCAAAGCAGTAAATTGAATTGTAAAATAGATATTAGACCAGCTATGGCGAACCTTTTGGGCTCGGCGTGTCGAAAATTCAGAAAATCTAACTTAACTGTGCCGGCGTGTCACCCCCCCCCCCCCCCACCTCAAAAAAGCTTTTTTAAACTTATTTAATTATATAAAAATAAACAATTTACGTACTCATTTATATATTTTTAATTTTAATTTAATTGGAAAAAAATATGGAACTCGTAGTATTTGATTTGATTTCAATGAATTGTTTTTTTCACAAAGTGAGACCCAAAAGAGATACATATGTAATATGCACGTAGTGATCAATTTGAACGTTGTTCTCGGGTAGACGTCTATTGATAACTCTGATATTAGTGAACGCTGGCGTGTCGCCCGAAACCCTTTGACACGCGTGTCATAGGTTCGCCATCTCACTGGACCAGACCATTACCGCACAGCTTTTGGCCGAAGAAGACCTGGAAGACTGTTGGTGACAGTGATGTCGCTTACCGTACTTTTTTCCACGACCGAAACGCGTTCCGGTTTGAATTGTTAAAACAAAATATAACGACGGAACACGAGTAAGTGTGTTTGCTTACATTCCAGGATTAGCAGTATCGCTCTGCCGATTCTCCCACAGACCAGTAAATGAATAGACATGAAATAAAGTGTACATGTAGGAGAGGGGTTTGAAACATCAGTTGCGGGACGAGGGGCATTCTACATACATTATTGGTGGGAACATAAATCCGATAGTTTATGACACATTTAGGTATGTAACAGTAAAAGTATATACTTTTCTAAAATTAAATCTTTGAGACGTATTTTTTACATTAATGCAATTGTATTAAGAGCGTTTAAATTTTCGGTCCGATCGAGTCATATTTTTAAAAAAAGTCGCAGAACGATTTGATTACGCGAGTGGCGCCAAAATGAAAATATTCGGACAAGAAATTTTCGTTAGTTCATTTCTATATATTTGGTGGTCTGTGCCTGATCCTGAATACACTTTAGAACGACAATAAATATCAGATAATTTCATTCGGAACATACTTTCACATTCTATTGAACCTGAATTATCTGAATTAACCAAAATTGAAAATTTTAACATTTAGTTAAGTTTGGGAAGACAAGTCGTCACCTACCTAGTTTTTTTATTCTTATGCATTTTAATGTTTTTGACTTATCAAATTTTCGAACCTATATGTTACACATTTAAAATTGATACATCTATCGTTACGGAATCTCAAATACCTTCGAGTGATCCGATAGGAGACGCCAGAGTTAATAATTCATTTTTATTAAATTTTTGGACTCATTGATACAAAATAATGGAACGATAGGCGTATCAATTCGAAAAATGTAAAATATAGATTCGAAAATTTATCGTCAAAGTACTTTGTCGGTGTAGCATAATGGGTTAATACAATTTCCCCAGATAGGAAGAGATCCAGGTTCGAATCTCGGTAGCAACAATAATATTTTGTATTAATTTGAAAAATGTAACATATAGGTTCGAAAATTTGTCAAGAAAAATACTGGCGTTATAGCACAATGGTAGTGCACTTCCCCGGATTGTAAATAGAGATCCAGGTTCGAATCCCGGTGACGCAAAAACAATATTTTTCGACAAAATTGATTTTATATGTATATATTTATAATTAATACATTAATTTAGTATTTAAAATATCACAGAGCTATGTTCTGAATAATTACAACTTCACAATAAGAATGTGTTTTCCTTAATAATGATAAAATTGATTTTATATGTATATCTTTATAATTAATACATTTAAAAAAAAGATTATAAAAATATATAATTCTTCCGTCATGAAGAGCTATTTCCTGATGTTTGCTTTGAAGAGTTTATTTAATGTACATTTGCATTTACACATTTGTCTAGTAACTGTTACAAAGTTAATATGCCCAAGAAACACAAAAAAAAGTTATTTCTGTTCTTTGATATGAATATTAAATAGTATTGCATAGTTTTTTTTTTGCTTGTTGGAATTATCATCAATTTTAATTAACTTTAATGATAGTATTTACAAAATTAATTCATTTAAGATGATAATTATGTTAACAACAGCCTACACTTTAACTGATTGCAACTTGACA
Source organism: Eubasilissa regina (assembly GCA_022840565.1). Classification (NCBI taxonomy): domain Eukaryota; kingdom Metazoa; phylum Arthropoda; class Insecta; order Trichoptera; family Phryganeidae; genus Eubasilissa; species Eubasilissa regina. The sequence goes on from JAINEB010000011.1 coordinate 28,715,987, forward strand.
GAATTATTTATTTTGGTTTAATAAAAATATTTTAAAAAATATATTTTGAGATTATTATGAAGAGTGCATTTTTGCTGTGAAGTTGCATTTTCAGAACGTAGTTCTGTACTATTTTAATACAAATTAAATTAATCAATTAGAAAGATATACAGAAAAAGTCTATCTATCGAAAAAATATTTAGTTGCTACCGGAATACGAACCTGGACCTCTTCCTATCTTTCTCGCGCTATAATATTTTTTAGACTCAGAAACATCTTATCACTCACATATTTAAAAAAAATATATTAGCGGTTGTACAGTCACATTTGCAATACGGTATTATTGGACGGGGAGGTGCACATAAAACTTCAACGTCACAATTAGAAATCACTCAAAAAATAATAATAAAAATTATTCTAAAAAAAAAAAGACTATCCAAGTATACAACTTTTCACAAATTTTAAAGTACCAAAAATAATAGACATACAAAAAAAAAATCAATTATTCAAATTTTCAAAATTAAAAATCAATTAAATTTTAGAAGCGAATTCCGATCTACAAGATATAGAGATCTAATTGATATCCCAAAACTAAAATAAACCGCAACTCAAAATCAATATATTTATCAAGGCATCAAATTTTTTAACAATCTCCCCATCACAGCTAGAAAAATTACGGACTATCATAAATTTGTAACTGATGTTAAAAAAATATGTACACAGACTAACTGAAACATTAATTAACTCGAATATACTCCTTCTCTATACACTAGTCTTACTCTCATAGAGAAGAAACAAATGTTAATATATATATATAATATATCCACTGATTATTCAAATTATATTTCGCTATATTCCAGTGCATTAACGACAAAGTTTTGAACTAATATTCTGTAGCTCTTTAAAATTAGTAAATTTAACTTTGTGGTTAAATTAAAATTCATTATTTTTATCTGTTAACTTTGTTTCGTTAACCACTTATTGAGTTTAAATACATCATACACAAAAAATACAATTTTCTTCTTCAAGATGTCAATACTAATCAAATTATATTGTTTCTTTACAAGAATATATTTTAAAAAAACAATAATTATTTAAAAAATAAATTTAGTACCTAACTCAAATTGTCACTTAGTACAAATTTACTCGAATAATTTTTGGGAAAAAATTTTAGAATAGGACTCGTAATTGAATTTAATTTGAGGTTTATAATTGTTTGATTAGTTTTAAATTATTGTTATTCTGAAGAAGAAAATGGTATTTTTCAAAACCGGTAGATGTATTTAAACCCAATTAAGTAATTAATAAAATAAAGTAAACAAATAAAAATAATAAAATTGATTGATCATTTTTTTGGTGAAGTTACATTTTTAAGGGTATCAAATATTACATTTTTTATGTTGTAAAATTTCTTCCAAAACTATCTCGTATTTGTTATACATATCATAATATTATATATTTCTATCATTTTACAATTATTTTATTATTTATTTTAATAATAATTACCTTATATATACTTCTAAACAATCCCTGATTCAAAACAATTTTTTATATCATTTTTATAATGTAGTGAATAAATAAATAAACACACTTCTGGATGACGTCCAGGACAGAGCAGAAACGCACTGCACCGACAAGAACACGGTTAATTAATAATAAAGAATTAATCAGTATACAAATCATATTCTACATAAAATAAATTGAATAAAATTTACTTTCGTTAGCCCACAGGGTCATGTTCCTGAGGTTGGTGTACAGGTCCTGGAGATCTTTCTCGCACGCGGACCCCGGGACGCCCTTCGGCTCCGGGAGTCTCCAGGATACGTCCCAAAAATTCCCTAAACTGTCCGCCGAAACTTCACGTAACACGATCACTAGCAACACCAGATATTCTATTTTTAATATTCCAGCTTTAGTCATTTTAGGATATTATAAATGATTTTTTTTTTAAATAATCACACTCGTATAATGTATGTTGTATATAATATTTATTTTCAACAATTTTAATTTAGGTTTAAAAATAATGTTTAAAATAATGAAGAAGGCGCTAACGCAGCAATAGCCGTATGATTATTGATTTCAGTCTTATATACTCACGGATTGATAGTTTCCGAACAGCAGCCGAAAACAGACGTTGGAGGGAAGGCGTCACAGCGCATCAAATACCGCTACGAGATACTGATAATAATGGAAGTGAAATAGTGGAAGTCTTGAAGTAGATCTATTACCCGCGACGCGACTTCCCGAAAATTTCAATCAACTTTCTTCGATCGACATCACGAGTCTTCAAAACATATTTTAGGGGTAGATTATATTAAAAATACGAGTCGAAAATGTTCAAGCTACGTAATATGTAAACATTTTAAAATACTTCTTCGATATTTGCTAAATTAATTTGTGGCAACAAATATAAATAATAAGAAAAACACTTTGTTTAAAACCACTACTTATCGATACACTTAACTAATATACTAATAATAATGATACTAAAATTAAAAATGCAAGCATAGATAAAAACACAACTATAAAAGTATAAGTGATGGGTAACTAATTAGAAACTACTATGAAAACAAATGTATAAGGTGACTATTTTCAAAAAAGGATTTGATTATTTATAATATTTAATTTACTATTAACATTTATTATTATTTATAAAATTTACAAACCCTTGTTAATATCAAAATAATGGTTTGTTTCCAAATGGTGATTGGAGAATTCAGAATAGTTGCTATTTAGACATCTAAAGTGCTCCTTAATTCTAAAATCAAAATTTCTGCAAGTTTTACCTGTGTTGCTAATTAATTTATAGACCCCCGATTTTTTGTAAATACCTTGTTATTTAATATTTATTTATTTAATTTGTTATTACAAAGTATAGTACAAAGCAGGTTGTATAGAATTTGGGATATATTTTATAATTGAATTTGAAGTATGATATTTTAAAAATCTGATTTTTCTCTTCTGTTTTGTGGGTAAACAAATGATCTGGTCAACTTGTTCTTATACTTTTTGTATAATAAATTATCTACGGATTTAATATAATAATATAACAATTATTAATTGCAATTTGTTTAATAATATTTAATTAATATTATGTTGAAGTTATTTATTAATAAGGGAACATTAACTAATCTATTAAACGTGTAATAAAAAACTGATAATTAAAAAAAAACGGATGATTAGAAGTATTAATTATCTTTACGAACTATGTTAAATTCTAGTTTATTTTTAACTATGAAAATGTTCAAATCAAAAAAATGTACGCTGGAAAATACTCCAGCATTAATTATTTATTGAAACATATTAATGTATCGATAAATAGTGGTTTTAAACAAAGTGTTTTTTTATTATTATTTACATTTTAAAATAATTGCGTATACCGATTAATAGAAATATTTTATTGATTCTAAATTATATATTAAATAAAAAATTTTTGTTCATCGAACATCGAGCTGTCAGATTATTTTTTGTTACACGAATTAGGCCCTGAAGCAAAGATATAAAGTAATAATGTGTCAATTCATAATTATATTATATAATATAATAATTTGCGTAATGGTACAGAATTTGCACATACTTCATAATTATTTTCGACTCGTAATTTAGTCAGATAGCCACCCATAAAATATCGTGGACTAGGTCTGTTACGTCAGATGGCAGGACACCAAAGATCGTGACCAAGTAGGAGCGATCTAGAGGCAGGCCTGAAGCAGGATGTGAGGGTCTGGGAACTGGATAGGAGTCGGTGGAGAATACTCGTGGAGGAGGCCAAATTTCACCCCTGGTCGTAGTGCCGTGAAAGAAGAAGAAGGTTCGTTACACCTGTGTATATACATGTATACATAACATTAAAAATTAATTTCTCTGTTCATATAAGACTTAAGAAAAAAATAGTAGTTGTTGTATATCATTACCTATATTATAAAATTTCGGTCGACGTTTCACAATTTTTTTGATTTCGTAAAAATCAGCCTCCGTTATAACGGCCCGTGTTACACTGTTGAGATTTCTCTCAGAGATTCGTCTCGAGTGCGCGTAAGGGACGATTCAGAGTTCAGGGCGAAACGACCTATGAACCATTCCTCCGTTTATTTAATGCACAAAGTAGAACAATGCAACCAACGCATATGATCCATTAAAGTTTATCTGTATAAGTATATATGGGATATAATTGATTATATGGACACGAAAAATCCAGTAGTTCTTATCAGATAAGTAACATATTGAATTCGAGATCTCGCTGTTGTTTGACAGTTCGAACCAAACCAGTATCTGAACCAGCGATCGATACATGTTATAGACAGTACCGTTCAAGGACAAACCGAACATTTGCAGTGCGCAGGACCGGCATTAGGCAGATTAAGCCGGCTGGGCCTAATCGGGGGTCGCCTTCGGGAGGCGGCGTGAAGTTTTTTTAATTTTCAAGACAAAATTGCAATCCCTGGATTTCAGGATATTAATGATTCCGAAATTATTTATTTGCCCAATTTTGCATTTATTAACAGATATAATAAATAATATAAATTAAATATTCGAACAAAAAAATATGATTGTGCAACTCTTACGCACTATTGAAACAGCCTCAGAATATAAAAAGGTTATTATTACTATAATAAATCACAATGTGTCGTAATAAGCGAAACTGGTTGACGTATAATAAATTTCGTGGTTTCATACAAAGTGATTGTTATTTTATACAATATAATATGTCAAACTATTGATTTGATTTTGATTGCTTTCTACGAAAACAAATAAATAAATATATTTTCTGATAAACAAGCCAAGATTACGGAGACAAATCTCAATTGAGATAAATTAACATAATGTTAAAAATTTTGTATTGTTGTAAACCTCCCAATTTTCAGAACATTAATTCTCAATTCAATTCTCCACGTTTTAAAATACTTTATTTTGGTGAAAAAATACGTTTTCTAATAATATATTATATTTACTCAGACGCCTTGAGGCTTCAGCAACTACTTAAAACTAAGTTTTATATCAAAAACACAATAATCAGTTTCTAAATTATATATTTTCAATCTTATAAAAGACGATAATTTTAATTGTTCGACGAACTTCAACACGCCGCTCGATCCATCGAATCTGCGTCTGTCATTATTTTCATTAAAAAATGCCAAAAATATATATTTTATCCACAATGTGAACTAATATTACACTTATTCACAATATTAGTAGTAAATTTCATATATTATAGGTATTTTTACTAAATTTGAGAAAAGACGTTTTCTTGAATAATTTTTTGTAGGTCGGAATAAAATATTTCGTTTATATACATATAACACTTTAAGCATAAGCCGTCTGTTTCATAAATAGTATATAATTATGACGGCAACGGGGCAAAATTTAGAACATTGATTTGAGGGACCATATAAATATATATAAGTACTTTGTTTTATTTTAAAACATACTAATTAAATACTTCAATAAATGATTTAATTTTCGATTGATTAATTTAAATGACAACACACATTTTTATATAATTCCATGTATCAATATGAAAAAAGGTGGAAAATAATTCCGACACGAGTTATGTACACTTGTATCGAATGCGAGAAAATCGACAATTTTATTGTCGTCTCTTTCCATTCAAACCTTCCCCTCTCGACTTATTTACGTAACAAATAACGCCATTAATTATTTCTCTGGAACATATAACAGATTAACTGTGTTAACCTTGTCTTCAAATCATATTTAATTCGTGTAGAATTTCTCCAATTTTAAACTGGAAAAATGAAAGGTCGCCCTTATGCTCATTTACTGTTTTCTCAATAGTAATTAGCAGTTTACTAATCAAATTGATTTGAAATAATATACTATACCACGTTATAATTTTTTTCTATAAATATACAAAAAAAAAATTTATTTAATTTAAAAAAGAAAATTCCCCAAAATCTCAAAATTCACCCATACCCTATAAAATTTTGCCGCCCAACAGCGTAGAAGCAGCCCTGATGTCGTTATTCAGTATTAATTAATTATTTGCATTGAATATCCAATTGTATCAAGCACAAGGGTGTAATTTTGTCTTGAGTGTGTTTCATAACCTAAAAATTGCCTACATCGTATATTAAAGGCAGTTATATTATGGTTAAAATGTTAGTTTAACAAGTCACCACTTATTTGACTTCTACTTTCATTTTATTATATAATCTTTTGTTGAAACTAAACTTCTTTTGATATTAGAAATTGTTCTCCGTTAACATTTTTCTAACTTTCTTATTTTTCCGCAAGATGTGATCAAAGGTGAGTAGGTAATTTATGAAGTATTCCACGTTCTCATGTGTCGCGGCTGATAAGCCGGTGTACAAACGAGACGCAGGTCTCAAAGCCGCAATATACTAAAACTTTATTGAATTCCAAACTCCAAATTCCAAATTTCAAATAAAACATGAAATATCTGATGATTTATACGATTTCTGGTGACCATGGAATACTTCCAAAAGTTTCAATTACACTGATAAAATGACAAAATAAGCTTTTATAATAATTTACATAATTAGTAAATGCGAAAAGCACGAAGAAAACAATATAAAAACATCACCAAAATTAAATTTAATATACAACCAACACTTACGAAAGTGTCCGATAAACATTATAATACAGGAAGTATTTATGTAATAAAATGAACACATAAATAAAGCTAATTTAACGACAGAACAAATCTATTGATCTCCGAAAACGTATTTGACAGAAGCAGTATTTACTCCATGGTCACCGATGAAAAAAATTTGTCAACTTATTGAAATACTCGGTCGTTGGATATTTGAAACTGGCACCAAAAAATACTTGAGCACCAAATAATGAACGCTTATTGCTTGTTTATTGGATACCAAATTTATTTTATTTTCCATCGTTTGTCTAGGATAGACGAGTGGTACACAATGCTGTCCTGGTATCAATACTGATGTAAGAAAGTGAAGACGAACGAAAGTTGACTCAGTGCCGTGGAAATGAGATCATTTAGGTGTATGTAGAACGAACAAAGTAGTAGAGAATGTAAAGCTAATCTTAGCATGGTGAATACGATTAAAAGAGAATTAAAAAGAAAGTGCAGTCATTTTGTTATTTTTGGTGCGCGCCACCCGTTCCATGAAATGGTATCCCCAGTCTCGACCAATGCGGACGCGGCGAGTGGGAAGATGGCGGATTTTGACATTTTCAAAATCAGAGCCAGACAGGCGGGCCATGTCCGCAACGTTTTTTGTTAAAAATATACAATCTTTGATCATTCGGTCTTGTAAAAAGGGTAAATATAACTAAAAATATTGTCGCTGTAGCATAGTTGAATAATGCACCTTCCTCGGTTAGAAAAGAGATCCAGGTTCGAATCCCGATAGCGCAACAACAATATTTTTTCGATAAAATCGATTTTATATGTATATCTTTCTAATTAATATATTTAATTCATATTTAACATATCACAGAGCGTCTGTTCTGAATAATTACAACTTTACAATAAGAATGTGTTCTCCTAATATTATTTTATGAATAAAATTAGACAGGTTTTTTAAGTGTTACTAACTGGTTTATTCAATTTGTATTCTATTATTTTAATTTAATCAATCGTTCGCATTGAATGTTAGTCCACCCCCGTTTGAATGTTAGTCCGACCCCCGTTTAAACTGTTAACGATACCGCTCTGTCACTAAAGCTAACCCGGTATATGCCAGCTATTTTATTCTATCTATATTTTATTATCTTAAATGCTCCAACGTTTAACACAATAAAATATAGTGGAATAAAACGGTGTTTTAACTCAATTTACAAAATAATCATGGAATTCCACAAAGTTTCACTAAAAACCTTTGAACAGTTGTTGAGTTAAATTGTTAGATTGATAATGTCTTTGCAAGGCGAAACGCGTCTCAAGTAAATTAATAGAATAGAATAAAAAAAAACGAGTGTTTTATTTTCACATATGTAACAACTGAATTCTTCTTCTTTTCTCCGTCACCTCAGGATTGACACATATTGGCCTCAATCTGATGAGACCCGGCTCAGAATGCACCTCCGCAAGTCCCGCTCCAGGGTCTCTCCAGTCAGATGCAACCTAGTACTCTTCCAGGTCTTCTTCGGCCCGAAGTGTGCTCAAGATAATCTCCTTCCTTTTGTACACAGCTGTAGATGGGGCATGCTTTGGTTGAATTTGTTGCAGGTTTGTCTCGTGCTGTCCAGAAATACAACTGAATAAATCTTTGTAATAGAAATCTTTCTATTGGCAATTAAATGAATAGATGTAAACATAAATATTTTGGCAATATTTGAATATATCCAAGAACACATAATTACTGAATTATTACCTAAAAAGGCACTGTTATTAAATAAATATCAGATATCTCAAAGAGACGAAGCTATATTTATTACATTTAATAGAAAATATATAGAAGTGTGTGGGTAATTACAGGGCTTACGACCTGTCTTCGGCTAGCTCAAGTGATCACTTTATACAAATATAACGTTCACCATTCTCAACCCATCAATCTTTTTATGTTCCTTCCTCGGGAGGTCTTAAAATCACGACTCGATACTTGTAAATAATTCGTTTCTTGAAATATTATTAGGTAGCGTGTTTAGGGAGATGTATTGACACGAATATACTTTTAGTCCTTTCTCGTTTGGATGTTAGATACGATCTGATCTCTGAAGGGCTGTGTTATAGTTTAAAAAGATATTTCTGGAGATATTTCTCCCGTTAAATAATAAGAAGATAATTTATATCCGGGTAAACAAAGTCATAAATTAGATGATATGCAATTATCGTTTCAACACACGTCCACTCACAGAAAGCATAAATAATAAGATAAGACAAAAATATTAAAATAACGGTTCGAACCCATGTCTCTCTTCAAATCAAGAAAGGTTAAGGTTGACAAACTAAAAGATAGGAATGTGGCTTCGGAGGGTAGGTACATGCATAATAATCTCCACATCTATTGATTTATTTTTAAGTTGCATACATATATTATTATGTGGACTCGCCATTTATAGACCAAATTTGATAATTCATTTTTCCTTGAAACAGAATATATGTCAACTCAATGAGAATCTGATTTTTTGAAAATTATTTTGTAAACATAAATAGTTATAGGTGACGTTTGTTCGCACGTTTCGAGAATTGCTGTCAAATCGAAAATCGTATCTTGTGCGAAATCTTTCTACAAATTTTATCCGAGTATCTCCAGATCAAAATCCCAACATGGTACTGAGATTTAGACCTTTCAGATTTATTTTATCCCGTCTCATTACACTGTACGCTCGCTATTCCATGTACACGAAAGAGATTTCTCTCTCGGAGATTTAACCTTTGCCGGCAAATGTCTGAGATAAGAAATCAAAGTAAGGAAAATAACAACATTAAATATATGCACGAGTACTTTTTTTATTTTGTACTGCGTATTCAATTTGGCAAAGATTAACAATAGATCAACGATGAACGTATGTAAAACATAAATCAGCAATATTATATAAATAAAGTTTATATAACATGACGCACTTTATTTAGCCATTCAGTACTAAAATAGAAGGAAAATATATACATATACAGTATGTACCGGTTATTAAAATCATCTGTATATATTATCCTTATTTACGTAATACAATTGACGTAATGAAACGTCAGATTTTTTAAAAATAAGTAACTCGTGGATAATTACTATGGACAGCAACATCTAGAAGGCAAAACTTAATACAGGAATGCCAAATCTGCTGTTAAGTTGTTAGGCGTGCACTGTAAAGGTCATACTACGTCATATCGTCAACTCATTCTTATCTACATACCACAGTACATGTTAGTTGTTATATATCATTCATTTAACTTCACTTACCAATATTAATAAAGTAAATATTAACTTCCTTGTAGTGATCTTATACCAATCATGGAGCCCTACCATATCATTAATTAACATAATAAATGTTAATACTTAATTATTACTATACTATCTTTCCATATATATAGAACGAATCAGAACTCGCTAGCACCACTACTATTTCTAATCTACAAGTCGTAACAACTATTATTCTGTTTATACGTGCTATAATTATATCACAAATAAATGGTTGCAGAAGTATATTGTGATAATAGTGTGTTCTTGTCCTCCACAAAAGCCCCACCGTTATCATTGTGATTGCCCGAGTCTCGGACGCTAGTTGGATATCCTAGTATCCAAGCTTGTGGGTCACTACAGCACATTGATTCAGATCTTTCAATTAATACACAAATCAGTAAAACTGTCAGTGCGTGCTGCCATCAACTGAGACAGATTCGGAGACATCTTCCTCTTGAGGCAGCCCGTCTACTCATTGTGATGTCACGCGTGGACTATTGTAACAACATCTATGCTGGCCTGCCAATATTTCAGATGGATAGATTGCAATCTATTCTGAATGTGACTGCGCGGACAATATATGGAGTTTCCAAATTCTCTCATATAACATCCCTTTTACATCAGCTACATTGGCTCCGATTTCCTGAAAGAGTTGAATTTAAATTGTGCTGGTTGATGTTTAAGGCGACACATCATGGCGCCTCTGTATCTTCAAGAACTTCAGATAATTTAAATGGTGGACGTCAAACTCTCAAGTCAGCCTCCACTTCAGCTGCAGGAAGGGTTGTAGAACCGACCGACCGTTGCCAGAAGTCTAAATTTAGTGAACGAGCATTTGCGGTGGTAGGCCCAAAAGCGTGGAACTCTTTGCCCTCCGTTATAAGGAACAGTGCACCAGAGACTTTATTTAAGAAGAAACTAAAAACGCACCTTTTCAAACAATCATTTCCATAAGTGAAAATAACGATTTTTAATTTTAAAGAAACAAAGATAATTGTAGAACTACGAGTATAAACAGTTGATGTGTAAAGCGCCCTTGAGGTGAAAGTTTTTACGAAAATGGCGCTATACAAATTATCCATTATAATTATTATAAGATATCCAGATTTCATTTATACTTAATATTTTCGTACATAAATATATCATTATACTGATAGCACGTTTCTTTTTTGCTATCAAGCCCAGCTGACGTTCGCCCTAAAAAGTCTCAACGTAAACAGGTTCGCGCATTTGACAGTAAATTCCACTTTGGTAATAAATTATACGTTCATAATTACGTGAATGTAAAATAATACGCTGTTTCTTACGCACACGAAAACACGACTTTACATGTAATTTATTTTTACTCAAGCAAAAGCTTTATTTGTGAGCTGTGAAAGTAATTTAAATTACTGCCATTGTAAGGCGTACACGTAGGGCACAATTGTGAAGGACAACAAGGGAGAGCACGAGTGTGAGATCGTGAATCAGAAGCTACTTACTTACCGTAATATCGAGACCCACCTTGACCATCTTCTGGGAAAATACACTAAAAAAAAACAGTAAAACATGAACGGTGATATTTCGTAAAATTTTATTCAGAGGAGGAATAAAAATAATAGAATTAAACTTTGGATACTAGTACATCAAAAAAATGCGTCGACCTTGGGCGATTCCTTTTGCTTCTGCCGTAAAACATCATTAACGTCTTCTTGCATCCTTCCATTTTGGTCTTCCTTCCGGGAGCACCATCCACCGCCGTTTCCGAGTGCCTGGCGATTGCCAGAACACTCCTTCAACCGGCGGCCCGTGCGCGAATCTTCTTCTCCCAGGTGGACCATGATAAGTAATTGTCAAGAGGTGATGTTAAGTAGTGATAAAGTAAACGGGTTAAGAAGTCAAGAAGTAAAGAAAAGAAGAGAAATTTTGTGATTTTAAGATTGATTAACTATATGAATTTTACCCTTCAATTATTATCCCTGGTGCGACGTCTAAACGCCTCTCTTGGCTTTGGCTCTGCGCCTGGATCCTGTACGGGCTTCAACTTCAGCGTATCTGATACGAGTGCAATAACAGGACAAACTCCCCAGCTCGAAGCGCGAATAGAAATGAACCACGTGCCTGTTGGCGCTGGTCCGAGCCGAAACGATGGTCGCGATCCTAGCGGCAAACCTCCAAATTAGTATTAGGCGATGCGAACCGAGCGTGATATTAACTAACCAGAGTGTTCGTTATTTCAATTAAGTTACATTTATTTACAATTAACGTTACATTTTTCTTGTACCAAGAATTCGTAACGTTATAATGAATTAATTAGGAAGATATATAAAATCGAAAAATATATTGTTGTTGCTACCGAGATTCGAATTTGGATCTTTTCCAATCCGAGGAACATGCTTTTAAGATTCCGTAAAAATAAAGTAGATGGCTTTCAAATAATAGAACGATAGATGTAATATATAGGTTTGAAAATTTGTCGTCAATGTACTGTGTGCTGTAGCACAATCGGTTAATGCACGTCCCCTGGATTGGAAGAGATCCAGGTTCGAATCCCGGTAGCAATAACAATATTTTTGGATAGAATTGATTTTATATGTATATCTTTTTAATATTAATTACATTTAATTTTATTTCAAAAATATTTTTTAGTTTCCCAATGGCGTGTAAAATATAAAACCACTTTTTTCCTGTTGGGTCTCTTTGCTGTCCCTATTATTTTTATCTGTATATCTTTCTAATTAATACATTTAATTTGTATTTCAAATATAACGATGATCTATTAAGAAATTAAAGGAATCTCAGACATTTTCGGGATTTATTAGGGTGTGGGTCTCCCGCTGGGGGTTGCTGGGATGGACGATGTCGGAAAGAGCAGTGGCTAAAGAGTCCTAACGGGGCATTCTACTGGCTCTCCCTCACACCTCTTGCGACCTGGATAGGGTGAATTCCTGCCGGACTGTGACCGACTGCGTCTGCGACTGTATCACATAAATGTGACGTCTACCCTCCCATTTTGGGGGTGCATGACTTCTATAGCTTCTCTCTGGCTGCCCCTTGAATTTAATGTGATAACGAGTTTCACGTCAAATTGTACAGGTATGACTTTCTCTTGCTGTTGCTATCTTTTTAAAAATTTAAAATTAAAATTATTTTTGCTCTATGGCTAACATAATTGATTTGGCCTGATCCATTCGCGGGATTAGAGGAAACTCCGCTCAAACTAGCGGAGAGACCGCATACAAGCGATGGCAGGCGGATGGGATCGACGGACTCTGCAGTGACGAGTTGACATCAGGGTAACCTTCTGAAGGAGAAGATCACTTCTGGTACAGGAGCCTGGCGGCCTGGACCGAGGCTGCGTCAACACCCCATGGCAGCCTGGAATTTGTTGCGACTTCACCCCGTGCCGAGCTGGGTGTAAGTCGATGTGTGCTAAATTGGTAACATTGTATATCCTCACTAAGAGGAAATTTTTACTACAAGAAAGAAGATTTCAATGACTATTATCGTGCCTACAATGTTTCGGGATTGTTATGTTTAGTGTTGAATCCAGTGTTATTATTATTTGAGACCATTTCCATCCATTCGAGCCAGCCATTCCGACACCATACACACATACACCCACAGACTGAGCCTAACTGGTGGCGTATACCTTGGCGTTCGATCCGCCGGAGCCAGAACGCGACGTAATATATCAATTGGAAAGATATACAAGAAAATTCAATTTATCGAAAAAATATTTTTATTGCTACCGGGATTCGAACCTAGATCGCTTCCTATCCGGAGAAATGCGTTAACCGATTACACCGCACCAACACAGTAAGATGATGACAATTTTTCTAACTTATATGCTGCAGCTCTTTCAGATTAATACATCTATTATCCAGAGTGTTAAAAGATATCACCTTTTTTTAGTAATGTATTCTCCTTATTATATATTATTAACATAATAATTATATAATATATTTTCCTCTAAAATAAAATAATGTATCGAATTATGTTATGTTATGGGTTATATATGACATTACAAGGAAGAGATGGTAATCCATCTATTTGTAGTCGGTTTACCGGTTATAATACGCTTTGCTTAAAGAGCCATAGATGGCAGAAGGCGTCCGCTATAATGTCAACATAAAAACAATATTAGAGTCGACTAAAAGAGCACAAAAGACAAGTCTTAAGGTAATAAATGGTCGTCCCTTTAGATATCCATCAGATCTTATATTTAAAGAGTACAATGCCCTAGATATCAGACAAATCTTTATGTTGAGACTAGTCCAATTTTTCCATGCTAACAACAATTCACCCCGAGCAACAAATCATGGACACAACACAAGACAAACGACGAACATCTACCCTCCAGTTCCGAGAGCAACAACGATATTTTATCAAAGATTCTACATGTTCTTAGCTCCGAAACTCTACAACACACTCAGCACCAACCGGAAATCGTTCAACTCTAATAAGATTACACAAATATGGACCCAATATATGATCCAATCGGGTAGAGATCAATCAGAAGCATGGCTATCCAACATTCTAACATAATCATTATACAGTGCCTACACTAATAATACACTATTTCTACAACACTCCCACTTCATTTTATTTTATTCTATATATATATATTTAATTTTTTTTATCTCTATTTTTATTCCTGTCGAATCTTAAATAACAGCACGGAAAAAACTGTCTACTTTAACACAGACTTCAGTCTAGAAAAGTAGCCAGAACAACGCTGTATCAGAGGTGGAGTACTCCATCCCACACAATAAACATATTACAATGTTATATTATAATATATTCACCTCTGTTATAACAAAAAATATGTATGCCAATATAATGATGAGACACGTGTCAGTAATTTAAATGTGTAATCATCGGCGTGGTGCCAAAAAACCCGTGGGATAGATTTTAGATAGAAATTTAGGATAGACTATCATTCATAGGATTATATAAAATACATAGAAATGATAGAAAATTATATATAAACCATGCCTTAAATATCCTTGAAATCTGTAAAATTTGGAAGGACAACCACCAGTTTTTATGACGTTTTAAGGTGACTGGGGGATGGAATCACAAGATGGTTTTTTTTTGTTTATTATAACTATACTTAGTAGAGTTCCCAGCTATGAAGAATTAAAGATATAAATGTCTCACAGAGACGAAGTTATTATTTTTACATGGGAAGTATGGAAGTCTTGGGCATTACAAGGCTTACGACCTGTCATCGGCTGGCTTAAGTGATCACTTTACACAATGTAACGTTCACCTATTTACCCATGCTACCACATCTATCAAATTTTAAGGAAGTTGTATATATGTTATCATGTTGGAACATTTTAATTATTTATTACCAACTATGCCGTCACCATCTATGGATATTTTTTAAAAATTTGATATTCATTCTCGTGTAACAGTATAAATGTACGTATATAAAAAAAATCGAACTTTTTTTTTTTGATACGTAGTATACCTACCTACCTATTATAGTTAGTTACCATCGTCGGTAATAGCATAACCTAAGTTTGTGCCACTGTGCAATGCTTATACTATTTTTACATTATTTTGTGTAAAATAATTTTGTGTAAATCGCCGCCCAAAAATGTAGACATAGCAGTGTTGAAACGAGGAAAATCCTAACCACTCGGTTCTAATATTAAAGGTCACCAACTGGCTGATTGATGTCCACTCCTCTTGGAATGCTGAGAACGATCAGCACCAGATAATAAATTGACTTGACCTAATGGCCCATGTCTACGGATGAGATTTTTATCTCGCGACAATTCCTGAGGCGTAGATTATTCTCATATGAGATTTTTTGGAGACAACTGTCGATTTTCGTACACACCGCCACTTGCCGCCAAGATAAGGATATAACCTTTTAATAATTATACAAAATACTTTGTTTAAACCACTATTTATTCATTATTCTACATGTTTCCATACCTGTAGTATCTTCTTCAGGAAACAATGTATATTATTAATATATATTCCAAGTGTTCCGCTTGAGGAAAGTAGAACTATTATTAAAGAATTACTTAATTTTTATAATTTACCGAAAAACTTTTATAAAGATTTAAATAATCTTTTTAATGTTATTTTAAAACAAATTTTTTTCAATCTGATAATAATATTTTTAAGGCGATCGTCTACTAAAACGACGGATGGATTTCAGAAGAATTTTAGTTTTTTTGGCGGGGTGAAGAGGAACGCTTTACGGGGCGCGGGAATTTAATTCAGTTTCTGTCCGTAGCGCTGCCGGCCAGCTGAGAGCCTTGGCAAAACAATTCCGTTCAGTGGGCGGTGCGTGGAAACGACAAAAATATAGTTAGTATATTACAAATTTATATTACATCCTTACAAATTTAATTAAATTTTTCATTTTCTGTTTTGCTAGATTGAACTTAAGTAGAGTTGAAAAGGGTAAAATATTCTACAGGTTAATCAATTTTTATAAATTTATCAATAAATAAATATAGTTTGTTGAATATTAAAAAAAAACAATAGAAGACTAATAAACATTTGAAAACATTAAATAAGCATTCCGTATGTATTGTTATATATTACAAGTGTGATTTAAGGTTTCCGTAAGCACTAGTGTATGGATCTGATGGTTTCCTTGGGAAATCTTGGCCGACGTTTGAGCATGGTAACATGTGCCATTGTCAAGACGTTGCTTCAAAAAAATACGGTATGATACTCGACTATGTGAGATTTATATTTATATAGTACGGTTATACCGTACTTTTTTACAAGATATATATATATATATATATATATATATATATATATATATATATATATATATATATAAATCAACGGGGAAGGCCTTGACCAATGTAACGTTTGCCTAGGTTTCTTCAAAAAACGCGATCTAACCTAGAATAGACGCTAATTCCATATATATATATATATATATATATGGAATTAGCGTCTATACATATATGTGTATATATATATATATATATATATATATATATATATATATATATATATATATATATACACATATATGTATATATTTGGGGGTTAGGACGGTGGTTAAATGAAATATAAATGATTGTTTGCACGTGTGTAGAGGTTTATTGTGACAGTATAATAAAAACAAGAAAGACATATAATGAAATGAATGAATGAATGATGTAGAAGGTGCGTGTATATTACGAAATGAAATGATGTGAAGCGGGTTAGCGGTCTCGCTCGGCTCTCGCGAGCCGGCAAGACCGCCGTCGCGAAACGCTGAAACTGGAGAGACTGCCTAGCGGTGAATTTCGAGCCAGGTTTGTAGCAGCAGCCGGCAGCGCTGTCGCTAGCGTCGATGCCGACTGAGATGGCGGTGGATTTGAATTCCGGTCACTATATATATATATATATATATGTGCAACTGTCGTCTATTCTGAGTGAGATCGCACTCTTTGTATAAATGATTTCTGAATCTTCCTTTCATATATTAGTTGCAAATGACTTTACCGCCATCAATGGATTGATATATTAAAGGAAACCACATACAAATAACGCGATCTAACCCAGAAGAAACGCCAGTTGGATACACTAGTGCTCGCAGTCCAATGGTTACTAATATTATTAAAACAAATGTTCAAAACATTATCGCATCATTTTGTTATCAGAAATATAAACTCCTTTATAATAATTAGTTCTAAATACCCTTTTAATGGATCGGTGTAATAAAAATTAGGTAAACGTGTTACTTTTTGCGAGTACTCTTAATAATTAATCATATTTGCGACGTGGTTAACTCAATGATATTTTATTGACAATTTTGTATCACAAATGAACCACTTAAAATAACAATAATGATAAAATTCCTACTTTTAAATTAAGAAATATTAAAAATGTTCTTAGGTTTTCACGGCCGTTCAGAAACTTCTGTGTATAGTTTTCTCGGGCTAATCTGCCGTGTATATCTGACCTTTCTGGCCGACCAGGGATGATGATGCACCCTGCAATAGGATCCGAAACGTCGGCCAGAAAGGTCAGACTAAATTATTTTTAATAAATTACACCTGTAGATGGGAAGAACTGCTCTTCCCGAAACAAGTAGTAATATTAAATCAAAAATTGTGTGTGTGTGTAGTACGAAGTCAATATAAAAATTACATATTTTTTAAATTATAATTTTTAATATATGCCAAACTGAATAACAGTTTTACAGCAAACATTGCCAACAGGATCAACGATAGATCTACGTTCTCCATTCTCTAGATCTCCTGATGACCTGATGCCCATCTATCACATTTATTATCGTTTGCAAATCCATTTTAATCGGAAAAATGTGCGTTTGTAATTATTCACAGCCTACTTTGGAAAATTTAAAGTTAGTAATAATAATTTAATTCTGTTTATTTATTACTTTGTAGAGTGTACTGCACTGGATAAGCAAATAAAATATATGAAAATAAAAAATGCACAAGAATGGCGCGGAGACACATTCTCACTGCCCAGCTTTCGGAGCGTTCTGACGGATATTTTTACAGTATTTAGTTAAATAGGTGAAATCGAGGGATCGGAATATTTTTTACATTTTTCTTGTGTTAATTTTTGAAGTTGTATCTTCAAATGTAATTATATCAATTACTCTTAATCGTTACAAAAAAAGTTATCCGAACTGCGAGGGCAAATCCTGTTGAAAAATTAGATAGCTAATTTTTAATCTTGTGAAGGGGCGTGTTGTATTCCAGTTTATACTTCTTACTTCATACTATTATTTATATTATTATTACTGCATACTTACTCTGCGGTTTATCAAAGTAAATGGAATTTATACAAGTTAATTATTATTGTATTCGTTTCTGTTTTTACTCTGAGTAACATGCCAGGCCAACGGACGCGGTTACTTGGAAGCCCATTTGAGATACCAAGGATCGGTGTTTAGGTTAACCAGCGGGTTCAATGAACCCGTCAAAACAATTGGAACTAAAATCTTCCCTTAAAACAAAAAATGTTTATATTTATTAACCAAGAACAAACGATTATAGATAATAAAAGGTAGCAGATCACTATATTTTAGGTATCGGTCATGGGAAGTTCTTCTAAAATAAATTCATTATATTCTCTTGTACAAAGGATACATTTTTTCTCTAAATTTGACACTACGCTGGTATGAGAAATATAATTTATACACCAACCCGGATATATAATAGTAAGATGAATCTATCGCTATTACCTGTTACTATTATGGACTTTTCAATGATTCGTCATTGGTCTCTGTTGACAGATACTCAAAGTTGTTTAAATGTTCTCTGAAACTGAAAAAAGTTCACTAATTTTCCGATAGATGACGTTCTAAAAACATTAACGTACGAGTTTATTCTCCTCTAAAATAAAGGTGTTGTTTAAGATTCTTCTCACGGAATTTGATCTTCGAACTACTCGATTGAAATCGAATCTTCTGATTGGTTACTTTGAACGATGAATGAAATGAACGAATGAAACAGGCTCAATTTTTTTGGCGTGTACTGAGTTATTATATATAGGATTGTTGAGAATGGGGTTATACAAATGATTCAATACTGTCAAATCTAATTTAACCTAACTTGAATTAATTTTACATTTTGGCAGCGCCGGCGCTAGACTTTTTGCCGCCGCAGGCAAGTTTGTTTTTTTCAGCTCAAGTAACTTAAGTGAAGATGTTTTAAATTTTTGTTAAACCATCAGCATAAATCGGTCGCCCCCTAAATTTACCGCCCGCATGCCATTCCCGTTAGGGGCGGTATTTTGTTAGGCCGGCATTTTAAAACTTGCCGAAGAGCGGTTTTTTACCGAAAGACGTTCTGGCCACTAGTGTTGACTACAAATTACTGCTTTATTAGGAAATAACTGTAATGTTATTTTTTGGATTTGCTTTCTTTGTCATTTTGCAACATGTAATTTTACTTATCAATTTTTGTATAAAGAATGTCCAGAGGAAAATTTTCAAATTTAATATTAAATAAAAAAAAACTACAATGTTATTCTCATATTTTATTTATACAAAATGGAGTTTAACGATGCTAATTTAACGTTTTATAAACAATATCGTCTAAATTCTGTCCATTTAACTCTTAAACTTGCGAACACGCGAGAGCAAAGCGTTGGTTTAATGGCAGCAACTTCACGGGAGATATTTTCTTGTAGGGCCTGAATTGTTCGAGAATTCCCTCAAAAAAAAGTCGCACGGTGTAAGGTCCAGTGACCGAGGTGCCCAGCTCCTTACATGCTGATTAATTTATTGGGGAAAATTTCCCTCAGCTTCTCCATTGAAACTTTAGCTTTAGTGGCCCCGTCTTGCTGAAATTGTGTTATGTTGTTGAACCCAGGAAACAGCTGCAGTTGCGGTACCAAAAATTTGTCGATCATTCGTCGCACGTCACTGTGACTGTCCCTCGCTGGTTAAAAAAATAAGGACCAATTATCCCTAGGGCAGAAATTGCACACCACACTGTCGCTTTTGAACAATGCAAATGTTTTTGATGGCGTTCCCTTGTATCTCATATTCTATTTATTAACATAGCCATCGATATGAAAATATTCTTCCTCAGTAAACAATCTTTTCGAGCGTTCACGCTGTTCCAAAACGTTCCAGCATCGTTCTCGCTGAGGTTTCACGTAAAGAATAGTCATTTTCGTTAAGAAACTACACGATTTGCAGTTTGTATGGGTGAAACTGTAGTTCTTTTTCAAAATAACGTGCATTGTTGGTTTTTTTATTCCAGTACAGGCTGCAATCTTCCTTATCGATTTATGTGGATTGCGCATAATTTCACGTCGAACTTGAGCACATATTCTACCGTCGCTGCTGACGTCGATGGTCCTGAAGTAGTTTGGTTAACCATTGTTCCTTCTTGTCCGAACTTTTGAACCCAACGCCAGATAAGTTGCATGCTCGGCCCATCACTTACTTGTCGAATATTAAAGTGAGTACAAAAAGCGCGACGCGTACGAACCAATGAATCGTACTTTAAATATTGCTCAATCACTATGCGCTCCCGATCAGTGACTCATTGCGACTGGAAAATTCGCAACTTACCTCACCTTGATGGTTTACAAGCAATTACAAATTAATCTTAAAACTTTTCCGTTTTATTTTTCGGCCGCGCCCTTGATTTGGCCGCCACGGTTCGTGTATTTAGACTGTCTTGTTGGAAGTGCATACTCAAAATACACAACCAGTTAAGGCGCGACTTGCAATAATAATTCATATTTTGACGTTTTTTACGAAAATGTGGGTTTTTATTGTTCATTTATATCAGAAATTATTTAATAGATTTGACTTTTTTTTCAACTATTACTTAGATTGGACCTTTACATTAATATAAAATTTATAAACTGAATGTCATAATTAAGACGATACAAATATTATAAGAAAGACCGCGACCATTAGATGCATTTTAGGCATGGTACGAAATTGAGCCAATGCGCTGAATGAATGTAGAGACAAAATATATTTTCTTATAATCTTGAAGCCAAAATTACGGAGACAAATCTGTAGGAAACCAAATCAACAAAATGTTAAAAATGAATAGAGTTATAAATCATTCAATTTGCAGTACATTTAATGAATTTTTGACGTTTTTAAAATACTTTGTTTTAGTAAAAATATACGTTTTTAAATAATATACTATATTTACTCACATGCTTTGAGGCTTCAACTACTATTTAAAAATAAGTTTAATATCAGAAACACAATAATAATTTTTTAAATAATATATTTCCAGTCTTATGAAACACGATAATTTTAATTGTCTATCGGACCTTCAGAACGCCGTTGAATTCGGCCATGACAGTCGTGGGGTTTGTGCTCCGTTGGATTTTCATTAAATTTGCCTATAAAACACATTTTATTACAAATTTTGACTACACTGTGAATGAATATTATACTTATTCTCGATACCAATTGGTGATTGGCAATTGCTTATTTTTGTAAATTATATGGTTTTGGGCTGTTTTGTTGAGGTTTTACGAAAACAGATTATAATTTTGACTTCTCAACATAATACATATGTCAAAACCTACGTTACGGATCTGAGCGCTAAGAATCTGACAATGCGTGCGCGGCTTGCATCGCATTGCGCATCTAGCGCATGCGCCTCAAGGGCATAAAATTCATTTATTCACATGATTCAACGTGACATTCGCGAACCCGTGTTTTTTTTGTTGGGTTTGGTTCTCATTATATTTTATTATATAAATTATTGTTCTGAAATTACTGCCTCCTGTGACTCAAGATGCCTAAGGTCAAAAAGTATCCATTGACACGCTCTACGAAATATTCCAACAAAATTTTAAATGCTTATCTTCTTGGAATAAAAATCGCAACGTAAGTTGATAATTTTTACCATTTCTATAACAATTATCTATTTGATTTAACAATACAAATTACATAGTTCAATATACATATATTATGTAGTGCAGATAAATTATTTTTTATTGGAAATACATATCCTTAAAGATAAATAATCTTATCAAAAGAATTATACATGACAGACCTGTCTGATACAAATGTATTTGTTATAGTCATATAAATGAATAAACATGTATTTTAATATTTTAGACATAAAAATACTGATAACTAAATAACAATAATAATAATATTAATTATTTTCAGGATGTTCCCGAACTGAGTATTAAATGTGCGGACTCGTGTGAACTTCCTAAATTGGATGGCAAAAGAGTGGTCGACGACATACACCAATTCTTTTCTCTAATTAATCAAATTTACTCCCACAAATCGATGTTTGGGTGCACATGAACGAATATTGAATATGTGAAAGAACATAAAATTTTATTTCTAAATTCAGTTTAAATTGTAATAAGTGTGAATCAAATTTTGTTTTGAATACGTGTAAAGAAAAAAAATAACGAAATTCTGAATAACGATAATGTGCTCGATGAACAACTAATAATACTTTTGTCATATTTTCATTTACACTTTAATATTAAATTTATGTTTATTAAAACAATAAATAAATATTAAAAAAAAAACTTTTTTTTTATTACAACCATAGTATGATTATTATATAATATTGGCATAAATAGTTTTCTCTTCACAAATACAGCTGCTTCAAAAGTTGTCAATATTATTTATTTACGTCATATTTACGTCAATTTTTTCCTTATAAATCGGGGGCATAATTGTAATAATCATGTTTATCGACACAAATAATGGTTTTTATTATAAACATAACAATTCTTAGGTGAGAACTTTAACAAATTATTTAATTTTCGCTTGATAATTTCAAATGGCAACACATATGTATTATGAATGTTGAAGAAATGCCTATTTTCTGATAGCTTTATTACATAGGAATTTTAAAAAACCAACAATTGTACACTTGTCCTTTTCTATTGATACCTTTCACTCTAGCAATATTTACGTAAAAAATAACGCACTTTTATGTTTACTTGATATTGTAAATGAATTAACTATTAGTCTCGTCTTGAAAGGGTATGCAAAATGCAAAAATATCTCGAAATTCAAACTGGAAAAATGAAAGTAGCCTCTTAAGAAATCACATCATAATAATAAAATTGGCCAACCGCCTGTCTCGCTCGTACCAAACCAGTCTTGACCTCCGCTGGCAATCCTGGAGGCACCAAGTAAACATTTATTTATCATATTTCGAGTCTGAACAAGTAGATATTGCGTATCTTGGATCGAACTAAAAAATTTCGGCACCTCCTAAAGAATTTATTTCGACAAAATAGGAATTTTATACGTTCAATTAAAATACTATCAGTCACATAAATCATAATAAAGATATAACAAAAATTTAACCAAAATAGGTTATTAAGACTTTACAATAGGAAACGAATTTTACGAACGCGTGTAAGTGTGACATGTATGTGGGTTCGAAAATTTGTCGTCAATGTACTGTGTGCTGTAGCGTAATCGGTTAATGCACGTCCCCCGGATCAGAAGATCAGTCCCCCGGATCAGGTTCGAATCCCGATAGCAATATTTTTTGATAGAATTGATTTTACATGAATATCTTTCTAATTATAACATTTAATTTTATTTCATTAATATTTTTTAATTTCCCGATGTATATTTCAGCGATGGCGTGTTAAAAAATAAAACCACTTTTTTCCTGTCGGGTCACCTTGCGGTCCCTCAAGGCCGCGCTATTGGCCCGCCATGGAGATAAGATTGTCCACACACCGCGGCATGATATCCTCGCACTTTTCTGCCCGCATTGCGTAACAATTCTCAGAATAAAAGATCGTTCTAGCCGGCGCAGAATAATATTTAACAGTGGCGTACCTAAAAAACTGCGCTCCAAAGTAAAAAAAAAGAGCCCACATATCTGTATTATTGTACGATATAATCAGTGGCGTGCAGTAGGTATAGATTTAGGTTATGCTGTTACCAATGATATTATACAATCATATATAATTTATGTACTACAATATATATTGTACATAGGATTATGAACTTTCGTTTGACCAACGTCCGTCGTTTAAACGACCCTAAGAGTTTTTAAAGTTTAAGTTTTAACGTAAAATAATATCTTCTTATCCATATAAAAATTAATATAAAAAATGTATGGACGATTTTAAGAACATTTTTTAAAACTAAACATGATTCTTTTATTATTTGAAAATCCTTCACGTAATTACTCAAAGAAATACTTTTTTTTTTAAAGGTTATATACAGGAAATAGTTCTGCCAATTGCTTTTTGTTTTTCCCAATTCAAAAACGAACTCATGCACCAAATGCACATCGAACGCAAAGAACACGTTAAAAACAGTATGTAAAAAAGGAAGTAAACACTTCAGTGATTTGCACGCAGTTGTAAGCTTTTCTAATGTTATTCTGTTAAAAAAAACAGCATAGGTAACGACTCCATACAAAACGAATCAACCCAAAGGATTTTTCAATTCAGTAAATAGCCAATTATATGACTTGAGTAATTCACTAGCTAAAAGATAAGAGAGTAATGTTAATAGCTCAATGCGGCGAATGCACAAGAGCGCCATAGGTACAGGTACAGGTAACTAAATAATTAAAGTCTCTACTGGTACACAGATGGCGTTAATTGTAAAATAATGTTTCCGTTTATGTGAATCCAATTATTTGTTTCCCAGAATTTTTAACTTTTTTGGTTGTATGCACAGCATGTCCCTGTATATAAGAATATTAAGTATTACTTATTTTAATCCATCATATAGTTAGAACAAAATTAGTCTCTTATAAAATATTAACACTTACATAAATGATAAAAATTAAAACAATTGTTAAAAAAACTTCAGCTGTTTCATATATACATATCTGTTCTCCTCTGTCTCCCGTTCTGCTTTCGGCCTTGCGTCGTCGTGTTTAATGAATTTTAATTTTATAAAAAAATAATACAAACCTTTTCTTCAAATGTAAACCTTTTTCAGCTTCCTTAGCTTTTATGCTAAGGCCCGTGTTTACGTGAATGCCTTCGATAGCTGGTTCCCAGATTTTCAATTGACAATAAGGACACATATGATACAAGAACGCCGCCCTAACATTTTTATTGTACTTGCTGACTTTCCGCTCCGATGTTGTTGTTCTTTTGGCTGGGTAGATTTCGATTTATCTGGACCTCCGGACTGATCGAAGCACGGGATGTTATTGATCCACCTGTCGTTTACCGTTTTCTTGCATTCTCCAAAAAAAGGCGACAATGCGCAATATTATCAACCAGGAAGCCCAGTGGTGCCAATCGGAGTAACAAAACGTGTACAAAAAAATTTGAAAAACGGGTTTTGCGATCATTGGTAACAAATATTTACTTAATATCGAAAGTACATCCGATAGTAAATTAATTTTACTATCCAATATCGGATAGTAAAAACCGTAAAACGTTTTTTAAAAATGGCGGACTCTTCACAGCTGTTTCAAAACACATCTGACACATTGACGCTTTGAATGTTTCAGTATACTATAGTGAATTATTCAATTTTCCGCTATTTTAGTGATGAGAGTTCGTCCGATGAAGAATAATTAAATTTAATTTATTAGGAGAACATATTCTTATTATCATTCAGGCCGTCTGTTCTGAATAATTACAACTTCATAATAAGAATGTGTCCTCCTAATAATAAAGTCGTATCAATGTGTCCAAAATTTAATAAAAATGAATTGATAATTCTGGCGTCTGCTATCAGATTACTCAAAGGTATTTGAGATTCCGTAAAAATAAGGTAGATGGCTCTTTCAAATAATTGAACGATTAAATATATTAATATCAAAAAGGTAACATAGTTGGATAATGCACCTTCCCCGGTTTGGAAAGAGATCCAGGTTCGAAACTCAGTGGCACAACAACAATATATCTTTCTAATTAATATATTTTATTTAATCTATATTACCGAAGATTTTTCGCCAACAAAGTGGCAGATTTCGAACGCAGGGTGAATAAAGCCATAAACAACTCATGTATTTCCAATGGTGAACATTGAAAATAAATCAATTTTGGTACGATTTGATTGTGATTCGCATTGTCACACTATATTTGTGTATATTTGAGTATTTATATAGGTGGGATTATATTTGAGTATTTATAGTAAATTTTACATACGAACAGCCCGCAAAGTTTTTTTTACCACGGGCGAAGGTAAAAATTTACTACTGATCGCACAACCGGCCCTGAAATAGGTCGCGGTAAATCCGGTGTACGGATATTTGTAACGAAATTCTCTATTCATTTTACTTTCGTATCGTTGTTGCAATCATATAAATGATAGAATTAATATTAAGAAAAACAAGCACTTATCTAGTTTTGTATGGTGTATATTTTTAGACCCCAGGCAGCGTTTTGACATAATTACGCCACTGGTATTTAGTCATCCCAAAGACGAGTTTTTCTCTTATTTATTTGGTACAAGATGAAGAACATAAAAAATACGTAGTGGATTGACTCCTTAGTATAAAGAGCGTGTGGTTGTTTAGGACGAAATGGGTTAGTAATAAGGCGGATGAAACCGAAATAACAAGAAGCAACTGGGCGCTGAGGACAGACGATAGAAAGGAGTGGCGGTCCTTGAAATACGATGGTCTTACGCCGAAGAATAAGAAGTATAATATTTCTCGAAACATCAAGCCACAGCAATGTGGTTTCGCTTCGTCAACTGTGCGTAGGTCGGGGATAGCTGCGATAGGTTAGCTTTGGAGGAATTCCATACTCTGCAATATAGCCAGTTGGCTGTTGACTTGGGACAGCATTAGTCATTACTGACTGCATTAGTCGATGACTAACGCAGTCAGTAATTCAACAGATTTGAAAACATCGCTTGCGTGCGGATATTCTATACTGATCACTGATAACACAATAAGTAAGTTAGCTGTCAAAACGAACAAAAATAACATCTAGATGATGTATAATCGCGGATAGACAATAATATACACAAAGGTGCTGTTTTATCAGTTAATGTGCATTTATACTAAATACGGAATCGGATGAAAAGTCAAACTTCAAAAAGAAAGGTTAATTAGCATAGATAAGAAAAGTCATGTATATTTTTTCTTATTTGTAATGAAGACAATGTACAGTTCATTTCAAATTAAATACACTCGGGCCTCGTATAACACGGTTATATGGTTCCACAAAAACCTCGTGTAATACAAATCCGTGTTATACAAGGTTTGAAGTTCATACAAAATTAGGGTTTGCGTTCCAAAAAAAAATTTAAGGTAGTTTATATGAATATGTATTTTATTTTTCTAATAAAAATATATAAATTTACATATTTATTGAAAAAAAAACTTTAATAGTACATATAATATAATTTCTCTTAATCGTAATCATGTATTTTATATATGGATATTTGTATAGTCTTCTTTATTATTTTTTTTTTGTATAGTCTTCTATTTTTTTCTTCTTTTTTAATATGTTCATATTAAGTTTATTGATGTAAAAAGCCATATATAAATAAATAAATATAATGTAGCATTCATTCATCATCGCTATTCCTTAGAATAATTCTCGAGATTTTATACTGTTTATTGCACGGTACACATTTTTTAGAGATATCTCCTCAAATAAAGACGTTATTTTTCTGGATAAGTAAATGTTCTGCATCAATCAAATTATTTTCACTAATCACATACGTACATATTAAATCTCAAATACAGATCTTTTTTGTCACTTGCAATGTTACTTTCACAAAATGCACTACATATTTTATTTATAATTTACTTAAAATATTTTTCAATTAACCCAGGATTTGGTAAGTCTGATGGAATCTATTAGGGAATGTACATCATGTCTCTGGACTACTGAAG
The DNA here is from genome assembly GCA_022840565.1 of Eubasilissa regina. NCBI lineage: Eukaryota > Metazoa > Arthropoda > Insecta > Trichoptera > Phryganeidae > Eubasilissa > Eubasilissa regina. The sequence continues at coordinate 28,744,047 of JAINEB010000011.1, forward strand.
GTTATATATACGTAATTAATAATATGGAATATGTAAAGTGCATACATACAAACAAGAAGCCAGAAAAATGTACGGATTACGAAGAAATACGTACTGCACAATTGAATGCCAGAGCGTAACTGAAATGTTTCGAAACAAACGAAATGGACAAGTCTCAACATGCTGAGGGAGATCATCATGACTCATGGCATCTTCTGTCATGGACGCAATCTGGAAATCAAACATATTATTTAATTCATTTATTTTTCTGAAACCGTGTTATAAAAAGCGTGTTGTACAAAAAATATGTGTTATATAAATAGTGTTATATAAAACCGTGTTATACGAGGCCCAAGTGTATATATATTTGTATAAGTACTGATTAAAAACATGTTCGTTTATGCTCTACTCGCGTCTCACATGCCTTGCCGTTTAAGCAAGCACCATACAGTCATAATAACACTATGTCTGAAGCCGCCACATTCAAAAAGTCATAGATAATAGACGGGGAAGCGCAACATTATTATGGATTTATGTAATAGAATTAAAATTCTGCACGCTAAGCAAGCGCGCTGTTATATTACTATAACAGATATAAAATAATGCTAATATTTTTGTGTAATACTTCAATGCATTGATTTGTTTTTTTTTTATACATTGTCAACATTTAATTTTAATAGAAATGTTTAAATGAATTTTACCAATAGTAAAAACGAATTTAAAATATTTGTAATTTTTTCACATCTCATGGCGACATAATGGTTAGTATTCCCCGCCTGTCATGCGAGAGACCGGAGTTCGGTTCCCCGCCAGGGAGATCTTTATTTTTATTTTATTTATCGAACCGGTTTTTTAATGCAGGGACACACATGTCTGAAATACGTAACGCGTTATTTTTTGATAAAAATATATAAAAATACAATAATTATTTAGTCGATAATCAATTTTTTTAAATGTATATATATATGTATATTACTATATATTGACTCAATATACTATTCTGCAATACGAGAGTGTATGTTATTAAGGAGAACGCATTCTTATTGTGAAGTTGTAATTATTCAGAACGTAGCTCTGTGATATTTTAAATACTAATTAAATGTATTAATTATAAAGATATATATAATCAATTTTATCGAAAAATATTCTTGTTGCGCTACCGGGATTCGAATCTGTATCTCTTTTCTAATCCGGGGAAGGTGCATTACCAACTATACAACAGATGGCTTTCAAATAATGGAACGATGTATGTATTAATTTGATCAAGTGTAAGGTTCGAAAATTTGTCGCTAAACATACTGTCGCTGTAGCATAGTTAGATAATGCACCTTACCGGGATTGAAAAAGAGATCCAGGTTCAAATCCCGGTAGCGCAACAACAATATTTTTCTATAAAATTGTTTTTATATGTATATCTTTCTAATTAATACATTTATCTAGTATTTAAGAATGTATGTTTTCTCGAAGCAACACAACAACAAGATCAATTTTAGAAAATGAAATTTTACACTCGCGTCACAATCAGAATATCGCATGTGCATATTGATCGGATGACGTCCGTGAATTTATTGCTTTTTAATCAATGCAAGTAAGATATGCAACTCTAGAGTTTCAGTCTGAATGTTGCGCACAGTTACGTGACACGCGTGCTGCGCGGGGGACTCCCAACTCTTGCCGAATAATATTATACTCGTTTATTATTTTTATTTCGCCTCGCTCGGCTGGTTCATGAGTCGTGCGTCATCAGCTCAATCGGAAACAGTTCGTCGGTGGAGTCGGAACTGATATCATTTACTGTTGTGTGAATTCCGTGTTATGTGATTGTACAAGTGCTAAACGATTTGTTTTTACACACTTTGAATTGTGAATACAGTTTGTCATGGCTTTCTTAGTGTTCTCTTACTGGAGTGATCTCTGTTTGTGTCTGGTTCTGACGGGGCTCGTCGTATACCACTGGTTTCAGTACAGACTCAACTACTGGAACAGAAAAGGCGTCCCTGGGCCCGCTCCCTCAATGCCCTTCGGAAATATAAAAGAAATGGTCCTCGGAAAGCGGCACTTCGGCAAGATCTTCGCAAATATCTACGAAACAACAAAAAAACACCCGTTCGTTGGCGCCTACATGCTGTACCGGGAAGCTCTGGTGGTCAATGACTTGGAACTCATCAAGTCTGTATTAGTGAAAGATTTCAATCATTTCACAGACCATGGAACCGTGTTCAACTTTGAACTAGAGCCCATAATGGCCAACCTGTTCAACATGACAGGAAAAGACTGGAAGAGACTCCGCGCCAAGTTGACGCCCGCATTCACGTCCAGCAAAATAAGATACATGTTCGACAACATAGCTTCCTGCGGCACAGAAATGCGCAAATACTTGGAGACCGAGGTAGCCGTGGAGGGAATAATCGATATAAAAGACGTGGTGTCAAAATTCACATCGGATGTAATTCTCTCAGTCTGCTTCGGAATCGAGAGCAACAGTTTCACGAGCGCCGACGCCGTCTTCCAAGAGATGGGGAGAAGAGTCTTCGAATTGGATCCGAAACAAAGTTTATCGCAATTCTTGTGCTTCTTTTCTCCGAAACTCCTCAAGATTCTCCGGTTGAGGATGCTCGGTAAAGACGTTGGCGACTTCTTTTATAATATTGCAGAAAGAACGGTGAAGTTCAGGGAGGAGAACCAGGTGAATCGATGTGATCTAATGCAAATGCTTATTAAGTTGAAGAATAATGAATCTATCGAAGACTTGAACGATGGTAAATATCAACTCCATATGCACCTCCTTATTCCCTTTAAATATCCATCAGATCTTATATTTAAAGAGTACAATGTCCTAGATATAAGACAAATCCTTATGTTGAGACTCGTTCAATATTTCCATGCTAACAACTCACCCCAAGCAATAAATCATGGTCACAACACAAGACAAACAACGAACATCTACACGCCAGTTCCGAGAGCAACATCGACATTTCATCAAAGATTCTACATGTTCTTAGCTCCGAAACTGTACAACACACTCAGTACCGACTGGAAATTGTTTAATTCCAATAAGATTACACAAATATGGACCCAATATATGATCCAATCAGGTAGAGATCAATCAGAAGCATGGCTATCCAACATTCTAATATAATTTATACAATACCTTCACTAATAATTCACTAGTCTTACAACATTCCCACTACATATATTTTTATTTTATTTTTACATATTTGTAATTCTCTTTTTCGATAAATAACACCACAGCACGAAAAAAAACTGGCTACTTAACACAGACTTCAGTTTAGCAAAGTAGCCAGTACAACGCTGTATATATCAGAGGTGAAGTCTACTCCATCCCGCACGATAAACTATGTATTATGTATGTTTATTATGTATTCACCTCTATTAGAACCAAAATATGTATGTCAATATATATAAATAAATAAATACGTTTTTTAATACTTTTAATACAATTTAAATGTTATTTTGGTTGATCCAATTTATTCTGTATATCTTTCTAATTATTTTAGATTGTTAACTTGGTTTTATTAAACGCTTAGTGAATTGAGTACATCTATCGGTTTCGAAAAATATCATTTTTAACTAATCAAAAATATATGTTACATTGTTTTTTACATGATCATACTAAATTATTTATAATATATAGATAATAATTTTAGAACTGGTCTTATAGTTAATTTTATTTATTTCAAAGATTCCAAATTGTTTCATTTAAGGCCAACACCGTTCACACGTAAAATAGAAAATGGTCATACTGTTGATAAACATTTGGGAAATTCTGTTAAAGAAACAAAATAACACATGGTTTTGATTAATTAATGACATCCTGATGAAGAAAATTATATTTTTCGAAACCGATGTATTTTTAAATCATTAAGTGGTTAATAAAACAAAGTTAATAATCTAAAATAATGGATTTTAACCACAAAGTTAATTTTACTAATCTTAACAAAAAATCTTTCTAATTGATACATTCAATCTGTATTAAAATACCACAGTATTTTGTTCTGAAAAAAAACTATACATATTGACACATATTTTATAATGTTCTTGTCCTATCTTAACTAACTTATCATCACGCTATTTCTCTGCGGGGGTTAAGCAGAGAAAATAAAGCGCCGGACTATTCTGTACTGACACAATTCTCGCCTCATCCACATTCATACATATTTTCACGCAAACTCGTCGATTATTAAGTCTTCTATCAGAACCATCTTCCAGTATCTGGTTTACCTGGTGGTACATGTATTTCTGATGCCATCAACTCGCGTTATTTATCTTAATTTCTATTCTAACAACTGAATTATTTTTAAATATTGCGGTTAAATATTTACATATGAATTAAATATATTAATTAGAAAGATATACATATAAAATCAATTTTATAGAAAAATATTGTTGTTGCGGTACCGGGATTCGAACCTGGATCTCTTTCTAAACCGGGAAAGGTGCATTGTCTAACTATGCTACAGCGATGATATTTTTAGCGACAAATTTTCGAACCTATATGTTACCTTTTTGATATTATTAAAAATATCACAGACCGTCTGTTCTGAATAATTACAACTTCACAATAAGAACGTGTTCCCCGGATAATTAAATATTTAAATTTCCAATAAACACTCGAAATACAAGGGTTATTTAAATAAAATCAATTAATTAATTTCAATCTTCTAAGCAATCATTTATTCGCCATTTTGGTGATGCATTAGAAGAATTCACTTTGTTGTAACCTTGACAACCGCACACTTAGCAACTTCTTGGAAAATATTCCAGTAAATAAGTACAATTCAATAATATTGATTCAAGAATAATTCTTATATACTTTCTGACACTAATATTATCCTAAGTAATAGTGTAATGCTTGTTTTAATCTCACGTGATCAGGGCCGGACGTGGGCGCCGATCAAGCCTGCGCAATCACATTGCCCTGGAGAATGACAGCTATTTCTTCAGTATCACAATAGTTATGGGCGCTTGGGCTGTAATCTTAATAGTAACTGGGAAATGAAGATTCGGAAACTGGAATATTTTGCCCATATGAAATAAAACTTGAGAAACATTTGTAATATAACACTCTCCACTTTATTATCAGTCCAATATTGAATCACGAAAAGGACGTCTGAGAATCTAAGAGCCTGAGTGAATGGTTCAACAGATCCATTGTTTTTTTAAAAATCAGGAATGGGGGGGGCGCCCAGAAAAATTTCGCTCGAAAGCGCCACAGGGACCAGGGCCGGCACTGCACATGATCAACACGAGGGACGATGTTCCTTTGAATACACCAAGGTCTCGATTTGCGTCGACTTGATATGCTTTGCATCAAAAATGTGAGACTGAAAATCTAGTCTACATTAAATAAATCAGGTATTTTCGCCTTATACGTTCGATTGGATCTCCATAGCTTTGTGACAAACAATTTTTTGTGTCTCTGTATCTTATTCGATTGTTAAAGAGGGGAGGGGTAAGGGCTGAGCCCTCTTGTCTCCGACATATGAAGTAACAACAATGGCGTAACATTTTTTGGGGGACCCTATTGAACGGGGAATATGGTGGAATTGTTTTTTTTAATTACAGGTAATTTTAACTTTGTATAAAGTAGTAGCAAAAATGTGTTAAGTTTTTTACATAGTACTTTTTTTATTTATTTTATATTTTGTTAATTCTTTTTTTGTTGATTTTTTTTACTAATTTTTATTGGTTTTTATATAATCTTTTTATAAATTTTGTTCAACTGTATGAGTTTATCGAGGATCGGACTTTGCTCATTTCTCTATAGTAAATCGGTAAAAATTCGGACTCAGTCGTCCTTGTTGTTGTCTTAGAGATTGTACGGAACCCACCCGCTCAATTTCCACACCGTGCCGAATTTTCTGAAATGACGAACAATCGTGGACTGATCGATGCTGAAATTCTCAGCCAGTGTCCTTGATGGTGCAACTTTCATCCTCTTCCACAGCCACCAGAAGGACCAGGTCATCAAAATCCGAAGATCGACCCTTTACTAACTTGTCGACTAAGCTGGTATCACCAGTTATGAAGCAAACAAACCACTCTAGCATACCCTTTCGCTAATCGTTCCTTCGCCGAAAAGATCGTTGAAATCGCGAAATGAGCTTTCCATTAGAAAAAATACTACTTTTGACTCACTGGTGTGATTGTGATTGATATTCGATAATATCAGTGATTGAAAACTGTGACTGTGATCACAGTTTCATTACTAATACATTACTAATAAATAACGTTAAAAACATATTTTAGCATATATAAATAATATATATATAATTTAATACAAAGAGAATAAAAACCCTTAAAAAAATGTGAGGTTTCTTTTCGGGTCAAATTCTCAGCATTTCAGATCAAATGCGTAAAACGTTTTGGCAGAATCACGAATTATAACGTCATTCCTTCATGAATATTTTCATTTCGTATGCACATGCGTCGAATCACGGTTCACAATCAAATATAAATAAAATAATCACGTGTCACGATATTCCCAGATATTATATGATAGTGAGTGTGATTCAAAGATATCAGTGATTGACTCACGGTTCGTGTTTTTGAGCTTATCATTACTTTCCACCTTTTCTCCTAGTGATGCAGCATAATTTGGCTTATATGTAGATGCTTTTCTAATTTCATGTATTAATAATATATGGAACTTGTTGATTAAATTATAAATTGATAATTTTTCAAAGAAAAATGTGATATAAAATGCGAGAGAAAAAGTGCCGTCGGAGCTGAATTCAGAGAAAAGAAGAATGGAAGCAGAGAAACCATCAGATAAACCTATAATTAAAACATTTAGGTACAGTGGAATTAAAAGTATTTGAAAAAATCACATTCACTCTTACTAAATTAAAGGTTGATAATGCAGCAGAAATAAAAGTACACTGGGGTAAAGAGGCGAAGGGTGCACATAAGAAATCTTAGATATGACAACATTGTCGAGGAATAAAAGATAATACATATATGTACAAGTGCAAGCAAGAAGAACGTCAAAAACAAATAAACACTCAGATTTGTAATTGATTATTAATCTAATAATATTCATATACGTCTTATTTAAAGATAATTTATCCAAACCTTAAATACTCAAAACAAAGCCCATATCCTTGACAAGTGAATCTATGCAAGAATGCAAGAAAATTCAGCTGTGGAATGCAGAAAAATAATTCATCCAGGCGACACCTTACCGAGGAGTCTACATGGCTTCAGATGACTATTCAATAGCAATGGAGCCATCCCAAAAGTAGCCAATTTTCGACGAAGACGAGATATTGAAAAAAGTTTTTGAACATTGATATTATGTGTAATTTGAATATTGACATTATGTGTAATTTGAATTTTGACATTATGTGTAATTTGAACACTGGCAGTATGTGTAATTTGAACATTGACATTATGTGTAATTTGAACATTAACATTATGTGTAATTTGAACATTAACATTATGTGTAATTTGAACATTAACATTATGTGTAATTTTAAGTTTTATCTTCAATTGTAATTATATCAATTAGTCTTAATCGTTACAAAAAAAGTTATCCAAACTACGAGGGCAAATCCTGTTGATAAATTAGATATCTAATTTTTCATCTTATGAAAGGGCATGTTATATTACTTATATTATTATTACTGAATACTTACATTACGGCTTATCCAAGTAAACCCAATTTATACAAGTTAAATTCACATCCACATATTATTATTGTATTCATTTCTGTTTTTACTCTGAGTAACATGTCAGGCCAACGGACGCGGTTACTTGGAAGCCCATTTGAGATACCAAGGATCAGTGTTTAGGTTAACCAGCGGGTTCAATGAACCCGTCAAAACAATTGGAACTAAAATCTTCCCTTAAAACAAAAAATGTTTATAATTAACCAAGAACAAACGATTATAGATAATAAAAGGTAGCAGATCACTATATTTTAGGTATCGGTCATGGGAAGTTCTTCTAAAATAAATTCATTATATTCTCTTGTACAAAGGATACATTTTTCCTTTAAATTTGACACTACGCTGGTATGAGAAATATAATTTATACACCAACCCGGATATATAATAGTAAGATGAATCTATCGCTATTACCTGTTACTATTATGGACTTCTCAATGATTCGTCATTGGTCTCTGTTGACAGATACTCAAAGTTGTTTAAATGTTCTCTGAAACTGAAAAAAGTTCACTAATTTTCCGATAGATGACGTTCTAAAAACAACGTACGAGTTTATTCTCCTCTAAAATAATGGTGTTGTTTAAGATTCTTCTCGCGGAATTGGATCTTCGAAATACTCGATTGAAATCGAATCTTCTGATTCGTTACTTTGAACGATGAATCATTGATTCACAGGCTCAATTTTTTTAGCGTGTACCGAGTTATTATACATAGGATTGTTGAGAATGGGGTTATACAAATGATTCAATACTGTCAAATCTAATTTAATCTAACCTAAATTAATTTAACCTTAAATTAACCTAACTTAAATTAATTTTACATTTTGGCAGCGCGGCGCTAGACTTTTTGCCGCCGCAGGCAAGTTTGTTTTTTTCAGCTCAAGTAACTTAAGTGAAGATGTTTTAAATTTTTGTTAAACCATCAGCATAAATCGTTAATTGACCCCTAAATTGACCGCCCGCGTGCCATTCTCGTTAGGGCGGTATTTTGTTAGGCCGGCATTTTAAAACTCGCCCAAGAGCGGTTTTTTACCAGAAGACGTTCTGGCCACTAGTGTTCACTATAAATTACTGTTTTATTAGGAAATAACTGTAATGTTATTTATTGGATTTGCTTTCTTTATCGTTTTGCAACATGGGATTTTATTTATCAATTTTTATAAAAAGAATGTCCAGAGGAAAATTTTCCAATTTAATATTAAATACTACAATGTTATTCTCATATTTTATTTATACAAAATGGAGTTTAACGATGCTAATTTAACGTTTTATAAACAATATTGTCTAAATTCTGTCCATTTAACTCTTAAATTTGCGAACACGTGAGAGCAAAGCGTTGGTTTAATGGCAGCAACTTTACGGGGGATATTTTCTTGTAGGACCTGAATTGTTCGAGGATTCCCTCCAAAAAAAGTCGCACGGCGTAAGGTCCGGTGACCGAGGTGCCCAGGGTATGTCTCCGTACTTGCTGATATTGGGAAAAATTTCCCTCAGCTTCTCCAGTAAAACTTTAGCTGTGTGTGGAGTGGCCCCGTCTTACTGAAATTGTGTTCTGTTGTTGAACCCGGGAAACAGCTGCAGTTGCGGTACCAAAAATTTGTCGATCATTCGTCGCACGTCACTGTGACTGTCCCTCGCTAGTTAAAAAAATAAGGACCATTATCCCTAGGGCAGAAATTGCATACCACACTGTCGCTTTTGAACAATGCAAATGTTTTTGATGGCGTTCCCTTGTATCTCATATTCTGTTTATCAACATAGCCATCGATATGAAAATATGCTTCGTCAGTAAATAATGTTTTCAAACGTTCATGCTGTTCCAAAACGTTCCAGCATCATTCTCGCTAAGGTTTCACGTAAAGAATAGTCATTTTCGTTAAGAAACTGCACGATTTGCAGTTTGTATGGGTAAAACTGTAGTTCTGTTTCAAAATAACGTACATCGTTATTTTTATTCCAGTACAGGCTGCAATCTTTCTTATCAATTTATGCGGATCGCGCATAATTTCACGTCGAACTTGAGCCACATATTCTAGCGTCGCTGTTGACGTTGATGGTCCCGGAGAAGTTTGGTTAACCATTCTCCCTTCTTGTCTGAACTTTTGAACCCAACCCCAGATAATTTGCGTGCTTGGCCCGTCACTTACTCGTCGAATATTAAAGTGAATACAAAAAGCGCGACGCGCACGAATCAATGAACCGTACTTTAAATATTGCTCAATCGCGAACGCGCGATGCGCTCCCGATCAGTGACTCATTGCGACTGGCAAATCCGCAACTTACCTCACCTTGATGATTTACGAGCAATTGCAATTTAATCTTAAAACTTTTCCGCTGGACACGCTTTATTTTTCGGCCCCGCCCTTGATTTGGCCGCCACGATTCGTGTATTAAGACTGTCTTGTTGGAAGTGCATACTCAAAATACACAACCAGTTAAGAAATCACATCATAATAATAAAATTGGCCAACCGCCTGTCTCGCTCGTACCAAACCAGACCTCCGCTGGCAATCCTGGAGGCACCAAGTAAACATTTATTTATCATATTTCGAGTCTGAACAAGTAGATATTGCGTATCTTGGATCGAACTGAAAAATTTCGGCACCTTCTAAAGAATTTATTTCGACATAATAGGAATTTTATACGTTCAATTAAAATACTATCAGTCACATAAATCATAATAAAGATATAACAAAAATTTAACCAAAATAGGTTATTAAGACTTTACAATAGGAAACGAATTTTACGAACGCGTGTAAGTTTGACATATATGTAGGTTCGAAAATTTGTCGTCAATGTACTGTGTGCTGTAGCATAATCGGTTAATGCACGTCCCCCGGATCAGAAGATCAGTCCCCCGGATCAGGTTCGAATCCCGATAGCAATATTTTTTGATAGAATTGATTTTACATGAATATCTTTCTAATTAATACATTCAATTTTATTTCATTAATATTTTTTAATTTCCCGATGTATATTTCAGCGATGGCGTGTAAAAAAATAAAACCACTTTTTTCCTGTCGGGTCACCTTGCGGTCCCTCAAGGCCGCGCTATTGGCCCGCCATGGAGATAAGATAGTCCACACACCGCGGCATGATATCCTCGCACTTTTCTGCCCGCATTGCGTAACAATTCTCAGAATAAAAGATCGTTCTAGCCGGCGCAGAATAATATTTAACAGTGGCGTACCTAAAAAACTGCGCTCCAAAGTAAAAAAAAAGAGCCCACATATCTGTATTATTGTACGATATAATCAGTGGCGTGCAGTAGGTATAGATTTAGGTTATGCTGTTACCAATGATATTATATATCATATATAATATATGTACTACAATATATGTACATAGGATTATGAACTTTCGTTTGACCAACGTCTTTAGACAAAATGAATCCGTCGTTTAAACGACCCTAAGAGTTTTTAAAGTTTAAGTTTTAACGTATCGTATAAAATAATATCTTCTTATCCATATAAAAATTAATATAAAAAATGTACGGACGATTTTAAGAACATTTTTTTTTTAAAACTAAATATGATTCTTTTATTATTTGAAAATCCTTCACGTAATTACTCAAAGAAATACTTTTTTTTTAAAGGTTAACACTGGAAATAGTTCTGCCAATTGCTTTTTGTTTTTCCCAATTCAAAAACGAATTCATGCACCAAATGCACATAGAACGCAAAGAACGGTCATAAATTCAACACGTTAAAAACAGTATGTAAAAAAGGAAGTAGTCACTTCGACGATTTGCACGTAGTTGTAAGCCTTTCTAATGTTATTCTGTTAAAAAAACAGCATAGGTAACGACTCCGTACAAAATGAATTAACCCAAAGGAATTTTCAATTCAGTAAATAGCAAATTATATGACTTGAATAATTCACTAGCTTATAGATAAAAGAGAGTAATGTTAATAGCTCAATGCGGCGAATGCAGAAGAGCGCGATAGGTACAGGTACAGGTAATTAAAGTCTCTACTGGTACACAGATGGCGTTAATTGTAAAATAATGTTTCCGTTTATGTGAATCCAATTCTTTGTTTCCCAGAATTTTTAGCTTTTTTGCCTGTATGCACTGCACGTCTCTGGATATAAGAATACTAAGTACTACTTATTTTAATCCATTAAATAGTTAGAACAAAATTAGTCTCTTATGAGATATTAGCACTTATATAAATAACAAAAATTAAAACAAGTTGTTAAAAAAAACTTTCATCGTCATCAACTGTTTCATATATACATATCTGTTCTCCTCTGTCTCCCGTTCTGCTTTCGGCCTTATGTCGTTGTGTTAATGATTTTTAATTTTGTAAAAAAATAATACAAACCTTTTCTTCAAATGTAAACCTTTTTCAGCTTCCTTAGCTTCTATGCTAAGGCCCGTGTTTACGTGAATGCCTTCGATAGCTGGTTCCCAGATTTCCGATTGACAATAAGGGCACATATGATACATGAACCCCGCCCTAACATTTTTATTGTACTTGCTGACTTTCCGCTCCGATGTTGTTGTTCTTTTGGCTGGGTAGATTTCGATTTATTTGGACCTCCAGACTGGTCGAAGCGCGGGATGTAATTGATCCACCTGTCGTTTACCGTTTTCTTGCATTCTCCAAAAAAAGGCGGCAAGGCTCAATATTATCAACCAGGAAGCCCAGTGGTGCCAATCGGAGTAACAAAACGTGTAACAAAAAAATTTGCAAAAACGGGTTTTGCGATCATTGGTAACAAATATTTACTTAATATCGAAAGTACATCCGATAGTAAATTAATTTTACTATCCAATAACGGATGGTAAAAACCGTAAATCGTTTGTTAAAAATGGCGGACTCTTCACAGCTGTTTCAAAAGACATCTGACACATTGACACTTTGAATGTTTCAGTATACGACAGTGAATTATTCAATTTTCCGCTATGTTAGTGATGAGAGTTCGACCGATGAAGAATAATTTAATTTAATTTAATTTATTAGAACACATTCTTATTGTGAAGTTGTAATTATTTAGAACAGACGGCCTGAATAATTACAACTTCACAATAATAATGTGTTCTCCTAATAATAAAGTTTTATCAATGTGTCCAAAATTTTATAAAAATGAATTGATAATTCTGGTGTCTGCTGTCAGATTACTCAAAGGTATTTGAGATTCCGTAAAAATAAGGTAGATGGCTCTTTGAAATAATGGAACGATTAAGTGTATTAATATCAAAAAGGTAACATAGTTGGATAATGCACCTTCCCCGGTTTGGAAAGAGATCCAGGTTCGAATCCCGGTGGCGCAACAACAATATTTTTCGATAAAATTGATTTTATATGTATATCTTTCTAATTAATATATTTTATTTAATCTATATTACCGAAGATTTTTCGCCAACAAAGTGACAGATTTCGAACGCAGGGTGAATAAAGCCATAAGTAAATCATGTATTTCCAACGGTGAACATTGAAAATAAATCAATTTCGGTACAATTTGATTATGATTCGCATTGTCACACTGTTAGGTGGGATTATCTTCGAGTATTTATAGTAAATTCGACATACGAACAACCCGCAAAGTTTTTTTTACCACGGGCGAAGGTAAAAATTTACTACTGATCGCACAACCGGCCCTGAAATAGGTCGCGGTAAATCCGGTGTACGGATATTTGTAACAAAATTCTCTATTCATTTTACTTTCGTATAGTTGTTGCAACCATATAAATGATAGTTAGAATTAATATTAAGAAAAAGAAGCACTTTTCTAGTTTTGTATGGTGTAAATTTTTAGACCCCAGGCAGCGTTTTGACATAATTACGCCACTGGTATTTAGTCATCCCAAAGACGAATTTTTCTCTTATTTATTTGATACAAGATGAAGAAAATAAAAAATACATAGTGGATTGACTCCTTAGTATAAAGAGCGTGTGGTTATTTAGGACGAAATAGGTTAGTAATAAGGCGGATGAAACTGAAATAACAAGAAGCAACTGGGCGCAGTGGACAGATGATAGAAAGGAGTGGCAGTCCTTGAAATACGATGGTCTTACGCCGAAGAAGAATAAGTATAATATTTCTATAAACATCAAGCCATAGCAATGTTGTTGCGCTTTGTCAACTGTGCGTAGGTCGCTGCTAGCTCAAAGGTTGGCTTTGAGAGAATTCCATAATCTGCAATGCGCCAATTGCATGCTGAAAATTATTCCACCTTTGTAAGTCAGCTGTCAAAACGAACAAAAATGACATCTAAATGATGTATAAGAATCGCGGATAGACAATAATAAACAAAAAAATAAAGGCGGAATCGGATGAAACGTTAAACTTCAAAAAGAAAGATTAATTATCATAGATAAGAAAAAATTACAGATGTCATCTATGTTTTTTGTAATAAAGACAATGTACACTTTATTTCAATTTGAATATATATATATTTGTATAAATACTGATTAAAAACACGTTCGTTTTTGGTCTAATCGCGTCTCACAGACCTTTCCGTTTAAACAAGCACCATACAACCATAATAAAACTGTTTTAAGTCGCCACATCCAAAAAGTCATAGATAATAGACGGGGAAGCGCAACATTATTATGGATTTATGTAATAGAATTAAAATTCTGCACGCTAAGCAAGCGCGCTATTATATTACTATAACAGACATAAAATAATGCTAATATTTTCGTGTTATACTTCAAAGCATTCATTTATGTTTTTTTTTAAAATATTTTGTCGACATTTAATTTGAATAGAAATGCTTAAATGAATTTTAGCAGTAGTAAAAACGAATTTAAAATATTCGTAATTTTTTTACATCTCATGGCGACATAATGGTTAGTATTCCCCGCCTGTCATGCGAGAGACCGGAGTTCGGTTCCCCGCCAGGGAGATCTTTATTTTTATTTTATTTATCGAACCGGTTTTTTAATGCAGGGACACATATGTCTGAAATACGTAACGCGTTATTTTTTGATAAAAATACAATAATTATTTAGTCGATAATCAATTTTTTTAAATGTATATATATATATATATATTACTATATATTGACTCAATATACTATTCTGCAATACGAGAGTGTATGTTATTAAGGAGAACACATTCTTATTGTGAAGTTGTAATTATTCAGAACATAGCTCTGTGATATTTTATATATTAATTAAATGTATCAATTATAAAGATATATATAATCAATTTTATCGAAAAATATTCTTGTTGCGCTTCCGGGATTCGAATCTGAATCTCTTTTCTAATCCGGGGAAGGTGAATTACCAACTATACAACAGATGGCTTTCAAATAATGGAACGATGTATGTATTAATTTGATCAAGTGTAAGGTTCGAAAATTTGTCGCTAAACATACTGTCGCTGTAGCATAGTTAGATAATGTACTTTACACGGATTGGAAAAGAGAACCAGTTTCAAATCCGGGTAGCGCAACAACAATATTTTTCTATAAAATTGTTTTTATATGTATATCTTTCTAATTAATACATTTATTTAGTATTTAAGAATGTATGTCTTCTCGAAACAACACATTTATAGATCAATTTACCCAGTTCCCAGTTACGTGACACGCGTGCTGCGCGTCACGTAACTGGGAACTAACAACTCTTGCCGAATAATATTATACTCGTTAATTATTTTTATTTCGCCTCGCTCGGCTGGTTCATGAGTCGTGCGTCATCAGCTCAATCGGAAACAGTTCGTCGGTGGAGTCGGCGGAGAACTGATATCATTTACTATTGTGTGAATTCCGTGTTACGCGATTGTACAAGTGCTAAACAATTTGTTTTTACACACTTCGAGTTGTGTTTACAGTTTGTCATGGCTTTCTTAGTGTTCTCTTTCTGGAGTGATCTCTGCTTGTGTCTGGTTCTGACGGGGCTCGTCGTATACCACTGGTTTCAGTACAGACTCAACTACTGGAACAGAAAAGGCGTCCCTGGGCCTGCTCCCTCAATACCCTTCGGAAATATAAAAGAAATGGTCTTCGGAAAGCGGCACTTCGGCAAGATCTTCGCAAATATCTACGAAACAACAAAAAAACACCCTTTCGTTGGCACCTACATGCTGTACCGGGAAGCTCTGGTGGTCAATGACTTGGAACTCATCAAGTCTGTATTAGTGAAAGATTTCAATCATTTCACAGACCATGGAATCGTATTCAACTTTGAACTAGAGCCCATAATGGCCGGCCTGTTCAACAAGACAGGAAAAGACTGGAGGAGTCTCCGTGCCAAGTTGACGCCCGCATTCACGTCCAGCAAAATAAGATACATGTTCGACAACATAGCTTCCTGCGGTACAGAAATGAGCAAATACTTGGAGACCGAGGCAACCGTGGAGGGAATAATCGATATAAAAGACGTGGTGTCAAAATTCACATCGGATGTAATTCTCTCAGTCTGCTTCGGAATCGAGAGCAACAGTTTCACGAGCGCCGACGCCGTCTTCCAAGCAATGGGGAGAAGAGTCTTCGAATTGGATCCGAAACAAAGTTTATCGCAATTCTTGTGCTTCTTTTCTCCGAAACTCCTCAAGATTCTCCGGTTGACGATGCTCGATAAAGACGTTGGCGACTTCTTCTATAATATGGCAGAAAGAACGGTGAAGTTCAGGGAGGAGAACCAGGTGAATCGATGTGATCTAATGCAAATGCTTATTAAGTTGAAGAATAATGAATCTATCGAAGACTTGAACGATGGTAAATATGACAACTCCATGTGCACCTCCTTACTCCCTTCAGATATCCATCAAATCTTATATTTAAAGAGTACAATGTCCTAGATATAAGACAAATCCTTATGTTGAGACTCGTTCAATATTTCCATGCTAACAACTCACCCCAAGCAATAAATCATGGTCACAACACAAGACAAACAACGGACATCTACACACCAGTTCCGAGAGCAACAACGACATTTTATCAAAGATTCTACATGTTCTTAGCTCCGAAACTGTACAACACATTCAGTACCGACTGGAAATTGTTTAATTCCAATAAGATTACACAAATATGGACCCAATATATGATCCAATCAGGTAGAGATGAATCAGAAGCATGGCTATCCAACATTCTAATATAATTTATACAATACCTTCACCAATAATTCATTAGTCCTACAACATTCCCACTACATATATTTTTATTATATTATTATTTTATTTTTTCATATTTGTAATTCCTGTCGATAAATAACACCACAGCAGCACGAAAAAAAAAACTCGCTACTTTAACACAGACTTCAGTCTAGCAAAGTAACCAGTACAACGCTGCATATATCAGAGGTGAAGTCTACTCCATCTCGCACGATAAACTATGTATTATGTATGTTTATTATGTATTCACCTCTATTAGAACAAAAATATGTATGTCAATATATATATATAAATAAACACATTTTTAAATACTTTTAATACAATTTAAATGTTATTTTGGTTGATCCAATTTATTCTGTATATCTTTCTAATTATTTTAGATTGTTAACTTGGTTTTATTAAACGCTTAGTGAATTGAGTACATCTATCGGTTTCGAAAAATATCATTTTTAACTAATCAAAAATATATGTTACATTGTTTTTTACATGATCATACTAAATTATTTATAATATATAGATAATAATTTTAGAACTGGTCTTATAGTTAATTTTATTTATGTCAATGATTCCAAATTGTTTCATTTAAGACCAACACCGTTCACACGTAAAATAGAAAATGGTCATACTGTTGATAAATATTTGGGAAATTCTGTTAAAGAAACAAAATAACACATGGTTTTGTTTAATTAATGACATCCTGATGAAGAAAATTATATTTTTCGAAACCGATGTATTTTTAAATCATTAAGTGGTTAATAAAACAAAGTTAATAATCTAAAATAATGGATTTTAACCACAAAGTTAATTTTACTAATCTTAACAAAAAATCTTTCTAATTGATACATTCAATCTGTATTAAAATACCACAGTATTTTGTTCTGAAAAAAAACGATACATATTGACACATATTTTATAATGTTCTTGTCCTATCTTAACTAACTTATCATCACGCTATTTCTCTGCGGGGGTTAAGCAGAGAAAATAAAGCGCCGGACTATTCTGTACTGACACAATTCTCGCCTCATCCACATTCATACATATTTTCATGCAAACTCGTCGATTATTGAGTCTTCTACCAGAACCATCTTCCAGTATCTGGTTTACCTGGTGATACATGTATTTCTGATGCCATTAACTCGCGTTATTTATCTTAATTTCTATTCTAACAACTGAATTATTTTTAAATATTGCGGTTAAATATTTACATATGAATTAAATATATTAATTAGAAAGATATACATATAAAATCAATTTTATCGAAAAATATTTTTGTTGCGGTACCGGGATTCGAACCTGGATCTCTTTCTAAACCGGGCAAAGTGCATTGTCTAACTATGCTACAGCGATGATATTTTTAACGACAAAATTTCGAAGCTATATGTTACACTTTTCAAATGAATACATCTATCGTTCCATTATTTGAAAGCCATCTACATTTTAAGACTAATGAATACATTTAATTAGTATTTAAAATATCACAGACCCATGTTCTGAATAATTGCAACTTTACAATAATAAGGGGTAAGGGCTGAGCCCTCTTGTGTCCGTCGTATGAGGTAACAACAATGGCGTAAAATTTTTTGGGGGACCCTATTGAACGGGGAATATGGTGAAATTGTTTTTTTTTTAATTTCAGGTAATTTTAACTCTGCATATAATTGTATAAAGTAGTAGCAAAAATGGGTAAAGTTTTTTACATAATACTTTATTTATTTATTTTATATTTTGTTAATTCTTTTTTTGTTGAATTTTTTTATTAATTTTTATTGGTTTTTATATAATCTTTTTATAAATTTTGTTCAATTGGGTCGATAACATGGTAAAGAAGTGAAATAGTACGAAGATGATGGGGATCGAATGAGGGATCATACAGGCCGTGGGAGTTTATTGAAGGGTTTGGGATGGAAATAATTTAGATGATAAATCGTGTAAGTATCGAGTCTCTGTGAATGATTGTGTTTCTGACAAACCAGTGTGAGTTGGTGATTCTCATAAGGATGTAGAATTTTTTTTTGTGTTTGACAACATTGCTACATAAATACACTGTGTTGAAACAGGCCCTCTGAGGACTGCCCCTCATTTTATAAACGAGTCATAATTTTGATACTAGGATTGAGGAACGTGTAAGATGCTTAAATAATAATAGCTTTTCCGAATTTTCCAATCACATTATTGAAAATAACCATAGTCTCGGTAAAAATACACGAGTCAATATTCTCAACATTGATAATAAAAGTAAACACTTAGAAATGAAGAAGTCCATAAATAATTATGAATGTATAATTAACAGCCAAAAAAATCCAACCTACATTATCCTATCCTATCTTAAATGTGTTCCCTTTCACCATATCATCTGTCTCTTCCCCCCCAATCGCCCGCCGCCAATTTAACATCTGACGCTAATGTATGATTGCTTATATTATCTTGTATCTTGTACTTGTACACCCTGAAGAAGAAACGATGGTTCCAAAATCGGTTGGCGATAGCAAGAATAAAGTGGTGTTTAAATAAAATGAATTGTTTTAAATATGTTGTCCTTAGACAGATCTTTTAAATACGCCTTTCTGATTGATTCACACAGAGTGTGTTTTAAAAATATCACAGGAGTTCATTCCAAAATTGCAACTTTACAATAAAAATCCAACATTAATTACCTCGAACGATTTTGTTTTGTTGTGAAGTTCTTTTTTTTGTATTATTATAACATCTATAATAATATTACGTCTCCCCGTCTATTTCTATGACTTTCTGGATATCTTGGATGCTGTGTCATTATAACTGTAGTCTTTGATTTAACGGACAGGTAAATGACATCGTCTATGGTATACCGCTTTCCGAAATGTTAAAATAACGATTTTTGGTTACGTTTTTCATCCAATTCCAAATAGCATATTTGTGTTTATTATTGTCTGTCAGCGAATAAAGGTGGAGGCTTTTGGCCGCGAAGCGGACGTAATAACCGCCTGCAGGGCCAAGGAGCAAGCAATCGACGATAACAATCAATAACTATCTCATAAATTTACATGGGATCTTATGGGATAACGGGAATTTTCCCGACGCAGATTATTTTATTTATTTCGATGCATCCGTCGAATAATTTTTTTTTCTCCATGGCTCATTTTCAGAAGCGCAGTCTTCGATCAAGCCTAAAGATGGCGAACCATCGTTGAGTATGATGGAGCTGGCCGCTCAAGTCTTTGGGTTTTTCGGTGCTGGCTACGAGACATCATCCACGCTAACCAGCTGCTCCCTGTACCAGTTGGCCAGGAACCCTCAGATCCAAGAGGAACTCCAGCGGGAAATTGATGAGGTGCTGGAGAAGCACCAGGGTAGGATGACCTACGACTCCCTAGCGGAGATGACGTACATGACGCAAGTGATAGAAGGTAAACATTTTTGTTATTTTTAAGTATCATTTTTGTGATTAAATCATTTAATGATTGTCTATAATTTATCGTCTATGAGTATTAATTTATTTATTGTAACGAACATGTTACAGTGTACATTTGGTTTCCACATTGAAAGGACTCCACCCTTTTCCGGAACCATTTTATAAGTTTTCCCTCGGGTACCGGTTTCTCTCAAGAAAAGTTTAACTCCCGAGAATTTATATGCAATTATAAAGGTGTTCTTTATTTTTTGAATTGACAACACTTTTTTTTCCAGCGACACCTAATTTGACAGCTGACAGCTGATTTGTGTTCAGTTTGGTTTGCCATTTCACAGTGAATAGACTTACGCCAGAACAACGCTTGCAAATTGTGCAAATTTATTTAGTTCGCGAAACTCACCGTGCGCTACGTCCATTTTACGGTCGACATAATCGTCCACCCGAGCGAGTAGTTCTAATAACCATGGATCGGTTTCGCACCGCGCATACTCTAATTGATAATACGCATCCGCAGAGAAGTCGTGCAGTGCGCACCGAAGAAGCTGTTGTTTCATCAAAAATGATGCTGGCTAGAAGGTTACAGTCAATGGAGAGCGCTATATTCCATGATTACTGACGTTTTCGTTCCCCAATTGAATGGCACTAATGTGTAAGAGCTGCGGTTTTAACAAGACAGTGCAACATGCCGCACAGCGCGGGCCACAATCATTTTATTAAAGGAAACATTCAATGAGCGTAAAATTTCGCGTAATGGACCTGTAAATTGGCCTCCAAGATCGTGTAATTTAACATCTGTGGATTATTACGCCAGAACAACGCTTGCATATTTATTTCGAAAATCGTGGTTCAATTCGCGAAATCTATTTTACGTCCATTTTACGTCAGCTACGTCCATTTTACGGTCGACATAATCGTCCATCCGAGCAAGTAATTCTAATAACCATGGGTCGTTTTCGCACCACGCATACTCTAATTGATAATACGCATCCGCAGAGAAGTCGTGCAGTGCGCACCGAAGAAGGTGTTGTTTCATCAAAAATTATGCCGGCCAGAAAGTTACAGTCAATGGAGAGCCATAGACTATAGATCCATGATCACTGACTTTTTCGTTCCCCAATTGAATGGCATTAATATGGAAGAGCTGTGGTTTCAACAAGACGGCGCAACATGCTACACAGCGCGCGCCACAATCAATATATTCACGGAAACATTTGATGAGCGTATAATTACGCATAATGGACCAGTGAATTGGCCTCCAAGATCGTGTATTTATTTTCTGTAGGGATATGTGCAGTCGCTAGTTTATGCCGATAAATCAGAGATGACTTGGAAGCCGACATTCGTCGCGTTATTGCCGATACACGGTCCCAACTACTCCAAAATGTGGTCGAAAATTGAACTTCCGGATTGCGCTTTATTCGAACCAGCCGCGATGCCTATGTACGCGAAATCATATTTAAATATTTGGGGGTTATGACGGTGGTTAAATGAAAGATAGATGTTTGTTTGCGCGTGTTGAGATTTTATTATGACAGTATGGTAAAAACAAGAAAGACAAAATGAAATGAATAAATGTAAAAATGAAATGATGTAGAAGGTGCGTGTATATTACGAAATGAAATGTTGTGAAGCGGGCTGGCGGCCTCGCTCGGCTCTCGCGAGCCGGCGAGACCGCCGTCGTGAAACGCTGAAACCGGAGAGAGTGCCTAGCGGTGAATTCTGAGCCAGGCTTGTGGCAGCGACCGGCAACGCTGTAGCTAGCGTCGATGCCGACTGAGATGGCGGTGGATTTGAATTCCGGTCGCTACAAATACATAAAATTATCATTCCAATAAAGCCAATAACATGGCCATTACCACAATTTGTATATTTTTTATTTCATTTTAATGTTCTATACCTCCTTTGAAACAAAAAACACTCTTTACAAAAAGAGACGAGATGTTAGTTTTCGGATTTAAAAACTACTCCTTTCGACGCCCGTATGTGCTTTCTTTATCGGTAACAACATACATACGAGTATATAAAATTAATTACAGTTGATAAACTTAAATAGAATTTATCAATACGTTGGAAAAAGAGATACTAGAGTTATTTATAATACTGTGATTATGTACAAAGTTTATAATATTATACATACATTTACTGCCACAAGTAATAGTAACAAGCATAAATTAGTGATATTATTACATAAATAGGATAATCATCGGATTGACAATTTGCGATACACTCCCTATGCGGGAAAAAAGACAATACACGCATGTGTACAATATGTTTTCAGTCTGCAGGTCTTCCCAGTATTTACCATCGCGACATCCACACCCTAATGAAATTGCGGAAATGTCCGAGGTTCCATGCATTCCGTAACAAGTTGTCGTTCCGTAGCGAGCGACGATTTATCTCAATTAGTCCTTCAATCAAATCTCTTCCGCTGTCAAATAAATCATAATAAATATTCCTTGGACACTCTCTCATCTATCACTTCATTCGCCAGTCTGGAATTATGTCAATCAACCGTGTCTCTCTCCAAACACCGATATTGTTTGATTGATAATAATTTCAGTGATACGAAATACCGTTTTCTATGGATATTATTTGTTATCTAATCTAATTACGAGGATTTTACATTATTAGATTAGTATCGTTGGTGGGTTTCAAGTTAATTAATATATTCAGCTATTATAGTGCATGAGTATATAGTGCCAAACATCTTCAATTATCGTAAATTTGATGAGATTCGTCGGCGTGAATGGGACCGTTCTATAAACAAAAGCTCCCATATCGGTCCTTATCATTCGCCTCTAAGTTGGCATTTTTTAATACTATAAAGATGACCTTGCGACACCAAAACCAACACTATTCACCGTCCAATTCAGCGCTCATCCCCAAGAGAATCTATTAACATTACGCATGTATGAAAATGGAAACATTTTACAGTGCACAGATAAAGAACACTAAAGGTGAAAAAATATAAATCACCAGTACCCAGTACCCTCACCCTCGATCGTAGCATTTGTAAGCCTCAAAATCTCCCAGCGGGACACCCACACACTCGCAAATTCTCGAAAGTATCCAAAGTTCCTTTCCATTCCGCATAAGGACACCAGCCATATATAATCTCGCAATCTTGCAACTGTCATAATATCGCACACTGGTACAGACAGAATAATAGACAACGAATAACGAATTCACCCCCGCCAGTTCACCGTCGACATCGCGACATACCCCATTATTCACCGCCAAGGCAATTCATCACCTCAATATAACTTCGGGGATTCGCCACTCCTGGCGCCGAAATTTGGCCGATTTGTAGAGGAGCCGAGATGAGTGTGACGAGTTTATCGAGGATCGGACTTTGCTCATTTCTCTAGAGTAAATCGGTAAAAATTCGGACTCAGTCGTCCTTGTTGTTGTCTTGGAGATTGTACGGAACCCACTCGGTCAATTTCCACACCGTGCCGAATTTTCTGAAATGACAAACAATCGTGGACCGATCGATGCTGAAATTCTCAGCCAGTTTCCTGATGGTGCAACTTTCGTCCTCTTCCACAGCCACCGAAGGGCCAGGTCATCAAAATCCGAAGATCGACCCTTTACTAACTTGTCGACTAAGCTGGTTTCACCAGTTGTGAAGCGAACAAACCACTCTCGGCATGCCCCTTTCGCTAATCGTTCCTTCGCCGAAAAGATCGTTGAAATCGCGAAATGAGCTTTCCATTAGAAAAAATACTACTTTTGACTCATTGGTGTGATTGTGATTGATATTCGATAATATCAGTGATTGAAAACTGTGACTGTGATCACAGTTTCATTACTAATACATTACTAATAAATAACGTTAAAAACATATTTTAGCATATATAAATAATATATATCTAATTTAATACAAAGAGAATAAAAACCCTTAAAAAAATGTGAGGTTTCTTTTCGGGTCAAATTCTCAGCATTTCAGATCAAATGCGTAAAACGTTTTGGCAGAATCACGAATTATAACGTCATTCCTTCATGAATATTTTCATTTCGTATGCACATGCGTCGAATCACGGTTCACAATCAAATATAAATAAAATAATCACGTATCACGATATTCCCGGATATTATATGATAGTGAGTGTGACTCAAAGATATCAGTGATTGACTCACGGTTCGTGTTCTTGAGCTTATCATTACTTTCCACCTTTTCTCCTAGTGATGCAGCATAATTTGGCTTATATGTAGATGCTTTTCTAATTTCCTAACCCTACTATATAAACAATTAAATTATGATAAATGTAAATTAACGTCAAATTCAATAAACAAAATGTCGTATAAATAAAATGGCGGATAAATAGTCATGAATCAATATCATATTATGTGATTAATTAATTGTACGATATTTTTTTACAATAATCATTTTGTATGGCCATAAAAAATATTCCTACCGAGGCACCTAATTAAAAATATATAATAGATTAATAAAAAGATACAATAGATTAAAAAAGTGACAAACTTATAAAAATTATAAACTTTAAAAAAGTGCTTACTTGATGTGGGTAGAAAGCAGAATGAAACTAATTTGTCATTTGTGCTAACCTAACTACCACCCACACATTTTTGTCTCCCGCTATTGTATATTACTGACAATAATATTTTTATAACTTTTTCTTCAATATCTTTTTATAACTTCTGATTGTACTTTTTTCACATAGCGTACTTAACATTATACTCACTTACCTCTTAACATCTACAACTTTTAAAAACTGTACAGATAATAGCTTTAGAACAGACCACGTCTAGTAAAGCAATTACCCTTATTTTTTTATATGTACTATTTTTGCTACAAAAAAAAAAAATGTTTGTCGCCGTTTTATCATGAAACAAAAGATTCTTTGAATTTAATGAAAAAGTTTATGAAAGCAAAACGCCTTCGAATATTCTAGTAATAATGTTCCCTACTGCCTTAAAAATAACCGCTTATTTTGGTTTCACGATTCAAGGAATAAATAAATATTTAAATTAAAGCAGTCTTTCTGTACTTAATACATTTTAAGATATATTTTGTGATTATCCAAAATGATATATTTTTCGTTTCAAATGGCCTTATAGGCTGATTAAAATTATAACTCCAATTATATCATCCTCTGTGTAGATCATTTTATATTTTGATATTGCATATGGAATCATTAATTGGGGAGGTGCAAATAAATATACAAAATTAAACAAATAATAGATATCTCATAGAGACGAAGTTTTTTTTAAATTATATTTAATGTAAATTATACGGTAGTATGGGTAATTACACGACTTACGACCTTTAAATAAATATAACGTTCACCATTATCACCCATCAATCTCCATATCTATCAAATTTTTAAAGTTGTGTATATGTTGATATGTGGACTCGCTTCGAGTACCACTACACTATCACCATCTATGGACTAAATTTTATAATTCATTTCCCTGAAACAGCATATGATGAGAATCAAATTTATATTTTTTTAATTATTTAAAGCAATATCTGTAAAATGTTTTTAACACATTGTACTATTGTAGAATACGTCTGAAAAATGAATATTTTTCAATTTTATGTATTTTCTTATTTTGACCAGTATATTATTAGTAATATTTGAATACGTCCAAGAACACACAATTTATTTATTTGTTTAATAACAGTGCCTTTGTAGGTGAAAATCCAGTAATTGTGTGTTCTTGGACATATTCTAATATTGCTCAACATACAAAATACCTTGCTGCCATTGGCTGGTTTCTGCGCTTTACCTCTGTATAACCGAGATGGCTGCTTCTTTCCTGTCTCGTCGTATTTTTATACAATTGTCAGAAATATAAATGTTATTATTAACAATGAATTAATTTGACAGAAGCTCTTCGATTATACCCCACCCTGCCGGTGCTGTTCCGCACCTGCACCAAGGAGTACACCATCCCTGGAACTGATGTGGTGATCGAGAAGGACACTCCGGTGATTGTCCCGCTGTGGGGCATCCAGATGGATCCCGACATCTACCCGGACCCTGAAGTGTTCGACCCGAGCAGGTTCTCGCCGGAGAACAAGGCGACCAGACATCCCTATTCATTGCTCTCTTTTGGAGAGGGGCCGAGGATATGCATAGGTGACTATTACTTTTTGTTTTTTTAATAAAAACACTTATTAATTGTGAATTTGCAATTTCAGAACATAATTCTATGGTTGAAAGATATACAGAAAAAATTAATTTATCGAAAAAATATTTAATTTAATTAATTAAGCAAACGGAAGGCATTACCAATATTTATTTTGCTTTAACTGCTGCGCAGGAGATTCAAATTTACCAAGGGATGATCGAAACATCAACGGTCAATGGTCAACATTTGAGGTTTGACGTGCAACAAGCGTGAAGTGTGCCACGAGACAAGTGACGGTGCTCGAATATCTGATACTCGGTGGATTACAAATGTCGAGAATTGTCTCCCTGTCCCTTTCTGAGAGACTGTTTCGAGAAGAAAATATCATTAAAATTTCACCATATAAAAGATAAAACCACGTAGTACATACTCAAAATCATTATATGTATATAATACAATATGCAATACATACACAGAGGACTCCATTTTACTTTTTTTAGGATCGAACTTCGTAATAAAATACATTTATGGCTCCGTAATATTGGGTATATTTGTTCCAGGGAATCGTGTGGCTATGATACAGATCCGTGTAGCCCTGGTGTCAATATTGCGGTACTACCGAGTCGGCATCGTCGATGACAAGCCTCCTGAAATCAGCTTGAAGACCTTCTTCATCATACCAAAAGATGGCATCAAACTTAAAATCGAGAAAAGATCACTGTGATGTTGTAATTCAATGCAGCGGTTCGGAAACGAAGGTATAATACACACGCGTACACTCGACCATCCTGGACTTTATAGTATCGCCCTTAGGCAAACTAGAAAATGATACCTTAGCCTCCGATCTCTCAATAATAGTTGTTAAAGTTATTTGTTGGCGCAAGTCGAGTACCTACTCCCTGTGCATTTTATCCTTCTAAAATATATACCTTAATATGTACCTGTCCCGCTTTAGCCAACTAATTACTTAGGGATTTCGCCGACGTGGAACAGATTGCCTTCTGACACCGATCTGTCAAAATCTGTGTTCCTTTTTTACCGTCCGAAAGCAGCGCCGTGCGTAACGTAAGTAGCGGTGGTCTAAACACCTCCGGAAGTGCAGTGATATCTCGGTTCTTCACAATAAAAGGTGCGCGTCAACTGGGGGTGAACTTGACGTACAACCCAAGATTTTAGCGCAAGGTAGGCCAAATCCGTCTGCCATTAATTTCCTTCCTGAATCCAATTCGGGTTGCGTCATCTAATCATTATTGAATCTTATCCCACCAGGTACGTGTGTACTGATTGTTATATATCGAATCGAATCTCCGAGAGAAATCTAAAATCATCCATGGATACGGGCCATTATGTTTGAACGCAGTAATTAACATAAAATATAGTTAAGTGATTTACTAATCGACCGGCAGACGCGGCTGAACGCGGCCGTCCATACGGTGCCGGACCGTGCGCGCGCATGACAGCCGTACAACTTTTCGATTTTGAAATTTAAATAAAAACAAACAAATAAGTTTATTTATTTACTTTGTTTTTAACGGGTTATAGAGATCTGTTAGTGATCACTTTTTAAAGATATTTTAATAGATCCCTCATTTTTTTACAATTTGTTTAGTTCGTTGTGCGAATCACTCGCTATTGGAGGTGCTCGTTAAGCGAGGTTCCACTGTATATACATTAGCTCCTTGACAAAGGATTTAGGATATAAAGGATCAAAGCGACGGTAAATGGATCACAGCATTTTGGATATCGAGTGTAACAACTTATAATTAAATAAATATATAAATTCTCTTTCAAAGTGTTCAAGTAAAGAAAACTTTAAATTCGACATTACGCTTATGCGAGAAATGTAAGTCATGTACCTAGTTACAAAGGCTGACAATCAATGATTATAATAAGGAGGGTCATAATAATTTTTCATATTAAGCTTGTGTTTTATTGGCCCTCAAAGCCTTTCCCAGCTTGTTTCACCATCTCCTATTTATATATATTTTTTGCATATCCACTATAAACGAAAAGCAGTGGATAATCATAGTAATTTGAATATATGCACTAGCAGAAGCCACTTTATGGCACAAAGTTGGAACGAAAGACGTTGGCCAGCTCGGTTTCTGATTCGGCTGAAGAGTGATTACCCTGAAGGCTGACCCCTGGCGGTTTGCGCCCCGCTGATATTACTATCAACGTGGCACGTGCCGCTGTCCCTAGTTAATTGTATTATTATTTATTTATTTAAAATGTTGTATGTACATATTAGTCAATGTCCGACTCACTGGACTTCGCCCGTGCTGAGGTAGACATTTTACACAGTTCATCATAGTTCATAGTATCAACAATAAATTGATTAAATACAAATTAAATGTATTCATTAGAATGATATACATATAAAACACATTATTGTGAAGTTGCAATTATTCAGAACATGGGTCTGTGATATTTTAAATACTAATTAAATGTATTCATTAGTATTAAAATGTAGATGGCTTTCAAATAATGGAACGATAGATGTATTCATTTGAAAAGTGTAACATATAGCTTCGAAATTTTGTCGTCAAAAGTACTGTCGCTGTAGCATAGTTGGATAATGCGCCTTTCCTGGATTGGAAAGAGATCCAGGTTCGAATCCCTATAGTACAACAACAATATCTTTCGATAAAATTGATTTTATATGTATATCTTTCTAATGAATACATTTAATTAGTATTTAAAATATCACAGACCGTCTGTTCTGAATAACTACAACTTCACAATAAGAATGTGTTCTCCTTAATAATAAATGGAGTATAATAAAAGAGGAAAGGAAAGAAATGATGCTCGTTTTGTTTTGATGCAACAGACTAACTTCACAATATTTTAGGGGGTTGTATCTTTTAAAAATGAGTGGATAATGCATCTTAATGAAAAATTCGATACCGTGCACAATCAGGTTACTCCTGCGTCACCCACTGGATAGTCGATAAGTATTTAAGTATATATTCACACACAGACAATCTAATAACAATCGCAGAATACTCTACATGTGTTCATATTGAAGGGGTGACCATGCTGCGAACATACGGAGTTTATTTATCCAGTATTTTATTGCGTGTTTGAACTGTCTGTGACTCTCAATATTTAGGGAGCGAATTGTATAATTTGGGTGTTACAAAATATAACTTTTTTGCCCGTATGTTGTACTCATCCCAAGAATGGCTAGATGCCACCCGTGTCCACTTCAATATCTGTATACCTGCGCAATCGATGTGACTAACCTGTTTAATGAACGATAGCGGCTTCAGTATTCATTATTTTGGCTTCTTCAAGCGCATTTTCATTTTTATGAGTGTGTTACAAGGCATCTTTAGCGGCGCCTTTCTAAAGGTGTTTTTTTTTTAGAGGTATAGAACTTTAAAATGAAATAAAACACATAAAAATCGTGGTAATGCCCACGGTATTGGCTTTATTGGAAAGATAGTTTTATACCATTAGTGTTTAAATATGATTTCATGCATATGGGCGCCGCGGCTGGCTCGAATAAAGCGCAATCTCGGGGCGTATATCGGCAATAACGCGACGAATGTTGACTTCCAAGTCGTCTATCATCTTTGGTTTATCGGCGCAGACTAGCGACTTCATATATCCCCACAGATAATAATCCACAGGTGTTAAATTACACGATCTTGGAGGCCAATTTACAGGTCCATTACGCGAAATTTTACGCTCATTGAATGTTTCCTTTAATAAAATGATTGTGGCCCGCGCTGTGCGGCATGTTGCAGTGTCTTGTTAAAACCGCAGCTCTTACACATTAGTGCCATTCAATTGGGGAACGAAAACGTCAGTAATCATGGAATATAGCGCTCTCCATTGACTGTAACCTTCCAGCCAGCATCATTTTTGATGAAACAACAGCTTCTTCGGTGCGCACTGCACGACTTCTCTGCGGATGCGTATTATCAATTAGAGTATGCGCGGTGCGAAACCGATCCATGGTTATTCGAACTACTCGCTCGGATGGACGATTACGATTATTATTCTCGACCGTAAAATGGACGTAGCGCACGGTGAGTTTCGCGAACTAAATAAATTTGAACAATTTGCAAGTGTTGTCAGGCGTAAGTCTAGTCATGGTGAAATGGCAAACCAAACTGAGCACAAATTAGCTGTCAAATTGGTTGTCGCTGGAAAAAGTGTTCCTAATTTGAAAAACAAACCTCTTTAAAAATCTCCCTTAGAACCTCGGTGTGACTTCTGTACAATTTCTGCTGTTATGTACATAACAAAGACTAAATTTCTTTATTTTCGTATATTTTTCCGTGCTGGTTGTTTCAATCTTCATCAAATTTTAACAAACTGATAAAGATTTATAGAGAGATACGTGAAGGCTATGTATAAAGATTTTAGAATGTACTCAGTCAATAAAAACTCAAGTTGTTTCACATTGAATTTATTCTAGATAACTGCTACTTAAATATTTACCGTATCTTTATATATATAGAGAGATTCGATATAACACAGCACGTGTTCTTAAATCCCTCGCATGATATATACTTTACATGGCGCAGCATGTATTTTACAGGTAGACGCACCATGTATATGAATTCTCGGATAATTTTGGCTATTCACATTCGTAATATCTGCGTTTCGGGGGCATACACAAGTGTCAGGAGTCAATAGTTCTGTACACTAACTTCATAATGTCTTTTTTTAGTTCGTTGTTATCGAAAATTATCATTCTAAGGTGTCCAATGTGTGATTTGATAAGATATATTCTAATCTATGTATATACCTCTTTGTCAACTTAATTGATATAACTAGCCGGCATCGATACTGGCGACATAAGCCACGCCGACTGGAAGTACTAGCCCGATCCCTCACTAACGATCTCTCTTCTGTTTCACCGCTTCACAACGGCGGTTTCACCCGGCCCACGCGCACCGAGCGAGACCGCCGACTCGCTTAATTTTTTTCATTGTATCTGTCTTCCTTGTTCTATCCGACTCAATAAACATCAACACGCCAATCTTCACTCTATCATTTAATGATCGACCTAACCTCCAAATATGGAACAACTTTTATAGGTACCTGTACTCTTCATCAGCATTAGGAGTGGGTCGCGAATTTTCAACATCAATTTTGAAATAATGTTCAATTTTACTAAAAATAATCTTATCCCTGATGAACTTTGTAACAAGCAGAGCAGTTTGGTGCTAAACAAAGTACCGGAATGCTACTCCTCTAAATGGGGAATAATTGAGAAATAAAAATAACGTTTGTTTTCTTTCCTCGTATATGTATCTTTTCATATATTTTTGGGTGTTAGGTCGGTGGTTAAATGAAAAAGTTGATGTTTATTGTGACACTATGATCGAATAAGGAAGACAGATATTACGAATAGAATGAAAATGCAGAAGGTGCGCGTGAATTATGAAATGAAGCGAGTCGACGGTCTCGCTCGGCGCACGTGAGCCAGCAAGACCACCGTTGCGGGGCGATAAAACAGGAGAGAGATCGTCGATGAGGAATCGGGCCAGACCTGTAGCCGGCAGCGCTGTCACTAGCATCGATGCCTGCCGATATGGCGGTGAATTTGAAATCCGATCCTTTCATATTAATTAATACACTAGTATTTATATAGTTGTATAACGAAAAAGTCCATACTTAATAGAATAAAATGATTTAACACAAACAAATAGAAGTAACACAAAAACGTAGTTAAAACCTTAAAAATGCACAAGACTTATAAATCTGTGTAGGTGCTGACAAATGAACTCCCCAAACTCAACTGAATATTAAAGTTTTCAATTTTGGATTAAATAAAACACAATCACTTGCTCATAACAAACTGAGGTTTTAAGTTTTAAATACGCCCTGACGAAGTTTGAGCTGAGCGAAACCGGTTGGCGTTTAATCAAATTCGTGGTTTAGTACGAAGTGATTGTGTTTTATTTAATCTAATATGTCAAACAACAAATTGCTTTCTACGAAAATTTTCAATTTTAGCTCATTCAAGGTTCGACGCAATAAAATGTGAAAGTACATTTCGACTTTCGTAACTAGATATAAGATTCTGCAAAGTAGCGTGAGAAATAACTAAATAACTAAATTGACTAAAGGGTAAATAATTAGAATATAAGATTAATTATCGTCAGCGATAAGAGTCAGTTCGGGTTTGGACCGGGCGTGGCCTCCAGAAGAAGCGAATGGACAAATGGGATGGTGGCCCGTCCCATGACGGGAAGGGGGCAAATCGGCAGATGGGAGACACCCCACTGTTGAGATATAAAAATGGCCTACACACGGCCCGGAGCTCAGTCGAGCTAAAGTGAGTTGGGAAAAGAGTGGTAAACATGGAGAGTTGCCGAAACGAGGCCCGGAGGAGTGGGTCGGACACGAGGTCTGAGAGGATCGAAGTCGCAGAAGGAAGTGTTAGGCTCAGTCGTAAAGTCAGTTGGAAAAAGAGTAGTAGACAGGGAGAGTTGCCGAAACGAGGCCCGGAGGAGTGAGTCGGACACGAGGTCTGAGAGGATCGAAGTTGCAGAAGGAAATGATAGGCTCAATCGGGAAGTCAGTCGTAAAAGTGAAAAACAGAGGGAGTTGCCGAAACGAGGCCCAGAGCAGTGAGTCGGACAGGAGGTCCGGGAGACGCGAAGTCGTAGAGAAGAAGTTGTAACCGAGAGTTGTCATAACGAGGTCCAGAAGAGTGAGTCGGAGACGAGGTCCGGGAGACGAAGTTACACGGAGAGAAGTGGCCGAAACGCAGTCAAAAGCACATAGAAGCAGAAATTCAACACCAGAAAACCGATCGAACGTAATCGAGAGTCGGAGGATAGGCAGCCACAGTTCGCCGCATGTTATCCAGGAGCAGCCACCCCGCCCGTTCAAAGCAACCAGTCTTATAGCCTGTCGCCGGAGCAGCCGTGGAGCCAGCAGGCAGCCGCCCACGCCGGGTGATCACGATATCACTTCGCCGACCAGAATACCCGAAGAAAATCACAAGATGACCCGAGGTAGAATTAGTCTTAGATTAAGATAGTTATAAG
Organism: Eubasilissa regina; assembly: GCA_022840565.1. Classification (NCBI taxonomy): domain Eukaryota; kingdom Metazoa; phylum Arthropoda; class Insecta; order Trichoptera; family Phryganeidae; genus Eubasilissa; species Eubasilissa regina. The sequence goes on from JAINEB010000011.1 coordinate 28,777,288, forward strand.
TATTTGTGTATTCAATAAATGTATAGTTTGTGCATCACCGTGAGTTCATATTCACCTGCCTCACTCTTCCTATAACCATGGTACTGATGAAAGCGTGATACCTGACGGATGAGTCGCGAAGCGAACTTTCATTAGAGTGCGGGGTATCGTTCTGATGAGCGATCAGGGGCTGATACGCATCTCTCTACACTCTCTCTCTTGTATCTCCCTTTCCGGGGGGTATCAAGTGTCGAAGAACTATTCCAAGTTGCCAAGGACAGACATCAGTTTGGACAAATTGCGGGGTACATATTCTCTTATATATAATTGGTACTGTGGCTCTGCAATTAAATAAAAGCCACAGATATGGCACCAAAATAAGTAAAAGGAATTAAAATATAACGACAAGATTTTCGGATCAGTTTATCGCCTAGCGTTTTCACTGAACGTACCCTAGGTTTCGGCTAGAGTGTGGTTTCTCAACCTTTTTTGGACCAACGCCCCTTGGAGAATCTTGGGAAATATCAAAGCATCCTTAGTATAATAAATATTATGGATAATTTTAGATCAATAACTAAAGTTGCAAGAAACGTGGAGAAGGTAAATAAAATTCCAGTTATCAATCATCGTCACAATCGAATACTATCACAATCACAATAACAGTTTAAATAACGATTTAAATATCAATAATAATTATGAGTTATCGATTCAAATGTATACTTACAAGCTGTAGAATAACTATGTCTAAATTTCTGCATTCATACATAATTTTGTCAATTTTTCCAAGATTGTTGCCTTTTTTTTTGTAATTATTTTGTGTACTGATGACGCTTGAAAACTGGATGATAATACTTTTGACTATTGATACTGCTTATATGAATAAATCTAACTTTCCAGTAAAGTATTCAGCAGTTTTCAGGGCAGCTAAACCGCAAATGCATCAAAAAGATTTACTTCTCAGGTACCCGAATGATTCCGGGAAGTAAAAGCAATAAAGGAGGAGTTTTTTTGATATTAAACAAAATTTATCGCCACCCTCTGAAAAAATTCCTGGATCCGTCGGTGTCTAGAGTGGTCGTTTGAAAAATGTTAATGGTGGCACCGTTCACTATTGGAATCACTGGATTGAAGCGATAAAAAAATTTCATTTAGCCTGAACGCATACAGATATCGAGAAATCCCCATTCAGTGACATGAAAAAACCACTGTCATGTATTTCTGTGGTTTTTCTTTTCAAATTACAATCAACGACTGTTTATAAATTTATTTTATGTCTCATTAACTCGTAGCGCAGTTATCTGACAATGCCTGTTAGAGTTATTTTCTTTTACGGTCACGTATTGATTTGAATAGTTATTTCTCGTGCTATACGTGTTGCAATGCATGCAAAAAATTATATTTTATCGAAATGGCTGATGCCGTGCACAAACAATGAACAATAACAAACGGGCCTTACACCGTCGAGTTATCAGTTTACTCGATCAATCATTGTTCGTCAAAGTATATGTGTGTGAAGATAAAAAAATCGTATCATTTGATATTAGAGGGAAAGGAGAGTGTGATTCTTTTTAGTAGAAAATGGGTTTAATATCATCTTTTTTCTGTTCAAAAAACGAAGAGGAGAATTCAGGGTATGTTTACGAAGTACTATACTATAATTACTGTTTGTTTATTTAGTGCACTTTGGCCGCATTCCATTCAATGGAAGAAATAATCAGGGGTTTGCTCATGCTGTCAGCCAATTAGACAGTTCTATTTGACAACCTAACTTACTACAGTAGAGAAGCTTAATTTGTTTGCATCACTATAGTCATCTAAAAGAGATATTTATCAAAAGTATCGCCAAATTTTAGTATTTTTTAGTTTTAGCGAATGACTCCCACAATTTGAGAGTAGAACTCTTCTATATAAAATTGAATGCACATCTGTGAAGTCCAGAATCAAAAGTAGACATGTCCACTTTACCTGTTTTCGAGTAAAATACTAAAAACCATTGTACCACAACTGTCACATTTGCGATCATATTGAAAATGACCAGTAATCACAGGTAACGGCTATCGCTGATTGCTTACTGCTAGGCCCTGTAGGCAGTTAGTGGCCACTATGCGTATCTGTAGAATTTATATTTTAATGTGGAAATTCCTCATTGTATTGCTTTAGCAATGCACCATGGAGTGTATTTCCATTAAGAAAAAACAAAATATTAGTAAAATGATGCATTAAATTGATGATTATAGTCAGAATGTTATTAAAAGCATAAACACGAAGGATTAAAGTGAACTTAAAGAAATAATTTAGACAGCTAAAAAAAATTTACTTAAAATCTTAGTGAATACAATATTTTGAAACTGTTTTGAACTGCAATGCTAAAATGATTGAGTCATCATATCCGAGAATTATTCACAGCAGTTTTTGAGACTGCAGACACATTGGCATACCTCGCTTTTATGCCGGGATACATTCCAGTACACCCCCGCAAAGCGAATATCGCTGCAAAGCGTTTCAGTCTTTTTTCATTTGAATTTCATATTAAATGCCTGGAAACATATTTATCCCATCAGTTATTAAGTGCTTAATAGTTCACGTCACAAAACATATAGGAAAAACAATAAAAAGATGCCAGTGTTTAAATATACATAAGACGCAAGGTACATACATTCTGTATATAAATAAATTGAGAGCAGGATCGTAAAGATGCTGAACAATTGTGCAGGATTGATGTGCATGACACATCAGCGACATTGTTGTGGTATCATTGTAAGTGCGCTGCAACTAAAAATAACATTTGTGAATTAATATTTTCAAAGCACCGTATCAGCAAAGTGCCCAAAACCAAGGTATGCCTGTACAATATTTAATTTAAAAATAATTGTTTTAAGCATTGCAATATAAAACTGTTGATTTTACACTTAAATTTCACTGTGTGATATGTTTTATTGAATTTTTGACTGCCAGTGAAACACCTCTGCAAACTGTGGTAGTTGCGCCTCATCTTGGAGAGTTTGGAGTCAGACCTACATCGAGGATCTCTAATGCTTCCATCAGGTATGTTATCTAACTTATTCATAACCGAAACTCTGCTGTTTGTACATGCCACTAATTATTTAGTTACTTATTTACAAATCATTGTGTTGTGTGCCTAGATCTGAGAGTGAGAGATATTGCACTGTTATTAAATTTAATTTGCTTATTCCATCCATATTCAGTATTCATACGTATTCAGAACACTGCATATTTGTCAATTTTTAATTCTTCTGCTAGTTTCTACGGTTCTAGTTAACACGTTAACATAAGAACTGAATTATTTTGGTGTAGATCTACATACTTAATATGTCAAATATGTATTTAATTTATATTTATTTCGCAAAGATTATAATTATACACAGCTTTTATATTGTATAAAGTGCGCGCACCTGATTGTTACCTAAATGACAACACTGGCTATCTCATTTGCACACAGGATTCCATCTCACGATGGGCTCAAGAAGCAGCTTCTCGTGAGGAGTCGCCGTGCGCGGTTAGTTTTCAGCTGCAGCCTTCCTGAGTCAATATCTCTCTGGCTTTTACTTCTCTCCCGCACACATCAACGTCTCCCATCTATACGAATAAAGCATTCAGAGTACTACCACTGGCGAATTTGGAACACTCGGACTAGCCCGCACTTTTCAGTGCATTCGGCGACATCTGAGAGTTCCATAGCGGTGGCGTAATTGGGCGACCACATTTGTTATCGTTGGAGCGTACTTGTGTGTAACGTCATTTTTCATCAGTTTTTAGGAGACAAATAAAACTGTTTTCTGTGTGACTAATGCTACTTCCAATACATATTTTTTTTAATGTGGCAACCCTTTAATTTCCAGTTTTACTGGCAAACCGTTAAATACCACCAAAAATACAAAATATAAAGTTTTACCATAGATAAGAGAGAAAACCACATCAATATCGCGAAAAATTGAGATAGCCGGTGTTGCCACTCAGGTAATAATGAAATTACTTTTATAGTGTGAGTATGTAGTTATAACAATGTAAAACCAACAAATACATTTGACTTAGATAAATGTTGCTAATAATATAAAAATACAACTAATACATTAAAAAAATTAACAAATATATATTCCTAATTTACAATATTCAAACATTCTATACATTTTTTTGTGGATATCACATCCAACTATTTTCAAACGACAACCTCGCTCACTGACCAATTAAAACGCAGAGTGACATTAATACACCGTTCTTTCTAAATGTAAAGAAGTACAGATAAACGTCGTTTTACGCCGGGGTTCCGTTCCGAGAGACACCGGCGTAAAATGAACACAAATATAATGGACAATATAAGGTTAGGTTCTGTGTCAAAATTTTAAGAACAATCTAACATGTTTATTTAATACATATCATATATATATATTCAAAATTATATATTATATATAAATGTATTTAATAAATTCAGTTTAAATTCATTTACAAAATAAATAATAATCTCTTGATTGATATAAATAATGAATTTTTTTTAAATAAATACTAACTCACCAGTTCGTCGGTACTTTGATTGTTGCTTCCTTTCTTGCAGAATCATAGCATATGGTCGAACGGCACCTGTGACGCTTCTTTTAACATTTGCACTTGGATTGAAATCCCCATCTATCTCACAGAGCTCTTCTGTTAACCTTTCTATAGAAGAAAGGATACAAGTTAGATCGGCCGTTTTTAGGGTTTTCCCATTATTTTCTTTCTCATCCTCCTCTTCTTCTTCTTCGGGATTTTCTGATTGAGGGCGATCTAATACCTCCATCAACTCTTCTAATTCTTGATTTGAGAGTGGTTGGTCATACACGTCTAACAGTTCGGTAACATCTTCGGTTGTTACGTCTTCGAATCCACATTCGCGTGTAAGCCTGATGATGTCTTCGTTTATGTTAATTTTATCTATCTCTTCTATACTTGCACCTTGTATAAATCCAGGCAGAAGTTTACGACAAACGCCATTTAAACAATTAGTTGTCAGTTCGTCCCAAGCAGACTTCAGATTTTTGATTCCTTTTAAAATGTCATATGACCGCCAATAATCTTTAATGGTCTGATTGAAATTAGTATCTATCGCCTTAATCATTGCTTTTAATGTTATGCGCATGAAAACAATGTGTAAAAGTGTGTCTGCTAATAGAATCGTGGTGCGTATTGTCGTCTGGTGTCAGTCAAACCGGGGAATCCCACGGCCGAACAAAACCGGGGAATCCCAAGCCGGCACCAACTGGCGTAATTGAGAATCGGCGTAAATCGAACCGGCGCAAAATGACGTTTACCTGTATACATCTATTAAATGAATCCATTTACTATAAATAGTAGACTTTTTTTTAATTTAATTAATACTTTTTATCTTAATGTTGTTCCATCTGCCACTATATATTTTAAAATTCAGTTAATTTATTTCAGATCCTCACAGTGTTCACGGGATTGGGTGCCACAAAATGAAAGACCATCTCATCCCAGTGATATATCCGTAACTTCCATATCGAGACAGATCAGAGTAAAACCGTTACATATGGCATTATATTATCACTACAATCTGTCTACATACAATACTGAACTTAATGTTTCAGAGCTTCAAGAAGGAACATTAGAATATGAACAATTAAAACATCTATTTATGAAAACCACTCAAACTCACTACCGAGTAATAAAAATAGACCGCATAAATAATATGTTCATTCGATTGTTTTACATGCTGAAAAAAGAAGAATACCAACTCCTGTACGGAAGAGAAAAGGTGACTGAAGATATACTCTTCCACGGCTCCACACTTGACAACACAATCAATATTTGCCTTAAAAATTTCAATTGGCGTTTACATAGACAAGCCCTTTTCGGAAAGGGTGTTAACTTTTCCAATATATCGAATTACGCGAGCAACTATTGTGATAATTCAAATATGAGAATGATGATAGCAGCCAAAGTTCTCATATGTCACACATGCGACGGAAAACGCAATATGACGCTTCCTCCGTACTATGACGAAAGGGCCAAGATCCGTTACGACACCTCCCAAAAAATGAATGGTCATGTAAAAGTAAAATTTAATGACGATGAATTTTATCCTGAATATGTCATTTTCTTTTCTGGAAAATCCTTGAAAAAAGAAAATAAACCTACTGTATAATTTTGTTTGATGTATATAAAAACCTAGAAGAGTTGTGATCAAATATTTTTCAGTATAGAATATTATAAAGTAAAAATGAGAACACAGCATGTATCATATATATTTCTCAAATAAAAGGAAATAATTGCGCTTGTAATGTTGTACTGAAGGTTTGAACCTCAATCATGAGAGTTTTTCGCTCGAGCAAACAATCCAGATTGATGAACACACGTTTATGAAAAAAACTTTTATTAATGTGTGGTTCATTTCACGAAATGTGTTCAATTTAGTACATTATCATGTTGTTCTTTTTTTTTCTTCATATTTTCTTTGGAGAGATAGACTATTATCATTAATTTTTGTAACCACCGTATTATATGACTTATTTTTTTTAATTTTAGTAAATATTGCAACCTAATAAGACTTGAGCTACTCTCGAAATGATGGCTAAATGGAAAATTAATGTAATAATTGGAAAATCAAACAATGTTATTGGAGAAATATTTTAATTTGACAAGGTTGCAATGAGTGATTAAATTACAGTAAAACTTTGTTAATTCGTAACTCACGGGACCGAAATTTTTAAAAAAATATCCGAATTACGAATAATGAGAACAATTTTTTTGAAGGTAACATTAGAAACAAATTTTTGAAAACTTCCGCATTTTTGCGCGCTCCGCCGCTGTCAATATCGTGATTTTCTTACTGAAAAACATGGCGACTGTCTATTATTGCAGCTTTTTATGTGACAAAATATTTATCAAATAATTAATGATGAATAATGAAGGTGTGTGGCAACGTGGTGAGTCCAATATTAAAACGCAACAAAATTATGGACATTTTAATTTGATTAGCGGTCAAACTCGCCTTTTCCATCAAAATTAGAATATTAATGAAAAACTTTTAAATCTTCATATTTCATTGAAGCTTATTATTTTTCTGCGATTTTTCAAATTTGAACTTAGGTATTCAGGATTGGATTTTTTCCTACTGATTTTATCTTTGACATCAATCTTTGTCGATTTTTAAAATAAGTTCCATATTTTCAAATGGTCAAGGATTTACATGAATTACGAGATGTTCTTGCCAAAATTACAAAATAAGTTGTGTATTTAACTCAAAGGTTTCAGTTTCTCTATTACATTAAACAAATTGCAGCATTTCATAAACAAAAAACTAGATATAAAATAAATAGAACTGTTGCGCACAATTCATTTATAAATTACAAGATTCAATGAAAATTGTTAAAATTATTTTTATTAGCGATACAAGAGTGAATAGAAATATATAAACGCGCTGACAATTATTGTCAAAATAACAACAAATCTTATAAAACGCATTGATGTACATAAATATGGTATCATTCAGTTCGGCCGCGGTCTTGCGAGCTCTAAGAGCGCCCATCTATTGCGATAAGGAACAGCGCCGTGATTAACTAGGGGGTGGTGCTAGCTACAGATGTTTACAAAGGAATGATGAATGCGCAGTCGCATGAGTTTGGGTTTAAAAACACGTGTATATGCGAGTTACATGAATAAATTATTTACTTTGGGTATAAAAAATGCATACGAACTACAAATAATAAGGTTTTATTTAATCTTAATTATTTTTATGTTTAATTTATCTAAAAAATTTTTTAAAAGTGCAAATTACATGAAAATACAAAATATGGGTACACGAATTAATGTAGTTTTACTGTATAACATTTTTGACAATTTTGGAAATTAAAACTCTATTTTTATTGTTATTTACTTGTACCTATATTATTTTTCTTATTTAGATAAGGAGTTAACTGTATGGCGATGTGATAAAGTTGGGAAGTATGAATATAGGAGTGAAAAATGACTTTGCACAAGGGGGTTGGAAATTGGGATGTAGGACGGATGGAAGAAATTTAGTACATGACAAGACAGGAGGGGCTCAAAGACCAACGAGATACTAACCAGACCCATCTGAAGTGCTACTTTATTCAGATTTCTTCTTTCGCTGTGGCCACAGGTCTTCTGATTTTGCTGATTGCGTGACTATTTTACCCGCACCACACAAATAGCAATATGAAACTGATTTCAGTACGCACGGTAACGAAAAACCAATCACAAGACAATAGTGAAATGTTTACAGAAGTCATAGACAACACGCAGAAAGTCGTACTCTGAGAAAGTGATGAGCTAAACATTATTGTGACTGTGATTTTGAGTTTGGTATTTCTTTTATAATGATGATTGGTAACTAATATTTTACTATTTAGTTTCCAGTAGTGATTGCTCGCCGAATTACGAATAATCAGTTATTTATCATAGTTATAATCAAACACAAATTTCACAATCAGTCACAATAACGGTTCAGCTCATCACTCAGCTCATACTCTGAGATATATGGTGTCTACACAGTGGGGCATCCAGACACACGCACGGCGACCAGCTATTCATGGATCCATGAAGATCGAATACCAAACAATTTGATTATTTGCAGATGCAGTGGTAATGGCGAATAGTGAGCAAGATTTAAAATGTAGTAATAAAATAGGTTTGAATCAAAGGAAAAACAAATTTTGCTTTTATATTTAATTTTTTTTTGGCAGTTTTTTCCAACCACACCGGGTAATCAGAAGTCTGTATATATAAGTATTGTATGTCTTAACAAATGTTTCTTTACCTTTATATGAAATGAATAAACTCTTAATGTTTTTAAATACTTTTCAAAATTCCTGTCATTTGATATTACATTTCACATTATGTTTTGGATTAATTAACAATTAAGATCATAATAAAAATATTACCATAACAGTATAAGGCCTGACCCTGACCCTGGCTCCACCACATTACTAATCAAGATGTATTCAGACACATAAATAATAAGTCAAGAGCACAATAACAACTATCAAGGAAAGCTGCATACTTGGGACACATTCTCCGCAATGAAAAATATGATCTTTTTTTATTTATTATCTTAGTTTAATAACCACAATTGAGTTTAAAAAACATCTACCGGTTTCGGAAAACACCTTTTCCTTCTTCAGGATATGTCAAAACTAACTAAAAATATAGCATTGTTTTTCTATTTATCCAGAATCTATTTTTAATTTTTTTAAAAAAAAAAAACAACAATTATTTAAAAAGTAAATTTAGTACCTAACTCAAATTGCTGCTCAATACAAATTTAGTCGAATAATTTTTAGGAAAAAATTTTAGAATAGGACTCGTAGTTAAATTTAGTTGGCTGTTTAGAATTTCCTGATTACTTTTACATGCTTTATTTATCTCCAACGATTCCAAATTATTTAATTTGTGACCTACACCGTTTATATGCAAAATTGACAATCCCAATTTTTTATCAAAACCATGACTATTTTCTATCAAATGATTAGCAAATTCTGAAAACCCACTATTGTTCAAACATCTCAAATGCTCCTTTACTCTTATATTAAAATTTCTACCCGTTTTACCAACATAAAATGCAGCACAATCCTTACAACTAAGTTTATAGACGCCAGAATTGTTAAATTTATCATCCTTGTCCTTAGAATTTATGAGCAAATTTCCTATACTATTATTTGTGTAAAATGCTGGTCTAATATCTCGTGGTAGGTGTTTAGATATTTGTTTCGAAAAGTTATTTATGTATAAAATCCTACGCCAATTATCATTATTATCATTATGTTTCATCTGTGATTTATATAAAAACTGATTATTATATTCTTTTAATTTATTTTTTAAAATAGTGTCTATCAAACATGTATTATACCCATTATTAACTGCTATTTTTTTTAATTGTATTCAATTCAATATTAAAATTGGATGTTGACATAGGAATATTGACTAAACGATGTATCATGGAGTGGAACCCTGAATGTTTATGTGATAATGGATGATTAGATTCATTGTGTATGATAGTATCTGTAAAAGTTGGTTTTCTAAAAATTTTAAACTCAATTTTATTATTATTTCTAATCAATGTTAGATCCAAAAAATTTAGGGTAGAATTATTTTCCATTTCTAATGTAAATTGTATTTTATTATTAAACAAATTAATTAAATTTAGAAATGTAGTTAGTTGACGTTGTGAACCCGACCAAATACACAATACATCTTTTACAACTCATTGTGCAATGGGAAATATAAAGCAGCAAAGGCGTATGTAGAAAGAGATTATCTTCATGGCGTAACCTCAGAAAGTAGTTCAATGTTCAAAATGTTAGTGATCTTATACAGGATAAATCAACATGGTGGCCAACCTTCGACGGAAGATGACACATAAAGAATAAATCTTGTTAAAAATTGTTAAGTTGTAATATTTCCAGTGTTTCACCAAGAAAAAGAATCCTTCGACTACCATGTTACACATGCTACACCTTTTATAACCTTTTATTAGAGCTGACATATTAGGTATGCAAAATTTTGGAAGGTATTTCAGTGTAAAATGTGTGAAATATTGCTAAAACATGTATAAAGACAACTATAAAATGCTAACTTCAGTTGCAAGAGAACGAACCGATTTTACCACTATTCAGGCGTGAAATAGTTTGCCGACATCATTTGAAAACAACCTGGATTATCAACATTTTAAAAAATGTCAATAATACAGTATAAGAGAGATTAATACTAACATCTCCTGCAGCTTAATTCCAAGCGTCGCTAGTTCAATAGAATATTGTTATTAAGGAGAACACATTCTTATTGTGAAGTTGTAATTATTCAGAACAGACGGTCTGTGATATTTTAAATACTAATTAAATGTATTCATTAGAAAGATATTTAAAATCAATTTTATCGAAAAATATTGTTATTGCTACTGGGATTTGAACCTGGATCTCTTCCCAATCCGGGGAAGGGAATTAACCGACTATGCTATATCACACAGTACTTTTTGACATATAGGTTTGAAAATTTGTCCTCAAAATGTACTGCATGCTGTTGCAATGCAACTGTTTAATCGCCATTTTGGTGATGCATTAGAAGGATTAACTCTATTGTAACCTTAACAACCGCACACTGCGTGTGGTTGACACGTAACGACTTCTTGGAAAATATTCTAGTAAATAAGTAGTGTTCAGCGAACAAATTTCAAGATTAAATTGTAATTACTCGTAAACCATCAGGGTGAGGTAAGTGGGAGGGGTATTATTCAACGCGCGCAATTTGTAAATTTGCCAGTCGCATTGAGTTACTGGTCAGTATTTAAAGTGCGGTGATTCATTGGTTCATGCGTGTCGCGCTTTTTGTACTCATTTTAATATTCGATGAGTAAGTGATGGGCTGAGCACGCAACTTATCTGGTGTTGGGTTTAAAAGTTCAGATAAGACAACAGTTAACCATACTCCTCCGAGACCATCAACGTCAGCAGCGACGCCAGAACATGTGGCTCAAGTTCAATGTACAATCCGCGTAAATCGATAAGGAAGATTGCAGCCTGTACTGGAATAAAAAAATCAACAGTGCATGTTATTTTGAAAAATAAACTACAGTTTCACCTATACAAACAGCAGTTTCTTAACGAAAATAACTATTCTTTACGAGAACGTTTTGGATCAGCACGAAGCTTGGAAACATATTGTTTACTGATGAAGCACATTTTCATATTGATGGCTATGTTAATAAACAGAACGTGAGATAGTGATACCCCGACAAGCCAAGGAAACACCATCAAAAACGTTTGCATTGTTCAAAAATGACAGTGTGGTGTGCAATTTCTGCCCGAAAGATAGTTGACCCTTATTTTTTTAACCAACGAGAGAGTCACTGCTGACGTGTATTGCCAAATGATTGGCGAGTTTTTGGTACTGCAACTGCTGTTTCCCGGGTTCGACAACAGAACACAATTTCAGCAAGGCGGAGCCACTCCACACACAGCTAGAGTTTCAATGGAAAGTTTTTTTTATTTTTTATTTAATATTAAACTTGGAAATTTTCCGGTGGACACCTTTACATGGAGTATCGTAGAAAGTTGTAAGAAGTGTCATAGTTTGCAAATTAAATACATCAGTTGCCAACACAGTTGAGCTTAGACAATCAGTAAAACTAACAGCAAAATTGTCAACTATCTCCGCTTATTCATTCTCCAAAGATAATATGAGAATAACATTGTAGTTTTTTTTTAAATTTAATATTAAACTTGAAAATTTTCCACTGAACACCTTTAATTTCTCTTCTCATAGCCTGCTAGTCTGGCATCGCATTAGAGCATCCTCAAACGAACATGCAGAGCGCTGGGAGAAACAGATCCCCAGTCCCACACATGCAACCTTCTGATCAACACTCTCATAAACAACACACCTCTTTTACTCCCAAACCAGAAATTCAATTAAGAAAAAATACTATGTACATTGCAACTCGACCCCTGCGACTAAACTAGATCTCTAATCACCGGAACTAATGACGCTCACAGTGACAAAGAAACGAGCCCATCCCTGCTCCCTTAGGGATTGATTCTAATCGTCGCGCAAACTTATCTCCCAGGGGTGATCAAGAAAGATCGGACCGTCCTGAAGAATGTTGGGTCCAACCGAAACTAAAGGTGTTTTTTTTAGAAGTTCATTTTTCGAATTGGCAGCACATTTTCCAGCGACAGCTGATTTGCGCTCAGTTTGGTTTGCCATTTCACCATGAATAGACTTACGCCAGAACAACGCTTGCATATTTATTTCGAAAATCGTGGTTCAATTCGCGAAATCTGCCATGCGGTACGTCCATTTTACAGTCGACATAATCGTCCATCTGAACAAGTAATTCAAATAACCGTAAATCGTTTTCGCACCACACATACTTTAATTGATAATACCTATCCGCAGACATGTTATACAGTGCGCACCAAAGAAGCTGTTGTTTCTTCAAAAATGATGCCGGCCAGAACATTACATTCAATGTAAAGCGCTATAGATCTATATTTGCTAACTTTTTTGTTCCCCAATTAAATGGCATTAATGTGGAAGAGCTGTGGCTTCAACAAGACAGTGCAACATGCCACACAGCGTGGGCCACAATCAATTTATTGAAAGAAACATTAGAAAAGCGCATAATTGACCTGTGAATTGGCCTCCAAGATCGTTTGATTTAACACCTTTGGATTATTTTCTGTGGGGATATGTGGTCTATGCCGATAAACCAGAGATGATATTAGAAGTCAACATTTTTTGCATTATTGTCAATGTACATCCCCAGCTGCTCCAAAAAGTGGTCGAAAACTGGACTTCCAGATTGCGCTTTATTTGAGCAAGCCGCGGTGCCCATATGCACGAAATCATATTTAAACACTAATGGCATTAAATTATCTTTCCAATAAAGCCAATATCATGGCCATTACCACGATTTTTATTTAATTTTAAAGTTCTATACCTATAAAAAAAAACAACCTTTAGTTGACATCTGTGTGACTACATAATAATATGGTTTAAAACCAAATATTATTTTATTTGTATCATACTTAAGGAGATCTTAGCACAGTTATGGATTTTGAAAAGGTCACATAGGTGATTCGACCGTATATAAAAAATGAATGAGAAAATGGTGTGAAATATATATATGACGTGAGTGTTGATGGCACCAGAAACAGAGGACGTCTGCAGAAAACTTGATCAGATAAACTAGATATTGGAAGACGTTCTTTTGAGAAGCCTCAACGAGTATGTATGAGAAGATTTATGAATGTGGATGAAGCGAAGTTGTGTTTCAGGACAGAAGAGTATGGCACTTCTAAGTTAGTATAAAATCGATTTCAGAGCACCACCCTTCCTACAATTCCGAATGCTATTATTGGTTTCTCTTTAATAACATTACATATAAATTTTATTGTAGATTAGCTGATTACCGCGCTGTGGTAACCGTAAGTGGACAATTTACAAAGTAATGACTCAATAACAAAGCTTCTATCAGAGCATTTACTTTAAAAATAATTATTAATATTTCAGAAGGATAGAAATGAATGAATACTCAATCCACCTTCAAAATACATATTCTACATTGATAACAAAAATAAAAAAATTACAACATTATAGGAAAATATATCGATACAATAATACAACATAAAAAATGAACCAACTGAATTATTAATGGTCGACCGATGTCTCGAGCGAGAATTGGAAAATATTTAATATATTTGGAGATTCAGGGTTGACCATACATTACACGGTACAGATTGTTAAACTATGCCCGATGTATTGTGCAACCAACATATTTAAAGACTAGAGAGTTTTGGAAATAATTTTTTTGACATACGTCATTGTGATTTGATCGTTTCGTAGTATTGTTTTATTGAATTTTTCAACTTGTGGAAAGATTGTATTATGTATGTAAATGTACAAAAAAAAATTATATTTCTGACATATTTTTGTTTGAGGCATGAATTGATCACTAATAACTTTGTGAATTACTTCCAAGGAACATAACTTCTGAAGTTTATTGCCAATAACTCCATCACCTTGAAGCTGCTCTATTAAAACGACCGGAAAGACAGCATAAGTGATTTTTTCAGCATGATAATGCCTGTCTGCATTTGCAATATATTACAGAAGCGGCTATTTAAGAGCTTGGTTGGGAGGTTATTCCACATTCTCCTGATCTTGCTCCATCAGATTTTCATCTTTTCCGCTCTCTATCCAATACTCTCCCAAGAAATCTTTTGTAAGTGGTAAGGCGGTTACTTTTCAAAATTGGCTTGACAACTTCTTCACCTCCAAATCACCAGACTTCTTTAACTGCGGAGTTGAAAAACTGCCAGAACCTTGGGAGACAATCGAAAACAATGCGGGATAATATTAATGATTAGTTTATATATTTTGTTTATTTAAAAAAATAATAATATTAATAAAAATACTACAAATTTATGAATCAATTCGTAACCTGTAATGCATCAGAGGAATCTTCCTGCAAAGATCTTTGAACAAACATTTTGTTTATCCTTTTTTTTGTATTTGATATTTCTGATACTTAACCTCCTTGCTGACCTAGAGATCCTCGCCGGTGTCGGCACAGTCCAGTGTTGATATTTTTTGCATAATTGATTAATTGTTTAGCCAGGTATTTCTCACACTTTCTAGATCTTCTGTATAACTTTTATGACAAAAGCGTGTAGATATACTTGCGTAACAAGAATAGCTGATACAATTAACACAGACTTCGCCATTCAAAACATTACAGATTAAAAATACACCATCAAAATTGTCACAGCCACGTCACTCTTTAAAACTGAGGAAGATCTCAATTAAACGCACTTGAGTAAAAATGTCTTTGTGCAAATGCAGATTTCGTCAGGAACATTAAAGAGGTAATTAATGTGCAAAGTGAATAAACATAGAAAAAATGACAGCAGCGTATATGATAAATGTTGCTATTTTCTGTCATTACATAACATTATCAAAAATATAACAATTGCAGCCTAAATTAATAAATATGTCAGCTGAGCACTCGAGGGTAAAGAAAAGAGTTTTTAAAAAATGACAAAAATATATTATTAAGAAAGGCTACCACCCTGATGTTCAAAAATCTCTTAAAAAATAAGTATGTCATCACATGTCGGCGTGCGACCGAGCTCACATGTCGGCGTGCGACCGAGCCGACTATTTAAACTATCTTAAGGTCTATTGTTAATTTGATCACATGGTACCGGCTCATCATTGTTTATTTGGAATGAAATATCTCGTTATGGTGTTGGGCTTTTCTTTTCTGAGGGGCGGGCGGGGGGTCAGGCTCCAGGAGGCTCTCAGCTCGTCCTGCATCTCACGGGGCAGCTCCCCAAACACCTGAGGGTCCACCGAGGGCGGAGGCTCGCCGGGGGCACTCAAACGCAGGCGAGATAGGTGCAAGTCGCCCACTCGCTCACCGACCGCACGTCTGACCTTCTTGGGAGACGGCTCCAGCTCTCCCGAAGTGTCCGCCTCGCCCCCCGTCCCGCGCATGCCGCCAGAACAATCCATGGAGGAAGCACTCCAGTCTGCTTCGTTTTCCAAGTCCATAACTGACTGCACCGACACGTCGTTCATCAAGTAGCCCGCGATGGAGCCTTTGCCGGCTGCCACTTCCTGAAACTTGGTGAAGGCCAATCCGATAAGAGTGAGGTGGAAAGGTTTAGAGAGGTCCACCATCTTGCGGAACAGCCTCATAATGAGGTCCATGAGCTTATCGCGCGCCTCCTGCGACAGCGCATCCGCCCCTGTGTCCCAGCGCAGTAGAGAGGGAGGAAGATTAGTGTGACGAGAGGCGCGTGCAGGGGTGCGTTGAGGTGTGTAGTGACGAAGCGTGACGCGCAATCCTCCCGGCCGACGTGCCTCCCCACCCACCAGCGCAACTAGGCGGCGCAACAGCACGCTGAACTTGTCCCTCACCTCACTCTCCACGCTGATAACCTTGAAACTGTCTTCCAGACCTACGGTGCCAGGTTTACCGCTGGCTTTGACCTCGGATCGGTCCACACCCAAGCTGAGGTTCTTGAGTTTAGCGGCAATATCGGGGCTGAAAGTATCGCGAAGCAAGCGGGGCTCAGCGGCTTGCAGCTGGGGTATGGTATGCAGCCCCAGGGCGGCCAGCGCTTCAGCTGTCTTGACGCCCACCCCTGGTATAGCGCGCACGGAGCCCAGCGAAGCGAGCAGTGTGCCAGCGCGCGCAGGCGGTAGTGAGGTCTGCTGATCGGGCCGATGCAGCGGGGTGGCCAGCTTGGCCAGCAGCTTGTTGTGAGCTATGCCAGCGCAGGAAGCGATGCACAGCCGCTCCCGCAAGCGCGCGCGCATTTCGGCAGCCAGGCGAGACGCGGCGGCCAGCCTCTGAGTGCAGCCGCAATCGCACTCCTCCGCCTCGTCCCCCTCTGTGCCCCCATACACGTGTCCCACGGGTGTCTGGTCAGGATCTTCCGCCACTTTGATATCGACAATGCTCGTGACGTCGATGAAATTTTCGTCCATCCCGAGCTTCTCCACCGGGCATCCATAAGATTGCAAGACCGAGAATATCTCATTGGACATCTTCCGGTAATGCTGCAGATCTTCTCCGCGGACCAGCGTCAGCCCGGGGCAGAGCCGCAGACCCTCAGTCACGGGCATGCACTTCTGGACCCCGAAGGAACGGGCGAGATAATTGCTGGTCACGATGATGTTCTTCTGCTGTATACCTAGGGGTCGCGACCTCAATTCGGGGTTCCTTACCATCTCCACCTGAGCGTAAAAGCAGTCGATATCGATGTGCACTATTGAACGTTCATGGCTGTCTGCTGTATCATTTCCAAAAACTCGAGTCTCTTCTCGGGCATTCCTGAAAATGAGACAATGAAATGTAAAACGGTATTTGCAGGCGAACAACAATAATGAAAAAACGACTAGAAATGTTGAATGTTATATTTTACCGATTTTCCATTTTGAAGACATCGAATCGGGCAATACAATTTCTTAGAAACTAAAGAAGTGCGAGCATTTACAATCGATATAAAAATAAAATACATTAGCAGATCGACGGCTGCTAACATCACGCCATGCCAATTTCGACCAATTCCAACCATAGACAAATTAATTTAAATGTCATAGATCGCAGATAATTTATAAAAGTATCTACCTTGTTATTGAACAATATTCTGTTATGAAAAAATGTTTTTTTTTTGTGTAATATGTATCACGCAATAATAGCTTTTATCATACTTTTAATCAAATAACTATGTCTCGTAACCTATCGTATGTGGTTAAATTTAATAATAAGATATTGTGTTGAAAATGTGTAAACTATTGTTATAAGTATAATAGTCAAATTCATAATTGAATTAACTAATTACTCTTAGAATTAGATGGATTTCGGTCCAAAAAATTTATGAGACTTTTTCGAGGCAGTTTTATTAAATTCAAATTTGCCACATGATGATTGCTAATCATGACCAACAACGACAGCACATTAAATTTAACAAATATATATTTTTTATTTGACACACTTCTTTATTGTATTTCAATACCATATATTTTATGTCACAACCAGCTAAAAAGAACACATTCAAAATATCTAATATGATACCCAAAGAAGCACAAAAATATTTGCTCTTGAGGTTTATAACATGTTTTAGAATCATAAAATATGCTCTTATATTATTTAATGAAAATAAAATGTTCAATTTAATGTGAATAAATGCTAATAAATCCATCATTATCAATAATAATCTTTCCCGTGAATCGGTACGGATTTCAATAAATTCTATTTAGACAACTTTAATTTAAAGGTTACTTGTAAATGTATCAGTAAAATTATCTGGTTTATTGATATATATACAAATTTAGTTTCCTAATTTTTTTCAGAAAAACACAAAAAAATGATTTATTTCATTCTCGTCGGTAATTGATCCCGTGATCTGTGATATAAAATCATAAGTGTATTATTTGTGACACACAGGCTTATAAAGACCGCGAGAGTCACAACTTTATTCAAATTCAACTTGTCGAACATATTCATTCGGTAAATAATTAGCGACTCATTTTTTATTTCGCTTTGAATGTTGCAATAGTTGCAACCAAACTAAACCGTCTGAACGTACCTTTTATAAACTAAAATTTGACCACAATGCAACGTTGTTCTAAACAGCTGTAGTTATCATAGATAAGAGATATACTGTAGTTATCTTTCGCGTAAGGGCCATTATTGCGTGTCTGACGTTTAAAATTGCAATTAAGATAAGCATGCACCATTTTATCAAAAATATTGTAAAAATCTTTAAAAGTTTATTTCAAAAATGTAATAATATTTAATCAAAATAACTTTTTTAGTTACATTATACTACATATAAAATAATAATATTCACAAAGTGATTGTAAACATTTTTTTTTGTGCTACTAAAACGATAATACACCTACGTTATATACGTTGTGAGTGATACCGAAGGCAGTTAAATGAGAAAGACATAACTTTGTGGTTCATTTCTTACAACACAGAAAGGTGTGTTTACATTTTTCACTTTGAAAACAAATCAACACAACTTGACGCGAGCCTGGTGCAGCTATGCTCTCGAAACGTGCTTTTGTCGCGTTCCTTTGTGATTTTTCGAATTTTACGACGTAATTAGTGTTTAGAACAAATGTTTTAAAATGCCTTGGTACGTTCCGTGGTCTGAAAATATTAAGAAGCGGGCGTGTAGATATCTGTTACAAAGATACTTGGGACAGTTTTTGGAAGAAAAGTTGACATTGGACCAGCTGAGCGTGGATTTATACAATGGCACGGGAACCGTCTGCAATGTCAGCCTTGATTGCGAGGTATAATTTGAACTCTGTCATCCGCTATCAATATTACATTTATGCGAAGGCAGTCTATTAGCACCGTTCTTTGTTATAAAATTTGAATTAATTTATTCCTAGAATTATTTAGCATGCTCCTATCGCTGATAAGTGCTTAATCACCTTTGATTAATAATACGCAAAACATTATCAATGATCATTTCATAGCCCGAGAATCTTTAATCATTTTTTCTTTTTTTTTTTTTTTTTTTTAAAAAAATAGAGATGCGTACACGGAATACATGTCACATCAATATTCTTACTATTTTCAAACTAAGCTAAATGCTTGTGCTATGAAAATAGGACTAACTTGCTGGTGTCCTGGAACGAGGCGCGAACCCCCGACCACTAGATCACTAGGCCAACGTCTTGACCACTACACCAACAAGCTACTCTAATTATAGGTTAACATTTATTACAGAAAAAAATATTTTATATTTTTATAAGTATAATTGCGCTGCAATCAATTAATAAATTTATTTAAGTCACATATTTTTTGTATGCATTTTAATCGTTTTGTTTCTCAAGCTGCTCATCAATCACCCCAAAGTTACACTAGACATATGCCTTAGTATCCCACGCAGATGACTCTTATCAGACATTCATCATCATCATCGCTATTGGCTTTACAACCTCTGGTGGGGTTTCTCTCCAATCCTGGATACGTAAGACAGATATGTTTTTAAGGACATTGTTGCGCTCCACCTTACTTTTGGCCTTCCCAGACTGTTAGTGTTGTGTTCAGCAATGATTTCAGTGATTGCTATTCGGTCATCCTCTCTACACGACCCCGAAGTCTTCGACCTTGCTTTTAATCACTTTTCTTATTAAACACTGAGACATATTTATTTTAATCACTTTTCTCATTAAACTAAGTCTAGAGTACATTGTTTTAGTATCTATTAAACATGAGAAAATAAAGTTCATAGAAAAATAAAAGGATTAATGAACATTTCTGCCCACAGCATTTCCGCTGCAATATCTCTTAATAAGTCCAAATAATTAATTATTAGTCTTATTAAGGAGAACACATTTTTGTTGTGAAGTTGCATTTTCAGAACATAGTTCTGTGATATTATAGTACAAATTAAATGAATCAACTAGAAAAATATATGTCTATCGAAAAAGCATTTTGTTGCTACTGCGATATTTTAAACTAAATATTTTTTACGTAGATAGTATTTTTTCTGTATATCTTTCTAGTTGATTAATTAAAATTGTATTAAAAATACCACAGAACTATGTTCAGAAAATGCTACTTCACAACAAAGTGTTCTCCTTAAAAAATAATTGCACTTTTTACTGTTAAACCTTATTATACTCCGTTCAAATGTCCCATATCTAACAACATAGGTAAGCACGATTGGTTGCATTATCCATTGGTCGATTGGAGTGATTTGATAAAGCAAAATAAGATCCCCGATCTCAATGTTTATAGCTACTATTTTTTGGGCATTAATTGTGTAACAATTTCTAGATACTTTGAAGAGTTTATTCGATGTACGTTTGTTATTTATTTGGTATAGAACACGCTATATATCCATGTCATTTACAAGTGTCGTACACCCTGTTGTACCCGTTGTATCCCCGTCACCTCTACCTTTCAACGTCTAATTACTGTAGTTGTATATTTTTAATATAACATTAAAAATATTTTTAGTCCGAAATAATCATTGTCTGTAAAAATCGTGTCCAAAAAATGTGTCTGGAATAGTCAATGTCCAAAAACATCCTGTCCGGAAAAATCCGAACACCTAATCTGGATAAATTCACTGTATATCTCAATCATGCTTGCTATTAGCTGATTTGCCTTGCTCAGCTCACTAAAAAGAGTGTGACGCTCTATCCTCTCTGCCTACCCTCACTGGGAAACGGCATGATGGTAAGTAAGTAAATAAGTAAGGTCACTAATATCTTAAAAATAGCTAAAATTATCAGTCTGAATGTAATTGACCATATCCTGGGTATTTTTCTCCTTACCTACCAAAATTAATATTATATCAGCATGCAAGAGTCAATGCTGAAACCATTAATGGTGATCGCTATCCTCACATGTTGGAAAACTTCTTGGTGGCCGAAGTGGGTTGATTGGGCCTGCAACACATGCGGTTTCAACAGGACGATGCCCCACAGACACAGCCCGAGCTACGCTTGAAATTTTGCGAGAAATCGGCCTGGAACATAATATTCACACTCTATGTAGTTAAGGAGTTTGAAAACAGGCGATAAAATAGTAATATTGACTACCAACAAAGATTTTGACTTAGCCCATTGCTGTTCTTCTTATAATAGTAATAATAATATTGTCAGGCCCTCAATGAGCTGGGCGAGGCGCAAGGCTGGCCCCTGGAGTTTGTGGATGGCTTCATGCAGCAGGTGGATGTGTCCATCCCCTGGGCGACGCTGCTTAGAGATGATTCCTTCGTGCAGGTAACTGGGCTTGCCATCACTGTGCAGCCCAGGCAGAGAGCACAACCTGGTGAGTTAGTCCTGCCACTAATCTTGTGAAATATTTAAATAATTTATTCTGATTCCATTCAACTCTGCATTATAAAGTAATATAATTAATAAAATAGGCATTTATTTTAATGTCACAAGCATGATTACTGCCTTGTAAATTATTTTATAGGCAATTTTTCTGTGTTATTATTAAATTAAGGGTGAGCTTTCATTTTTCCAGTTTGAAATTTGAGAAATTATACACGAATTAGATATGCTCTCAAGATGAGGCTAATAGTTAAATTCTTATAAGTATCAGAGAAATAATTAATGACATTATTTATTAAGTAAATCATGCGAGAGAGGAAGGTGTGAATAGAAAGAGATGACAATAAAAATGTTGATTTTCTCGCATTTGATGTAAGTGTCAAAAACAACTCATATCTGGAGTATTTTCCATGTTGATTCGAATAAGGTTCTAATCCTGGTGGTGCAACAACAATTTTTTTCTATAAAATTGATTTTATACCAAATTTTCAATAAATTTACCCTAAGCCAACCCCTAATCAGTGAATTTGGTATACCACAGGGGACAGTTTTGGGCCCGCTTCTTTTTATAATTTATGTCAATGACATTTTCAAACTAAAATTAAACGGAAAAATTATATCATACGTCGACGACACTGCTATCATTGTTGACGGACAAGACTGGAACACTACAAACGAGCATGCAAATAACGTCATGAATACACTCAAATCCTGGTTCGATAGTAATTTACTTTCTTTAAACTCTGAAAAAACTTATTATATTCCCTTTTCAATAAAAAGTCCTAAAACACCGCTCCATATAAAAATTACTATACATAACGAAAACTGTAACAAAATTACCTGTAACGACTCTTGTACAAATTTAAGCCCAAAAAAAGAAATCAAATATCTTGGTGTAATTATAGATCAAAATTTAAAATGGCACAGTCACATTAACAAATTAGTGAAAAGAATAAGAAAATGTATCTATATATTCATAAGACTAAGGAACATTCTAAGTATAAATAATTTAAAAAATGTATATTTTGCTATTGTTCACTCACTACTCCAGTATGGAATAATTGGGTGGGGAGGAGCATACAATAATATAATGAACTCAGTAAAAATAATACAGAGAACAATTATTAAAGTGATATCAAAAAAAAGATCAACTTTTTCAACACATACACTTTTTGCAAAATTCCCAGTCCCCAAAATTGAAAACATTTACAAAAAAACCTCAATCAATCAATTAATTAAAGAAAATATCACTAGAAAATTTGAAACAAGCACATCATTAAGATTTAAAAATAACTTTAAAATCCCTAAATGTAACACCAAACACTATCAGCATAATTCTATATATTTAGGGATAAAAAATTTCAATAGCCTCCCTACACAAATCAAGGAAATAAAGGATATAAAAGAGTTTAAAAAGAAACTAAATGAACACTTCAAAAACACATAATTGGACAATAAACAATATTACAGAATACTTCAGAAGCACACAAAGGGACAATGAATAGAATATATAAAATTATATAAATTATTGTAGTGTAACTCCCTCTCCAAGCATAAGAGCTGGTCTCTTTTTTGGAGAGGTAAGCGAAGTAAAAACTATGTATGTATATAACATTTATTTTGTCATTGTATTTCGCTAATTAAATAAATGAATAAATAAAATATGTGTATCTTTCTAATTAATATTTAAACAAATAATGTTTGTAATTCGGGGTTAGGTCCCTGCCATTGAGAGTTATTATGATTCATATACCTTCTTATATCCTGTAACATTATTTTCATTTGAAGCTTAAGGTTACTCACCACAAATTTATACATACTAATAATTGTAATAAATGATTTAAAAAAAAAAGATTAGCATGTGAGACCCCCCCCCCCCCACCTACTGCAATAATACTGTATATCGGTTTTTACAAATGTTGATAGACAGATGGAGCATCGCCCGTCTTGTTACAGGGAAGATCACTTAGAAGTTGTGCATAATAGTATTTTTATTTATTTTATATGGTTGTTTAATATATTATTCGACACCCAAGAAGATATACTGTATTTTTACGAGTATAAGTCGTACTCTAAATTTAAAGACATAATTTTTTGAAAAAAAAGTTTGTATTGATATATATTATTACTGAACATATAGCATTACTACTGAACATTTCAATGTCTGAATCAGCACTTTCTTCATAAATTGAATTATCTTCAGTCTTCTTGAATGACTTCTGTTTTGATACTCTCCCAAGCATGTAAAACCCACTCACAGACATGTTTGATACTGGTTCTTATAATTCTTCTTGTTGGTGTCAAATATTGACTTGCAGTTATTGTCATCCACTTGTTCCATTCCTCATAAATTGCTTACTTGAAGGGTTTGTTGATACTGACATTCAAAGTACGAAGTATGAAGTTATACATATGCCCAAACATTACGCTCTATACTAGTATCTAGTGTCACGTCCGTCCATAGTCGTTTGTCATAGACAGAAGATGAAAAAGCAAATATGTTTTGTAAGTACCTAAACAACCTGCAAATATTTTATGACTTGCGAATTTGACTTGCAGTGTATGAGTTGCAGGTTTAGTGTTTTAAAAATATTGGGCAAAAAGTGTGACTTATGTACAACATTGTGGCATTTGTAACTCAGATCTGGCCAAAAACGATATACAGTGTTGCGGGTGTAGTCTCATGTCTTATATATTTCTATATCATCTATTTTTTGTTCCAGCTACATCTATGTTGGAGTCCATGTGGTCCTCCATGACCTCCTCCATGCAGCTGGCTGCGGAATGCTTGCAGCAGGGAGAGGGAGAAGGGGAGGGACCCGCCCCGCCGCAGCCTGTGGAGGGGATTGAGCTCTTTGCGCAGACCATAGATTCAAGTACATGCTTTTTATATGGTTAACGCCTAAGTTTTAAGTTATTAATTTTTTAAGGTTTAATTATTGAAGACTATTCTTACATTGGGTGATAATCTTGACCGTGATGCGTGTACATGTACTCTCCTCTTGAAGGTTTGACCGTAAAGATCGGTATGTATCAATCAATTATTAATTATCAATTCTGTAATTTTACATTACTTGAGATGAGTCTCATCCATGTTAACACACCAAAATGATGATGACAGTGGACATTTTGAGATTTGTTTACTTTTGGTTTAATTATTTCTAGTTCTCGATGATTAATTGCAGAAGATGACATTTGAGGCTTGCTCTCTTAGTTTTGTCATAATGAAATTAATTTAAGTGTGTTGATAATACCTTTAACTAAGCAATCACTCCATTCGCGTTGTGGGTTCAATTTTAGAACTAGGTAAGAATATTGAAATGGAACTTGTTCATGAATCTGATCCTTACTGCGGTTGTTTCCGTTCTAGTTCTTTGCCGAGTCAAGGTGAGGTTCTCAAATACAAAAATTCGTATGGAACACGTTCCTAAAGATAGTCACACGGGCGTGGCTCTAGAGATACATATTAAAAAGTAAGTATAGTTATTTTTAAAATTTATTTATCAGTTTATACCATTAAATTATATTTGATAATTATTATTTAATTTGACAGTAAAATATTAAAACAAATATTTCAAGAACATATATTATATATAATATATATATTTAAAATAAACTAAACCATCCGAGCTACATTTTTATCACGACTATTATTTACCATAGGCAACAATAAAAAATGTTTTCTTGAGGAACCTGACATGAATTTGTCAATATGTGTAGGTACAGTGAGGTGCGGGACGCGGGGTGCTGGATGCCGATCGTCACTTTAGTGATGGAGCGTGCACTGACCAAGTTAGACATGTCTTATGCGTCTTTATGCTGTTCGTGATGATCAATGTTTTTTCTCATTTTTAGTATATATACATATATATATGTACTAAAAATATATTCACTTATATATTGACCTCTCCTACGTAAAGTATCGTAGGTATAAAATATTTCTCATGTACATATTTGATACTTATTTACATGGCAGATTTAAAAAATATATATATTGTACTCTATGACGTAGGTACTAATAAACATAATATTTTTAAAATTGCAGCCATTTAAAAATGTATCAAATATGTGCAAAAATACTAGAATGATTAAAATAAAATATTCATATTTGACCGTCTTAAAAATGGCAAAAGTCTACATGTACAGTGAGTTTACAGCATCGGAACGCGCGTTTTTATTTTAGCACTGTAAGGGAAAGGTTAATTTAGTTGTGATTTACACCTGTTGATGAGAGGGACTGCACCTCTAGAAACAATAGTCATGACAAAAATATAACCCAGATGTGTGTGTAGTACATAGTTTAGTTTATTTAAAATATTAACAAACAAGAATTTCTGTTGATTTATCAATCAGGTTGTGTACCTGTTATATAAAATATTATGTGATGTCATGTTTGTATAATTGTGCAATAAGTTTTTATTATTTAAAACATAACCAAAAAGAAAAGTGAATTAATTCTGTAACAGTGATATCTATGTTAATATTTCAATATTAATAATGTCATTGTGCAGTTACATACTAATGGTGCCCTAGTAACAGACAAGTTTCATTCAAATAAATGTATAGTTATTGTTACACATTTTAAAAATTTCAGTATCGACTATTTGGATGAGGCAGGATCCGATCCCCCTACGGAGCTTCTTGAAGCTGAGAAAAATAAAACATATATCATCTCCACATTTGCCACCAAGAAGATTGCCTTCGAAGGAGTCACATTCCACACTGATGAGTTTCCATCAAAGGCCAGAACATTCTCCCGTTCTGTGATAGTAGAATCTTCCAATCATGCTTCTGCCGAAACAACGAAGAATATAGATATGGAGAATCAGCAAAAAAACATAGAAAGTTTGTACCGGTCGTGCAATGTGATGGAGTCTAGTTTGGATGAGAGAGCAAAGACAGACAGTGCGTCTGCGACTGATACAATAGCCGGAATGAGTAATTTGTCACTGGAGCCGGAACCGATAATGTTTGCTCGTTTGGCAGGCCGGCAGGAGATGAGGATCCGTATGAAACAGTCTCAGGAGGCTGCTGGTCCCAAGGTCGATTTCCAATTGACCCTGGGTTCCCTTACACTTTTCCTCAGCCCTCGGCAGTTCCACATCCTCATGGAGCTGGTCGAAGGTCTGGCTTCGCCGCATCTGGAGGATAACAGGTTATTATTAACCTTTTTCTGCCATGAGCAGTATATATAACTACCTAATTCGAAATTTAAAGGATCGAAAATAAAATTTTTGCAAACTATGTTAATTAGAAATTTAAGAAACAAAATAAATTCATGTAGTTTGCAAAAATTCATAAAAGGGTGCTAATTTTATATAAAATACACATTTTTTCATATTGCAATAATACAACTCAAAAACACATAATTATGCAAAAAGTCGCATGCATTCTTAATTTTTTTTAACTTTGTTATTCAAAATTTTATATAATTTTTGTGATTTATGGCACGATGCTCTGAAAATTATTTCACATTGTGAATTACTGGGATGTTTTTTATTGCTAAGCATTAAAAAATATTAGTGTTAAGCATCTCCATTTTCTAATCATAAATATTGTAAAGGTCGACTGCGAGCATATTTTTATTTTTATTTGTAGAGTGGTTGCACAAATGATGAATATCATTTCAAACATAAGTAATTTGTTGATGCATAATATAAAATTCCTAATTCACGGTATCATATTAAAAAGTTATAAAAACACGTTAGCATTCTTTTTTTTAAATATGAATATGACACCAAATCTCGGAATACTGAAACGCCAATGCTAATGCTCGATGATCACTGACGTGTATTGAATAATTTTCTAATCTTACATGTCTAAAATGTTTAAAAAATGTATTGTATTGGTTTATTAGTCAAAATTAATACTTTTTTCTTTTTCTACATTTTTTAAGATAATTAATCTAAAATGTGAAACTACTATATATATAACTTTTGTTCAAAATGTATTTTTTTGAGTCATTCCTTACTGGATGTGTATTTAGCTTGCTCACAGCAGTGGACCATATGTCTTGCCCAATATGCAATAAGTTTTGAAAGATTATTTATTAAAAATATGTAAATTTTTCATCTTCAAGTAATGTTCCCTCGCGTCACCCGGGGCTGGAGTGTAAGCCCATGCGACCCATGGACTACGAGCGGGTGGAAGCTCAGTTGATGGTGGGCCTGGCCGCTGCAGGCGGGGCCCGAGGTTTAGCCCGCGGACACGGCTGGAGCACAACCAACATGGGTAAAGTTCACAACATACATGTAACATATTTTATCGTTTTATTAAAAAATTGTTACCAAAATATCGAGATCCAGAAGGTAATAGACTTATTTAGATTTTATTAGTACATAATAGAGTCCTGATACCAATAATGGAAGTGAAGCCTGGAGCCGGCGAAAGAAATCAAATAATCATGTAAATCAAATAATCATGTAATAATCAACAAATTAGAAATGTGACGCTGATCTTAGCATAGTGAAGAGGATTAAGAAAGATTCTCTTGTGCAGTGTCGAAGACGTATGAATGTGATTGAGCCGACAATTCACTCTATCCTCTCTATCTCCCCCTGCGGAAACAGCGTGATGTTAAGTTAATAGTTATAATAATGATTTTTAGATATATATCCTTTCAAAGAATTCTGATGTTCTTCAAAGATTAAAATCATATGTAAATTTTCAAAAAATTAAGTTTAAAGTCAAGAAATTTGTAGATATTCAGGAAATATCAAGACTTTATTATTCATTTGCAAACTGCGCCATTTAATTCAAGTATTATTATTTTAATTAGTAATTTATATAGATTTTTTTATATGGTTTTATTATCATATTGACTATATATTATGTATTTGAAATGAAATTTGTTACCTACCATGAAGGAGTTATCTTACAAAAATAACCTAATTAATAAATGCACATAGTGTTAAATTTTACACCTAAATGTAAAAGTTATATTTACATTAATTTATAACTCAAAGATTAATATAAAGTTGTCAACATAGATGTCACAGAAGGTAATTGTATAACACAACTAGTAGTGTATGATGAAGCCTGAATTGTTTTATTTATCTCGTGCAGAGGACAGTGACCAGGAAGACGAGGAGCGCTTCTTGCCTCTGAAGCGGCGTGATGACGCCGGCGCTGGCGGTACGACCGGGTGGGACAGTCTGGCCTCCTCTTTCAGCAGCAGCGTGGGCTCCAATGCCAGCAGTCTGGGCTCCCTAGGCACCGCAAACACCAACAGAAGAAGAAAGGGTGAGTAATTATTAATTTAAGCATACTTAAAAAAAATAATACAATTCAGGATAATCGAGGGTATATGTACAATACTGATTCAATAATGCAAGGTTTATTTACACATTCATCTTAGTGCGTTAATTTTGCCGTCTCTTCTCATTTCTTGGTTCTTTAGATATTCTAATGTGGTTATAATTTTTTTATTTATTATTATTAAAAAAAAAAACATTGTCGCAGGATCGCATACAGCTGAAGGAGATCCATCTGCAGAGGTGTCTCAAGTACACGTAAGGATCGCGTCACTGGCCTGTATTCTACTCCACGAGGTAAGTTATTCTCTCTTCATGGTGGACAGAAATGTTGTAGGGCATTTTGAAATGGAAATTATTATTTTTTTGTTACTTAATCATAATCAATCTAATCTACTTTAAACGCATCACATGCCAGAATGTAATTAAAGAGTAGAGTAAAAAATATATACCCATTAAAAGTATATTCAATAGTAAACTAATTTTAAAATGGCGGACTCTGTTTCAAAAGTCATTTGTCACATTGATACTGTAAATAATGATATAATGATGATGATGATAATGATGAATAAAGCCATAAATAAAGCATAAAATTGTATGTATTGCCGATGGTGAATACATATTTAAAATAAATCAAATTTTCAGGTATTTGATGATTATCCGCCTTGCCACACTGTTTGGCGGGATTAACTTTGACAATAGTAAACTTGACGTTTGAACGACTTGGAAACGTTTTACCACGAGCAATGGTAAAATTTTACTACTGATCAAACAACCGACACTAAGTGTGAATCTTAGTTTATTATGAGATTTTTATTTTATTTAACTGAATTTATGGGCTGGTATGATGCATATGTAACACATTGTAATGATCTAGATCGGTGACTATAATCCGTTTTGGAGAGATATTAATGATATACAATATCTTTGCATATCAAAAATCCACTTAATGTGTTAATACAATAATAACTGTTCTTATTCCCACATTTCAGGATATTCTTACACTCTCTGCCTCGATGAACGGAGAATGTCTGGCCGCGTCCAGTGTGAAGCAGATGAAAATAGCATCAGAAGAATTTTTCACCCAAATGGGACTATTTGCCATCGGCGGCTTCGGCAGTAAGGATCTTAAAGAGGCCAGCAAAGCGTTTGATGATGCGGTCAAATTGAATCATTTAAGGTTTGCTGCTTTATTGACTACGTATTACATGAATATTTATTTATTATTATTATACACACCCTATTTAGGCATTAACATAATTTGTAAAATAACAAATATTCATCAGAAGTGCAATACACAAAGCAAAAAATTATATAATGTCAGCATGTTTTTTCATTATCAAAATTAAAAATTAATATGAAATGTGAAGTAATGCAATTTATCCACCACCATTGAGTTGAGACACAAAAAATTGTAATAATGTAGTCCTATAAAGAGTTAAATTTACAGCAAAGATGTTGACTACTTTTGCATATTCATTCTCCAAAGAATGCAATCTGGGGACTGCGGAGTTAGATAATGCAATGTGTTCTGACATTACCATTGTAATTAAACAATGAATTGTGTCTCGATAACCTCAATGATGCGTGAGTTTCAAGCAGACCAACAATCTGGGAGCAGTCTTGATACCATTGATGATCCTGTATAGAAATGTAAGGTCGGTCATCGTACGTCTCACTGATAATTTTAACAATTTCAGACGGCTAAGGAGATAATCATAATTGATATCCTCAGAGCGTATATTTAATTTAAAATTAATGAATCTTAGAAATTTTATCTGGATTCTTTCAACCGTCGTCGAGTGAACAAAGAAGTGTGGCGACCATATGACCGAATTAAATATTAAATATCAGGCTGTGCAATCGGAGATATTGTCGTCCATCTTTCAAAAATGCGTATCTTTTTTTGAGTTACGACTGCAGTTATATTGCCCAAACACATGCCAACAGGCATATCTGAATTTTATTCCAGTGAAGTAATATTACATAAAATCATTTTGATATAATCACTCTTATTTCGATGCGTCATTCTTGCAATTGATAAGTGATATTTATGGAATAAAAACACCTCACACTGTCTTTAAATCAAAGAAAATCCATATAAATCGGTAAGGTTCAATATATCGTTGTTAATATATCGTCTGCTGTAAAATCAACAAATTGGAGATACGCCTCTTTGAAAGATGGATGTTGAAGAAATGATATTTTTTGAAACCGGTAGATGTATTTAATTTATTAAGTGGTTAATAAAACATAGTTGACAATCTAAAATAATGGATTTTAACCACAATGTTGATTTTGCTAATTTTAAGAATACTTTTGATTTAGTTCCAATTCGTTTCAAATAAATGCTTTTTTGTAAAATTCCACTTCCTTATAGGCTCATAGCTGCCCCATTGGTGTTAGAAGCCAGTGAAAAGACCAGCAACAGTGGCTCCTGCCTCTCAGGTCAACTGACCATGGCTCGTCTGCAGCTGACAGAATGTCTCCGGAATATGCATGCTTCTACTCCTACCACATCCTCTATTCCGCTACTGACTTTCTCTGCCATCGGTGAGTAATCTTTGATATTCGTCATTTTCTTGAATAGGATTGTTTTTATTTTCCATCTCGTTATAATTTTCTCATCCGGGATTTTTGCCGAGTTACAGACCAGAAAAAGACCGACGGATATGAGTCAAGTTTTATAAACACAATGGGCAAAACCCCTGATGTCAAGATTCACTTCAAGAACACACAGAGGGCTGGTCGGGGATCTGGTGAGCGAAAGTATGTCCATCCCAGGACCGAAGTCAGGTAAAATATTAAATTCTAGGTGTATTTTCTTTATTTATAATTATGATGGGCTTACAAAATTAGAGAAGCAATCTTGATATTTGAATTTGTTTTTCTTTTCATTTGAACGCTAACCTTACGAGGATAACCGATGATGAATATCTGAAATAGAATCATGTGTACATAAATAGATGTCATTGCAGAATCATTCAATCAGAATTTATTATAGAACAATACCTGCTTGTACACAAATAGGTAATTTTATTTAAGGCTATATTGTATTAGGTCATTTTAACCCTCAGACGGCGGATAAGATTTTCGGGAATTGTTCCCCTGGAAAGGCACGATTTTTAAACATTACGATACTTTCATGCAAAATTTAATTACGCCGCACACATAATATATAAATCTACAGAATAAATTTTATAATGTGGTCAAATGTTTCAATTTCACGATAAAATAATAAAAATCAGAATTTGTAATGTATAATTATGTGTAAAAAATATATAGAAAAAGAAATTACCTCAAAAATGCCGCCTCCATGAAAATAATCACTCACAGAATATTGAGTGTAAGGTTTATCGTAAATATTTTTTCATGTATATTGGGAATCAACTTTTAACTATATTTCTCAATCATTAAAGAAATCCTTGTCTTAACCATATTCTAAACAAATAAATCTAATCGATGCACTCAAAAACTATCCCGGCACGAGCACTAACACAAGCGCACCGGTATGTTCACATTGGTTAGGGTGACCACGTGATAGTATTGCCGAGACATTTTTATTTTGACTAAAAATGTTGGATTGTGTGGTATGCTTTGAAACATTTAGTGGAACATAAGGCAACTTCACAGTCACTACACCAATATCAAGTTGAAATTCGTCGTTTAGGCTGTCGCAAAGTATTCGCACATACAAAACACCGCCGGTACACAGATTGTCTCTTGGAATTTGGTGTTTGCGGAATATCTGAGAGAAAATGTCAAGCACTCAGTCTCAAAGGATAATTACTACCTTGTCTAGCTCTCGACGTTGAGTCTGGATGGTGAAATTTTTGTAAAATTTGCCTGATTACCTCTAAGTGAAAACCAGTCAAGCACACATCCTTTTTACTTTTATATTTATACATCGCGTGAGCATTGATTAATATGATGTCAATTGTACGGAACGCGATCTTCTTGTACCGCTTAATTGTTTTTCTCACACATTCCACAAAAGATATCATCATATCTGACTTATCCACAGCGCCCGTGAGCTTATATAAGCTTAATATAGATGATGGTTTCGAAATAGGAATTTTGGTTTTGTAATTCACTTTTCCCGTTTCCATTATAGAAGCATCTTGTGCAATTGTTAACATGTGCACTTCTCTTTTATCGTTCCATTTTACAGCAAGTAAATATCCTGATGCCTTCGAGTCGGTTTCACCTTTTGGTACGTCTCGTCAACACACAAATTTTTGGATGGATAAAAGTATTTTTTGAAATTGTTGCACACAGAATTTACAAAATCTCTTATTTTATGGATACAATCGTCTTTTTTTTGTTCTTTATTATCAGAAAAGTGAAGAATACTGAGTATAGCTAAATAACGATTCCGTGGCATCGTCTCGCCAAAAATTTTGATGAAATAAGCTTATCTGTAGTCCAGTATTGGCTAATTCTACTTTTCTTACTCCTAACCATGAGCATAGTCAATGCAATAAATATATACATTTCTTCAACATTCACGTTTCATTTATGCATTCGAGAATGCGGACGGAATGTTTTACTAGCTTTAACATCCTCATAGTAACGGTTAGTTTCAATCACTATACTGTTTACGATATCTCCACTTAAAAATAATTTGAAATAGTCCAGTTCCTGACTCTTCATTGAGTTGAGTATTTCGTAAACCAGATTGTTGATTAAAGTCATGTAATACTGGACTGAAGCTACTACCATCGTGCCACTCAGGCGAGAAATCGTCCAATTCTATTTCTGCCGCGGAATCCAAATCCATTACTTCCGAAATATCTATCATCGTCGTCACTCATGGAATAATCAGAATCAATGTCTATAACGTACTGTTCTACCTCTTCGTCATTCATGGTTGACATAGTAAGATAACATATATTTTTAAATTAATAATTATGACAAAAAGGGTAACGTCAAAGTTCACAAACCAAATAAAAAATCAATGATGAGTTAAGAGCTCTCTGTCAACTAAATGTTTATAAACAAAAGAAAAGAAAAGCGAGTCATATAAATCACGGTTTCAAAAGCAATAACAAAATAGGCATCCGAAGATAAACACACACCGACATCAAAAGCATGTACTGACATGGCGAAGTGGCACGACCTACACACAGCTAAGCGCGTACGGAACTGTGTGTGTGACGGCCGATTAGAGCAACGAAATTTGAATGGAAACGTGTTACAAAAAAGCTGGTAAATTTAAATCCTCTTATAAAAATGATGTTTTTCAGTTGTCAAATCACAGAAAATAGATGAAACCATTCAATGAACTTTTTTACTTCAGTCTTTTAGCGATATTTTTACTTAATAATTGAAGATGAAAAGGATTAATTCTTCCGAGCTGCATATGTAGTCAGCCGTCCCGTGGGACCGAATATCTCGAGCTGCAAATGTAGTCTCACGCACACTGAGGGTTAAATGTTAATTGTACTAAGTTTACACATATCACTTCCCTAAAGGAAATAATAATTTAGACAAGCCTTATTTATCTATAGTGTTATTGTGAATCAGTGTAAATCAAATTGTCATAAATCAAGGTTGTATTTGATTGTGTAGAGTAATGTCGTTATTGTAATGTCGTAACCTCTGTTGTTGTTTTTGATTATTTTTTGCATAATACATTTGTGAAATTCAATGCGATTTAGAATTGAAAGAAATTGTAGATCCAAATATATTTTGTAATTTCAAATATTGTGTTCTGTTGCGATAGTTCTGTCGTTTTAAAAATATTCTCATTTTGATTGTGTTCTTGTGCAGTGTCAACCTGGAGGCCTGCACTGCGGAGGTGGACATCTCCATCGTGGACCGCTTGGGCGCCCTTCTGTATCCGCAACCCGTATGCTTTAAGCCCTTGACCACCCCGGCTGAGGAGGCTGCTGTCCCTGCAGGCCCCCACTCGGAGAAGATATCGGATCACCAGTGTGAAGTGAAAATCCTCTGCCCAAAACTCTGCATTAGATTGAGGTATCAATCACACACGGCAATGATACATTATTTTTAATTTCTCTTAAAAATAGTAATTTGAGTTATCAACCAATTTTTATATATATATGTATACAGTAAAACCTCATTATTAAAACTCCGCTAATTCAAATTAATTTTCAGACACTCACACCATGAATTAACACATTTTTACATCACATAATTAAAAAATTTGCATTTTTTTTTTCATGAGTTTTGTAATTTTTTATGATTTTTATGTTAGAGATTTTTCCTCACTTGAATTTTAAATTAATGGGGTTTTACCATATTAACAATTGTACATTAATTACCCTCAGTTCCCAGATCCAGAACTACACATGATTAAAAATAAAGGAAAAAGGTTAATTTAATTCGTTCAGTAATCATGATTCTAGAAAGATGCGTCCTAAAATATCATCAGGCAAGACAGGGATCAGTCACTTACATACGGTGATCATTTGTCTTTTAGCAGATGTATCTAAACAAGGAGACTCGCTCATCTATTCTAAGTTGAACCAAGATTATTTTTTCAATTTTCTCTGCCTTATTCTGCTGGTCATTTCCAGATTCCCCGTAGCCGACTTACGCCCGCCGCACGACATGTCCCGCCCTGCCTGGTGGCAGCGAAACGTGCGGCCCGATCTGCTACTCGCCTATTTGACGCAAGCTGCTGTCACCGTAAACTCCGGGGACTTAATTATACGTTGCAGACAGCTCCGTCTCTGTTACTCGGTACTGCATTCACTCCTATATCACATTTGCCTTCATTTGGATGTTTCTAGCGCATTTTTACTGAAAATTTATATCTCATGATATTTTTAGGAGTCTGAAGGAGATAATGAAATACATCTGGGGACAGCATCTTCCGACGAATCCACAAGTGGAGCTGATCTTAACACTGTATCTTCTGTAGGGTGGCCCACGTAAGTGACAATTTGACTGTAATTTTAACATATCGACCCTTCAGAATAATAACAATCTGACACTGACACTGTTTTGAGATAATGAGTTCAAAAGTGTTGATTGAATTTCAACATATATTCATGAATATTTTGTTTTGAGTATGCTAATATGATCAGTTTTAAGATCTTAACTTATTTTGAGAATTATCAATGACCACTGTGAGGTGAGCGAAATTAAAAACATTGTAAATTAGCAATAATGATCCATAAATTAAAATAAATAACTGATGCAGTTGGAACTTTCAGCTCTTGCTATTTCCTTTAATATCCTTTAAATAGAGTTGGTGTGTATGGAAGAAATAAAGAATCATGTATTTGAAACCTTTTTCACGCAATAACTCAATTTAGCCCAACATTTTAATTGGAATCTTGTTATTCTAAGGGGTCAATATTCATGATAAATGTCACCTAATCATAGCATTCTGATTACCCTGTAAAGTCCTAAAGGTATTCAGAAGAAATGCTGCTCATGAAACTCACACAGAGGTACGGTATTAATACGAAGCGTGCTTCGTTTGTTTGTTATCTTGTGGAATTTAAAGGCAGAGCAGAATGATCAATTAATATATACTGAATTAACTGTCAAATTTATAAAATTATAAGGCAAAGTTTCATTTTTTCATATGTTTTTGTTTATCCACATTTGCTTTATTACTTAACAGATTAACAATTACCTCCTTACCAATGGAGCAGCTGCAGTCTGTGATGTTGGACTCTTGGTGCGATTGGGAGGCACCTCGCCCCGCGGGCAGGGGGGGACAAGGACAAGGGGGGGTGATGGGACAATCGTCGGCCATGCTGATGGAGCGTCTGGGAGCTCGGCCGGGGCCCTTTAGCTCTAAGAAGATGGTGCACGAGAGTGACACTCCGCACGGGAAGGATGATGAAGGTGAGATATGTTCTGGTTCACGGTTGAATCTACTTTGCTTAAATCAATTTGTATAAAAAAATGATTGCATATTTGATTACACTGTGGATTATATTTTAACATGAATAAGATAATATGATTCCACACATTTTTGTTTTGACTTAGAAGAATGTTCTTTTTCTTGTGCGATTTGGCTTCCTTCACAGATGCTCTTCACCGACTCCTATCTTTAGTCATTCTTCTCCAGTTCCCAGACTCTCTCGTCCTGCTCCAGTCTTCTTCCACACGGTCAGCCCACCTCTTCCTTGGTCTACCTCTAGGTCACTTCCACTTGAACATGAACATTGGTATCCTGTCATCTGGCATCTTTTAACATGGTCACCCCATCGCAGTCTTTGGGACCTACAGAATCTTATGATTGTTTCTTTTTATTCTGTATTATTAATATAATTTTATTCTGTAAGTTCCATTTTGTTAGTATAGGTAGTGCAGTGCACAAAAAATATTTCTCTCATTATTCTGAAAATGTTGAATGGAAAGGAC
Organism: Eubasilissa regina; assembly: GCA_022840565.1. Taxonomy (NCBI): domain Eukaryota; kingdom Metazoa; phylum Arthropoda; class Insecta; order Trichoptera; family Phryganeidae; genus Eubasilissa; species Eubasilissa regina. Next base: position 28,814,721 of record JAINEB010000011.1, read on the forward strand.
TCACCCTTATCCGGAACTGTTACAGGAGTAGTTACTCTCTTGCCAGTTTTTCTCGACAAAGCAAAGCAACGTGGGCCTAATGTAATCATAATTTGAATGCGGTATAGATTATTTCTTTAGATAATGCTTATCACTTTTAGCGGTATTTGGGTGCCATTTATTAGGAAACAAACATTACATAGTAAAAATTAATAACAAAATATTTGGTTAAAGTTGAAAGCGTATTGAGACATTGATTAGTTGCATATGATAAAAATTAACAATTATAATTACAAATAGATATTAAATAATTATTAACATGGTGTAATTATAGTTACAATAGAGAGATATCCATAGAGTTTGTAGTATCATAAAGACGCTCCCTGAAAGGAGATTTAGACAAAACATGGACATAAAGATTTTGAGTCTCACTCGACACTCACAACCTAAAATAAAAATTGAAATATTATTTACACAGAAAGGACAGGGAGAAGGGGGGGCATCAAAATGGTATGCTGTCTGAAAATGTTGGATAGTTTATTCTATTATGATTTTCAGATGACACCGAGGAGCTGGTGATTCCCGGCGATGCAGCCGAGATGGCAGAATTTGTGGAGTACTCCACTAAGAACTCTATTCTGCAGATCCGGTGCAGTCTGCCCATTGTCAGCTTGCAACTCGGGTGACTGCTCTTTTTTTTTACAATTATTTACAATTAGCTGTACAATGTGATTGAAAATTGTTTTACATTTTGTATGCATTAATGTGTATAGCAGTTATGATTCGTAATTCACTTAGTTATTAAGGAGAACACATTCTTATTGTGAATTTGTAATTATTTAGAATAGACGGTTTGTGATGTTTTAAATACTAATTAAATGTATTAATTAGAAAGATATACATATTAAATCAATTTTATCAAAAAATATTGTTTTTACATTACCGGGATTCGAACCTGGATCTCTTTTTTCTATCCGGGGAAGGTGCATTACCAACCACCAACAATTACCGCCAGTATCTTTGATGACAAATTTTCAAACCTATATGTTACACTTTTTTCAAATTAATACATCTGTATATAAATCTTTATAATTAATACATTTAATTAGTATTTAATTCAGTTAATTATTTTTTTTAACTTGTGTTTAACTTTAATTGTGATAACATTTATACAATATCTGAATTTTTTTGAAAGACTATTACCACTTGACCGCAGTTTGCTATTTTTTTAAATATAAATGGTGATAAAATAAAATTTTAGAAATTAGACATTTTTATATTGATATTATTAATATTGTTTTAAAATTGTTGCAGTTCCAAGCACCTGTATGAGGTGTTGTACAATCGAGTGAACTCCGACCTGCTTCTGTGGGAGGGCTCGGCTCCCCGCCCCGCCTCACGGGCCCCGGGGGTTCCCGGCCTGCAGGGCACCAGGGGGGCCACATTCGCCATGTGCAAGAGTGCCATTAACTACAGTCAGTTGGGGTTTTTCAAACGTTTTTAATACATATTACATTCTCCTTCTTAACAATAAAATATATCAATATCAAAATTAGTAAATAATTTTTTACTAATTTTTTTTTCAACTTTATACTGCACAATATATTATATATATTTGTGTCCACTATCACGGTTCATGTTCAACCATAAAATTAGATGCAATCCAGGAGATAAATAATGAGGCAATCAATTTATTTTTAGATTCGGATTCAGAGTCGTCTTCCTCCTCCGAGGACAGCAACAATGTCTACTACTCGGTGTACGACAACAAAGGTAGACAGCAACACAAATCCAAATCAGCTCCCAAGTCGGTCGATATGAAGGAGAGAGCGGGCAAGATAAACAATATCTGCTTCCACCTGCAGATAGATAAGGGTTTGCTCACGCTCTATACACCAGTTAGGGTGAGTTCTATGGTCTCCAGGTATTTCAGTTTGTATGTGTATTTTTCCAAGATGGGTGCTCAGTGCTCACCACAAGTAATGAGTTGTGTTCGCAACTCAATATTTTTTTCATGGTCGGTTCTTATTTTGTTCAACTTAGATTTTAATTATATTACATTTCATTTGCTTCAACTTAATGAAATTGGAAGTGCACCAAAGCTGGGAACAAATATTTATGTATATTTTTTATCCTTGATAATCCTTCTGCTATTAATTGAGAATCTATTAAATATATTTTTTTAATAAATTAATTGCGTGTCACCCGGTAAATTTAATATAAATGATTTATTTGATAATAAAAATTACATTTGTCAGTGAAAGGCGTAGGATTTAAAGCTAGAAAATAAATGTTTGTGTGTTGCAGGACTCCCAGAATCTGGTGTTGCCGGTGCAGCAGGGCGAGGTGGCCCTCTCGGTGGGGGGGCTGTCCTTGTGCCATGTGGCGGGGGTGGGCGGGAACCCCAAGCGAGCTCTCGTGTCGCTGCAGGCCAGCAGCGCCCTGCTGCAGCATTGTGGTGAGTCCGGGTCCCTTAAGTTCAGGGAAATATTTGTGAAATTTTAAGACTGAGAAGTTAATGGAAGAAAATTAAATTTTAACACTGAAATGCAGGTTTATTAGGCGTACTGATTGATCCTCAATCCTTAATAAAATGAATAGCTGTATTTTGTAAGTTTGCAATGATAACATGTTCATATTTACACCAATGAGAAATGTTTGAGATAAGTTCTATTGTTAATGAATTTTTTTATCCCACTTGAACTATTCTTTCCGTACCACAATAAATATATATGTGCAGATCAAATCACAACTCTTCCTTCGAATAGGTTAAGATAACGTGACAACAAAATGATAGCAAACATCGTCCCGTATTGCAGGTTTAGTCCCCATACCTCGAGAGCGGGCACCGCTGCGCGAGCACGGCTGCCCCTCTCCCGCTCACCTGCGGGCCTGCGTGGGGCCTTCGGGGGCCGGGGTGCGTGTGCGTGAGAGCTCCGCAGGTCCCACCAGAGACCTGGTTAGCGTGGCTGTCAGCATTCAGCCCAGTCGGGACTATCCCAACTTTAAGGTTAGCTAAAGTTCAGGTTGTTTTATTTTGACGCAATGTATTTTGCCAAAATTGATAATGTACACATTGCAATTAAACATGTTATCATAAGATTTCATAATAATAGATAACATAATTTTTTGATTTGATGGAGTTACTCGGGTCCTATTCTCACTATGTTAAATATTAAATCTTTATACGTTGTTCTGTGTTGCAGACCATTCGTGTTGCGGCGGGAATATCCAACTGCACCCTGCGTCACGTGATGACGGCTCCTCGACACAGTGTTCTGAGTCAGGTGATGGACATGTTTGATGTCCTGGATTATCCCGTACCGGGATATGAGCCCAGTACCGTCATCACGGAGCTACACGTGCACCTCTGGGACTGTGCAATAGATTACAGGTTATTAACTAACTAAGTAACTAGGATTTTAATTTTTGTGATTTTTCTTCTTCTTACTTACCATCACGTTGTTTCCCCGCGGGGGTAGGTAAAGAGGATAGAGCGCCACACTCTTCTATCCTGACACACAATTCTCGCCTCATCCACATTCATACATCTTCTCATACAAGCTCGACGATTATAAAGGCTTCTAACAGGACCATCCTCCAGTATCTGGTTTTCCTGGTCATGCCAAGTCTTCTGCGGATGTCCTCTACTTCTATTACCATCAACACTAGCATTATATATCTCTTTTACCATTCTCTCCTCATTCATCCGCTTCATATTACCAAACCACCTAAGTGATATTTTATTAATCTTACTCACTATTACAACATCAGCTTTACATTCTTTCCTTATTTCTTCATTCTCTACTCTGTCATAAATTGATTTGCCACATTTCCACTGCATTCAGTATACTTTCGTTCCTTTTCTGCCAGCTCCAGGCCTCACTTCCATACATCAGTATCGGTACCAGGACTCCATTGTGAACCGCTAGTCTTGCCTCAGTTGATAAGTTCTCATTGGCCATAATTCCATTCAAAGCGGCATTTATTTTATTCCCTGCAGTCACCCTCCTTTCGATATCTTTCTTAGTCTTTCCGTTTTTATTGAACATACTTCCCAAATACACAAACTCATCTACTTGTTCCAAACATTCATTACCTAAAAGTATTTAGTGTTTACTTTCCTCCTTCTGGAATACCATCACTTTCGATTCATCATTAGGTCGCTTTCCTTGCATACATCGTACATTCTACTTACTAGCCTCTGTAATTCTTGTTCATTATTCGCCATTATTATATAATTTCTTCTTCTTCTCATGGCTTATCCGGTCAACAGAGGTATCATCACTGCCTTAGGTTCTTCAGCTATGATGTTCTCCTTCTTCCAAGGCCCCGATTTCCAGCAATATTTCCCTGCATTATGAGATGCAAGATTTCATATATTTTATCACACATTTGAGATATTTTTTCTTTATTCAGCCGACACTCAAAAGTAATATGTTAGAAACATTTGTCTTATGATGATAATACGATAGTCAAGAAATATCTACAGTCTAGTGGACAAGTAGTTTTTTTTAGTTGTGCGGTGTGCAAAATGGAAGACATTTGATGAGGCGTAATATCATCATTAAATTTATTGAATTTCTTTTTCTTATATTTATTTTCTCTACACTAGACGCATACATTATTTCTCATACTATAAACATATAAGCAAGTAAATAATAAATGTAATACTTTCAGACCTCTTCACCTGCCGCTGAGAACGATGGTCACACTGGGCAGCTTCAGTGTGTCTAGCAACGTGGTGGCACAGAGCAACGCCTCCAATCTGCGCTTCATAGCCGAGGAGTGCGCCCTCTTTATAGCCGACGGCTTCAGCGACGGGCCTGTAGACCTGAAGCGGGAGTATGTTGGAGTCGTGGATTTGGGACTGTTTGAGTTGTCTCTACGGCTTAATGATGTGGTAAGGAGACTAGCTCTAATTACAAATTAATATCACTGTAGTAGAGAGATAGACATCTTATGATGTTCATTTTTGTGTAATTATATGAATTTAAAATATATATATATATATATATATATTCAACTTTCATATTAACAAGTTTTGACGCAGATTGCTAAATTGAGTGTTTAAAAAACAGATATACTTTGGTTCTTTAAATATACACTTAATTATCACTAATAGTAAATCACTTATTGCTGTTTATTACGTACAGAATAAATACTGTATTTCCTCATTTTACTATTCTTTATCAATATATTCTTCTGGATATTTTAACTGACTGATAGTGATTTGTAGAAACATACGTGAAAGTTATGTATTACAATTTCAGGATGTACTCTGTCAATAACAAGTCAAGTTGTTTCATGTTGAATTTATTCAAGTGGTATGGTATGGTTACAAAATATTTGCTGGCATCTTATATAGGCAGATTTCTTGCCTACGTGGTATTTACTTGTGTACTTTGTGTGGTGGACGTGACATAAATAATGTATTTAATATTATAATAATTAATTAATATTATAATAGAAATAAAACAAAGGTTAGGTTAGGTTAGGTGCGATGTACAATGAGAGCAAATTTGGTATTGGAGGCTGCGCGGTATCGCGGTATCGGACGGCCTCCTTTGTAACATTAAAACAAACAAAAAAATACTAACCAGAGGACGTAAGAGTAGGACTAAAATAGGAGTCACGAGCTTATTAAATCGGTCCTGGGGATGTGGTGGGTCCGCTCTCATTGTATTCCTAAGGACACGTGTTTTTAGATATGATAAAATGTGGGAATTCAGTCATGAGAAGAGCTCGCAGGTGTTCTTTTTTAACCGATAGCCACACATGAAATGTTGTACATGGGGCATCATATATTTGTTTGTTTGTAGGTAGATGAACCATGTCCATAGATTTTCGGATAATATTGTTATCTATGTTTGTAACAGCTGGTTATGAGACTTTTGACATATAAGGTCACTTTTATACCCCTGAGTAGATTTGATCACTGTATGTAACATAATATAATAGAGCCTTTTTAGAATTGGCGTTTACATAATGATTTATCATGCTAGACCTTGTGTCATATTCTCACTGCAGCATTCCAGAAGGTATGAGATATTTTACAGCTGTATGCCTCAATACTCGCACTAGCCTTCCGTAGACTCGGAAGAGGATACCGTATCAAAAAAATATTTTTTTGTCACAATTCAACAATTTCATTACAGGACAACTCGACAGCTCCGCGCGTGGATTTGCGTGCCTCCAACAATGTAGTGCATATACGCACCTGCTCCGACTCCTTTGGCGCCGTGTGCCGCATCATAGATTACTTAGCAGGAGACGGAGACCTGCAGTCGGACAGTCGAGAGCCTTCGGGTGATGCGGATAGCCTGCCCGGAGATAGTGGCAGCCTCGACACTGACAGTCTGCTCATCGGTGAGCTGATTACCAAATTAAAATCTTAATTCAAGGGAGAAATTGCTCAGATTATTGAATTTCCCAATATGTAACTAACTAACTTAGAACTAATTTATTAATATCATAAGGGTATTATTAATATAAGGGTATTATTTTTTTAATAAAAAAAGATTGATAATCACTGAAGTGATGACTGACTGTATTTTTGAATTATTCCCAGGTGTCTCGGAGCGTCCTGAAGATATTCGTGACCTCTCCAAGAGCCAAGTTCAGCAAGTCAATGATCTGATGGCCGAGGCGATGAAAGAAAGCATCAGTTCTAGTGGTACGTATTGTCTAAGCTCTTGGGAGATGCGATATTTGAATAATGTTAAAATAATTTTGAATGCATTTTTCTCAATATTATTAAATTACCATGTTGTGTAAGAAAATCTAAATATGGCAGAGTGAGGAATGAACAGATTAGGAGCGAATGTAGGTCTGTGCTTAGTACAGTCAATGTGAATTGCAGTTATTCGATCTTTATGATTCAACGCTTAGATACAATGGTTCCTGACTATTACCTATACCCTGCCCCCTCTTCGTATACTTAGAACACGACATTTTTCTGTAGTTTTGTTGTCTATGGTCTGGACGAGTTGAAAGTTGAAGTTTGACAGTTATCGTTTACCAGTGGTATGGTAGGCTGTGAAAATTGCGTGAATTATCTTCTTGCTATATGGAAATGATAAATTGACGGAGATTGTACTGTGTGTGTTTGGTATCTCGCTACCGTGCGTGTGGATTAGTACATCTTGCTATTGTGTCACACTTCACACCATCACCGAAGTGTATGAACGAAGAGTACTTCGTGCGGAACAACAGAGTACGTGTTCTGAAGTCAGAAGACTTGTGGCTCCAGTAAAAATAATTCATATACTTAAAGGATCATTTCTCAGGCGTGTCGTGTTTCTTCCTGGTTCTGATTGGTCCTTTTGGCCCTCTGTTCCCTATTCCTATCTTTCTCCCAAATTCCTTCCACCCTTGTCCAGAGGGATTAAGAAAGGTTCACTAAGACAGTTTGGTCATGTGGAACATATGAATGAGGAGAGGATGGTAAAGAAAATATATGAGGAAAGAATTGAAGGTAACAGGAATAGAGGGTGTCTGTGAAAGACCTGGTGTTACGTGCAGAACAAAGACTGTATTTCCGTGTTGTTATCTTTTCGGGTGCTGGTTTTTTAAACTTCATATGATTTTAATTGACTGATGATTCTAGAAAGATGCATGAAGGTTATGTATTAAGATTTCAGGATGTACTGTCAATATAAACTCACTAGGTTGTTACACGTTAGAGAACTGCTCCTAAAATATTTACCATGACAATTATATAGGCAGATCCACGGCTTACATGCTCTTTATTATTATACGCCGTTATACAGTACCTAAGAACACGCATTATTAGGTATGTTATAAGGTGGTAATTTGATCCCAAGTATGCATATAATACTATAGCATGCATGCGTTCTTTTAGCTGTTTAAATCTGTCACATGTTTGTACATGATGCACCATGTATTATACATGAATTCTAGGATAATTATCACATTTATAACACCTCCCATGATCAGATAATCCAGGTATTAGAGAATGGTCGTGTTCAAAACTCCAAAACACCAAAGAATTTTTATCGCGCATGATAATGTATGGAGGTGAATGAGGTAAGAATGGTGTACACCAGGACAGAAGAGTTTAATCCTTCGCCTAGTAGCTTGTAAATTAGTTATGTAGTGACTTATATGGACAGTAGTCTGCTCCCTTGATGATTGAGTCTCTAAGTCTTCTATAAAACGTAGTTTAAGTAATAGTATGTAATAAAATAATATTATATTCAAAAAATGTTTGTCTTAAATTTCAGCTTCGAATCAAGACAAAAACCCTGAAACCGACAAGGAAGGAGTAGAGGTATTCTTTTTCCCCGATGAGTCCTCAGCCTTGAACGGCCAGAACGCGGCGTCACCTTTGGGCAGAGCGTCGGTTGCCTCCTCCTCCACTGACCTTACGGGGACCAACTTTGCAGACTGCGAGCCGACTTCGTGTGAATATCTGAGCGATGAGGCGATCAATAACCTTCAACCGGAGGGCAGGGACCGACTGGCTAGCGAGGGGGATGCTCCTCCCATCGCTCTAGTGGCTCGCGAGTTGGGCGACTACAGCGTCAAGAGTGAGATGGAGGAGAAGGGTGGGCAGCTCAAGGTTGACATGTCAGCAGCTAAAAAGTCACCTAGGGTACTAAATTTCATTCCAAATTATTTTTAAAAATAAAATAAATATTTTGTAATTTTCCTATCACAATTATTGTCATTTTATTTAAATTTTAATATATCATAATATTTAATTTTGCTTTATTTCCCAAAATATATACAGTGGAGCCCCGATTTAAAGTTTTTGAAGGGACCGAAATGTAAATTGGGGTTATTAAAAAAAAGATCAAAAAAAATTATTGAAAAAATTAAACAATGTTTTTGCTGCATATTTTTTTGTTGTTTTTAAATATTATAAATTAAATTAAATACATTACTAATATAATAAAATACGCTTTGAGGCTTTCAATATCGATGCCGTGAGGATGGATGAGTAGACACTTCTTCACTGGAAGGTTCTTGTGTCAAGTTTTCGTTTATTCGATATTCCACTATTTCATCAATTTCCACTACGTCCGATATTATTACGTTAGAGTCAACATCTAAGTAAGTCTGCAAGGCTTATTCATAAATTCTTTCCCGACCATCAATGTTGTCTATACTATCTTCTACGCAATTTTCTCGCTGATTCCAGCTTTACGGAAATGATAAAAAAAAATTGTGTAATAATTACGTAGGTATGAGAATGAAAAATGACAAGTGTATGTCCAACACATTCTTGACTTATGGCGAATAACAAACTGGTCTAATGAATGATAAATGAATAATAAATAAATGTAAAACAGTTTTAAATGTACTAAAATGACTCGGGACTGCAGAAATAACTTACAAATGGAGGGAAAATGTGAATTCCGGGCATGTAAAATCGGGGTTCCACTGTAGTTATAATATCTCACTAAAAATAAAATAAAGCACATCATAAACTGTTGTGATCAGGACAAATATGTCAAGTCATTTCTGTAATACTTTGAATTATTCTTTAGTGGCTTGTCCCACACGCTCATTGATGATGAATGATTTTCTCTATTCTTGTTCTACGACCTCTCGCCTTTTAACAATCGGTCATCAAACATATATTTATCAGGAATTGAATTCATGTTTCATTCGTGCATATAGTTGTGTTAAGCGTGCGGAAGCATATAAGAAGGTGGATCTATAATTTGGCACTAAATTGTCATTTGACAGTAAATTATCATTCATTCCCCACATTAATTCGATAACTAATAAAGGTCTCAAAATGTTGGAATTTGTTTTGCAGACTGCAAACAATTTTTCAGACCTGCCTGCACACCTATAAAGTTCTCTACGCTTCTGTAGTCAGACCTCAGATAGAATATTATTCAGTCGTTTGGTCGCCTCACTGCATTGTTCACCCGACGGCGGTTGAAAAAATCCAGAGAAAGTTTTTAAGATTCATTAATTATTAATTAAATATAATTATGATTATCTCTGTAACCATCTGAAAATGTTAAAATTGTCAGTAAGACTGACCTTATATTTCTATGTAGAATCATCAATTGTATGATAGACTGCCCCTAAATTGTTGGTATACTTGACTTTCACATTGTTCTATTACAGTGGTAATGTCAGAACACATGCTTTAGCTAACTTCACAGTCCTTAGATTGCATTCTTTGGGGAATGCAGAGATAGTTGACATTTTTGCTGACTAGTTGTGTGTAATTTGCAAACTTTCTACGATACTCCATGTATTTTTATCTTTATATTGCGCTTCTGATGTGATTCTTTATTATGTAAAAAAAAATGTATGTCAATGCCTAAATAGGGTGCGTGTAAAATAAATAAATAAATTGTTATCATATCCAGACCCGCAAAAGTTCCGGTGAAAACACAGACGACGAGTTCTGCATTCTGGGTGAGGAAATACTTCCCGGTGGTGCTGCGGAGCCAGAAATCAGGTGGCTCATTCGAGAACCGCCGCACATTGTAGAAAATCACTTCAGTGTGCCTGTCGGCAAGACAGATCTTCTCAAACCGCCCAAGAACTTCCCCATGGCTGTTCTCAGGTTATCATTTATTTGAACTTGTATTGATTCTGTCTTCGATATTAAATAGTTGACTTAAAGACTTGTTTGTAGTTCTAAAAATTGGAAGCTCTGATTTGTGTACTTGGAAATTCTTGATTACATCAAAATGGATTGTTTTATGAAATTGCTTATTTAGATTTTACATCAAACCTTAATAATACGTTCCATCTAAAAGTAAGTTCATGAGCAGTATCTGCTACTTGATCTTTATTTTCTGAATTTGGCTGAAGAGCCACATAAAAGTACGAAAGTAAATAGTATCATTGAAGTATGCGGAGATACATATATGTATTATTCTATTGCTGACGAATTACAACCGGGTCTTGCGTTAAAAGTATGCGGTTACGATTCAATGTTATGCTTATATGTTAAGAATCAGAGGGTTATGTGTGTGAGCACCTGGTGCCCCCCAATAAATTACACTCAGTGCTTCTTTTGAATAATAACGCGGAGTGTGTGAGTGTGTGTGTGGCCAGAGCAGGACTGATGAGCATTTGTTAATGATCTTGATGGCATAAGAGAAGTGGCGCGCATCAGCCAAGGCATATTATTGTTGTCGGTACTGGGCATGTTTTTGAGGATAATAATAGCCTAGTTTTACACTCAGGTATCTGCGAGATGCATTCAGGGGCTGGCAATGATATTTTCTGCATCGTAAACAAGTATTTCTAATAATATTGGATAATTTGTATAATGCCATTTTCGTAAAAACATTCATCTCAAGGACGCTTTCTATCTTTGTGCCTCTGTAAAATGTAATGTGACTCCCCCAGGTACACCCTGCGCGAGATGACAGTGGTGTGGCACATGTACGGAGGACAAGATTTCGCTTCCCCCAAGGACAAAGAAGCCCCTGCCTCCGGGGTGCGTGGGGGCTCCTTGGGGCCTGCTCGGAAGCAGGTTACTATCAGCGACGATTGCACCCCGCATTCACCCACATTTGCACTGAGGTAACTAAGGAATATGACGATTTGTATTTATGTCTGTATGGTATTTCCCTCAGCAGATTGGATGATATTTTCAGACATTAAAAAAACGTTCCAAACTCATAATGTTCATTCTTCAATTAGTTTTTTGTCACAAAATGCATATTTTATTTACTTCAAATTCGACCGTGCGTTCTGTTGCATTTTGCAGTTTCTTCTGTTTATGTTTGGCTTCTGCTTGTTACAAACGTAGGATCACAGTATGATAAATGTTTTTGTTCAGTTCAAATTGACGATCTGTGAAATATATGGAATATGTATTTTTTATTGTATAGAACATTCATTTAGAACTATGTATTACCTATGTCTACAATTTCTTATTTTTACTTTCCTATTCCCACTTTCAGAGGTGAATAAAACCATAAATAAAGCATAAAGCGTATGTATTCCCAATGGTGAATATTTAAAATAAATCAATTTTGATATTCCAATATTACAATTCTCATGTAAATATTTGATGATTATTCACGTCGCCACACTATTAGTGATTAGGCAGGATTAACTTTAAACTCGATATTCGAACAACCCGGACGATGATAAAAATTTACTATGGCAAACTTTATTACTGATCAAACAACCGCCCTTTGTCGCAATATTTACAACAATGGCAAATTTTTTATTTTATTATTATCTTAAATAGTGGTGAAATTGTGTAAAACGCGGCTTTGCCTCCTCGTACTTAGCTGTTGTGGCCAGCATAAATTTGCAATGTAATAATAAAACTTATTTTAAATTTATTTAGAAAAAATCTAACTAACACTGCTAATAGAATCGACTAATCTAATCTTAACTGTAATAAATTTCTTGAAGTAAAAGTTTACTTTATCAATATTGATCAAAAACACTGACCGCAATCACAAAGCTGTTTGCAGGGCCCAGGAATGGCAATTAAGTCTCGCTAATTACTTTCTGCTATTGTAATAATGAATGTTAAAACAGGAAACCTAAAAAGTAAACTAAAATATTTACACAATCCATCAGATCAAATATAATATTTTCCAGAGGCGAGCGTGACCCTTACAGCATTCTGCCGCAATCGCCGTGCCGCGGGACCCCTTGGGGCACAGTGACCTACAGCAAAGCCAATGAGTCAGTCTCGCACGGAAATCCAGGCGGGGGCAGCGCGGCTGGGCCCTGGAGCCTTCGGGGGGGCCGTGGCAGGCGACACGATGTGCTCATGGAGTTGCAGCTCAACAAGGTACGGTGTTATGCTGTGTGAATTTTCACAGCTGACTCAAGACCCGACTTCTATCTTTATTTGGATCATTTCAGGTGCGCTTCCTGCACGAGACCTACCCTGTAGCTGCTAGCGTGGCTTCGCGTCAGGTGCTTGTAGTATCTTCAGTAGAGATCAGAGACCGCTTAGCTTCCAGTCAGATCAACAAGTTCCTCTACCAGTACGTATCAGAGCAAAGGCCCAAGAGGAAACACGCTAATATGGTAAGAAAATCCTTTTTTTTTAATATTGTTTTATATTCTTATATTTTATCTACACATAGATTATGATTATTGAATGAATACACTGGATTTATTTCTGAGGAGTTATATCTGATGAGGTGTGGAAAGAGAAATTGTCATGAATTCTGGTATGAATTCATTCTGAGAGCCTTGCACTTTGCATTTTGATGCAGACAGTTGAATTATTTTTCTTCAAAGTTCGACTGTTATTTGAACTTTAGAGGTGAAAAGCAGTTACGCAAGTTGCACAACTGCAAATCACCAGTTACATTGCTGCAAGCCAAAATATGCATATTTTTCCTGCACTACCCTTGAATTTTCTTTTATTACTTCACATTTCTCGCCTCTCACAATACTCTTCTTGAGATCTACACTTTTTTCATGTTTTCCATCCAGGAGACTTTCAATAACGTGCTTGCGGTCTAGCGGTTAAGGCACTCGCCTAGTGATCAAGGCAATTCGAGTTTGACATGTACATTTGTATATTAGACGTGTGAATTTGAGACGATTTTGAATTTGCAGGTGGTGGTGAAGGCGGTGCATCTGCGTCCTGAAGGCCGAGCGACAGCCCCCGAGTGCTGCTTGAAGATATCCCTGTTGCCCCTGCGCTTCAACATTGACCAAGATGCGCTGCTGTTCCTCATCTCGTTCTTTACTCAGCTGGCCGAGGCAGATCCTCCGAGAGGTAGATAGAAGAGCACGTACAAAATTAATTTGTTTCCTTCTAGTTGATGGAATAGATTTTAAATTCCATATTCCCTTTAATGATCAGAATTACGAAGAACAAGTACAGAAACTACATCTTAATTTACTTAAACATATCATTTAGTCCTGCATTTTCCTTGAAGTGAATCAGCATCACAGATTATGCTCTCACTCCATGGTCACTGATGTATGAAAGTGAGGCCTGGAGCTGGCAGAAGAGGAACAAAAGTAGATTAAATGCAGTCCAAATGAGGCGCATATGTGGCAGATCCATTTATGACAGAGCAAAGAATGAAGAAATAAGGAAAGAATGTAAAGCTATCCTTAGTGAGTAAGATTAAGAAAGGTTCAATGAGAAGAGAATGGTAAGAATGCAAAAGATTAAAATAAACCACACGCATTATAATTTTTTATAACCTTGTTATTAAAAATTTTCAAATTATGTGCTAAAATGTATTGATTTCTATCTTTAATCAACTACATATTGTATATGAAATTGAGCAACAACATTGTATATCATCCAAGATGGCTGATGCTCCATCTGTCTGTCAACATTTGTAATAACTAATATACAGTCTCAATTTTGATCTAATTTCTTCAGAACATATCATTTCTTGATTCAGTTTATCTTTCAAAAAGGATTTGTCTTTTACTCTAAATTTCTACTTTAATTGTTGCCATTTGCTACAGATTCCTCCTTGAGCTCGGCACAGTCCGGTTCGAGCCAATCGTTGCACAGCATCGGTGGAGGCTCCCCACGGCATCCTCCCGCACCGCCCGTCATGGGGCTGGGACCCCGGGAGCCTGATATTATGGTCAGCAGTGACTGCGTCAGCGAAGATTCCGTATCCATCAGGGATGATGGTTAGTTATAAAATCTGATTGATGGTCGGTGTGTCACCTGACAAGTTAGGAAACAGATTAGTCTGATCAAGTGTTTTATAATATCTAAGGTGTTTGTCATTTCAAAGGTTAAATATTTGTAATAATATTTTAGCATTCTTGTCAATACCTTGGTACATGCACATAAATCATTGTGCCGTATTTCCATACGAGTATGCAGAGACACCTTTTTGTAGTCTTTTAGCTGATTAATTCATTTAATACTTCATTTTTCAGATGAGAACGGTAGCAATCCTATGCTGAGGTCGTATGAGGCGGAGCGCCTGGTATCGGAGAACCTCATCCTACTGGAAGAGGACTGGAGGGGCGGTGCGGTGAGCAGGGGAGGCGGTGCCAGCGTGGCTGGCAGCTCCCGAGGCCGGAGGAGATCCAGCAGCGCCACCAGGAGCACCCCGGAGCCTGTGGACGACGCCCCTATATACTTCAGGTTTTGCCTTCATATTTATGTTTTGCTTGGGTTTTGGACAAGTGCTTCTTGCCTATTGTTTAGACCTTACAAATATGGTGGAACACATATGTTCGATATTCAACCTCTCAAGAAATTGAAACTATGTATATATATATTTAGTTTATTTCAAATCATGTCTGAATTATTTATAAACATAACCAAACTTAGCCAGTGGCGACATCTCTTATTCACACGTAACGTTATGTCCAAATGACCGCTTCATTCGTTGTAATATCAGAGTAGAGTCCGTGGCAATTTCCCCACTAATCATTATTGACATTAAAAATGTAAAAATGGATCGACAATGAAACTTTCTTTTTGTGGACTGTTTTCATTTTGGCTTATGGTCTTGTTTTTTGCGATTCACCGCTGATGTTGTTAAAACTGTTTTTTCTACCTTATAATATATCTTGAATAAAGAAGTTAATTGTCATTATAAATGTTTTGCAATCAACATAAATCGAAATGCAATTAACAAAACCCAATACATTTTTTTTATCTTCTTGATGTGCTCAGGAATGTGGTGTTCAGCCCGGAAGTGCCCATCCGCCTCGACTATCAGGGCAAGAGGGTGGATCTCACACACGGGCCCCTGGCTGGTCTGCTCATGGGCCTTGCGCAGCTCAACTGCTCCGAGCTGCGACTCAAGCGACTGTCCTACAGGTAACCGCGAGTATACTTTATTGTTTAGACACAGTTGTATTAAATCTATTTTTAGATGAAATGAAATGTCATTAGCAATTAATTATAGTATGTATTTATTTATTATTAAGTTTAAAAAGGGGAAAATATATCATCGATAACAAAACTATACAGATGTGTCTCAATTTGGTTAACGACAACTTACCATAGCAGCTTTTACATTATTAATGTGTTCTCCCATTACTGGCCCCCTACTTGCTATAGCGGCTCCTTTCACTTCACGTAACCTAACCCGACCCAATCTTTTTCTCCATTCTTCCATCTGAAGCGATATATCATGTTCACATTACACAAAACATTAAAAAATGTAGAATAAATTACGGAATATTAGTACATATAAATGTCAGTAAACAAACACACGAAAACAATTGTCAAATAAACACATTAACAAAAATGTTGTACGCAATATTACCGTTCATTGAAATCGATGTAAATGTTCAGTTATAATGTAAAAAGTGACATAAGTTGATAATGAAGATAAAAAACAAAGATCAAAGATAATATGTAATGCGCAGAATTCAAGAAGATAAGAATGCTCGAGCATTACGGGCGATACCATACACAAAGCTGACGCGCGTGCCCTAAAGTGTGACTTGGGTTTCGATTTTGGGGGTTTTTATTTTCTCCAACTGGTCTAGATAAGACCCGTTTTTAGAGGCATGAACATGTGTACGCTTCAGAGCATGGGAAGGGTGCCATTCTAATCTATTTTGACAATGGACAATAAATCCAACCTTGAACAAGTGGAGATTATGCCAAATGACTTTATAAGGGCCTATTATGATCCCAAGAAGTTTTACAAGGGTGCAGTAGGCCACCTGCACCGACCGGCCCGCTGCGTGAATGTAATAAAACAATTGATAAACATGATCGTAAACGGCCGAAATATATTTTGAAATATTTTTGTTGTAAAAATTTTTTTTTCGTTATATATTTACGTAAATGATCGATATTTTTTTGTACGGGACAAAAATAATTTCGTTATATAAATTCATTTTTGTATGGTAACTTGATTGTAGGGAATTAATTTTTTTTTTAAATTTCGATGTACGTCATTTTTAGGTATAATGGAGTTTTACTCTATTAACTTTAATTAATTTGTATTGTACGGTGCAGCATGTAGTAAAAAAGGGCAGAGCTTTAAGAAGTGGACCATTTTAATTAAAGGTCTGGAACTATATGTATTTAGGATCTTGCAACATACAAGATGGAGCTTAAGAAATAAGATGCATTGGCAAGAACACATAGAAAGAATAACTTTCTTTTTACATTAAAATTTTATTCCTTATAAGTCAACAATTGCATTATTATAATTTATTACTGTGTAAATTTGCTTTTATTGATTCAGAGTAATATAAAAAGTACTTTCATTAGAATATTCTAGATACATCGGGACTTTACTATGATATGCTTTCACTTTAGGCACGGCCTGCTCGGGATGGACCGCCTGCTGCGCTGGGTGCTTCAAGAGTGGCTGGCGGACATCAAACGTCACCAGCTGCCGGGACTACTGGGCGGTGTGGGCCCCATGTATTCACTGCTGCAGCTTTGTGAGTTTTCTCGAACTGCTGGATTTAAATATTGTCTCTAGGCTGTGAATTAAATACATAATATTTGGGCTAAATGTTAAGATGATTTCTTACTTACATAATGTATAATAGCAATGCATTTTTTAATACCCTCGTTAACATCTTAACAATATCATGCAATCAATTTTTTGGCAAAACCTATTTCTTGGAAGCAATCTTCAATACTTATGTTTTGTGTCCCTTACTACTTGTCAGTGTGGATGCTGCCACATGGCTTAAATTACTTAAATAAGTACTCCACTTTTTTACATCAGTGTAAACTCCAGTACATCGAAATTAAACTATTTTTTCCACAAGGTTCAATACTCACAAAAGAAATCATTGCTAAACAAATATCAGATATCAGAAACAAAGCTATTTTTTATTATATTTAATGGAAAATCTATGGAAGTATGGGCTAATTACAGGGCTTACGACCTGTCTTCGGTTGTCTTAAGTGATCACGTTATGTATATAACGTTTACCAATTCTCACCCTTCAATCTCCACATTTATCAAATTTTTTAAAGTTGTATATATGTTAGTATGTGGACTCGCTTCGAGTACCACTACACCATCGCCATCTGTGGACCAAATTTAATCATTAATTTTTCCTTTTTTTTTATATTTAAATAGCTTATGTCATCACTGTGAGAACCTGATTTTTTTGAAATTGCATTGAAGCTTACAGAATTTTGAAAACAGATCGTAAGCCCTGTAATTACCCCATACTTCCATATATTTTCCATTAAATATAATACAAAAATAGTTTCGACTCTATGAGATAGCTGATATTTGTTTAATAACAGTGGCTTTGTAGGTAAAAATTCAGTAATTGTGTGTTCATGTTCAAATATTGTCGAAATCATTGTTGACAAATTTTCCAAAGGAAAGTTCTGAAGCAGTATTCAAATATTAATCCCATTTTCCACCACCATCTCTAATAATACATATTAATGTGTCCTTTCATTACAGTCCAAGGCATCAGAGACTTGTTCTGGATGCCCATTGACCAGTACCAGCGAGATGGTCGCTTATTCCGAGGACTGCAGCGTGGGGCCTCTTCCTTCACCACCTCCACTGCCATGGCCGCCCTGGATATCACCGCCAGGATCATTTACCTCATTCAGGTGCTTTTAATGCTGGCCTTTCAGTGAAGTATCTGTCAAATACAGATACCAGTTTGGTTATTGAAATGATTAAGCAACTAAGATATTTTTAACAGTTCAAACACTTGTAGAAATAGAGTAGGCTATTCTTAAAATGCATGTAATTTTTCCCTCCAGGCGACAGCTGAGACGGCTTACGATATGGTGTCTCCTCATCCCGGGCTGCGCGGGGTCCGGCGCAGGAGGCGAGGACGTCCCCGGCAGCCCCAGGATATCCGTGAAGGTGTGACTAATGCTTACCACATTGTCAAGGAGGTCTGTTTATATGCTGATATTTTATTTATTTTTTTTGCCAATATTTGTTCTCAATTGTCTTGATACATAACATCTCATAACATGACGGCAGTTTGATGTCAAGACAAACCAATATGAATAAAATATGTTGTTTGTATATTTTTTAAAAAGGCACTTATTGTATGTATTATTCAATTAAAAAATCAAGCTGCATTCCGTCCCTTACCTTGGGTATGTTAACATTTAAATTTTTCTTCTTGTTCTTTTTCCACGGCACTACATCTCAAAGATGGGATTTGGCCTCCTCCAAAAGTGCTCTCCACTGACTCCTATCCCTGGCCATACTTGTCCAATTCCCGGACCCTTCCATCCTGCTCCAGTTCTCTTCCACAGAGTAAGCCCACCTTTTCCTTGGCCTGCCTCTAGGTCGCTTCCACTGGGGTATCCACTCGGTCATGATAATTAGTGTCCTATCATCCGGCATGCTTTCAACATGGCCAGCCTATCGCAGTCTATGGGACCTACAGAATCGTACAATTGTTTCTTGCTCAATCAAATTTTCAAGCTCATGATTCATTTTTATTATGTAAGCTCTATTTTCATTTCAATTAGTACATAGATAGAATTATTAAGAATTGTCCGTATTTTATAGGGCTTGAATGAGACAGCCCAGGCTTTAGCTCAAGTAGCTGTGTCGGAGCGCGCAGCGAGGGGATACTCAGGCGCCGTCGGCGGAGTTCTCCGCCAGCTGCCCCCCACCGCCCTGGCTCCCCTCCTCCTGGCTTCGGCGGCTGCTGCTGGCGTGCTGGGCGGGGTCCGGGCCTCGCTGCAACCGCCCCACGCGGAGGAGCAGCAGGATAAATGGAGGCAGGAGCGACAGTAGGAGATCCGAGTCGACATAGATAATTTTTTTTTTCTCAGACTCCATTATTTAACGTAAGTTTGGTACGTTACTGCTTTTAACTGATAAAAATATATGATGTTTCTGTGAATAAGTTAAAAGTGAAGATTCAATAGTAAACTGTTTGTAATTTTCACTTTAGTTAGGGTTATTCCACCTGAAATGTAGGTAGTGATTAGGTGATTTTTTTACAAGGAGGTGATTAAGCTATTATTTTATTTTATAAAATTTGAAACTGTGGAGTTCCTCGGTGGTCATGCGTGCGACTGCAATTTTCCCTAGCGCACATTTGTTTGAAACAAAGAAAGTCGTGTACTTATTCAGAAATGAAATATCTAAAATATCCAAATTGAAAAAAAAACATTTTTTTGTAAAATTGGGGTCAGTTTGAAAAAAAACAAATTCCCTAAATAAATTTTTTTAAACGATTGTTTTTAACAAATGGTTTATCGGCTCAAAAAATTCATATGCTACATTGTAATTATTGTTATCTGAAATATCTGTAAATAATTAAATTGTCACTGCAAAGTTACAGGCCAGTCCGAAGTTAAAGGCAGGCGTTTGGCCGAACACCTGCCGTGCCATTTTTGATACTTCACATTTCAGTCAATTTTTGAAACACTGAACTTTCGAAAAATATCATTTTTAAAAAAATGCATGTTTTTAGTGTAGTGTAACCCCTTAAGCTGACAAAATGGTTAACACATTCGCTAACTTAGCATCACCCTGTTTCCCCGCGGGGACAGGCAGAGAGGATAGAGCGCCACACTCCTCTGTCCTGAAACAAAATTCTCACCTCATTCACATTCATACATCTTCTCTTACAAGCTCGCCGATTGTTGAGGCTTCTAACAGAACACACTCAATTGTTGAACAACTCGTTGATTAAAATTCATACAAATTCACGCGAGAAATAATCGGTTTCTTACTTACCAATATTTCTATGTCGAGGCGTAAAGAACCCACTCTACAAGGATGGCACTCCACTTTGTTGTATAATAAGACCATAAAATACACCAGGCGTGTTGTACTATTATTATATCAGAATTAAAAAACTTTTCCATATTTTTTTTTGATAACACCGATAAATTAGTTTCAGAATGTCTGCATCGCGGAAATAGCTGCTCTGTACAGACGATGGGTGTCCTAAATATGGAAATATCAAGAAAAACATGTGCTACACACCATCAAGTAGTTTTTCTGATACATACTATCATTTTATACCTATCAAGTGAGCAAGATTTGCGATACCTTAAATATTAACAAACTTTGAAAAATGTTAGGTATATAAAAAAATATTATATATAATGATTATTTTTTAGGTCTAATGGCACCATTACCTTTTGTAATTTACAATGTATATTTTTAATTTTACAATATTTAAAGGAGTAATTCTTTTTACTGATCTCGAGAATGTAATTCAGTTTGTGACAATCCTTGTGCTTGTGTTCCTTCGTACATTGTGATTTGTATTTTTTTTTCTGAATTTTTTGATGTTAATTTTAGTTTAAAAATAAGACTAACCTGTAAAAAAATCTAGTCTAAGTTGTGAACGAACCCGCGCAAGAGGCTCACTCCGCCATGACACCCACAGGCGACAATCTGCCGTTCTGAGAATTATTATTTCGGAGTCCCAGACCTTAAAATGTATGTATCGATGCTATATTTGTTATTATTATACAGGTGAATATTATGTTCCAGGCCTATGATGTTGCATTCTGTAACTCTGCATAGGTGTAAAGATCGTCAGTGTATCAATTGAGGATTTTCAGTGCCCCAATAACGGCTGTTTTGTTTATTAACAAAACCCACCAAGTCAAAATGAGCTTCATGACTTCAACACATTGTTGAGGCGTTAGATGCTCCATTATTATGAATTTATTAATTGTAATCAACTATTCTCCATGACTACCAAATGCGAATTGACAAATGTTTGCCAAACCAAAATCGGCCTGGAACATAATATTCACTTGTATAATGATGTTGCATTGATGGATTCTACATTCTTTCATTTGAAATTTGATATTTTAAATTCGGGTTTTATTTCCTATTGTAACCTATTCCGACATGATGTTAAATAATAACATTTTTTAAATTAAAATTCAATGCCGCATATCACAAATCTCTTATTAGCAGTCTTTATTCTCCACGGGGTTAAATTTGAAACAAAAATATTCAGCTAACACTCGCTTTACACCAGGTCTCCGTTCCCAAAGGAACCGACACAAAAACAATTGACATAAAATGAAAAGACATAAAATATATTTCTTATGTATATTTTAAAAATAAATGCAATTTGATTAAATGTATTTTTTTCATGTGCTCAATGCTGAGCGTCGTGGTCTCCTGATGTCTGGAACCTCCCCCCCTTCCACCTGGTCTTGGGCCATGATGGTGACAGAGAGTAAAGTGGACTCTGTTTGGTCTATTCATCTTGTAGGAGACTGCCTTTGCTTGCTTCCCTCAGTCCCTGTGATCACGACTTTCTCGAGACTCAAGTCGTCTCTACACTTTTGTCATTCTTTCTGACATGTCCTTAGTAAGCGAGAATCCTCTTTCGACAATAATTAATTCGTGCAGGATAGACCTTGCGGTCTACACATTTACAGCACCACATCCCGAAGGCATCCAATCTGTTACTTTTCTTCTTTTTAATGTTCATGTTTTCATTCCATACAGTGCTATGGAGACATTGGTAATTCCACTAGACAGATTTCGTTTCTTTATAGAATGGACTGATATCTTCATTATTATTTATATTTAACAATTTTTCACTTAGTAATATTTATTGTGATGCTGACAGTTGTGATTTTATTCAGATTTAACTCATCAGACCCGACTATCAGATTCCTGCGTTAGCCATCTAGTTTGTGTTAGAAAATAGTAACATTCCCACCATAAGTTAGATAATAAGTTCATATTTTTATAACATGGTTAATTTTTCATTTGTTAGAAGGGTGCTTGCGTTTTCTAAGTGAAAATTGTATAATATTTTTATGATTATGCTTATTTGTGCTACATATCTCATATACAGGGTGGCCCAAAAAAAGTGAGAACATTTCGTAAAATGTGATATACGAGGCGTGTCCGTAAAATAAGTTCCACGAATTTTTTTCACATAAAAAAACTGGTTTAATTTTAAAGAAAAGTATATTTTTGGAAAGTTCAGTCCTTCTTTTATTTTTCTACATAATCGCCGTTGCGTTCTATGCACTTCTGCATTCGAGGCACCCACTTCTTTAAACCAGAGTCATAGAACTCTGCCGCCTGTCCGCGTAGAAAACTAACAACCGCATTTTGTACCTCTTCATCTGTCTTGAATTGGGTTCCGCCAAGGTTTTTCTTCAACTCGGGGAAGAGATGGAAGTCACTTGGTGCTAAGTCTGGACTGTAGGGTGGGTGAGACACAATTTTCCATCAAAATTTTTCGATGAGGGCTGTGGTTCGATAGGTGGTGTGCGGTCGGGCGTTGTCATGGTGAAAACGCACTCCTTTGGTCAGCATTCCTCTTCTCTTGTTCTGAATTGCACGTCTAAGATTTTTCAAGGTCTCACAGTACCGTTCAGCATTGATTGTTGTCCCGCGAGGCATAAACTCGCACAACAATACGCCCTTTCGATCCCAAAAAACGCTAGCCATGATTTTTCCGGCAGACAGGATTTGTTTGAACTTCTTTGCTCTTGGCGAAGAAGGTTGCTTCCACTGCTTCGATTGCTCCTTTGTTTCCGGTGTGGTGTAGTGTACCCAGGTCTCGTCGCCAGTAACAATAGAGTCCAGAAATTCCTCTTGTTTCCGTGAAAAGCGAGAAATTCTTGGGCCGCTTCAACCCGCTGCCGCTGGTGTTCTGCAGTGAGCATTTTTGGTACCCATCTTGCGCAGACCTTTGAATAGCCTAAATGTTCAGTCAAAATCTTGTCGATTGTGGTTTTGCTGGCCTCCGGAATCTGTTTGCACAGCTCCCTAACTGTAATCCGTCGATCTTCAAGCATTGCCGCTTCGACTCTGGCAATTGTTTCGTCGGAAACCGATGGCCGCCCTGCACGGGCTTCGTCGTGGACGTCTGTTCGGCCATTTTTAAATTCCCTGACCCATCTGCGCACCATCCCGGAGCTCATACACTCTTCTCCATACACTTCACAAAGTTCTTCGTGAATTTCCTTCGCCGATTTCTTCTTAGCGGCCAGGAAACGAATAACAGACCGCAACTCGCAGCTGGCGGGAGACGCAAGAGGAAGCTCCATCGTTGACGGCTGCTGGGCCTAGACTAAACGTCGCAGCGACGCTGGCTTGGTGAGGAATTGTAGTGGGGGAACCAAATAACCTGCCTCTGCTGTCTGGTCGCGCATAGAAACGATCCTAGCGCCAGCGGCAGTCCGTGGAACTTATTTTACGGACAAGCCTCGTAATTACATCAAAATTAGTTTTACTATATCAACAATAGCTTCAATACTTTACTCATTTACTTACTTACCTATTTACCTATATTATGTTTCATTTTGACAATTTCCAGTCGCCATCTTTGATTATTAATTTTCCCATTGTTTATATTTGGTTTTTTCAAATTGTTGCCCAGAATGACAAAAATCACTGCAGAAGACCGTATTCTGATCAAAAATTTGCAAATTGAAAAACGTCGGGGTGCTATGAAAATGATCAAAGAGTTTTAAAACAAAACCTGGAATATAGCTAGACATTACAGCAGGACAGAGCTCCATTTCACACAGCCCGAAATACAATCAACTTTCTTCGTCGTGAGAATGTTAATTTCATCGAGCCGGGCGTGTGGCCACCGAATAGCCCAGATTTAAGCCTGGTAGATTATGCAATATGGGGTGTTTTGATGATTTCTAATTAGCTAAATATTGTGCTAAAAAAATTACATTAAAAATTATAATTAATTATATTATGTTTTGAAATAACTTGTGTGTTACGAGATGTTCTCACTTTTTTTTGTGCCACCTGTATATGTATGAATAATATAATTTGTAAATTGGAGAAATGATAATGATAATGAAATAACATCAATGTGGTTTGAAATAAATATGTTCCTGACATTCAGTGCCAAGTTGTTTAAAAAATGAGCACTCGTCGCTCGTTTGCAAACTCAGTTGAACTCAGTTTGGTGAGATATTAATGTTTGAAAAAAAAAATTATTATATGGTGTATATGTAGGCAGGTGAGACTTGTGTCAAAAGTTGCAATAAGAACAGTACAATATTATTTTAATTTATTTAAATGAATTAAATTTTCTACTACACATATAATTGAGTTTTATTTTTGTCACGATTAGTTTCAAGAGGTGCAGTTTGTCATCAGCGGATGTAAATGACAACAAAAATAATCATGTTGCAGTACAAAGTAACTGCTTTGTCAATTAATTAGGATAGTTCAAAGTAAAGCTGTCATCCGTTGTACTTTGTATACAAATAAGAATAACCAACTGATAAATATCAACCTTTATTGAGAGATTAAAGTCTCATCCGTGTGTGTATACCATTAGGTAACACTATAGGCAATGCTGTGTAATTTTAATGTATTGCACATTTTGTTCTACAGTCCCTAGCTATGTATTTCTTATATTTTGTTGAATGTCATTATATACGTTATTAGGACCTTTCAAAACAACCACTGGTTTGTTTACGAATGCTAACTTTATCTCGGAATGGGTTCTAGTCGCGTTTACTTTGACTAAAATATTATTTTTAATTACTTTAAATATTTTTTCTTCAGTTTATATTATAGAATTACTGTAATGCATTTTTAAATACATACTATTTAAAACTGAATTGGGTGCGGTATTTACATGAAATAATACTGCTCTTGTGGATTGAGTAGTCCTATTACTCCAAATGTTTATAATTACCTACTCCTGCAAGACAGTGAGAGATCTATGTTCTTCATTATATATTTGAATGTAATGCCATATTTTATCAGCGCTCTTGAATTATAATTTTGACTATGTTTTGTATTTTGTGGTAATATTATATTACATCAACGATTGTGTATATTATAAAATATATATTACTTGTAAATAAATTATTATCAAATGTTTCACACGTATGTGCCCATTATTATAAAAGTTAAGAAACTGATAAAAAATTAGTTTACCAATTATTTTGCATCACATTGTTTTAAATTAATATAATAACAATTGTAAAAAATTTTAAGCATTGTATTCAGTGTATTATTACGCGACATTCAACAGTATTCCGCTAGTGTTTATTTTGATAATAGAGTAAGTCATTTCAACCTTAAATTTTTTATTTCCTTATAAGTAGACTAAATAAATTTTGAAACATTGTGTTGTGTAATATAAAAATATATTTTAATCAATTCAAACGCAAACCTTTAAATATATCGGAAACGAAAGGAACATGCATAACTTGGACCACTTTCATAATAATGGGCACATATATGAAATGATATCTTTTATTGTAAGTGTAATACTAATATATATTTTTATACTACACGTGCAATATTTATTTTATAAAATAAATAATGCAATAGAAATGTGTTTTATTTAAGCTTTGAGTATTTCTATCCTTTTAAAGTGGATAAAGATCAAAACCACGTCTTGGTTAACATCTTACGGCCAAACAAGATAGTCAATATGCAGTGAAAAAATTCTTTGGTGAAAACCGCACCGCCTATTGCGAAAACATTCAAAATCACAAATTTTGTGAGCATTATTTTTTCTCTACTACATAAAAACTTTAATTATTAAATGATATCACTACGTTATCTCTGCTAAAGTGAGCACACAACATCACACCGACTGCAGACTTTGAAATCAAAGAGATTTTAGAGGCACTGAGTATCAATCCTGCTACTCCTGACATGGTAAACGGGTGCTCTACCATTGTGCCTCCCCATAGCTTAGTGTCAAATTGTTTTTTGTGTTGGTTTTTAATGCATTGATATTAATATTTTTGATGTACATTCTTACCATAAAATTTCAATTATATAAAATTAGATTAATTAAAAAGATAATTACCGCCGTAGAACTTTATAAGCTAGTATTAATAAGATACTCGCCTGACACGATTAAATCTGCGGTTCGGTTCTCCAATCAAGAAGGTTTTTATTTAACAAAATTTATGAATATTAATTATTTATTTTTCGAATTGGAACTCCCATTCCGTGACATTTTGAATATAGAAATAAAAATTGTAATAATTATATGCACAAATGAAGTTGCTTAGACGGTAAATCAACAATTGCGGGATCATGAAGAGTGGAGGTGATCAGTTGCGCAGTAGAAGCAGAGCAAAGGACCACGATGCTCATACATAACTAAGACACCGACTGAAAGAGAAGCTAATAAAATTTTCAATACATTATTAAAAATTTTATTACTATGAAACTATTATGAACAAATTATACACATAACTATTATTAACTCGACGCCTTAATCCTGTTTTCCTTCCGCACTCTCTGGGTATCTGTCGGTGAGGAAGCTCTTCAGCTCACCGTGCTCCGTGAGCATGTCCATCCTAATTTTGTTGTGATTCCTCCTCTTCTCCAACTTTTTCAAGTAAAGCCTATAGTGCGGCAGCTTTTCGTAGAATGGGGGCCACTTTTTCTTCTTTTCGACGATCCGGTCGTTCAAGGCGTAGCGGGTGAAGTCTAGGGTTTCATTCTTCTCCAGTTCCTCCGCCTTGCGCACCACCTCCGGCGAGGCCACCACCTTGGGGAAGTTGTTGTTCTCTTTTCTAAATTCTACCAGGTGCAATTTCTTCTCTTCCGCTAGTTGCTGGTGGGATTTCTGGAAACAATTAAGTTAAAATGAAGTATTGATTTGTTCAGGTTGAAAATGGATATGAATTTAATTAAAATTTTTTGATAATGTCTTGTATTAAAAGTAAACACTGAATCTAAGAGTGCCTAAATAATAATTTGCAAACAAGCTATCGCTCAGGATTTCCGATGGATATCGTGTTCGCAATATTTCCAGTTTTATTTTCTATTGCATATTAATTTTCCAGTTTTAGTTAAATGAAAATTTATTTTTATATTATTGATGTTTGTAGCGTTAACTTTGTATAAGCCGTACTCAGTCATTTAATGTTGACCAGCATCGATACCACTGTATCTTTATACAAACTGATCCGTTTTTGTATTTTAAAAAATATTTCAAAATGTTATTAAACATTTTTAGAATTTTTTACTGCCCAACAATTTCACAATTAATTTGACCCCGGATAGTATAGAATCTACTGCATTGAAATATGTCAGCTGAATTGTGTCACATAATGTTTTAATTTGTGGAAGCAATTGGCTGACAGTTGGCTTAGACAATTCCATCATAGAGTGCTAGTGATGTAGTGAATGTTAGTGATAATATTACAATCTTAATAAATAGTTTTTAAGTAGTTTGAAAAAATAACAGCTGTGAATCATAATTTTTTATTGCATCGGATTTCCCAGTCGTTTAGTCCAAGTTTAGGTCCAAATGAATTGTTTTAATTGATTTTACAAATAAATTTTCATAACATTGGTGAAATCTAGTTGGGTGGGAGTATTGCTGCTACAGATTTCAAACTGGAAGACAGTTGTTGAGAACCGGAGCATGTGGCAATGAAAAAGTCGATATGGACTGCAGGGCCATTGAAGAAGAAGAGTTAATAAATTACCTGCTGCAGTAACCCTATGAAAAACGCCTTGATAATGTTCTGCAGATTTAGGGAGCCCTCAACCTTGGCATGCATGTCCTTAATGCCCACCACCTCGCAGATGGCTTTGATAGCGCGGTGGCACTGCAGTCCATAGCCCTCTGCTCGCTTGTACGCATATATCTTAGTCTTGCCAAATTGAGTGAAAAAGTCGTGATAGACTGGAAAGAAGACATTTGTTATTTTTTAATCTTATTAATATTATAGAATTGTAAAATATTTTTTTTTGCAATGTGAGGTTGCATATAATGAAATAATTAATCATTTTTACACGAAAGAAGATATTTGAGATATTTATAAATCTACTTATAATAAATCAAGATCAAAGTTTAATATTAAAACTGCAACTCACTGGTGTGGTTGTTATAGAGATCGACCAGCATAAGTTTCTGTCCGGCACGGTTGCGCGCCTTCCTCAAGGCTGCAGTTCCCATGCGGCCCTTACCGATGGCGAATCCCACGAGGCCTTTGCCGTTACCTGTCACCACCTAAGCAAAACCAATAATTACAAAAATTAAATACACTAATTAATTCAAATTATAATTTGTATTACTGACACAAAGAGCATACGTTATTATAGAATAACATTTTGAGTTAATCAAGTACTGTATAAAACTCATGTTATTTAAATTTATATTCCAGGTAAATGTTTTAGATTGTCGATATTTTCATAATTGACATGGCCGTTGGTCTATTGGGTAATATACTCGCCTAGTGATTCAGGAGACTAGCAAGTTAGTCCTATTTTTACACCACAAGCATCTAACTTAGTTTGAAAATAGTACTTATATTGATGTGAAACGTATCCTGTATATGCTTCTTTATTTAAAAATAAAAATTACACAAATATCATCTGCTCTTGGTAGATAATATATGTACCTAGAATTACCTATAAACAGGATTAATGCGGATATAGAACACCAGTTGACACCGAATAGTAGAAGCGCGATAGCACGACACACCTGGGTATTAAAAAGCTTGTAGCAGCCGCCGGGAGAGGGCTCGCTGTCAGTTTGAAATGCGACCGGCAGAGTTTGGTCCCGGCGTCAATGAGGAGCCAGGCCCCAGACATTCTTCTCTCGTGACTACTCTAGTCACAGCATACATACTCAAATGTACCAACCACATTCATACTTACTGCGACATACATCCACACGCGTGAGACCTGAAGAGAGATATGGCCTCAGTCTCACTATGTACAAAACCTTCTGATCCGACTTGTATAATCTTCAAACGTCAATCACTCCATCAGAGTGAATCGACAATGACATATCACATAAAAGATAAATAATGATAATGACTTTTCCTATGGGACACTAGTATTATAATTTTTATGAATTCACAATAGGCAGGAATTCAAAATGCTTGATTTTATTTTTAAATGGTTTATATTTTGGTACACGTTTACTTCAGTAAAACGTTTTGACAAACTTCAATAACAAACTTTGCATCATTCCAGAAGCCATTCTCACCAATGCTGAGATTTTCCTCGTCCTTCCGAGGCCTCCCCTCATCGTGAGCAACGTCTTGAACTCCAATACTTTGCTGTCGAATCCTTCAAAGTTATCTAAAATACAAATATAATATTTTGTGTTAAAATAATCAATTTCACCAGCACTAAATACCTAGGAAGTTTCTAGAATACATTGTTATGTTTATAAAAGAATGACGAAACCATTCAGTATCCCTTGACCAATGATGACATGACTGAAATAAAGATGATTAAACAAATATTTATAAATTAAATTCTTGCACAAGTATAATGGTGATGTTTCTTTCTTTGAGGCAGCTCCACTTCCATTACATCTCTACCGGTTTTCAACTGCAGCACACAACCTCATTCCTAATTGATAACCGTGTAAAACTGTAATTTTATTGAATAAATTAAGTGTTTTCATATGAGTACTTTCTTTTCTCACGCCACACTATTGATTGATTTCTTTTATTCTTTACTGTAAATCCAGTTGAATACTAAAATATCTGAACACGAACGACGGTCCAATTATGGATCATCATTGCATATCCCATTGATGCATTCACTCTCATCATAACTTACCTCCATAAATTTTCCCCTGTAGTATGTCTTCTTTCATATTTCTATCATATTTCCCACCTCCTATAATCTGATAGTCGGTCTCGCCGCCGCGTGGGTAAGGTGACTCAATTTTCAAAAACAAACTGCAACTATCTCAACAATAAATAATTGTAATAATGTTGCATTTTTACTATGTTGTACTAAAGTTCAAAACCAGGAAGTGATTCTTGTTTAAATAAATAGCCAAGGATTGTTAGCTGATCGTAAGACAAGTTGTTTTGTCACAATTTTTAATACTTCTTGAATATATATATATATCCATAATAATATTACGTCTCCCCATCTATTTTCTATGACTTTCTGGATATCCAGGATGTAGTGACATTATGGCTATATAATGCTTGATTAAATGTCCAGATCTGTGAAACGCCAGCAGAGCAAAAATAAATGTGTTTTTTAAGTAAGGTTAAGATAAGTTAAATGTTTTCTCTTTCATATATTTAATAACAGAGCGTAAATATATATCTGCGAAATCGTATTACGGCTGGCAAATATATTAAACATTTGTCATCTCATCTATGTCTCATGATCATATCACGTCGCACTCTATTGTCAGTTTCTTATCTATGATAGAACTGTTAAATTATGACAATATGAACGTTTTGTTCGTATTTTGCAAGAATGTTTTTAAGTGGATATATACATTTTTAAATTAATTTGTTAAAACACCGTTTGTACAATTCCAGAAACAGCAATATAGAATGCTATATAATATTGGCTGCTATTGTGGCCAATTATAGCTGGCATGTGGCCCATGGCTTCCGTAGAATCTATATTTCATGTAAAGCAATGTAATAAGGATGCACAAGTTACTATTGGCCGCGAAGCGGTCACAATAGCCGCCCGCAGGACCTAGCAGCAAGTAATCGGCATCAGCTAATGAGACCCTGAATGCGAAGCGGTCATCAATAGCTACATAGCGGCCACAATAACTGCCCGCAGGGCCTAGCAGTAAGCATAGTATATACATATATTATTATTTTTCTAATAAACATAATATTTATTTTGAAATGGTCAGAATTGTGGTGGATCGAGTGAATAATATGGAAAACATAACCTACCCTCTCCCAAAGCATCTGGTGGTCCAATACTCCGTCCCGGCATCTTACTGCCGGACCAGCCCCTTTCGGTAGGGCTCAGCTTCAATCTTCTGAACCCCCCCATAGAGTCCCTTAGCTTAATTATGTTAGCCATCCTGGAAAGTTGAGCATATTGTGTCAAAACATACTTTTTATAAGTTATTTGAAAGATTATGTTTTCCCCAAAATGAAATAATGTCATTTTAATATATTTTTGCGCTCATTTTACAACTCATTGCCATAAAACGTGCAAAACTCTAAGTGATGCCAACTCTTAGAGATAATTTTGAGATCAGTTAACATTTGGTCAATGGTGATATAAGATGCCAGTTTCTCGGTATTTGTAAATTATTTGTTATAAATGAACTGATAAAATCTTGGGATTGTCTGTTTTGTTAAACAAGGGAAGTTTTAACCTAGTCTATGGCTCAGCGCAAAATATATCCATCACAGAAAACTTTCCACCCTGGCCAGCGACATATTAATCCATTGTGACGTAAGTTATTCATATTTGCTTTGAATAGCGACACGTACTGGAGACCTTACTTCAACCTCTAAATAAAAACACGCTCTTTTATTTTGTTCCTAGAGAGCTCGCCCGGGCTCTTCAATCAGACAACTTAAAATCATTAGCAATCAAATTTTAATAAAATTTGATTGCTAATGATTACCAACTGAATTTAACCATCAGCCTGATTCTAAGTGTTTCCAATAAACGTGACTCTTCAATCTCGTTCGGACCATTAAGACCAGTCTCTCAAAACCCTCACGACACTCGACAATAATGGATTAGTGTACTTGAATTAATAACTTTTCAGTTACAGTGGAATCCGGATATCATAATCGTGGGCAATACTATCAATCGATTATTTTTATCATAATCAGTCGCTCCCAAAACCCTGTTTAGCTTTAAAATAATCCGCCTATTGTAATCAAACTTAGGCTATTGTTATCAATATGTGGATTCAAAAGATGTAAATGTTTAAGAAATTCTCACAAAATGATCATTTTCTTCAACACTTTCTAAACATAGGTGCCTGACAATAATTCTTAGAAAATAGGTGTAAATAGGAAGCATACGGGCCGCACAAATGGATACATACATGACAGTGTCAATAGGTTCAGGGCATAAGTTATTTGAGGACGAAGGATGTATTGATAGGTGATTACAAAGTGATCAGTATATCCCGTCGCGATTTCTCTAATTTAGTTGTATTATTTTTTAATAAATTGTGTTCAATTTTTTTATTATTTAATTCTAATTTAAATCTGTTTAACATTATCAGCCGGTTATTGTTATCCAGAGTTACAGGTCCCATAGTGATCACAATAAGAGAATTCCACTGTATTTCCATTTTTAATGAAAAAAATAAGACCTTTCGGTATCTTCCGGCAGCTGCTCTTGCTTGACCAGCTCTCTGCCCCTGATGACGGGCGAAGACAGACCAGGCCAGACCATATTCACTTTACCGAATCCAATAATCTGTCCCTTGTTCAAATCTTTAGATTTTTTTTGTCCCGCGCCTCTCCCTCTTCCTTTTTTGGCGCCGGCATTACTGACAGATGTTACACTTTTCCACAGCTTTTCCGCAGGCACTATATAACACAACAGTATTAGTAAAAATATTTAAAATCATTATTAAATTCAAAACATAACCTATAAACACTCACATTTGTTAAAAAAGCTAACATTTCTCACAATATTTAGGTTATGATTATTTTTTTGGATTGCCTCATTTTGTGGCAATTTTTGAATAAGCACTACATTACTGCTATTAAGAGACAAACTTTGAAAGGGTTTTAATAAATTCTTGAAGAGTCCCGCAGCTCTGAGAGCCATTTTTACAAATTGACAGAAAGATAATAGCAATGAAAAATATTTATAGTAATAGACAATCTATGTAGCTGGAACTCGAAGCATTCCACAGACGCGACGAAAATGTTAAAATATTACATCTTTTTTAATTTAATATATACATTTTCACAATGTATGGAGAAAAAAAATTCATGGGACACACATAGATTTATAAAAATTACAGTGCTATCGTCCTTTATTTATCCCCAAACCTGAACTTTTCACTGATAGGATTGGATTTAGAAAAAATCGAATTGCATACGAATCGAAGGAAATACGATGAATGCGTGTCTTATCCAAAGAAATATATTTAATTGCAACCTTTTAACAATACCGGTACGAATATTAAGGTCTTGAATCTGGAACGAACAAAGATACTGGGGAATTAAAAAATTAAAAAAGGGGAGTGAAAAGTAGGACCCGAAGCAGTTTAAGAAACATATCGCATGACTGGAAGCATTACTTCATTAGACAAAAGTCATCAAAAAGAGACTAGAAACGGCAGCATGCGTGACTCGGCTGACCACATGCTGGACAGTAATTTTTTGAATAAGTGTGTTGTATTTGACTTCGATTAATGACGCGAGTGCGCCAGATTCGATGGTAATAACTGAATAATTGATCGCAAAAACGTAATAGCCGTATGTCGCTCTACCGACTGCGGTATCTGAGCAGGGGAGGGTGCCATTAACTTGACGAAAAATAGACGGGCTCAAATAAATTTGATGTTCCTTGCAAAATTGTCCCTAAAGATTTCTCTTGTTTAAGAATGAAGTAAATATTCATTGGCCACCCGCAATAAGTGATATATTACGTTAGAGTGACGACGTGTATAATTGCTGCCGCCCCCATTTAGTCCGAGTACGAAGGAATAAATATCGGATAATGACAATAGCATCCAAAAGTAATGGCTCCCGAGGGAGTGTTTTCTAGAGAATAAAAGTTTCGGAATGAAATGCGTAAACATACAACTGGCCATATATTAAATTCATGGACATTGCGTGGACACGTATTTAAGACTTCCGTGCAGAAGCTCTGATACTGATAAATTTTTTTTCACATTCATGCATCTTGAATAACTTACCATCACGCCGTTATTCCGTTAGAGTAAGCAGAGAGGATAAAACGTCAATTTCCAGTCCCGGTCTTCGATTCATGCATATTGCGTTATGCCATACGACCAAACAACTTAAGCGAGTCTTTGAAAACGTAATCGCCGAAGTACATTGTAAATATATTTCAAGTATTTAGAAAACGGAGTAAGCAGATTACGCACCGATTCATTGTATTTCTGCATGTGTGGCATTCTAATGCTTTAATTTTCTTTGAAAATAAAGAACGGCTAGAAGCACTATCAAGAAAAAGAAATCCTTTCAAATACTGTCATGAAAAAACAACCTCTATATGAATATATTATGAGGTTTTTTTTTTAAAAAAAATCATTTATATAACAACTTAAAAAACTCATTGTTCTTACAGTCCTCCGCATCTTGTGGTAAGTTTTGACCATAGATTAGAGATATACTTTCAGGGGGTGCGAACTCTCATACCAACAAATGTAACACTACTATTTTTGTTTGTTATGTTGGTAGGCCAGCCCAGAAGTGATGACGTATTTACCATAAACAAAAAAATTTTAACTGAATATTTTCATTTTTATGATCATAGACAAGAAAGTATCATGATTCATGAAATGTAGAAATTCAGTAGCTAAATAATTGTAAGTAGCTAAATAACTTACAGAAATAATACAAATTAATTAAAATATTTACACATAATTAGTTTAATGTATAATATAATAATAATTAGTGTAAGGCGTTTTTAATTTTCCTAAAATTGTTCAAAAATTAACATTTTTATTTAAATTAATCAGACACTTGACTAATCAACAGCCAGGGAGAATTTAAAGAGAATTTAGGGAGAATTCAGGAAATTCAGTTTAGATACCTACAACAAGGAAAATAATATTTACATGTGTTATAAGCATATACATTTATCAATAACTCAAATTTTATTAATTTCTTAACTAAAAAAAATCACAAAAAAGATTCATTATGACAGGATATCCGGATGTTCGGTAAACAAAGCCGTTTTTTATCTGTTTACAAACAATTTCTCTTATCTATGTAAACAATGGTCTGTAATTAAAAATTTTTGACAATTGCGATTTTCTTCACTTTTTTTGAATTTATAATCAATTTTTATAATCTTTTACATATTTTCGATTAAAATTTGTTATACTTTCTACTGATCATATTATTAAATATATTATAACTTTCGTTATGTACTTTTTTGAATATAGTTTATGTGTCATAATTTTTTAGTGCACGTGTTTCGTAAATATATTATCTAGTTTCAGAATGTCTGGATGGCGTAAATGCTGTGTTCCAGGTTACATTCCAAGTAGTTCTATTGTTATATTTTGTTAACTACAAAAATTAGTGATGATGAAATTGTTATTGTGACTGTTTGATTGTAACAATGATTGGTAACCAAGATTATCTAGTGTATCAAGTGATTGCTCAAAAAATCACAAATATTCAGTTACCAATAATCGTTACAACCCGACACAATCACTGTCACAACGGTTTAAACATCACCAACAAATAGTAGTACATCTGTGAAACACAATTGATTTCGAAATTATATTATATGTTCTTTTATTTAAATCCTTCAATATTTTGTTGATACATATCCAAGATGAGTGACTAAATAAGAGTCCCTAATTGTACTGTAATACCTATATTTCAGCAGTTAACACTTTTTAAGTTGTTTTGAGAGCTTCTATTTCAAAAATATTTATTCAGAGTAAAACTGTTATAATATCTTTCAGCATGGTGTTGTCTCCGGTAGATGAATTCTGGCTATTGATTATTTATCAAATATATTAAATCAACACTTTTGATAATATATTGCAAAATTATTGGAGATAATTTTTATACATACATGTAGTGCATACATAATTCCTATATGGGTGCATGCTTGAATTCACTTTCAATATGATTCCTTTGTGTACCCTTAGAGTTTACACTTTGTAAAACAGCAACCATGAGTAGTTAAGAATTGTGGAAAGATGGTGTATTAAAGATTGTGTTGTAATATTCCAGATCATGAAACATTGAATTTAAGCAACAGTTCTAATGTTCACATGCATACGGAGGGCACATCTTATAAAGGTATGTATTTGTACACATTTATTTTTAAATTTTAGATTGCCATAGTGTAAAGTAAAAAACTTTATAACGAGTCTCTAATTAATTCATTACCAAAGCACAACCAATAAAATATAATATGTAATGTTAAAATTGTTTTATGAAAACTGACTCATCCTGTTTTTTATTTTTCATAAACTGTCTTATTATTGACTCTTTAATACTGTTAACTATTCTGCATAATCTAATTAATTATTCACTCCATTGATTGTGTCAATATGTATTTGTGGAATTGCTGTCCACTTCCATTCTTATTTTTCCAGTTCCAGGTTTCATATTACATGTATTGATATTGACACAAAGACATTCTCATTAATAATAATTTACTGTATTCAGAGCATCCTTCACTACTTTCTCGTGGTCACAGACCATTTGATACCTTTCTCGACTTACCTTTCCTAGAGAATATACTATGATTTCCAAAATCAGCATTAACTATGATATCCAAAAAGTTCCTTAGATTACTTTAAACAGAAATAAAAGAATTCACAAACTATTATAACTTACAAATATTATTATTGGATCAGTGTGTTTTGAAATGCTTGAATATCTTTTTATTTCCCATTAATATAAACATTTCAACAAAGAAGACTTATAGACATATATTAAAAGGAATTAATATAACCCGTCAAGAATATCTGACTCCTAATGAGAAGCACATGTATGACAAATGTGTCCAATACAAAAAGATGGCTGACAGAGGACAACGGAATACGAGGATTTTGGCAGCAAGGATAAAATCAGCTCAGGCTGGGTTTGCCTTCGAAAATTTTTTAAATATGCCTTCTGCCATTTTTATGCAATGCCAAATGCGGGAACAAAAAAAAATGGTTGTAAATATTCAGAAGCCGATAAAGTGTTTGCTTTAGCATTGTCGAAATATGGGAACAGGTGTTATAGATTTTTGTCAAAAATGTTTGTTCTGCCAACCCGTAAAACTTTAAGTGGATTGTTAAGAAAAGTTCATTTTAACCCGGGTTTAAATATGCATATTTTTAGAAACATTGAAACTTGTACAAAGACAATGCCTATACAAGATAAATTTTGTGTTTTACTTTTTGAAGAAATTTCTATAGCACCTGGTTTACTTTATAAAAGTAGTGGAGATTTAATAGAAGGTTTTGAAGATCTCGGAGACGGCTTAAGGAAACTTGTATTTGCAAATCATGCTTGTGTTTTTATGCTGAGAGGCCTCAACACGAAGTGGAAGCAACCTATAGCTTTTTTCTTTTGTCAAAGTACTATCAAATCACACAATTTAGTTGTGGCTTTAAAAAAAATAATTGAACAGGTTGTAGCAAGCGGTCTAGAGTTAGTAGCTACAGTGTGTGATCAGGGTTCTACAAATGTTGCCGCTCTTAATATACTTCGTAAAAAAACACAAGAAAAATATTCCCGCTTAAATGTAGAAAATAAAATTATAGGTTTTGAATCGTTTGTTAGGGAAATTGTCACTCTTTTTGATGCTCCACACTTACTTAAGACTATAAGAAACAATATGCTGACTAAACATGTTATTTTTGAACAAGACTGTATTGTAAAATCTGCAAAGTGGGAGCACATTATCCAAACCTACCTTTATAACCGCTCAAAAATCCAGGTTTATAGTCAGTTACATAAATTAACAGATTTTCATATCTTTAAAGAAAAAACCAAGAAGATGAAAGTCAGCATTGCCGCCCAGGTGTTGAGCCAGACTATGGGAGGGTGCCTGAAGACCTTTGCAGGTGCAGGCTTTATTGACAAGGAGGCTACGGAGACAGCAGATTTTGTTTTATTTATAAATAATTTATTTGATAGCGTCAATGGAAATTGTATTCAGGCTCAGTTTAAAGTCCATATCGCTGCGCCGTTACCGTGGAATCTAATCATGTGCCCTTTTGGAATGAAGCCATCAAAATTTTGAATTCTGTTAAGTTTCTTGATCCTATTACTAAAAAAACATCCGTCCCACCTTCTGTGCGTAATTGGATCAGTACAATTAAGGGAATAAAATATTTGTCTAACAAAATTTTTAATAAATATGAGTTTCAGTTTGTCCTACTGGGGAATATTAATCAAGACCCCCTTGAAAATTTCTTTTGCACGATTAGGAGTCACGGTATACGCAATGTGCACCCAACATGTATGTCATTTGTAAATTCATTCAAATCTCTTATACTCGTAGTTACAAATTTCACATCTGCCCATTCCATTGGAGCCAATTGTAAAGATGATGAAAATGAAGTATTAATTCGGTCACTAAGGATATTCTTATCTGGTCCAACTGACGAAAATCAACAACACTTGGTTGCTGATTATCATAACCCCAAATTTTCGAAATCATCCACCTTAATTAATTCACAGTCAGACAGCGTATATAAGTATATTACTGGATATGTAATTGCAAAAACTTTTTAAAAAATTGGAAAATGTGAAGAATGTTAAATCCCAAATCCAACTAGCAGGTCACCAGTTAATTTCTGCTAGGGCATGTGGTCCAAATACTTTAACTTTTCCATCTTTTGATGCATATAATTATTTCACTAAAATTACAATTTTATCAGATCACCACATGCCTAATATATGTTATAAATTTAATGTTGCTGTTCATTTTAAATCATTAGTTTTAAATGAAATTGATTCCTCATTTTTGAAATGTGCTGAACATAGAGATTCTGTAAATAATTTGATTTTAGATTTAACATTAAAAATGTACATGGTGCAAAGACGTTAATAATATTTTAAATGGTCGGTTAGACTTGAGTCATTTTTCCGACCCAGTCAAAAAAATGGCACGTATATTACTACTTAAAAATAATAAAAATAAAACTCGAGCAAGTTCATTCTTTCAGAGTAATAATTTATAATAAATTTAATGTATTGTAATGTAGAATATATTATTTTTATAGTGCAATTAAATTATCCAATCACTTTGGTACCACTTACCAAAATCTCGCTTATTGTGAAAATATACTTGCTATGGAATTTGGCCATTTTTTATATATTTATGTAATGTCAGTAATATACTTCATATTAATGTAATTATTATGTTTTCAATAGGTTTGTTGACAATTATGTATAGTATAAGATAATGAAATGTTTTCAGTATGGTCGGTGGCAGGAATATATAATGAATAACATTGAATTTAAAATCTATGCATAAAGTGATAACCATTTTGTATTATATTAATAATTTTATACAATTACATAATACGCAAAGACAATGAACTATCATACTAAAAGCATTAATTATCATACATATCCTATATAGTGTTGCAGGGATGGTCCCATATAATGTATTATTATGAATAATCATTAAGTAAATCAATATTTTTCATTTCCAAATTAATTTAACAATATGTGCAGTACAAATTCTTGAGTAAATTATTTGACTTTCGAATTTAGAATACAAATAAAATAAAAATGTTGGGTTTTCACGACTGTTTAGAATCTTATGTGTATAATTTTCTGGGTTAATCTGCCGTGTATTTCTGACTAGAAAACACAGAACAAATAAAATAATTATCGCAAAATAACTACCGTATTGGCCTAAATATAACACAATGTTTTTTACATAATTTTTTTGAAAATAATTACATTTGCGTTATATTCGAGATCTAAAGCCTAGACCTAATAATTTTTTTTTTTAATGTAATGGGTAACAAATTTCAGGATCACGTCATATTCGGGCCAATGCAGTACATAAATTAAAATGTATTAATTTAGTTAATTTGTAAATTCCACAATTTTACAAATATGTAGCTTATTTTTTTTATATTGTATATATGTATACTGTGTGTTGTCAGTTTTCTTTGCTATTCTTTTTGACTTAAATTGACATAGAATTGGCGGATTTAATTAAATAAATATTTTTAACAAGCATATTCTTTTATTGTAAAATCAAATTCTCATTTTCAATAATTGAAATTGCTTTTACGCATCGAAAATAATATTATTTCTATTAATCAATGAAAATCTCTTTTTTTGCCATTCTTTCTGACATTGACTGACGACTTAGAATTGGCGGATTTAACATATTTTAAAGAATTTTTTTAACCATTCCTGTTAGTGCGTGCACTCCACCAAATGTATCATGCGCCCACTCCATTGGGATGAATTGTCAGGATGATGAGAGAAATATATTAATTAGCTCTAAGAACATTGCTATCTAATAATATTGTTATTGAAGAAGACAAATAATATGTTTTTGTTGCTCTTCTTCAAGTTTCCAAAGTTCAGGAACATCCACCTTAATTAATGCACCACCAGATATGTTGTTGATGAAAGAAATAGGAAAAAAAGGAACGAACCCCGCTATATTGAAAAATTAATTATATTGAATAAAAATTATTAATAATTCACTACATTAAATTTTTCATACAAAAATGAATTAATATGTAATAATATACTAAGTTTCTTTCCTTAATATGTATAACAAAATTATATAATTGTATCCATTGAGTATAATATCACATTATTTTTATTTTTACCATTATTTATTCTGATAAAAACATTGGGTTAAGACAATTCTAAGCTTAATTGCCTAATAAAAGTTTTACAATGACTACGCTCGTTTGTTCTCCACTCTGGATATTTTTGGACCCAAATAATATTAGCATTTAGAGCTGTAATATCTAATAATTTGAATTCGTCTTGTAGCCTCCACACAAAGTTGTTTTATCGCCCGTATCGTAATTTTGTTAAATAATAATTCACCACCTGCAAATTGTATGAATTGGTCAGACTCTGTTTCAAGTTCTTTATTCTTGCATTTCCACATTTTTATCTTGTTTTATAATGTATATTTGGTATTCCATTGTCAATTTTATTTCCCCATTTCTTCTGTTCTACAATTTACATATTTCACATAATAAATATTTTTAAACAAGCTTGACATCTTTATTGTATAACCAAATTCCCATTTTCAACAATAGATGTAATTTTATATATTTTTGTTACGAAAATTTAAAATTATTTCTATTGCTTGAAAAACATTATTTTTGATAGAAAATTATTTTTCTATCGAAAATAAAAATAAACGATTTTTAGATTTTTTGGAAAATTAAACATTCAAAAAAAGAGCGGCAAAAGCTGATAGTTAGTACCCACATTTGCGTTAGATTGCGCCACTGTACCTCGCTCTGGTACCGTTTTTTTGCTTAGAGTTGCCAATCTAAGTATATCTCTTATCTATGTATACTTTTTGACAACTGTACGTGGCTGCTGACAATTTGCGGTGCTGAATTTTTATTATTGTGTCGGTGTAAAGTAATACCGATTCCACTAAGAGTTTTCAATTTAATGGAAGTTGGGTGTCGTTGATTTATATCATCTGCTGTAATGGGTCTGTGTAAATGCCCAAAAAGGCGTGTCACCAATCTATTTTGCTTCGAGCACCGCGTCAATGTCTGCGAATATTGTATGGTCACAAATCATCCTAAGGTCGGTTCTAGTAGTACTTAGGCCCTTTCATTGTGTGGAATATAATTTTCGTTTTTCATATCATATCAATGATTTTATCGCTATAAATGTATTTTTTAATTTATTTTTAGTG
Source organism: Eubasilissa regina (assembly GCA_022840565.1). Lineage (NCBI taxonomy): Eukaryota > Metazoa > Arthropoda > Insecta > Trichoptera > Phryganeidae > Eubasilissa > Eubasilissa regina. The sequence continues at coordinate 28,856,801 of JAINEB010000011.1, forward strand.
CATAGTGCAGTCATACTTGCAGTGGTTGCAAGACAGTGATTATAACCCGATATGTGAAATTTGCACAAAGACACTTGGGGACGAAGAATGCATTCGATTAACTTGTTACCGTAAGTATCATTTATGTTATTACTGTGTCATCATTGAGGTTTTTGTTCAAATATGCATTTATTTTTATTTAGAAATTATGTCTCTTCCTTTTAAAATTTTGTAATAAATTCTTACGCACCTTGCATTTGCTATATGTAGGGTTTTCTGGGCTTGCAGCCTCTTGTATCTAACATTAACATTAAGTATGTATGAAAAGCTTGTGAGTGTATTACGAATTTAAAGTGTGAAATGTTTGGCATTGACTTTGGTCCCATATTTTGGATGTTGGCTATTTAATATTTGATGTTAAGGGTGTTTTCTCATACTCTTTCGAGACGGGACTAATAGTTAAACTTCTTGTGTTCTTGCTTAAGTGTCACCTAAATACTCAATGACATTATTTTTTATGTAAATCTTGTGAGAGAAAAAGGTTTTAATAGAAAGAGATGACAATAAAATTGTTGATTTTCTCGCATTCGAGATCAGTGTCAAAAATAACTCATATCAAGTCTTTTCCACTTTTTTTCATATTAATATTATGGAATGAAATAAAATGTGTCTTGTTATTTGAATTAATCCATCGAAAATTAAATAATATTGAAGTGCCTAGTTCATATATATGAAAATATTTTTAAATCAGTAAAAGTGCCTATACATATATATTTAGATGGATAAAGTTATGCCAGATGCATTTTGTGGTTTTATTTAATATTATCTATTTAAAATGCCACATTGGTTTTATAATTACATTTTGCCATGTTTAAAAGACAACGGTGTTATATATATACGGGATATTCAATTGCGACTTACATACAAAATAATATGCGTAAAATGCTTACTTTGTTTAAAAAAATGTTGTTTTGCCTTAAAATCAATAAAAAAACATCAAATTGATGAAATTTGCAACTAATGTTGTACATGAGTTCAATATTAATTCATATTGTAATTAAAATATGCGTAAAAACATATCGACCCCTCCTATGTAGAGTAACGTAAGTAAAAAATAACATTTTTAATCATTTTAATATTTCACATGCATTTGATACTTATTTACGTGGCAGATTTAAAAAATATATATTGTATTCTATATACATAATATTAAAAAAATTACAGCCATTTAAAAATGTATCAAATATGTGCAAAAAACTTTAATGATTAAATTGTCATTTTTTACTTAACGATACTTTACGTAGGAGGGGTCGATACATTATCGACATTTTTTCACGAAAATTACAAGAAAGCGAATTTGACATCTATTACCCGCTCGGGACCGGCAGAATGAAGCGAAAAAAACAATGAAAAATACACATTAATAGGATCGATATAAATATTTATTATTTATTAAGAAATTATTGTGTTTTTGATATAAACTTTGATTTTAAATGTAGCTCTGCTCAAAGCATATTAATAAATATAACATATTATTTTTAATCGTTTAAAAATGTCAAAAATTGATAATATGTTCTGCAAATTTAATGGTTTATAACTATTAATTTTTAACATTTTGTTAATTTGTCTCAGTGCAAATTTGTCTCTGTAATCTTGGCTTCAGGATTATATGAAAATATATTTCGTATATGCAAGAATTTTTCATATAAAAGCAATTTTGTGGCACATGGAAAATGAATTTAATGGTCGCAGTCTTTCTTATAATGTTTGTATTGTCTCAATTAGAGCAAATAACATTCAGATTATTACTTTTCAATTAGTGTAAAGGTTCTATCTAAGATTTTGGGTATGTGGCCCATTCTCTTTACCAGCAGTGTGGCATCTGATTGGTTACACATTTTAATTATTAATTGTTATCTTGAATAGAATGCGCACTGTACTGACTTGGTGTAATACTACCATTCACTTTTGAAACATTGTTTCTTAATAGGTTTACTGTCCACTAGTATCAATAGTTTAATTTGTAACCCGGTTAACACATTGACTGCCGATCATGCCCATGAGCATTATTATGTTGTCTTGCTAGTTGCGATCGCCCAAGTTAATAAATAATTCCGGGGGATCACCCGAACTTGAAAAGTGTGAGGCATCGCGGACAAACATGATAATAAAAGAATAAAATGCTTGTGACGTCTCTAGCTGTAAAACTGTATTTTTAGAATAAGATTATATGAACTAAAAGTGGAATCTGCGACGTCCAAATGATTGGTAGATTCCTCTTTTCACCGCCAGGCGGTGGATGCGGCGGGCCGAATGGAGGCGGAGTTAAGACTGTAAGCCTGCTCCCATTGGTTCAGCACTAGACGGGGCCTAACGCGGTTTGGCCCCCCGGGTTGATAATGAATAAACCACCGGTGGCTGAGGGAAGTCACTCGCCACATCGTTCCTCGAGTAAACAAGTGTTTTATTTTCTCCTCTACCTCGCTTTAACCTTGCTTTTACTCTGGACTTTTGGAAACGGATTCGACTGCTGGCTGCTACACTGGACTATGATTTGGACCTTGGATTGGACCCTGCGCCACAAGAGTAAACCGACAAACCATCCTAAAAACAGTTCTTGTTTTCCTGTTTGGAACAATCTTCTTGAAATGTTTTACTTTTCATTTCATTTACTAAATGAAATAATAATAATGATGTCTTGTCACAGATGTGTACCATTGGTCCTGTGTGGAGTCAAAGTTTCGCTCTCTGCCCCCCACCACGGCCCCTGCAGGGTATGGCTGCCCTTCATGTCGCTCTACTCTCTTCCCCGCTTCCAACCTCGTGTCGCCCGTGGCCGACGTGCTACGCGAGCGGCTGGCGGGAGTCAACTGGGCCCGCGCGGGACTCGGCCTACCGCTGGTGAGAATTTTATACGCTTTTGAAATGTGAGCAAGGTATTGAATAATGATTGCATTTTGAATCAAAATTTTTGGTGTGATGTCTACTTGAATCAATCCTTAGTACTCCTTCCCTCATTTTCCTTCTCGGACTGAAAGATTTATTTTATTATCTTCATAATTGTACAACACTTGTGCAATCTAAATTTTATTTGTTTAGTCTCGATCTATTGATAAAGAGATATTTACACAGAAGAGAAATATTACAAGTGGCAATTATTCTAATATAACATTAATTTGTATGTATGTATTCTAAATGTAACATTTAATTAAGAAATTAAATGCGGTAGTTTTTCCAAAGTATTGGTTCAAGCCAATTGTTGTAGTTAGCTGCGGTATGGCTGCTACATGGTCACGACTAGCGTTTTTTGAATCAATAATCAATAAAGAGAACATTTAGTCATTTTTACATTTTGAGAGGTGCATGAACGGGCGCCAGAAGACCCTTTTCCGGAACCGTTGTAGAAGTTTGCAATTTATTTTATCGGTTCCACTTCCTTATGTAACACAAATTCTACAATTATTAAACAATAAAAAACAAAAGCTAATGTAAGAAATTTGTATTTTAGTTTGAGACAATGTATAAGCAAAACGAACAAAGATTATAATTTAGACCTTCCTGCGCCCTGCCAAGTGCTGGCTTTATTTACTCTTAGATGATGCAATATGAGGTATATAAATATTACAAATAAACAGATAATAAAATGTTATGTAAGGAAGGACAGAAACCATTGGGTACAAAACAGCCATCAAAGGACTTACTAGCAAATACACTCTCCCATGAAGGGACTAGGACAAAACTCAATGATGTTATGAGTCACGCCGTACACGGTACTGGTCAACGGAGTTACGCACATGTTTGTTTGTTTTAAGACCCTTTCATCATCAGGTACGAATGATAACTAATCAAGTACAGTTTGGTGTTGACCTATTCGGTTAGAGAGGCGGAGCATGGAAGGGGGAATTTTCAATCATTAATGGAAATATGGACATTAGAGATGAAGTATTAGGGAACATTTATATTAATTAATGTTCTCCCCGAATTTAATTTTTTATGTATTTCGACAGTTTTTATGTTAATCATCATTCATTAGGTAGCGAGAGAAGTTTTAGTTTATGCCTATCAAAATAATGGTTAGTTTCAATTAAGTGATTAGAAATTCTGAGAATACAAGAACAAAATAACTCAGCCTACAAAGTTTATTGAAAATTTGTTAAATTGTTTTTTTTTTTAAATAATCCTGTTACAACACAAAGTAACTGCCATGACAATGTTTGTGCGTGGTTCCATGAAAAATTTATAATAATACCTAAATATATTGTGGATAAGATTACCGGCTCTAAAGACTTTTAATGTCCATGGCCGACCCTACGACATTTCTCCAGATACGTATACATCTATATATATATATATATATATATATTGTAAAGAAATGTTAAAATTGTTTATGTGCTATTGTTTGAAATAACAATTTTTATTGCAAGTTTTTACTGTAGTACTTTTCAATTTTGTGTTGCTCTAACTGTTGTGAATTTTACAATGTTTTCAACTGGATATAAAGATATTGACATATTTTAATTTAGTATTTTTTATATAAACATCAATTAATCGAGCATTGTGGCCCGTAAATATTCAACTACAAATCATGTCAACAACTTTTGACATCCTGTCAATGCCACATGCTAATACATTCTCATATTCTAGATAGCATGTCTGGAGTGTATTGTGACGCGCACGACATAGCATCAGTGCGTCCATCGGTTTCACCCAAGATAGAACACGAGACATGTGGGTACTATGAACAGAATTGGCTATTCTACCTCCCACCTGCTTCCGACAATCATTCTCAAGGAAATATAAATAAAATTAGAAATAGATTTTACAACATTATAATTTATGCAAATAATACAATTGAAAGAAATAAACAAAGAGAAAAATGTTGTCAAATTATTGTGAAAAATCACTCCGTAATTTTAATACCCAAAGTAACTTCCATCGGCAGCATGAATGAAATATTTTTATCATGTTCAAACACAGCTAAATTAATAAACTTTCATTCTTGTTCGACAATACCGCCGGTAGGTAGAAAAATTGATCAGCGGTCAAGGAGTAATCCTTGTGTGGTAAAATTTTACTTTAGCAGGACAACAGGTTGAAGTTTACTAGATAAGTTTTGCTGCCTGATGAATATCAAAATTTTGGAGTTACTTGTAAATTGACATCGTTCACAGTGTGATGTTTGAATAAGGGTTATTTCCATTTGAAGATGATTCAAGCGGATGAATCGAATGAAGGTGATCGTCATCCTTCTCTGTTCATGGGCAATTTTCCATGAATTTCATCCGAGGCGCCTCCCGATGTGCAGGTCCACAATTAGGAAGGAATTTACATCCTTCCTCAAATAATTGAATCACATGGTTGTAGTTTGCTATGTTCTACGAGATATCAACAGCGTGCCTGCTTTCCATCAATGGAAATGCTTAGACAAAGATCCTTTTCTCGCAGTAGTGTTGCCATTGCTATTGCATGGCAACCATTGACAGCACTATTGGTGACGTGCACTATAATGTAATGTTATGGTATGTCATGATATTTCAAGAATCAATTCAAAAACTTTACATTCCATAAGTAATATTCTGCGATTTTATTTCTTTTGGTTTGAGCTTGCAATTTGCGGCAATTTTTATCACTGTAATTTTACAATCCTTGTCCTTGTCCAGTAAATTTGTGACATTGAAAACACTTCTACAGGCAAATGTCTTACTACTAGATCAGCAAGTCAAGCATATTACAATTTGGGAATACCTGTAAGGTTGAATGTTTAAATGAATGTAATTTTAATATTCTATAATTTTCAGCTATCCGAGGATCTGGATCTGAAGGCTTCCATGGACATTCAAGCCTCCAACCAATTTGTGTCGGGCTCTGTCAGCGGGAGCTCAGGAGGTCCTGCGTCCCCGCACCGTGGAACACCGGTGGGCGCTAGTGATGATGAGAGTCCCCCCAGGATACACGCGGGACCTCCTTACTCTATAGTGCAGGTGCAGGACGACAATGGATATGATTCCTCTTCATTCGGTAATAGGAATGATGCTTTTCAAGGTGACTAATATTTATTTATCTGATGCTTTGACTGTGAGGTTGTTAAAAAATATTGCTGTAGTTTAAATGGACGTGGGAGATTATATTAGCTAATATGGGGATCGACTCCACACAATTAATTTTATTTCCATATCACAATCACTTAGGGGCGGTTGTGTGATCAGTAGTAAATTTTGACAATGGTAAGTTTTTACTATAGTAACTTTTTACCATCGCCCATGGTAAAAAGTGTTTGTGGGTTGTTGGTGTGTCAAATTTACTATTGTCAAAGTGTAGATAAGAAATCTTGCCTCACAGTGTGGCAAGACAAATAATCATAAAATATGCTTTATCTATGGCTTACTTGCCTCTGCGACCGGCATCCATCTCTATGCTGGCAATTTTTTTTTGGATTATGCGCTAATGTATATTAAACAATGAAATCATCATTGGGCAAACTCTCATCACTAAAATAGCGGAATATTGAATGATTAATCATCAACTTTCAACTGCAACTTTCAAAGAATCAATGTGACAGGTGATTTTTGAAATAGCTGTGAAGGGTCTGCTATATTTCACCAACGATTTTCAGTTTTTACCATCCGATATTCAAGAGTAAAATTAGTTAACCATTGCATTTTTTACTAACGATCAAACATCCCGTTTTCACAATTTTTTTTATATATTCAATGAAGATGGACAAGACGATGATGACATAGAACAACATAGGAGGCAGTTGAGTGTTTGTGCATATATTCTGTCACGGCTTTTCTACGAATGCATAGGAGGTAAAGAGGATTCTGTTTAAATCATTCTTCACCAGCAAGTATACCTGAGAGCTCTGGTCGAAATTCAAGCAAGTTTCGTACAATCGTCGCCGAATTCAGTACAACAATTCAGACAGAATATTGATCGGATTGGCGTGTTATTGCAGCACATCTACAATGTTGCCGAAGGCTGTATACATGAATTTGTTCCGCTTCTGAGACATCAAGTTGCTGACATAAAGCAGCGACTGGAACTCGGCACCAACTCTTTAGTGCAAGCTTTAGTTCTCTGACCAAAGAATAACAACGACTACAGAATAGCTACAACAGATACAATAGTGGCCGTGACTGAAATGTAGTATCTATATTTTGTTTATATTTATATACATGTGAACTTCTTTTATTTATATTTTTTTGCTTTTCTTTACATAACATAAATAATATTTTGTATCTTTAATGTATTATATAATATGTATTATCGTTATGGCGAATCGAGTCTCCATAAAATAAAAAAACTCGATCACGCTGGAATAATAGCATTATTATTATTATTATTATTATTTACTTTAGAAACTTTTTTACCATGGTACAAAGTTACCGCTGATCACACAACCGGCCTTTAGTATTAGTTACAAATTAACAGATGGCCACACGAGCCACAATAATGAAAACAAATTGGACAGTCAATATTATTGTTTTATTTATACTTTGTTGTGTAATAAAATACTTGTCAGTGAAAAACAAGGCATTGCTCATTTCATTAAACTTTTGTCTCCAGGTAATCAAACTCCACGGAGAATATTTGAAGACAAAGCACAAACTCGACCGCAGAATTCTCGCTTCGACCACGACGAGGATAAGTACAAGAGGAAATCTGCCTTGGAGTGGGTCATTCGGTGGTGGAAGTGAGTTTTTAATTCTTTAATAATGAAATGATCGTCACATTCTTTTGTGTCGGAAAAAGTAACTTTGGTTAAACATTTTAAATATTTAACTTTAAGTAACTTACCAGCCATATTTTAAAATTGTTTAAAATATGCATGGTTTCCCCTTAACTTGACTTTAGTATGGAATTGATAATTTGGGTTGTGGAGTATTAGAATGATTTGGAATCACACAGAATTAGCAAGGTTCTACACATTCGAGGCTTCCTTAGATTAATTTTGCTCGCTCACTGATATTATTGTGACTTTGTATTGACTTGTGTTTTTTAAATTTAGTTATGGTTTTTGATTCAGATTCAAATAGTTGCAGTAATAAAATAAAATGACTATAACTACTTACGGTCAACTTCTTACTACGTAAAACTCCGTTAATCTGTTAATTTGTGTATTTATATTTTGTGTTTTCACATAATTCACACTTTCTCCAAAAATTTTAGCCCCAAAATAATATTTTAAACTAATTTCTACCGATAATTCGTAAAACCTGATTATTCGTAGTTCGTATGCATTTTTTATATCTAAAGTAAATAATTTGTTTACATAATTTGCATATTCTCATGTTTTTAAATTCAAATTCGCGCAACTACGTAATCTCGTTATTTATAAATGAATTGTTTGTAACAGTTCTATTGTTTTTATGTTTACGAAATGTTGTGATTTGTATAATGTACTAAAGGAACTGAAACTTTTGTATTTAAATATATAACATATTTTATATTTAATTTTTTGTTGTGTTTCTTTCTCTAAAACGGCACCAACATCTTGTAATTTGATAATTTTAAAAACTGACAAATTAATATCAAAGATAAAATTGGCATAACAATTAAAATCCCAAATATCTCCCTGGGTTTGAATTTGAAAAATCACGGGAATATAATAAACTTCAATAGTTAAGGCCAATGAAGCATGAGAATTTAAAAGTTTTTCATTATTTTACATGCGCTTTTTAATATTCCAATTTTCTGCCCAATTTTGATGAAAAAGGCGAATTTGATCGCTAATCCTATTTAATCGCAAGTTAGTCCTATTTTCATAACACAAGCATTTAGATTAGTTTGAAAATAGTAAGAATATTGATGTGACATGTATTTTGTGTACGCATCTCTATTTTTAAAAAAAAAAAAACAAAAAACAAATTATTGTCCGTGATTACAGAATCACGGACAATATGTGATTTTCATACTAAAACATGGTGACTGTCCATTATTTCAGCTACTTAAGTATCAACATTTTCTTGATGCAACAGTGCATCAAGAAAATGTTGATACTTAAGTAGCTGAAATAATGGACAGTCACCATGTTTTAGTATGAAAATCACAATATCAACAGAGGCGGCTCATGCAAAAATGTTTAGACACTTAAAAAAATTTCTTTCTATTTTTGCTTTTAAAAAAATTGTTCTCATTATTCGTAATTTGGATATTTTTAAAATAAATTTTGGTCCCGTGAGTCACAAATTGGATTGAAAGTATGAAAACCCTCAATTTAAACTTTCAACTATATTTATTTGAGATTGCCAATTGATAACTCAAAAGTTTTTTCTTTGTTCTGTAATTTTACCTTTAATGTCCATTTAATTTTTCTTTCTTTGATATTGACTTTTCAGAAACACCCTTCCACCAGCGCGCAACAGGAGATCCACGGGATATCTGAACCGAAGGTTCTTCATGGCCGTCATCTTGGTCATCATTATTGTAGTCACACTTATCATCATTCTGAGTAAAATTGGACGATCGGGTCTTGAAAACGATCCCGCTTTTGATCCTAGAAATAATCCTCATGTTCAAATACAACGGGATATAGAGTCATAGGAGTACAGACAAGTGTACAGGGTTTGCCGCGTTGTGTTTGGATGGAAATGACAAAAAGGGAGAAGCTGTCTTGTCGTGGTTTCATTGCTCGTTGTGTTCAGTTAGTGTGAGTTTCTCAGATATTTTTAAACGGGAGCTATTCACGCGATAGTGTCGGATGAAGCTCATTTCTTTTTATGAATACATTTTACTGAGCAGAAAGAAAGCTGGTTGCGGCAAGACAGGACTACTGGTAGAATGATTTGGGTTTTCTCGGGAGAACTGCTGTATCACAATTGCAATAATCTCAATTTTTTAGTTTACAATTTAGGATGGAGCTCCAAGCAAAAAATTATTAAGAAAAAATTGAAAGCATTCAGAGTACCCATCCTTCAAGAGTAAGATAGGGTTTCAATTAAGGTACAGTCATATATTTATTTGAATATTGATGATGTGATGAAAAATTTTTTTTCAAAATTTAGACGAGTTTGAAAATTCAATCATTTTCGAGAAGCCTACACCAACTGCACGTAACAAAACGTGAATCCACATCTTCCCCCGACACTTGTCATTAGCAACTTCAACCGCTACAGACAGATCCTGTATATAAAATTTATAATATAAACTATAACATACCATGAAATTAATTATTCACCAAAAGTACGCTTTTTGTTAGAAATTTTTTACAAATTACTGATAATAAAATGGATCTATTTTCATAAACATTAAAATATTTTTTCTTAATCCGTGTCGCATGTTCACCATCTCAATGTTGATGCAATTCTTTAGTAATAATTATTGTACCCGATTGCTTGATATATTTTTAATTGTACGTAATGCATAGTTAATTAATGTTCATTATGTACTCTTTTTTTTTTTTGATAAATAATTTTGTTGTTTTTTAGTCTGGGTCATAGGGTTTAAATTAGATCCGGAAATTCTATACGCAGCGGAAAAGTCTTCAGTTTCAAATTTGTGCTTATTTATAGTAAATTTATATTTATACAGTGCCTTTGGGTGATTTCATACATCAATGAATGAGAATAAAAATATTTCACATCTACCTATAGTTGTTATATGCCTCCGATTTGATGAACTGTTTTTCATAATGAAAGTATTTTAAACATGAACATTTTACTGCAGTAGGCGCCAGTTATTGTGATCACTCGGAGATTGATTCAAATATCTTGCATATATTATCTGAAAACTACGTTCTGTATTAAGATTATATATATGAATGCTTTTAATATACATTTTTAAATAAACTATCATTTAAAGTACTCATTTTAAGTATTTTAGTTTGTTTATTTTCAATATTGTACAACATCTTACTGACGCATAGATTATGTTATCAAATACTGACGCACAGATTTAAACTGATCCTGAAGTTACCTTAAACACATCTGGAGACAGCTAGCGCGGCTGAAATAAATCAGTGGCCGACATCTGTATCAGAGTAATAGAACAAGTAGATAAAAAGTATCTACTACACAGAATTAGGTACCTAAAAAGGTTTGGTGACACTATTATTTTATTACAAGTTACTTATGAATGTCCTGATTCTATTAACTTATTACCCGAGTCTAAAAAGTGACAAAATAAGAATGTGTTTTTGATATTTTATTCTGTCGGTTGAAATTTCAAATTTGAGCACAAAATATGACTGATTCTAATAATAACTGGCGCCTACCGTATTTTTAATTTAGACACATGTTTAATAACAGTTAGCTGCTATTTGTAAGATCGAATCTCCGGCCTTTCACTCTTGGGCTTACCACTTGGCTGAATAATGTCTGAGCCTTTTTCAATGAGATGAGGTGAAAATATCTAATTGACTGTTTATGCTAAAAAAAAGAATATAAAAATAGCCATATTGCATGTAAATTGTTGTAAACAAATATTACTTTAGATTAACTCAACATTGTTGTTTTATTTAGAAGATTTTTTCTGCATTACATATGTTCATTAGTTTGCTTAGGCGGTACATAGTAATTTATTTGATTTGTTATATTTTGTTTCAGTTAAAATTTTGTATATTTTGTATAAATTATAATTCCAATATATTATTGTTAGGGCTATTCAAAAGAAAACAGTCTGATTCAATATTGTTTTGAAAAAATTGTGTGCTACGTATTATTTAATCTAGTGTATTAAGCTTACTCGTTATATGCGGTGTGATATGGTGTTCACACAGTACACAGGGTGTCACGTAAAGAAAAGACGTGTTGTAGGAGGAGACAGGATAGGTCACCTCAAATATTTTTTTTCTTGATTATTTATCAACTAGACAACACCTTTCAATGGTTCTCTACGGTGGTATTTATGTAATTATTTATTTGCCTCTAGATTTTTAGTCTAGAGCTGATATAAACATTTGTTGTGTTATTTTAAAATAATGACACAAATAGATTATTAAATTTCCAAACGATAATTAATGCAGTTGTATTAATCTTTTCAAAATAAAGCATCTCCTATATTTTAAATGCATCAAATTCGTACACTCATTTGGTAATATTTAAAGGATATTAATTTTCATTTAAACGATACTTGTGTTTATTAATAAATGTAATAAATTTGAGACAACAGCGAAATTATTTATTATTAATATTTTCATATCATGAAATGTTGATCCAAAGCGTTTATTCACAATATAAGATTTATAAAAAATTCTTTTGCGGTTTGATTAGAGATTGCAAATTGACTTTTAACTTTTTTATTTGGCGAAAATAAGTCTTCATAAAACTAAAATTTAAAAATAAGTTTCAGATTAACCAAACCGTGTTTCCTTTTAGTAACGGTTTGTACAGCATAATCCACTATATATTCTTTTTAATACAATTTTAATGAAATAACTACATATTACAATATTCAATTCTAATATCCATTATTCAAGCTTTTATCCAAGCTTTGTAGTACCAGAATGATTTTTGAATCCAAACCAATTTAAATGAATTTCCATAAAATGAATATAAATTTCCGTATAATTATTCTGCTACAATTTATATTTTTCACACAAGGTGAAGTTCTTTAAAGGACTTAAAATAATGTATCTGCAAATAATCTGTAAAGTTTATTTCTTTGGATTCACAGTCGGATGCATTTTGTAATAGCTGAAAACACGCCGGCCAAGCGTTTGGTCTAATACCCATAAAACCTCATTGCACAATACTTTCATTGACATTTGTCTAAAAATATTGCAATGAATTATAAATACCATTGTTGATTTCACCAATTCGTAAAAGATCTTTAATTAGATATTTCCAGTTTCTATGAATATTCTTCTTCCTTATGAATGATTTTGCTTTGAATTTCTATTTTGTCATAGTTTGTAAAAATATATTTGTTCACTTTGAAATAGACCTTCTGTCATGAACGATACAGTGTGATTGTTTGAAAATTCTAATTTAATATTTGTACTATCTCTGTTGAAATAATTTTGTGCATTTAATGTTTTTTTTTATCACCCAGTAACAATTATTACATTTCGTTACTTAAGTGGCAACAACGGATATCTCAATTGTTTGCCGGTAAAACTGGACATTATAGGGTTGCCACATTAAAGATATATAAGTATTGAAAGTAGCATTAGTCATACATAAAAAACAGTTTTATTCTTCTCCTAAAAAGTGATGAAAAATGACATAGCTGGTGTTTCCACTTAGGTAACGGTTTTTATTTTAAAACCTGTGTGTTGTAAAATCATTGTAAATCCTTTAAAATCCGTAAGGTTGTCCTTTTTTCTTTCCCACGATTGGTCCACATAGACTTGTCGTGGCCGCCTTTTTCAGAGAGTTCTGCGTTCGGCCTATTTGTCAAAGAACGCTTAGGTCAGTGTATGTGGGAGCCGCTAAAAAGACTTAAATCCTCAGATGTGTGGTGGGTGAAGTCATATTATTCCCATGAAGGTTGATTGACTTCCCTGTGTAATTTTTCTTGTTTAACACTGAAATTGCGACATTAATTATACAATGCACTCTGAAACAGTTTATACATGATACATATCCGAAACTCAAAAGGCCGTGAAAATCAAAGATTTTTCTGATTATTAAATTCATACATGAACTTCATTCAGCATATCAAAGGCCGCAAAGTGTGATTGAAATTTTATCCAGTGAATTGATGTCAAGAAATATATTTTTGTTTTTTGACATGGAGGGAAATGGAGATTGATTTAAAAGCTACCTACCGCATTGCATTTTAATTTAGAATATGTTATCTGTATTTTATGTTTTAAAGTATTGTAATAAATTGTTTATTTATAAATAAATTTGTGAATTATTTTATTGTCCCTTAATAAACATCACATTTAAACATAACAATTGTGAAAATGCCTAATGAAAAAAACTGAGTAAAGCGATCATTTAACGGCCTATGGCTGCCACCGCGTGGCCACGACCATTGTTTTCGTATTTATCAGTGTCAAAAACAGAATTTATTATACAGTACAACCTAACTCAACCAATTAATCCAAACAAATACCCAATCAGACTAATATATTCGTAGTCTAATTGGGTACTGCCAAATAGTGATAAAACGGGGGGTTGTGATTATGCTCTTGGTTTTTTTTTTGCTAGAGTAACCCCCGTACTCTGATAAAATTCCCCCCTTTGCATTTCATTCAACAGGATCACAGGATGATTATAATTCTGGACAGGTGGAAAACACATTTATTTATTTATCTATATGGGTGGGCAGATGTACAAACCTTAATTCTAATTTAGGCTAACTTTTCATCTACCTTATATTAATTTGCGACGGGGTGTCGAGATCTCGGTCTTCGGCAGCTGGCTGTGCTCCTGGTTGGGGGGGGGGGCTGCTTGACGATCGGATTGGTGGTTGCCTCCAAGCTGGCTCAGTGAGTGGTTTTCGGACCGACTTTGGCGATTGGCTGCTCTCTCGTTGTTGGTTTGCGGTGATCCATTCTGCTCCGGCGGCTGCTCGTGGTGGATTCTGTCAGACTGTGGTTGGACCTTCTGTGTTGCGGTCTAAACTTATGCGTTTTCAGTTTCCAATATCGGCTGTCAACTGATCGGAATGGTAGTTCAACAAACACCAACTCTCAACTGACTCCTCCAACTTCCGATACCATTTGTCAACTGACAATTATCGCTTGCTCCTCCGACTTCCAACTGCTCTCTCCTCCGACTCTGGAGATTGATTTTCAATTGGTCCTTCAGGCCGTGTGAAGACTCTTTTTATCCCTTGAAAATGGGATGTCTCCTGTCTATCGAACTGCCCTTCTCCATCATGGGCCGAGCTACCATCTCACTGGTCTATTCGCGCCGTCGGGAGACCACGCCCAACATGATACCTCTGCCTTATAATGAATCATAATCAATCCTATCTCTATACACTATTTTTGATTTATCAGAATCCTATGTCTAGTTATATATCATTTTGCCATATGAGTTTATTCGGGTAGATCATTTTATTTATTTATTTATTCACATTTTTGTTGGGTACATTTGTAATCGATTACTCCTACACGACATATTTTCTTTAATGTTATAAAAATCTTAACACTAAAAAAAAATATTGATCAAGGTGCAAATATTAGCTTAGTTCGATGTAGCTTTATCTCATTGATTTTTTTATTTTTATTACAATTAAATTTGGAATGATATTTTTATTCATCTTTATTGCTATGACATCATTTATATTTATCTTAAAAGAATTTTCCCACTTGTTATTCTACCTAAATTATTAATAACCTCCATTCTGTCAACTTATAGTTCATATTTAATTTGATCGTAATTAATTCCAAGAGAATCTGGGGCTGCACCTATCCAATATCATTCACATTAATTAACCTGGCTGGGCTCATGCGATGCAATAACGAGGAACGATGAGAATTCTCCTTATGCTCGGTCATATTATTGTTCCATTTTTATTCTATCTCGGATTATTTGACACGATTTCCAGAAATAGGATCGTACGTACCTAAACTTGGCTTTTGACGAAAAGTCAACTCCTTTGTCTCCGTATTCCGCCCATGAGCAAGCTATCCGTTTGTAATGCTTCTTTCTTAATGACTAGACAGTCATTATTCTTAAGTAATTTTTGTCCCGTTTAGTGGTTATCACCCAACTAACCTTCGGTTTGCATTTCTCGAGTGATTCCTACCGGCTGTTATATTGGTCGCCTTCTTGTTTGATTTATCACTTCCTTCTGCCGTAAAACAATACGTCCATCATCACAAAGAAATTATGTATCCTTCTGCAACAACCAAAATGGCCCCCTCGCCCTGTTAACTGCCGTTATTCCTTTTATCAGTTTCTCTACAAAGGAAGAGAAAGCTGTCTGGTTCACGTTGGAGCGCTCCTTTTACAATCGTTTTTCTTAAAACATCCCATCATATTTCTATCGATATTGGTCCTCTACCTTAACCCTCCCCTAGCCATGCTGTAACACAGGTCTACCGCTCCAATTAAACCTGTATATTTCCGTAAATACACATAGCACAAAATTAATATTTTAACTTACCTTAAAAAATCATTTACGGTTAGAAATAAATAGTGATTTGTAGGATTCACTGTATAACCAATTATGTTAAAGTAACTATTTTTCAATTTAATCCCATGTACTGTTGCTACGTTAGAAAAAATAATATTTATTTGCAGTAAGACAGAAAAAGATCAAACATTAGTAAACATTGAAAAGGAATTATTTTTTTCCACTTTTAATGCTGGTTATTTAGAGTAAATGTAAGAGTACATTAACTATTTTAAAACCGTTTAAGCTCGTAAAAGTTTTTTTTCTGATTCTAACGTTTAAACAATTTTAAATTACGTTGCTTATGAATATTTTTTCTCACAGTGTGGTAAAGGTTAATGTATATTGCGCAACCTTTGGACTGGCCTCGGTCTTTTAAGACTTCGACCTTCTTCACACGGACCCATCGTCAGAGGTTTGTATGCAACTGGGAAAAAAATGATATTCTATTTATTATTATTTTGTTTTTCATCTAATTATTACGATAGCGTTGCGTCATCCCGCGTCGATGCATAACAAAATAGTTTTGAATGACACCACTTTCAAGAGAACAATACGAAAGTGCCTAAACACTGACAGTTTTATGGTTTTGGCAACACATTTAACAACTGTCATATCTGTCAAACCAAATTCAAAAATCGTTTTATCGAGCCTTTTTTTTTACTTTTAGTTTTTATTTGACGCGGGCAGTTATCGTTGGGGGTAGTGCAATATATATATTTTAAATATTAATGAACATTTTAATTTAAAAAAAACATGCAGAAGAAACAAACAAAAACCAGTTTTATCACTCTCGGTGTTGAAATAAAGGAAGTATTAACGCAGAAAACTTGCGCTCATATAATAATTGAGATAATAAAATTTCTGGCTCACCAAAAACTCCAAATACCGTACTCTTACGATGTTTTAAAGTATCTTGTCCAGAAAAAAAGGGAGAGTGATAAATCCAATCCGAAACCAAATGAAAGCTGGCAATCTCAAAATTATTTTCGCGTCGCTTCTTCGGCGGTGGATGTTTTGGATGCTTTATTCGAGGTAATACATGCGGTTTGTTTTCGCAGTATGTAATTTGTTTTCAATTAGTATCAAATTTTTATTTTTCACTGTCACCGATCTGCAAATTTTTTCATGAAAATGTGTGCCAATGCAAGCCTTCAAAATAAAGTAAGAGGAATAGTAATTTGTAGTATTTTTCTCTGTGGAAAGGTTAAGTTATAGGAAAAATAACAACTATATTTTGAATAGTCATAATTATTTTAAATTATGCAAATAATATTCTATAAATTATCCAAAAGTATTGTATATTTAGCTATTTTTACCTATTTTGCTTGAGGCAAAGGAAAATATAATACATATTCTGCCTTAAATTTTAATTACAGGACTAGGATTTATACTGCGATAGTTCAAATTAGTCAATTTTCTAACACACATACCGTGACTTCAATTGAAAATAATGTCCTCCACATTTTTATGTATAAATCCAACAGCATATTTGTGGTTCTTCAAACTATTAGAGTAAGGGGTCATAACTTTCGCAGCTCATATATAAGAACTATTTCTTATACTTGAGCTACTCGCTCACTTAAACTCGTAGGACTTTGACAACTGCTGCCATTGTCTAAGCCAGGGGACGGCAGACTGAATAGTGAGAAGAGTCAAATATAAAGTAAACAGAATCTCAAAATTTTCACTGTAACTATATAAATTTTAATGATGAAAAAATAACAAGATAATATTATAAAATAACAAGATATTAACTTTGAAATTTTTTTTTATTTTGTATTTAATATTTTCCTTGGTTTTCTTGTTCATAGCATTATATTTATTTCATAACCTTTAATGTATGACATAATATGTATTATCTCTATGGCGAATCGGATGAAAAAAAAACCTGATCACGCTGGAATAAACACATTGTTATTATTATTTAAGACTCACAGAATTCACAGTCGTAGGCTACTTAGAAGAACAGAATATGTGGGAGCAAGCTTCAGTAGCCCAGTGCACTACTTATAAAATAAGAAAACCTCAATAATTGAACACTTTTGGGCTTTGTAGTCGCAAGTGCCTATTTTGAACTGTAATGCAAAAATGATTGAGTAATTATATCCAAGAATTATTCACAGCAGTTTTAACAAATATTAGACATGGGTGACATCTATTGCATAATGTGCAAATATTGTGAATGAATATTAATAATAATTATTTGGTAATCTGTACTGCCATCTAGTGGATTTTTTAAAGACTACTTTGGTACTTTTTCTTACTGGCAATGATACTTAACGTATCTAGATACAATGAATACCAAATGCAATATATATATATAAATTACATTAAAACATTTTGACATAACCACTCTTATTTTTATGAGTCATTGTTAGGGCTGATTGTGTGATCAGTAGTAACTTTTTACTAACGTCTGTATTAAAAATCCTTTGCGGGTTGTTGATACATCAAATTTATTACTGTCAAAGCGTAGATGGAGATGTCTATAGGCATGACAAATAATCATGCAATATGCTTTATTCTATGCATTATCTATGGATTTTTTCATCTAGGCATTCGAAATCTGTCACTTTGACAGTGAAATTTTTTCATATTATGTATTAAACAATGAGATCATCATCGGATAAACTCTTATCACTAAAATAGCGAGATATTTAATGATTCATTGTCGTATACTGCAACTTTCAAAGTATCAGTGTGTCGGATGACTTTAGGATCAGCTGTGAAAAGTCTGCCATATTTAACTATCGATTCTCGTTTTTACTATCTGATATTGCAGAGTAAAACGAGATGTACTTTCGAGAAGTAAATATTTTTTTGCTAACGATCAAACAACCCGTGTTTGCAAATTTTTTTACTTTAGTAACTTTTAAAAAGTCACACCACCGGCCCTTACAAATTACAGTAATAAGTAATATTTATGGAATAAATCCATCTCACACTACCTTTAAATAAAAAAATATCCATAGAAATCAATAAGATTTTTTTTTATCATTTTTCAAGTGTCAAATTCCACACAATTTGTTAACATATCGTTTGCTGTAAAATCAACAAATTCAAGATATGCCTCTTTGAAAGATGGATGATGAATTATCAAGCACAACCTGTAGATTCAGGAAACCAAAACCAATATATAAACCTAGTCGACAACCCCCCGATTACCTGTATTAAAATAACTTCTTTTTTTTATATAAAACAAATACTAAAAAATTGGTGACGTTTTCATGTCTCATATTTCTTTAAATGTAAAATATTTCAGAATATAATCCTGGAAATGGAAGGTGAACATCCACCAGACGAGGTGATCATTTTGTGGGGAGCTATTCCCATGTGTGCCAAAGAGGTGTACAGGATCCGTGTTCCTTCTCATCTTGACACTCACTTCTACAACAATCACAAGAGCTGTTCGCAGAAGGTGGTGATGAAAACACTACGGTAGTTATTTAATTTAACTTTTATTGAACTATTAGCCTCATCTTTCTCGAATTTCAATCTGGATAAAAGTCCCTCCTTAAGTTTCGCTTCGCATGGGCAAAATATTCCAGTTTCCAAATCTTTATGATTTAAAAGTGAAGAAGGAAGAAAGAAAATAAAGTCCTTTCATTAGGGAAGAAGCACCAGACTGGGCATGGGAATTCAGTCCCAAGTACATAGCATTACAGCGAGCATGTGTTATTTTAGCCGTTTAAATCTATCACATGATATGTGCATATATACATGAATTCTCGGATAATTCATTTGTATCTCATGTACACCAATAATATCAAATAATTTTTGTCTTTTGATTAAATAAACAATTTATCACTATTAACATGTACTTTTCTTATTTCAGACACATTTCATTTTCCGAAGATTTGCAGAGTATCATGCATCATCCTCTAGCGCCGACAAACATGTTTGTTCTATTAAAAAGAAAAATATCGGAAGAAAACTTAGGCGGTGCGGGTGTGGGTGTTCCTAAAGATTTTTTTTTACCGATTGCCAGTTATCAAATATCATACAAAATTCCACAGGCAGATATCCACTTGAACTACGATACTGACGTTTCGGAAAATTGTTGTCGAGAACTGCTGATCTTCAGCGAGTGTTCACCAGATCCGGTCACCGGTCAAAGTGAGGGTAATAACTTGTTTGCGAAGATTGATGACATCAGGAATCACCAATGGTTTCAGGCCAATGTGTTTCTGAAGGGTTTTAAGGACTGCTGTGTTAACGGGAAGTCTGTCTCAGCTTTATGGGGAAATTCATGACATTAAACAAATAATATTAAATTGATGTTATATTAGCGGTCCGTGTCCGCCATTGCCCGGGAT
The DNA here is from genome assembly GCA_022840565.1 of Eubasilissa regina. Taxonomy (NCBI): domain Eukaryota; kingdom Metazoa; phylum Arthropoda; class Insecta; order Trichoptera; family Phryganeidae; genus Eubasilissa; species Eubasilissa regina. Next base: position 28,877,113 of record JAINEB010000011.1, read on the forward strand.
TTAAGGAGGAGGTTATAGGGGATAGAGGGGTGCCTTTGTCCATCTCGCAGTCCATGGTTTTAAAGCTGCATTATATATATAGTGGTAACAATTATTCCAGTATGTACATTATTACTAGGAATAGTAAATAATGTAATATGCGTTGTGGTAAATTTAGATATTCCCCATAATTTGATAATTTGACCATAGGGTTGTGATATTTATATTTAAAACAATTCACTGTACTTAATACATTTATTCTTAATTTATTAGAATAAATTATAATCGTAATCTAATAATAATGACAATCAATAATTGTTTTTAAGGAGAACACATTTTTGTTGTGAAGTTGCATTTTCAGTGATGTGCTATTTTAATACAAATTAAATGAATTAGAAAAAATCTGTGTATAGAAAAATAAATTTGTTGCTTTCTCTTGTAAAATGGAATAATAGATGTATCAATTGAAAAGATTATAGAATATGAGTTCGAAATTTGTGAAATTGGTGAACGCGCTTCCCTGGATAGGTAGAATCCCGGTAGCAACTAAATGTTTTTTTTTATAGATAGATTTTTTCTGTATATTTTTCGAATTGATTAATTTAATTTGTATTAATAATTATGTATTTAAAAATATTTTATCTACTATTTGATTGATATATGTGACATGTGTATAATGAATTCATACATCTTGACTGAATGTTTTGTAAATTAAGTAATCAATTTCCGTCGAAGTGTTGCAATAAATATATATTTTTAAGTATGTTGTTTCTTTTATTTAATGAACCGAGTAATTTGAGAGTCTTATTTTTATTCATACTTAATATTATAATCTGCACTATATATAGGGTGACCAGCGGAAAAATTTCAAGATTAAATTGTAATTGCTCTTAAACCATCAGGGTGAGGTAAATGGGAGGGGTATTGTACGACGCGCGTGATTTGCTGATTTTCCAGTCGCAATAAGTCACTTGTCGGGAGCGCGCCGCGCGTTCGCGGTTGAGCAATATTTAAAGTGAGGTGATTCATTGGTTCTTGCGCATCGCGCTTTTTGTACTCACTTTAATATTGGACGAGTGAGTGATGGGCCGAGCACGCAACTTATCTGGTGTTGGGTTCAAAAGTTCAGACAAGAAGGGACAATGGTTAACCAAACTCCTCCGGGACCGTCAATGTCAGTAGCGACGCCAGAACATGTGGTTCAAGTTTGATGTGAAATTATGTGCAATCCGCGTAAATCGATAAGGAAGATTGCAGCTTTTACTGGAATAAAAAAATCAACAGTGCACATTATTTTGAAAAAGAAACTACAGTTTATCCCATACGGATTGCAAATTGTGCAGTTTCTCAATGAAAATTACTATTCTTTACGTGAAACCTTAGTGAGAACGATGTTGGAACGGCACAAATGCTTGGAAACATATTGTTTAGTGACGAAGCACATTTTCATATCGATGGCTATGTTAATAAACAGAACACGAGATACTGGTGCCCCGACAACCCAAGGGAACGCCATCAAAAACGTTTGCAATGTCCAAAAACAATAGTATGGTGTGCAATTTCTGCCCGAGGGGTAATTGGCTCTTATTTTTTTTATCAGGGAGAGACAGTCACTGCTGGCGTGTGATGCCGAATAACCAACGAGTTTTTGGTACCGCAACTGCAGCTGTTCCCGGGTTCAACGGAACACAATTTCAGCAAGACGGGGCCACTCCACACACGGCTAGAGTTTCAATGGAGAAGCTGGGGAGAATTTTTCTCAATAAATTATTCAGCAAGTACGGAGACATACCCTGGCTACCTTGGTCACCGGACCTTACACCGTGTGACTTTTTTTGTGGGGATACCTCAAGTCGAGAGTTTATAGCAACAATTCTCAAACAATTCAGGCCCTAGAAGAAAATATCCGCCGTGAAGTTGCTGCCATTGAACCAACGCTTTGCTCTCGCGTGTTCGCAAATTTAAGAGTCCAATTGCAAGAGTGTTTTGAGAGAAATAGACGACATTTAGACCATATTATTTATAAAACATAAAATCCACATTGTTAAACTCCATTTTGTATAAATAAAATATGAGAATAACATTATAGTTTTTTTTTTTATTTAATGTTAATCTTGAAAATTTTCCGCTGAACTCATTTTATTTTAAGGAATTTTCTGTAAATTCTTAAATCAAGTTAATCATGAGATAAACATATTTTATCTTCAGTATAAGATAAAGGATTGCACATTGTTTTGTATGGAAAAGTTGCAAGTGCTTGACGACATTCTTGATAGCCCGGCTGATCTTCAAGGTTAGAGGTTAGATGTTACCAGTGCTACTCAAGTTAGTTCTATATATTTGCATATACATGATATGTAACAACATATTTAACCTGTACAGTAAATTAACAATAAATGTACACAGTAAATTGAAATTGATTGTCATTACAATCCCGGCAGCAAATTGCTTCATATTGCCTTGTGACATACCGCACAAGAAAATGTAGTTTTTTATCATTTTTACAAGGACAAAATTAATTTCATTTTCATTTTGACGATTGAGATTCTTAATTGTTCACATACTTTCTCGAGTGTTGTCACATGCTGAGTGCTTCTTGATTTTTCAAACACAGCGAAACCATTCAATTGCACTCGATGAAAATGAATTATTATTTTTTTAAGAGATTTTTGACTTGTGACAATCTCTAAAATACGGATTTTGCTCCCATAAATAACAAATATGCATAAAATAAAACTGTATACTAAAGTAAAATATTATAAATGCTAATGGTTAACTACGCATGATAGTTGCGCTGTTGCTCCTGCCCTAGGCCAGTGTTTTGGTTTTTTTTTCACATTTTTGTAAATACATAACTCGATTGAATCCCGTCTGATAATATTCATATTCTGAATATTTATCGAGTAATTCATATTTTTGTAAACACTCGAAACAGATCCAACTCACCACCGGAGTGTATGGGTTAACTATTAAAAAAAAATAAAGATATATACATGCATACAGTATAATCAAATAAACAAAGAAGAAGCAAGTCTTTCCAATCTTTTTACTTAGCAATATATTGGATAACATGAGGTAGGATTTCGTCCACTTACCAAAATTTTTATCTTATATGCTTGTGCTAGAGGTTAAGACAGTCACTTCAGAATTTCAGGTTTCAGAAATTCAGAATTTGAGGGTTCGAGCCTCAATCCAAGAGACCAGCAAGTTAGTCCTGTTTTCATAGCGCAGCGTTTAGCTTAGTTTATTACGCATTCTGTGTACGTATCTGTATTTAAAAAAAAATCTAAATACTAGAATATGTCAACCCCACAGAGAACAAACAGGGACGTTGTTCAAAGACATTGATGAAATTTGAAATTGCCTAGGTTGATGACAGTACGGTCTGATGTTAGTTACTTCCTTTTTATTAATGAGTACCAATGTAACTTCCGGTACCTCAGGCAGCACGATTATCCTGCTGGTTTAATTTTTTTGTTTTGGCTCTGTAAATCCAATCCCGAGCCAAAATTGCAATCCTAGAATTTTGTATTTGATTTTGGTAATCCCGGGATTATAAAAGCTCATTTACACAATAATTTTTTAAAAATAGTCAGAAAGAATGAATACACATAAGATATTTATATTTAAATTAGTAAGAAAGAAATCTTTGAATGCAAGATTGACGAATAACAATTTGAATGTGAAATAATTTTATTATTATGAATGATGCCCAAAGCAGTAGCTTCGAGTTTTATCAATTAGTTTTGGTATCCCGAAATGAATCTTGAAAGTTTTGGGATAATCCCATGATTAATAAAAACTGTAAACTGAGCCGGGATCCCTGAATTGGATTCCTTCTCTTTATCTTGTGGTTAATCTTAACTCCTATGGTACAAGACTTTTTCTTTTGAAGTAAGTATTTGTAAACCAGATAATGGAGGATGGTTCTGTTAGAAGCCTCAACAATCGGCGAGCTTGTATGACAAGATGTATGAATGTGGATGAGGTGAGAATTGTATGTCAGGACAGAAGAGTGTGGCGCTCTATCCTCTCTGCCTACCCCCACGGGGAAACGGCGTGATGGTAAGTAAGTAAGTAAGTATTTATAATATTTTGATTCTAAATCTCATTTTATAAACTAATCTTAAATGACTGAAAATAAGGTAGGACATATTCAGAAGGAAAAATATTGTGCATCACTGCACTGTTTTATTATGAAACAGTTGAACTGAGCATTGCACAAACTGATAACTTTATATAAAAAGAGGTTGACAAGACAAGTTCATTAGTTTTGATCCCAACGTGCTTTGGCGAATTAAGACTGTGGAGGAGTGACTGGTTAATAAAATTAGGTAAATTTGAATAATTTATAAATATTTTGTCAGAATACCAATTGCATACTAGGCGGATGCAGTCAGTTTATAAGTAAGCTGTATGTAATTATATATTTTGGGAAATAAAGTGAAATAAGATATTTATCTGACAGAATATTGTAATATATTAAAATCTTAATAAAATGACAATAATTGTGAGAAGAATATTATGAGACATATATTTTGTATCGAATTGTTTAGCATAAATTCTAGTTAAGTATAGCTTATTTCAAAGTTGTCATAGGCGATGTGGTTCAGCTAACTGATCTAAATCAGCCGCTCAATTGAGTGGTTAGAACCGGCTGATTGAACCGTGAATATTTTTGGGCTGTTGAATCATAGATCTTTTGAGCGCTCGGCTCATGGCAGTATATCTTTATCTATGCTCACGGTTTAGTTGATTGACTTATTTGTGTTGCTCCCTGGACATATGCGGAATATTTTCTTATGAGTCATGTCTCACATTATTATTTATGATCTCTGTTGGATATCATTATTCGAATAACAATAATTGAAGCAACTAACAGGATCTATTTTTAAAATCATTTACATTTATTAAAGATTACTTTACTACGCCAAATCGAAATTCATAAAGTTTTATGTTTTAGTGCATGCACAGAGATTTCAGTCTATGGAGCACTTGACTGCCTGCCTGTTCATAAACCGAAATTCTGTTCGCAAATTAAAGCATTTTTTTATCAGGATTTTTGTTCGTAAACCGAAGTTCCAGTGTATATTCTGTCAGATAAATATTAAATTAAGCTTTATTTTTATGTGCTGACTGCACACGCCTGATGGTAAGCATTTTTTATATGTTTCTAATATAACTTTTGATATTGCATTACAAAGTTAATAAATATGTAACATGTTTGAATGATTTCAGCGAATCCTAGTACAAAATGCCACATTTAACGCCGGACGAGAAAAAGTTTTATAAAGACAACGGATTCATAAAGTTAAATGATATCTTCAGCAGCGCTGACATGGACGAGATCTGCCGGGAGTATAATTTAATATTTCAAACTAAAAGTAACGAAGGAATGGAAGCGGCATGGGTTGGAGATGAAATGAAGAAACAGGCGAACTTCATTAATTATTCGGTAATGGCAATATTATATAACATGTTAAGTTATAGAAAAATATTTTATTTCAGGGTAAGCTTGAAAGTTGATTTTCTAGGCCTTGTATATCTAGTATCTATAAATTTAAAAAAAGCATGACATTATATGAGATACACTGTTAAAAAAATGAACAATTTTTTACTGTCTGTAGTACAGTCATACCCTGTTAATCAATGCTAATTGGTTTCACCAAATGTCATTGATAAACAAATCGTCGATTAATATATACAAAATTATAAAAATTTTGAAAAAGAAAAAAATGGTCTATTATATAAAAATTTATTTATTTATAATGGATTTTTTGGGACTTAATAGCTTAACAGCAATGCACCTTACATACATACAAATGTATGTACATATACAAATGTAAAAATAATATTCTAGGCACAATTAACACAATTCTAGGCTTCATAACTACTTTAGCTTCAAGTGCCATATTAGAATTGAAATTAACTCAATAGTAATATTTACAACATAGTGCATAATCTCGAAATTAGTGTGCGCGTACATTGTGTAGAATATCGGCGCCAGCGTCGGTTAATTGAATCGAAGTTGAATAGCGGGGTATGACATAATATGAGATTGATTGAATCATCTATTAACGGAGTGTTGAATAAAAAAGTTTTTCTGTTTCTAAAAAGCTATTTCTCATTCTATCCTTTTTCTATTTATACTACCTTTATTCTATGATCCATTGAGAGCGTTTGCCTTGATATACAATTCAGCGCCAAGCGTCTGGCCACATATGTGACAAGAATATATTCTCTCTCCATCTGCTAATAAGTCTCCGTCCATTTGGAATCCCTCGATGAATACGGGTCACAACACGTTCAAATTTGATTAATTGATAATCAAGCAATAACATTTTGAGGAACTACAGTACAAGGAACAGTTGTATTTCAAGCAACATAACATTCGAGAAATTTGACTTTTGAGCAATTGATTTTGAGAAATTTACCGGATACCCAAGTAAATATGTCTGATAATTGTGGTTAACCTTTTAAAAAATATGATCTGTATTTTTAAAGTTTCCCAAACAGAGTTGTTGTTTTTTAAATGCCTTACGCTGTGAATATATCCAGTCACATAATTAAAAATCACAAATTTAATACTTTATAATGTTTTTCCATAAGCATATAATTTTATATTTATTTGAGTATGTATGGAAAATGGACAGCAAAGTTGTAGTTAAATACTTAAAGTGTTTCTACATGCTAATATATACATAACATTAAAAAATTGTTAGATATGGAGGTTGATTATGGGTGGAATGGTGAATGTTACATTGTGTAAAGTGATCACTTATGCCAGTCGAAGACGAGTTGTAAGCCCTGTAATTATCTATGCTTTCATATTTTTCCATTTAATATAATATAAATAGTTTTATCTCTATAATTTTGTTTCATATTTCATATTTCATATTTATTCCATTCCCTGTAACTACAAGTAATGTATGTCTACTGCTTTTTAAATACATTAATTTGCTTTCTTGAATAAATTCTCAGGTCAAATCCATACACAATCTACAATTTCATAGCAGTGTGTTCTCTAAACTCCTGATGAATGACAGGCTACTCGATGCCCTTGAAGATATTATGGAAACCAAGAATATCTCCCTGCACCACACTAAAGCGCACTGGAAACCCCCAGAGAACGGAGCACCCTACTTAATGCACCAGGTAAACTTGGAACTATTATATTTATGGCGGCTCGCGCGCATCGTCCAGATGTTCCTCGTTCTCTCATTTCTCGGTATTGCGCCATCCCGCGCGAACAAAGCGAGAGCGTTCAAGGAAGGCTGGGCTGCGCTGTTCGGCAGGCATGACACACATGCAGCACAGATGTACCATAGGAGGCGGTCTACCAGTGGTCTGCGACCGGTATCCGAACCGATCGGACCGCGGATGCACATCCCGAATCTCACCATGCCGTTTCTTGCTCTCGGTGGCTTCTCCCCGATAAGAATAAACAAGTCTGGATAACAATGGTTTTAACTTGAACATAACCAAACTTCCCATATATTTCTGTATTGATAATGCTAACATGGGATGACAACATAATGCCAATTGTAAAGAAAATACCAAAGCAAGTGAATTTGTTTGACATTTTTAAAACAAGCATAAATTTAAAATGTAAATAATGTGATGAAGAGAAATATTTGGTAAAATAAATTGAAAGTGATGTAAATGAACAAAGTTTTTTCAACGATTTAAGTATAAAAAGAGGCAATAAAAGGGCAAAAAATATTTACATCTAGCCAATAAAAAACTTTCTAATTTTGTAGAGATGCGTAATACAATACCAAATATCTCCATCACATTCTAATTGATCAAAGATATCTGTCACATTAATAATTTATCATTATTGGGGTAATTTTTAGGATTACCATTACTTTCCTTACCGGGATGATTCGATGGTGGCAGCATTCGTTAACTTGGATGACACGACGCCGGAGAATGGTGGGCTGGCGGTGTATCCCGGATCTCACAAGTTGGGGCCTCAGGAAGATAAGGGGATACAAGAGAAGGGAGAGTCGTATCACTACTTGGATCAGGTAAGTTTTAAGGGAGTATCATATATTTTCTTGATTTAGAACTGGAAACTGTAATAATTAATGCGTTTTGTTGTTGCCTTTATATACTAAATATCTATTTCATAGTAAAGGTTATATAGGTGGGTCATGATGTAAGACAAATTTCTGAAAAAAAAAAAACAATTTTTAGAAATTATAAAATACATACTTAAATGTATTATCAAGATCATATATTGAAAGATTTGTATAATCATTGGAGTTAGATTGTTTATTTTAGCAATAAAACAACACGATTTAGAAGTCTGATTATGAATTGAACAGGAAATGAAAGATAAGTCATAAAGAATTTTAAATGAAAAATTCTCAGAACGGACATTTTGATACTTTTTATCAATGGCAGTAAAAAACTTATGTCAAACCACTTGAGAGTAAAAAAAAAAAATGAGAATTATTATCTTCAATTTGTTCACAGAAATTGTTTCCCTTGGAAAAAGCTACCCCAATATCAGCCAAGCGGGGTGAAGTCATAGTATTCTCGTACTTGTTGATACACGGAAGCTATCTGAACCTGACAAAGAACCCTCGGCGAATGTTTCTCATACAACTCATGTCTGCCGATGACGAACCCCTGGAGAAGGTTCACCAGTCACCGGGACAAGGTTGGATGCTGAGAGGGAGAAATATTAAAAGGCAAGCTGTCATGGCCAAGAGATATGAATTGTGATTGTAGATACAATTTGTGATGAGAATAAAAATAATTAATATTTATTTTCAATGTTATTTTCCTTATTCTCCAATATGATGTATTTTAACTGACTGAAACCTGGCTGGATCAACAATCGTTTAAGACTTGGATTTGAAAGAACTTGAATTTTTTGCTCACAATATTTATAGTTGCGATAGATGTCAAGACAAGTCATAAATCTAGAGTAAGTGTGTTAATATCAAAATCTAACAAGTTTAGTGCACCTAAAATTCTAACAGCATATAAAACAGTTGAGCATGTATTTATACTGATCAAAACTGCACACTGGAAAATTGTATACACTCCACCATTACCAAAATAATAGCTCTGTTTTCCTTGTACCACTCAGATTCCTATGTTCAAAAGATATATTTTATTATGATAATATAAAGACAAATTACCACATTCAATGACCATTTATTAGGCTGCATAAAGTGAGTAAAGAATATAGTAAATTTGTCGACACATGTCGACAAAACAGGTTGACTTTTAAGTGATACTGAAGTCAATTGTTGTCACCAACAGTGGAAACGATTCTTAAAGCAAATGTTGCTACTTTACCTGTTTATTATTTATTGAAACAAAATATAAACATTATATTTATTTTTACAATAATTATTTATTTATTGATTAAATTTTTATTTTAAAGTTATTTAAATATTTGCTTTATGTAAAAAAAAAAGAATTGTGTTTTTAAATATTAATTGGACCCTTATTTTTAAGAACAAAAAATGTCGAGAAAAATATATTGAAAACTCTAAAAAATATAATTGTTTAGTAAATGTGTGTGTTATACTTCAATCTATTTTTAAGTCAGCATCAGAATAAAATGAATTATTTGTACAATAATCTTTCTTTAACGATTTTAATATCGAATTATGCGCGAAAATAATAATTTATATTTGCGTTTCCTTTTGACGTCACCACCGCGTCAGCAAGTTTGTCATTGATAGATATTTTGACAGTTGAAATCTTGTATTTCATTTTGTTTATTATAGTGACGAACAGTTTACTTTATAGTATACTTATTTCGGAACCGAAATGATCGAACTTTGGAATAAAATAGACCCAAAATAATTGATTATTGTTAATATAAAATTTTGTTCTAGAATATTTTCATCTCAACAATAGATTTTTTTATTGCAAAATCAATATGGTTTGAATTTTCCGCCGCGCGTTCGCGCCTGCGAAATAAGTTACAAGGAAATTTCGGCATGAAAATAGTAAGCAGTGAGGCCTTTAGTAAAAAGTATTCTTCAATATATGAATATTACTGCGTTACGTATCAACTTTTTGTGGAACTGTCTTTAGTTTCCCGGATGAAAATATTTAAAGAAAGACCGCGCAAACATGCGCCTGTATGATGTTTAGACGTAACTTCGATGCAAGATGGCTAAATTTATATATTTTTTCTTATCTTTATGTAATCTCTGAATTAAGTTAGAACATATATTATATGGAAGATGCATATGGTTTTATGTCATAAATTTTTACCTTTCGATTCATGCATTTAAATTAGAAATTAACTTGAAAGAATTATTTGGGGTTCATTGGTAAAACACAGAGCTCATAATCCCGTGCCCTTAAGTAATTGGAAACAAAAATATAAGGAAATAATAATGCATATTTTTAAAACTATACCTAATAAGGGCTCTAATAGTTATTATGTTGAAATTAATTAAAATTGAATTCCCGGCAGCCATTAAATGGAATCGTGTCTATAAAGCTGTATCATTATGCGCATGCTCAGTCCATTGCGCATTTAACCTCTCCTTCAACGCTTCAATCGACCAGCAACTGTCAGATGCTGAAAACGTCTCGTTGCTGTTGAGTGTTTAGTGTTGCGTGGGTGTGTATCGGTGTTCTTTTGTGTCGTCGTTTCATTTGTAGTTTAATCCCCAAACAAATTCAAGTAAGTGCAACTTTCATTAATAAACTTATCGCGGATACGTCCTTACCCGCACAAAGGGCATACTTCGTGTTGCTGTAATGTCATTCGCACAGTTATTTCGCCGATATTTCCGAGACGTCATGGTATTCTTATGAGGAAATTGGGAATTGGCGATCGTATGAGATTCTAACAAATAATCATAATATTTAAGTTGTATTATGATCGCAGACTGTTCTATTTTGAAACGAGCATTTTGGTGATTAGCTTACATCTTTTTTTTGTTGCTAGGAATGACTTCACCTTTTCTAGCACGATTTTATGACACAATGCTTGCCTAGCTCACATTGTTTTAATTTTATCAGGTGAGATGTATTTTTAATCGGAATTTGTTGAGTAATGCTATTTGGATCGGTCGATATAAATATATATTTTTAAGATGTAAAAGATAACATATGCATCTCTGAAAAAATATTGCACGAAATTAAATTGTTCGCTTTAGGTGTGTTAAGAAAACCGCAGACAAAATAAGTTAAATTTGACAAGAGCACTATCCAGTTACAGAGCCGGAATCAGGTACTGCCGATTTACGTGCGTAGGTAATTTCGCGAATGGATTTCGGGGAGGGGTTACATTTTGGTACTCGAGAATATAACGCGTGACCTCCCTTGTTTTATAACTTCGGCGAATCTTTTGCGACCCGTTATCAAATCCCAAATAAATAAAAGTATTTGGGTCATTTAAAGTATCCAAGTATACGTGTGACGTCACTCTTTCATTGTCAATTTATTTTTATTATTCTATCTTCTCTCAATTTTTAAGTAAATTTATAATTACCACCTACTTTCCTTGTGAAATGGCGGTCATTATATTTTATTTATCTTATACAATTTAATTTATTTTTTAATTTTGTTATATGCCTAAAAATTGATACAATATATTATGATTCCCATTCTGGTATATAATGGCAAAATCATGGTTTTCTAAAAAAAAAATTGAAACAAAAATATTTATTAAATTTTTATAGTTAGTATATCAAAACGACGGTAGTACGATCTAACAAGCGAGTTAAGAAACCTACAAGTTCTCGTCAAGTAATAAAATGACAGTAGATAGTTTAAAATAGTATAAAAAATAGGTAATTAAGTTCATATTCTAAATCTTTGATGTAGGTACATTTTTTCAATTAATTTCAATGAACGTAAATTTTAAAATGTCTCAAAATATATTATTTTTAAGGAAAACACATTTTTGTTATTTATGAAGTTGCATTTTCAGAATACAGTTCTGTGGTATTTTAATATATACAGATTAAATGAAACAATTAGAAAAATATACAGAGACAATCTATGTATCGAAAAAAATATTTAGTTGCTACAGGAATTCGAACCTGGACCTCTTCCTATCTGGAGATGCGCGTTCAAAATTTAATATAAATAAAAAATATATATTAGTTCGAAGATGTATTCGATTGCTATAGCGAAATTGGTGAAAGCGCTTCTCCGGATAGGAAGAGATCCAGGTTCGAATCCCGATAGCGACTAAATATTATTTTCGATAGATAGATTTTTGCTGTATATCTTTCTAATTGATTAATTTAATTTGTATTTATATTATAGACAATTGTGAATTGTAACTTTGAAACAGACTTGGCAGTGTCAATATGATCCAGAATTCGATGGCGACGTTACCCAAGTTTTCTTCATCAAAAGATCTCGAGTGTACGCCCGAAGTGATTCTATTTTTTTTTTGTTTTGTATTTTTATTTTTTTATTAATCACCCTTTATTTGTTTTTTTCTGTGTCTGTGGCTCAAGCATTATGGCCTTACGCTACAGCTAAAAGGTGTTGAAACACCGTAATTACACACAGTTCACAAAATGATTTATTAAATTAAATTAAAAGCAATTATAAAGGTAACAAAATGCAGACTCACAAAATTAATGCACTTGTGTATATTACTCTTATGGAAATATATATTTGATATTTTCCGTTATCCGCCCGACACTATTTACCGGGTCCTGATTGATATACAGGGTGTAGCAGACCTAGTCCACAATATTACCTGACTAAATTACGAGTCGAAAATGTTCAAGGAATATGTGGCTAATCTCAATCAAGTCATACATATAAGCATTTAAAAAAAATGCGATTATTTAGATTTATTGAAATCTTTGATTAGTTCTAGACTGTATATAGAATACAACAAATTAGAGGTCTTCGAAATTCGAGCGGCCAGACTATTTTTTGTTATATAATTTAGGGCCTGATGCAAATATATAGATTGTAATAGATGACTTTTGCAAATTGTTTATTTATTTCGAAGTACGTAGACGCGTTAACGTGATTTTGTAAAAATTTAGAGCAATAATATTTTTCGTAACGGTGCAGAATTTGCACATATTACTTGAATACTTTCGACTCATAATGTAGTCAAGTATCCACCCATAAAATATTGTGGACTAGGTCTGTTACATCCTGTATAAAATAACTCAACTCAGTATATAAACAATGAATCATTCATATTAGAGCGAGAACAAAAGATAAACAGAGTTAACTGATTCTGTAGATAGTGGCGGGGAGATAACAACTAAGCGGCTGGCAGATAGTAGAAATGTTTAATAATATGGAATAGCGTGGGTTTTCACGTTGTAAACTACTTAAAAATAATTAACCACACTTTTGTCCTTTTTTTTGATCTAACATGATTTGCTGATCTCTGTTTTCAAAAATATCCACAAATATGGCGATTAATTACATTAATACACACACACACACACACACACACACACACACTTAATACACGAAAAAGCTGTGCGAGTGGTATGAGTGCTGTTCAACAGAGCTGTTCGAAAGTGAAGATTGTCGTGATGGTGGCCAACTTACGATAGAAGAAGTCACCATAAGAATAAAGAATACGGAACGCTTATAGTATATTCTGCTTCCAGCTTGGATTTCCAGTGTGTCATCGAATACATTCCGTAACACGTCAGTCCGAGCGAAGACGTGAATTCAAAATACAATAAGTATTGTGTTTAGTTCATATTTGGAATGTAATTTTCCAGAAATTATGTGAAACACATGCCCCAGCTTTATTTGTGACAAAAGAGTTGCCATTACTGTCATACGTTACTTTGAACAATATGTCTTGATTCGTTTTTTTTATCTCTTCTTCATCTTCGATTTACTCTCAATGTGGAGCAGTCGTGATTTGAGGCTGTTCGCGGATGATCTTCCGCGTGTTTCGGTCTGCGGTATCAATCCCTTGGATCGTCAGTCTTTCTATGGTGTCCTCGAGTCGGGTAACATGGCTAAAATATCTGAAGATTCGGATCTATTTGAGGCATTCGTTCTTACCTACGGATTTCTTTATTACTTAATTACATAAATGTTAAAACTGTCAATTCTAATCATCCTTAAATTGTAAAAATATCGCAGCTACATTACGAATACATTTTCATGTTTATCGTTATATATGTATATAACACCATTTTATTATTTTCAATTTGCTGATTAAATGTAAAATGTTTGCCCCCAGCACGGCTGTCATCAAAATACATCTAGTTTCAAGTTTTAGTTTATTACTGAAGATGACGCAGTAAGCATCGAAAATGTTTTAATTAAAGTGTAGTGTGAAGTGACCAACGTTGTGTTTTATTTTATTAATTAGTTTTTCTAAAAGGACTTCCGCAAAGTTAATCGTGAAAATTTTCAATGTAATATTTCAAAACTACTAGTATTATTATTTTTTATTTCTAGAATCTTCTAACCGCATTTTATTACAGTTAACATACGGATGATGAATTATTTACGTCTGAGGTTTATACTGTTTTATTTTAAGAAATTATAATTCTTTTTGATTGTATGGAGTACGCGCTTCGGTTAATTACAGACACCATCTGCTTTAGTGTGCAATCAAAATTCACCCGAAGTATGCTCCCAGCGCCGGCAGCAGAAGCGGATTTCCTGCGCCTTCATTAAAAATTACACGATAAAGAGATTATATATTACGAGATCCCGAGTAACGCGGGTGTCGCCTCATTTTCCACCACACCTTGCCTGATATTTTCAGGGACATATCGAGAAGCCTTAACCCTATATTAGTATCGTTAAAAAATACGATGTGGTTGCTACGTAAAATTGACTTGTCTGAGTATAAATACATTTGGTACTTGGTCATAATTAAGAAATACATTAGAATTAGTTTAGGAACATGTTTAATATATAAAAAAAACATTTTTCAATTAAAAAAATAATTCAAATAATGAAAATTTTCTTTTGGCGTAATCCATAGATGGCTTTTTCACATATGCAGCGAGTGGTATTTCTTTGTAGATGAACTAAATCCGAAGTATTTTCCAAGACCTTGCGATTGCACCGGAGTATCTTTTTATAAATAACTTTCAAAATTTGGGAATATTTAGCCTTGGATTCAAGAGTAGCAACGTGATTGTGAGGTGTTGCATCAACGATCAGGGAGAGCATTGTTAGAATGGGGGAAGCGTCAGAATTGGCAAGTGGGCGGAGCGAATGGTTTTGTTTGAACAACGCGTAAAATTTACACCAGCGACTGCTAGTATTATACACAACCAAAAAATGCAATAGTTGAGAGTTATCAATACATTCTACGATTCTGCTTTAGTTATGGATGTAAGCGTCTTCTTTAGCGGGCTCGTGGGATTCGTAAGTCCATGACAGCAGTCACAATAGAGCATCATACATCCCTTAACATTACCTTCGTGGTCCAGCCTGCTAGGTACTCACCTACGTCTTGCAGGGCTATCTTGATATTATCCGCTCATGAGGGCTTTGTGCGTATTACGGGACTACTCTCGCTGCGTACCCCGCCCACTGCAGCCTCCTTGCTGTCTCTTCAGAATATTTGGGGCGGTATACCACTCCCGGTATAATATGGATTTAATGATACTTAATGCTGTCGTGCTCTGGCGGCGATAAATTGAAAGAGGGATGCAACCCTCCCGCCCCACTCACCCCAGATTGTAGCGTTGCTGAAGATGAATAAAATAGACTTATTTTGACAGATAAAAACGCATAATACGAGTCTACCGTGTACGTACATACTAAAAAAAAAAGTTCTTATTTTTATACCGAACAGAATCGATAAATGTGATCATGTAAAAAAAAATCTCGTGTAATTTTGAAAGGCACTAAATATCTTCTCTTATTTTATTTTAGTTAAAATTGTGGTCTATTTTTCTAAAACCCGCGTCCAAATAAAAAAAAGAAAAGCTTATTCGGCCTTAGATGTTTAAATCTAATCGTTTTAATTTTAATTTTAATAATGTTGGGGGCGCTGGTGCTGACTGCGAAATTTTGTTATCAAAAGAAATACTACGAGGGTGTTTATTTTACATAAAAATAAGCAAACCGATTTAAAGGTCTATATTTAAAGAAATATATAAAATAAATAAACAGGTGAAATTTAATATCATTGATTGAGGAAGTCGAGAAACTAAACTTCTGTAGTTAGGTCTGATGAAGCTATTTTTCGATTAGGACCAACATTTCCACGTCGTCAAAGTTACGGGAGCGAAGATTTAATTTTCGAAGGGTCGGTAGGTGATATTTTAAATACTAATTAAACGTATTAATTAGAAAGATATGCATATAAAATCAATTTTATCGAAATGTATTGTTGTTGCGCTACCGGGATTCAAACCTGGATCTCTTTCCAATCCGGGGAAGGTGCTTTATGCAACTATGCTACAGCGACAGTATTTTTGACGACAAATTTTCGAACCCATATGTTACACTTTTCAAATGAATACATCTATCGTTGCATTAGCGCAACAACAATATTTTTCGATAAAATTATAACATATGGGTTCGAAAATTTGTCGTCAAAAATACTGTCGCTGTAGCATAGTTGCATAAAGCACCTTCCCCGGATTGGAAAGAGATCCAGGTTTGAATCCCGGTAGCGCAACAACAATACATTTCGATAAAATTGATTTTATATGTATATCTTTCTAATCAATACATTTAATTAGTAATTAAAATATCACAGACCCTATGTACTGAATAATTACAACTTCACAATGAGAATATGTTCACCTTAATGATGTATAATATAATATGTTATATAGACGGTGGCTAAATACTCACGCAGACAATCATAATTATTGTGTACAAAGGATAAAAAGATGACATTATTTCGGTGGTCTGTGGATCTGATGGATTCTCAACAGTATTTAGCTATAGCAGAAAATTTGATGATCAATTATACGATAAATTAAAAATAAGAAATTATTTTATATTCACAATATTTTGAGTATGTTTAAATTTTTGTAAGAACACAATTACTGGATTTATCCCCAGAGTCATTATCATTAAGACATAGATGTCATAAGCCATGACTTCCATACTTCCCATATAAAAAATAGGTAAAATTTCAAGTATAAATTTTTTGGATTTAAACATTTCTATTATATATAATTAAAAATAAACTCGAATTTAACATTTTTCGTAAAGATACTTACACTGACATAATACTTATATTTATCCGTTTTCTCTACAAATTATCAGCTCTTCATACCATGCTAAGTAGATTAGTTAATGTTCCTTTATCGACAATTAACTTCAACATATAATTAAATATTATTTAACAAATTACAATTAATAATGGTTATAATACTAAATTTTTTGTATATAATACTAATGTAATATAATACTAAATAAATAATTTGTTGAACTAAAAGTACAAGAAAAAGTTTATCAGATCATACGTTTACCCACCTATTATTGATAATGGGAAGCAGTGGAGAAAAATTGTGTTTTTAAGTAATCTTACTTCAAATTCAATTATAAAATAGATTCCAAATTTTATACAACCGGCTTTTTACACTAATAACAAATTAAAGAATTATATATTGAATAACAAGGATAAGGACGATATTTAAAAAAAATCGGGGGTCTACAAATTAATTTGCAATGATTGCAATTATTTTTATATCTTGCAGAAATTTTGATATTAGAATTAAGGAGGATTTGAGATGCTTAAATAATAATAACTATTCAGAATTTTCCAATCATCTTTTGGAAACAAACCATTCCTTTGATATTAATAAGGGTTTAGAAATTATACATAGAAATACTAAGAGTTTACAGTTAGATAAATTTGAAATTTTAGAAATAAGAAAAAGTGTTAATAGCAAGCTAAATACTATAAGTAACCAAATCCTCTTTGCAAATAGTCACCTTTTAAATTTGTTTTCATATTAGTTCTTTACTTATTCATAATTTTATATTTTTGTTTTTATCTATGCATAGGTATCGAAACATGTAGAATAATTAATAAATAGTGGTTTAAAGAATGTATTTTGTATAATTATTGATATAATTAATTTTGCAAATATTGAAGAAATAAAAGCTTCGCCTGTATGAGACGTTTATAAAATAATTTTTTGTAAACCATATTTAACGCTAAAGATTTAATGTTACTATGGAAAATATGAGTGCGTGCTTCACTATGCAACGTCGCAACTGAGAGAATTGTTTAATTAATGTAACTCTGAGAACACCGTAAGCTTTTAAACAAATATTACATAAATACTAAATTAATGTATTAATTATAAATATATACATATAAAATCAATTTTGTTTTTGCGTCACCGGGATTCGAACCTGGATCTCTATTTCCAATCCGGGGAAGTACACTACCGATTGTGTTATAACGCCAGTATTTTTCGTGACAAATTTTCGAACCTATATGTTACATTTTTTTTCAAATTAATACACCTGTCGTTCCATTATTTGAAAGCCATCCACATTATTTTGACAGAATCTCAAATATCTTTGAGTAAACCGACTGCAGACGCCAGAATTATCAATTCATAAATATTACATAATTTGATGCTTTTTTGGAAGATTGTTGGCTAACTTATTGTGGTATTAAAAATATTTTTGCAAGTATCTAAGCTATAATAAAATGATTATACGAGTACGTTAAAATATCTGACTAATTCACTTATTTTCACATTTGAGGGTTAACACATCTTTGCAGAGTTCTATTCGATTACACCCAACTCTGTAAAAATGAATTATTTGATATTTATTCCCTTTTATTTGGAGCAGGCCGGCTTTGTAAGTCACACGTGGATTTAGCCTAGCTGTAAGGTAAGTCGGTCATTGTGACACGACGTCGAATGGGACATTTCTATTGTTCGACGTGGCTTTGAGTCGTTTCTTGTAAACCGGCATTTCAAGATAGTAGAATTTTTAAACTTCTATGGATTAAACTAAATTTGAACGTCATTTTTCTGAACACTTGAAGAAGATGGAATAAGTTCTCAAATGGAACATGATCAATTATGATAGTAATCTGAACTCTTGTGGGTGTGTATCCATGTACGACTTTGATTTCTTATCTCAGAGATTTCGCGGTATGTACACGCGGCGATGAATTATAGCTCACTTCACGCCCAACTCTTCACTGTACTTATTGCGCCGTGTCCACGGATGAGATTTTTTATTTGATTCCCGACACAAGACAATCTATGAGACGAATTAGGTTCCCGTGAGATTTTTTGGAGACAACTCTCGGCTTTCGTAGCTCGCCGTGTATACACCAAGTTTCAGAGATACGATATTCCAACGACTCATTTCACGCTTGTTGTAGGTCAAACCTCAAATGTCTGTCCGTTGACCATTGGGTGAATTTGAATTTCGATTTTGTAATTTAATGCCTTTGTCTAATTTTCAGATTAAATAGTTCCATGTATTTGTGGGGCTAGGTGACAAATCGAACGGCGTGTAAGCAGGTTAAAGTTTTTGTCTCCAAAAATCTCGATTGATCTCTGGGCGTATCTCCAGATTAATATCTGAACACGTACACATGGTACATAAGATAAATCTTACGATGAGATAAGCAGAAAATATATTTTAATACAATGGTGTTTATTTACAAAATCATCAACAAGAAAATATCAGCGGAATTTACACGAAAAATTGATGCAAACCAACATGAGCACGAGCATCGTACAAGGGGAAGGGATAGACTGAGACTGCCATTCAGGAAGAAGGCCAAATCTCAGAAATCGATGATGTATAGTGCGATGAAATTTTTTAATGAAATGCCAGAAAATGTAAAAAAGGAAGAGAAATTGAATAGATTTGAAATGAAACTGACTAAATATATAAAAGATAAGTTTTAGTAAAAGAAAATATTTCAATCTTGTATATATTAGAGCATATATAAGGAGTACTTATGTATGCAGAATTAAATAAATCTCATCGTATTTCATCTGTTGCTATTAAGACGAGTGTTCGAGACAAATCTCATTCATGCACACGCGCCATAACGATTTGACGCAACATATTGAGAAAGCAGTGATTTAACTGATGAAACAGAAAAAACGGGATTTGGTCGTAGGTATGTGGAACCTGACGATTGGTTACCTGAGACGATCGGTGATAATAGTCTATTCTTAGCAATTGTATCACGCGAGACAGTGCCGCTGCGACCTTGAAGGACGCTAATCACTGCAAACATCTGAATACCTACATAGTCGCTAGTCTGAGGATGCGAACGCATTGTGCTTTAACGAATACAGGAAGCTGATCATAATAGCATTTGTATTTTACGAATGAGGTGTTTATTTATCATCACTGCTCTTTATATTATACAATGACTGTCCCGTAAGTTCTTCAACCGGGAGTTGCGTCTACTTCCTGCACCGCGTCTCCCTTGAATCTTCCCCTGCAGCAAGACTTCATATTTCTCATTGACATGCTTGTTGGTCTAGAGTTAATACACGTTGGTCTAGAGTTAAGACACGTTAATCTAGGTTAAGATACGTTGGTCTAGAGTTAAGACACGTTAATCTAGATTAAGATACGTTGGTCTAGAGTTAAGACACGTTGATCTAGGTTAAGACACGTTGGTCTAGAGTTAAAACATGTTGATCTAGTGTTGAGACATTCGCCTAGTGATATAGTGATCGGGGGTTCGAGCTTCGTTCCACGAAACCGTATACAAAATACCGTAAAATATGCAAGAATAACAACTCGCTCAGCGCTCAATTCATATCTTTTCGCGTGTTTAGTAAATATATACGCCATGTGGAGACTTGCCGATGATGAATAATATGTAATATAAATAAATTATAAGTAACAAGAAACGAATGTGATATAAATATATATATATATATATATATGTTTTTGTGATTCAATTGAATAATGTACGTACGTAAAAATTCATTACATTTTTAATGAAAATCTTGAGTTTTCTGATCTCGAAGAGCCGCTGGCTATAAGCTATAAGGGATGATGTGGTAGGATTAGGCGAGGGATGATTGCGCACCGCTCGCTTAGTGTCGAACTTTCGGCAAGTTACTAATCAACGTCTTTACGGCGTCGTTTCTTTGCCCACTTTTCTCGGTAATTCAATCTCGAGAGATGAGCAGAGCCACCCTGCACCCTGCTATATTAATCATGGTAACATCGCTGTTGGTCGCGTATCAGCGGTTTGGGGGCAACCTCAGCCGGAGCCGGATTAAGGAAATCGAAGCCCTAGGTCTGAAATGAAAATACCGCAACGTAGTATTATATATATCCGATGACGAGCGGATATATAAACAATGTATTTCTATACCGAATAATATCTCTAGTAGTATTTTCGAGTCAATAAAATGTTCGTTTTACGACACTGAACGTACTAATGAACAAGTTTTTAAAGTCTTTATATAAAATTTGTAGTTGTAAAAGTCTTTGTGTAAAAGTTGTAGTTGTAAAAGTCTTTGTGTAAAAGTTGTAGTTATAAAAGTTGTAGTTGTAAAAGTCTTTGTGTAAAAGTTGTAGTTATAAAAGTCTTTGTGTAAAAGTTGTAGTTGTAAAAGTCTTTGTGTAAAAGTTGTAGTTGTAAAAGTCTTTGTGTAAAAGTTGTAGTTGTAAAAGTGTTGTACGCACTTACGGTACTAATGTGGTGCGCTGGGCGTGGATTTAGGTTGGAAATTATTCAAGTCACAAGTGAAGAGCTTAAAATATTTTTTAATACAAAATAATATCAAAGTGTATTTTAACATCGCTTCAAAAACACACTTGCATCGTTTTGCAACACGTCTGCTTAAGCGAGGACGTGTATTCAGTACACCGCGCGGCGCGAGAGACTAAAGTATTGCATTTAGTTGGTATAATATGTTTGGGAGCAGATTTTCCCAAAAATTTATAAGTAATTTCTGAATTCTTCCGTTAGACGGATCTTATTGACATACCAAATAGATTAGTGCTACAGAGAAAACATGTAATTGATTAAATTTTTGTTGTACTTTTATTATGATTTTTTGTTTTGTTAAACAAATAAAATAAAATCTGAGCGATTCTTTTTTAATCTTATTCAATTATTTTATGTTTAATTTAGATTCATTCGCAGAGATTATAGTTATGCACAGTTTTTTTGATTGTATAAAGTGCACGCCCCTGTTTAAATAAGTTATTCTTAACTGGAATTTCTGCGAAATAAAATATGTACCTATCTCTTAATATTTCTGTCATATTTATTATCGTATTATCGTAAAATTCTGTCAGATAAATATTTAATTTACCTTTATTTAAAAAAATATATAGTTCCGTACAATTTATTTCACTTGTGCGACTGCTCGCATCTGTCTGATATGTACCTACTAACCACTGAACGCTTTGATAATCGCTGTTGGATGGGAGGGTTTTTTCCCCATGGTTCTTACCATACTGAAAATTCACCTCTTGTATCCTGAACATTCATGATTCACTATTGCTTGCTGCTAGGCCCTGCGGGCGGCCTGTGTATCCGTAGAAATCCATTATTATATTGCTTTAATAGTGCACTATGTCGTACTTTTGTCTATATTTCCAGTAAGAAAAAACATAATATAGACGAATCCTTAATTTTTTTGGTCATCTTACGAGAAGGGAAGATAATTTGGAGAAGCTTGTTATGGTGGGCCACGCCGAAGAACGAAGAGGAAGAAGAAGATCCCCACCTGCATTGCGTCGAGAAAAGTGAAGTCAAGAGGGTGCGAGTTCACGGAGATTCATCACGATCCTGATCCGAAACATTATTCAACCTATGAAAATAAAACTGTATAGCTGTCCCCCCTCCCACTATAGATATAATTACAAGTTGTTGAGTTAAATTGTTAGATTGATAATTCCCTTACAAGGCGAAACGCGTCTCAAGTAATTAAACGAGTAGAATAATAAATAAGAAAATTATATTTGTTTTGTAAACATCGTTATATGTATATAAATGTATTAAATGAATACATTAAAATTGCATCTTTACACGACCAGAATAGCCCAATATTGTTTTGAGACATTCAATTTTACAGCGCCCTTCTTATTCTCCGGACCTTGTCACTGGAAAATACAGTGAATGAGAAAGCTTTCCGAAATGGCTCTGGGGTTCATAACTTTGTCAATAGTTTTTCTCATCAAAACCTCATCAATCAAACATTTTTCGAGGAAGGAATTAATAAATTGCCATCTGAATGGGAACAAGTAATACCATAATAATGGTGAACACATAATATTTTCAATTTCAACTAAAACGCCATTTATTTATACATCAACCCAATAATACACATACTCGAATATTAGACTATAGTTCATTTGATAATAAAAACAAATTAGATGAATCACTTGGATATGTTTTTTATTAAAAAAACTAGCGAGTATCCGCCATGCGTTGCAATGCCACTCTTGCTTTGAAGTGCTTTGAAGTGAAGTGGATACACAATATTTTTTGTTTTTCCGTCTGTCGCCAGTCGCCAGTCGCCAGAAAAGTCGCCAGAAGAAGTGATAATTAATCCAAGCCACCTGATTTGTTTTAGTAATAATAGTTTTAAGTTATTTTAATTTTCACAACAAAACTTTGTATTACACACACGTTGGGTTATTTTCGATAGGTGCAGTATCTCTCATCATCGGGTGATAACTAAATACCAACTATAAATATAAACTAAATATAGTATTGTTTCTATTCGGGACGTGGCTTGAGAAGTGGGAGTGTTCGTTAACGGGAATATGGACAGTAATTCTTTTGTAATTCAACGATTTTAACAATTTGGAAACCCTTGAAATACAAAAGAATTTAAATTAGGAAAAAACACTGATTAACAATATAACATTCCTTAACACTTCGCCTTTACTGTCCATATTTTCCGTTAACGGCCGAAACCTGCCCACTCTTCTCGAGCCAAGTTATTTTTAAATCATTATTCATCGCCTCAAATAAGATAAGTTATGTTTTCAGACTCAATTATTGTAATGGTTGACCGCGACAAAGAAACTGTCCCGTTTCGCAAACGTGAGAAAAATGTTCATTTCGCCATGCTTCCGAACGACGCGTCTGGGATGTTTCTGAAGAGGCATTCTTGCAGGGACGCTGCAGCAAAGTTTCCTGATAAATCACCGCCCACTTGGCAACCCCCGCTCTCGTGCACAGATAACTACCCCTGCAGACGAGAGCAGCGGACGTCGGTACCATAAATCTTCAATCTCGCTCCATTTCTGTTTTATTAATTCGGTTCGCGGAGCCAGCGTTGTGCTATACTCTAGATTGGAAAAATAGTTTTTATATACCTATTAGATTTTTTGTACAAATTCGAGTTTTTGATGTATTTTTTTTTAAATTTAAGGGACAACCCTCGCCTACTCCGCATTCATTCTCATAATTATTAATGCTTTTCTATTTTCATATTTATTTCTTCATCGTTGGTGTCTACAAAAATATTAAAAACCCGTACGATTTGCTATTCAACAGAAAGATAAGACTCAAATTAATATTAAAATTCACACCATAGCCTGTACTCAAGAAGACTCTTGTGACCAATGTTAATTTATTGAAGAAAAATACTGTATCAAGTAGCTAGGAATCATAATAGATAATAACCTAAAATGGAAAGAACATATTACTAATCTTACAAAAAAAAATAAGGAAAACTGCCTACATATTTTTAAGACTCGAAAACATCTTATCACTTACAAATCTGTAAATAGTATATTATACGCGTCTGTACAGTCAAATTTGCAATACGGTATTATTGGATGGGGAGGAGTATATAAAATTTCAATGTCACATTTAGAAATCACTAAAAAAATGATAATAAAAATTATTCTAAAAAATAAAAAAACTATTCAAGTATACAACTTTTCACAGACTTCAAAGTACCAAAAATAATAGATATATATAAAAAAAATAAATTAAAAATCAATTATACTTTAGAAGCGAATTGCGGTCTACAAGATTTAGAGACCAAATTGATATTCCAATACTAAAATATACCGCAACCCAAAATCACTATATTTATCAAGGTATCAAAATTTTTTTACAACCTCCCAATCACAATTAGAACAATTACAGCCTACTATCAATTTGTATCTGAAGTAAAAAAAATATATACACAGACTAACTGAAACATAAATTATCTCGTATATACTCCTTCTCTATACACGAGTCCTACTCTCATAGGGAAGAAATAAATGTTAAATGAAATATATATATATATATATATATATATCCTACTGATAATTCTAAAATGTATTATATTTTCTAACATTAAAATAATAAATATATATATATATATATATTTATTCCAGTCTACCCGCTATATATATATATATATATATATATATATATATATATATATATATATATATATATTCCACTAAGCCTTTGTTAAAACGTTTCGAAATTTTCCAACGCGCTATTTTTATTGCAGTTTCTTGATACATTTTACAAGGGGAGGCTCACAAAATTCACAATTTTGCTAATATAAAAAAAAAGAGTGCATAAGAGTACTAACAAAATAATTAAATAAAGCACGCTAAATATTATAAATCTGAAATTATGTAACTTCGCACACGAGTTCTCAGATGCAGCATCGATCAGCTCAGCTGCATGGGCTAGAGCGGGAGAACGGTCCATAGCCTCGAAACTTCAGGAAAAAAAAATAGTCTCGGCTTCAGCGACATCTATACTGTTACACGAGAATGAATATCAAATTTTCAAAAAAAATCCGTAGATGGCGATAGCATGGTTGGTAATAAATAATTGAAATGTTCCAACATGATATCATATATACAACTTCCAAAAATTTGATAGATGTGATAGCGTGGGTAGGTGAACGTTACATTGTGTAAAGTGATCACTTAAGCCAGCCGATGACAGCCGTGAGCCCCGTGATGCCCGAGACTTCTATACTTTCGTCGTAATAATAGCTTCGTTTCTGTGAGACATCTATATCTCTCGATGATTCGCTCTCGCCGCAGATTTTTGAAAACACTTTCGTCACATCAAGGGTACTCATAATGTAGTGATAATGTACCGACTCCGGCAGGGCTGTATACGCGTATTTTTTATCTCGCATGATAAGGGTTGAAATTGTACGTGACACAAGATGTTAAAGTTGGATAAAACATCATCTTCCTTGTTAAGTAGTGAAACGCGAGTTTGGAATTCAATTTCCCGTGTTTTTTTCCCGAAATACTCGTGGGATACACGTGTCAGGCACGATCTTGGCACAAATTATACTCTGGCTGCGTTCCAGGGGTCGTTATTCATCCCCCGACCCCCGCTAACTGAAATCGGCTCCCCGCGGGAACCGTTCTGGCGAGGATTCAGATTTGTGCCGACGTTTCGCCGAATCTACTGCGGAATCATCCCCTTCTGATCTCATTTCTTATTTAAATCTAACTGTCGCCAACTAAATATGGGGGTACTCGTGTAAGGCAGGTACGATAGTTTTTAGCTTTACTACCCCGCTTTACGCGAGATTTGAATTCTTGTATTAATTTCATATTTCAATAATGAAAAAAGGCGAAACAAATCGAAAGTTATCACAAATTATTTATTCAAAATGTGATCGTTTCAATACTTGGTCATGCACAACATTTTTCGTTTTGGCTTTTGCATCAGCGATAATGCTCTATAATGGCCCTGTCAATTTTAGAAGCTTCGGTAATGAAATGTTCGAGGTGCCTCGCGCCGTCTTCTACCATATTCTACCAACGATAATCCAATTCTGTAGTGATGAGCTCATAATCACGAACCGTGAGTCAATCACTGATATCTTTGAGTCTATCAGTGATTGAATATCTGGGAATATCGTGTTTAATTTTTTAATTGTATTTATGTTTGGTTGTGAATCGTGATTTAGCGCATGTATATATATAAAAGGTGTCAAGCAGTGTTGTGTAATGTCTCCATGGCTGTTCAACTTGTATATGGATAAATGTGTGAAAGAACTGGAATGTTTGAATGTAGGAGCAAAAATGGGCGATTTGATTGTATGCTGTTTATTGTACGCCGATGATGCAGTACTAATGGCGAATGATGAACAAGAACTACAGAATCTGGTGAGTAGAATGTACGGTGTATGCAAGGAAAGCGACCTCATGATGGATGTTAACAAGTCGACAGTGATGGTATTCGAGAAGGAGGAAAGCAAAACACCGTGCTAAATACTTGGAGATAATGAATGTTTGGAACAAGTAGATGAGTTTGTATATTTGGGAAGTATGTTTGATAGAAACGGAAAAGCTGAGAATGATATCGAAAGGAGGGTGACTGCAGGAAATAATGTGAACGGCGCTTTGAGTGGAATTATATCTAACGGGAATTTGTCAACCGAAGCAAGACTAGCGGTGCACAATGGAATCCTGGTACCGACACTGATGTATGGAAGTGAGGCCTGGAACTGGCAGAAAAGGAACGAAAGTAGACTGAACGCAATGGAAATGAGATCACTTAGGCGTATTTGTGGCAAATCTATTTATGACAGAGTAAAGAATGAAGAAATAAGGAAAGAATGTAAAGCTGATGTAAGTATAGTGAGTGAGATTAAGAAAGGATCACTTAGGTGGTTTGGTCATATGGAACGAGAAGAGAATGGTAAGAAAGATATATGACGCAAGTGTTGATGGAACCAGAAATAGAGGACGTCCGCGGAAGACTTGGCACGATCAGGTAAACCAGATAATGGAGGATGGTTCTGTTAGAAGCCTCAATAATCGGCGAGCTTGTATGAGAAGATGTATGAATGTGGATGAGGCGAGAATTGCGTGTCAGGACAGAAGCGTCATCCTCTCTGCCTACCCCCGCGGGAAACGGCGTGATGGTAAGTAAGTAAGTACATATAAAATGAAAATATTCATGAAGGAATGACGTTATAAGTCGTGATAAATCGGTATCTAGTAGATTCGTTTTACGCTTTTGACTCGAAAAATAATCTCAGATTTTTTTAAAGGGTTTTCATCATATTTGTGATGATATCTAGTTAGATTAGATATATATTAATTAAATGAAGTTTGAATAATATAAGTAAATACGCTCAAAATAATGCTGTCGTGCGGCGCATGCGTATTAGTAATGAAACTGTGATCGCAGTCACAGTTTTCAATCACTGATATTATCGAATATCAATCACAATCACATCAGTGTGAATCAAGAGTAACATTTTTTCTCATCACTACAATTCAGGCTCATAATAGACAGCTTCGTTTCTGTACTAGCTAACTAACGAAAAATCAATTTGTCTTCATACAATCTTAGTTGCTGCTCATCCCACATTTGTATCGGTCGCCTTGCTCCAGGCGCTACCAAGAATATACATATTGGTAGTGGTTTCTTTGGCACTCGTCAAAGATATTGTAATGTTGTTTGTGTATTGGGTGTTAGGCTCGGATGGAGCTATCATAAGGTTTCAGGTCACTCCATAGATTAACTGCTGCCCTCGCGCTTGTATAGAATATTTGGACTTTATTTTTAAAAGGACAGCTGGAAGGGGGAGGGGGGACCCACCCTTTCCCGGGACTTTCTTGTCGGTCCCACTCATCAAAGTTAATAAAAATACGCGACTTTAATTCAATTACATATTTAAGTATATGCAAAACGAAAAAAGAGAAGAAATTCAATGTGGTTATTAGCAATTATCGCAGAGATTTTAAAATTTAGACCCTCCAGCGTCCCTTAAGTGCTGTCTTTATTCATAGAAATCATATAATATAAATCCATAGAACATAATTTTACATACAGATGGAAAATTAAGGTGCAGTAGTTCAAGGCAGACACTCAGGGATCCATTCATAAAAAAACACTCCCAAAATAGGGACAGTGGACGAGACACAAATTGATTGAGTCACATTTACGCGGACAGACTAACAGAGTTGCAAAGCACGAAGTATGGAGCGTGAGTGATAGACGGCCGGTCTAAAGAGCTCCAACGAGTCACCCATACCCGAATAAATTCCTTATATTAAACAAGATTCGTCCCATTACTAATTACCCACCACAAATTTCTTTACGTATGTCAAATGTTATTAGTCTGTGATCGCTGTTGACATTACCACCATGCACCGTCCAATTATAGATGTAATAGGTGGGCAGGCATTATGTGTTGAAACTACTCACTGTTGGCACTTGAAGCAAACTTATCATAAAGGTTGAGCTTGAAATCTCGCGTGCGCGAACTATGTATCGAAGATCGGAGGCACCTCGAAAACTGCTGCATTTGCGGCGGGCGTCAGTACGTGAAGTGAAGTGGCTCGGCCCTTGAATCTTTATAGCCGGAGCTTCGTTCTTCTGTGTGTGGGTGACGAGAGTCGCGGCAATAGCCCTCCACAGATATACTGACAAAAAATAAAACACCTTTGATATATAGGCAGGATTGTTTTTGTCGAAAATAGCCGACCAACAGCCCCTCGAGGGCTCGCACACCCTGTATTATTTAAGTGACTACATTTCACCGCTGACCCTATCCGCTCTGTTAATATTTAACTTGGCGACCCCACCCCCACGCGCACCCCCGCCGCGCACCCAGGTGTCCGTAAAGCATCTCTGCCAGCCGCCCGAGGCACCTCTTGACCGCCCAATTCATTCGCATTAATTAAAACCTTCCGATGGAAATTTTCCCGCAGATCGTTAATCGTGAAAATTATCATGTATTTTTAACAACCGCGCTGTTAATTACCCGTACTTCCATATATTTTTATTAAATGTAATTTAAAAAAAGCTTCGTCTCTGTGAGATATCTATTATTTGTTTAATAACAGTGCCTTTGTAGGTGAAAATTCAGTAATTGTGTGTTCTTGGACATGTTCAAATATTGTATCTGTTTGTTTATTTTTCAATTTCAAAATTGAAAAGTTTCCGCTAGACGGCACTCTATACTATATCTATAGTTGAAAGTGGAAATAGAATACGCTAGTATTAACATTAATTGAAAATAAATGCGATCTCAATCGCTATCAGTTTGTCGCAGATTTTGAAAACTGCGTAGTTTCTTATATACAGAAGGTTCTAGTTTCTAGGGTTTTCTACAATATTCTACCATCATTTATCGCCCATAGTGTTCTTATCCAGAAACTTCTACAAGTATTGTGCCAGAATGGTGGAGGTTGTTCCGGCGGCTTCTAGCATTTCAGGTCTACTGCTTACTCCGTAACAAAGATACACCTTTATGTATCTAAACATAAATCTTTCCCACCCCCTGTTTGAGACCTTTCTTCTCTATTTCGAAAAGTTTATTTATAACTTTATCGCAATATTAATATTATTTTTACTGTGCAACTCTTCCGCGCGCCCCTAGCCTGACGGGGTTGTTTTTTTTTTTAATGTTCTTTTAGTCTTTTCATCCGCGAATGGTTGTTTATAAACTTCCGCCTCTAAAGGGACGATTATATAAACTCACCCACTCACCCGCATTGTAATACGACCGACCCCCGGCCGGAGGTTGCCGCTGCTTTCAGACCATTTATAACATTATGTCTGTTTGTTTTTACACCCCCTGTTCCAGCTACAGCGAACAATTCTACGGTGTTAGTGATTACGTGTTGAGAGTTCGGATATGACCGTGGTTAGTCGTAACCGCAGCCATATATCATGCAGGTTTTATAAGAAGGATACTAAAAATAAACTCACAAATGATTCTGCGCTTGAAGAAGCCAAAATATCGACCATCGAAGCCATTACAATTTAGCGACAACTTTGATGGCCACGAATTTAGAAATCCTGGAACTAGATTTATAATGTAGATTATGTTCTCCCAGGAAAAACGGTTGTAAGGAGGCCTTCTGAAAGACTTCCTGAAAGCGAACCTTTAACCGAAAATCAGCTCCAGGAGACGGATAACAGTGGCACACAACACTTCGAAGCAGGAAGCCGACAAAGGAAGGATAAAACGTAAAGAAAAGGAAGAAACAAACAGGCTTAAGAACTTGCGGATCCTGAATTGGACCACAATCGTGAAGGCTGGCCGAACGTACGTAAGACATGTAGTAAAAGTGGATACCCATCAGTATAGAAAGCTTGCCGTGTCGTTTTTTTCTTTCATTCCTTACTCTACGATACTCATACTCTATATCCGGCTAGACCGGCTAATCTTCTACTACAAGTGCATCAGAGCTGATCGCTTTGATACTTTTACTAACTACCTTATTGTAATAAACATCATATGTGTTTTATATTAATACGTGAATTAAAGGAGTAAAAAATTTCTGATAAAAAACCCTCTGAACAATTTATTGGATGTTAAGTAGTTCAAATTAATTAGGTGCGACACTTTATGTACAGTGCCTTCAGTGGCGTGCAGTAGGTACAGATTTAGGTTATGCTGTTATGGGTAAGAAAGTATTATTTTACGTTAAAACTCTAAAATTATAAATAAATACATGATAGGGTTGTATAAACGATGGATTTATTTTGTCCAAAGACGTTGGTTAAACGAAAGTATATATATATGTACTTGTATGGACATTTTTAAGAACACTTTCTATGACTGAACATGATTAATTTATTGTTTGAAAATACTTCACGTAATAACTAAAGGGAATAATTATTTTTATTAAAAGTTAACGTAGGAAATAGTTCTGCCAATTGATTTTTCTTTTTCTCAAATCAAAAACCAATCCATGCACCAAATTTAAAGAACAATCATGAAATCAACAGATTAAAAACAGTAAGATAGTAAAATTCGCGAATTAGTAAAAAAGGAATTAGACACTTCAATGATTTGCACGCAGTTGTAACACTTTTTAATGTTATTCTGTTAATAAACAGCATGGGTAACGACTCCGTACAAAACGAATCAACCGAAAGGAATTTTCAATTCAGTAAATAGCCATTTATATAACTTGAGTAATTCACCGGCTTAAAGACAGAACTGAGTAATGTAAATAGCACGATGCGGCGAATAAAAAAAGAGCGCCACGAGTACAGCGGTGAGTTTTTAGAACTAAGCAATTAAAGTCTCTACTGGCACACAGATGGTACTAATTGCAAAACAATGTTAATCCAATTTTTTAATTTATATTTGTTTCCCAGATTTTTTAGTTATGCTTGTATGCACTGCACGCCCCTGGGTGCCGCTTTATAATACTCATAACGTGTGTCGTTGTTGTCGGTATCGTGTTAAGCACCGGCTTGCAATACCGTGTCGAAAGCAGGGTCTACGTAATTAGATATTTATAAAATTCGAAAATTTGTACAACAGAACCGAAGGTGTGAGCAAAGTAACGTGACTTCCGGTCCTTTCTCTGCTGGCTGAATTGCAGTTCTTGAGGTATAAGCAACGAAGTGGAACGGTAGCAGTTCAGGGTCAGATGTTGGGAGTCACGTAAGTTTAAATCGGTACCATGTTGAGATCTCCTCAGCTGATCGAGGCGACTTTCAACCCTGACCCGCAAGAAGGCGGTCAAAAAGTAAAATAATGAATTTCATTAACGAACTGGTGACACCGGTTATGACGTCAGATTTCCGTCTGACGTCACGACACTGCGGATTCTTTCACCGTTTTTTGAGTCATTCGCGATCTTGCAAACGGAAGCACATTTTTCTAGAATTAAATTGGTATTATGGCTTGGTAGTTGAACGCTTGAATAGTTGCCTGTATAATGTCGAGAATGTGATCCTCGCACCAGGTCGCAATTATGAGTTCGTATTGAGGTGTAACTTTAAGAATCTTTTTCATATCTTGCGTGTATAATTTATTTCTGTCTGCTCATGTCGCACAGCAACACAAATTAAATATTGGAAGACAGATTAACACAAACAAGATATCATGTAACCCCCGTCACAAGACGCGTGGCAGGAGACGAATGCATACAAATGAAACGTTAAAGTAGGCGTTTACAAATCTCTTTATTATTATTAGCTTGTTAAAAAGTTCATAAGAGATAACTATTTTTCAAATAAAGTATTAAGATTTGATTTTAAGAATGTATAAGTGGCATATGGAGGATGTCCGCGTAAGACTTGGCACGACCAGGTAAATCCGATACTTTAAGATGATCATGTAAGTTAATTATAAATGATATATCGAAATCAGCATTATACACTTATTGACAATTTGACACTACAGTCCATTACGGGATTGTTAAGTCGGTAGGGCGCCGGCTTAACATGCGTGATTTCAAAAAAAAAAAATTAAATCAAAAAGATTTTGGAAGTAACACGCATTGATCCCGGTGGGTATCTACCGCTACAGGTGAAAATAAAGCATATAAGACAATATATAAAAATGATAGATTTTCTAACGTTTTTAACGCAGTTTTTGTGATGTTTTATTGAATAAACATATTTTCAAATACATTAAAAATGTAAAATATTTTTTTATAATCTTGATAACAACAACATTGTCGCAACAAATTATAGATATCTCATACAGACGAAGTTATTTATATGATATTATATGGGAAGTATGGAAGTATGGGTATTAAACTTACGACCTGTCTTCGGCTGGCTTAAGTGATCAAATTTTATCAAATTTTTGGAAGTTGTATACATGTTACCATGTAGAAATACTTTTAACTACAACTTCACTGTCGCCATCTATGGTCTGAAAATTTGATATTCATTTCCCTGAAACAATATAGATGTCACTAATGAGAATCTCATTTTAGACACATAGAAGCTGTATATTTTATACATTTCTTATTTAGATCAGATAATATTTTAATATGTCTTTACTTCCCATATAATGTAATATAAAAAGTTTCGTCTCAATGAGATATCTATATTTTGTTTAATGGAAATGATTTTAGAGGTAAAAATCCAATAATTGTGTGTTCTTGGACATTAATTTAAATATTGTTAACATTGTCGCAGTCGACCGACGCCAGTGTCGCATTGCAGAGTAGAACACACAAGCGGCTATACACACAATGTACACATGTTCGGATGGCTCGGCTGCCTGAGGAAATTGCTACCCAAATAATGGCCACTACTATCTCGCTGGCTCGTCTCTCGCCCGCACTAGGACGCGTCTACAGTATGTGATCGGATGATGTATTTTGTATTGGCAAATTATTAACCGTGTCTCACGTTTACATATTGATGGCGTGGCGGTCATTATCGATACGGTTTATCGCTAATGTTTAGTGTAACCATCGGAGTAATTTATGTAAAGTGAATATATCGATTTGCTCGTTAAATATTGACTAGTAACTGTACGATTTAACTTTTTTTTTGGTGTTAATATGACATTGATTGACGAGCTATAACTGCTCCGCGAAATTTGTCATTGAGGGTAATGTTTTTTAATTGGTATTTTGATTGAAAAATATTCGTTCTATATAAATGTGGATGTGTTATATAGATATAAATATAAATGTAACACTTTTATCGATAATTACGTAATTACCAATCTCATTCAACGCGTGCCATTCTATTGACTTAACATAAAAGCTTCTAATCCACCGTCACTAACGGTATTTCGTAATATATTTTTTACCCGGCCCTGCACGGTCATCATTCATTGCACGTACAAAATTAAAAATAATAAATTGTTTTAAATACGAATTAAATATATTAATTAGAAAGATATACATATAAAATCAATTTTATTGAAAAATATTGTTACTGCGCCACCGGGATTCGAACCTGGATCTCTTTCCAAACCGGGGAAGGTGCATTATCCAACTATCGTACAGTGACGATATTTTTAGCGACAAATTTTCGAACCTATATGTTACCTTTTTGATATTAATGCATTTAACCGTTCCATTGAAATTTAATAAAAATGAACTGATAATTTTGGCGTCTGCGCTTACCCAAAGGTATTTGAGATTCCGTAAAAATAAGGTAGATGGCTCTTACAAATAATGGAACGATTAAATGTATTAATATCAAAAAGGTAACATATAGGTTCGAGAATTTGTCGCTAAAGATATCGTCGCTGTAGCATAGTTGGATAATGCACCTTCCTCGGTTTGGAAAGAGATCCAGGTTCGAATCCCGGTGGCGCAATAAAAATATTTTTCGATAAAATTGATTTTATATGTATATATTTCTAATAAATATATTTAATTCATGTTGAAAATATCACAGACCGTCTGTTCTGAATAATTACAACTTCACAATAAGAATGTGTTCTCCTAATAATAAATTGTTTATTGCAAACTGGCTTGGGATGAATTTAAAAAATATATTTTTTTGTGAAATTAAAACAAAAATGTAAGTCATCAAACAGCCCACCGGGATTTCTCCCGGTGTCCCGCAAGAGCTGAAATTCAGTTCTTATATACATTGCTTTATTACACACGGAATTGGCATGCAATTGCCATGTACACGAATCATGCTTCGCATGTAGTATTAGAAGACAAATATAGCTTATGTTAGGTTAAATTTAGCAACGAATGATTCCTCTTTAAATTTTTTGTATTTATGGGATCCACGGAACTGGCCGGAAACTATTTGGTAGGCTGAAGGGGGTTCGGAGGGGCTCGGACGAGCCCTTTGTTAAATTTGACTTAAGTACCTAACTACAATTTCTGTAGATAGTTTAAATGTATTATGAATTTCTCCTAAAATATGTTTATTTCGGGTGCATAATAAAAGAGCCTAACGGTTTTTTTGTCTATAGTCTAACAATGCTTAAAAATGCCGATGTTTGATATATATTGCTTCTAGATTTTGTTAGATGTTCAACGCAATATTTTTGTGAACGATTATTATCCTTCATACTTCGCACGTGCACATTTTTTTCCCGTTACCGTAATTGTGCACAGTTTTGAGGACAGTTAATATTTATTATTTCGTACCATTATTTACTAAGGAGAAGTTCAGTTTCAATCCGGTGTTCTTTCTTTGATAAAAAAATTCGCCCCTTCCCCGGAACACCGCGAATAGCTCTGAAATTAATCGAGCCTCTTGTTAACGTTTCGGTAGACCGGTCAGGCTTGAGAAGGTTTCCAATCAAGTCGGAACTGCTTTCAACGTCGCTTCCTTCCCCGCGGTGCAAGCGAGTGCAGGATTGCCAGCGCTACCTCGGCTCCCACGGCGATATCATCTGACCCCGAGTGACGTCACAGTCCGTTACCTCACTGCCTGGAGGTTAAACCGAAGTATTGTAAGTTTTGACCGCCGCAGATGATACATATTCTTGGGTTATTTAATTGTGGAACGATTTAGGTAACTTTTTATTGTCTGGACTTACTGATTATATTCTACAATACAGGTGAATATTATGTTCCAGGTCGATGTTGTTTTTTAATGACTAGGAAATGAAACACAATTTCTTAATTTGGTTTTTATTTATCGACTATTTGATTTATTACAATTATGTGTGGAATATGGCCGCCTCCGGCAGCGGCACAAATGCGTGCTCCTTTAACCATATTTTTCATAACATTCTCGCACGCTTCGCGTGTTATCTCAGCAATTTCATTTCGAATATTGTCCTGTGGCGTCACAGAAAATAGTCGGGAGCCGTCAAATCAGGTGATCGAGGAGGCCGGGCGATGTCACCACCTTTTGACATTATGCTGTCGGGAAAAATATCTTGCCAGATTTCAAGCGTAGTTCGGGCTGTGTGTGATATAGCCCCGTCCTGTTGAAACCACATGTATTGCAGGCCCAAATCGACCGATTTCGGCCGCCATTCCAACGTGTGACGATAGCGATCACCATTAATGGTTACAGTGTTGCCATTATTATTTAGATAAAATATTTTAATGACTTCAACACGTTGATGAGGCGTTAGATGCTCCATAATAAATTGTAATCAACTATTCTCTACGACTACCAGATGCGAACTGACAAATGTCTGCCAAACCAAAATCGGCCTGGAACAATAATATTCACACTGTATAAGTCGAAGTTATTCTTTAGCAGAAGACCTGGGACTACCAAATAAACCAGATGGTTTTGTTAGAAGTCCCAATATTCGGCGACCTAATGTATAAATGTGAATGAACTTAGAATTGTGTATGAGGACAGAAGAGTGTGGCGCTCTATCCTCTCTGCCTACCCTCGCGATAAACGGCGTGATGTTAAGTAGGTAGGTTATTTAATACAAAGTCACCGCAGCTGTTGAATAAGCTGTCTCACTAGGTTTTTTTTATTATTTTTTTTCCAGCTTTATTACGTACATTATAATTTACAAATAGTAATTAACAATGTTTAATAATTTAAAAAAATAAGAACTACAACACATGTAATGTAAAGGAAATAAAAATAATTAGATGAGAATGTGTTCTTTCACTTTATATATATATATATATATATATATATATGGCCGTTATTATGAAAGTGATCTAAGTCATGTTTCATTCATTTCGAGATATTTAAAGGTTTGCGTTTGAATTGCTTAATTAATATATGTTTCAAAATTTATTTAATCTACTAGATTTATAATTTATTTCGACATATAAATGTTGCGTGTAGTTTATAAGGAAATTGAAAAAATAATTATAGTTGAAATGATTTTACTTTATTATGAAGATAAACCCTAGCGGAATAACAACAATACACTGAATATTGCTTCAAATTGTACAATTCGCGTCATATTATATTACTTTAAAACAATGTGACGCGAAATAATCGATTTTTTAAAATTTTTTGACCACTTTCGCATACGTGCAGTT
This sequence comes from Eubasilissa regina, assembly GCA_022840565.1. Classification (NCBI taxonomy): domain Eukaryota; kingdom Metazoa; phylum Arthropoda; class Insecta; order Trichoptera; family Phryganeidae; genus Eubasilissa; species Eubasilissa regina. The sequence goes on from JAINEB010000011.1 coordinate 28,914,589, forward strand.
GTATATATGTGTGCACACGTATATAAAACACCTAACACAGACAATTACAATATATTATTCACACATTTAGAAACCTTTATTTGTATCCTTCATTTAATATGCTCAATGTTCGTGTTTGTTTTAACGTTTTGCTTTCAATTAGTTTAAGAGCACTGCCAGTGTACACCGTGCCACCTGATCGCTCTGTGACCCCCCCCCACCCGTCACGGCGGAATGCCGGGGTTGCCCGTTACATATTTGTTTCGTTTTAATATTCCTGTGTAATGACCGCGCTGTGCTTTGATCGTATCACGAGACCGTCCAAGCGAAACGTCCTATTTTCTCATTATGTGATTTAAAAAAAATCTATTACTTAGGTTTCTACAGAAACACAACCTGTCGTCTTTGAAAAATTTGACTTTGAAAATGTCTCAGTCAGGTTCATTAGTCTCTTCATTGATTTGCCATCTTGTTTATATATGACGGCCGTTGGAAAATGGCAGACTATCCACAGAGTATTGTGAAACAGGAAATATTATTTTATTCAAGTACCGTTGCCTGATATTTCCGGTGTAGGGCTGCGGTTGCGATGTTGCGCACGCGCAATGGTTTCCTTCATCTGTTGACTCACCACAAGCAACGTTACAGACGTTCATATAGTTTAGCCATCTTGCAGTGAGTGGTTGAAATGTTCAAAATAATAGATCAGTCCGCCGACTGTGAGATACGGTCCGTGATTCGTTTTTTGAATGTACGTAACATGAAGCCAGTTGACATTCATCTCCAAGTGTGTCCTGATTTGGCGCCAAGTCATTTCCATATTTTCCTTCATCTGAAACGCTTCCTCGGTGGCAAGCATTTTGATGACGATGATGAACTCAAATACGAAGTACAGACATGGTTTTCATCACATCATCATCGTTCTACGACGAAGGTACACAAGGTAGTTATGACAAGGACTGTAGCGTCTGAAGAAAGTAAAGTGTTGTAAAAATGATGTGTTTCTTTAACCCTTCCCAAACCATGCGGTAACACAGGTCTACCGCTCAAATTAAATCTGTAATATTTCGGTAAATATACGCAACATACACTTCATAACTTAGTTAATTTGAAGGAAAATATTTACACTTGAAATGACTAGTGAAAAATCGATTATGTAAGGCGAATCCTACAACAATTATTATTTTTAATTCATCCCGTTGTAAAATGAATACGTTGACAAAAATACCATTTGTGGCGAGACAGAAATAAATCGCACATTAATTTCACAGGGAAAACAATAATAAACATACGAATATGATGGTGTCTCTTTCTCACTAATTAAATGTAGATAGATAAAAAGGAAGATTGTATTATACAATGCAGCCTCCTATACAGAACTTGATGAATGCTCCGAATTATAATAAAACATTTAAAATATATATTTAATGGTCAATACTTAAAGTAAATTTAAGGTGTTAACCATTTTTTCACATTTTAAAGGCTTATAGAACTCTAATACGGTAATAATTACGGTAACACGAGTTGACAGCATGGCGGCTGCGTACGAGTGTTTTATATCACGGTATGGTAAAGGTTAACAACAAATCTGGTTCTTAAAAAACGCGCCTCGTGTAAGAATTCTTGAGGCTAGTGCCGAAAGGTATTTTTGAAACACACGTACGCGTACTATGACCATAGGGAAATGGTAAAGGAACGTGACAAATAGAAGGCACCGAATTACAAACATTTTTTCTGTTGTAACAGTTTTTGGGGAGATTCAACATTACCCAACGTACGAAAGGAAGATCAACGGTCAATGTACAATCGAATATCCACTTCTATTCTATTCTCAGAGACTGTGTACATTATGAAAGCCTAGAGTCGTCTCCAATGAATCTTACGAGAGTATAAACCTTGTCTTAGAGATTGTCTCGACACGATAATTTCATAAAAATTATAGCTTTAAACCACTGAAGAAATGCCGAAGATCATGATATGTAAAAAATTATTTTCATCTCTAAAATCCTTCAGCTCTTTGTCCGATTCGAGCAACTAAATTCTTTGTTTCAATTTTATATCACACGCAATCAAATACGCGATCAAATAGCTCCGCGACTTTTATTTAAATATATGACTCGATTGGAACGAAAATTTAAACGCTGACGATATAATATGCATTAATGTAAAAAATACATCTTGTTTACACAAAGATTTAATTTTCGAAAAGTAAATACCTTTTCTGTTGCATGATCTATCGGATTTATATTTCGACCGATGACGTGTGTAGAATGCCAAACGTTCCAATCCCCTCTCCGATATTTCATGTCTATTCATTTAATGGTCTGCGGATTCGAGGGTGTTTTCTCTTCAAATAAAACGTGGTAAAGGCTGATTATTAAATATTGTATTTTATTTTCATCATGTTTTATGTGACCCGCCGATCTTTCAGCATCGAGGGTTGTCGCTAAGATAATGTATTCTGTAAAGGGATGGATGAATGAGAAACTCCAGCGCGTACGTGATTTCTACCCGAAATTGAGTCATCAGACATCAATTTCGGGTTGACAACATTATCACGAAATTTAATATTTATTCTGAGCGCATTTTGTCACGTTTCATTATAATACAACCACAACATTACACAACAAAAAAAAAAATTTGAGAAAACTCTGATAATATCATGTTCTTTAATACTTCACCCTATTGTCCATATTCCCGTTAATGACAGAAAAAATCCATACTACCGTCTATGCCCGCCCCGCCGCAATATCCGAGTAGATCGGCACCAAGCTATATTTAGATTAGTTACAAATTACATCAGCGATTTTCGAAAGTACGCTATCAAGTAAATAATTCTATATAGGAGACCGGGCGGCAATATTGAAATGGCATTGGGCGGGGCATCTGAAGAATTCGTTTTTATTCACGACACTATTATCTAATAATTGCCGATCCAATACAAAGCCGTACAATTGCTTAATTTTTTAAATACCGTTATATTAAGGCATGGCGACCCCCACAACATTTATTAATTTTATTAATAATATTATTTTCAATAAACGATGTACAAATCAATGTAAAATCCTGTTGCCATCTAGCGGTTGTCGTTTAAAGTTAAAAGTACGTAATTGAAAAAAAAAATTAATTCAAGATTTTTAACTTTCAACATGTAAACAGAGAGGGAACTGCCACTACCGCGCAACAAATATTTTTGTGTGTAAATTATTTCATTTTAAATTGTCGAAGATACTGAGGTAAACGGGAGGGTGAATCTATTTACAGGTGGCTCAACAAAGTTACAACATTTCGTAAAATGAGATATAATTACATCAAAATTAGTTGAACTATATCAACAATAGCTTCAATAGTTTACTGATTTACTTACTTACCTATTTACCTATATTACATTTTACTTCGACATTTTTCGGTAGCCATATTTGATTATTAATTTTTCCATTGTTTATATTTAGTTTTTTCAAATTGTTGCCCAGAATGACGAAAATCACTGGAGAAGACCGTTTCTGATCAAAAATTTGCGAATTGAAGAACGTTCGGGGTGCTAAGAATATGATCAAAGAGTTTCAAAACAAATCCTGGAGTATAGTTAGACATTACAGCATAACTGGATATTACAGCAGGACGGAGCTCCATCTCACACAGCCAGAAATACAATCAACTTTCTTCGTCGTGAGAATGTTAATTTCATCGAGCCAGGCATGCAGCCACCGAACAGCCCAGATTTAAATGCAGTAGATTATGCAATGTATGTGGAGTGTTTTGATGATTTCTGATTAGCTAATTCGCCTTTTTTGGGCCATTATATATATATATATATATAAAGAAGAGTGTTTGTTTATTTTTTATACAAATCTACAGTTTTATTCCGAGCTTGATGAAATTTTGCACACTTGACCTTCAAAACAAGAGAAAGGTCTACATGAGATTTCTAAAAACCACTCCCATCTTCCTTTCCCACCCCTTAAAGGAGAATTTTAGTACTTCTTCATAAAATTTTGCACACATAATTGTAAAATTACTGTTTACATCTTATTTCGAATAAAAAACTTCCCCCACTCCCCTAAATGAAGCATCTTCACTCTGTGTAAAATCCGGGGCAACGCCGGGTACTTCAGCTAGTACTATATAAAGACAATCAAACATCGAGCGTGTCATCTCAAATCTATAGGTTTAATATTGAGAGGGGTGTCGGCACCCACTGGTACCGTTTTTCCTTTGTTTTATTGCAATAACTTCCGAAATTTGCGTTCAACGCTACGAACATTTTGATATTAAAACGACTTACGTCCCGGCGGAATTTCCCGCGCGAACTTTCGGCCCGCACGCGCGACCACACCCGCGCCTCGGCTCGGCGCTCGCACCCCGCGGACGCCGGGGCGCGATCGACCGCCCTCTCGGACGGCATTTCGTATTTCGCGCCGAAGTTGCGACGTACGTCGCGCGCCATCGTCGCCGCACTCTTCCGCCTCGGCGGTGCGGCGGAAGGCGTCGAACAAAAGGGTGTTTTTCAAACGGTCGCGCCGCGTGCGACGGCGCGTTTCGTGTGTTGTTCCTCTTTCATGCGCGGCTTAAAATTGTTTGCGGTTTCGCTTGTGACAGAACGCCGCGACGACGCGGTGTGGTGTATTGATTTTTACGGCTTCTGGTCGGGAGCGCGCTATGTTTCCCTCTCGTTCGCTCCTGGCTATGGAAAATGTCATAGCGTTGTCATTACGTACTTTAAAGGGATGAGAAATGTTTAATCGAGAAAGTTAACCACCATTAATATAATTTAATGAACCATTATTAGAAATTACTAATTATTTTTCTATATTTTTAGAGTGTAATTTATTTTACCTCGGTTTAAAATGATCTGTTAGAAGGACAGAAGGAATTTATTAGAAATAAATTTCGTCAATTGTTGATGATTGGACCTTGCGGGTAGCTACCTTGTGAATTCTGCGCGGCCATATAATAGCCATAGTGTCACATTTGAAATCGATAAGACAATAAAGAGAGCAATCTGTGTTGAGTCCTGTATCCGTTGTGCAAGGATCCCATGAAAATTTTCTAAAAAAGGTTTTAAATCGATCGAGCATTCTGTGACATACAACGAATCACATTGTTGATATTCACCCGATGATACCTTTCTTTCATTTTAGTATTATCAGTGTTCGTTCAAAAGCTCTGACCTTGTATATAAATTAAATATTATAAAATTAATGCGATAATATAACGTGTGATGATGACGGAAATCATTGCCGTTGTCCGCGCTTGTGCTAATTTTTGTAATTTTTTATTTGGTATATATATTTATGATAATCAAAATTTTCCGTAAAAATGTCTTGCAATGTGACTGACACAATATTTTATATAAGAAAACCTAGAAAAAAATCATTTAATATAAACGAATAAGAACGACGTTATAAAGGTGATTCACTTATATTTATTTAATATGCGTATGAGTGAAAGTTGAATGTAATGTAATAAAAAATGAGGTGGGGTGAACGGTGACGTCACTCTCCGCACAAAGAGCAAATATTTAATATTCTCTTAATTATGACAATTCCTCGGAGAATTTTCTCTTTATTAAACCATTACAAGAGTCGTGTTTTTTTTATACTCGTGTATTTATTTTCTGACTACTAACTCGTCGCTGACTGTCCACTAATTATAATCACAATAATAATCCACTAATTATAATCACAATAATAATCCACTAATTATAAAATGTTGCCAAACAGGCAAATAAACAATTAAACATATCGATTTTTTCATTTAGCGTTATGGAAGGCCTTATAAACGTTATGCAAAATTTTAATATAAGAGTAAAGGAGCATTTGAGATGTTTGAACAATAGTGGGTTTTCAGAATTTGCTAATCATTTGATAGAAAATAGTCATATGGTTTTGATAAAAAATTGGGATTGTCAATTTTGCATATAAACGGTGTAGGTCACAAATTAAATAATTTGGAATCGTTGGAGATAAATAAAGCATGTAAAAGTAATCAGGAAATTCTAAACAGCCAACTAAATTTAACTACGAGTCCTATTCTAAAATTTTTTCCTAAAAATTATTCGACTAAATTTGTATTGAGCAGCAATTTGAGTTAGGTACTAAATTTACTTTTTAAATAATTGTTGTTTTTTTAAAAAATTTTAAAAAAATTAAAAAATAGATTCTGGATAAATAGAAAAACAATGCTATATTTTTAGTTAGTTTTGACATATCCTGAAGAAGGAAAAGGTGTTTTCCGAAACCGGTAGATGTTTTTTAAACTCAATTGTGGTTATTAAACTAAGATAATAAATAAAAAATACATATATTTTTATTTATTTTATTACATTCAGTCATATCATCGTAGGTTGGCTCCGGTATCGTCGTACCAGAACCGCACCTGTACAATATGAGAGACTTGTTGTCACATTAATTTCAAAAGGCAGTCAAAAAGTAGCTAGAAATCACACACCCCCAAAAGGGGATGGTAGACGTCACATTTATGTGTTTCAGTCGCAGAACTCGGTCACACTCCGGCAGAAATTCACCCTGTCCAGGTCGCAGGAGTGCGAGGGCGAGCCAGTAGAATGCTCCGTTAGGTCTCTCTAGCCACTGCTCTTCCAGGCATCGCCCATCCCAGCAACCCCCAGCGGAAGACCCACGCCTTAATAAATACCCGGAAATGTTCTAGATTCCTTTCATTTCTTAATAGGTCATCGTTCCGGGGGGATAACTAATATTGTCAGTACTGGGCGGTACGTTCGAGAAATGTGACGTCACACGTTGGATAGTTATAATCCGAACGTTCTTCAATGAGCCCAAATTTGGACGTCAATATCTCCGAAAGTATTACATATTTTGAAAAAATTCAAAAAGTATACTCATCACCATGTGTTTGTTTTCTTATCCTAGGAGGGTCGGGCGCTCAAAGTTGCCACCTCCCCCTGTCTTGGGCCGCTTCGTTACTTATTGACCAATATAACCCAATCTGTCTTTGTTGGTGTCTTTCACTCAATATTCTAGGGCGGCCCGTCGGCCGTCTTCCTTCTAACATTCGCAAGACGTGTCCGAGCTACCTTGATTGAGAAAGTTGTACGACAAACCGATCAGTCATTGTCAGAAGTTTAGTGAACGAGCATTCGCGATTGTAGTCATCTCTCCATCGAACATTATATTTATAAAATTCTGGAAACTCGCATTATTATCCAAAGACCAGTAAATGAATAGACATGAAATAAAGTGTACATATAGGAGTGGGTTTGGAACATTAGTTGCGGGACGAGGGGCATTCTACACTCTTTCTTGGTGGAAACATAAATCCTATAGTTTATGACACATAAATCTTTGTGTAAACATTGCGTATTTTTTACATTAATGCATATTAGATTGTCAGCGCTTAAATTTTCAGTCATATTTTTAAAAAAACTCGCGGAACTCTTTGATCACGTGGGCGCCACCGAAATGAAAATTTTGTGACAAGGAATTTGCGTTACTTATGTATATTTAATTGGTGGTTAAAATATTGGTATTACTAATAAAAAAGCAATAATGTGTTTTTGATCAATTGAATTATTATTGAGATCCTCTAGGTACCACTGGCAATCATACTCTGCATTACATCTCGCGCAGATCACTCTCACAATTTTATATTATATTGCAATTTGAGATAATCGAATAATCTCGCTAGACCCTGGACGCAAACCATTACATCCGTATCTAAATATTTCTTTATCTGAGTACGTCATAATTGATTAGATTCTATTGTTAATTTATCCACAATTTCGATATGTTTACACCTTTAATACGTATTAACGTTGAAGACTGTCGCGTGTTTCGTGATTAAATTTCGTTGACCTTGAAACCCACGCACCTCTGTAATGTAAATGTTGTTATTAAAGAGAACACATTCTTATTGTGAAGTTGTAATTATTCAGAACTATATAGGTCTGTGATATTTTAAATACTAAAATTAATTAATACATTTAATTAGTATTTAAAATATCACAGACCTATCTTCTGAGTAATTACGACATCACCTTTAAAATGTGTTCTTTTTTACATAATTTAATAAAAATTAATTGTTAATTTTGGCGTCTGCTATCGGTTTACTCAAAGGTATTTGAAATTCCGTAAAAAACAATGCAGACGGCTTTCAAATAATGGAACGATAGATGTATTTATTTGAAAAAGTGTAATGTGTACATAGGTTCGAAAATTTGTTGTCAAATATATTGTCGCTGTAGCATAGTTGGTAATGTACTTTCCCCAGATTGGAAAAGAGATCCAAGTTCGAATTCCGGTAGCGTAACAACAATATTTTTCGATAAAATTGATTTTGTATGTATATCTTTCTAATGAATACATTTAATTAGTATATAAAAAAGTTGTATTTTTTTTACATTGTATCTTAATACTAGGATTATCTATTAAGGTTATTTAACGACATGTGGATAGATATATGTAATAAAAATAATAAAGAATTACTAATATAATATGATACATGTTTCTTGTATTACATTGTGTAGGTAATATATATATATATTTTAATTCTGGATGTTGCCACTCAACCAGCCCTAGGGCACGTTCGTGAATATCGGTAATCTTCTTCATAAACTGGTGGATAACAAAATAAATTGATTTATTTTAAAATAAAATAAACAGATGCGTATAAGGAATATTTGTCACATCAATATTCTTCCTGTCGTCAAACTAAGCTAAACGCTTATCCCGAGTTGATGGGAAAATTGCTTTACCAGCTCTGGCTCTCGTCGATCTACACGATGTCAGGATCATGAGCTTTTTCTCGTATCATTAATGTTACGTGAGCAGGGCCGGATTTATCACCATGAAATAAACACATATTAGAGGCGCCCCCAAAAAAAATAAAAACGAATTATTAAAACATAATTTAATTTTTTTTTATTGAGATGTGTAAAAATGCATGGCAGTTTTACGACGAGGATTGTCTTTTACATAGTTAAACGTCATTTTTTATTTTTTTTATAAATGAAATATAACAAGGTGGAAAAAAATTTGATAAGGAGATGTCAGATGAATTACTTTCAAAGATATAAATATTAAAAATCATTCAATCAATTTTTACAGGGTGTAAGAGTCCTAGCCAAAGTATTGTATGGGTGGATACTTGAATATATATATATTTTAATTAAGCTGATAATGCTAACTATGATGATAATAATGCTAACTATGATAATAATGAATACTAACTGACTAACTTATCATCACGCCGTTTCCCCTCGGGGATAGCCAGATAGGATTGAGCGCTACACTTCTCTGTCCTGACACACAATTCTCTCTGCATCCACATTCATACATCTTGAGGCTTCTAACAGAACCGTCCTCCATTGTTTGGTTTACCTGGTCATGCCATTATATAAATTTTTTTTTTTTTTTTTAGTTCTACAACTTCTCTAAAAAGCGTATACTTTTGCAGAGAAGAGGATTATTGTTTACAATAACTAGTTTATAATAAAATAAAATATAATTAACTAACAGCAACGATATAAAAATATTATAAGTTTCGTGGTTCGTGTTTATCTTTAAAAGTATTTTTTGATAGCATTAATACTCCTGATATTTTCGGTATAATGTAATATGACAAGGAAATAAAAAAAAATAATTTTACTTTGTATTTCAAGGCGGTCACTGGGGTCTCATAATTTTTTAGGTCTATAGGTCTTTATTAATTTTTTAAAATTATTCTTGGCATAACTTCTTGGGTAGCTTGTTGGTGTGGTGGTCAAGACGTTGGGCTAGTGATCTAGTGGTCGGGGGTTCGCGCCTCGTTCTAGGACACCAGCAAGTTAGTTCTATTTTCATAGCACAAGCATTTAGCTTAGTTTGTAAATAGTAAGAATATTATATAAAAAAAAAAAACCATTCTCTCGTTCTTTCACCGTTCACATGGTTCGCGTTCTCTCACCGTTCACATCGGTACTCTCATGGTTCGTTTCGAAGATCTACTAGAATAGCTATGGTGAGGAGCAGTATTTATATTTCCGTTATTTGTCAACTCTTCGAATATGTTACTTTTTTGTCAACTGGTAAGATTTTTCATATTGTAAATAATTTGTAGTAATCATCTTTATACAAACACTCCGTTCTGTTATCTACTATAAATTAAAAAAATCTTAAATCTTGTAACCGTTTAATTTTATTTACATCTGTTGTTCAATTTTTTAAAAAGCAGCAGCAGCAGCAGCTAAATATTTTTTCAAATTCAACTTTACAACAAAAAATGTGATCTCTTTAAAAATATTTTTTCTGCGATCAAAAAAATAATATTGTCTCTAATTTTTTAATCACCGTCTCGCGTTGTCGCAGATGGTGGTTTATTTACTCTCAACCCGGATGTAATTTGAGAGTCAAATAAACGGCCCGATCTGATGACACAACAGTGGTCCGCGATCCCTGTCCCGCGTTAAGAGGCCACTTGTATTTATCGGCTCGCCCCCTCCACCGGGCGGCGGCTTTCTTTTGTTTTCCCCGTGGGGGGTGGGAGATGTTTAAGCTGGCTCGAACATCCCTTCCCCCCCTTCCCCGGTGACGGAGCGGTTGTTTGTGTAAAGTGATATCAAGGGATGACTAATGGTCGCGCCCCCTGGTGCCGATTATGAGCCGTCTGATGGAACGACCGTCAAAGGTACATAATTGGGTGAGAGGTGTGTATGCAAAGTGGGGTTGAAATTCAAACGAAGTGTGAAAAATGGTCTACAAAAGAGTTACACTGTGCTCGGTTAAACTGCCAGGTACGTGAGACGCGAGCAGGGAAAAAAATGAAAGTGTCTTTAATATTTCTAGGTTAAGATTACTTAAATCTTTTCTCTTTTATATATTCCATAACAATACGTAAATATATATATTCAATGTGTACATTGTTTTTATTACGAGTAAGTAAAAACAAACATTAGCGAAATCGTATTATGGCTGGCAAGTATATTCAGCATCTGTTATCTATGTCTTATTATCATAGATGAGTGCTAGGTATCCAGACTCGATGAATAAACGTACTCGTATTCAAAATAAATTATTTTCTGTTCATGTGCACAAAACGTGTACAACGGTGGTGGCGAGCCTCGCGCTACCCCCGGACCCTGACTTTGAGGGCTGCTTCCCGCGCTTGCACTTTCCTCCGGCCGGAGCCGCGGAGGGTTCGCCAGCAGTGCAGCATGCAGGGACAACCTGCAACCTTGCGAGACTGACCATTTATCGAAATGATTTCACGGGCAAAGAAAAGTCTTACCGTTTAATATTCATTTCTTGGAAAACTCACTGCGGTTGCGCGAGGTTAAACCATTATTGATAACTAAGATTTAACTGTTAGATGTTTTTTATTTCTAGTGTATTAGTTATTGCAGGAATCTGTTACCAATTATCGTTACACTAAAACACTATCACAACAACGGTTTAGATAACAGTTAAATATCTGTTTAAACAACTGGTTAAATAACTGTTTAAACCATCACTATTCCCGATATTAAACCAAAGTTATTATATCAGTCGGATCAAATATATTTACTACGTCTCTCGGAGGGCGGTCAATCGTTGGACGAATGCGGTACCCGAGGGAAATCGAGAGGCCGACACGTCGTCCTAAAACCCGCCAGACTGACGAAAATCAAATTCTACGGAAATTTGTGGCAACGAATAACAATTGACATAAAGAAGTGGGAGACACTCGGGGAGGTCTTCATCCAGCAGTAGATAGCAAATGGCTGATAATGACAATGATTATCAGTTCAAAGGACTATTTATTTTTACAATATATTCAGTTACTTCAGGGATTATCCAACTGTAGGTGGGAAAGTTAATTTAATTAGCGCAATTTTTTATTTTGTATATTCTGCACTGACACATTTATTTTTTGTTACCCACTTTGTTAAATGAATATTAACTTTGAATGATATTTGCAAGATAGTCACGCCCCTGTCCGATAATTATTTTTTGTTTTTTTACGGATCAGTACGTCCGTCCTGATTATCTTCCTCTACTGCTTCGTTGTTATCTCCTCACCACTGTCAACTGACTCAATTTACACTGTTATCTTTTGTTCTCGTTCTAATACAGATGATATTTTTTTTATATACTCACATAAGATTAGTAGTCCACCTGATTCGGTTAATATATACTTAAAAATTTAATTTACTGTAGTAAAAATGAAGTTAAAAGGTATTTGATATTTAAAATGTCATTTATCTTCTAATTTCAAATTTTTTTATAGATTAGATAATGTACAAAATATGTTTAAAATCCATAGCTCGTTGATTCCGATTTAATTTGATCGACGATTAACGGAATATTCCAGTAATTTCAGTAAAATGGTTAATACCTTGTTTAGGATACAACAGTGATATAATTCCATCAAAGCATAATTAAATTATCCAATGAGCAGGGCGAGAATTGAAGGGAAATCCAAATTGAATTTGTTACACGCTAATATCAATTTTGCCTTTGATAGTATTTATACTCCATCTCCCCGCTACTCTTTGAAAAGATTACCACCCTTCCACAAACAATCTGGATTTTCTACACACTCTGTAGTAAAGTGAAATAAAATTATATTAAATATTTTAAATACTAAATTAATGTATTAATTATAAATATATACATTAATTTAGTAATTTAGCGTCACCGGGATACGCTAAAACAATATTTTTCGACAAAATTGATTTTATATGTATATATTTATAATTAATACATTAATTTAGTATTTAAAATATCACAGACCTATGTTCTGAATAATTACAACTTCACAATAAGAATGTGTTTTCCTTAATAATTAAATATTTTATGGGCCGGTTAAAATAAGTTATTACTAAAGTTAAAAATATTGCGAAAACCGGTTGTTTGATCGTTAGTAAAAAAATATTCACTTCTCGAAAGTACATTTTACTCTGCGATATTCGATATATCGATAGTTAAATATGGCGGACCTTTCACAGCTGTTCCAAAAGTCATCTGATTTTGATACTTGGAAAGTAGCGGTATAGGACGATGAATCATTCAATATCCCGTTATTTTAGTGATGACAGTTCGTCCGATAATGATCTCGTTGTTTAATATACATTATTACCAGGGGCGTGTAGTGCATATGCATTACTAAAAATTTTGGGAAAAAAACAATTAGCGCCATCTATGTACTAGTAGAGACTTTAATTGCTTAGTTCTAAAATCTACAACTACTTTAGTTATTACGTGAAAAATTTACAAACAATAAATGAATCATGTTCAGTCATAGAAAGTGTTCTTAAAAACGTACATACATTTTTTTTTATATGGGTAAGAAGTAATAATTATTTTAAGTTAAAACTTTTAACTTTAAAAACATGATTAATAGTACTCTAAAATTACAAATAAATACATAGTAGGGTCGTATAAACGACGGATTTATTTTGTCTAAGGACGTTTCGGCCAAACCTTCGGCAGATTTTAGCCGGAGCCTAAGGTGTATTTTTTGGCCGAAGGTAGCCGAACCTTCGGTCGAACTTAATATGTTACCAGAAAAATATCGTAGGAGTAGACAGAGGTGTTAGAAAGCCACCTTCTATCTTATCATATCAATCTTGTCTTTTTTATTTTCACGTTTTAATTTTGTAAACGTGTGTTACATAGCGAGCGTAAAAAATGTAATGAGTTTCGGGTATACTCGTATTATCGGTAAATATAATAATTTAGTTGTGTTCTAGCCACTCAAGTTCTTTTTTAATTTTATCCCGTTGCTCCGAAATACCGATAAGAATCTGTTCCCGATTGCTATTATAACTACATATGTTAAATTCGACAGTTCATATATGCTAACGAAAAAATGGATTGATACATTTTTCCATGATTGACTCGGGTATGATTGTAATCGGAAACATTTGGAACACTACGAGAAGATTGTTAAACTTTATAATAAGGGCTGTTTTTTTTAGAAGTTTGTTTTTCGAATTGATAACACTTTTTTCCAGCGACAGGCAATTTTACAGCTGACAGCTAATTTGTGCTCAATTTGGTTTGCCATTTCACCATGAATATGCTTGCAAATTTATTTCGAAAATCGTGGTATCAGTCGTAATTTGCTGACGCCGGGCTTTGTCGCGTGAGTGCCGACCATATAATAAGGATAGCCAACGCGACATTCTGACATTAATCGCGCTGTCTCTTTTTCCGTCGCAAATTTCCGACGCGGGTCTTCTTGGGTGAAACCTCGGAGGTGAAAGTTACCAATAAACATTAAAACCTCTTTTCAGGCTTTAATTTATTTTCAGCAGGACGTTTAGGACACAGGGCCGAGAGAGAGAGAGAGCTGGATTTATTTAATCCCACCTTGCCGGGAAGCAGAACCTTCGGAAATAATTCAGGGGAGGATTTATACTAATCTAGTCACGATAACTTAATCGGATCGTAAATCACCGGGGTCTGTATTTGAGCCCCAACAGTAGCCAGCATTTACCTTTTTTTATTTATTGTTCACCGTGGTAACATTTGCCAGGTGTACAAACATTATCTAAAAATATCTCTACCAACACACCGTTTAATTTCAAAATTATTATAATATACTAGGCTAACCCTCGTAAACTATGTATATTTGTTTGATTTAAGGTTTTCTCGAGCACTGGTATATAGAGTTGGCGCCTCTTTTAGGTTAGATCGCGGTTTTTTTCGTAGATTACACGATAACACGTGCCATTGTCGAGGTGTTGCCTCAAAAAATTGCGGTACAATTTTTTAACACAACATCTTGACAATGACACGTGTTATCGTGCAATCTACAAAAATGTTATGTCAAAAAACTTAGAAAAGATGCCAGTTCCATATAAACTATATTTTTTTATCACAAAGCAATTAAACATTGACATGTCTCAGACACATGTGTCATAGCATCCCTGTATGGAATAAGTTTTTTTTTATATTGTTGATGTTTGTAGCGTTAACATTGTGGTTAGACATAATTTAAAATTGTATTTATATTTAACTTTATTTAAACCACTGTGCTGTTTCAACGTCAACCGGTTTCGATACTGACGTATCTTGTTCAGGACTGGCGTGCCACTGAACAACCAAAAGTCTCGGTAAGAGTGGGGAGGTGAAGTTTTTTTTTGTATTTTTGCTCCGCCTCGTGTACAAATCATTATAATCGTTATGTTGTCTTCAAACGTCGTATAATTTATTTTTCAAGTTTAAATGACGTTCTTTTGTATCGAATAAATTTATTTTATGCATTGCATACTATAAAATATAAAATCTTACTCGTATGCCTCAAAAATACACACATTACATTAAAAAAATATATCTTTTCGACCTTGGCCACAAGCATCAGTAGATTTCATCTGCATAAGTTGTGTTTTAAGTTTTTAAATAGTCATTTTGAAACGAGATTTTATTAATTTTGAAAAAAGTGTGTTATATTTATATTATACTATTTTTTGATGCAAATTCTTAGTGGGTTCATTTGTTTGGTGTTCACCATTTAGCCTCTCTTAAGATGAAAGGGTAAATAAAGGGGTAGATATTAAGGTATTAAGCCGATAGTTAAATGAAAGTATACTAATTATTTAGGTTAGTCTCAAAAATATTCCCTTAAAAACAATGAGACAAAGGGCCGAAGCAGTGGTGCGTTTTGAATATTTTGAATTCTCGTGCAAAGTGTTTAAATAATGTATATATGTACTCGTATTCTTTAAATTCGACACTACGCTGATGCGAGTACTGTAATTAGTGCACCAATGTTGCGCGACTGGTGGGAATGTTATTAAACAATACTTAAATACTTCTTCAATATTGGCAATATTACTTTGGGACACATTTTATATAAATAATTAAATACTAAATTAATGTATTAATTATAAATATATACATATAAAATCAATTTTGTCGAAAAATATTGTTTTAGCGTCACCGGGATTCGAACCTGGATCTTCATTTCCAATCTGATTGATTGAAAATTGATTTAATATGTATATATTTATAATTAATACATTAATTTAGTATTTAAAATATCACAGACCTATGTTCTGAATAATTACAACTTCACAATAAGAATGTGTTTTCCTTAATAATATATGTTGTATCAACGTGTCCAAAATTTAATAAAAATGAATTGATAATTCTGGCGTCTGCAAATCGGTTTACTCAAAGGTATTTGAGATTCTGTAAAAATAATGTAGATGGCTTTCAAATAATGGAACGACAGGTGTATTAATTTGAAAAATGTAACATATAGTTTCGAAAATTTGTCAAGAAAAATACTGGCGTTATAGCACAAAGGTAGTGCACTTCCCCGGATTGGAAATGAAGATCCAGGTTCGAATCCCGGTGACGCTAAAACAATATTTTTCGACAAAATTGATTTTATATGTATATATTTATAATTAATACATTAATTTAGTATTTAAAATATCACAGACCTATGTTCTGAATAATTACAACTTCACAATAAGAATGTGTTTTCCTTAATAATATAAATAATTTGTTTAAACCACTATTTGTTGAGATTAAGATGTCTCACAGAGACGAAGCTATTATTTTTATATGAGAAGTATGGAAGTCTTGGGCATTACAGGGCTCACGACCTGTCATCGGCTGGCTTAAGTACTTTACACAATGTAACGTTCACCTATTTACCCACGCTGCCACATTTATCAAATTTTTGGAAGTTGTGTATATTAAATCAAGATGGAACATTTTACTTATTTATTATCAATTTTGCTGTCGCCATCTATTGACATTTTTTTTTTAAAAAATTGATATTCTTTCTCATGTAATAGTATAGATGTCGTTGAAGCTGAGAGTTAATTTGAAGTGGAGGCAATATCCTTTATGTGTATAGGAAATTCATTCAAATTATTAATATATACTAGAATACGTCTGAAAATGCAGTATTTTTCAATTTTTAACTTCATATTTTAGACTAGTATATTTTATTGACCAGTATACTATTTATTGATTATTCTACATGTTTCAATACAGAAATGTTGATATTAGAATTAAGGAGCACTTGAGATGCCTAAATAGCGACAACTACTCAGAATTTTCCAATCACCTTTTGGAAACAAACTGTTATTTTGATATTAACAAGGATTTAGAAATTATACACACAAATTCTAGGGGTTTACAATTAGATACATTTGAAATTTTAGAAATAAGAACAGGTTTTAATAGCGAGCTAAATATTACATAAAACCAAATCCTCTTTCCAAATATAGTCACAATTTAAATTTCTTTTCATATTAGTTCTTACTTATTCACCACTTTATAGTTTTGTTTTAATCTATCTATTTTTGTATTTTTAATTTCAGTACTTTCTGAAGATGATACCACAGGTATCGAAACATGTAGAATAATCAATAAATAGTGGTTAAATAAAGTTTTTTTTTTCTAATTATTTATATGTTTGAACATTCCCTCAACGAATTACACGATAATTCATCGGCCTAACTAACTTACGGATAGCAATTTGTTATAAGAAAATTGGCCATTTATTATAATGGAGACTCCCTTTTAAATATTGAGTTTCGTGGGTTTAATTTTATCGCATTTTTATTGGACACGTTTCTGCATAATTATGAATGGCCTCACAGTACATATCCTGTCAGGGAAAACACATTTAACCCACATGAGGGAAATTACTATATTTATTGTGGCGTGGCGTGCCAAGCGTCACTTTCCCGGCGGTATTTTAATTTTGTTTTCGTTTGTTAGTTAAAATACTCGTAATACGGCGAATCGGTGTAAATAAACCAAGCTATTATTAGTTTTAAATAGATGTAGGATAAAAAAGTGTTAATATCCTTCTTATAGTCACGATGACGCTGCTGCATGTTCCACATTTGTCTTTCATCAATTCTTCTTGAATTAGAACTATAATTCCGGGTCACGCGTCTTGCGGAATGGAAATACGACAATTTCGGTCGTAAATCGGAATCACCGCAGGGTAGGGAAGGGAAGTAGGGAAACTTTAGTACAATATGGGGTCGGTGAGGGGATAGAGGTTCTAGTCGAAGTACCGGTGATCTCGGGAACAGGGATTCGGAAGGACTGCTCGCATTACCTTGTATATGACGCCTCCGTTATCCCTTTAGTCGCAGCCGAGATTACACAAATGGCACGCGGATGGGCAGATTTCCGCTTCCAATTGAAGACGGCGATATCACAATTTCACCCACATTACAAACAAACAACAAACAATACGTGATCAAAGCACGATATCATAAAATACAGTGCTGGTGCACTGGAGCTGAAAGGTCCACACCGCGAATGTTATCGCGATGTCGAGATCGAACAAATATCAGTCAAGTTGACGTCTGCTGACGTCAAAGTCACAATTCACACTGAAAAGACGAGCATTAGGAAATACATGGATGGATATTTGGATGCGGAAATGTGTCAATAACGTGGGTCGCGACCGATTCGAAAAGACGCGCCAAAAGGGTGTTTGCGAATTCGGAACACTTCTTATTTTCTTGCCGTATTTGATTGCCGTTCAACCATCCAACGTCCGATGATAATGCGAGGGCAGTTAGCACGGTTCCACATTGCCTCATATCCAGACCACAAAAATAATATCGTACGTTCTTGAAATGAACGCCATTGTTTCGACATAGACAACTGTAAACACTCTCGTGTGAATCTCCGAAACTAATAGACAGACGCAGAATCTTCGAGTTGACGAACTTATCATTCAGACTGCGATACTCGCCTTCAGTGATGTGGCGGATACCCTCCGACATTGCTGAACGCAACCGGTAACCCGGTGCCAGGCATATTAGGCCACTTAATTCACTTTTTCCACCGACGTAAGACTTTCAATAACTTGCTCTCATCGACACCGATCTCATCACTGATTAGTTAAGACTTAATTGTAACTTGTGTAATAAATTCAGCGCAATTCGTGAATAGGGTTTTATCTTAACCATCCATGCAATACCTTGTATACTTTGCGATACCTAAATGAGCACATAATAGTAAACCGACTATGGAGGCGGAATATCTTTAAACAATTGGAACAAATACGGAAAGTAGGAAGGGTGAAAGAAATTTGGGAGAGGAACAGGAATAAGGAACAGAGGGGATAAAAGACCAACCAAAACCAGGAAGAAACACGACCCACCTGAGAAACGCTCCTTTAAGTGTCTGGATTTTCTTCTTCCACTGGATCCATAGGTCTTCTGGCTCTAGGAAACCACACTTTGTTTTTTAATTCACACTTCGTTGTTGGTGCGAAGAATGACATAACAAACACAATAGTAAGATGCACGCACGGTAGGGAGAAACCGAACACACACAGTCCACTCTCCGTCAATTTATCATTCCCACACGGTGGGAAAATAATTCACGCAATTATCACTGCCTACTGTACCATTGGTAAACGATTAACGTCAGTTCAAACTCCATCTTTCAACTGGTCCTAGACCATAAATAACACAACCACAGAAAAAGGTGGTGTTCTGGTATAGGGGGAGGGGGTAGTGGGTAGGTAATGGACAGGAACCATTTTATATGTCGCGTTCACGTGCGCGCGAGACGGCATTCGGCAAATCATGCATTATCTAAGACCGTTCCTTTCTCATCTTTCTGATGGTATCTTATCATTCACTCTAACAGTGTGCCACACATCATTTTATTTATCTTCGCACCTCCAAAGTGGCAATACTGTTCTTCTTCTTCGCGTGTCTTCTGATCTGTCTGGAAATTCGTGCACAATACATCTCCTTTCCCCTCAACCTTGAGCCATGTTGATTCTAGCGTTTAAAGAGCTCTTTTTGGTCTATCCATCTACTCATCCTCTTACTGGCTTTCCTTCAACTGCCCCCGTGTACAATGGATACTGAAATAGAGTCTAATTGAGTGTGAGAAGTTGGTAACACTGAACCCTCGGTACAATTGCGTTCTCTGACTTGGGTCAGTGACATTTAATCACCTTTAAAATTGTAAAATAGCTCGATTTCCGTTTGCGAGACCTTTTTATTGTCTTAGCTACTGGAATATTCCAGAGCCTCGTTTGTCAATGTTTCCAAAATGTCAAACATTGATAGATCGCAGTGTTATGGTGCGAGTACATGGATGCCATTTTGATCTCTTGTCTCAGTGATTTGGAGGTAAATGTCGGGGTGTATTAGTCGCGTCAATTCTATTGTTATTTACACGCTTTCGAGACGACTCTCTGAGACAAGTTTCATACGTTTACACGCACCATTAGGCTCTTCTAATTAAATGTCCACATGTCAATCAAAAAAAAAATAATACAGACGCTTACGCTCACATCAATATATTCGTACCATTTCCGAACTAAATTACACCGATAATAATGTCTCCTGGAATGAGGAACGAACCCCCCGACCGCACTGGATCACTAAATGAGTATCTCAACCACTAGATCAACAAGCACACCTTGCACATTTGATTGATCTGAATAATTCATTTAAAATTCTATACTTTTTCGTTATTTTTAAGTATTATATAATACTAACTGAAGTACTCGGCGTTCCCCTGGCTTTACGCATAGTAAAAAGGCTTCATTTAGGGGGATGGGGGTAGTTTTTTTTTCAAAATCAGATCTAGACAGTAGTTTCCCTCCTATTTTGATCGTCAAGTGTGCAAAATTTCATCCAGAAGTACCAAAATTATGCTTTAAGAGGTGGGAAAGAGGATGGGGTAGTTTTTCGAAATCTCATGTAGACAGTGAGCTTCCTCTCGTTTTGAAGGTCAAGTATGTAAATTTCATCAAGCTCGGAATGAAATAGACACTCTTCTTTAAATGTTTTGATATTGGTTGTGTTTTAGTTGTAGTTGTGAGTAATTTCACTGTGAGATGTAAGTAGTTTTAGCTTTTATTTTATCTCAACAAATTCATAAATTTTTTCCACGACGACGGCAACAAAATTCACGTATCACTAGATTTCAGGGTTCATCGTTAAACTGTTTTAATCCGGTTTTTGTGCGCTAGCTACGAGGTCAAGGAGACGTTACTTTTATCTTCAGCGCCATCTCTCCCCTCAAGCCTTTTGTGCTCCTCCCGGAAAACCAGTGGCGGCAGGTGATTATGAAAAATGACAATGCCGGAGAATAAATATATAAATAATAATCATTAAAAATGACTAACTATTATAAATGTTACTTAGTTTCCTTTATCGTTAACACCGACATTATAAATACGAGGGCCGTCCGGAAAGTAGTATCCGTTTTAGAATTAAAAAAATATGTACTTTTATGTTAGCAAAATTAACATTGTGGTTAAAATTCATTATTTTTATTTTTTATCTTTGTTTCATTAATCACTTATTGAGTTTAAATACATTTACTGGTTTCGAAAAATACCATTTTCTTTTTCAGGATGTCAATACTAACTAAAAATATATGATGTTGTTTCTGTACCAGAATCTATTTTTAAAAAACAATAATTATTTAAAAAATAAATTTAGTACCTATCTACTTACTTATTTTTTGTTATTTCAACACTGCAGCAGCTGAAACGTTAGTTGCGTATTTTTACAAGGTTAATTTAATAATTTTTCGTTACATTTTTCTTATTTTATATTTGAACTAAAATACATAGAACTAGAATATACAGTTGCTAGACACTTAAATGTAATAATTTGATGTAGAAAGGGTTAAACACGTACAAAAACAATGACAGCGCTACAAAATTTTTCACACAGCGAATATACAGTCAAATGAAGTCTTTTCACCTTGAGCGGCGGCTACTCGTGTCACTAGCGCTCCGCACGGTGTGAGCGGATACTACTTTTCGGACGGCCTATGTTCCTGTTGCCTTCAACATTCATCTCATATATTTTCTTTACCAAACTCTCGTCGTTCGTAAGTTCTATAAATTATCTCAGCAACCCTTTCTTTATTCTATCAACTGTGCTCCAAACAGTTCTATTGGGTCGTCTAATAAGTCTTTGCTTTTTTTTAAAATGTCATTTTCCCGCTATTTTGTGACTAAAAATGATATTCTATTCGATAGAATTTAACTCTAAAGCTCTAAATTATTTTGACATTGACAGTTTTCTATTAGAAATTACTGCGTTCAAAGAGCCATTCATATTGTAGTATTCTGCTTAATTAACAAACATAATTTAAAAACATACTATATGCAGGATTGAAGAAGGGGTAGAAACTTTTAATAGAAGATGTGAAAAAAATAGAGGATAGTTTCTTTCGTGTCTAGATTCTTCCATGTTTATTAGTATTAAAGTATGTTTTTAATTACACGAGCCGCCACTGTGGAAAACAGGCGTGGAAACTGCGCTGCGGTGGTCGTAAAACAAGACCACATCGTTTTTGCACGGAGGCTTTGTGTAAAGTGTACTCGTAAGATGTCAAGACATATCCAATGTCTATTACGTAACGAGCTTTCGAAAAGCAACGTGTTTCTAACTTTACAGAATGCTTTTTTAAAAATTTATTTTGTTTAAAAAAAAAATACAACGGCTTACAAAGAAAAAACATTTTTTTTTTTTTAGTAAAACTTGATTCTTATTTAAGATAGAGGCTTAGAGGAAAAGGGTGATGTAATCAAAATTTGGTTCAAGTCAGGGTAGGGTGACATGAGGGTAGAGGTGACTATATTTTCGTCAGGGTCCTAAAGTGTAACTATGAAAAATTTGGAACGGATGGCATTCAATGTATTATGTAATGATTTCCACATTTATATCAGGAGGTAGGGGGAAGTTCTATTTGGTACAGAGAACAGATAGACTGACATTCAGTTTTATATTATACATATAGATAGTCCTTCATATATATATATTTTTTTTTTATATATTCTTATTATTTTGATTAAAACTAGATCCAGATAGACGTTTGTCTGCAGGTACATTTATATCCATTAATATAATCAAAAACAAGAATTAATCAGTCACGGTTTAAACGATTC
Source organism: Eubasilissa regina (assembly GCA_022840565.1). Lineage (NCBI taxonomy): Eukaryota > Metazoa > Arthropoda > Insecta > Trichoptera > Phryganeidae > Eubasilissa > Eubasilissa regina. The sequence goes on from JAINEB010000011.1 coordinate 28,937,428, forward strand.
ATTTAATTCTTACAGGTAATACAGGTTATTATCGATAAGCCATTTTTTTTATCATTTCTTTCAAATTAGAAAAAGGCGTACTCTTTTGTAAAAATCCAGGGTAGTTTATTTTTTATTGTAGGAACAACAAATTCTATTGTCCTCGATCCATACTTATTGGTGATTATGGGAATTGTTTAATTTAGATTAGCTACTACACCTCTTGTATTTTTTCCGTGTGAAGCCACCCTATTTAGGGCATCGTTGTTATAATTTTCAATGTGAAGGTAGAATAGAGAGAAAGCTAATATTATGACGTATCACAATTGAGGAAAACAATAAAATATCTCAAATATAATTCGTGCAATGTTGAAGCGCATGATTTCCATGGTCAATGATATCGAAATATGTGATAGATATTAATATAATCTAATTAAGTCAGACAAGCGTGAATACTTCAGAATATCAAACAAGGCGCTGGAGGAAGGGGTTGAAGGTATGCAGTGTCTAAACTTTGAATAGTAACTTAACTTAACAAATAAGCACAAAAGGTCAAGCGAGGATCTTGGAATTCTTCTTCATCCATTAGTCAACCTGCGGTGGAAATTGTTCAGCGCCATTTATCTAGATCTCTGGCGCATTCTTGGGCCGAACTATTAGCCAGGAGGGAGGCTTCACCAGGTGCCGGTGTGTGGGTGTCCTGAACAAATCTACCTCGAACCGTTATATTGCGCAATATGATATCGGTTTGTGGTGAGCTCTATGGACGGCTCTACGGTGAGCTCTAGTTTCCGTAAAATAAATTTTTAAGGAGTGAAATCAAAATGCAAATAAATATCCAACAATATTTGAGTATGTCGAAATTTTTGTAAGAACACACAATTACTGGATTTATTCCTCCAAAGACTGTGTTATTAAATAAATTGTTGATATCTCATAGAGGCGAAGCTATTTATATATTATATTAGAAAATATGGAAGTATGGGTAAATACGTCTTCGGCTGGCTTAAGTGACCACTTTACACAATCTAACGTTCACCATTCCACCCATAATCAATCTCCGTGTAGAAACATTTCGAGCATTTAACTACAACTTCGCTGTCGCCATCTATGGTCTGAAATTTGATATTAATTTCCCTGAAACATCATAGATGTCACTGATGAGAATCTTATTTTTATTTTTTACCCAAAATCTCATATTTTCCTATATAATATAATATAAATAGCCGCGTCTCTATTAGATATCGATAATTTGTTTACAAACAAATGTCACTAAGACGTGTTCTTAATATTAATTAAATTTGTGCTATGGGACGACTAGTATTTTTTTTTTCTGTCAATACAGAGTGTATACCATCACCACCACTCACTACTGACATCTTAGTGTAATACAGGTGGAACAAAAGTCACTTTACTGTTTAAAAATTAAATAACTTTTTATATTTATTTTTTACATGATTTTCTACACAACGTGACAATTTTTTTACATACACATAAAAAAATACGATACAGTCTAACTTAATTAATACACCCAAGAAAACAAATAGCCAATTTGACAACACACATCGACAACAACATTCCTGCAACAACACTGTATGTCGGCTTTGGACAGACCCGAGTTATAAATTTCTAAATAAGCTCCCCTGCACAACACCCTTATATCATCTAAGACGGTCGACGCTACGTTTATCAATATTTCAACATTTGTAAAAACCGATGTACAGTGTTGTTACAGGGGTGGGGGGGCTCGAATTTCATATGCTTCCTTGTGGTGTCCTTTCTTGCCAAAATAATACGAGTAATAGATCCCCGCTCGGTTTCAAGTTTCACAAAATTCTGTACACCAGTCCCGTAGACTGTTGTCAGGATCTCATCTTCGGAACTATCTTCAGATCTCGGAGTTGCGTTATGTTACGCGTTGCCGTCATTAATCTCGACAAAATGTCTGGACCGTAATCTCATTGTCGCGCTTCTCCGCAGACGTGATCCCCGACGTCGCGTGTACCGGGTCCTGGAAAAAATACGACCCTTAAGGGTGTAGTCTTGACGCGCGCCAGCTCATATTAATTCACTTTAAAGGCTGAAACTTTTTTTTTTCCTTTCGAGGGTGGCAGGTCGCCGTAGCACACGTGACGCTAGGTGGTGTGCACGGTGTCGTCTAGGAGAAAGGTGGCCACAGCGCAGAGAGGACGGAACCTTCGCGACACGATTGAAGAAAATTTGAAAATATTTTGACACCCCTTTTGAAGATTTATATTATATTTATATTATATATGCTCTACATAAGTATATTTATATTATATATGCTCTAATATAAACAAGATCAAAATTGTTTCTCTTTACTACATCTTATCTATTTATATGTATAAATAAATGTTTGTTTGTCCCGTATGCGTTCCTATATCGTTCATCCGATTGCGATGAAACTTTGGTGAGTTGTGCACACGTCCACGAAGGTTTATGAATTAGTACAACCATTTTACAATAGGTGGCGTGCGAGTCGTTTCAACAAATGTGTGTATTTCATATAGTTTATCGCCATTAAGCTTTGGTGAGTCGCTGTGCGCACGCCCGCGAAGGTTTCTGAATTAGTACAACCATTTTACAACGAGAAAGTTCGCCGAAGAAAGCGATCTGCGCGCCACGGCTATTAGTTTCATGGCAAACCATACGTCGTGAAATGTGAAATTCGGACACGTTGATTGGCTATTTTTAGGATTCTGTGTGGCAAATTTTCCAATAATTATCGCTTTTTCTGGCGACTTCTCACAATTTAACAAATGTGTGTATTTCATACAGTTTAGCGACAGTTCGCGTGTGTTGTGGGATGGCTTGGACGGAGTTGTTTTTGACTTCATAGTTACGTTTGATATGCGCCTTGGTTATGTAAAACAATCGCGGGGTATTGTGAACAATTATCAAATGAATCTGTAATAGTCGCCACAAAGCATTACTTTCGTTGTCAAATCAATGATGCCACCCTGCAGTTTCCGATGCGACTCGCATTTGCAATGACTATCAACAAAGCACAGGGGCAATCGCTACGAGTGTGTGAAATAAATTTGGAAAACCCACGCTTCTCACATGGACAGCTGTACGTGACCTGCTCGCGCGTTGGAAAACCTTCAGATTTATTCGTATACGCACCAGACGGAAAAACAAAAAATATTGTGTATCCAAAAGCACTTCAATAATCAGAATTAAAATACAAACATTTTCTTTCTTTGAGTGACATTGCAACGCATGCCGGGAACTCGCTAGTCTTTCATATATTTTCTTGGTTTAATTTTGAATGTATGTAGTTTCTCCCCCTTTCTTTTATGTTTTCTGGCATTTCATTAAAAATCTTCATATCAGTTTCTGAATGGCAGTCTCAGTCTATCTTCCTCTTGTATGATGTTCGTGCTCATGTTGATTTGCATTAATATTTTACTGCCGATATTTTGTTAGTGAGGATTTTATAAATAAATATTATTGATCTAAAGTGGAGGACAGCTATACAATTTTATTTGCATGCGATGTAAAGAGACAACGTTATTTATTGGAATTTAGTCACCGCCCGTCCAGGAATGTAGCGAATGGGACGAATCTTGTTTTATATAAGGGATTTATTCGGGTATGGGTGACTCGTTGGAGCTCCTTAGGTGGGTGGTTAGGCCGTCTTGTGTGAGAGGGACTACCTGCGCGCCTACCTCTCACTCTCTATACCTCGTGTTTTGCAACTTCGTTAGTCTGTCCGTGTAAGTGTGACTCAATCCATTTTATGTCTCGTTCACTGTCCCTCTTTTGGGAGTGTTTTTTTGTTGAATAGATCCCTGAGTGTCTGCCTTGAACTGTGTTTTACGGTGCAGTAGTAACATGTGTGTGTAAAACAATGTTTTATAGATTTATGTTGTATGATTTTTATGAATAAATACAGCACTTATCTTTGCGATAATTGCTAATAACCACATTGAATTTCTACTCTTTTTTCGTTTTGCATATACTTAAATATGTTATTGTTTTGTTTATTTGTTTAATGTAAAAATTAATTATGACGTACTGTTGAGCCTTTTGCAGTCTAGACGCTTCCTGGCCACCCGGTACCGGCGGACTGTCCTTGTGTTTGAACAATTGCGACGCGCCCTTTGTTTTGCGTTTTAAAAAAATATATTCCACTCCGTTTTGTACTCCCCCGCCGGTGGTGTAATAAATTCACAACTTTGTTCGTGCGTCGATTAATTCGGACAGAACATTTTTCAACCCCTCAGGTGCCGGCGAAAAATTTTGCCAAGCGAAAGTGGTCTCAGGTTCCGTATGATTTCGTACGTTATACGGATCATTATAGCGCAATTGTGTAAAGTGTACATCATTATTTGGCGCTTTATTTTTTTTATTCGCTCCAGTGAAAGATTTATTGTGTTTTTACGGGTAGTTAATATTTAGGAGAGATTTATTAAAAAACATTAATATATATATTTTTTCTTCAATCACTTTGTGGTTTGACATATTATGTATATAAGTGCACTCTTTTGTATTTATGATCAGTTTTAAATACGTCCTGATGAAGCTTGAGATAAGCGAAACCGGTTGACGTATGATAAATTTCGTGGTTTCATACAAAGTTATTGTTATTCTAGTTATGCACAGATTATTTTGAGCATGTTGTCTATTATTATATTACACTAGAAACGTCGCTAGTTACGGCATAAATTTATTATAAATACGATATTGCCCCTTAATTTCCCATTTGCACTGCGGCCGAGTGGTTAACACATCCTCTGCGGTGGTGGGTCAGATTTGACCCGGACGTTTGTAAAAATATGAATTAAGCTACAAATATTCGTTTAATACTGTTCCTTCTAGGTAATCACCCATGCTACCACATCTATCAAATTTTTGGAAGTTGTATATATGTTATCATGTTGGAACATTTTAATTATTTATTACCAACTATGCTGTCGCCATCTAGATTTTTTTTGAAAATTTGATATTCATTCTCATGTAACAGTATAGATGTCGCTTAAGCCTAGACTATTTTTTATAGTATGTGGCTATATGCTCTATGTGTATATATGAAATACATTAGAATTATTAACATATACTAGAATACGTCTGAAAAGGCGGTATTTTTCAGTTTTTAACTTCATATTTTGACCAGTACATTTCACAATATTTTTGAGTATGTCCAAATCTCTGTAGGAACCAATTACAGGGATTTTTTCCCTGAGGGGATTGCTATCAAGATATAGATATCTCACAGTGACGAAGCTATTATTTTTACATGGGAAGTATGGAAGTCTCGGGCATTACATGAACGATACGACGATAGGCCGTAAGCGCTGACATCTATATCTTGATGGCAATCCCTCAGGGAAAAAATCCCTGTAATTGGTTCCCACAGAGATTTGGTCATACTCAAAATATTGTGAAAACGTTAAATTTTGTCTTGAATTCAAAATTTTCATCTCGTCATCAGACGAAAAAGGGGTTTTCTGACTCTCATTTTGCCGCCTGCCAACGCTTGGCCAATTATAATACTTTGCAATAACATTAAATACGAACTTACAATCTAATCTAAATTAAAATCAAATGAATTATATCCACTTGTGGGTCTGTTTCATCAGCTTGCCCATGTTTGAGATATCGATATTAATTAATATTTAGATAAAAATGTTTTCGACATAGAATACGTTTTTTTAGATGCTCCCCACAGTGAAATTTGTCACGAAAATTGCATTGGAAAATTTGCACTCTTTTCTTGTGTTTTATTTTCATATTTAACAAATTGAGACTCCGTGTACCGATCTCGGTACCTCTCATTCAGTGGCGTGCAGTAGGTATAGACTTAGTTTATGCTGTTACCATGTAATATAGGCTATATGCTACATTGTACATAGGTTTATGAACTTTCGTTTAGCCGACGTCTTTAAGCAAAATTAAACGCAAAGAACAGTCACGAAACAACATGTTTAGTAAGGTTGTCAAATTTGAAAATTATTAAATGAGTATCAGCTCTAAGGCATTTTTAAAACCTTTCAAATGTCATTCTGTTAGGAAATAGCATAAGTGAGGACTCCGTACAACATAGATCAGCTGTATCATTTCTGACTCCTCCGAGTGGAATTTTCAATTCAGTAGGTGGCAATTGTATGGCTTGAATAGAATGATAGATTAAAACACTGGCTAGCAATTGTAGTAGCAATAAATGAAGAATAACCCAGTAGAGGATTACAGCGTTCCGATGGCGTCGCGTGGTAGCATCCAGAACTACTCAACTAATGATTCTACTGATTATTTAATTTATATTTGTTTCCCAGAATTTTAAGTAATGTTTAGCTTTTTTGCTTGTATGCAGTAGTACGCTTCCCTGCTCTCACTATTCTGTCATCATTATCATCATCAGCATTCGTTCATAAAAAACGCAACAATAATGTATTTTCCGAAAAAATAAAATATAAGTTTAATCAAAGTTTATCTAATAAAAATTAATTAATTAAATTTTGACATCTCCTAACACGTTTCCTTGGATGGGAAAAGGTCCAGATTCGAATCCCGATAGAAACTAAAATATTATTACGATAAATAGTTTTTTTTCTGTATATATACGAAGCTATTATTTATTTATATGGGAAGGCAAGTAAGCAAGTCTTGGGCATTACAGGGCTTACGAACTATGATCGGCTGGATTAAGTGATCACTTTACACAATGTAACGTTCACCTATTTACCCATGCTACCACACCTATAAAATGTTTGGAAGTTGTATATATATTTTATCATGTTTCAATTATTTATTACAAACTACGCTGTCTCCATCTATGGTTGAAAATTTGATATTCATTCCCATGTAACAGTACAGATGTCGCTGAAGCTGAGACTCTTTTTGACCGGGGCTATATTTTTTGTGTGTATACGAAAATTCATCCGAATTATTAACACGTATACCGACTTTTCAGACGTTTTCCTACTGTCATCTATCAGAAAACAATTAAGTCGACGTTGGTCGACATTTATGCGAGATACAAACCGTTCGGATTTATTTAAAAGCAGGCTAATAATAATCGCCGCTGGGACCCAGAAATGTAATATGGTATAACTACGTTGTAATTTAAATCATCTGATTTTATTTCTTTGTGTTGATTGGTCAAGTTAACTCGTACCGTGGTAGACTGCTTCGCTTTTAATTGTAATATTTTTTATATTAAAACATTTATTGCATTTTACTGACGTTATAAAATTACTATATAATTCTGCATTTTTTTTCTCTTAAACGAGGTTAAAATAAACATTATTTTTGCCTCAATGATTAGACCCGGGTGTAATAAATATTCATGTCATATAAAGTCCCTTTCGCTTCTCTTTCTCTCATTATTTTAATCGAGGGATGGAACGAGAAAGAGGTTAACGCGCGACCCATTTCGAGGAACATTCGGGTCAAAGACGGGTCACGGTGACCTATATGTATGGGCCGCCGAGGCTCGGTTTGGCCCAGGACCTAAATGGGTCTCTGGAACGACCCGACACCTCGCCGAAGATGTGCGAGAGTGTGTGTGACGGATCTGTTACTGCGATAATATTTATTTAAATTGGAATATAAAATGAATACTACAGTACTGACAGTCATAATATACGTTTCATTTCTGACATTCAAAAGTCGGTTAACTTTGAATATTTATTTAATATTTTTTGAAAATATTGTAGCACTTATTATTGTGGGGTTTATTTATTTACTAGTGTTTATATCCCGTCCTAGGACGGACAGAATATTTACATAGGACGGTTGGCGTGACACGTTTAGAATGTTCACATTTTTTTTAAAAACGTCGCTTGTTCTGAACTGGATCGTCTTCCATATTAACGAAATATCACAAACCAAACGTTAAGAAAATTAAATAATTATAATTGTTATCTATGTATATATGTAAATCAAATTTAAATCACTTTATTTTTAAAATTCGTATTAATTAATGTCACCTTATAAATATCTATCAGTAGTTTTCTTTGTTTACTGTTTTGAAAATAATGCACATTCAGAATCAGAAGGTCAAATATCGATATCTTAATCTGCAAAGCAGCTAACTCCACCCATGGTCAAAAAATCCGTTTTTGATGTCATTACCTTGTTCTATGGTTGTTCTATGGTACACTAAAAGCCGAAAATTCAATTTTAAAAGAATATGAAATCACGTGTTTAAAAATAAGAAATAAGTTAAATACATTAATTAGAAAGGTATACATATAAAATCAATTTTATCGAAAAATATTGTTGTTGCTACCGGGATTCGAACCTGGATCTCTTCCAATCCGGGGAACGCGCATTATCCGATTATGCTATACACTTTTTGATCTATCGTTCGATTATTTGAAAGCCATCAAATATCAGACGCCAGAATTAACTTTCGGACACATTGATACAATTTATATATTATTAAATAGAATAACATTCTTATTGTGAAGTTGTAATTATTCAGAACATAGATCGGTGGTATTAAATGTATTATATTATTGTTTAATATTAACTCCGATGTATTGAACTATACAAATTAACTAAACTAACTAACTAACTAACGTTCTATTTTTGTATGCGACAAAATATTCGCATTATTTACGTATAATAAATATAAACACACCAGCACTAACGATGACGTAATGGAAAATCGATACACCAATGTCATAACGCGTATCTGTATCAAGCAACCCGCACTGTGTACCTAGGTACGGTATTGCCGCTACGGCGGGGCACCGTTGTCTAGGCTGCGGAAAATTTTCCGCGGTCATTCGGGCCGTTCCAATTTCAAACGTTTTCATTTAATCTTTCGCATTGGCAAGTTAATGGCGGGAAAGCAAATTGACCGAGCGATCAATCGGACGAGAGTGCCGACGTCGTGCCATCCTCTTTTCTACCCCGGCGCGGAGGCCGCCGCGGGAGCGAGACGGGAGACGGTCGGCGCCGTCCTTTGACTACGCCATTTTCGGGAGAATTGTTTTTTTTTTTCGTTCCACTTTCGGACGCGAGAGCGGCCGTCTTTTGTTTGTAGATTACGCGTTGAAGATTGTTTTTCAATGGAAATCTTTCTGAATAAATTTGTTGTTTTTCGGCACGGTGTAAAAATGTCGCGTTAACCTTAAACCAATTATAATACATCGCCCCTTTTACCAGCAAGTCAGTTACAATTTTTAAACGAAGAATATATTTATTCTGTAGATCCTTCTCTAAAATCTTACACTGAAATTACATTAGAAACTTTCGAAACACTTTTAAATTAGTTCACTTTTATTTTGATTAATATCATGCGCCTCTAAAATATTTTTGAAATCAGAAAAAAATTATACTAATATTCACTATTAACTTTGTTTAAAAAATAGTTAACCCCCGGTGAACTTTGTAGCAAGCTAATATATTTAAAAAAAAATACAAATTAAATGTATTAATTAGAAAAATTAATTTTATCGAAAAATATTGTTGTCTTTGTTACCGGGTTACGAACCTGGATCTCTTCCTGTCAGGGAAACGTGCATTAACCGATTGTGCTTTATAAATTGACGACAAATTTATATATGTTACACTGTTTAAATTGATGCATTCAATTGATGCATTTTAAAAAATATCACAGATCTATGTTCTGAATAATTACAACTTCATTTTGTTAACGGCTATATTCACACCTCGGTAGTGTAGTGGGAAGTATTCCCATATGTCACGCGGGTGTTCGGTATTTTAATTTGATTTAATTAACTTAATTTATTTTGAACCAGAAAAATCACAACAGTTTAAAAACGTTATTAAAAAAGCTATGAAACTCTGCATGGCACGGGTTAATCGTATAATAGTCTAAATATACGTCTTCCACATTCTTAACAAATCAATAATCTTCTATTTTCTTTCATTGCTGTCCATTGTGGCGAAGAGTTGGATAAAAATAGTCTGTCTGAATCTTCGCTGGTTGGTTTCCCCCGCAGATGCGAACGGGAGAAAGTTTCGTCCGTTGGGGGAGATATACGGCTTCTGAAATTGGACCAACTTAGTGCGGGAACGCCCTCCCTGATAATATAACTTCGTGCCGAGGATACTCAACTTCGCTTCAACAACCGATTCCGTAAATAATGGCCGCTTTTAATATTATATAGGAAATACTAGTTCATATATTTTTATTTTACAGTTATGGATTTTTTAAATTTATATATTATTGCATTACGCGATGGGTTGAAAGAACCACTTCTGAATGAACACTGCGGCATTGATACGAATAATTTTGGAATGATGAAGAGATCGAAAATGTCCTGATATTGTTGACAAGGACGAAAATTTGAAAGCTTTATATTTACGTCAAAAATAATCAATAACAGAACAGCAGCAGAAAATCCCATATTATATTTTACAGGCATAATACCTCTCGATTAAGGTAGTTTGTGCGTCAATTTTAAGGACTAATGCCATTAAATAAAATAAAAGTTACCATACCAGTACGAGGCTACTGGTAGGACCTTGGTTGACCACATTATTAATGAAGATGTATTAAGACGCACACATAAGGCAAGAGAACTAACAACTATCAAGGAAAGCTGCATACTGAGGACACATTTCCCGAAACGAAAAATATGATAAACAAATTATAGATATCTCGTAGAGACGAAGCTATTTTTATTATATTATATGGGAGGTATGGGTAATTAATTACAGGGCTTACTACCTGTCTTCGGCTGGCTTAAGTGATCAAAATCTGGTCAAAATAAGAAAATGTATAAAAATTGAAAAAAAATATTTCTCAGGCGTGTTCTAGTATGTGTTAAAAAAGAAAACATTTACAGACAAAGAATACTGCTTTAAATAATTTGATTCTCATTAGTGACATCTATGCTCTTTCAGGGAAATGAATATCAAATTTTGTCCATAGATGGCGATAGCGTAGTTGTACTCTTTCCGTAGCGTAGTTGTATGTTTCCACATAGTATACAACATATATACAACTTCCAAAAATTTGATAGATATGTAGATTGATTAATGGGTGAGAATGGTGAACGTTACATTTGTATAAAGTGAACACTTAAGCCCGCCGAAGACAAGTCATAAGCCCTGTACTTACCCATACTTTCATATCTTTCCATTAAATATAATAAAAATAGCGTCGTCTCTGTGAGATATCTATTATTTGTTTAATAACAGTGCCTTTGTAGGTGAAAATCCAGTAATTGTGTGTTCTTGGACATGCTAAAATATTGGTAAAAATATGATATTTTACAACTCATTGTGCAGGTAGAAATATGTTATTTTGACCTCAGAAAGCCTTTGATTGTCCTAAATGTTGGTGATCTTATACAGGATAGATCGACATAATGCAGCATGATCGCCAACATTTGATAGAAGACGGCACACGAAGAAGTCTTGTTCAAAATGATGTAACGCCTTTGAACCCCCGAGTCTCCTTGGACGAAGACGATGATGATGAGGCTTGTAATCATAGGCAAAAATGTGTACAATCTTTGATTAATAAAGTTTATTATATTCTAAAGTTATGTCTAAGTGAATTTGAAAGTTACGGCCATTATTTTTGGAACAATTTAATATCACATTTTACGGAGAGAGTCGCCAATGGCGTTGAATGTGATTTATGATAAGATTTACTCCGGCAATTACGTTCAATAATATCGCGACCTTTTGGCAGTCACCGGGATTTATTTTAAGCAAAACTAATCGAATGGGTCCTGGTTTCGATTGCAGTTAAGGAAGATTTATTTGGTGCGCAGAATCGATGTTTAAAAATGAACGAAATTTAAAATGATATAGTTGTTTAATGGTAGTGCGTTACTTACTGTTTGCAAATCGATTTGGAATTACACTGAAGCGTTCTAACAGGCATGAAAGGCGACCCTCCGCTTATCCGGGACAGTTTTATGAGCAAACATTGTTCCCATATCATTTCTAAGATTTATTAATTTTAAATTAAATATACGCTCTGAGGATATCAATTATGATTATCTCGGTCATCACCTTATATTTCCATACAGGATCATCGATGGTATGATAAACTGCCCCCAGATTGTTGGGCTGCTTGACTTTCACGCACCATTGACGTCATAGTGCACAATTAATTGTTTTATTACAGTGGTGATGTCAGAACTCATGCACTAGCATAATGCATTCTTTGGGGAATGAATATTTTTGCTGTTAATTTAATTCTTTGTAGGACTACACTATTACAATTTTTCGTGTCTCAACTCAATGGTGTCGGATGAGTTGCTACTTCACATTTTATATTTATTATTTATTTTTAATTAAGTTATAACATGCTGACATTTTTTTTCTTTGTGTATTGAACTTTTGTTGTAATTTTCTCTTATTTTACAAATTATGTTAATGCCTGAATAATAATAATAAATATTGGTCCTACTTATTCGTCGCCAAGGTATTTAGTTACGAAGGAGCAGCGAGTGATGATGGTCAATTGATCGGCAATATCTTGAACTCGTCAGTCTGCAATATTTAATTAAAACAATATTAGTAACATATCTGCCTGCTTCTTGTTTAGGACTCTGCTTTAACGGCGTGGGGCGATACGGAGGGCGGTCCAAGCGCTGTGTATTCAGATAAATTTAAGATACGCCAACTGTCCATGCACCGTGTGCTTGATACGATCTCAGAAACGAAAGTATTCCAAGCTACAGATATATTAGTTTATTATCGTTTCGCCCGTGACATCGTAGAAGTACTACATATATACAAAAAGGGGAGATTCTAGAAAGTATAGAGATTAATATTAACAATAAAAATGTGCTTAACATACAAACACCTCCTATTACATTTCCTCTCCTGTATATATTAGGCCCGCCCAAAACCACTTTCACTTTTCACCGAAACCCCCCTTTCTCCAATACCGCTCCCCGCCTCATACAGTTGATAGTCTATCATTTAGTTTATTACTGAAGATGACGCATTTAGCGTCGAAAACGTTTTAATTTTTAATTAAAGTGTAGTGCGAAGTGAACAACGCTGTGTTTTATTTTAATAATTATTTAATTTTTTCAAAAAGTTAAAAAATTTCGTTAAAAGTTAATTACAATGGATTTTTTTTCATCGTGCTGAGTAAAGCAAAAAACGGAACAAGATCCCTAGGTTTATCATCACCATCATCCACGTCGGTCTGTAGCAGGTATCGCCGGTGCGCGAAACGAAGTTCCCATTGGCCGTAAAGACACCCAGTACCGCCATGTAGCAATACTAATGAGGTCAGTAACCATCAGGAAGGTCGTCTTTCAAACGCTACTCTTTCTACGGCTAGCTTCCCATCAACAGTTTCAGGAATCGCCTCCGGAGACTATTTGTGCAGTAACTGCTTTGTACAACTTGACTCATCCATATTTGTAAAATAATAATAAATAATCCTAATAATAAATCACAGCGTACGCACTATATATCCCACAACTATCAAACGGACACGAGAGTGGCGAATGAATATTGGGACATCTACAAATTTCACATTAATCATAACATGCAAAATCGTTTACGTTAAACACACCCGCACGATAATCATTACCTCTAAACGGTGACAGCATCGCGTATTCATCAAATCCCCATAAAATGGTTGAGATTTTGTCCTTGATATTTAGTTCGCCGTCATAGTATGCGCAAAAAAAACCCACCCCTGGGTTATAAAATGAATTTTCAGCAAACGAAATCGATCAGATTTTACTTTTGTTTATTTTAATATCTCGAATAGTACAAACATCTATTCTGATTTCATTTGTTTGGTTTCAATATATACCATTCAGTATCCGGGTATGCTTGCGTCGCGTGACGCCAGCCAGTCGCTCCACATTACAAATGGTGAACATTTCCCCTCCGGCAGTGGAAAAAGGCGCGTCTCGCGGAAACCGCAAAGCCAGGATGGAGTGACGTCAGAATGTGGCGTGCAAAGCTCGGATCGCAATTGTTGACGAGAGGCTTTTATTTTACAGTTTTCTTTGGTTTATTTTAACATTGACCCGAAATTTTCGCCGAATGAAGCACGACACGGTAGCGAGTGAGAATATTGTGGAGTATTTACTGCGTATAGACTTTTGTTACATATATCAACGTCCACGTGCTTGTTAGAAATACTAGAATCATTTTACCTCATTGCTGTAACAATATTGGGACGGTTGCTCAGTTTAATTCTCCATTACGCAAAATGGGTAGTGGAGAATTGGGTAACGTTTGTAACGAGTGTAGAGGAATTCTAACATGTTTGTTTTTGATCGGACGGCCTTATTTGAGACCAACACAAGCTACGAAGAATGTTAATTAATATAAATAAAATTTTTATCGAATTTTTCATATGTTGCGTAAAAGTATAGATGTCGGAAGAAAACAGGATATACGGAAGAAGGTTTGCACTCACCACAATCCAGTTCTTCAGACACCTCCAAGGTGGACTGTAAAGTTATCACTATCTTCGTCTCTAAAATCCTTTAGAATACACTGTATAGACGCGACGTCTCAATACAATAATATTTTTCGATTCACGAATTACTGCATCGCTTCAAGGTCGCCGTTCGAGTGGGCGGCGGCGTGGCGGGTTAGGAGAGGGAGGAGAGAGGAAGGCACAATACATTACTTTCGTTCAAAAATAAATAAGTAATTAACAAGTAAATATATGTTCCAAACATCCAGTGAAACCCCGATTTTAAGTTTACGAAAGGACCTACAAAAAAAAAGTAAATTAGGGGTATTGAAAAAAACTGATTATTAATTTTTTATTGAAAAATCTAAGAATGTTTTTTTTTGTTGTTGAATTAAATTAAAGGATTCTGGTGGTACGTTGCTAATACTAGTCAAATATGCTTTGATAACTTCAAGGTGTCATCCTTTGTAGGAGCAGACACTTCTTTTTTGCAGGAAGGTTCTTCTTCTGTCAAGTTTTCGTTTATGCGACTGTCCACTATTTCATCAATTTTCCACTGCGTCCTATGTTAATACGTTGGAGTCAATGTCTAAGTAAATCTGCAAGGGTTATTTCATTAATTCTTCCCAGCCATCAATGTTGTCTATCTACTTTACTATCTTCTACACAATTATATTGCTGATTCCAGCTTGTAAAAAGCAATTAAAAATAAAAATGACCTAGGTATTAGAATGAAAAATGCGTATATACGACAAGCAAACAACGACCAACACACTCTTGGCTCTATGGCAAAAAGCGAACAGATTTAAATCAATTTTAGACGTAAATTGCGGGAAATATAAACACTTTTTATAAAATTCCCAGTTCCCAAAATAGAAAACGTTTATAAAAAAATCTCAATTAATCAATTGATTAAAGAAAATAACACTGTCACATTTGAAACGCGCACATCATTAAGGTTTAAAGATAACTTTAAAATCCCTAAATGTAACACCAAACACTATCAGCAAAATTTTATATACTTAGGGATAAAAAAATTCAATAGCCCCCCTACACAAATTAAAGAAATAAAAGATTAAAGAGTTTGGAAATAAATTAAATGACCACTTCAGAAGCACATAATTAGAAATTAAATAATATTATAGAACACTTCAGAAGCACACAAATAGACAATAAATAATTATAGACTATAAATGTATATCTCTTTATATATATTTATTAGAGTGTAACTCCCTCTCCAAGCAGAAGAGGTAATTTTAATAATGTGCAATACTTAATTAATAATTCATATTATAAAAAAATTTCAAATAAATAAAAAAATAGGGTTTGTAATGTACTAAAACGACGCGGGATTGCAGAAATAACACGTAAATGGAGGGAAAGTATTCCGGACATATAAAATCGGGGTTTCACTGTATTTATTATTATGTATGTATATAAGAAATAGATTTTTAAAGGAGGTCCTTGACAAAATTTCTATACTTTGTAAACTTTATATATTTTTTATTTCCTACATTTTCTTTTTACTGTGTATTATTTTTGATATATATTTAATGATTTTACTTTTATCATGTACGATTATTGTTTTTGAGATCATGACTGCACAACATATTTAAAGGTTGCGCGAGTTGTGGTTTTTTGTTACGCCGCTACTGTTTTGTTAATTCTATTTATCTCTCGAAAATCTATGCGACAAGATTATTTACGTATTTAGTAATTTACTTAACATCACGCCGTTGTACAACATATTTAAAGGTTGCGCGAGTTGTGGTTTTTTGTTACGCCGCTACTGTTTTGTTAATTCTATTTATCTCTCGAAAATCTATGCGACAAGATTATTTACGTATTTAGTAATTTACTTAACATCACGCCGTTGTACAACATATTTAAAGGTTGCGCGAGTTGTGGTTTTTTGTTACGCCGCTACTGTTTTGTTAATTCTATTTATCTCTCGAAAATCTATGCGACAAGATTATTTACGTATTTAGTAATTTACTTAACATCACGCCGTTGTACAACATATTTAAAGGTTGCGCGAGTTGTGGTTTTTTGTTACGCCGCTACTGTTTTGTTAATTCTATTTATTTCTCGAAAATCTATGCGACAAGATTATTTACGTATTATTTACTTATTTAGTAATTTACTTAACATCACGCCGTTGTACAACATATTTAAAGGTTGCGCGAGTTGTGGTTTTTTGTTACGCCGCTACTGTTTTGTTAATTCTATTTATTTCTCGAAAATCTATGCGACAAGATTATTTACGTATTTAGTTATTTACTTAACATCACGCCGTTGTACAACATATTTAAAGGTTGCGCGAGTTGTGGTTTTTTGTTACGCCGCTACTGTTTTGTTAATTCTATTTATTTCTCGAAAATCTATGCGACAAGATTATTTACGTATTTAGTAATTTACTTAACATCACGCCGTTGTACAACATATTTAAAGGTTGCGCGAGTTGTGGTTTTTTGTTACGCCGCTACTGTTTTGTTAATTTTATTTATCTCTCGAAAATCTATGCGACAAGATTATTTACGTATTTAGTTATTTACTTAACATCACGCCGTTGCCCCGCGGGGATAAGCAGAGACGATAAAGTGTCACACTCTTCTGTCTCATACAAGCTCGACGATTATTGAGGCTTCTAACAGGACCGTCATTCAGTATCTGGTTTACCTGGTCGTGCCAAGTGTTCCGCGGACGTTCTCTTCTTTTGGTGCCATCAACACTTGCGTCGTATATCTTTCTTATCATTCTCTCCTCATTCATCCGTTACATATGACCGAACCACCTAAGTGATCATTTCTTAATCTTACTCACTATACTTTATTTCCTTATTTATTCATTCTTTACTCTGATTTAAATTAATTAAAAAATTGCAATTGTAAGTATAATGTGTACAACTGGTAAAGGATAGCGGAAGACAGGTCGGTGTGGCGAAACTTACCCGAGGATGTCACGGTCCACATCGGTCTGTTGCGCCACTGATGAGGATGATAATATGTAGTTTACATTTCCAATTTAAATATAAAGATTTGGACATACTTAAAATATTGTAAAAAATATACTGGTCTAAAATATGAAGTTAAAAAAAATTCGAAAATACTCAATTTCCAGATGTTTTCTAGTATATGTTAATAATTCGAATGAATTTCATATATACACATAAAGGATATTGCCTCTACTTCAAAAGTAAGTCTCAGCTTCAGCGACATCTATACTATTGAATGAATATCAAATTTTCAAAAAAAATGTCTATAGATGGCGACAGCACAATTGGTAATAAATAAGTGAAATATTCCATCTTGATTTAATATATACAACTTCTAAAAATTTGATAGATATGGTAGCGTGGATAAATAGGTGAACGTTACATTGTGTACAGTGATCACTTAAGCCAGCCTATGACAGGTCGTAAGCCCTGTAATGCCCAAGACTTCCATACTTCTCATATAAAAATAATAGCTTCGTCTCTGTGAGACATCTTAATCTTAAATATGTTTGTTGAAAAATTATAAAGTCGATTTTATTACAAATATTTTCCGATTCAGTTGAAGCGAACCAGTTGCGTATTTCCTGTATCGATATTATTTGATCAGGGCTTGAATATGTTAGAGGTCCTATATTATTTATTTAGATCGAACGTTTTACTTCGAGCTGTTTAAATGTACAACAATTGATCGACGTCATTCAAAATCATATTTTTTGTACAAATTAAATGAATAAATTAGAAAGGTGAAAAAATATTTCGTTGCCGACAAGAAAGAGGTCCAGGCACGAATCCCGGTAGCAAAAAATATTTTTTCTGCATATCTTTCTAGTCGATTAATTTAATTTGTTTTTAAAATACAACAGATATATGTTCTGAAAATTCAACTTTACAACGAAATGTGTAGCATTTTTTGTCTTTAAATAGTCTTTTACGGTAATAGATTCCTTCTGATATTAATTTCGTATTATTTTCTGCATTTCTTAAGCTATTGGATTTTTATTAATTTATTCCATCTATTGGCGTACCAGGTGGACGTCTGTATTCCGACATAGTCCAACTTATAAATAATTTGATTTTACATATAAAAATTAACTGGAAATTAAAAACAATAAATAAACAGTATATTATAATTTTATATATACTTTTCATCCGTCCGTGTCGCGTAGCAACATAAAATAAAGAAGATCTACTGTCAATTTTACCACGTGCCGGTGTGCGATTATCACTTCGAACAAAGTAAATTATTTTGCTATTACATTTTTGATACTAATTAAATGTATTAATTAGAAAGATATACATATAAAATCAATTTGTTGCGCTACCGGGATTCAAACCTGGATCTCTTTCCAATCCGGGGAAGGTGCATTGTCCAACTATGCTACAGCGACAGTACTTTTGACGACAAATTTTTAAACCTATATGTTACACTTTTCAAGTTAATACATCAACAACAACAATATTTTTTAGATAGAATTGATTTTACATGTATATCTTTCTAATTAAAATATTTATTTCATATTTAAAACATCACAGACCGTCTGTTCTGAATAATTACAACTTCACAATAAGAATGTGTTCTCCTTAATAATATTGGATTTTCATTGATTTTTATAATATACTAAAGTTTTTAATTTTCCATTAATATTATGACGGGTTATTTCTTAGAAATTGAACACTCAGAAATTGAACACTCAGAAATTTGTCCGAGCAGCTAACACGACAATATCAAACAAAAAAAGAAGAAATTTGTCTTATCGGGTACACGACAGTTACGATCGCTTATTGTTGGATGGAATACCTGGACAGATTACCAGGTTCAGGTACATCGCCCGCAAGTTGAAGATGAACTTAACTAACAAAATTTGTGTTTGTCCTCAGGATGCCGTCAGGAGCAGCGGCCGAGCCTGTGGGGGAGGCTCCGGGGGTGCCCAGGACGGAGCTGCAAGAGTTACAGTTGAAGGCGGGACAGGTTACCGATGACGTGAGTATACAAACCCTCAACCCCCAACCCTCGACCTGGCCAAGTGCCGCAAACAATACAATTGTCAAGTTTCGTGATGAAGCGGCGGGGACTCCGCACTCGACATCATGTTCAAAATTATTTTTTATATTACTATTTAGTAATAAAGCGTTGAAAAAGGTTTACAATTTGTATTACCTTTCACCAATTGAAACAATCTATTTATCAACTATTATCATCATTTCTGGCTCTACAACCTCTGCTCTGGTGGGTGTCGGTTAGTCTCCATCTATCTATTGGCAGTTTCTCTCCACTCTTGGGTTTCTAAGACATACGAGTATATGTCTCGGAAGACATTGTCATTACGCTTCTCAAGTTCCTGATGCTTGGCAATAACTTCCGCTAATTGCTGTTCGGTCATTTTCTCCTCATGGTCCAATCACCGAAGTCTTTCTATTCTAATACAAACAAATTAAAATAATACATAAGATTGAATACATAAGAAATCAAATGATATCAGTCTAAAACATTGTTGGGACGCGTTTCAGCCCCCAAGTGAGGCTGGCCGCCCTCCACCGGCAAACATGAGATGTGGATCCTCAATTTAGTTCTCGGAGCGAGTACGTAATGTTATATCATATCAAAACTACCATGAATTCTGCCTATTAAAGATATAGATCTTGATAATATAACGACACCCCCCGAAAGACAGAACGTTCAAACAACACCAGATTAAAAAAATAAGTAAGAAACACACTAAGTTTGTTTAAGACAGTAAGTATATCTTGATTAAACTTGCGTAGCTGGGACGTCAAAACCTAACAAAATAAATCAATCAATACTCAAAGGTAAAATTCCACGAAGAAAAAATTCTTAATTTTGTGTCCTCTTTGACCTAACCCACGACGAAACTGACTTAACTTGGACACTTAAAACATGCCTCGTCCACGAGTTCGAGGTAGTCCAGCGAGTCATGATTCCTTCCGAGATAGACAAGAAAGACGCTGCGTACTGGAAGCCTAAACGTACCGGTTCGCTGGCCTGATGACGATAAGAAGATTAAGGCAGAGAATACAGAGGAATCATGGAAAATCGCTCTTGGACTGATGCAATTGCATCCGAGGTGACAATCAAAGTATACATTTTGAAGACTTCCTTAAAAAGCATAGTACGGGTGTCTACCATTGAAAGATTTCTCAATTCTTGATAACTTGACCTGAACTAGCGACCCACATTCAGCTATTCGAGAAGGACTGGGTTACTAGAGCTGAACACCGTGCTGTTAACCGCTAAAACGTGAACTGATTCTTTCATCGAGTCCACAATACAGAATTACTTTAGACAAGTAACTCAGGTAAGTTCGCAGCCTTTATGGGTATGTCATGGATTGAGCGTGGTAATATACAGACGACCCATCATATTGTATTTTATGTCTACTATGGAGGTTTACCTACAAAGTAACACTCTAGACGCCGACCTTGGTCAGTGAGACCTTACGAAAGAAGAAGACTCTTTGCTCTACATTTTTCTTTTATTGCGTCCATTCCCTTCTTTCAGTGTTCAGTACACCGCGAGCATCTCAGCAAGCATAAACTCAGACGCTGCAGATTTGCAACTGTAGAGACTGGAACATTGAGAAGACGGCGTTTTGTTTTAATCAAGCATTACTGTGTAGAATAAACATGCTGATGAGCTATACATTGTTCCCCGGAGTCAGTCAATACGGCGCCAATACTGGCACAACCGTTCCGGCTTGTCTTAGACTCTGGAGATGTTTGCAGTTCATTTCAGAATCAGCCCCAGATAATGAATGCGTATTTCCAGGGTATATTCCTCGAACTAACTGCTAAATGTTTTGTTGCAGTCCCTGGACAGCACGAGACGAATGCTCAACCTGTGCGAGGAGGTAAGTTGTCACCACTTGATATTTCTTCTCAATTCTTGATATGTGTGTACTAATCATTGTTATTCCATATACTTTCGATTGGAACACGCGATCAACTGAAAAATCTGCTCGGTGGCAATCTTTATCATTCTTCTGGTCTTCAACCGTAGTTTGCTGCTAAACTGGACATGGTCGGGTTCATTGTGCAAGTTATATTTCTGATTTATTACTCGTTTTACTTCGTGTTTTAGTATACTCGCGTTTTGATATTTCAACAGCTGTCTTTGTCTGACTTCAGTTGGTCGCGTGCGGTTGGTATTTCTTATTTCATGTTTGATGGCAACCGGCAGTGTGTACTGGAAATTGTGCACTCGCTGGGCGCCAATGTTCTTCTTACGTCACGTGTCACGTGACAATGTGTCCGATAGGAGGATGTTTCCGATAAAAAACTACCAGGGCAATAAATGGAAAAAAATGCTAAATTTCGCAACAAATTGTGGGATATTTTTTTTTCATTTCGTTCTATTCTTATTAGATTTATTGTCCTGCGCGTGTTTTGTTGGGTCCATTCGAAAGCTAGGCGTCTCTAGTGGTATGGGCGTGAGGCATCTCTAGTTTGGAGCTAAGTTTAGGAGCTAAGTCGCCGCCTGATCTGGTACTGGACCAAAGATAACTGAATCTAGGGGGCAAATAGTTGACTCAAAATCAAAAACAATCAGAGGTGCAAGTTAATTGGAATATATTCGGACCAACAGAAAATAACCCGATGATCTGGTGCGTTTATTATTGGAGCTGGTTCAACCGCGGCGAGGGCGACAGCGTCTACTTTATGTCAGCTCTTCATTAAATAATTTTGATATTTGTTCAAAATCAAAATTTGGACGCCGCCGGTCTTGCCGTGTTTGAACTTCGTTCAAAATAAAATTGATTTGGTTTCAAAATTGAGTCCCGTTTGGTGAGTCTAGAGTGGTTCGATAGTTTAAATAAAATCTCCCAACCTCCCCCCGACGTGGCCAGGCCGACAGATGACGAGTCTGCGAGATTAAAGGAAACCCCTAGGAAGATAAATTGGATGGTCGGCTGACTCGCCGTTCGACAGAGTAACGAGTCGACAGCTGAGACTTCAGCCGATCAATCAAACAGATTTTGCCTCTCGATTCTTGGTCCAGTGATCGTGCTACCAGATTCAGGCTTTCAGGCCGAGGTCGACCCGAGCCTCCCGGACTGACGGGGCCGCGCCCCCCGCTCCAGGGGGGACCAGGGCCCGGACACTGCCGTCACCCGCTGCATGACCCCATTCGGGGCGCCCGCGCGGCCCGCTCGATCCGACCGACCCTCGCATTAAATGATATTGCAATTTATTAAAAACTGAAATTGGAACATTCTTAAGAAATATCATTTTTGTATTTGATGTTGATTTTTAAACTTTTTAAATGTTTTTACGTAGTACTATTTATTGTATTCGTTTAATACTGATTAAATTAAAAAATAATATCAGGAATACAATTATTAAGTGGAAGGATTTTCGAATATTTATATGATTTAACAACCCTGTACCGCAATTTGAACTGTATGGCCGCCGCAAAACTTCTTTTCTGACTGTGGTCCGCCGCCAACACTTCCGCATCCTCCAGTGTTAATCCCGTCGAGTACAAAACGTGTATAGTTGTTGCTGGACGGCCGGGTTACTTAGAGGTATTCATACGTCCGTAAGGACACTATTTGAACGTTGTCTTCGCATTTTATATGGAAAGTTTATCAAACCAACGCATAGTTTCACCTCTAATCCTTTGTCTCATCGATCCATTTAACTATTAACTCTATTTAAAATGGAACACCCCACATAAGGTAAGACTAGGCTTTAAGAGTCTTGACTTATCTATCAAAAGCTGGGACCTGTCGTTAAAAATATGACATTAATCCCTTTAAGTTTGCAAGGTCCAAAAGTGTGTATTAACACGCTTATAGCTTGGCGTGATGTACAAAGTTTGTCGTGTTAACGTACTCGTGGTATTTAAAAGGTTAATTGTTACCAACATTATAAATACAGCAAATTATTCTATTCTATTCTTCTCGGGCCGTTTAACCGGAACATCCCTCGAGAATTTAATTCCAGAATATCCGTAAATTAACTTCCCGCGTTTCCGGTTGGATTTTCATTTCCTGTTGCGTCTCTCGGGCATCCGGGCGGGGGATATCTTTTTTCTTCCCTTATTCTTTTACACAACCTGCGGCGGCGGGTGGAGCTTTTTTTAAAAATTAAATTGATTCCTTGTAATCTTAAGCGTTGTTTCAATTGTTGGACCCTTCTCCATTTCATTCTACCAAAATTTGTTTCTAATTATAACGGCTCACAACTTTGCCGCGAGTAAAGTAGGTTTAGGGGAGGTGACATTTTGGAAATAGACAATTTATTTTATTAATCTTTATAAATGCCATCATTATTATCGACAGTTTTATATCCCCTGCTGGACGAAGGCCTCCACAAGTGTCTCCCACTTATTCGTCTGCTTGATGATTTCAGTTTTAAGACGGCTCTTCGGATACCGTGGATCGTTTTACCAACGACTGTCCGTCTTCCGAGGGATGTAACAATCGTCATCAATTTTCAGAGGGATTGTAGCGCTGGAATAGTTTTGACGAGTAGCGCCATCGGTTGAAGCTCAAAACATTTTAAATCGCCTTTGTATATCGTCATCATCATTATCAGCCGTTAACTAAACATTGCTGGATGAAGGCCCCCGCCAAATGTCTCTCACTTTTTTCTGGTCCATTATTCGTTGACACGTATTTCAGCATAATCTGATGATTTCACCATTCCAGCAGGTTTTGCGTCTCCTCGGGTATAACTGAATGACTGCGTTTGTCCAACGATAGTCTGTTCTCCGAGCGATGTGGTCTGCCAATTGCCTTTTCATTTTATTAGCGTATTTAATTATCACTTTTCTATCTTGTCAAATGTGTCGATCTCAGGACCTCTGTTTGGTTGAGAATCCACGTTTCGCAGCCGTACGTGAACACTGGAAATGTGCATTGTTGAACACGCGCAGATTGAACATTATCGAACACTCTAGCTTATATTTGTTCTGTGAATAATTTCTTCGGCGCGAAACGCACTTCCGGCGACATTTCTTATTGAGATATATAATATCTTATTTTTAAATGCGCAATGGTGTCCGCCGACGATGTGAGCGTGCAGTTTCCACACGTTTCGTTCCACAATGTCAAAGCTTCGCGTCAATAAAGTTGACCAATTTTTTCAGCCATTTTGAATCTAGCCGTGCATTCTATTTGCGATATTTCAATACATATAATATCACTTATTCGATTATTTTTTGTTGTTTTGCGTATAATTAAATTAAAACATAATCGATTTTGTATTTTCTGAAACGTAATATATAAATTGTCGTATTTAAATATGTAATATTTATTTAAAATAAGGTAAAAAAAAAAATCACCCCGTGGGTTCAAAATGATTAATGTGTTTTATTCGAGAAATGTAAAATATGAATGTTGTCTTTTAGAATTTTATTATGGTATTTCAAAATAATATAATATACTTAAAAAAATATATATTTTATTTTAAAATATATAAATACGTCATCGGATCGAGCGCTCCGCACGCACGCCCTGCCCTACCTGTGTGATGCTGACATGTTGTACCTATGTTTCATGTTCCCCCGATTCCCCTGTTCATGATATTCTAGTTTACCACGTTTTTTTTTTTTGCCCATGTCATTGTTGTTCCATGTTGCTCCACGTAATATTGTTGCCCCACATGTTTATCATGTTTTATTTTTTCACGCATTTTTACATTCGTTATAAGTAAATTAATAAAAAAACATTTTTGTTTAATTATCGTCAAAAAAGTAGTGCTAAATTAGAATTCACAATCGTTTTTATAACAAATCAACGACAAACAAAACTTAATACTGCAGAAAAAAACTTAATCACATAAAGTTAATATTTTACTGTCTCAGTTTAAAAAAAATATTATCAGATATTTTTTCATCAGAATGTCCATTTTTGTCAGAAATTCACCTCAGAATGTAAATTTTTGTCAGAATGTCACTTTATACCTGAATGTAAATTTTTGTCAGAATGTCAACATTTGTCAAAATGTCAATTTTTATCGGAATGATAATTCTTCCAAATGCCGAGTCGTATAAGTCCTTTTAATAAATTTATCAAATAATTTTTTACATTAAATATATCAGTTGAGTTTTTATAAGTATTGTACGACCACAAATGATCCTTTGGGTGGGGTGCTAACTCAAACACAATTTGTGAGTTTGTTCTCTTCTTTTACCATTCAACGTGCTTGGTTGATTGTTTAAAATTTTGCCAATCGGTACACATTTGTAATACGTTTCTGGTTTCCAATCTCAAACCCGCAACTTCTTAGTCACTCACTGCTACACCAGATACTCTAGTCTTATTATTAATGACTCATGATTACGAGATAATTTTGAAATGTCATTTTATGGCAAGATGTGATCTCTTAAGATATTAAAGGAGGTATACAATTCCCCGAGCTGTGCGAAATATGAAGAATACACAAATGCCATTTAAAATTTTTCTTTAATGCACAATTGTGAATTCTGATTATTGGTGAATTATGATCACGGGTTTCATAGTATATTTGAGCAGAGTTGAAATGCCATTTTTTTACATTAGATTTCATATTTTTTTAGAATACCCTTTATTCCTCATTTCACCTCCTAAAAATGCAAAGATTACAAAATAATGATGTTCAAAATATAAAACTATCTGTTATTTACCGTGTACAGTTTGTATACATACATATTAAGTAAAATTATGAGGTTTTTTTTATAAAGTCACTCATTAAATGCCTTAATGTTTAAAAATACATCAAAAGTATTTGCTATGTTTAATTGGACCTTCTGTTGAATTGTGTTCCTGTAACTCTACGGTCATAAGCCCACTGGATTCAAATCAGGAGATCCTGTTGGCCATACGTTAACAAAATATCTGCATTAAACCCGATCTCCAAAAATTCTCGCTGGTCGGTGAATGTGTAGAAAGACATTGGATTAGTGTAGTCTGTTATAATTTCACATTGATATGTTAAGAGTACACCTGTCAAGTTTTTGGGCGGAGTTCCTAATATGTAAGTGACCTTATAATATTAACCCCTTAATGTTTTGATGTTGGGCCTGATCTGATGTTAATTATTATTAAATAGTAATTTTCTTCTTTTCTCTAAAGCAGCATTGTTTCCAAGCTAACTGGTCCACTTTGCCTTGGATTGATTGCGAGGATTCAGTGTACTGTTACATTATTATTGAGGAGTTGGATAAGTCCATCGATCTCATATTGTATTTATTATGTAATCTTTGCACTCTTCCTGTGGTATGTTCTGTTAAATGTGCTTGTCCCGAGCTTTTCCAAGGGTGATGCCGACTATTTACGTGTATATTGACTGTCCGCCTACTGGAAATGTTTTGCAGCATTGATCGTCACTGACTACCATGTAAAATTTCTTCCTCTTCCCCTTAAAACCTTCCTGCGTCCCTCAATCAATGTGCCATCCCCGCCTGGGTTAATTTCGCGTTTTGTTGCCGGGATAGTTCAAAACTGGTTGGGATATTTCTATAAATATAAACTGTATTGTCATCTTTTAATTCTTGTCTCAAATTTCATATAAAACGATTTGTCAAATGTTATATAAAATTCAATGCAGATTTTTCCAAGAATTAGTGATTATTCATTTTGTTGATAGTTGAATAAATTCCTTGCGTTTTTTAGAGTTTTTCTTCCCGCAGGCACATTGTATTGATTTCCGGACTCCCACTAGTCCCCCCACCCCCCACCCCCCTCCAATTGCTGTTAGTGGCTGCTGTCTGTTGCTCCCCTATATGTTCTCACTGTTTCCTTATGTATATTTTACTTATTATATGTCTTTACTTCTTCCTGTTTTTATTATTTTTCTATGAATGTGTGTTTTATATTGATATATGTATATATATGTATTATAATATATACTTTGTATAAAATACACAGCTGTACCTTATGGTGATATATATATCTGTCAAATGCGACTGGGACAATGCAGGCAACGGCAGAGAAGTGTCGGAAATAATAGTTTTCATTTTGTTTATTTTATTACCGAAAGGAAAATCTTGCAGAATTTTTTTAACTTTTATAAAATATTAACTTTTTTAATGGACGTTACACATGTTCTTGCACGATCTGCGTTGTCCCAAGAGCGCATATAAAAATGTAATAAAGCATGTTGTACACACAATATGACTTCTCTGTTTTACTCTCTCTCTCTCTCTTTATATCTCTTCTCTCCTCTGAGTTTATAAAGCCTGTCTTTATAGATATCACGCTGAACTATGACCAATAATTATTCTTCTTTAAGCACTCGACAACTCGGGAGCCAAAATCAGTACAGAGATCAAAACAATAAACTGTCATTGAGTCGTCATCACGCAGAAGACAAAATCAACTCATTACACTAACGTCATTCAAAACTAACGAGAAATATTCTATACTACGACATGATTCCCGAAGGCGACGGGACCTTCCTGGTTGATTTTCTCTTTGTATTATTCGTTGTGATGATGTTATTTCAGTCCGGTCTGAACGAATGTTGAATTTTTGCCACAACCGATAATAAAGTAAAAAAATATACCTTCGGTTACCCCCCGCTGGAGCAGGTACCTCCGGTCGGTGATCATTTTTCTAATTCACAAAATGTAAATCTTTATGTTCTATTCATTTAAAGAAGATTCCGGCGGTAAGGTCCAAGTCTCCCGGTAATAAATACATACGGTTATGTCAGGTTTGAATTATCAATATTTTTCATTTAATATTTTAAGTTAATTCATTGACTAATCCTGCAATAGAATGGCAGGGATCTATTGAAAAAAAGTTATTTAATTAATACTTAATTCAATATATGATGGTTGATCATGACCCAAGATGTTGACAGTTGACTTTCTCATCAAAATAACACCGTTCGCTCTTTCCTGTACACGATTCACAATCATATTCATCACTTTATACTGACCTCATTCACCTTTCATCTTTCCGTAATCACACAACCCGAGTAAGACCACGATTGCAGGTATTGTATGCTGAAATGCACGCTTTCGTTCAACATTTGTGTTTTGTATTTAAATAGTACTGTTAAATTTCACCATAAACCTTATAGTTAATTACATAATAATTACACGCTCCCACCCCGACCCCTAGTAAACATACAAACTCATCTGTTCATCATTCCACATAATGTTATATCTACCCTTTCATGTAGATTGATAGTTATTCAATTCTTTTGTCAGTTTTAAATTGAATCAGAGAATTTTAAATGATTGTGGCTTAGTAAACTGATGAGTTAGTTTTTGTCGCAAATTAAAATTTAATCAATGTGATTCTTTTTGTATAATTTAGCAATGCAGTCACATTGACTGTACCTGATTTTCTTTTTATCACATTGCACATATTTTTTAAATCGAATTAGATTAATGTACAGTAGTTACGGGTTGATCCTTTTGATCAAGTCAAATTTTTTATTGAATTAATAGGTTGTTACAAAAATAATGGCCGATTTGAATCATCAAATTAAAAAGTGATTTGATTTTATATATTTTTGTCAATGAATTACAAACTTATTTACGCCTGTATAATAAAACTCAGGCGGATTAGAATCTGACAATTTTTAAAGAATTAGGCATTTTTGTCATTAATAGTTTCCATCGAGACATCCTCGACCTTCTTCATCTTTAAGATTCATGTCTCCGTTCTTAAATTTTTCGAACCGACTGTACATTAAGAAGTGGTTCCTTCATGCCGTTTGAGATGCACAATTTTCATGTTTCAATTTGTGCAAAATTTTTTTCTATTTTTCAATCCTGTACAATGCAAATTAAATGCATTAAATAAATATAGCAGATTGCTAAATGTCAAACAAAAACAAGTGAATGTTTAAAATGATGTAATCGGCAATTATTTTCGGAATCTAATTATACATACAATAAGCGTATCAAAATTAAATATCTCAATTTTGGCAAAACTAAAAGCTTAAATAAGTGCGGGACAGTAAAAATTAATTTTTTTATTGGATCTTATTTTCATACTTTGAAATCCTCTGGAAATTGTATCCTTTTTGCATACTTGACTACTTATTGTTAGGTAATTAATACCGAATAGAGTATGTAAAAGTTTTTTAATGTAATACATAGGTCACATATTTGAACACAATGAAAGTAAAGATTTTTTCACAGTACAAACTCTTACATGTTATGTGTACACACGTTATCGAAACCGTATATAAAATTCTGGAAAAATCTTGAATTTTTAAATGTCATCGATCTTGCATCAATGCCAGAAAGAAATCTACCAAAATTTTCCGAGTTTCATTGAATATAATAATTATCAAAAATAATACAGATATGATCTCTTACCATTATGAGAGAAGAAAAAATAAGGCAGCAGAGGTATTAGTAGACAGAGATAACCTTCAGACAGTGATTCATTACTGGCTAACTTACAATTTTACCACAATGCGGGGTCATCAAGAAAGAATAATTATTTTCAAAAAGTATTTATAAATGCTACACAAAATATAAAATTTAACTATAAATAAAATAATTAAAAAATATATATTTGCATTAATGGAAATGAAGGGTTTTGTCGCAGTTCAAAACGATGAATTAAAAATCACACATTTGTACTGTTCTAACAGTAAATCCGTAGCTATCTCAATTACAGTTATTTTCACATTAATATCCTCCTTTCACACAACATCACGACTTCTAAAGATGAACTCAGTGTAGTCAAGTGCATTCATAGTTATTATTTCATGGAAACGTAATCACCTGATTGAGAAGGAAACAAACTATTTAATTATCTCACGCGTCTAGCATTTAAATCACAAATTATTGAATTGTTTCACACATTTAGTATTTAAATTACAAATCATTTGTTCATTAACTAAATACATAAATAAGGTTTACTTATGGCATAGAGAGAGTAATTATTATTAGGTTGGGGCTATTTTAATGTCCTGAAAATGTCCAATCATTTAGTTTTCCTTGTAGAGCCCTGTTTATTATTTTTGTAGCTTGCAGTATGTAGTTGTGATGTTCCCAACAGCTGACACCTGTTCCGTAGTGAAGTGTCGGTGTAGTGATCCTCGAAATTGCACACCTCAATATCGACCGCATGTCACGGAGTATTCTCTCACAATCTTCACCTCACTATTATCACATCCTCCTTATTCATAGCACTTTCTCATCCTGCGTCATGATCACCGTCGTCATCGTCACCACCATAGACAGTCACGGCTCCCGTTGAATGTTGGTCACTAATTGCCCAAGTATAACACGCTCGCCGTCGGGCCACCTCAACAACCGCCTCGGTGACCCTAAGCGCTAACTTCTTAAACCACCACTCCGCAGATTGCACAGACCACGCGATGGGAGACTATACGAAGATGCAGCAGTCTTCAATCTATTACATGGTGATATAGTATGAACACCGCCGAGGTCACATAATATACTGATTGTTCTCTTCATGATGCATTAACCACTATCTATGTGAATACACAACGGGGGACGGGAGGGCGAGTGTCGGAGAGTCGGAGCGTCGGAGCGCAGAGGCCGCGCCCGCCCGCTCCGCCCCGACACCCGCCGCCTCGGCCACCCCGCCCACTCTGATACTAACATGGATGTGTCCATTTCTGTTTGTTTTGCTGGCCCTAGAGCAAGGAGGCCGGAATACGTACTCTGGTCGCTCTAGACGACCAGGGAGGTGAGTGAACCATTACCGTCTAACATTTCTCCTACACCACCTGCGACCACCGCTCAGGGGGTGTAGGAGCACACCGACCACACCAGCACCTAGGGACCGACCACACTCACCTGGCGGGCAGGCCCCACTATACACCCACTATACAGATAGCGAGCGAGGTAGCTGCATGCGTGTCGCTGGTAGTTCCTTGTGCCGTGCTGTCGCTTGCTCTTGTGCTCCCCTCCCCCCGCCCCGGGTTCCGGGTCTAGCCTAGTGTAAGCAGTGACAGGTCTGGTACTGACTGACGGTGTGTTCTGTATAGAGCGAGGAGAGCGGCGCGGCCAGCACTCGCCTCTTGGGTCGACAGGCGGGTAAGCACCGCACACCTCCACCACTCCCTTCATGTTCTGTGTGTCCGCTCTCTGTTTCCTTCATATCTGTTCTCCACCGTTATCTATAATATACATTGTTATATGGGACTGGTTTGTTTGTTTCTGTTTCTGTTTCTGTGTTCTATGGGGTTTCTTTCTTTACAGTTCCTTTATCATTTATAGAGCCAAATGGCCGATTGATTGTTGCAAAGCTATCTTATAGAAGGTTCATCTTCAATACTTACTCAGTTGTGCGCTCTGTCGGATCTTTCTATACTGTTTTATTTCATAGTTATTTAGGAAACATGTTTTCTTTTCTGATTGTTTTTCTTTTGTATTTGGGACCTGTTTAATTTTAAATGTTTATAGAGAGAAAGCATTTTATTGTTCGGGATGTTCGATCGGTGATGTTTGGAGGAATGTTCTATGGCTCTTCCATCTTTCCTGTTACGCGGCACGCGCACCGCCCTTCTCGCCGCCACTGCCGGCCGCCCGGCCACTTTGGCCGGGCGCGCTATCGTTTGCCGTCTCTGACCTTTCGAGCGAGAACAGCGGTCCGTGTTGTTTTATGTTATTTTCATTTGGTAATTTGGATTTTTTTTACATACGAGTAATTAAGCTCTTTGAATTATTTAATTTAGGAATGGCTTCATCTGGATAATTAATTGGCTTAACTTTTAATTTTTTGTTTCCAGTTAATGACTTTTTGACTTCCGCCATCATACCGATCTCATTGTTTTCTCAATGTTCCTTTTTCCTCAGTTATTTGTTTTCATTTCTTTGGAATCTCATAATCCAAGCATTTGAAGGAAACAGCTGATGATTAAAACACCCCCCATATTGTGCAAACAAATATTCTGTAACTTCTACTAATTAGGAATAATATCCTCATTCTGCGTACGAGTCACATTATGGGATTCCAATTGTAGAATTAATTATGTTATTTATTTTATTGAAGTATTTTTGACTGGATTTATTTTGAGTTTTTTGATTTATTTTATTTGATTTGATAAACCTTCCGGGGAAGCATTTGCAATTTGTTTCATGTTTTGACAGACTGACTCTTACATTCAGCTCAGATTAGGTTAGGTAAATAAAAGATATCTGTAGCCGAGATCATTATTAAGATTTTTGACCACAATACTTATAGCTGACGAGTGTCTGAGAGATATTATTATTACATTATTCTGAAATTATAGATTTATAAAACCGTGCTAATTAGCATTCCTTGCCAGTTGGCTTAATATTCCTAGACTTTATTTGTCCTGTGAATAAACATTGATTAGTACTTTTCTAGTAGATTATTTCTTACTTAAAATTAATGAGAAATTATCACGTTAATTATAAATACATATTTTTTAATAGATATTTATATACAATATAGAAATAGAAAGTCAATTACTTCAGTCAGTTCTTTATCTTTCGCTATATAAAAAAAGATATGTCAAACCTTTAAAATTGCAGTGTAGATTACTGAGTTAAGTTAGCTTAGATGATCCCAACCTGTTTGTAAGGTAATGTTAGGTTAGGTTAGATATTCACAGTGCAATCGAGTTAGGCCAGACAATGATGCAATGATGGACAGACGATGAAACAAACTGCAAGTGCTTCTTGTGTCCTCATCCCTATGGCCGCTTATAGTCTAATCGTTCCCTCTGGTAAGCGAATAGCGACATGTGGCCCACAGATATAGTGACACTGTGTGTGTGTGTTGTAGAGCCACGAGGTGGGCATGAAAACCCTCGTCATGCTGGACGAGCAGGGGGGTAAGCATCCACACCTTTGTACCATAAACAAAACATCTTCTTTTTAACCATTTTTTGTTTTTTTATTTTATATTTTTCTTTTTTTTCTTTTTATGTCTCGGCGTGGTTTTGTTTTATTGCGGATTTTGTGTGAATTTTAATAATACGTGTTACATTTAATATTAACACATTTTTAAGGAATGTAACAATTTTAAAATACATATTTTGATAAGTCACAAAGTGGCAGATACTCAAATTTCAAAAACATTTATCACCGATTACAGACACACAATCCGTGATTTTGTTGACAAAATCGTGCCGTCTTACTGTCGTATTTATTATTTATTTTGAGAGCACCTTGTTGATTTATTACATTTATTTATTTATTAGTTTTATTCTTTATCATAGAAGCCAGTTACAATTATTTTGTTCTGTTCTCTTCATTTGATGAATTGAATTGATGTTGTGTGCAATGTTTCATGTTCAACTTGTTGCAGAATTATTTGGTCAAATTACAATTAATTTTACGCTGATTTTATGAGGTAACCCATTGCAAAATTTGTATAAATTGATATATGATGCCAAGGAATTGTAAATTACGCAAATGGAATTATTTAAAATGTAACAATAGTGAAATATTAATGTCTTTTTTGTGGTGTCTATCACCTTCACGTGTTTAATATGTAACGTTGGTCCGTCTCCTTAAAACTCAAGAATGTCTAAACTGATATTGAAGTGGTTTCATCCAGCACATCGGATACTAGGATTGGATCTAGGAAGGTTTTAAGCTATATATCATTGTTTTATGACACTAGGAGGTTGAGCAGTGAAGAATATGTTGCGCAATTCGGAAAAAAATTGTATGTGCGCCACATTAAATTTGATATGGCGGCTAAACTACTAGAGATATGTGAAAAAAATGTACGAGATTTTTAGAATTGGATAGATCTACAAAAATAACACGAGGTCTAGAGATAATTCACAATTTAATATTAATACTTTGTCTACCTTCCGGGCAAAGCCAAGATTTTTCTTGGTAATTATATGTAATTTGATTATACATATCTTATCTATTATACATTGAGATCTTCATTAATAATATTGAATCACTGAAATATTTTTTTTTTACAAATATATTCATTTCAAAAATGCAACACCAATCTTGCAATTGATCAATTGATACTTGTATGTCATACTGGAATATTTGAAAAATTAATATACAGCCACAAAATCATAATGTAAATATGATTAATATTATAACACAATAAAATTATAAAAGAGATATTTT
Source organism: Eubasilissa regina (assembly GCA_022840565.1). Classification (NCBI taxonomy): domain Eukaryota; kingdom Metazoa; phylum Arthropoda; class Insecta; order Trichoptera; family Phryganeidae; genus Eubasilissa; species Eubasilissa regina. The sequence goes on from JAINEB010000011.1 coordinate 28,971,772, forward strand.
ATACAACTAAAACAATTGTGTTTGATTTTTATTGTGTTATACGATTTTTGAAATAGCAAAGTTTTCAGGAGTCGCTTGAACATGGCCATGTCTTCCCTGTCCTATCAAAGTATATTTCGCTATATTTCATTTCTATGGAATGATAAGTTCCCGGTCTCTGTTATTTTTTTTCTTCGTAACTATCTTTAAGACTGCACAAATATATACATGTTAAGAGTTAAGCAAACTGTGAATTCCATTCTATCTACACTGCCAAGACAGTGAAGGTGACACAGTAGAGTCGTTGCTCTGCAATTTTTTGGTGGAGTTGTAAGTGAATTAGATTCTATATATGTTGTTTAATGAAATATGTGCTGAAGACTACCATAGTAGTCATCAGGTGATGCTTATCACACAACAGGAATTGTATTCAATTAATCCTTCACACAATTTTTTTATTAAAAACATGCCTATCATAATCCTCAGCGTCACTCAGTCCAGTGGAGGACCTGTCTCCTCTAACTCTTTCCAAGTTTATTGCTGGTATTGTGGGTTGCAGCGCGGTTCTTTGGTTTGCTCTCATTTCACCTTTTTATCCGAGGTCCCATTTTAGCCCATTTGGTGTCCTCTCATCTCATCAAACGCCCGCATTCTTTTCAAATTTGCTACCCGATTTCCTGCATTTTTGACATCGGTTTGGCTATGTATCCACTTGTATATTCTTTGTTAACATAGCGATATCCCCAACACGGATCTGTCCATGATGTCCATAAGTGTCTGCGTTGTAGAAAGCTTGCTATATTATACAAATACAATAATGATTCTGTTTTTTAATTTTCTTTAAAACGTTACCCTGTTATTCTTTTGCAATTGTTTTGATATTTTGCTACGAGACCTGAAGCCACCGGTACTGCTTAGAGGTTAAGAATTTGATTGAAAGATAATTTGTGTTGTACTTTGAGGTACATTACAAAATGTTTCTGTTAAATTATGATGCATACATATGCGATTATTATTAGCTTAGTGAATATCTGTTTTGGAAAATGAAGTTTTGTTAACGCACACTGTGTTGATAACGCGCAAAGTGCATTGTTCAAAGAATGACCAAATGTCTGGTTATATTACAGCGCAGTGGAGCGCCGTGGCAGCTGGTCAGATGTCGGTCAGTAAAAATCAGTATGACATTCGGAATGTTTGTCCTATGAATTTAAAAGTGTTAAGGGATACTTTTAAACATTTTTGTTCATATGTGTTGTGTGTATAACCTTTGAGGAGAAATAATTTAACAGTGAAGCAATTCATCGAATGATCACCCGTCATCTTTAATAAAAGTTATTTTTCTTCAAAAACATTGTGATATTTTGTTTTCACTATAATTATTTTCTGAGGCGTAATTATAAATTAGACACTGCGCTCTATACTAATGAAATTGTTTAAAAAAACGGAGGTTTTCATCAAATAAATTTTGCAATGTGGGTTCTCTATTTAAATAATACGTAAGTACTTAAAAATGTATGTTATTACTTATTACTAAGTAGGTTAATGTTCTTTTTATCAGCATTTTTCATAAAGAATGTACAATGTAATGTAATTAGTATGTCCATTAAGTTGTTATGAAACATTGCATATTTTTTGTTAGACGAGCACATGTAGTCTGTGTAGTGCTTTTACTCAGGGCAACTGTCAATTCTAAACTTAACTCAGTCACAGATCCATACCTTGTTCTATTGTCGCCACCGATTCTTCCCTCACCACAGCACAGTTTCACACCGAGATAATTTCAAACCATCTCTTCAATGATAATCCAAAATTCAACCAACCCAAACATAACTCTTATAATACAATTAATGCATATTTTTGTACACAATGTAAAATTTAAATCGAGACAATCGTATCCGCACATTGATCCGGACAAATGATTGTATCTCGATTCAAATTTTAGTTTTTAACCTTTGAATGTTATAAAATATTTACTTCGCCATTGTATTGACTGTCGGCTCGTCACTTTTAAGTCGCAACATAATTTTGTAGCATTTAAAGGTTAAGACATCGTACAGGTAATATTTACGACATTCAAAACTCTCCAGTTAACAACATCACTTGTCGTGTATCTTCAGAACCACTTGACAGATAATTTCTTCTTTCAACAGGTGCACACAGAAATTATATAATAACTACGACAAAACATTATATATTTATGATAATACATATGTACCAACATTCATTTTATATTCTCAATAAACTATGAATTATTATCGTTCATCGACTAATTCTATTTCTTTAATCTGAAAAAAATTAAATCCTTCTAGCATTGCAAATAATAAGTATGTTTTCTGTATACAAAATTTCCAAGAAAAAAATATTCTTTTAAAGTTTATTGTGTCTTTCTTTACGTTGAACAATAATAATTTCTGTTGAATTTGACAGTGAGCTTTGTAAAATATAAAAATTATTCATAATATTTTTCTTGGATTTTTATGCCTCCTTGACACCATTAAAAAAAGTCGCAATAATAAATAATTATTTTAATTTTTTTCTAATTGATTTTGTTTATGTTTGAAAGTGTCACTGTCATTTTCAAATCTTAAAAAAATGTCTACATTTATAACCTAATGATTGACCAATTTACTCTTTCAGAAATATCTTACACTTTCGAATACTTACTAATATTAATCTGTTTATTTTCACTTTTCTAGTAAACATTATTGGGAATTTGAACTCAATTCAGTTACTTACATAGATCAATTAATAAGTATTTTTTTTGCTTTACATAAACTATTTCAATTCATTACTCAAAATTGAATTTGATTCTGTATATATTTTTAAAATTTATCTGTTAAATTGTTTGATATATTCAAAAATTTTAATATTTTTAATTTCTCAATTTTGTTTTTCAAAACTTATTAATTAATTTATTACTTGTGTAAATTGAAATATTAATTATTACACTCGTTTCTCATTACCAAGCATTCACAGCTGTCACAGCTGACATTTTACTACTCTTAGACGTGGCATTTTATAAAAATAATTTTAACAAATCTGTCTACAGTTTTGTAAATCTATTTCACAATTTGATTATTAAAATCATTTCAATTTTGACACAACACAGTAATAACAACATTCTTTCAAATTAGTTTCAAAGCCAAGTTACAAAATATTAACTATTATAATGTCGATGAAACATCACACATGTTTCTCACATGTTTACCACTTGTTTTCCATACGGTTATCACATGTCTCTCACATGTTTCTCACACGACTCTGTGTTTTCTTGGCTTTCCTTGGTAATGTATGACGAATGTGCCGGGAAATGTTCCCATGAAGGTTTGCCGCTTAATGTTTAAACATGACTTGTTTGTTGATTCATTAGTGTCAAACTTAAAGAGGCTGTTTTGGAATGAAAGAAGAATTCCCGCATATTTTTCAAGATGCACGTAAAATTTTACACTTTGATCAAAGCATGTATTAATTTTTTTATTAATACATTGTGATATAATTCCAGAACAGCATCATTTAAAAATTAATTGTGTCAAAGTGTAGTCTCAATTTATAACATCAAGAATAACATTAATAAAGATAATTGATTTAATATATATTTATCTTTCAGTTATAAATAGTGGCTTCACTTTATCGGTACAAGATTAATAAGCTCAATTGAATAAGTATGACAATGAAAATAAATATATCTTTTAATATGACTTTTTGTCATTTATTTCTTAACAGAACTACTAATTTTTTTATAAAGTTTATTAATTTTTTCTATCGTTCTCCAATAACTTTAGATCAGGTAAGTTACAATGGTAGAAATTTCATCACACCATATACAATTGTACATGATTGTATCTTATTTCAACTGAGCTTGTTAATTTTTAAAACTCATGTAAAACGGTACATTTTCAATCAATTCTTTTTATTGCTTTTACATGGGTTTTAAAGAAAATATATTACAGAAATTTTTAGGAAAAAAAGTTTACATTATACTGTTAATTAAATGTGTATAACAATTTTAATACAGATGGTTATTCCACTGATGATTTAACTTTGTAAACTGTTTTTTCTAAATTTATTTTATTTTAATATATGTTTTTTATTCAGATGTCCAAAATTTAATTTGTGAAAGACCAATTTGTTATTTAAATTGTAAGTTGCATTTTGTAATCAAAATGCGGTGTATTACAAAAAAACAAACAAATTTAGGACATCTGCTTTAACTAGAACTACCTTTTCACCTGCCACGAATTCAATGACTAATCTTCGATATCTGTTCTCGTCTATGGCGAATAATCAGAGCAACTGGACCGTATTGAGGAGGGAATGGATCAGATCAATGCCGACATGAAGGAAGCTGAGAAAAATCTCTCCGGAATGGAGAAGTGCTGCGGGATCTGCGTGCTGCCGTGCAACAAGTATAATCAAATATTTTTTTGACAGCTGGTAGATGTAGATTTTTACCCTGAAGATTTCTATCACAGTATCTGTGATAAAGACTTAAAAAATATCTACGATTCAAGGACAGACACGTACATACTTATGATGGTAACTAAAAAATCCTTAAGATATGCGGTTTATACAATTTAAATATTGGGTAGTGAAGTATTATTGCCAAATTATTTGGAAAATAATTGTTTTTTTTTTATTTGTGAATGGTACAGGCGTTAGATGCTACTACTCTACAACTATCGAACGCAAATTGACAAATGTCTGCCAAACCAAAATGGCAGCCAAACAAAATCGGACTGGAACATAATATTCACCCTGTATTTGAATTGTTGTATAAATATGATAAGTTAGTTGGGAATTATGATTTTCAAAATTTTAAATTATAGCGCCGTTTATGATGTTGTACAGTCTGAATTTAATGTAAATATGATAATATTGGTTTTGTATTACCGGCCATGTCAGATTCATATATTATTATCAAATTTGGAGGTGTAGGTTTGAATCTCACAAACCACTTTATTGAGTGAAATTCCAAATCTACTGCCAGGCAGCGTCAGAGCTCTGTGTCACAGTACATTATGTATTTAAAATATTTTTCAAGATATATAAAAATTGCAATCGTTTCCATTTTATAGGACCGAAAGTTTTTATTTAAAAAACTATTCAATTGATAGATATTTGTTAGGACATAAAAAATTATATATGGCACAACAGTAGCAAATACTTTTCGCTATTAATTATTTTTTTAAGCTTTCATGTTGATTACTATAAAAGATTCTTAATTCTCTTAAACTACACCATTTGATTTTTTTTGTTATATTTTATTGACTTGACTGGTATAATAAAATAAATGTTATATTGAGACTTTCTTAGAAATTATTAGATGAATAGTAATATAATATGTTGAAATTATTCCATCTATGATAAATTGATAAATATATTAATGTTATATAAAAATTTGTTTTTTCTTATAGGAGTGCATCGTTTAAGGAAGATGACGGCACTTGGAAGGGCAATGACGACGGTAAGGTGGTCAATAACCAGCCGCAGAGGGTCATGGACGATCGCAATGGGATGGGACCACAGGCCGGATACATCGGAAGGTGAATTATCCTACCAATAAAATAACGGTCCATTTTTATGCTTGTATGAGCGATATCGCCCTCATTCTCAGTCAGATTTCAATGATATGTTTTACATAACATTCTGTAATCTTCCGATGAAAAGCCCCCCATACTATTATTTTAATGATATGAAGATAAATACAAATTGAGCTTTAACCCCAAGAAGGCCCAGGACGACTATCGCCGTCCGAGAGAGGGATAGCACGATAAACGTGGATAAACGTCAAAATATTTCACGCTATACCATAGACAAGAAATGTTGCACCACGTGATTTCTTCTTTATTCAAATGACAGGATTTTCAGTATAATACCTAAACACACACGCCACTCGTATCGATGGCAAACGCATTGCACGTGCTGATTAGGCACTTCTAAAATACCAGAACTTTCCAAATGGAAAGTACTTGTCAGTTACATTTTGATTCCAGCCGGTGCAGAGTATTATCGGGATTTATCCTGCAATACACGTATATTTACAATTGTAAATATACGTGTATTGCAGGATAAATCCCGAGACCAATCCCAAGACCTTGACAATACTGTTGATGAAAACCAGCCATCAACAAGTGCAGGGGTTAGGCCAGTATTTAAATGGGAAATAGATAATTGTTTCATTCAAAATATATATAAAATCTGAAGTCATCCTTCCAAATAATAAATACAAAATAAATAATAATTTCCTATCCTGAACGTTAAGACCTGGCAACACCTATAACCTTTTATTTATTAATTTTTTTTATCTCAAAATCGTACGAAATCGCGGTCGATAGACGCTTATAATAAAATGGAAGCTACATGTTTGTAGTTTTTTTTAGTTCATGTTTTTTTCGTAAAAATAAAATTCGGAAAAAGCTAGTCTATGAATTTTGAATTTTGCTGCCAATTGGTGGTATCATGCTGTTTCACCTAGGGCTTTTTCTGGGCAGTTAACAGCTTAAATATTGAAAGAAAATTTTGATCGGAGAAAAAACCTCAAAGTTATACTTGGCCGAATAATTAACTATATGCAATATTTGAATATGTCCAAGAACACACAATTACTGGATTTTCACCTACAAAGGCACTGTTATTAAACAAATAATAGATATCTCATAGAGACAAAGTTATTTTTATTATATTTATTGGAAAGATATGGAACAATTAGATTCTCATTGTGTCATCTATGCTGTTTCAGGGAAATTAATGATCAAATTTAGTCCATAGATGGCGATAGTGTAGCGGTACTCGAAGTGAGTCCACATATTAACATATATACAACTTTAAAAAAATTGATAGATATGGAGATTGATGGGCGAGAATTGGTGAACGTCTCTATGAGATATCTATTATTTGTGATATTGCGAAAATTAATGCGAAATTTAATTTTTTATGATTTGGACAAGCAGTGACTAACATTTAATAAATTGTAACTTGTGTATGAAATTAATTGAAAAGATTTGTTTCGTTTATCATAAATTTTTATGGAACCTTGGATCGGTGTGCGGGATATAATAGAGATTACTCTAATTGCTGTTTTATTTATTCCAAATATACATGTCGTGGTAAATTAGACTAAGACAGTAGTAACTGCGGGCAAGAGAACTCTTGGTCGCCTGCGCAAGATGTGAGAAAGTACGCAACAAAGTTGTATATAAGAGAGAAACTGTGATGTCGTCTTTAGTCATCATTGTCGTCATAGTGCGAATAAAGTAAGATAAAGAATTGTATAGTACTTTGAACCTACGTAGAAAAATATGCGAGGCTTGTTACATTATTATTAACTAACTGTCGATAGAAATGTATGGAATCAATCTGTGTTTCTCACGTGTGAGGTTTAATCCTTACCTGGATCTATTAAAATCACATATTTCCCTAGAATATACTCTATTAAAAGTAACTACATATATATTAATGTTTTTTTTTTAAAATAATTTATGAAATCAAGAGTTAGCTTTTAAATTTTTCATATTATACATTAGAAGTTCGATATCTTAAAATATAAATATCTTCTACTTTTCTATATTTTCTATATTGCCATAGTCTTGACTGTATGGTATGAAAGCTTATTTAATTATTATATAGGTTTCAAACTGCTTTTGGCATTGTAACCGGGAAAGGGTTAAAGCTAAAGAACGAGATTATATAACAAAGAAAAGACAGAGTTATACAATTTTATTAAATTAAGGTAATGAATTTTGTATATTTTGTTAATTAATCTTTGTACAAAGCTTTTTAAAAATTGGTCATTTTAAAAGATTTCATCATTCATTCCTCCATATCATAAGTTAGATTAGATTAAGTTAGGTTAGGTTAAATTGGGGTAGATTAGGCCAGGTTCACTTATAATTAGAGAAAAAAACAATCGTCACATTTCAAATGCTGAAATAGCACAACTGGACAAATTATCCCAGAAGAGTATTTAATATTCTTGTGTCTTTTTAAGGATAACGAATGATGCCCGCGAGGATGAGATGGAGGACAACATGGGCCAGGTGAACACCATGATAGGAAATCTCCGGAACATGGCCATCGACATGGGATCCGAACTGGAGAACCAGAACAGGCAGATCGACCGCATCAATCGCAAGGTAAACTGGGATCTCACTATTTCACTCCTCATCAAGTGGATCAGGGCCTCGTGACAGTCTGGTTCAGTTAAGCGGTGTATGAAACTATTTAATTTTGGATTTTTTTAAATCTTTTAATTTTGACACGACCATTTATGACTGACATTACAAACATTTTTAAACTCAAAAGTATCTTTCAGTGGAGTCTGTTAGTTCCATAAATATTGGACACTAAGGGCTGGTTGTTTAATGATTGTTAAATTTTTACTATAGTAAATAATATAAGAGTAAAAAAAGTTACTTTAATAAAAGATGTTTACATTTAATAGTAAATTAATTTTACCATTCAAAATCGCATGGTAAAAACCTTAAATCGTTAATTAGAAATGGCAGATTCTTCACAGCTGTATCAAAAGTTATCTGTTGAAAGTTGCAATATATTACAATGGATCATTTCAATATCCCAATATTTTAGTGATGAGAGTTTGTCCGATGACGATCTCGTTGTTGAAGAATTTATATTAGCACATAGACCAAAGATTTTTCGCCAGCAAAATGACAAATTTTGAATGCACGGGTGTATTGTTAAAGCATAAAATTGTATGTGTTGCCAATGGTGAATAAATAAATCACATTTGACGAAATTCTCAGATATTTGATGATTATTCATTCGCCTTGCCACACTATTAGGCGGGATTAATTTTAGTTAAAATTTTCCACTGATCAAACTAGCGATAATGACTTTCATGCAATATATACAGAAATTAATTAATTTCAGTCCCGGTATTCTGAAAATTTTCTCTTTCATTTTATGTTTAATAGTTTAAAATACATATGTTTTGACTGAATTAATCATATTAGATTTGCCACAGATAATATTTTACACCCACAACAAAATTTTAAACGTATTGTGGGAGAATCAAATAAACAATATAGCAATAATAAATTATTATTTAATATTGCCGCTCTTTGTCTATGGTTTACTGAGTCAATTATTTTTTGCAAAGTTAAACAGTGTTAAGTGAATCCTCAATAAAATATAAATCCGTTAAATATAACAACCAGACTGTCGCAAAATAATAGCACATTTAAGTATGTTTTTTTTTAAAATATGAAATTACCAGTTCAAGTATTGCATTTGGTATTTTAAATTTATTCTATGTGGACCAATCCCTTTTTGACTTCGTGCATGCAAATATTTCATTACTGAGAACAATTTTGCAATTTAAATAATACCATAGATTATATCTTTTTCTTCCTTTTGGTCTGAAACAATTTACGATGAAAACGAAAAGTCAAGATTGTCATAATTTTAATGACATTGGCGATGCAGAAATGTTGGATGGCTACCACCTTTTTAATTTGCCATTTTTTGAATATAAACAATGCTTTTTTTCGAAACTTTTCTAATCAACAGGATGAAATGTAAATGAATAAAATATATTATGTCCCTGTAATTGTCATTTTTTTTTAAACATACCATTATAAAATTGTTTATGAAAAAAGGCATAATTTGTTTCGTCCTTTTGTGATTGAATATTTCGTATTAAGAATTAATTTTTTAAATCAATTAAAATTTTTATAAAATAGTTTGCAGTTCGTACAATGTTGGCTGGGAAATATATTAAATTGGTTATTTAAAATTAAATAAATGCTCATTTTTTCTCGTCACATTTTTTTCCTAGTCTACACGGTGCCATCTGCTCACTATTTGTCATTTTTTCATGCATTTGTTGAATTTATATTTATCCTTCATTATCGTCTCCTATGTCTGTGTACGTCTGCCCTTCATATGTGTATGTCTGTACGTGTCTGCTCTTCATGTGTCTATGCTTCGTGTTTGTTCCTTTATATCTCAAATGTCAATCTTTAGTCTATTCGCACACCTTTCATTTATATACGAGAAGCAAGATCAGAAACAATATAAATTAAATACAAATTAGCCAAGATGTTATATCAATTAAAATGATGATAATCATAACAAATTGTTTCCCGGTGACGTGTCTTCCTGAGCTCGCTTCTCGGTCATCTAGTTACCACATTAACCGCTATTAGAGGAACATTCACTCTTGCCTAAGAGCATGCTGTCTTCAAAAATGTTTTCTTTCTTTTGAATATATATTTTACAAAATATATCTGTCACGTAAAACTTTTGTACATAATCTTGATATACATGAACTATCGGATACATTCAAGCAGAATCATTGGCAACAGCATTCACTACCAGTCATACCTTCTCTGACAACCTATCCTCACTCTCTTTCTTCTGACATCTTCCAGACGTTTACTTCTCATTTCATATTCTGATACTACAATTGTAAACAACTCAATCAAACTTTTGATTCATAGAATGACATTTTTATTTCCAACATGAAATACCTTTTTCAAAAAACATTGCACTCGATTACTTATCTACAAACTATTTGTTAAATTTATTTTAGCAAATGGCTGACTAATAAATAAACATGATTCGTATTTTGTGATGTAATTGAGTGTCAACCAAAAATTACTAATTTTACAAGTTAATACTATTTACAGGTGTAACAGACCTAGTCCACAATATTTTATGGGTGGATACCTGACTATAATACAAGTCGAAAATGTTCAAGGAATATGTGCAAATTTTGCACTGTTACGGAAAATATTATTGTTTGAAATTTTAACAAAATCGTGTTAAGTTTGAAGTCTACGTACTTTGTAATAAATATTTGCGAAATTGTTGAATTATTAATCTATATCTTTGCTTCAGGCCCTAAACCATCTAACAAAAAATAATCTAGCCTCTTGAAATTCAATGATCTTTAATTTTTTGTATTCAATATATAATTTGAAATCAATAAAATATTTCAATTAATCGAAATAATCACATAATTACAATTTTTTAGAAATGTTTATATCTCTGACATGGTTAAGATTAGACACATATCCCTTGAACATCCTCGACTCGTAATTTAGTCAAGTATCCACCCTCAAGTATTGTGGACTAGGTTTGTTACATTCTGTATATGAATGCAACTTAACGTATATTTAAATATTTGACTCAACTGACACCTGTCGACTTTTTGAGATTCCTTTTCTTACTCTTCTGACCTGTTTGTTTTCCTCTTCTAATCTGATTCTTCCCTTCCGTACTGTCATACCGTTATTATCCTGGCTTGTGTACTGTCCTTCGATTGTCGGATGTGATTCCTCGTCTCCTCCCGATCATAGTCGTTAGTGAGCCATCCACCTCACCCATCATCATCCAGACCTGATGGCTATCAGAATTCAAAACAAAGAATACCTGTTGTCTCGGTAGGGCGAATCGAACGAAACGAGGATAGCCGTGGCGAACCAGCGGGCTCACGACCTCCTCAAGTAACTCTCGGACGGACGTACAGACGGTGGTCGCGGATTCCTCACCTCCACACAGACACCACAGAGATATCAGTATACCACAACTGCATGCTACAAAACAACACATCTCAATAGTGATAATTCAACATTTATTATTCTATTTGTGTGCGAGTATGTATCGCCGAGTGCTACAATACTTATATATATATTTATTCATCAATTACGTGTATCGGGCTGTGAGTGTCGGACGGTGTCGGTCCCGGCAGCCAATTGTGACTTGTTCAAATATGTCAGAGTAGTTCTTGCTAGATACATTTTGTTTCTCTGGGAAAATAGAGCATTTCTCTCGGCATTGTCTCGGCACGCTCTACTAGAATACCAATCTGGGTTCTATTAATTATCCACTCATTTTTGTTTATCAGGAGCCAATTTTCCTAGAGAAATAAGACAATATCAGGATTTTGCCAACTTCGATTGCGATAGATTTGATAGCTCAGTTAAAAGATCGGTGCTAAGATTCAGTGAGGCCATTTTGGAAAACTTGAATTTACTCTGATGATTAAACCATCGGTTTAATTGTTAGCCATTTTAGATCTGCAAATATGATTTCAGTTAGGTATATCCGGAAAGATCATAGCTTGAATTATAAAATATTGTGTTTTTTTTATCCAATAATTTGTCATGGTTGTTAAAGAAACTTGTATAAACCAATATGTAGATTGTTAGGCGATACGAAGAGTTACATGTATTTTTAAGTGTCTTTTATTTATAAGCGTATTTTGTACTCTCCCTTTGCTGTTATTGAATTATTATAAAAAAATATACAAGCAAAATGTGATATTTTCCCAAATGGCTTTCTGCATCTCGAGGCAGAGACCTAAATGATCAAAACTACACGTGCTACGAGGTTTGGCAAACCCACTAGATGGACAGAAGTATTTGGCTAGGTAGGACACATTATTGATTAGGTAAGACGATGTTAATTATATATTATATTTACTGTAAAACAATTAATAAATATTGTATCAATGTTGCCGTTATTACGCAGTTGTTATGTCACTGGTTTTTTGACACAAATTTTAATCTAATTAGATGTTAGTCATTGCGTGTTGTTCTTGTCTTACGGACTGACCTGCTCCATTAGTCACCAACTTGTCCATTCGGGGACATGAGGGATGCGCTTTTTGACAAACTTATACAGAAAACTGCATTCATTCACCCAGAGTACACAATACACGCCCATAATACAAGAATAACAGGCCCATAGATGGTATAGTTTATAATATTTGTATTCCTCCCGAAATGGCCCAATGTGAATTATAATACCTACAATCGGGTCTATAAATGTCAAAATTAAATAATATTATTGTTTTAAAATTTATTCATTTCTCAAGCTTAACTATCTATCGGAAGCAAGTAGATATATTTTATTAAAGAAGTATATCACACTTAGTTACAAAAATCTTTTCACCTTTTTATTGTAATTACAAAATTGTTTACATACTTATTACAAGCCATTTATTTGACAATGAATTTATGAATTTGTAATACTTTAAAGATTTTTATTTCTTATAATAAAATATAGGTGCATTTATTGTTTTTTTTTTCTACTTATAAATAGCTTTTAAAATCTCTTTAGCGCAATTTCTACTTAACAAATGAATGATCAAGAAGTGTTTCTTCGTGTTAATTAAAATAAGATTAAATATTTTGCGCGTAAGTCCGACAACGGCTTACCGCTTCTCTGATCTAATAATTTTAATTTTTTTTATCTTAGTCATCGATTTTAGAAAATTACGCATATTTTCTGTGCTGTTTTCCGTACACGCTGAAGAAGTGATAGTCAAAAATGATATTGGAAAATAATGTTAAGGTTTGATGAAATACAATTCAGATATTTTATTTTCAAACAGAATATTACCAATTAACAATTTGAATTGTCTAAACGAATGCAATAAATATTTTAGACTTTTTTGTGTTGAAACATGTGTAGGATAGTGTGTATTTGAATTGTCATGATATTGAATTTGAAATGTTTAGTTAATTTATCATCAATTTAAACATCTGTGAATGCCGCCGTACTTGATGGAAATATTTAAAAGTAAAATTGCATCTGCCTTTCATTGCTTGTACCGATTTACTGTTTATCTATGTTGCCAATCGTAAATCCTATCAATTTGGTAATGTATTCATGATGATGTGAAACATCTCCATTTACCGACCCATACGTAAAGTATTGTATTAACAAATATGTCATTTTTAGTTGTTTTAGTATTTCACACGTATTTGATGCTTTTTTAAGAGGCAATAATTTTTTTAAAGTATTGTATTCTATTATCTTCTATTGAATACAATAAGTTTATACAAAAATTATTACCACTTAAAATTTTTATCAAATATGTACATGCAAAATTTTAAAACAACTAAAATGTACCTATTCGAGAGGTTCAGAAATTAAAGCAGCACTATCTAACATTGGTAGTTTTGTAATTGATGACTATTTTTGAAAACATGTTTTTTTCTGGCTATAAAATCACTTACAAATGTTTATTTCAATTTTGTCAGTTAGATAGTGGTGGTTTTGTTTTTACACCTTTCATTTGTTACGGATTAGGAGGGGGTCATTATGTAAATATTTTCTCCATTTTTATTTGGCGCATTTTTACATTGTTATATTTTCAGTCATGTTAGCAGCTTACTAATAATTTATTGTATCACGCAACGTCCATTAATATGTAACTTGCTTCATATCATTCATAAATGTTTTATTTATTTATATCGTTCATTGTTAATTTTTGAATCCCTTATACATATTTGTATTATTTATTTCTATTATAAATAACTGTTGGGATTGAAGTATTCTCAGACATTTCAGAAACAGATTTGTAGATTTTTCTCTTGTTGACAGCTTGTTTTGAAACGATACATTTTGTGAATTAAACTAAGTATAAACATATTTTTCTATTTAAAACAGCTATCATTTTGAATTAAAACAACATATCTATCCTCATAATAAGCCAGTTAATAAATAATAAATACAAGTTAACCATGTATTGAAGAAGCGTGGACGTTAATACAATATTATTATTATCAATGTATTTAACTAAACTTCATACGCAATCCTTTAAACAATATTTATTGTTATATTGTTGATTCAAATCTTAAATATGAAATCATTTGTTTCCATATACATATATATATTTTTAAAAACATTAAACCTACTATAATAGATGGCAAAGTAATTATTTTGAAATCCTTATTAATGTAAAAATATTTTATTGTAAATGAGACATAAATTTCGGTATAACAACGAATGCGCTTTTTATTTATAACATTTTTTTTATCCAGTTGTCATATTGATGAAACTAAACTCACACAACGCACGCTGAAACTGCCGTGCCGATCGATTGACGGATCGATCAGTGCGAATATCATTTATTTTTCTTTTTTATGTTTTAATAAAAAATATCAAGAACTTCCTTTAGTGTTTTTTGATGTTATAATATATTAAATGCTACTCTTTTTACTATACATCTAGTCAGTCACTCATGACTTTAAGGTGGTCACTACCGAGAAAAATCATTAAATTTTTTTTTCATTTTATTATTCAAAATTTTTTTTTGCACAAGACAATTCAATTAGCAAATTTTTACGATAAGTTGAATTGCTTGAAATTTTAGTACAGAGTGGCCAAGGTATGAGCCATCATTGTAGCGGTGAGACAGTCCGCTGAGGCTTAGTCACTTTTTTGCTTTTGAAGCTTGTCTTTGGGTTAGTCATTTTTTCTCATCACAAAAAAAATAAACCACCAACAGTATAAAACAACAATATAAAGCTGTCTAAAATAACAAGAAAAGTAATAACAGAAAACGGTAAAAATTTTGTAACAAGCTCTAAAACATAAGTAAGATAGGTTTTTCAGCTCTCCTGAACAGTTGCCTTTTATGTACATTAGTCCCATTATTTTGGAAACCATAAAAGATATTGAGGTATTTTTTTTTAAATGTCCATGGCATCACTGACTGCATTCCTGACTAAGGAAATGTCAAAAGAATCAGTTGTTTTATTACCACCTTTTTTCAAACAGGAAAAAATATCAAAATTTGAAAGCTGCTACATCTTTTATTTTTTTTTTTTTTAAAACCCTTAGTTAAATTAACTTATTTAATGCTAAATCAGAAGTGTGCAAAATTTCATCGAAATCTAATTAGCGGTTGCTGAGAAAATGGGTCTTATTTTTCAACGTAAACGGTCCCCGGTAGTGACCCCCTTAAACTAATAAAGCACTTTCAGTTTCAATTTCACCATTTTATTGTAATAATATAATCGCATGTATCTTGTCGATTAAAATATTTTTTACAATATTTACCAAGTTATTGTAATTTGTTAATTTAAAAATATGATTATGGTAAGTTATGAAAATGCCACATTGGAATGACATGCATCACTGGCATATTCATTACACTTTTAGTTTTTCACAATAGGTGAACGATACTGGCCAGTGTTGCAAGGTTGTGGCATATCATTTTTCCTTTTTTTTATTTTTTATTACACGAGTCGCAATGGTTGCTGAAATGTGCCATCACGACAACGACCTGCATGTCCATCCCAGAAGAAATTCTACTAACGCTGGCTGGCATGTCATTTAATTATAATATGTACTAGTATTTAAAAGAAAAGATTAGATAGGTACTAAATGAAACAACATTTTTTAGAACTATTTTAGGATTACATTAGATTAGATGTGCTTGTGATCTAGTGGTCGGGGGCTTGAGGCTTGTTCCAGGAGGCCATCAAGTTAGTCATATTTGCATCTCTATTTAAAAAAAAAAACAAACCAATAGAAAGCCATCAGTTGTTGCTGGTGCAAGTTGATAACACAAAAAAGAACAGTTTATTCTGTGTCTGTTATCCCTTAAATTAGCTTTAAATTTTATTAATGTAATGAAAACACAATTTATCATCAAACAAATAGAAGTGGCCTACTATAATACAATCGAACCTAACAATTAAAACAAACAAATACCCAATCAGACAGTCCCAAAGTATGATAAAAATATAACAATCATCCTACATATTTCACGGCCAAATGGTGACTGACAACATATGAAAACTGAACTATCCAGTGGCGCTAACTCAATGGAGCAGCGGTATTTTATGGAACTACGTGGCAACTATTTAAGAACATTATATTAAATAAATAATTGTGTGTTTATTTAATGATTGTTTCCTTTCAGTAGTATTGTGTTTTATCTGTAACAAATGGTAATAAGATTTGAATGAGAACATTACTTCTTGAATTGTTATATATGAAGTTTAATAAATTATCCTGCCTCGACTAACTGATCTTCATCACGAGGACTAGTATCACTTTCATCAGACAGGGTGGCGCAGTAAATTCTTCGCGGATGATTCTAATGGCAGTGTCAACCTGAGGCTTTGTTTGTTTGTGAAATGTTTTAATGGTTTTGGATTGTTTTTGCTAGGAGTACAATGAATATATAATGTTAAACAATGAGAGGGTGAACAGCCGCAAATCACTACACAAGTATCAGAACAGTATTGATAGTCAGAAGTACATTGGTTTTCTTTTTATTTTTGATCACCGACATCGATGACAAATAATACATTTCTTTTCCACAACTTACATATTTCACACATTTTCTACAGATGGATTCCGTAAGTATAATTTTGTGTTAGTTTTTTGAGTGTTTTGATTGCAACCAGCACAGTGCACCGCTGAACTAGTGCATTAGTGCATTAGATGTTTCAGTTGCAATCTGAAGACAAGTCTTCGCTTGAAAACTGCTGCAATATAATTCTTGTGATTCTGAGTTTATATTTAATATTTATTAATTAAATTTTACATACCGAGAAAGAATGACTCCATTTGACAGCGAGGATGTGCATATTTATATTGTTTAATATAGTTTATTATTATTGTGAATTAAAAAGTAAAACATTGATTTTAAATGATTGCTTGGTCAAAATTATTAGCCATTTTTTTTTCATTTAACTTTCTATTATAATGTTGTCCATAAATTAAATTGTGGGAATATTGGTAAAGGACAGTTTAGAATCTGTCAAATTTTTGTCTATCACCGTTGATACTAGCGATGGGTTCGTACTGTACTTCAATGAACTACTTTGTTATACTCACATTTCACAGTTCACACATTTTCAATTGTGCTGACGCTTCAATAGTTTAATACTTTACACACACTAGCAAATAACTTAGTTGCCTGCAAAAAGCTCTCGCTTAGAAATACTCACAATTAACTGCGAACACAAACCGTGTACATATGGAGAATATTACTTCACAAAGTACTACGCGCGTTTTCTGCTCACTTCATGTAGTTCATTGAAGTGTGTACTTCGTGAAGTATCTCACAACACACTTCGCTCTTTGTTTTGCACTTCAGAAGTGTGGTTAAATTTTGATTTAACCACACTTCATTTAACTACATTAATTGTTCTCTATACCTACGCAGTTCGCAGTTAATTAATTATTGATTAATTACTGAGTGAGAGCTTCGTTGTAGGCAACTAAGTTATTTCCTAGTGTGTGTGAATATGGTGTGAAGTATTGAACTATTGAAGCGTCAGCACAATTTAAAAAGTGCAAACTACGAAGTGTGAGCATAAATAACTAATTCATTGAAGTACTTCATACAGTGTGGACCCATCGCCATTAAATATTATATAACATATTGATATGTTGTAAAGATAAAATTTTTTGATATTTTTGCATCAAAAAAAAACAAAATACCTGTTTTTTGACATTTGATATATTGCTGTAAAAACGACGATATGGGGAGCAGACTGAACTAAATGATACACTTTTTCTGATAGTCTTCGCATGGCTCTATGGTATATTATAACTATATTAAATAATGTTTTTCTGCTGTTATTGGTGAATGCTGAAAATGGATTTTTAAAAATCGTTTTTTTTTTTTATATTTAAAAATATACATATTCTTTGATGTGGAATCTTTTGAGCTTGAAAATGTGTATTCTATTAATAAATAACAAACTGCAAACTGAGAAAACACGATATGAATTTTGTACGAGTTTTCAAGAGAAAGGTCTTGATTTTGGACCTCTTTTAATTTTTGTATTTCCCAAACTTCTTTTGAATTATTCTACTTAAAAAAATCAACAAAAGTGCATCCAATTTTTTTTTATAAATAATTTATAAGCTATTTTATGTACTGATTTTAATTTTGGTCTTATATGACATCTCGATAATATAATGAGAAAAATACTTAAAAATTGAACAGTGCAAATAAACAATGATATTTAATATGTTTAGCAGTGACGTGCAGTTAGTACTTTGAAATAAGCTATACTACAATTGCAAAATAAATCTAAATAAAATATTTATCTCGTATACGCATCCTATCACAATTATTATCGTATTTTCACAAATATATAATAATTTTCTGTCAGATAAATATTTAATTTTGCTTTACTTCTCAAAATATATAGTTACATACAACTTATTTCAATATACCGACTACATGCGCCTGGTATTTCGGTATAAGATAGAGTTCAAGATGTTTATGACTGTTTCAAAAAAAGGTTTTTTAAAATTTATTATACAATATAACAGACGTGGATAATATTTTAGAGATGGATACATTCTTAAAATATGAGACAAAATGCTTAAGATAATATTTCAGAGATACAAACATTTTTTTAAAAATTTAAAAGTTTTTATAGGTTTTAAATGATGTTAGTAATAAATGTTTCTAACCGAACCTAGTCTATTGTGGATTATTAATAATATGTTAGAAAGGCTAATAGCAATTCTCGCTATATTTGTCTTTTTTACATATTACCATTTACTTGGGATTCTGGACGGATTGCCGACTTATAAGATTACTGTTCATCTCGATATTCAACCAACAGGTTGCTTGATGTTTTGCTCTCTATCTCTCAATTCTTGCTCTATGAAAAATTGAATCCAAATTTTTAAACAACTTGAAATTTTTTGACAGGTACTGAACTAAGTTCAATATGTATAAGAATTTTTTAAATACACTACCGTTGATTTCTTTTCTCTGTCTTCTGATCTTCTGATCATTGTGTACTTCTTAACCTTTTCATAGCTCAGGAAGCATTATAAATGCTCTGAAATATTGGAATGGATGTTCTGTGACACCGTGTATAGTTTTGATACGATTAAAAGGCTGTCTCATTCGTAGACTAAAGAAACTGCCGAATTAATATTAGTTTTTTAAATCAGTCATTGACATCTGAAATCTATTCATTGTTGTACATTTTTTTCTACTTGTAATATTAATAATTTTTCTGTGTCCAGGGTGAAAGTAACGAAACTCGTATCGCAGTGGCCAACCAGAGAGCCAACAAGTTACTCAAGTCTTAAGGACCCGAACCGACGGTTGAGGCGATTCAGTGGGCGGGACGTATCAGTACAGGATGGAAAGAGATGTCGCAAATACTTAATTCTCATAAGTTTACAACGGTACGTCTTCGGTGTTGTTTTATGAGTTTTTATGTTTGATGGAGAAAGCATTATAACTTTAAAAAACAAAGCGAATTGTACGCTGTGTGTTTTTTCACGTCATTTTGTTAAATACAATTAATTCACAATAATTCTTAGAAGGACGTGATGACGCAGCGCTTAAGTCTTGTCCAGTGCTTGAGGTAGGGTGAAGATGGAAATTTTGAAGGAACCCACTTAGAAAAGCAATACTAATGTTTGGAACAATAATTTTCACCCTTGCTTTTATCATTGTTCTATCTAGTCTTGCGTAATTCCCATAGAGAATAAAAATAATATATACATAGCCATTATTTTAATTCAAAAAGTTTTTCTAGTCACATATTTTATTCAGAATTATTTCAAAATACTATTTTTTATACGTAATTGAATTATAATGAAATTTAAAATTGAGGGAATCTTAATTTAAATATTTTTATATTGTACATTCATACATATTGTTAAGAGGAAGGAGGGTGAATCCAGATTTGATTTGGATTCATTTTTAGAGTTTCAGGTTTTTAAGGTATGTAATTGGAAAAACACAGATAGTACGTATATGTCCGTATCTACAGAATTCCTGAGAATAAATTGTCAGTTTTCTTGAGTTTTATTTTTACTGATTTAAGGTGTTGTGGTTTTGTAAAGCTTGTACATATATACGGTTAGGACACCTTTGTGTATGCACAAATAGCAATGTGGCACATATTATAATGGCAGTATAAATTATTCTTTTGGTGCTGTTGCTGTGTAGGTGTAAGAATTGCAGACGTAGTCGGCTGTTTACCCAAATGAATGTCCGTCTCTGGAAACTTGGACAACTTCTCAACTCTGAGATTATTCCACTTTTGAATGTCTCGTAACCGAGACAATTTTTTTTCTACACCACCACTGTTTACCTTCTATTTTCCCTTAAATAATTGTTTGTGTCTACAAATTACAAGTCGGAAATTTTCAATATAACAGCATTTAATGATATACAGGGTGGCCCAAAAATTGAGAAGATTTCGTAAAATGTGATATAATTACATCAATATTAGTTTAACTCTATCATCAATAGCTTAAATAGTTTACTAATTTACTTACTTACCTATATTACGTTTTATTTTGACAATTTTCGGTCGCCATCTTTGATTATTAATTTTCCCATTGTTTATATTTGGCTTTTTCAAATTGTTGCCCAGAATGATATTCTCATCAAAACTATGCGAATTGAAAAACATTAAGGTGCTAGGAAAATGATCAAAGAGTTTCAAAACAAAACCTGGAGTATAGCTAGACATTACAGCAAGACGGAGCTCTATCTCACGCAGCTAATGTTAATTTCTTCGAGCCAGGCATGTGGCCACCGAACAACCCAGGTTTAAATCCAGTAGATTATGTAATACGGGGTGTTTTGATGATAAATATTGTGCAAAAAAATTACATTAAGAATTATAATTAATTATATTATGTTTTGAAATAACTTGTGTGCTACGAGATGTTCTCACTTTTTTTGGGCCATTCTGTATATATTATTTCTTATTCTTTGCGGAGGTTCTAGAACTGTGTTGAACTATGTAGAACTAATGAAAAATATAATGGTAATATGTACAATGCTCTTAGTCAATAAATACTTAAACAAATTATAGATATCTCATAGAGACGAAGCTATTTATATTATATTATATGGAAAATATGAAAGTATGAGTAATTACAGGGCTTACAACATGTCTTCGGCTGGCTTAAGTGATCACTTTACATAATGTAACGTTCACCATTCCACTCACAATCAACCTCCATATCTATCAAATTTATGTATATGTGTATACGTATATTTAAAGTCATGTAGAAACACTTCAAGTATTTAACTACAACTTCGTTGTCACCATCTATTGTCTGAAATTTGATATTTATTTCTCTGAAACAAGATGTCACTAATGAGAATCTTATTTTTTTATTTTCATATAATTTATCATCCATACTTCCATATTTTTCATATAATATAATATAAATAGCTTCGTCTCTATGAAACATCTATAATTTGTTTAATAACAATGCCTTTGGTGGTATAAATCCAGTAATTGTGTGTTCTTACAAAAATACTCAAATATTGTTAGTAAATAATTAATTTATAAAACCGCAACACTTAAAAGTATTTTAAAATAAATCTCATGGTAACTTCACTACTCGTTTTCGTGTACCCTGTGTATTTCACTCTCTTTCTGTTAAGACCATTAGTTTCCAAACATCATAATGTATGAAATAAAGTAATTTAATGTGGTAGGACAATATCCTGATAAGCAGTGATGTCTCCCATGTGTTCGCACCGGTTCATGCAAATTAAAATTATTGTTAATATTGGAAACTTCTCAACAAAACGTTTGTTGCTGGATATTTATAATAATATCAAGTGTTAAGACACCGGATATGTTTCATTATATGAGGGGTATTAAAATAAAACTGTTGTACCTAATACAGACAAAATTGAGGGTGACGTGTTTGCAAATGATTATCTAACAATAGTGACAATTTTACAATTGATAAAACTGTTCTTGAAAACATGTTTGTATGTTTTAGATGCGTTTTATATATTTTAAAATCTTAGTTCTGGCTAACAAATACTTTTATCTCATTTTCGTCAATTGTTTTGTTTTTATTATCCTTATATTGATATGTTTAGTATCAATAGGTTACAACTTGAGCTATTCTTTTGAAATCTCTCAAGGCCCTCAAAATAGTATACATGGTATACTGAGTACGCTCAATATAGCTGGGAATAATATGTAAAAAATATGAAGGGCCATTGTCAAAATTATTTTTCAAGACTGATAATAATTTTTTTTAGGACATCATTGTTGATAAATTCCAAAGAATTCCACTTCTTTCCTAATTCTGCCTCAAACACTGGTCACGATCATAATTAGTATTTTATTGCAAATGTCTATTGATTTCAATATTTCCTATTTACATAGAAAAGCGGCAAATTGAGTTTTATAAAATAAAAAAAGTCAAACGCATTCTGAATCCGACCGGATAGTCAAAACATTTTTGTCTCATGTCAGAATGTAGAGACTTGCATAGTAAATGTAATAATAGATTTTTTAAATTCACAGATTGTAAAAATCGAAATCAATAAGTTTAACTGTGCGTTATCTTTCTTATGTAAATAGGTTATTCAAATTTAATATTTTTTGCCAAAATAAATTTGACAATAAAGTTAGTTATTCTGAGCAAAAATTTTAGGGAACTTATTCATTAGTCTATTTATAATAAGTTTTCAAGGTTATTAATGGCGGATTTATACAATCGTGCAAATATGACTGTGCTTGGATACTGTTGGGTATTCATGACTTCATGTATGCTCAGTTTTTGATGAGTTGACTCAGGAGGTCTGTCTCCAGGTCTGTTATTATTAATAGTTTAATCTAAAATATTGTCTGTATGGGAGGGTTCAGAAAATAAACTGTCACCATCCAATTGACGAAAATAGAAGGAAATGTGTGTGAAAATAAACATCTGGCAATAGTGGCAGTTTTAAAAGTGATAACTGGTCTTGAAAACACGTTTGTATGTTTTAGAATATCAAATATGTTTATCTTATTTTTCAATGTGGTCTAGAGCCAATTTTGTTTTTGAACCTCTTTTATCTGTGTTGCTGTTCGTAGTTTGTGTTATATTATTATTTTGGGCACCCCTGGAAGTCAAGGGGCCCCCAAAATGTCCAATGAGACAGGCCCGTGCACCATAAATCCGCCCCCGGGTTTAACAACTATCCACTAATAAGGTTGATGCTTCTTTCCGCTCAATTAGTTTATTTTGCTTTAGAGTAAAGCATATTTGTATGTTTCATATTTTTCTTTTATTCAGAATAATTAATTTTCACCCTTTAATACGGTACATCGTGTATCGGTCATTATGTTTGATTTTAGTTCAAGACCGACAATAAAAATAATATTTTTGTCTATGGCTACATATATAGGGCAAGAAATCTAAGATGGGTTATTAACAATATGTAGTTCAATAAACAAAATCGCCACATTTGCTTATAAAGAGTTAGCACCAATTTTTACCGTAGTTAACTTAATACTAAGAGATATTTTATTGAAAAAATTTAATATTTTCGCCAATAATTATTGTGCAATATACATCAGTTGCCAAATATATGTTATTAACAAATAGTAATGAAATAATTATATCATATTTTTTACACATAACTAATATTTTTGTCACGCATATATACCTTAACTGATACAGTCCTTTTCGACTAAGATTAGACATAAATTGCATTTTAAATTTATTTTTCAGTAGCATTCATTTAATTGATATTTTTAATATAATAGTGATTAAGTATTGCTCAAGATGTACTTATTAATTATTTATTTCCTCCAGTTATGACCATTTATGAATATATTTTATGTATAGTTATGTTAAGGTTAGGCATATTTATGTATATACATAATTGGAAACTGCCACGTAACCAAACAATGATTGGAATTTTTTTGCGTAACATGTTCATTTAATACATTAAATTCGCACCCGCCCAATTTTTTTCTCATTTTAGAGTAAATATATATGACAAAAAAGTGAGTAAACAATTACGTCGCACTCATTACACACCAAGCAACCATTTTCCAATAAATTAAAATTTAAAATGTTAATAATAAAAATTATAAAATTCCATTCCTTCTCACTTCCCACTAAGTTCACACATACACAGCAGATGTTTACTTATAACTACGAGAGTACTAACTGTATTCACTCGATTTTTTAAAGAACAAATAGATTTTTGTGTACGATTAGATGTTTTAAAAATGTTTTCCTTATAATATCTAAGATATATTTTGTGATATTTTGTTTTATTTAATCATTTTAGGTTTATTATTTGTCTTCCTTTGATCTTTCCAAATGCCACGAGCGAGTTGAATCACCATACTTTGTATTTCATGTGCAAATATATGCACAATTTTGCAGAGAGGTGATCAAACACAATTTTCAACTGTTGTATATTTACTGTACTGCCGTCTGTTGATCAGTTTCTATTTACACAATTAAAGGGAATAAAAAATACCTAAATTCATCCTATTTATTTATTTATTTTATCCCTAAAATTGCTAAATGAGTAAATTTGCTAAAGACACATTGTTGTAGACCAGTTTCGGTGATTCGTTCATTCTTATACAAAACATTGTGTTGTTTGTGTATAGATATGAGTTATTTTACATTTATTTGCTAAATTTTGATATATGATTATTGTTCTTATATCTACTAGCTCTTCAAAAATATTAATGAAAACTTAAAGCAATGTGTGATAGCTAATTTTTGTATTATATCTCTCTCTATGCGTAAGTGTACTCTTTTTGTATTTATTGTTAGTTTTAAATACGTCCTGATGAAACTTGAGCTAAGCGAAACCGGTTGGCATATAATAAAATTCATGGTTTTATAAAAAGTTATTATATTTTATTTAAATTAATATGTCAAACCACAAAGTGATTGCTTTCTATGAAAATATGTTCTAATTGTATAATTTGTTTGCATATTTTATATAACACAAGTTACCCAGACGCCTGTGGCCTGTCTACGTGTATTGTGGTCATCACCAGGCCATACCTAGTTGATAGTCTTAATGGTCTGAATATTAAACACATTTACAACCATTCAGAATAGCTGGATGCTTAATAAATATACTTATTTGTGTTTTTATTTATTCTTTGAGCTATTTTCCGGTAGCACTGATCGATGTGAACCACGTGCAAGTATCTTGTGGCAGGTTTAACATTATGCGCAAGTTTAGTTTATTGCAGGTTGAAATTATCAACTCGATTTAAGAAATTTCAATTTTAGGCCATCTTTCCTGTCGATGTTCACTGGGTGTCATAAATTTCAAGTGCCTCCTTGACAAGTGTTGCGTGCTGACCTCACGTTTTCCTAGGTTCAAATGCATTCATAAGTGATGGCCACGACACGGTATATACGTAAACCAATACACATTTTTGACACGGTACATACATCAACAGTTTGCTTTTGTCAGTATTTAACATAATACCAAAACAATAATTAAACAACATCAGCTCTGATAATACTCTGTAATGGGATCCTAAACGTTGTGATTGCGTTTGTGTTAATGATATTACATTCTCAGATGAAAGGTTTACATGTACATGTTTACATGTCAACTTTACATTAGCAAATAATGAGTTAAAGTACATATTCTTTGTTAACCGCTGTAGGAGTTCTAGATACGTCGTCGTGCATTGATGTTCCTGTTAGAGCTGCTTTTAATTATTTGTGTGCAGCCATAAATTCACAATAATAAAAGATCAGAATCTGTTTACACAGTAATTATAAGTCATAGATGTTTCTTTTAAAATTAACACCCTGTTATTTTTCTATGGTGCAGATTTTTCAAATATTAATTATATTCGATTCATTCAATATTGATATTTTTCTGAAAATAGTTTTTTCCATCCTGAATATACACTTTTATTTGAAGTAAATATATATGCATTGCGCTACTTGTATACCTAAATATAAATTTTAGCATATTAATTATAATGTTCAGCTTTTTTGTGATGCATTTTCTCAAAGTGATAGATTACATAATATCCAGGGCCGGCCAGGGAAATTATGAGACTGGGTATAAAGTTTGGTGCGGAGCCTTCTTGTTGAAAAACAGATCAAGTATAAAGGGACTATTTAATATGTGCTTATTTATTTCACAAATATATTGTCAATTGGATGTTGGCATTAAATTGATCGTAGAATATTGTAATGAACGTGATTTATGATACACTTTCCGAGTGAATTACAAATCGTACTAATGCTCCAGCACAATTGAATGACACCTAAAGATCATTATTTCAGACTATTTAAATACAGTGGAACCTCGGTTTATGAACTTATTTTGGTCCGTAAAATTGTTTCAAAACCAAGTTGTTCGTAAACCGAAATAATTATTCCCTTAAGAATCAATACAAAATATATTAATCTGTTTTGTCTAAATTTTTGTCCAAGAAAATGACCCTTTATCATCTTTATTTTCTACTTCTTGCTTGAGATCCTATAAAAGCAATAAAAGTTCATTATTTTAACTTAAAAGAAATTGGAAGTAATAAAACGGAAAGAATAAACGTAAAAACAAACTTAATTTGAACTTATTTTACAAAGTATGTAGTAAAGTGTTATTGTTTGGAAGGGGACTCTCCTTCCATGAAAAGATTGGGTACTTGAACCTATCATAAAAAACCTATCAACAATATTTGTTGCGGAAATGAGACATCGACCCCTCAGAATAACAAGGTTCCTCTGACACTGACACTGTTTTGAGATAATGAGCTCAAAATTGATTGAATTTCAACATATATTCATGTATATTTTGTTTTGAGTATGCACATATGATCAATTTTAAGGTTATTTTAAACTTATTTTCAGTATTATCAATGACCACTGTGAGATGAGGGAAATTAAAAATAAAATTAAACATTGTAAATTAACAATAATGATTCATAAATTGAAATAAATAACTGATGCAGTTGGAACTTTCAGCTCTTGCTATTTCCTTTAATATCCGTTAAATAGAGTCGGTGTGTATGGAAGAAATAAAAAATAATGCATTTGGAACCCTTTTCATGCAGTAACTCAAATTAGCCCAAAATGTTACCTTGTTATTATAAGGGGTCGACATGTCATTATCATTAAACAGATTTAACAAAGTTTTATCAGGTGATATATTTTCACAATACTTTGCACCTAACTTCACTTGGCGCACATTTCGTGATTTGATGACCTAGGAACATTTTCAATTCGTTCATCATTCTTTGAAAATAATATTTTCTCTGTCACCGACTTTTGCTGCTCATTAAGAAGCTGTTCCAGTTTTTCCGTAGTGAGTTCTGAGACTGCCTGCCTGTTCGTAAACCAAAATTCTGTTCACAAACTGAAGTATTTTTTTGTCAGGATTTTTAAACCGAATTGTTCGTTATCAGAGTCGTTTGTTAACCGAGGTTCCACTATAATAAGATTTAGAAGCTGCGTATTTGAATTAAGGTGGGATCGAATAAATGGGGAAAACTCCATGTTTTCTTTATTTATTTATAGCTACACTAGGCGGGGGACTAAGCAGGCCCTGATGTATGTATATATAAATAACTTCACTGCATTAACAAAATAAATAACTTGCATATTATATACATATATATGTACACCGCCAATTAGACATCATTCACTGAGAAATAAATTGCACTTAACCTAACCTATCTTTGTCCTTCCATTTCCTCAAAAATATACTAATAATTCTCACAAGTAAAAAATAAAGTAGTAAAAAATAGCATTTTAAATTCATTTACTAATTGAATGGTAGCATTGAATTATAATTTTTATAAATGAAGTTAATATCACATATGGCAAAATTTTTACATAATATTACAATGGCTGACATTTATGTACATGTATTAGTTAAAGAATTTTTATGATGTTGAACAGATAAAACTCATCTCTTATTAAAAAGGCATTTATTGAACTTTTATTAATTCTTCAAATTGTATAAAAAAATATATATATTCAGTCAGTAGATAAATAAATCATAATGTCACTTTGAAGCTGATAATACTATGTATTTAAATTGCATGTTATTGATAATATCTGTTGTTTACGTAAGCTTAAAATGCTATATATAATAAAATTACATTACTATTATATTATAAAACATCTATAAGTTGTGTTGTATATTATCTTATAGCTCTGTAAATATATTGGTGATATATGTTTGTTAGTTGGCAGCAACTGGTTGTCTTGAGGTGTAGAAAAAGTTTATGAATAAATAATACATTATACATATTTGTTTTCTCTTTGTCAGAGTATCCACTCTTGAAGTGGTTAAAGAAACCTTAGCCATTCCTAAAAATATTGAAAATCGCAGTCTAAATTCATATTATTAACCTGCAAAATTGGCATTCTTCGCTCTGAATATTTACTGATGTTAATTTTGTCAAATTACATGTAATTTGAATTAGTAAAAATGACTCAATTTGATAATAATTTCGATCAGGTAAACCAGATAATGGAGGAGGGTTCTGTTAGAAGCCTCAACAATCTGCGAACTTGTATGAGAAGATGTATGAATGTGGATGAAGCGAGAATTGTGTGTCAGGACAGAGGATTGTGGCGCTCTATCCTCTATCTACCCCCGCGGAGAAACGGCGTGATGGTAAGTTAGTTAGTTAGTTAGTTAGTCGAAATTGAAATTATGCATTTGTGTGTGATAGGCATTGAGATTGAAATTTATATAGATTAAATTATCTTGATTGTGTAACCTCAGAAATGTCCAAAATGTTGATAATCTAATACAGGATAAATCAACATATTGCAATATGGTCGCAAGTAAAGTGAAGTGCCGTTGCAGGCTCAAAAGCATGGAACTCTTTGTCTTCGACAATGAGAAATACAGTGTGTCCCAAAAGTGTTTTTTATTTTGGTTCATTCGCTGCACCAACGCAAAAAGCGGGAGGGCGGAAAAGGGGTATGCCGATCGCTAGCCGCGTCCTTGGAAATTCAGACGCTATAGAACGTGTCTTTATCAGTTGTTTGTGAAATTTTCCCTGGCAAATTGATATCCGAGCAGTTCTCAGAAATTTTGTCTTCCGTTTAGAAGAGTGCCAGCGAAATAATGGATCACATTTAGGAAAACGTGATTTTTAATAAATATATTCCCATGGAATGTACTAAATGCAAAATAAATGTTAAACCCATCCATTATTTTATTACTGAATTTTTAATATGAATATTATCTTTTGGGACATCTCGTAGTTCACCAAAAAAATTATCGTAAAGAAATCCTATCAATAATAACAATTTTAAATTCCAAGCATTACAGAAAGATTGAAATCAATAATATATAATGTAATGGTGTAGTATTTATTATCAGAGTTCATCCCAAGAGTGCTTTACAAATTTGTGAAGAGCCAAACCGTTTTTGTGACTGCAATTGTATGATTGATAAATATTTGATTGTAACAACGGCAGTAACTATTGGAGGTTCTGTTTTAGTTTACCATCTGTGTGTGCTTGCTGAATTACAAATAGCCAGTTATCAATTATTGTTAAAATTGAACACAAATCTCGCAATCACAGTTAAAATAACCTTTGTCTTAATAATAAAATAACCTTTATCTTAAATAAGTCTTTGAAAATAGAGCAGCAAAGAATTAAAGCATCTTCGTTTAATTATGAATAAAACAACTCTCATCATTTATACGTCATTCACACTTTTAATGACGTAAGCCGTGTGCACGCACATTTCAAATTAAATAATTTTATAATTGTTTGGCATTTTATCTCTTCAATTTTTTCAAATGAATAATTCCGATTTGAATCAACTGATCTTAGCTTAGCTACCTCTCGTGTGTTCAATAATAATTTAATTAAATACCAGAAGGTAAGTACTCGTTAACTATTCTATGTAAGTTTGGAAATACAATTATTTAGGTAAGAGGAGAAATAAAAAATCCTGGAGTATAAAAACATATTTTTTATTGCATGCCTGATCATATTTTAATTAAATGATAAATTAAATTTATCATTTTTAAGGCACAGTATGGAAATTCTTAACAGCGAAATTATAAAACAATTTATTTTAATACAATATAATCCTATTTATCAAGAAAATTAAAACAAAATTTCACATCTTCCAGTGTGTCGTAAACAATCATTTACATTATTTGGAAAAGTACATATTTTTTTTCATTTGAATTTGTTATACACAACTAGCTATAGATTACACACATAGCTGGTGCAATATGCTCGTGTCCCAGAGAAGATATGTCTTGATTTTTCTATTCAAAATTAATTTTCTTTCTACAGAGACAATACATCATGTTCACTGTAAATCTTTAAATCATTAAGTAAGTAAAGAATGTAAATAATTGATATGTTTTAATGTTTAAATACTTTTACAGACAAAAACATACATTTCCGAGAGTCAAACAATCAATTTGGGCATTTTATAATACTTACAACCTAGCTGTATTACTGACAAGCCATTTTTGAATCCACATATTAATACACATTTCTATTATCATCTTAAAACAGAAATACACGACATTTGTGAATGTTTAATAGGACAGCTTATTTCTTTAATCTGCAAATTATTAAAATGTTACCCAAGATGCTTTTCAGTATCTACATAACACATTGACCCCATCTACGTAAAAATAGGTAATTATTAGTTGTTCTACTATATCACACATTCACAGTCAGTCTCAAGCGAGGAGAATAGATAGCATGGCACACTTACAATTTTGAAGTACGTATATGAAAAAATATATATCAAAGGATAATTGATTGGATTCATCATCATTGGTGTCTCTCCGTTGCTGGATACAAACAACCCCTAATGATCGCTAAGTTTCCCCGTTTTTAACCTTTTTAAATTAACCAATTTTCCGCCATTATTCTGATGACGTCACATCACGTTGACGATGGCCTCATTTCTTTTACCAAAGTGTGGTCTCCCATCTGGGACATTCTTTCCCCACCATTCATCATCTTTTTGACATCCATTTCTAATTGATATACTAGCTCACATCTGTTATCTTGGTTTTCTATCAAATTTGTACATTACAGTTCTTTCCTTTGCTTTTTATGTACAACATTGACAGTGAGGGTCTACATCCTTTCTGTGAAAATAATAAATAGTTGTTGGATGGATCGTAATCAATACTGCTAAGGGATGTCAGTTTAAAGAAATACAGCGTGGTGTGTTCAGATTGCTGTTATCTAGTTACACCCCTTATTGCTATGGATATCAATGTGTGGCGGCCCGCGCGCATCATTCAGATGTTCCTCGCTTCGTATACGCCATCCGACGTGAAAAAAGCGAGAACATCCATTAGAGGCCAAGCTACTCCACCCGGCAGGGTTGACACACGTGCACTACATCTGTACATACTGTACACATGCACCCGAGAAAACAGTATGTGCCCAATACCTGAACCGATTGAACCACGGACGCACATCCTGACTCTGTCTTTCCATTAATCTTGCATCGTTTTCCATTCTGTCATTCATGTATTCTGTATCGTTTGTTGCTCTCGGTAGCTTCTCCCCGATGAGAATAAACATATGTGTATAACAATGGTTTTTACTTGAACACCAACCAACCTTCCCACAGTGGTGACCGCGACTTCAGTAAAAAAAATAAATTAAAGTGAACGTGCCCCCCAACTCACGTACCCCCTGTCGTATTGCAGAAGTGCTAAAGACGGTCACCCGACCTTCCCACAAATGTAATGTCGTTAACACCTCGATATACAAAAGTGAGTAAATAAAATGTTTAATTATCATTAATATTCTTATATTCACATGCTCACTGTGTTGAAAAATTTCAACAAACATTATTTTAAAACTCATAATAATGGAAAATATTTAATTAATTATAATAAACCTACCTAGTTATAAAATTTCATTGTTTTTTCATTATCTACTTTTATCACTATCATCTATATTTATCTAAAATACTTGCTCTTCACAGCACACATCATTTATTGTATCACAATTTATCAATATCTTATCAAACAAGGAACAACACAACTACTCGTTATCACCATTTTGTAAATCAATTTTTAGAAAAATGTCTACAATGCTGTGTGGTACTGCCTACAGTACGATCATATTACATCAATTTTGTCATAATCACCAGAATTTGAAGCAAATATTAAACATCTAGTGTAAATTTACAACTGTCTAATTATAACATATTGAATGATAAATATTTTGGTGATTTTATTTTAAAGTTTAAAAATAGAGGCATTACTGGAGCAATATATTTTTTAATACATTTGTATCCTTTCAGTGACATTTAATTTTGTAATTATTTATGCTTTATCATAATATGTACATATATATAATATGTTCTTAGTGATGCAACTGTTATTATTTTAATATCAGACACTTTTCAAAATACATTTATTGTGAATCGTAAATCAATATTCAGTTGATAATCAAAATAATTATTAATTTTAAAACAATAATAAAACAGTGTGAAAATGTAAATTTCACCCAACACAATAATATTTCAATCCAGATTATAAGATATTAAAAAATATAATCTAAACTTTAAAATATATGGTAGTGTAAAAGTAGTCGGATTTCTTACATAATATTTTAATAACAAAACAATGTTTTCAATGTTAGAAAATAAAATATAGCATTGTTCAATTCGATATGTCATATTTCTATACAGTTTATGTGTCAATATAAATAATTGCTCTCGTAGTGCCATTCCCTGTACGATAATATTATTTAATATTCCTATAATATCTATTATTTATTTACATAATAGCGCTCGCCATCTATCGTCTCAGCGAAATTTACATAAAATAGGCAACATTGTAAATTAGCAAAATATTTGCCAAGTACTAGACTTACATTGTACATAATATAATAACTCTATATACTTCTATGTGTCGCGCATAGGGACATTGGAAAGAAAATTGGTATATTGGATTGGAGTGGAGTCAATTTCCATTGGGATTAATTAGATGGTAATGTAACCTTTTTGTATTAAAGATACATTATACAATGATAATAGATGTGCCAAAAAAGAATGTCATTTTTTCGTTTACCGTTTTTAACGGTTGGTTGCACTTTGACTGCCGCTATTACACAACGTGTTTTGTGTTATTTTGGTGGCAGTATATACTAAGAGTGAATTGTAATTTATACAACTGAAATTTAACAACCCTATTTACAATGGACTAATTTGTACCAAACAATGAATTTATTCGAAATTTAATATTATGTCATATCTTGAAGAAAGAGACAGCAACAAGTGAAGTGCCACTAATATTATTTGTAATGTACTGGGAGATGTTTTGGATGTTCGCAAGTGTCAAAGATGATTCACAAAATTTCGATCAGGAAATTTTGATTTAATAGCGAAGTGGAAGTCTTATTAAAGTGGATGACGTCATACTGGCTGCCAGAATCGAAAACAATCCATCTTAACAACTCGGATACTCATGGTTAAGCGTTCAACTGCATTTAAAAAAAATCAGCAATATGTGGAGACAAGGAAAATGGATACCGCCCAAACTAAGCGACGAACTCATTTGAACATGTGAACAACTTTTGGAAATAGAATTAGAAATACCATTTTTACAACATCTGATTACAATGGCTTTTGAAAGGTCAGGTAGTGAAACACACTGCTAAGCCCGGCCTCACAATAAAAAAAATCCTTTAGTCTGTTTGGTGGGACTGCAAGGGCATTATTCACTTTGAAGCTTTCAAACTTGGACAAACCATAAATGCAAATTAAAAAAAAATTATAAGCACTTAAATCTTATATTTAAAAAAATGACGTTCTTTTTTGTTAGCCTTAATATATAATTGAAATGTCCTTCTGTTTATATTATTTGCTTTTAAAGTTAAAAGTTGAAATATCAAACTATTTTCCTTAATGTTTCAAGACTATGAAGTTAGGGGCGAGGTGAGTTTTTAAAAATATGAAAAATGCTGTTTAAATACAGTGCTTCATCACGGCAGCATTAAGGTATTACATCCGCAAATACATTGATTTATACGACATATGTACATGGTTTGTATGAACGAAACCATCCTACATTAGTACTTACTGGTATACTATAATTTTTCATTGAAATTTTGCAATGGCCTAACCGCTAATAATGTTTTTTTAAGTGTTGTTTCAAATATCACAAAGGTAAAAAAATTGGTTAATCAACCTTTCGCACACTTAAAGTTGCTTTAAGTTTCAATCGATGTCGCTCATATCACAATTACAAAATTAAATAAGTAATACTAAGTGAAAAATCTCAAAATGGCAGCCCGTATCCTCTGCATGGTGCCGTGTACGTTACTCTAGCGACTGCCGATGGCTGGAGACACAGCCCGGAATAGACAAGCGGCTGTGACTGTGCCATCACTAGTGGTTGTGACTGTGGCCGTGATTATGACTGTGGCCGTGGTTTTCTGGTTCGGTTTCATTCTCGTCGTGGCCGTCGTGACTATGCGAGTGACCAGCTGGAAAAATAAACAATATGATTAGAAAAAACAACACATAATTATCATGATTTTATTAATCATTTATATTATAATGAAATTAAACGATGCATAGATAATGACCATTCAGTCCAGACTTGTCAAAATATTTAAAGACAGCGGTATTTCCAAGACAACGAAAGTCTAACTTGTACATTCTAAATGATGTGGAATTATGGACCCTGAAGGCGAGGGAGAGAAAACGCATTGATGCCTTTGAGACGCTGGAGACACATGTTGCGCATACCATGGACGGTGAGATGCACAAATGTCTGCATTCTGCAGGAACTGTACATCGAGGACACTTTTTGGGATCTTGCGAGAAGGAAAGATAGCTCGGAGAAGCTAATTGCGGTGGGCCACATCGAAGGACAACAAAGAGAGGTCTTTCCGTTTCTGTCAAACGTACTTCCCAAATACACAAATTCATCTACTTGTTCCAAACATTCATTACCTACAAGTATTTAGCTTTCCTCCTTCTCGAATACCATCACTTACGACTTGTTCACATTCATAATAAGGTTGCTAGGTTGAAAATTATTCTGATTTAAATACATATCAATACATGCACTTCCTCTCTGATTCGATTGTTAAAGAGGGGAGGTATAAGGGCCGAGCCCTCTTGTCTCCGACATATGAGAACAACAATGGGATAATATTTTTTGGGGGACCCTTTCTTTTTTAATATCAGGTAATTTAAACTTTGTATATAATTGTATAAAGTAGTAGCAAAAGTGCGTAAATTATTTTTATACAATACATTTTTTAAAATTTTATATTTTGTTAATTCTTTTTCTGTTTAATTTTGTTGAGTTTTACACATTTTTTTTATTTTTAGTGAAAGTTTTTATAGATTCTTTTTATAAATTTTGTTCAAGAAGTGAAATGGGACGAAGATGACGGGGATCGGATGAGGGAGTTGATGGAAGGGTTTGGGATGGAAATTAGTTTAGATTCAAACTTAGACGATAAGTCGTGTGTGTCGTTTGAGTGAGGGTATGTTTGAGTCTCTGTGAATAATTGTGTTTCTGACAAACCAGGGTGAGTTTGTGATTCTCCTAAGGATGTAGTTTTGTTTCGATTCTAAAATTTTTGTGTTACTTGAACTCCAGATGGGGCTCGCGTATGTGAGTATATTACGGATGATCGCTTTGTACAAGAGTAATTTCTATAGTCGGTTGTAAATATGCACTTTCAAAATGAATAACATAATAAGAAATAAAATATGACTCACTCAAGAATTGCAATCCGAACATGATGATAAAGCCGACGAGTGCAGAAGAGAACTGAATGAAACCGGCTCTGTCTCGTTGTAAGATTTCGAAGAACACCACGTACAGCAGGGTGCCGCTCGCCAACCCTTGCAGGATCACCGACGATAGACCGCTGGCCGCCGCTCCTTCTCCCCCGGCCAGAGCTATCCCGATACCGATCCCCAGAGGAGACACCACCGCGAAGGTGAGGATATAGATGAAGGACAGAGACGTCTTCGTCTTCACCGTTACTAGCTCGACTCCCACGCAGAACGCTATCACCAGTTTGTGCGCCGAAACGGCTCCAAACATGTACCAAACGTTGGCGGCGGAAGACTCCAAGCCGACGGCCAGACCTTCGAAGAGCTCGTGCACGGACAGAGCGAGAACGATGAGGAGTCCGCGCAGGGAAGCGATGACCGGATCGTCGCTCAGGTCCGCGACGGGCATGTGAGAGTGGCCGTGGTGGTCGCGCTCGCGCGGGTCGCTGTCTCCGGCGCCCTTCCCGTTCTGGTGGTGATGATGGTGGTGGTGGTGAATGGTGGACACGGACTCCGTCAACTGGGGCTTCTCCGCGTCCTTCATGCCGAACTCGGGATGGTTGTTGTTGTGGCTGCGGCGAATGGAGAGCGAGCGCACCAGCGCCGAGTCGGGCGGCGGCTGCGAGCGGCGGCTGGCGCGCCGGTGCAGATAGTAGTGCACCGCCTCCTCCACGAAGTACATGGCGAAGAATCCCGCGCAGGTCAACAGCGACTCCAGGTGGAACGGCAGCTCGCCCAGCTGGCCCAGTTCTAGAACAAAGACAGACAAGAGTGTCAATAAAATGTGTGCTCATTGGCGTGGGACAATAATACTCTGTAATATGTTTTATCGGGGTGTTCTCTTTCGATAGTCACGGACTAAAACTTCCGCACTCGGTACCTTATAAAGGATTAACAATGAACTATTTAGAAACCGTCGAATAAAAGAATTTCATTTCGGAGAAAACAACAATTGTGAAGTCCTGAATCAAAAGCAGACAAGTCCACTTTACTTGTTTTCGAGTAAAATTCATTGTACCACACTGTCACATTTGGGATCATACTGAACAAGACCAGTAACCACAGGTCACATGACAAAACACCGTTGTCTTATTGGGTGAAAACATATTTGTCTGTGTTTGAATTAATTGTCTATTGGACATATCTGCGATTGAAGTAACGACCAAATTTTAAATGCCTTTTTATACGAAATTCATCAATATTTATCTAATTTCAACAGGCATTAATTTTCTTTATATTTGTGCATACTTAACTCGAAAACTATAAAAACTGGACATGTCTGATTTTGAGTCTGTTATACATCACAATTAATATCATAACATTCCCTAACACTTCGCATATACTGTCCATATTCCCGTTAACGATCGAAACCTCACCTCTCTTTTCAAGCCCCGCCCCATTGCCTGAATAGACTACAATACTGTATATAGTTTAGTTATCACCTGATTATGAGAGGGATTATATCAATGATGTATCAATTTCTTTTCAAATTTCCCTACTCGTGACAATACGCAGACGGAAACTTTGGGATATTATATTCTCAACTGGAAGAAAGCAATCGGCCAATATTTAAGATACAGTCGTGTCACCTTTTGACGAAACAAAATTTAGATGAGATGAAATTTTATGAAAAAGGTTATTAGGAGACTTCAGTTTGTTATTGATTTTTACCAAATATATACGATATTGTCTTCCTATGTATTTCTTAATCAATTGTTTTTTTTTTGTTGCATTATATTTATTTTTTGATGATTTGTAATCAATTTATTTCATTTAAAAAAAAACTACTAATGATTATTTTATCAAACAATTTTTATTCGATTTACATACATATGAATATGAAAATTTTGAGTCCGAAAACTGATAACAAAATTGCTAGACGGCCATTTTGTTCTGCGTATAAAATACAATAGACAGATCGCTTCGCGCTCAACTCTATACTGTCCCGTATGCGAGTTTCGAGACAACTCTCATTGATATCATTATCGATTTAAATGATCGAAAGTATTGCGAGTTCAACTATAAATGATTAAGTATCAAAAAAATACAAGTTTAAACATTTAACCCGGTGACTGCTAAGGATGTTTACACGTCAAAATGTGTTTACTTATTGGGTCGTTTCCCGCAATAAAAAAGTGAGTCTATCGGTTTGGCACTTGCGGGCGCGGTTCCCAGGGTGTGGTTGCATAAAAAATATGATAATCATCCTGGCGACATTCGTGACAATTCAATCGCTGTCACAGTCGCAGAGGGCTGAATGAGAAAAATCAAGGT
This sequence comes from Eubasilissa regina, assembly GCA_022840565.1. NCBI lineage: Eukaryota > Metazoa > Arthropoda > Insecta > Trichoptera > Phryganeidae > Eubasilissa > Eubasilissa regina. The sequence continues at coordinate 29,010,308 of JAINEB010000011.1, forward strand.
GATGTGCCAAGGATCCGAGGATGCCACGAATTTTTAGGATTTAAGATACAGTCAAACTCGAAGGGACCACCAGCTAAATTTGCTCATTACAGCCGTTATTCGTTATTACAAAAAAATACTTATGAAAAATCAAAAATCTATAAATGTATAAACAAAAACATTTTAAAGTAAAATTACTACATTCAATCATATTATTTCGCAACAAAATTCAAAACACTGCTCTGTTTTAAAGTTTAAAACTTACCACGCACACTAAATAAACAAACATTGTTTTTTTCTTCTAAGAATTCACAAACCTGAAAGGAATCGTAAACAATCAGACGCTGTTTTCGATTTTATGACTTCTAAAGAATTAGGATTTTTAGACCGTGTAGTGTATTTTGTTCAATTGTTAAGAATATTTTTGTACGTTATATCAGTGAAGCGAGCTCACTGTAACAGTGAAGAGTTGTATGAAATCAGGCCTGAATCAAAATAATAAGAAGTATTTTCTCATTATAACCGTGCTTGATATAACCGAGTTCTACTGTATTTAAAAAAAATGTACTTGTACCGTAAATCTGCCTCTGACCATTACGCAACATGGGCCACGATTCAGAAGCCCTTCCTTTCGAGAAGCCTTTTGTATTTTGGTGTATTAATTATTTTTTTTAAATTGCGATACATCCCAAAGGACCGCTGCTCTACCGGATCCACTGCAGAGGACCACTGCACCTCGGGGGCGCTTACTTATATTTACTTAACTTTTCAGAATATATGTATCGTAGTAGGTATCGTGACGTTAGTCGAGTCTCGTTTTCAAATCGAACATCGTGCCTACGCGGGTTTGAGTCTTTGCCACCTTCTACTGATCTCAAGTTGATCTCCGAGTTTATTTAAGGATCAACATCTTAATATTTTGCCTACATCAGGCTCGAACCAGCGCCGGCGTTACACACAGGGGGGAGCACCCGCCTGCCCGTGGCGGCCGAAAAATATATAAATGTTGAAAAACAAAATCCCAAATTGCAAAACGATAATAGTGTGTATAATAATTATAAATAATCTAGGTATAAACAATCCAATAAATAACATTACAGTTATTTCTTAATAAAGCAGTAATTTATAGTCAACACTAGCGCCCAAAACGTATCATGGTAAAAAGCCACCCTCGGGCAAGTTTCAAAATGCCGGCCTGACAAAATAATGTGCGTGGCACGCGGGCGGCCAATTTATGGGGATGGTTTTACAAAAATTGAAAACATCTTCACTTAAGTTACCAGGGCGGAAAAAACAATCTTGCCTGTGGCGACAAAAAGTCTAGTTTGACCAGGTTGACGCTAATTCCAGCTGGTTCTCATTCACAAGTGACAAAATGGCGATATATACCCGAGGCACCATTTCGATCGTTTCTTTTCACACGGTACAGAATTTGCAATAACAATGTTCAAAGTGATCGATCTTTTGTGTCTGCACGCGAAATCTCCAACTCGCTTTCTTCCGCGCCGACTTTCCCCCGGCAAACTGCCGCGGCTGGCTAGACTGGCCGGGTACCAGACTGGCCGGGTATCAGACTGGCCGGGTACCAGACTGGCCGGGTACCAGACTGGCCGCGTACCAGACTGGCCGCGTACCAGACTAGGCCCCCTGGCGCGAGGCCGGTTGCGATGAAAGCAGTCGATACCTCCTGACAACGACGATGTCGCGGCGTAAAACGTATTTCAATTAGTTAATTATCAAGAGAAACAAATCAACATTTAACGTTTGACTCTAGGTTATGCAGCCTTATTTGTTGGTATCGACTTAAAACCGGCCGCGGTGGAAGCCGAAAGATGACGACAAGAAAATAATCAGCGAAAAGTGGTGATCTTTGCGAGAGGTCTTTAACAATAACAACTGTGATGAAACAGATTATGGTTTAAACATAGAGCTTTCATATCGGTTAAAACCGAAAAAAAAAACCGAAAACCGGCCATTTTGACTCGGTTTTTACGATTATCTTTATTAGGTAAGAAATTTTTTATTTTAAAAATTTCCTAAGCGAAGCGAATGCGGTAAGACTGCCGTTTTTCAGAAAAACCGTTCCAAGAAGGGTTTCTTAGTGTCATATTTATTTTGTGAAAGGCTCGGCCAATGCCTGATGAATATTAAAATGCCCGCCAGGTACCCTTTCAATTATGTTACAATATATTTCCTCGAAATTTCGACTATGTATAATATAAAATAAACATACTCTTTTTCGTGCATTTAATTATCTATTTCTGGTTATTTTACCATGAATACTATATTTATAAGTAATAAAATTAGATTTTATTTCATAATTTTAAACAAATATATACATATTTATATTTTTAAGAATGGTTAAAACAGGTTAAGCGATTTTTGATCCTAAAATAAAAACGTTAATTAGATTTTTCTCTTGCAAATAAAATTGTACAGCTGTCCTCCATTATAGTTATAAATGCAAGTTGTTAAATTGTTAGATTGATAATGCCCTCACAAGGCGAAACGCGTCTCAAGTAAATTAAACGAATACAATAAAAAAACAAGTGTTTTATTTTCACATGTGTGATTATGGAGTTGTACAAACTTACCGAGGAAACAATAAAACGAGGTTACAAGTACTGACAATTGACGTTTGACGTACAACAAGCGTGAAGTGAGGCGTGCTCGAGAGACTTGGCGTGTAGTGTACACGGTTGACTAAGAAAGCCTGGAAGTTGTCTTCGAAGAATCCATGTCCTCATCAAGATGAAAATTTCATAAAAATATCGTCCGCGAATACGGATCATAAAATAGGGCACCGGTATATGGTACCAAATCCGTCGTTAAGTATCTAAAATTATATACAAATGTATAATTTCACCAGAGGAAGTATGCACATATACAGGGTGGCCCAAAAAAAGTGAGAATATCTCGTAACACATGAATTATTTTAAAACATAATATAATTAATTATAATTATTAATATCATTTTTTTTTTCGCACAATATTTAGCTAATCAGAAATCATCAAAACACCCCCACATTGCGTAATCTAGTGGGTTTAAATCTGGGCTGTTCGATGGCCACACGCCTGGCTCGAAGAAATTAGCATTCTCACGACGAAGAAAGTTGATTGTATTTCTGGCTGTATGAGATGGAGCTCCGTCCTGCTGCAATGTCTATCTATACTCCAGGTTTTGTTTTGAAACTCTTTGATCATTTCCCTAGCACCCCGATGTTTTTCAATTCGCAAATTTTTCATCAGAATACGATTTTTATCATTCTGGGCGACAATTGAAAAAAAAAAACAAATGTGTAAATAGGTAAGTAAGTAAATTAGTAAACTATTTAAGCTATTGTTGATTTATTTAAACTAATTTTAATATAATTATATCATTTTGCATTTTTTTTGGGCCATCCTGTAAATAACCTCGCCACTATTTGTTCATGCCAGTGGATCGAGCGATTAACTGTATTGTGTTCCATAGTATATTGCACAATATAATAGTTAATGGATATTATTTTCACAAATTTAGGTTGCAATGGTCAATCATCGATTACCATTGCGCGGCATCGATACGCATTATGTGGTGCAATCGTCGTTTAATGTTGCAGAATTTTCGTTCATTGCGTTATGCCAAAGGTTAAATTAATATTGAATTACTCACTAGACACTGCTTTGAAAAAATTAATGCGCGTGTGTAGAAATTATTTCTTTAACTATCACACCACATCATCGGAGGACTGCAGCAATGCAACTTGCTTTTAGTGGTTTGGATTTTAGCACGATCAATTAAAATCGCACATAAATAAGTGACTAGATTTGTGAATAACATTTTCTTTTTGTAAGCAAATTTGAAAGAAATCCGATATGTATATTAATCGATGCGTTATTCTTAAGTTAATCAGTACTTACAATATTAAATATCGATCACTGCTAGCTACATTAAATCGCTAGATCTGATCCAGATATGTCAAACTTCCCACAATTCCATAGTCTTTGATCACCTCTCCATTCGCTAGTTAACATGAGTTTCGAACGTCATTGCAGAGTGCATAATCAGAGTTAGAGTCATCGATGCTTTAGGAGTCAGGGATATTAGATCTCGTAGTGAGGAATAAAATTTGATTAAAGGTCACGTGGGTTAAAGTTGATCACGATGGTCACGAACCTTAAATTTATGGAAGTAATTTTTTGAAAAATACTTTTGTTTGTTTTGTTTTGGGATCAGGTGGGCCTTGAAGTGATCAAACACCAATTTAGTTTCCTTTTTCCCGTGGTCTTTGTGTCTAAATCTTCTCAAACCACAATTTCATCCCAGATTTCGCCCATCCATCATATGAATAACCATTCCAGGAGGGATATCTAGTCTAGTGTCACGTCAGTCTATTCTAGAAAATTCCACTAAGAATATTCGGAAAGCTTGAAATAAATATGAAATCTTATATTAGGTAATTCTACAAAACGTATCGGTTTGAAAATAAAACAAACGAGAATACACACATTTCTTATGAGCAGAGTTGGTAAAAATATAACTCGAATATCATTAGCATTTTTTGTCAATAAAATTGGCCATTTTGCATAGGAATACGTTTAAAATTAATAATTATATCTAAATTCTCATTATATCAGAAAACTAAAATAGTACTTAAATACTAAAACGTTTCAGAACTATCGTAATTCCTTCAAATCAAATTGTATTCAATACTGATGGTGATGACGCAAGCCTTCGGAGACGTCTCGCAGAACCTCGGGGTACACCTGTAGTTACACCGGCACGTATATCTGTCGGTAACGCGCAAAGGTTTGGGGCCCGCAAATAGTCCAGTGTGGGCGAAGACATAGGGGCTATCGATCGCCCCCGGCTCCTGAATACACCCCCAGCTCCTCCCGGGGGGTGAATTACAACCCTGAGCTGTCGCGCACGCTGCTCAGAGCCTTCTTCCTACCCCACCGCGCCAGTGTTGCGTGTAAATCCCCAAATAGACCTTCCATTGATGGGTCTATCTATTTTGCGAATATTTACTATGTACGTGTGCGTGTAGTTTATCGCGAATTTGTTTTTCAATGGTGATTACTTTATTTACTAAGGTAACTCATGAACACTTGTATACAATCATTGAATATGTTTAGAATCTCAGGTGTTTGGAACGCTTTTTATAGAATTTTATTTCGGGTATTGTTGAAGATATTTGAGTATCAACTACCGCATTTTTACGAGTATAAGTCGAATCCTAAATTTATGGATACAATTTTTTGAAAAATACTTTTTGTTTTGTTTTTGGGATCAGGTAGGCCTTGAATTGATTAAACACCAATTTAGATTCCTTTTTCCCCTGGTCTTTGTGTCTAAATCTTCTCAAACCATAATTTCATCTCAGCTTTCATCCTTTGGGATGACTATGAATGAGCATTACAGGAGGCACATCTAGTCTAGTGTCACGTCAGTCCATAGTCGTTTATCATAGATAGGACAGAAGAAGAAAAAGCAAATATGTTTTACATCCAAACAATGTGCGACTTGTACTCGTAAAAATATTCGGATCATTATTTGGTTTCTCTATCCCGTTTCGCCTGTCCACTGCTTTTCCAAGGATCACAAAATAATCCAAATTGTTGATGTTATTGTGGCTTACGATCAATTTTCTCTCTAATCACAGTGCACGCATGAAAATTTTTTAGTGCAATTTTAAGAACCCGCGCTATTATTTGTGGGCTGGGGGAGAAAATACGAAAAACATAACCTTACCAATATAAGGCTATTAATAGGGTAATGTTAGTATCTTGTACTACTAAAAATCTCTTAAAAAAGGGATTCTATTTCTTGAAACGGAGAACGAGATGATCACGGTTTGACAATGGAGGTATTCTAAATGACAGGATAACCCCAAAATCATGTAGGAGCAATTTCGTCGGTTGGCGATATGAATCTGCGGCCAGGATTGTATGTCGTCAACGTGAGATCAAAAGGAAGGATGACACCATTGGCATGATTGGACGGAGAGATTCCTCAGATAAGGTTACATCTTCCGTGTCAAGTCTCGTGGTTATTGTTGCCGTCGAGCTTTCTACTAGAGACCCACCGTAATATTATAATTACTGTTCACAAATCAGGCTGTGCCGATGGTTATTGCTTTTAGGTTAATTTTGTTGTAGATTTAACACAAATAGAAAACTTAGTAAGTGAGATTTTGTTTAGATCTTGGAATTCACCATCCAGTGAATTCGACTCGTTGAAAATGCCCATCAGAGGGTAAAACATTATTTGATATCCTGTTGTGAATTATTGTGGTAAATTGTTCCACGATGCCGTATTTGCAATAGATTAATCTCTTTTAATCCTATCCATAATATTGTTATTGTATATTTTCTCAGCGAAGAACGATAGTTGAATGCAATAGACAGAAGCAAGTAATAAGATCCTGAGACCGAGAACCCACATCATCTCTTGCTCTCCCTCAGCTAGTCGGTGGTAGATAGAGCTCCCCAGTTCGATCAGTCACAGATTGGCATTGTATTTAGCATAAATAAGTCAAGATATTTCACAATTCATTATGCGGGGGAAGATAGAAGGCAGCATAGCTAGTAATAACCTCAGAAAGCGGTTCAATGTCCAAAAATGTTGTTGTTCTTATACGTGATGAATCAATATACACCTTAGGGGGAACATTTCTTACGATAGTCCAAAGACTGGCACACCTGTCAACGTTCACTATTCCAGTTCGGCGTTACAAAATCATTCCAATGCCATACACAATTCTCCATCGAATAAATTCGCAGTGAGGAATTTATTGCAATAATCGGATATAATAATTAACTGAAAATATACTGCTGTACGATATTACGCTTACTATAGACAACAACGTAGAATGCGATCAACTATCATTTGAAACGAAGCAAATTAGTGTTTTTAAATCCGGACGTACATATATATATATATATACATTTGAGGTACCAAACCCAGTTTTTTTAGATCATTTTACGATGTATCTACATTTAATGTACAATGGATGTAGTGAACGCGTGACGCGCGCATGTTGACAAGAATTACGCGAGTGAAAGGGATAAAATATCGCCCGGCACTCGGGCGCGCTTTCTCGCATCGGAGCCGTGGCTCTAAACGCATCTCTTGTAGTGATGCGTTTAAAGCCTGCAAACTGTGAGCTTAGTATAATAAATTTGCATTGTCACATCATCGGGTTACTCTTGCGCTACGCATCCCGCGCACAATAAGGACTGCAAGCAGTTAACTGACGCATAATCATAAATTGACGGAAATTCAGCCAGGACAAAGATGTAATAATAATTTTTTTGGTTCGTTCATTATTTAATAATTTAAGGATCCCGGAGATAACATTAAATAATATAAATAATTTTTAAACGATTACAGTTTTTTTGTGTTTGTCTTAATTGTCTCGTCTGTTGTGGTAAGTCGTTGTATAATTTTAATCCATTGCAAATGAGTCGCGATTGTTCTGCTTCGATTCTAGCTAAATTTATGATAGTTTTATGACGTTCTTATATAGTGTTGATTGTTTTCTAGTGTTTTGTGTAATTCAATATCCTTGTCTCTATCTCCCCTTATGATACAGGATCATGTACTCTGAAAGCAAGGACGAAAATACTGATTGATGGCTTTGAGATGTGGTGCTGGAGACACGTGTTGTGCACACCATCTCATGAATGCAGGAATTTAACAACATCAAGGACAGAGACTCTTAACAATTTGCCTGGGACGAATTCGTCGTTTTTTGTTAGCTTGGAGAAGCTTGTTGTAGTGGGTCATCTGCAGGCAGTCATCAGGCATCTAAGATCTGCAGAGTGGAAGCGACGTAGAAGATGCTTATCCGATCAAAGCCATTAACTGGATCTAACCACCTGATCTATCTATCTATCTGAGAGAAACGAAAAAAGACCGCTAGGAAGGTGCGAATCATGCTAACAAGAAAATCAGAGCAGAGCGCGTAAATAACTGGTGCAAGTAGAAAGGGTCGTGATGGTGATCAGCGCTAAATAGACTATGCACAAATATATTTAAAAAAATGAAGTGCTTTTAGACATCCTTATATTTGAATTAATAACATTGATTACACGTAAAGGTATGAACCTCCTGGTTCAGTGCCAGCTATCACGCGATCCGCTGCGCAAGTTATCTGGTGCATCGAGCAATCCTGCAAAGGTCAGGAAGACCGGGAGGTGGAGATATCTCCGGCGTATTTAATTACCTTATCCGACTGCATTGCATTTTTAGACTAGCATCGTCAAAAATCAATATTTTTTGCGTAAAAAAATACGATAAACCAATATGAATCGATACATCTGTGGAGCAGCACGGCCGTGTTCTGGGCCCAACACGGCCAACACTTATGCCGTGACAAACATCACATTATCTATAAATAAATGAAAATATTTGTTGTAAATTTGCGGATAAAAACAATTTCGTTTTTCGTCACAGTTAGTGGGTCCGAAGTGAAAAAAAATTTTTTTTTTCAAATAATAAATTCAAATGCGTACAATTTAAATATGTTAAATACAAATAATATAAAATAAAATATCAGTAAAACAGCATTAAATTTTTTTATTTAAGCCAACAAATTTAATAGTATTTTGGTGTATTCAAAAGTAGTTGATAGGTTCCCTGGCGGCTTCGCTAGACCTTGAACGTGTTTAAGTAATCAATGTCTTTTCACGACATGCTTACATGATACAAAAAAGTGTTAAGCACGTACAATAATCAAGTTAATGAAGAAAAAAAAAATCAGTTATAAAAATATATTTAGTTACCACCGGGATATAATTTTTATATCTGGAGAAATGCGTTATGTTACAATTTTAAATAATATAATATTGAACGAAACATAACCAACTGAAAACGTGGATTACGTATATTTACTACGTACACGCTCTACCACGCAGGTTTCTGCGCAGACAACGTGGAGTACGAATTAAATTTGTTATATGTTGAGTTAAAGTGTGTCACAAATGATGTAAAAGTGAGGTGTGATTTAAATCAGTAAACATACAGGATGGAACATTTCGTAAAATGTGATGTAATTACATCAAAATTAGTTTAACTATATCAAACAATAGCTTAAATAGTTTACTAATTTACTTACCTAACTATTTACCTATATTACGTTTTATTTCGACAATTTCCGGTCGTCATATTTGATTATTAATTTTCCCATTGTTTATATTTGTTTTTTTTTTTCAAATTGTCGCCCAGAATGACAAAAATCACCGCAGAAGACTGTATTCTCGTCGAAAAATGTTAGGGTGTTAGGAAAATGATCAGTTTCAAAACAAACTAGACATTACAGCAGGACGGAGCTCCATCTCACACAGCCAGAAATACAATCAACTTTCTTCGTCGTGAGAATGTTAATTTCATCGAGCCAGGCACGTGGCCACCGAACAGCCCAGATTTAAGCTCAGTAGATTATGCAATATGGGGTATTTTGATGATTTCTGATTAGCTAAAATATTGTGCAAAAAAATTTACATTAAGAATTATAATTAATTATATATCACGTTTTGAAATAACTCATGTGTTACGAGATGTTCTCACTTTTTTTGGTCCACCCTGTATACGTAGCCGCTTCCATTTCTTTAACACATCTATAAGATTGTAAGACGAACACAGTTGAAGCAGTCGACATATTCTATTGTGATTCGTGACGACCATAAACATTTTATATCGCAAATTAAATTTTATTTTTATTCTTAAAAAAAATAAACGAACTCCTTTTGAAGGAATCGAATTGAAGAATGTCTCACTGACGTGGATTCTCGTCAAGACGGTTTACGAGCTCTCAATATCCTCTCAACAGCCTGGGTGACTAATCGGATAAATCGTTTAAACGAAAACGTGCCATTGCGCCAAACAAAGGCACACTTCAGCCAGTTTATTACGAGAAATCTGGTTACAATCATTTTTGAGCGCATTCGATGGTTTCTTGGTGTGTAAACATCTTAGCGTGCGCACTCCTCCCCGCTAAATAATCAACTTAATGTTTTATATACAAAAATATTAAGATTAAGGTATATATTTCTTTTTTTACGTGCTCTCGTCTCCTCCCCGGCCCCTCTAAAATTTCTTACTAGAGTAATCTTACAAAAATAGGTGACAAAAAAGTGAGTAAACAAATAAGTGAGTCCGTGGTGAGTGCATATTTTATTCAGTACAACGCCAACCTTACGTTAACGTAAACTATTTCAAATGTATTAAAAATCGAAATATATTCTTGTTGCACTACCGGCATTCGAACCTGAATCTCTTTCCAATCCGGGAAAGGTTCGTTAACCAATAGTTTTAATAAAGTAGATGGCTTTCAAATAATGGAACGATAGATGTATTCATTTGAAAAGTGTAACATATGGGTTCGAAAATTTGTCGTCAAAAGTACTGTCTGCTGTAGCATAGTTGGTTAATACACCTTCCCCGGATTGGAAAGAGATCCAGGTTCGAATCCCAGTAGCAACAACAATATATTTCGATAAAATTAATTTTATCTTTCTTTTTAATTAAAACATTTAGTTAGAATTTAAAATATCACAGGGCTATGTTCTGAATAATTACAAATTCACAATAAAAATATGTTCTCCTTTATAAACTATTTTTATTAATTTCACATTTGAACTTGTTGGCTACTGATAAAACATTTGCCTGGTGTTCTAGTCGTCGGGAGTTCGAGCTTCGTCCAACGAGACTGTCAAGTTTTAACCTTGCCTTCCCGAAGCGGGGTATTCACATTCCCCATAGATCGATTTAAACTCGATAATTCAATAATTATGAAAACGATTTCATTTTTATTTTTTGTAATCTTCACTGAAATAGTGATGAAAATTTTGTCATTTTTAGTTTTTCAAATTTCTAAGCGTATAATATTTAAAAATATTGTTTTCGGTCCAGTGATGTCACATGTGGGCATGTCGATATCAAACCTGTGTGTCTTTAATCTTTAAGTTATTGTGCGTATTATTTGTTTCACTCTAACTAATGCACTGGGTAGCCCCATACCGCAGATGTGAACAAAGGAGACAGCTTGTCGCGACTCGCGGCATTCGGACAAGAGACGTCCAGCCAGCGGATGGGGTCACGTCGCCCGTCATGAACTTTTTATTATCGTTTGTATGAATGTGATTTGGGGTGTTTCTATACCCCGTTTCGTACCACACCGAAGTTCTGGGCGCTTAGTGACGAAAAGGTTAAGAATGTACGTATATATTTATTTATAAAAAAGAAAAATACACGATCTAAAAGCCACAAATCAATACATACACGGTAATATAACAATATATAGTAACATATATAAAAAAATACGAATTTAAAAATAAATGCATATCTACTAGAAAGCACAATGCTAAACAGGAATTTTCTAACAAACGAAATTTTAGAATTTCAAAAATAAAATTTCCTTTTCGGTGAACTGTACACACACACACACACATACGTGCGCTACTTGTACGTAAACATGATATGTAATACTAATTACACTCACATGATTTTTTTAATTAATGTTAGTAATCTCGTTCTTCCCAGGATATCTGTTGTTTATTTAATCAGATGCGATGGTAAAAAAAAAGATATTTTCTAACCGAGCAGCTGTTTGGAGAATGTAACACATATTGACTCGGATTAAAAGAGTTTTGGGCGTGACTGCAGTCGGCTGCTGTGCAGTGGGTCCTCTGGCCTCCGGTCCAACCTTGATGTTGCTACGCCGTCACCTCGTCCGTAATCGTATGTCACCGGCGTCATTACATAACAATAATATTATACAAAATTTTAATCATTAATTTAGATTTTTGATTGTATCTCTGCGCGGAGTGTGCAGCGAGTATGATGAGAGGCACGATGTCACTTCTGTAATAATAATTAGTTCCGTTTGATGGTTTTCGACGATTTACGGTGCATGGTGCCTCACTCGCTGTCGTCACTTTTCCCCGCAATATTTATGAAATATTTCGTGACCTAAATCACCGGGTGTGACACACTTAGTGTGCGATGTTATAGGGGTGAATGCACCGGAGAGTTTTATCCACCACCGACTAGCTGATGATGTGGGTTCTCGGTTCCAGGATCACATACCTGCTTCTGTCTATTGCATTCAACTATTGTTCTTCGCTGAGGAAATATACAATAAAAATATTACGGATAGGATTAAAAGAGATTAATCTATTGGAAATACGGCATCATGGAACAATTTACCACAATAATTCATAATAAGATATCAAATAATGTTTTACCCTATGATGGACATTTTCAACGAGTCGCATTCACTGGATGGTGAATTTCAAGATCTAAACAAAATGTCGCTTAGTAAGTTTTCTATTCATGTTAAATCTACAACAAACTTAACCTAAAAGCAATAACCATCGGCACAGCACAATTTGTGAACAGTAATTATAATATTACGGTGGATCTCTAACAGTAAGCTCGACGGCAACAATAATCACAAGACTTGATATGGAAGATATAACCTTATCTGAGGAATCTCTCCGTCACATCACGCCCAAGGCGTCATCCTTCATTTTGATCTCACGTTGACGACATATAATTCTGGTCACAGATTCATAGCGCCAACAGGGGAGATCGCTCCTACATGATTTTGGGGTTATCCTGACATTTAAAACACCTCCATTGCCAAACTGTGATCATCCCGTTCTTCGTTTCAAGAAATAGGAGTTGTGGAATTTACTTCGCGACCCGAAAGTGTGGAGATTCTTCCCCAGTTCAAAGAAGGAAATATACCATTTCCCTCCAACATGCTATTATTGTTATAATATAGTATTGTTGGAGCATGTTATCGGGGCTGACGGCAAGTGCTCGCAGCATTCAGTTTCAAAATGCCACCTATGGATTGTGCCGTCAGAAGTTCGTGGGTATCTGGTGACACCAGGTTCAAACGCGGCCATCCCAGAAAATCAAACCCCAGTGACTACTCATTTGTTATGTAAATGTTAATTATTTTTATGTTTAAAAAATGTGTTATTCTTAATAATCAATCAATCGCTACGGGATTACATTCGCAACGTCACAACACATTAAAAATATGGGTCGAAAATGTTCAAGCCGAGAATACCTAATCTCAATCATATCAGAGATATACCGAAGTAATTTTAAAAAGTCATTGTTATGCGATTATTTCGATTAATTTAAATATTTAATCAATTCCAAATTATGTATGAGTATAAAAAATATAAGGTCGTCGAACTTCGAGCGGCTAGACAGTTTTTTGTTAAATGATTTAGGGGCTGGAGCAGATATAATGGTGCAACTTCGCAAATATTTATTTCGAAGTACATAGAATTTAATCTTTTAAATGCAATACTTTGTATGTCACGCTATGCTATAAGCGTGTTAACACGCACTTTTGGATCTTGCAAACTTGCAGGGATTAAAGTCACATTTTAAAATAATTTTGTCATCTGTGAACGACGGGTCCCAACTTTTGATAGACAAGTCAAGACCCTTAAAGCCTCATCTTACCATATGTGGTATCTTCCATTTCAAATCGAGTTGGCAGTTAAAAGGTTAAAACTTTCACACAGACTACCAAATAAATAGGCATGAACTAAAGCAAATTATTTGTCACAAAATTTTAACTTTGGTGGTATCGACCTGATCACTTTGGTGCCACTCACGCAATCAAGGAGCTCCGCGACTTTTTTTAAAAATATGATACGATTGAAATGAAAAATTTAACGCTGACAATGATAATATGTACAGATGTAAAAAATACGTTTTGTCCACACGAAGATTTAATGTTGCATAAATGTGTCATAATCTATCAGATTTATGTTTCCATCATGAATGTGTGTAGAATGCCCCCAAATAATGTTTTAAACCCCTCTCCTATCGTATCATGTCTATTCAGTTACTATCTGTGGTTTTACACGATTTCGCAAAAATCTCATACAAAAATGTTTATACGTGTATGGTCCTCTTTAGTGCCATCATCCAATACGCTGCGTGTAAACTAATGTTGTGAATGAGGATTGGGAATGCTAATCGCCTTCGGGATTTTAATGCTATTGATAGATGAATTATTTGCATTTAGACTGTATCGAATGGCTCCGCAGCCTCCCACTGCGCACGGGCGGCGAAGTCAGAGAGAAATGTCTGAAAACGGAAGCGGTCAAGTATCCCGAAACGGGCACCAGGAGCCCGGCGAGTGGGCCGCACTTCGTAGAGAGCGATTCGCATTATTAATTTAATAAACCTTTTTGTAAAATCGTGGTTTAGGACCCTGAAGAGCGGGACTCCCCCAGTCCGCGATCAACTGATCAAGAAGATCATTACGGAGGGCAATCTAGCGAAATGTAGAAGGGTGGCGTACCGATAGAAAAAAATAAATTAAAAGAAGAAAGGCCCATCCCTTAGAATTCGCCCGTCACATGCAACACTCTCGAAGAGGAGCCGCCTAAATGGTATGTGTCTACATATAATTTACTTATCTGTTTGCAGAATTACATTATTAAGGAAAACACATTCTTATTGTGAAGTTGTAATTATTCAGAACAGACGGTCTGTGATATTTTAAATACTAAATTAATGTATTAATTATAAATATATACATATAAAATCAATTTTGTCGAAAAATATTGTTTTAGCGTCACCGGGATACTGGCGTTACAGCACAAAGGTAGTGCACTTCCCCAGATTGGAAATGAAGATCCAGGTTCGAATCCCGGTGACGCTAAAACAATACTTTTTCGACAAAATTGATTTTATATGTATATATTTATAATTAATACATTAATTTAGTATTTAGAATTATATTAATATTTTTTTTATGGGTAGACTTGTATTCATAACTTCTTCTTCTCTTTCAGCCCATGTCTATCTACTGTTAGATAAAGGCCTCAATTAGTGACCCCCATCTCTAGCAATTTTTCTTGTCATCGTACTGGGGGATGACCTTGTTACCTCTTCTGTTGAGGTGCCCACCCCATTGTTTATAGCCCGTAACGACACTCCGATCATAGTCTGTTCCGCTGCTCTCTGGGTAGGAAGTTTGCAGTTCGCTGCTCAATGCTTTAAAGAGATAAGATAGTCTTCGTGGAGCCCTTTTATAATCTATTCGATCTGGAGTATCATGCTTGTTGACCATGACCCTATGGAGTATGTGTGTGAATCAGAAGAATAGCTTATGCAAGAGTAATTACTGATCTTCAAATTCAAACCACCATTGTATTAATTATTAATTATAATTCTTAATTAATTTTTTTTCGGACAATATTTAGCTAATCAGAAATAATCAAAACATCCCGTATTGCATCATCTACTAGGCTGTTCAGTGGCCACATGCCTGGCTCGATGAAATAACATTAAAACGTGATATAGGTAAATAGGTAAGTAAGTAAATTAGTAAACTAGGTACAATAGTAGTAATAGTAAACTAGGTACAAACTAGGTAAATTAGTAAACTAGGTAAAGTAGGAAGCTATTGTTGATATAGTTAAACTAATTTTGATGTAATTATATCATATTTCACGAAACGTTCTCACTTTTTTGGGAATTTATAAGATTGATTTTACGAATAATGGATCAGGCGATGTAATGCACGAATAAAGTAATACTCACTGGTTAGTCACAGTTACGAATAAGGTTACACCATAAAACGTCATTTGTCTATTGTCTGTGGGTCAGTCTATCTGGAAAAACTAATCATTTTCACACTGTTCTATTCTTGTTTCTTATTTCACGACGAGAGATGTCTATCACATTTTACAATAAAGTATGCAAATTGCGTCTACAGCCGCGAGAAACTAAACCATGTAAGTTGTATTTATAAAACAACCGGAGGAGTTGAAGCGATAATGTGTATTTAATATACCCGCCATGCTTATTGACCGCGTCTGTCTGGTTTGACAATGAGACGGTTGACACACGAACGCAAACAATGGATAGCAAAGACGATCACCGAGATCAGAGAGAGACCGCTAAACGACGGCCGGACGATGTCAAAACTGGCCAAAATTTGATCCAATTTTTTCGCTCAAATAATAAAATAGACTCGCTTCGTCGCCCAGATGGTTGACCGATGAACGACGCATTCACCCGCCTGACAGATAATTTGATTGATTGGTGTTACGTGGTGTGATATGACCAATCTCTTCTGATTCCATTATCTTATTATTATGATGTTTGATAAGGTATTTTTTTCAAATACTGTTTATTTTAAAAATAAATTTGTACGAATACTATTTTTCCCAATTTTTTTTGATAAAAATAAATCTGCAACTTGTATGTACATTGCAAGTCAAATTTGCATGATGTAAAATATTCGTACTTGTAAAACATATTTGATTTTTCATCTTCTGTCCTATCTGCGATAAACGACTATGAACGGACGTGACACTAGACATTAGGGACTGAAGATGATGCAATTTATGAAGAAAGTGTTGATTCAGATATTGACAATGTTCAGTAATAATATTTTTCGCTAAAATCCTAAAATCAGTTAGATCAGTTAAAATCTTAAAAAATCAAAACGAGAAGTTATTTTTATTTATTTTATTTAAAAAAAAAAAAAATTAACGGGTCATTAATGACCCTCATAGATAGTCCTAAGTTTTTTTTTTATGAAACTTTTTATTTTTATAGTTTGCGTGAAGCATTATTTAAATGTATACGGTTAAGGACATTTTCAAACTGTGGATAAACCACGTCAAATCGACTTATTTAAATGATTTTAGTTAGTCCTTCGTCTATGGATAATTAGGTGGTTTCTGTGAAGCCGATATATGTAAAGATTATTTTTCTCAGAGGCACTTATTATTAAAAGATAATATTTATTAAAATTAGATTTTTTAAATTTCTAAAAAAACACAATAACAATAAATAAACATTAAAACATATTACATCAAAGATCTTAGTGGAAGCGACCAAGGAAGAAGTAAACTGACTCTGTAGAAGAGGTCTGGAGCAAGATGGGAGATAGGAGTTGGCCGAAACACTTGTGGATATAGTGTCGTGGAAGAGGAAGAAGTTAAAACCTTAACATAATTACAGATTATTCTTTTAATGATTGAAATCAGAAACAGTGAAAAAAAAAATACAAAGTTGACAATTGAGGAGAACAGTTTGCCAGGACGGGAGGGTGTGGTATGTTAGCCTCTCTGCGTGTTTGACGTCTCTCGTTAATTAGATTCGTCTTCTAATTTCGTATACAGGATACATATTGCTCGGCACCAAATATAATATGCTGAACAATTAGGGCGTTCGAATGATCGCCCAGAGCTTTGGCAAAGCCGACCGCTGTGAACGTTGTCGCGGCGGAAGGTGCGCGGACTGGTTCATCGCTAATTGCAAGAACTCAAATAAAACTACATTCCAACGAAAACACACACAAGTGAAACGCATTCGACGCGCTGTGGAAACTGGCCTCGGTGTCAGATGTCACGGACCGTGAGTAAGCTGTTGCGGGACCAGCGCCCGAAAGTTATATAAATCTTTCTTTCGTAAAAACTGAGCCGCCACAGAGACGTGGACTTGAAACTTTTCTATTATCAAAAATATAATATATATATTTTTTTGAAACCCCGACTGAAAGTTTTTGAAGAGACCGATGAAAAAAAATGTGAAAAGAGAGAAAATGTATATTGAGGGTATTAAAAAAAACAGATCAAATTAATTTTTTATTGAAAAAATCAAACAATGCATGTTTTTAAATAGTTCTTTCAATATTATAAATTGAATTAAAGGTTTCCGGTGGTACATTACTATTACCAGTTACATTACCAGTACAATATGCTTTGAGGCCTTAGGAACTGGGTTTGCGGGATGAGCAGACACATCTTATTAGTAGGAAGTTTTCGTTTATACGACTGTCCACTACGTGCGATGTTGTTGCGCTGGAGTCAACGCAAGTCTGCAAAGGTTATTCGTAAATTCTTTCCCAGTCATCAATGTTGACTGTACTATCTTCCACGCAACTTTCTTGCTGATTCCAGCTTGTAAAAAACAATAAAAAAAAAAACGAAACCTTAAAATTACGTAGGTATGAGAATGAAAAATGAAAACAAACGACCACCACACTCTTGACTCTATGGTGAATTGTGAACTGGTCGAACGAATTTCAATAAATTTTAGACGTAAATCGCGGGAAAGACAAACGTAAAATGGGGGTTTTTTAATGTACTAAAATGACACGGGACTGCAAAAATAACACGCAAATGAAGAGAAAACGTGAATCCGGGCATGTAAAATTGTGGTTTCACTGTATATGTTATTTTATTTGGAGTTGTCATCAAATGATTAAAATAATTTCACCCCTATTCTAAATTAAAATACTCCTTTGCAAATAATATTCATTCAATTTTGGGCGTACGAAGCAGAAAATGTCTTCAGTCAAATTTACGTCAACCGATTTTGATATCTTCGTCAGGACTGACGTACAACTGAACTATACCTTTCAATTTAAACAACGTCCATTACGGGGTGCAGGCGGAGTCTCGATAAGAGTGGGGCGTTTTTATAATTATTTATTATTTTAATTCCGTATACCAACTTTTATTATTAGACTATATGAAGTATTGCCCTAGGGCTCTCCCTTTGAGAAAACTTTCATACTTAGGTGGCTTAGTATAGCTAAAAAATGGCAACTCGTCCTTCGTTGTCTTTATTTAATGTGATGATCATTTCGATTCTTCGTCTTCGGTGATCCTTGTATCTGTAATGAGTTCTTGTGAAGCTGAGGAGTCCTAGCCTCGACCCCTAGCGTACCCTTCCATGTGATGTTCAGGGAGGTTCTAGTCTTCCCTTTGTCACACACATTTATTGACGCCATTGTGGTCGATCATGGGTCGCGGCTTCACCAGTGTTCATGGTGTGTGTCACATCTGTTCAGATTCGCCATCAGAGCGTCTTTGAATCTTTTTCTTGACCCAGCCTGGTCTTCTTTTACCGCGAGATACCGAAAACAATGGTAAGTTTTTTAAAAATTACTTACATCATGAAAAACGCACAATCCTGACAAATTTAACCGCAGCAAGCTTATTTTGATTGTGTTGGGCTATTGTCACTGCAATAATTTCAACAGGTGTAGTCTCTTTTATCAGGAGGGAGGATAGTAAAGATGAAGTGTTAGGAAATGTTATGTTGTTAATTAGTGTTTTCTCCAAATTTAAATTCTTTTGTTTCTTTATTCTCGTATTTAGATTTCATATGATCGAGGCCACAATTGGCATGAACATATATTTCGGTTCCCACGGTTTCATGTCAAACGATTTGTAATGATATCATTGCAAGAATTTAAATATCTGCACCGTCATACTCGGAACCGCGAAGAGAAATCACAAACCGAACATGGATGCAGCGGGCTGGCGGTACTCCTGGAGGGATTTCTGCATTCAAACCGGTTGATTATTCATTCAGCTCGCTGCGGACGACGCCGCCGTGGAGGGGGCATTGTCGATGACGCACTAGGCTCTGCACTGTGTTCGGATCCGGACTGCGCGAGTGCTGGGTACGAATTTAAATGATACGGAAGATAATTTATGTTTCGCGCGTCGCCGTTCAGGCGTGTCTCATTTCATTCACGAATATTAAACTACCAGCCGGAAAGAAATAATTTTATTTTTTAAGCGGTTCATCAGTTTTGGAGTCCCGATCGATGTGTGGTCAGGTGTCCCGAAAACAGACAATGATACAATGATTTATGCTTTTGTTATGTACATTTACATACGGAACACCACGACGTGAGAACGTCCCATTGTTTTGTTACGTTGAAATAACGTCGCTATCACAGACCAGTAAATGAATAGACGTGAAATAAAATGTACATATGTACATAATGAGGAGTTCGGAACATTAGTTGCGGGACGAGGTGCATTCTACATACATTATTTGTGGAAACATAATAAATCAGATAGTTTATGACACATTTATGCAACAGTAAAAATATTTACGATCATTTAGCAACTCTCTGGCAAACGAGACAAAAGTCTCATTGAGAGATCACCGTGGATCCATTAGATCCGATACACGGTTTACTTAGATAACTACAAGTTGAAACAGTCGAAAACTAAAAATACTGGTGATATATTACATTTAATACGAAGGCCTACGACTTTGTAGTACAACCTGTTCAATAATATTATCTGCTTCAACTGCTCTGTGGAGATTGGAAGGTTTTTCTAAAATTTACTTATTTTATTACACACGTTAATAACAAACTGTGAACATATTAAAAATTATGTCAACAATAGGTTGTTAAAAAATTAGGACGATACCAATGCCGGTAGGTATCACATTTTATCGGTGATCAGATAACCGCATACTGTGACAAGTGCACACACAGGCAACATTGCCGCTGTTGTTATTATTTGAGAGTCCATTGACTTCTCGGTGTACAGCCGGGCCTGTGCGCTCCTGAAGATGGCAGTGTACAATATTTGACATGCTGGCACGCTTATGCTGATATACTCCCTTCCGGGAAACATATAAGAGACTCACCCTCCACGCACCACTACCGGCAGATTTAATTCACAAGAACAGCACATCGCAAATCATATTTGGGCAGAAGGTAGAAAAAAACTCTTCACTGCCCCTCTGCTCCCCGGCATCGCTAATTGTATTATTTTATATTATCTTTTGTAAATATTATTTATTTATTTACTAATGAAGTGAGTCAATCGGGGACAATGAGGACAAATCTTGTTTTGACAGCTGGGCGGTATCGACCTGTCAATATGTGGGGCGCTATCGAACAGCTGCGTAATAGCATTAAAAAATGCCAAACAGGCGGCGAATGAGTAGAACCGAGATAAACCTGGGTAAGCGGTGGGTCCGCCCTCATTGTACCTGCTGATATACTCTGAATTAACGCAATATCAATATACTAAATATAGATTTACCGTTCCGTACACGAAACAAGAATGTAGTCAAGGGTGGTTCGCTGATCTCAGCTTCTTTCAACTGGCGATTATGATGATGATTATGACGTCGAAAGAAATGAAACACAAAAGATGTTCAACATCGGTACATTATGGCGACACGACGCACTCAAGAATGGCGTTCCCGCCTGCAGATTACCCTGTTTTATTTCAGACACATAACAATACATACAGTCGTATTTGCAAGTACCTACTCAGCAACACGCCGCCGCTGTGACGTTACACTAAGACGTCTTTTGTTTTTTTTTTAAATCTATCGCACGGGTTTTTTGGCACCACGCCGATGATTACATCTTTAAATTAATAATATCGATTACATGGCGCTTCTACTGCGACCTCGTAATTCAATGCAATACACCCAGAACTTACATTTTTTGGTCAGTTCATTTAAACACTTGAAATCAGGCCCCCTCTATAGTAGAAATAGAGTGAAAAAAGTTTGGTTGAAGTATTTATCATCATAATTCCTGGTTTTACAACCTGGCATTGGTCCTGGTCTCCTCACGAATACTCCTTCACCGGTCTCTGTAATGGGGTGCTTCCCACTTTCTGACGCAAAGAACAGCTAAATCTTGATACGATGTTTTATTAAGGGTAATAGTCATTGTTTCCCGAAATCTATCCCACTGATTCTTTGACGCCACGCCCATGATTACACCTTTAAATTACTGACACGTGTCGTATCATATCAATCAATTGGCGCCTCTGCTGCGACCTCGCAATTCCGTGCGATACAGTTACATTAAGTTTGTAGCATAAATAGTATATATCAAAAATAAAGGTAATTGCTTTACTAGACGTGGTCTGTTCTAAAGCAATTACCTGTACAGTTTTTAAAAGTTGTAATTGTTAAGAGGTAAGTAAGTATAATGAGTGAGTTATAAAAAGATATTGAAAAAAAGTTATGAAAATATTATTATCAGTAATATACGATAGTCGTTGATAAGAATGTGTGGGTAGTTAGGTTAGCACAAATGACAAATGTTTAAATTTTGCTTTCTACCCACATCAAGCAACCATTTTGTTATTTTTGGTTTGAAGTTATTAATCACTTTAGACCTTTAAGGTCTAGTTTAAATTTATTCTCGGAGCACAAAATAAAAAAGTACGTTGAGCGAATTTGGTACTAAATTTTGGCACTGAGCAGTATCCCAAGGCTTTGCCCCTGGTTTCCTGAATCGGATCGCGGAAGTGATGTTAATTTTTTCTTAAAAAATAGTTTTAAGATTGCTCTGGTAAGCAGTTAGGTCAGGTTAATACAAATCCACGGCGGCAGACTATTGTGCAATTGTCTACGCGTGCACTTGTCTCGTGTTCACCTGTCTCGTGTGCATTTGTCGTGGAACCCGTTCCATCTCACTTTTTTTCACGAGTGGATTTTTCCCAGTGCAACAATACGTCGACCTCCGCTTCACATGAGAATAATTAACTTCGGTATCGGCACCGCTCAAGCTTGGCTGACGTGTTTGCGTTGCGGCACTCCAAATATGAAAAAGGGGCAAGTTTAGAAGGCGAAAGCGAGCTATAGAATCAAAATCAGACATAGTTTTTTGTTAAATATGTAACGAATATAAAGAAAAGTTAATGTCTACAAAACTAACTAGCCTATCGAAATTAGACAAATATTTCTGAATTTCGTGTCAAAACGCATTTAAAATTTGCTTGTCATCAAAAATCATCATAAAAGTATCACTAAGGTGGTCTAGTTGTATGGAACGGATGAATGAGGAGGTAATGGTAAGGAAGATATATGAGAACGTCCGCGGAAGACTTGGCACGACCAAATAAACCACCCTTTCTCGGGACCGGCTTAGAAGCTAGGGCTTTCTTGTCGGTCCCACTCATTAAAACTAATAAAAATACGCGACTTTAATTCAATTACATATTTAAGTATTAGCAAAATGAAAAAGAAGAAGAAATTCAATGTGGTTATTAGCAATTATCGCAAAGATTTTTAAATTTAGACCCTCCAGCGTCTCTTTAATATAAGTGCTGTCTTTATTCATATAACATCATTTTACATACAGATGGAAAATTAAGGTGCAGTAGTTCAAGGCAGACACTCAGGGATCCATTCATCAAAAAACACTATCAAAAAAGGTACAGTGGACGAGACACAAAATATATTGAGTCACACTTACACGAATAGACTAACAGAGTTGCAAAACAAGAGTATGGAGAGTGAGAGGTAGACGCGTAGATGGAGTCCCATCCACGCAGGCCGGCGTAACTACCTACCTAAGGAGGTTCAACGAGTCACCCATACCCGAATAAAATCTTTATATAAAACATGATTCGTCCCACCAATCATAAGTTCACTTGCGTATCTAAGTATCTCACAAGTCCACAAAATATGCTCCAGCGTCTGTTCCACGGTAAACTAGATGTTCCTGTTAGAAGCCTCAATAATCGGCGAGCTTGTATGAGAAGATGTATGAATGTGGATGAGGCGAGAACTGTGTGTCAGGACAGAAGAGTGCGGCGCTCTATCCTCTCTGCCTACTCCGGCGTGATGGTAAGTTAGTTGGCACTAGAGCACTATTTTTCTAGTTATACCCTTTCAGACAACAGTGGACAATATTTCAACATGCCGGTACCCACATGCAAACACGCTCCGAATTAACGCTTCTAGTGCGTATTATACGGGTCAATGTAATTTTTTTCTTGTGTTTAAGAAGCGCACTTCCGCGCAGTCACCTTCGGTTTCTCGTTTGCTGTTGCGAGAGCGCCTCGCGGTAGTCGACTGTTCAGCCACCACCAGCTGATGGCGCGGCTTCGGCTCTGCCGCGCGTTTACACAGCTTCTGTCAATACGCTACAGGTTGCATCACATTAACTATAATCATAATGTGCTCCGAGTTATCAGTTTGTTTTTTAAACCACTTTATTCACGCTGGAAGATGATGATAGTTATTAGATGCTGGGTAATTGGTCGCAGATCAGAGAACTGGTTCGTTAAGGCTGTAAGCGAGGCCATGGACCTCGTCATGCGTTGAGCTAAATGAAAAAAAGCCAACGGGCAAGGTTCATTCATTGTTTAATAATTAATTAAATTCTGTAACATTTTTTGGCGTTTGGCTTGCCGCCTCATGCATACATTCGATTCGCGGTTTACCAAAAATTAACCTGCGTATATCCTTCGCTTTCTTTCCTCACCTTAAGCACATGAAAGAAAGAAGATGTCGCATTGATTAAAGTCTTCCAACTGCAGCAAGCGCTTGGAACTTTTGTACGCTTATTAATTAATCTTACTTTAATCCCGCTCATATATAATAATCCTTTTCGCAAGTGTTAGTATACACCCCGCGACGCTTGTATTTGTGGTGGAGAGGAATCAACAAATGAACCAGAAGCCGGCAGACGAGAAGTAAGTGCCTTCCTTTCTTCCTCATATTTTCACCATTCATCATTATATTTAGTGAGGCTAGTCTCGAGGTAATCACAATCCTGGGACTTCAAGATTCGATTTTGATGATCTTAAATGCTATTCGTTCATTAATGTCATCACTGTCATCATTAATGGAGCAACGGCCCGGTGTGGGCCTCCTCAAGTAAGTTTCTCCACTCCGATCTCTCTTTCACTGTCATTTTCCAGTTCGCGATACCTACTGCATGAGCGTTCTGTATTTTCAATACCCCTGAGGCCAAAACGTTTTGCATTAACCTTTTAAATGCCATGAGCGCGTTAACACGCCAAAATTTGTATGTCATGCCATGCTATAAGCGTATTAACAAGCACTTTTAGACCTTGCAAACATGCAGGGATTAAAGTCATATTTTCAAATCATTTTTAGCTTCCTAGCTTTTGACAGATAAGTCAAGACTCTTAAAGCCTAGTCCAACCCTATGTGGTGTCTTCGATTTCAAATTGAGTTGGCAGTTAAAAAGTTAAACACTTTCTTGGCTGATCGTCTTGATAACTTGGACAATGTTGGGTTCTCCAAATTATGCGTATATTTCATAGATGTAGCGTTTACACCGCACCCCATTTTCAGTTTTAGCACCAAATATCCTTCTTACCAATAGTAATTTTTCAAATTTGATACCGAGTACCCAGAATTCAGATGTCTGCAAAGCGGGTGTTCAAATGCTTTCGGATGCCAAAGTGATATTATTGATAGAATCGGCGTTAACATTGTAGAGTTTCATCATAATGGATGGATATAAATGAAACAATATTATTACTCTACTTGAGTTTATTAGCACTACTCGAGTTACGAGGTAAACAGTAATGCTCGAAGAATGAATCATCGTTATAATCGAACACAATCAGTCACAATAACGGTTTAAATGACGATTTAACCTTCAATAATCTGAAGCAGTGATAGGATCGACGGAGATAATGCAATACTGTATGATGTTCTAAAGATAAAAACCACATTTAAAATTAATGTCGTTAATTTGATATAATAAAAAAATGTCATTAAGTAAAGGCATACGTTGGTAATTTTCCTTCTTCTCGAAGGTTCCAGAGATTTTACACCGCTTGAAAAAAATCAAAGTGACTACACAACATTATGACAGTACTTTAAGGTAAATTTTATGAACAATAGTTGGTTTGTGAACGAGTACGTTCAAGACAATCGTTTACAAATAGAAAGTCAACGATAATTCATCGCGAAAGGCCTTGAAATACTGCAGCAGTGTATTATGGCGAAGATATTTGTCGTCAGATCACGCATACTGGATGACCTTCGAATTATCGGCTAACTTGTCCGTTGCTACTGCTGAACGATCTACGCTTGTCCGGGAGGCATTTTGGTTGTCTACAAAGCAAACGCAGAGGCATTACAATGGACACGAAGCCTGCATACGTCATTATACAAGCACTGTTTTCTATTTTATAACATGATCCAAAGACTCACGAGTTGGGGATATTACTACGTGAACGGGAGACAAATGGATAATGTGAAATGGATACGTAGCCGAACCAAACTCCGAAGGCGTAGGACACAGGGTCTCAAAGGTCAAATGATGAGATGAGAAGATATTCAAACAGCTCGCGTTTATTTATTAAGAACCTGATTACCTGTACTGTCATTGTAAATATTACTTCCGCACAATATCAATTGTCGCCGTGACATTTCTACTTTAGCGTGCAAACTATAAACCGAGCCGTGAGAATGTCAATGTCATTGCAAAGTTGCGTAACTCTCGGATGGCAAGTAGAAACCGACGTTACCGACGCTCGCGGGCTGTGGCGTCAGACGCCATCTTGTTCGGGAGTAATATTATGACATTACTTTCATAATAAATAGATTGATATACTTTATAATTGTAGATAGACTTTCTACGGTAGGTATTACTTAAAATTAACACATTAATATTAAGTAACACATTCAGTAATCTCAAACAATTGGAGAATGTATCTGTTGGTGGTCAAACATAGAATGGTATTTTTTTCAAGTTAATTTCGCTTACTTGCTTTCAATGTTCATGCTTCCAGTTGTAAGATTTTCCGTAGAGGCATATGAAAAAAAAAAACAATTTATAAAAGCATTTTTGTTGTTGGATCATGGATCTATTTTTTTAAAATTATATTCAGTTTTGGGATAGTACTTTTTGCCATCCCAATTCTTCTTTAATTTTCAACTTCACAGTCATCAGTTGTACAGGAGTCGAGATAAATGAAGTCATTCATGATTTCCTGCTACATGCTGAGCTCTGTTTGTGGGTAGTAGGTAGTGCTACAGCTTTTGACTGGTGGACCTGCTTCAGCCTCGAATGAAGTGTAGGGTCGTTCACTTTATCAAGCAGTGCCGATGATGACGGTTCAAACATCGTACAAAAATAATGGCATTAGATCAATCCGAAATAATCCAGCTGTCAAACACAATACAAACTGCAGGTGGCGACTGCAAATCTACAAATCTTGTTTGAAGATTATGCGGGGTCACACGTCTACGTAGAGTCGGGAGTGCGTTCAGCCAAACGCACGGCACGATCTTTTCAATCTCTCTAATAAATGGTTAGAATAAATCAGAGTATCCTAGATGTGAAAAGAGTCTTTGACTGAACGTACCTCTCCCGGCTTACCGATGTACACAACACTATCTCGGTGCCGCGCGGGAAATCAGGCGTTGGACGTTCAGTAGTTCAATGAACTGCGCCTTCGTCATCTGCCGGTCAGAACAATCGCAATCAATTATTCTCGTTATGAACCAATCGCCTACGTGGAACTACTTTCAGATAAATACTACGAGGAAAACAATAGAGACGTTTATACGTGTGTACAAGGAATATCGTTTCGGACGATTAAAATTTCTACTAAACTCTGTCTTTGTTTGTAAACATGTATTTTTCTCAAATTAAAATACATATAAGTGCATAAATATAATAGTTATTACATAATTATATATCTTAGAATCCCTCTGACATGTGAAAGTGTGTGCGGTTCGAGAATATGTCTCCTCAGCAACATTCTCTAATAAACCACGATAGACGTCACACTCGCAATGAATGTCAGCCGAAGAAGAAGAAAAAGTCAGTTTCCGTCCATTAAAACGTGATAATATAATCTTTTGCGTCTCCTTTTTAACCCTTCCCAAACGATGCAGTAACACAGGTCTACCGCTCTAATTAAATCTGTAATATTTCGGTAAATATACGCAACATACATTCCATATTTTAGTTAATTAGAATGAAAATATTTACGCTCAGAAACTACTAGTGAAAAATCAATTATGTAAGGCAAATCCTACAAAAATAAATATGTTTAATAATTCATTCCATTGTAAAATGAATACGTTGACAAAAATACAATTTGTGGCAAGACAGAAATAAATCACACATTAATTTCAAAGGGAAAACAATAACAAACATACGAATATAATTGTGTCTCTTTCTCACTATTTAAATGAAAATAGAGAAGTAGGAAGGTTATATTATATAATGTAACCTCCTCTACAGAACTTAATGAATGCTCCGAATTATAATATTACATATATTTTTTATATTTAACGCTCAATACTAAAAATAAATTTATGGCATTAACCATTTTTCAAAACCATTTTTTACATTTTAAAGGCTAATAGAACTCTAATTTCACGCGGTAACACGAGTTGACAGCATGGCTGCGTACGAGTATTTTATATCACGGTATGGTAAAGTTTTTCCCTAATATATGTTAGGTAATACTATATGTTCAATATTAAAGCAAACAGATAGACGGGCCACGTAACGAATAATTTCTCTTAAATAGGTCTCACCAGCGAAGCCATGACAATGAACAGTGAAAAGCGAGCTGTGTCGACAATGTCGGTAAATTTATCGTCTTCGAAGATTTCTTCGCTGTCTTTAGTGGACGTACCGGATCCCGGATGGGAGAAATCTTAAATGAAACGGTGAAATCCTTCAGCTCCATCGAACAACCGGGTATTCGCAAATCTGTCATTAGTTTACCGTATATATCCTTAGAAAATAAACAAGTTCATGTTCATTATCATTTCTATACATAATTCAAATATGTTCAAGGGGAACTGCTACAAGTCTAGGCACTGATCAGCCACAAGGATAATATAATAGTTAATAGTATTTTTGAAAAGATAGAATAGAATATAAAACATATGAAGGTTCTAGTTGCAATCTTATTAAACACACAAAATAAATGCAACACCTTCTTTCAAAAACAGAGTAGCGAAGGCTATTGCTATTAGTCGAAACATAATATAAATGGCGGCAGGAAAAAAACAAGCGATTTTGCAACTGATTTTGTATGATAAATTTACACCAAAAAGATATATGAGAAGAAAATGACAATACAAGATAGAAAAAAAGATAAAATTGAAGGTTGCAGACATTGCAATTAGTATCACAAATTGTAAGTGTTCTGTTTTGATTCAACTACATTGACGCCTTTCGTAAAGTCAAATTCGTTATCTGAAACCTGGACGATTACCTAAAGATAAAGATTTCTCCTATTTACATATTCCTTAAATAGGTAACCTATTCCTAATCTCGTACGCTTCCAACCTATTGGAAGCGTACGAGATGAAATGTGAGCTTGAGAAGGATGGAAGAATATGATGGACCGAGAGAATTACAAATAAAGAGGTTTTGAGCAGAGATTTTCATAATAGAGAGGTACCATCGAAAAACAAAGGGCAAATTGATATAACAATCTTTTTTGCATATAAGCAGTTCACGCTCCTGTTACCAAGACTATCAGCTAAGCTGACGAAAAATGAAAAGATGGAAGAGACAGAGGACAGTTTCAGAAGCGGGCTTAAAGTGTACCCAGGTACATTTACGGTGACATTTGATATTTAGTTTTTTGTCTCTTCTCAAGGCAAACCAGAATCAGAGGACGACACCGCACCGGAGCATAATGACGTTATGATTCATTTGTACGATTAATTTTAATTTGTTTTCCTCGTTTTCCTGTTCAGTGTACAAAGTTTAAATACACGTGTACTAAGAGTGTTTTTAAAAAATCACCGGTGATGAGTAAATATGAGAACGGATCGACGACACGAGTACCTACTGGATAAATTTATGAGCTAACGTGGTTATTATTTTTCTCTTGTGGCTTTCTAAGAGAAACCACTAGATACAATTATTTTTAATATTTTTATTACCACATTATATATGCCTTGAAACAATGTGTGTAAAGTGCATCGGGAAGTAAAGAAATACATTTTATTACGTTTGTTAGCAACATTTTAAAATATCATTTGTTAGGAAACGCTGAATTAATATTTAATAAAATTTTTTAGGTAGGTATTAAATCCATGCATAATTTCTTTAAACATGTGAATTTCTAAAGTTTTAGTATGTAAACTTGACGTTTATAGCCACTAGATAAAATATGTAATCACCGTGGTAACGAGTGTACCTTATTTGGGATGGCGTGCGATTTAATAATTTTCAATTCTTACTATTTTCAAACTATACTAAACAGAGCTAAGGTATTATGTACCAGCAAGGAAGATTTTGAATATGAAGACTTGGCGGTTTGAAGTAATTATGTTTATTGAGTTTCAAGTGTACAGATAACCAATTCATTGAAACGAATAAACTTTAAGTTCTCTCTCGTTTGGATGTTAGATTCGATCTGACTTCTGTGAAGTGTTGTGTTATAGTTTATAAAGACAATTCTGGAGATATTTCTCCCATTAAATAATATAGAAGATAATTTAAATCCGGGTTCTGTACCGGGTAAACAAAGCAATAAATTATATGATATGAAATAATCGTTTCAATGCACATCCGCTTACAGAAAGCATAAATAATAAGATTAGACACAACTATTAAAATAATGGTTCTAACTTATATCTTCCCTCAAATCAAGAATGGTTATGGTTGACATAACAAAAGGCTCGAACCACCGACCACTAGATCACTAGGCAAGTAAAGCAACCACTAGACCACAAACGTCTTGACACGACGTATTGACATTGAGACGTATATTTCGAGGACAAGATATTATTAGGATACCAACAGTGAGTTGATGACGAGCCTCAAGTTGACCCAGTCCAGGATACCCAATGCCCACGTATTCTCACCGCTGTAGGCGTGACCACTCGATACAATGCAATGGGAATTTTATGATTATCTCATTATTCTACTTATAGCCTGGTTCTTATCCTCGTTTTGCATAACTAATAATAAATATGATGGTAACCATCGGCCATGTATTCACTCGGCCAATCCCATTAAGTTGTTACGTGCGTACGGAGCAATGGCGGTTGTTTGATTGTATTATAGCTCTTATTTATTCTCAGTTGTAATGACTGAAACCATATTCGAGGTATTGAATGGTGGGTCTTAACCCTTCCCAAACCATGCAGTAACACAGGTCTACCTTTCTAATTAAATCTATAATATTTCGGTAAATATACGCAACATACATTTAATATTTTAGTTAATTTGAAGGAAAATATTTACGCTTAGAAATGACTACTGAAAAATCAATTACGTAAATAATTATTTTTAATTCATTCCGTTGTAAAATGAATACGTTGACAAAAATACCATTTGTAGCAAGACAGAAATAAATCACACATTAATTTCACAGTGAAAACATTAACAAACATACGAATATAATGGTGTCCCTTTCTCACTAATTAAATGAAGATAGATAAAAAGGAAGGTTGTATTATACAGTGCAACCTCCTATACAGAACTTGATGAATGCTTCAAATTATAATATAACATTTAAAAAAAAATATATAATGCTCAATAGATTTATGGCATTAACCATTTTTGCACATTTTAAAGACTAATAGAATTCTAATCTCTTAAAGTAACACGAGTTGACAGCATGGCTGCGTACGAGTATTTTATATCACGGTATGATAAAGGTTAACGAAGTTCGTGTCAATCACCCATTATAAATAATTGAATGCTATTGATCAGCACTTGCTGACTTAAACTTACCTGATACTTATCAGGTAAGTTTTTACTAAAGTAAAAAAAATTGCAACAACGTTCGTTCGTTGGTAAAAAATATTTAATACTTGAAAGTGACAGTAGTAATTACATTCAGTAATAAGCTAATTTTATAGTAAAACCGTCAATCGTTTGTTAAAAAATGGCGGATTCTTCACAGCTGTTTCAAAAGTCATTTGACACGTTGATATTTTGAAAGTTGCACTATACGACAATGAATCATTCAATATCCCGCTATTTTAGCGATGACAGTTCGTCCGATGATGACCTCGCAGTTTAATTTATATTATCGAAGACTTTTCGCCAGTATGACAGTGACAGATGAACCCATAGATAAAGCATAAAATTGTATGTGTTGCCAACGTGCGAATATTAAAAATAAATACATTTTGGTAAAAATCGTAGCCGGGATTGACTTTGACAGTTGTAAATTTGACGTACGAATAACCCGCAAAATCGATAGTAAAAATTTACTACCCATCACACAATCGGCCCTTAAAACACTGTCGCTAGTTATATAATATAACGCTATAGAGAATACGTATACATTGTAAACAAATTTGCATGGATATTAAAATGTTCTAAAATGACATCTGTCGTACCTTCAATGTTATAATTACCTAGTAAATGTGGATCTGGTATTTAGAGAGCCGACTTAAATAAATAATTTTTTGTACCATATCTATTTGTTTATTTTTTAGTGGGACATCTATTTTGTACAGTTGAAAGCAACCACGATGGAACAACGTGAATGATTAGGTAGAGTAGCTGAACGCGAGGACAAATATGAAAATGTTTTCTTAACATATCCCAATTTTAAAACTGCACAAAGATATTTTGCGCACATTTGGTGATTCAGAAATTATTAAACCTCTTTCCAACTAACTAAACCAGGTCCTCACCCGCGACTCGGTATTCAATAAGGAAATTAATTGTTAAGAACATTTTAAATTGTTTTAAATAATTTCAAAAAATGATTAGATTCTCGTTGTGTCATATATGCTGTTTCAGGGAAATACATAATTTAGTCCATAGATGGCGATGGTGTAGTGGTACTCGAAGCGAGTCCACATATTAACATATATACAACATTAAAAAATTTGACAGATATGGAGATTGACGGGTGAGAATGGTGAACGTTATATTTATATGAAGAGATCACTACATACCCATATATTTTCCATTAAATATAATAAAAATAGCTTCGTCTCTATGAGATATCTGATATTTGCTTAATAACAGTGTATTTGTAGGTGAAAATCCAGTAATTGTGTGTTCTTGGACATGTTCAAATATTGCAATTTTTTTTTATTATTCCGCTCAAATCATAACACTACCATCGATCGTCCATTATAATGAGTTGCTATGGAAAGGTGACCAGCGATCACCTGAACACGCAATCAGAGATTCTTCAATTAGTTTATAAATATCTGATCGGCACGCAGACACCGCTGACCGTGAGAAAACACATGTAGCACCGGCAAAACAGAAAGTAATCAAGGCAATTATAATTATTATTGTGTTTGTTAAGGTAAACATGTTTCTTCAGCGGGTATCCCAATAAAATATTAACTTTAAACTGCAAAATAGAAATTGTAACATTTTTATATTGCGTCTCTTTTATCGTCTAGGTCTTGGTCCAGTTGACTTGCGTGTAAAGGCTTTGTGCGTGTTACGGGACTCGTCTACTCCCTCCTTCTTATTTCTTATTTCATTCTCCTATTTTGGTATGTACTTTCCTATGTACTTTCTTATTTTGTTGTACGGTGTACGCATATAACATATTTTGTGCGCATTTTAAAGACTAATGCTATTATTTGTGCACTGAAGAAGAAAATAAGAAAAATAAGCCTTAGGCTGAGTTGACTGGGTTGACAATATTATTAATTTTGTAATAAGACGCTTAAATAAGTTAAGAGAATTAAAAACAGCTATCAAGAAGAGTTGCATACTCCGGTCGTATTCTCCGGAATGAAAAATACGATCTTTTATTTATTTATTTCATATCATATATTGTGTGTACATTTAGTATTTTTATATCTGCCTCATTGGGCTTCGCCCGTGCTAAGACTAGTATTTTACATTGTTAATCCATAATCATGTTCATAATTGGGTTAGCAAATGTAAATTTAGAATAATTAAAGAAAGTAGAAAAATTGTTAATTACCAAAAAAGAAGGAAATAATGCAATATTTGAACATGAGAAATATATAAGACAATACCTATCTGAAATTTGTAAAGATGATACACATTCGTTTTCAACGAGTTTAAATAATACAATTACAATTCAATTTAAACAATTCAGTTAATGATAGATATTCCAGCTTGGTGAAACACACACACTAGTGTTGGGGCTGAAGTCTTGACTCGGCGTGTATTCATATTGAAAGGGTGACTGTACTACATACGTTCGATCTGAGTTTTTTGATGCTATTTTGAACTGTCTGTGTTGCTCAATATTTTTTATAAATTTCGGGAGGGAATTATACAAAAATGTAGCTTTTTGCCCGTAGCACATCGTAGGAATAATTCATCAGTAGGTAGAAAGATATTAACTCGGCTTGGTGTTACATGAAAAAGTGGCTCAACGTCCAAAGTGTTGTAGATCTTATACAGGATTAATCGACATACTGCAACATGGTCTCTAACCTTCGATAGAAGGTGGCACACGAAGAAGAAGCTTGTTAAAAATTGTGCGCGCGCTATTTATTTTTTTGCACGGTTATCACGTGTAGTGTCGTAATTTTTTTGCAATACTTTACTGTCTGTCTATAATGTGTTTTCCCGAGTTAATTAATATTATTTCTTAGATATATGGTTACGCGGGCACCCCCATATCAAATAAAGCTGTCAGAGTAAAAATGCATTTACTAAATAAAACTTTGTTATTTTTACATCATTCTGAATATACTGGTGTCGCTAGCGAGAGACAGATAAACAGCTTGCGATCACCATCTGTGAACTTGTTATGAACGGTAACCGCACGAAATGCAAATAATAATTATTAAAATTGCATTGTTCTTCTTTTAACTGCGTTGTTAATTTCAGCATTTGTTTTACCTGTGCTCGTTCAGCACCTCATTAAGATGGAGTTACGAAACGTATTTGATGTTGACGCGATGACAAGAAAAACACCTGCTTTTGAGTCAGCTCGGTGGGACTCCTACATCTCCGACGCAACATTGTGATGTTTCGTAACATGTGCGACGAAAGAACCTCAATCGTCTGACCGCAGATAATTATTACCATCTGTTTACGAGAATGTTGACAATAAAATAATATCAGAAACATATTAATAACAAACTATTTTTAGTACATTTTTGTGTATTACATTCTTTGTTCCTTCGATTGGCATTCCTGAGATTTTTTATCGGTTGGTATTGGTCATGTTATGTGTATGAATATTGCTGCTTTTCGGAGATTGAAGGATCGCGGTCAAACGACCAGCGGAGCGTAATCGCAGTCACTACATCGTCCAGTAAGGAGCTCTCGATTATCCGAGCGACGATTCGGTCGGTCGGAAATCTACCCAGAGAGAGATTTACCAACAGTAACATCGGATAGAGAAACAGCACTATAAATCAAGGTTAGTGGTGATGTTCATTCTGCATACATGACCATATTATTAATAGGAAACCCGGGAACAATAGTTGTCGAAAGCGTTCACGGGAACAATTTGTATGAGGACGAAGATTGAGAAGACAATCCAGTTTTAGAAATAACCATTGCTACCATATGGCCACGTTGCTCAGAGATGAGAGAGAGTTTTTTGCACCAGTCCTAAGACCAGCGGTGTCATTCTAATTAAATTTTTTTTTTCTTTCAAATAGCATCTGGATACTATTTTAAATATGTAAACAAAAACATTTTGTTATTTAACATGTTTAATAAATGAATTATATACTTTGCTCAATTAGATTAGCGTCTCAAATTAGAAAAAATAAAGTTAAGTAATAATGCCTTCAAAGACATATTATCTGTTATAGAAATTCACTACTGGAGGAGAACTGCATGTAACAGTGACCAATAGAGGAATATTCTTGGGGAGGTCACCAGGGGTCGGCGGTAGTAACGGTAAACCATTATGTGACTGTGATTGGTAATTGACTGTTATAGTTACAATCGACCATAATCACTGTCACAGTAACGGTTTAAATAATTATTTAACCATCTCTAATCAAATTTTTCCTAGTGTCTAGAGCAGATCATATTTTTGAACACAAATTTTGCGACACATTATTAGCTTGTAAATTATATTAGGTGTAACCCACCTAGTGCACAATATTTTAGCGGTGGATACTGTCAGTGTATGCTGCCATCAACTGAGACAGATTAAAAGTATTCGGAGACATCTTCCTCTTGAGGCATCTCGTCTACTCATTGTGGTGTCACGTGTGGACTATTGTAATAGCATCTACGCTGGCCTGCCAACGTTTCAGCTGGATTGATTACAATCCATTTTAAATGCGGCTGCACGGATAATATACCTTTTACATCACCCACATTGGCTCCGATTCCACGAAAGAGTTGAATTTAAATTGTGCTGGTTGATGTACAAGGCGACACGCAACATGGCGCCTCTGATCTTCAAGAACTTTGTATTCCAGACAATTTGAATGGTAGATGTCAAACTCTCAGGTCAGTCTTAGTCAGGAAGGGTTGTGGGACCGACCGACCATTGCCAGTCTCAATTTAATGAATGGGCATTTGCGGTGGCAGGCCCAAAAGCGTGGAACTCTTTGCCCTCCGTCATAAGAAACAGTGCGTCAGAGACTTTATTTAAGAAGAAACTAAAAACGCACCTTTTCAAAAAGTCGTTTCCTTAAGTGAAAATAAAAATTTTTAATCTTAAAAAAAAGAAAATAATTGTAGAACTGTAAACAGTTGATGTGTAAAGCGCCCTTGAGGTGAAAGTTTTTACAAAAATGGCGCTATACAAATTATCCATCATCATTATTCATCAAGCTGCGTGTGCATAATCTCAACCATGTCAGAAATACAAGCATAAAAATTTTTTATAGAAATTTTATATTAAATACGCGATTATTTCGATTATTGAAATATTTTATTGATTCCAAATTATATATTGAATACAAACAAATATTTTTTATCAGATGATTTAGGGCCTGAAGCGAAGATATATAATAATAATGGGGCAATTTCGGAAATATTATTTATTTCAAAATACGTAAACTTTGACTTACCACGATTTTCTAAAAATCTCATATAAACGTATTTTCTGTAACGGTACACACGATGTACACGCACAAGAGAAAATTTGTTGATTTTTAAATGCGGTAATTGAAAATTGAAACTGAAGAATATTCATCGTTCAATTTTTGTCAGATTCTGAAAATGATTTCTACGGTCATGAATATCTTCTATGGTCATGAAGTGTGGGAATAAATTACAGATAGTTTTTACATATCTATGGTTGACAAATGCGTAAGAGTGCGAAAGAGTTTAAATGGAGTTTCGCAGTAACAATCTTGTATTAAATATAATAATATATATATATATATATATATATAATAATGTAATAACATATATACGTGTCTAGAATACACGCTATTGTTACCACGATATCTGGTATTATTTCGACGATAATAGATCATTATTGTAAAGAGATATTACATTATATCAACCGATTCGGCAAACCGTGACTGAATTTAACAACCGGTTCGCGCAAACCGGTTTTTTTTCACTTGACGTCACTGCCTAGATTTAACCTTATTTGTTCTTCTAAAGTTTTAATAAACGCGCGTTTTGTAGTTTGCATGTTGCACACTAGCTTTCTGCTTCTGACCAGTGTCAACATCTGCATATTATTGCATTTTAATGCAGTGTGCAAATTGAAGCTCGTAAAACTTTCTAATGCTCCTCAAAGCGAAAAACAGCATTATTTATGTACCGTATTAAAACAATTAGCGGACGATTTTCTTCGACGAAGAAAATATTTAACTTTTTAAGTAAGAAATTAATAGAATTCAAATGCATCCGACAATCTATAATTAAAAACGATCTATGCGGACAGTATGCGCGATTATTGAACCTAAAACATAATATTTAAAAGAGTCCGCCTTTTTGATTTATATTGCTAAATTTGAATACATTATAAATGTCAATATTAATGGTAAAAGCTATAACGTGTAACCATAAAAGAATTGACACTTATGTCTCTTTTTAACACTTCATACATCTGCGCAATTTGTAATTTTGCAGATGAATGATTTATTTTGTTTAAGGACCTCTTCTTACTTTACTTTTACGAACTCACCATCCATCCCTCAACATCACAGTTGTGGTCCAGTCTGCCAGGCTCTCGTCCGTCTTGACCTCTCTTGATCTTTGGTTTTACCCTTGAAATTCTACGCTACGGTGAATCAGCACAACGTTGTAAAGTTTTATAATTATTATTTATACGACACAGTGAACACTGACTCACTGACTGAACTAAGGAAGAGACTGGGGTGTGCTATCTGATGCCATCAACATAATTCGACGGCCGCTCGCTTGGCGCTAGACGTAGAAGACGCGACACATTTTCATGTCAGTCACATGTCAGTCTCTTCCCTGCTGACGACGATGGGACGTATAGATTTGATGGTTCTTTAGGCGTACGATAACGGTCGCAAATGTGAACGTAGAATAACTTCAGAATAGATGTTTAAGAGATTTTCGATTCGAGACAATATCTAAGATACGGATTTTGCTCCCATGAGATGTTTTGGAGACAACTGTCGACTTTCGCACGCACCGTGTCTCAGAGCCTTACTTCACGCTCGTATGTCAAATGTCATTGTCCTCATGTTTGTCATTTTTTTGATTTTAAATCTCCCCAGTAGTAGTTTTTCTTCTTTTAAATAGGCAATCCACCCTTCACGAGTGATTTGTGTCATTAATCAAGTTGAAACTTAATTTTATAGAAACAAGTACAATAATATTATAGAATAGGAAATATTATATTACAAGTCAATACCATTGTCGTTCAAAAAAATTACCATTATATAAATTAAATGTGGCGAGTTTTTTAAATTTTTTTATTTGAGTGGAGACGGTTGTAATTTAAGGATTATGTTTAATGACTTCTATCCAATTTTTAGAATTGATAGTTGTGATTGTTATAGATATTGACGTTTATGCGCATGTATCGAATCTCACTGTCAGAACGCATGCCTTGTACACGGTTTGAGTTTAATCTTATCGCGTGTACACGGTATTGAGATGTATTTCAACTAAATCTCTGAGATTGTCTCCTTCCGTGGACGCGGACATTTAAATATAGATTTTTATTTCAACGATTTGATTCGATTTGAAATTGCTTAGTTTTGAAAATCACACTACGTTAAACATACTCGAGAGTGATCTAACATTGCGAATAAAAAAAAAAACTTATAGATGTACATATATATCTGCTGGGTTTAAATCTGGGCCGTTCGGTGGCCACATTGCCTGGCTTGATGAAATTAACATTCTCACGACGAAGAAAGTTGATTGTACTTATGGCTATGTGAGATAGAGCTCTGTCCTGCTTTAATGTCCACTTATGCTGTAATGTCTAGCTATACTCCGAGCTTTGTTTTGAAACTCTTTGATCATTTTCCTAGCACCCCGAACGTCGTCTGCAGTGATTTTTGTCATTCATTGGGCAACAATTAAAAAAAAAAAAAACAGATATAAACAATGGGAAAATTAATAATCAAATATGACGACCGGAAATTATCGAAATAAAACGTAATATATATAAATTGGTGAGTAAGTAAGTTAGTAAATTATTTAACCTAATTTTGATGTAATTATATCACATTTTACGAAATGTTCTCACTTTTTTATTACACCCACCCTGTATATAATAATTTAACATATTCGGAAATACTTTGTTATCACATTTTATTATTATTAATCTGTATACAATAAAAAAACACATGATTACAGCTACCGCAGGTTAATTATGCGCATTTCATAATTGCCCACAACAGTTTCAGATTACGTCGTGGACACAGCTGGGTTACAAGTAATTATGTATTTATGCGCGGTATATATAATTTCATTTGTATAATTTCCATCCGTCGTACATTATGCACGCGCCACCTTAGATATAAATAAATGAGACCTGCCTTGATTGACAAATGTTGCCGACTCCACACATCACTCAAGACAGACCATTGTGTTTTTTTAAATACGATATTTAATTACCCTCTCGATAGATGCCATGTTAAAAATATTTAAAAAAAAAATTGTTTCAGAATATATTTTTCTTGGTAGTTAAAATATCTAGTTAAATAAATGTGGCAGAGAATCCAACCGGATATGAATGAGATGTGAAAATAGACGTTTTACAAATATCTTAGGCACTTTATTAATAAGCGCTTGTTACAAGTTCATCGGGTGCAAAATATTATTAAAATAAAATTCGATATTGGTAATAAAATTTGATGGATAAAAATTAATGTACATAATG
Source organism: Eubasilissa regina (assembly GCA_022840565.1). Lineage (NCBI taxonomy): Eukaryota > Metazoa > Arthropoda > Insecta > Trichoptera > Phryganeidae > Eubasilissa > Eubasilissa regina. Next base: position 29,050,022 of record JAINEB010000011.1, read on the forward strand.
AGACTATCGCTGCAATAACGCTGTATATCGTTTTTCGGCAGATTTGAGTTATGAATGTTACACGCAACAACACTGTATGACATTCAAGATGACCGACGGTTCGTATATCTACAGACATTTGTATAAAACGATGTAAAGCAATGTATTCAATTCTAATAAAAAAATCTGCATATTATACTTTTACGACAATTTGACAATACAGGTGTCGATCCCGGTACCGGTAAAGGTGAAAATAAAACTAAAATACGTTAAAATGATACGAATTCTTTTGACACGCTATTTATATTGCAGCGTTCGTGACAAATTTTCAATTCATATGTTAAAACATTTACAAAAATATAATAAAAAAATTCTGTGTGATTTTTCTCTCGATTGCTATTTATAAATTGTTAACTAGGTGATTTGTCAGTTGTGTCTTCTTTATAAATTACCAACCAGATAATTTATTATTTATAAATTATCAACTAGATAATTTCTCACTGGCGCATTATTCATAAATTACAAACTAGGTGATATGTTATATGTGTGTCACTTGTGAAAGGGAAATTTTTCTACGTTTTCAAAAGTGGAATTACCACATTTATAATGATGAGATGTGCGTCACAGCCTAGAATAGATTGTCAGTAGGCTTACTTTAGACGATTCTTAGAAAACGCTTTTGTTCTTTGTCTGTCGCACAGCTTCAGAAATCTTACTTACAAGATCAATTCTCCGAAAATCACTCGCCTTGTGCGGTTTACGAGATCGTTTCTCCGAAATTTTATTGCATTGTGTGAAATTAGATATTTATTAAATTACATATGATATTACAAAATTTGTTAAATCTTTCTTGGAGACTAGCATAGTCCTTTATATTCCACTCTGGAAGGAACCGTGAATAATCACGAGGAATCCAGAAATTTTATGTAATCAGCGCCGTTGGAAACACATGAGAGTTTCGAAACCCGCAGACGGTTCGACATGTCAGCCATATCTTGACAATATTTGTGCAAGAGAAAATGCGACTGCAGCGAGGTACTCACTAGGGATTGCATTCGAATTTTCGAGCATTCCAAAATTAGTTCTCATAAATATAATTTAAAATTTCGAAAGTTTTATAGCGAATTATAAATATATAAAAATAAAATATTATTATAATCACAGACTAAAGGGTACACAATGAGAGTAATTGTAGAATAATAGGAATGTTCCAAACGATGGTTCTTAAAAAGCGATGTAGAGAGATAACGCCTCCATAAAAGGAACCGATGCACTCTGCCGGCACTTAAACAGACAAAAGACAAAAATTAGCGGCAGTATTAAAGATGTGTCCGAAAACTGGCGGATCAGTATTGAGATTTGTTTTGTCGAGTGCGGTAGTGCGGTGTGTTTTTAGTTATTCTGCCTTGGTTTTCTGTTAAATTATTGATATTATTTAACAAGGTAAATTGAAGCAGTTTTAACTGATTACCGTTATTTGATTTGTACAGTAAAACCCCGATTATTCGGACTAATTGAGACCATGGGTAGTCCGAATAATATAATGTATAAACATGGGACTTCTTATATTCTTATCGTTAGCGAATGACAACAGTGCATATGAACTGACGTATAGTATACCTTCCAATAAAATTAATCCTCAAGAAAAAAAAATTTAGTTCTTAGTTGAAAAAATAATATATTTTTTTATTATTATTATTGACCAAAAAATAATATAAACTTTTTTGAATTTCGATTTTTTTATTTCGTCAATCTCTAGTACTTACCTACTCGACGCTATACAGGAAAAGGTTTGGCCGCGTTCAGCAGGTTGCTGTTGCAAAATAAAATATGATTAAGATCCGAGAAATATGATTAAGAGAAATTGTTGTTCGCACCGCGATTAATTGAATTCTTTGAGAATCTTTATCAAATTGGTAACTCCATGTTTTGTGAAATTTGGCCGTTCGAATGTATTATTTATTGATTGAAATATCATAATTTGGAAGATCACCAACTAATAATGGACGAACTGTATATTATGCGAGCCATCTTAGAATTAATCTAGCAATCCTAATAAACACTAGTGTTGTCTAACGCTACGCTCATATATATATATATATATATATTATTAAGGAAAACACATTCTTATTGTGAAGTTGTAATTATTCAGAACAGACGGTCTGTGATATTTTAAATACTAAATTAATGTATTAATTATAAATATATACATATAAAATCAATTTTGTCGAAAAATATTGTTTTAGCGTCACCGGGATTCGAACCTGGATCTTCATTTCCAATCCGGGGAAGTGCACTACCTTTGTGCTATAACGCCAGTATTTTTCTTGACAAATTTTCGAAACTATATGTTACATTTTTCAAATTAATACACCTGTCGTTCGATTATTTGAAAGCCATCTACATTATTTTTGCAAATCGGTTTACTCAAAGGTATTTGAGATTCTGTAAAAATAATGTAGATGGCTTTCAAATAATGGAACGACAGGTGTATTAATTTGAAAAATGTAACATATAGTATATATATATATATATTGTCAAATTAGTTTTGGGCTTTTTTTGTTGTGTCAAGTGATTTTTTTAAAAATCAATTCAACCGTCTAGGTAGTTTTTAACACAACAGCAGATATTTTAATAATTCATTTTCATTTAAAAAAAGCTAGTCGGAATGTTTCAAGTTTACGATTCAACGCTACCCGATACGGAAACGAATCTCGTTTTACGATCACATGTCAGAGTCGTAAACCCGAACACCGTTCATTTTGGATTCTCTCCACCTCTCTCGCAATAAAACTCTTTTCCGATTTCGGCCCCTCGTCCGGCAATATGTACCGCGTCTCGGTGATCCGCAGACCTCGGGGACGGACCCTTTCGCGCCGGCTGCCGCGAGTGCGCACGCTGGACCGTGACCGGTCCGCCAGTGTTGCCGACCGCACCGAAATTGCATTAAAAATAATTCTCGTCAATTTTCGAGACAATCCACGTTTTGAAATCCTTTTATACTTTCTCAATTTGAAAATTGACAAGTCAGATTGTTTGTAATACCGTACCTCAATCATCAATATTAATTATTTTGTAGATTTTTTTCTAAATTCATCTCGCTTGCAATCGGTTAATTGACGACGGTCAAGCACTCTTTGGAAATTATTTAATTCAAAAAACTTCAATTTAGAGATAGTTTCGCCGACGAATAAGAAAATTATATATATATATATATATATATATAGCTTCGGCTTCGGTAGTGTCATTATGGCTAGGTTTGTGAGGCTTCATTTTATATAAATAATTAGACAAAATACTATGTTTAAATACTATTTATTGATTATTCTATATGTTTACTCGATACCTATGGGTAAGGACGACATTAAAAAAAAACGGGGGTCTACAAATTAATTTGCAATTGTAATTATATAGGTAAAACTAGCAGAAATTTTGATACAACAATTAAGGAGCACTCGAGATGCTTAAATAACAAGTACTATTCAGAATTTTCCAATCACCTTTTGGAAACAAACCATTATTTTGACATTAACAAGGTGCACTAGGTAAATTTGAAATTTTAGAAATAAAAAGTGTTAATAGCAAGCTAAATATCTTTGTAAATAGTCACCTTTTAAATTTATTTTCATTTAATTCTTACTTATTCACCACTTTATAGTTTTGTTTTTATCTATGCTTGTATTTTTTAATTTCAGTACACATTGTTTCCTGAAGAAGATACCACAGTTATCAAAAACACGTAGAAATAATCAATAAATAGTGGTTTAAACAAAAGTATTTTGTTTAATTATTAAAATAATGTATAGATAGTTATTATTGGATACTTGTTAAACAGTGTTATGTATTGTCAGGCTATTTACAAATAAAATCAGTACATAAGTACACAACTAGAATGAACGGCACTCTTTTGTTGCAGCTGCGGCACACGGACGGACGCACTCCGTGTAAATGAACATTCACAAAACTCCAGCAACCCTGAGACGACTATAAAAAAAACCCGTAAAAAGATGCTCAACCCGCGAGACGGGCAAAACCCAAAATAACCAGTTTTCCCACTACCAGTAATAACAATAACCGGGACTTGGTTTGTTCAGAAAATAAAACGACAATTTTTAAATCATCATTATATTATTAAAAATATAGATAATATGGGTTTTTGATTATATTAGTGCGATTTTAAATTTTAAAAATGCTATTGATAGATTAATATGTAACGCATTGAGATTTATGCTTTTCAACTTCTTCTTCTTCTTATTTTCTTATCAAAACACTTTTTATAGTTTTATAAAGTATATTGACGATTTTAATTATTTTTTTTATTCCGCAAATTAACAACAGAGTACTGCGTCTCTGCAGGATACGTCTGCTACCGTGCGATAGCCGGTGCGGGCATGCTAGTCATTATATTAAGCGAAAACAAAAAAATAATTAACGTTACTTCACATCTCTCGGAGGCAGCTTCGCATCCGGAATATATTATAGAATCATAATTTCACACAACATAAAAAAGATGCTGCCTTCGTGACGGTGGAAAATTAATATTTCACGCTAATAACGAGACGACGCCAACTGAAAATACAATTCATTGTCATTCAGAGACCATGTGTTCAAAAATCATCAGCATTTGTTGCCGTGTATACGCACAAAAGATGCGATTTGTTCTATGTGAAAACATCCATTCTTGGCTGGAAGTAATACGCTCAACATATTAATGACGCGTCCGCGGATAAAATCTTCATATCGGAATTATCTCCGCGACAGGAGATACTCGTATTTTTGTAAAATCATTCAATGATTCAAACGCAGCTTCGCGCCTCACTTCGTCAGTTTGTTGTTGGTATTTGGTAGTTTTTAGGTAACTTTTGTGCGCACGTGTCGAGTCTCGCTGTCAAATCGAACGCTGTGCGCGCGGGTCGTGTTAGTTAGTCTCAATTGATAATCTCCGAGTTTATATTCGATTCACAACATCAATATTATACGTAACAGGTGACGTCAGGCGTGTTGGTTGGCAAAATTAGAAACATAATACAAGAGAAAGAGACGTACATTCAACACCGGACGTAGATCACAAGAAGAAGATTAAAAAGTGAAAAGGCACTATAATTCTTTCAAATTTATTTTCGTGGCGTATCCGTTCATTTGTTCATTGAGGCCCGGAAAAGCTCTACAATAGACTGACTAAACCATTGTCTTAGGTTCTATAGTCACGATGTTCTCCTTTTTCCAAGGCTCCGACTTCCAGGAATCTTTCTCTACATTATGAAGTGCAAAATGTTGAAATTTTAGGATTTTAATTGATCGAATAACGAAGCCTCATTATATTTAGGGAACCTTAAATGACTGGGTCTTCGAAAATATAAACTTAAAAACGTAAACTTTCCAAGGTCCAGAGTTGAGATGTTCGTCTGAGTACCCCTCCCCCGCCTTTCGAAGATTTTTTCTTTACATATATGAAAATAAAACCCTTGTTTTTTTATTCTACTCGTTTAATTTATTTGAGACGCGTTACGCCTTGCAAGAGCATTATCAATCTAACAAATGTCTCTCTTGCCATATTGTCTTCTTAGATTGTAAAATTATATAGCTGTCCTTTCCTACAAATTACCCTTGACATTAAAATACCATTTGTGTCGAAACTGAATGGTTACTTAGGATACTTAGAAGCATTCAGAATATATGGAAATCCTCAGAATTCTAATGAATAATGTTGTCCTTTTTCATCTCATGTAAACAAATTGTATTGCTATCCCCTATTATAGTTATAAATACAAATTGTTGAATTAAAATTGTTATTAGCAATATTTGAATATGTCCAAGAACACACAATTAGTGGATTTTTACCCACAAAAGCACTGTTATTAAACAAATCATATCTTAGAGATTTAGCTGACATAAATCATATCTTAGATCTAGAGAGAGCTATTTAAAAAAATTATATTTAATGGAAAATATATGGAAGTATAGGGTAATTGATAATTGAGGGGTTAGAATTGGTGTACGTTATATATATATATATATATATATACTTAAGCCAGCCGAAGACAGGTCGTAATACCTTTGTCTATGAGATATCTGATATTTGATTAAAATGGTTGGGTTAACAATGCCCTTGCAAGGCGAAACTCGTCTCGAGTAAATTAAAGGAGTAGAATAAAAAAACAAAGGTTTTATTTTCATTATTAGGAGAACACATTCTTATTGTGAAGTTGTAATTATTCAGAAAATATCGTCGCTGTAGCGTAGTTGGATAATACACCTTCCCCGGTTTGGAAAGAGATCCTGGTTCGTATACCGGTGGCGCAACAACAATATTTTTCGATAAAATTGATTTTATATGTAAGTATATCTTTCTAATTAATATATTTAATTAGTATTTAAAGTATTATTTTCATATATGTGATTATGGAGTTCTACAAACTTGTAAAAATCCTGTCTTCAGTTGAAAAAGAAAAGAAAAAATTCTAATTATACACATCGAGGGTTGAATTCTCCGCTGCAATTTTGCAGCGGGAGCAGAAATAAAATAAATGACTCTGTAATAACACCTGCACGAAGAACACGTCGGTGTGTGTACCGGAATGCTAATTGGGGGTCTTGCCGCTGAATGTTGGACAGACGATGAATGTTCCTGGCATGAACAAAAAGGTCATGGAGAAGGTGCAAAGTTTGAGGAATTGGTGTCGGTGCTTATGAGTCAAAATGTGGTCGAGATATCGAATTAATATATGTGTGAGGGTCAATTAATTACACCGGGCGCTCTCCTGTTCGTTTGACTACATAACGAGTCGTGTGCGTGATGAAAAATATGAACAACAAAGACTACGCACAGTTGTCATGCGTATATTGGGACTTGAGCATAGAGGAACAGGAGGCGGAGGTGATGAAAAATATGAACAATAAAGACTACGTACAGTTATCACGAGTATATTAGGACTTAAGCACAGAGGAGCAGGAGGCGGCTGCGGCGCGTTGTATTGATGCCTGTTTTTGGGTCGGTATCGGCATGTAAAAGGCAAAATTAGGCACTCAAAAGAGTTATAAAGGAGAACACATTCTTATTGTGAAGTTGTAATTATGATATTTTAAATACTAAATTAATGTATTAATTAATATATTAATTTAGTACTCAAAAGAGTGCCTAATTTAGAATAATTAGAAATTAGGCACTCAAGAGAGAGACTTGCAAGGTGCGTTCAGGGGCTTCAACGAGGGCTCGCTGGGTGGAGGCGATTCGACCACAGGCAAGGTGGGAAAAGGATAGCTCGACATATTAATGCAATTTAGCGAGGCGATGGTATTATCAGTCTGGCTGGAGGATACTAGCAGAGGCGTGTGCTGCGAAATTACGGGAAACAAATATAAATTAAATAATTTATATGTTATAAACGGACTGTATGGCCGCGTAACTATGCACTTGACAGTCATTTAATTAAATCCGTCCAGTACCGTCAGAAATGCACACAACAATACGTCGCGCCACAACCAGTCCGAGAAAACACAAGTACCGATCATTTTTCTTCTGGCCTCCAGTGAACTTTAATTTATAATTTAACCAACAGTGTAAATTCAATTGTGCTTTATTTGACAATAAATGCAACCTTTTGTATGTGTTGTTTCATTACAATCAACCATCGTATACACATTTCACATACACGCGTGAAAATTCGAGAAGAATAGGGGCCTGGATTCTCACCTAAAACTATCATTTTGATACAACATAACCTAAAACATCAGTTGCTCCAGCCGAGTGACTCACACAAAAATGCAATCCCTATTGGTGACCCTTTTGAGTCTATGTTAACTAATAAAACTACCCCCTATAAATCTATAATTGCTTAGTTACAAAAACTACCGCGACTGTAGCCGTAGCGCTGTAGTTGTCGAACGATGTTTTTTGTTCTATTAAAATCTTCTGTTTTTAAACTATTGTTCTACTCAAGCCATACAATTGGCTATCTACTGAATTAAAAATTCTTTTCGGCTGATCCGTTTTGTAAGGAATCCTTACTTATGCTAATACTTAATTATGAAAAACCTTTGAAAGGTGGTTTACAGCTGCGTGCAAATCATTGAAGTATCCACATCCTCTTTTACTAATTGGCGAATTTTACTATCTTACTGTTCTTAATGTACGAGATGCATGTTGGATTTGTCTTTGATTTGGGAAAAAGAAAAAGCAAACTGGCAGAACTATTTCCTACGTTAACCTTCAATAAAAATAAAAATTTGCTTTACTTATTACGTGAAGGAATTTCAAACAGTAAAAGAATTACTTTACAAAATTTTTTTATACGAGTATTGAGTAGGTACGTTAAAATTTAACGTACCTACTCAAAAATTACAAATAAAATTTTTTGATATCAATAAAAATAACAGTCACGGTACAATGTGACAAATGAGGAAAGTAAACAAGATAATAAAAACTACCGCATAAGTACAGAAGTGCGTGGGCTCCAAGGTCAATGAAGTCTAATCACGCGAGTGTCCTCGGCGTTACGTAACGAATATATTACATGTTCGAATGGAAAAAATTTGATTTTAAATTGAGCCAGCATGACTGAGACAATATATTCCTGTTAGCGCACAGATCGGTAAATTAATGCACATGAAGTAAAGTGGATATATTAAACAGGTGTACACATTTTTAATTTTTTTTTTGTATATATACATTTTAACATTTATTTCTTTTTTATGAGAGTAAGACTCATGTATGGAGAAAGAGTATATAGCAGAGTTAATATTTTAGTTAGTCTGTACACATATTTTTTTTTACTTCAGATACAAATTTACGATATTCCGTAATTTTTCTAATTGTGATGGGAAGAGTGTTAAAAAATTTGATACCTTGATATATATATATATTAATTTTGAGTTGGGGTATATTTTAGTTTTGGGATATTTTTTTTGTATATGTTTACTATTTTTAGTACTTTAAAATCTGTGAAAAGTTGTATCCTTTGATAGTATTTTTTTTTTTTTAGAATAATATTTATTATAATTTTGTGAGTGTAATTTTCTAATTGTGACATAGTTTGTGGAAACATATATCGGATAGTTTTATGACGCATTTTTTATATTAATGCATACTATATTGTCAGCGTTTAAATTTGAATACATAAGTGGTACCAAGGCGACAGCAAAATGAAAATATTGAAACAAGGAATTTCCTTTAATTCATGTCTATTTATTTAGTAGTCTACGGGTTAGCGTTAACGTATGATATCTCGTTGTAAAGTAATAATAGTATGAAATAAGATTAGTGATTGGCCAGGGACAAATACGTTTATTGTTCATCGTTAACTATTTTTTAAAGTTCGATTCATTAGATTCGCGATTTTTTAATTTTTTCCAAAAAGATTAGTAGACTATTTTCGCGTCTCTTGTCACACAGAGTAATGAAATTTAATTTTTAATTTAACTAGCACGAGCTTAATAATATCATCACTGTAATGTATATAAATTATGAAATTTAATATTCGCTTTGGGTATTTACCGACCGCACAAACACATGTCCGTCGTGGGTGTATTTAATTCACGAACACAGGTGACTAATACATATACAGGGTGGTCCAAAAAAAGTGAGAACATTTCGTAAAATGTGAAATAATTACATCGAAATTAGTTTAACTATATCAACAATAGCTTCAATAGTTTACTAATTTACTTACTTACCTATTTACCTATATTATGTTTTATTTCGAAAATTTCCGGTCGCTATCTGTGATTACTAATTTTACCATTGTTTATATTTGGTTTTTTTAAATTGTTTCAAAATCACTGCAGAAGACCGTGTTGTCATCAAAAATTTGCGAATTGAAAAACGTCGGGGTGCTAGGAAAATGTTTAAATAGTTTCAAAACAAAGCCTCGAGTATAGCTAGACATTACAGCAGAACGGAGCTCCATCTCACACAGCCAGAAATACAATCAACTTTCTTCTTCGTGAGAATGTTAATTTCATCGAGCCAGGCATGTGGCCACCGAGCAGGCCAGATTTAATGATGCAGTATGGGGTGTTTTGATGATTTCTGATTAGCTAAATATTGTTAACATTACATTAACAATAATACTTAATTATATTATGTTTTGAAATAACTCATGTGTTACGAGATGTTCACACTTTTTTCGGGTCATCCTGTATATTTGAAAACACGTTTCTGCCAGCGTCTTTGCTGATAGTAAATCATTAAAAATTCTCCGCGCGCGCTTCTCGGTAATGCGGCATCACTTAAGGCCGCATCAATAAACTTATCCATTCTCTTCGGAGAGGTGGGAGCTTAAGAAAAAAAAACGAATATGCTAATTCGCGCCGCCCGCGCCGCCGCGCGCAGAGCCACAGACGATCGCGCTGCGCGGGAAATCCCCGCGGTGACAGCTGTCAGCCGAGTCCGCCATCTTTCAATATGGCTGCCCCACTCGGACTGTCACTGGAGACCGGCACAATTTACCACCCATTCGGCGAACTTGCGGGAGAATAAATTACCCGTGGAATGGTACAGACAGCTGGAGTTGGCCGACGAGCCAGTCGTCTCAATGCGGATAGACTGGCGATATTTTCAGTGGCGTAATTAAGTTACAAACCTTTGTAGGACCACAATTACTGGGTTTTATCCGCAGAGGGATTATTATCATCAAGATTTATTATACATGTCTCAAAGAGACGAACCTGTTATTTACATGGGAAGGTAAGTCATCGGCTGGCTTAAGTGATCAGTTTACACAATATAACGTTCACCAATTCAACCCATGCTAGACTGCCACACCTATCGAATTTTTGGATGTTGAATATATGTTATCATTCGATTATTTTTTACAAACTGCGCTGTCGCCATCTATGGTTGAAAGTTTGATATTATTTGATGGGCCACTATAAGCCGCTACGCGGCTACAATAGCCACCCGCAGGTCCTAGCAGCAATGTTGCTTTCGCCGATTGCTTTTCTGTTAGTGCATTCTATATTGCTATCCCTAGAATTGTACAAACGTGAAAAATACGAACAAAACGTTAATGTCACACGTGACAGTGACGTAGATAAGAAAATAAACTATAGAGTGCGACGCAATAATACCATGAGACATAGATGAGATGACATGTGTCTCACAGACCTGGCAGCTTAAGCAAGTACTTTACAGCTTACCGTAGCACATGACACTAACGAAGTAGCCAAGGCCGCCACATCCAGAAAGTCATAGATATAGACAGGGAAGTGTAATATATGTATTGATGATGATGATGATGCTGATGAAAAATCTTCAATTCTGACACGTCCAAGTTATTAGTCATCACATCAAATAAACTAATTAATAGTGTTATTGTATTTTAGATCGACATGAGCGTGAGAAAAATCTAAGGGAAATTCACAGTCCAACTATTTTGAATTGTTGCAAATAAACTTCGACAGCCGGATAAGCATTAAACGCGAAGAAATGATGTAATAATGATATTTTTTAAATGTGAAATTACTCAATTCTGTAAAGTGACCTGCAGAATTAAAACTCGTACCATCACCGACGATCATCGCACCGAGCTTGTTCATTTGTGTAAACATTCGTTAAACAAGATTGGGTGAATTAATTTAAAACCATTTGCCCGCTGATTATTTTGTGTATCTTTATCATGTAATGCATCAAAATAAATAATTATTTAATTTAAAAGAATGACGGCCGTGTCTTATATCTTCATTAATCTTTTATCTGACGATTGAATCTCTTTTTAGCGAGATTCGATGCGACACCCTTTGTAACGCTGTTCGAAAGATCAACGTGGTTATCCTGCACGCATGGCAGATGTATTATCTTGTGTGAAAACATTCTTATCTTAGATAAAGCTTAAATAATAAAAAAATACAGCTCGATAAATATTTCACAAATTAACACAATTGTTTTTTTATCTTCTGTAGGGTGGGATATAAGTTTTTGCACTTTTAAGTGCGTTTTCACATTAAATGACAAAAAAAATATGGTGCAACCTATATAACATACACATATAGGCATTAATATGCACTCGCAACTAAAATGGTCTGGTCCCTACCGTGACATTAGCGGGGTACTACAGGGTGAATATTATGTTTCAGGCCGATGTTGTTTTTAAATAACTAATAAACAAAACATAATTTTTTAATTTAATTTTTATTTATAGATTATTGGCTTATTACAATTATGTATGAAATATGATATTGACATACTTCATTTTGAATATTGTCCTGTAGCATCGGAATTGTTGTTGGCTTATTGGCGTAGACCTTTCCTTTCAAGTACCCCCACAGAAAATAGAATATTATACGGCCGGAAAAAAATTCTGGTAAAATTTAAAGGGTAATAAATAATAAAAATTGACTAGTTTTATTGAGTGTTTGAGCATTTTGTATATATCATTTATATGAACAGGATTACTCAGTTGAATGTGAATGTTCTCCACGTGCGGTGCATGACCTGAACATATGTTTGGAGGCTCTTTAGAGATTGCATACGAAATTTGTTCTCATAAATATAATTTAGAATTCCGAAAATTTCATAGCGAATTCCGAATTATAAATATAATATATAAAAATTAAATATTGTAAAGGACTAACGGCTACACATTAAGTAATCGCAGAACAATATGAGTGTGTGGGTGTTCCGAAGTGATCGTCGCTAGAAAGCAATGTAGAGAGATAGCATTTTCATGAAAGAAAGCGATGTACTTGGCCGGCACTTAAACAGACAAGATGGCGGCTGCGTTAAAGAGATGTCCGAAAACTGTCGGATCAGTGTTGAGATTTATTTTGTCGAGTGCGGTGTGTATTCAGTTATTCTGCCTTGGTGTTCTGTTAAATTATTAATATTTTTTAACAAGGTATATTGGAACAGTTTTACTTTATTACTATTATTACGATTATCCGAAGAAGTTGAGACCATGGGTAGTACGGAGCATCCATGTCATTAGCAAATGACCACAATGCAAAATTAATTCTTAAGAAAAATAGTTTATTTTTAATTTTTAAATTATTAAATTTTTTTTTTATGTTATAAACAATAATGAGTTTTATTATCTTAAATAAGCTGTTTTCAATTATCAGTATTGACCAAAAAATAATATATAAGTTTTCGAAATTCGACCGAATTTTTTAATTTAGTCAAAATTTGCAATCCGTGTAGTGTGTCAGCAGTTACTAGATCAAAAATTCCTTTAAAGAACTCTACTGTCACTGTCAATTGTGGACGGTATCAACAAAGGTGTCGTCAACAGTGAGCTCTGGTGCCTCCAGCAGGACGTCACCGCGGCACCGTTAACGAGCTTTGGAATGCAATCGAAATTTCAACTGGCCACCGATGCCAAGTGTCGTACCAATTATTAAGATTTGTATACTTTGAATGAGTATGTAATAATACTGTCTACAATATCCAATTTTTGTTGACAGCCATGCCGCATGATAGAGTAAAAATACCAACATGGCGGCGAATGAGTAGAATTTGCGAGAGGGACAGGAATAGAAAACGGGGAGTCTGAAGGACCAACCAGAACCAGAAAGAAACACGACCCACCTGAGATATGCTAATTTAGATTTACACTTGTAGATAGGAAGAACTGCTCTTTTCAAAGCTGGTAGTGATATTAATTAATAAATTGTGTATGTAGTACAAAGTCAATATAAAAAGCTTAATTTAAAATCAAAATAAATTGCAAGATACTAATAATTTTATATCTTAGGAACATATTGTTTAGAGTTTATTTTTATTCTATCAAACAAAAGCATCATATTGTTCAGAATAACCATGTCTTAATTAATCGATAAGTGATATTGATTACATAGTGGGTACAACCGCAATTTTTTAACGCATTGGTCACATCGATTACTGTAATCAAATACATTTCTCAGTTTATTTATAAATATATAATATTTTATAATACAATCTAATTGATAACGCAGCTGGCGCGTGCAGTCTGTACAATTAGATAAGTCTAAATTCCTCAGAACTTTATTAAAATTAATTATTCATCTGATAACATTCAAATTCTGATCTATCGAAAAAATATATTATTTTGAACAAGTAATACATATCTCACAGAGACGAAGCTATTTTTTATTAGTGGAAAAATATGGAAGTATGGGTAATTACAGGGCTTACGACATAATTTGTTTTTTTACATGTGAATATTGAAGGAGATAAAATACCAATTTCGTTCTTAATACATAATAAAATAATGCTTTTGTTCATTTGGGCAGTGGGTCGTAATTTTTTAAGTACGCCACTGATTTTTATGTGATTTCATGTATTGTCTTTTGTGATGTTGTACAGACCTGACTACGAGGTTCAAAACCTGATTCATTTTATTGTAAATTGCATTTGAATATTATATATATTGAATATTTTCTATTCGCTGCTGGATGAACGCCTCCCTCCCACCCCTTTTCTCTGTTTATTCGCTGCTACAGAATCCGAATTTTACAACTGAAATATTTAATTAATCTGCGAGCAGAAACATAAAGTTAGTACCGCCCAAAAATTGAGTCTACAAACAACATTTGGACAGTATTAAATCTACTTTACACTTTTACGACTTTTGCTTAACATAGATACGCCCAACTTGATCGGATAGACCGTTCTAAATAGGTGAGAAAAGATTTCTAAATGACCCGCTACATTAATATATTCTCAAACTGTTGCAACGATAGCGATTCATAGAATCATAGAGAATCGCCGAACACATTTTGCATCACGCGCAAGAGAAAGCAATCGTTGCTGAGGCAACCGATCAACATTAGAGAAGTCTAAGAATAGTTGACCAGATATTATTGTCCATGGTCATAAACTTGAAATCGATAATGTCATATACAGCACTAGCGCCGCGCAAATAGAACAATCGCGAAATCCAGTTAATCCAGTTTGAACCGAGTATATTTTAAAACTTTCAACATTGAGAAATGAGGTTCATAATATATATTGCAGTTTAGAAATGTTAATTTGTATCGCAGCGAGGAATTTTGCGATATAGTCGTGGAAAAAAACCCGATTAATATGAAAACAAACTACCCTGTAGGCACGGTTGTGTGTACGTTTTTTTATTATATTGCAATACAGTTTAAATAAATCATAAACATAGAAGAAAATTGAGGATATTTGCAAAGTCAGCAAGATCCATTACTATTTTTTCAAATATAAATTAAATGTATTAATTAGAAAGATGTACATATAAAATTAATTTTATCGGAAAATATTGTTGTCGCTGCCGGGATTTGAACCTGGATCTCTTCCGATCAGGGGTACGTGCATTAACCGATATGCTACACCAACACAGTGCTTTGACGATAAATTTTCTAACTTGTTACATTTTTCAAATTAATACATCTATCATTCCATTATTTGTACTGTTTGTTACTGAGCAACAAAAGACGGTGACAGATGAAATATTATTTTCAGAGACTGATGAACGAATGGAAGACGTTCCTAGGTCCTCGATCCACGAAATGAGGTGCAAAGTTTTGTGGAAAAATATCACCTTATAAATCTGTTTAATGATAATGTCATGTCTCATTTCCGCAACATTATAGAAAGACAGAAACCTTATGAACTTCAAGCAGCCGATGTTTTCATGGAAGCAGAGTCCTCTTCCAAACAATAACACTTTACTACAAATTTTGCAAGATAAGTTCAAATAATGTTTATTTTTACGTTTATTATTTTCGTTTTATTACTTCTAATTATTTTTAAGTTAAAACCATGAATTTTTATTGCTTTTATAGGATTACAAGCAAGAAGTAGAAAATAAAGACAATGATTCTTCTGGGAATAATTGTTTCGGTTTACGAACAGCTTTACGGAATGAATTAAGTTCGTAAACCGAGGTTCCACAATAATATGATGTTACTAAATATCAGATCAATTTATTTTAAAATTTGAAAACCGAGTTAGTGTACGAGTCAAATTTGCAACTGGGGTATTAGACCACGCCATGACTAGCTGACATAACTGTGACCGAGGAAAACGTGTCCAACATCTCAATAGGCCCGAGGCACATTTTAACACAACAGCATTTTAATGGCCTTCAGGAAACCTGGTGATTGCCAACAGAACAGCTGTCTTTCTCAGAACACCAGCTTCGGAAGATATCTCCTTACTCGGAGACAGGAGCGACGTGCGATTTGAATACACACCGAGACAATAAACTATTCCAGGCCTTGATCAAGATATACTGACAGCCGTTTGATGTTTCCTCTCTGATGATGTAAACTGAGTTGATATTGCCTCTATTTATGTGAATATCTCTGTAAATATGTTAAATGCAGAGTTCATATTTTAGGTATTCCTTAATAACCATACGCAGCATTAAAAAATATTTTTCCGAAGAACCTGAAGTGAATTTGTCAATACGTGCGGAAGTCGCAGTGCGCGGGGTGCCTGATGCCGATCGTCAATGTAAATGATGGCAGAGCGTGCGCTGGCCGAGTTAGACGTGTCTTATGCGTATTTATGCTGTCATTCGTGATTATTAATTTTTTTTTTCATTTTTAACACTTTTACACAATAATTGATATATATTTCAAAAGTCTACAGCACCGAAACGCGCGTTTTTATTTTAGCACAGTAAGGGAAAGGTTAAGAGTCTGCATCAGCCACTTCAGAGAATTAAGGTCTTTACGAAATGCCGCTCCGTCATCAATGCTTCGTTGTGCTCCTATCTTAGACGGTGGAGTTTGCTGTGTTTTAGGTCAAGGTCAAGGTCAACACATGAACAATTATTTCGATACTTAATATTTTTTGATGTTTAAATATTTTACGCATCCCATAACTATGGTCGTTTCAGAATAAAAATTGTCAAAATAATAAATACACATGTTAACCATGGTGAATACATATTTTATTCAGTACCCATAAACACACATTTTGACGCTTTTTTAGAAATTCACACGTTTGAAAAGTCACAACACTCAGGTGCGAAAATTAAAATAATATGTCATTTCATTCACGGTACCTAACTAAAATTTAGAAATATGAAAATGTCAAAAATTTCTAGTATAACCTTCACAATTTTACAATAATTGTTTTTAAAGTAATAAAAATAAAAATTTATTGCAAAATTTAAATTCTTCCTTCCTTCCCAGTGAACTGTACACGCGACACACAAATACACGCGCGACGTTTGACACGGCGAGTGTGCCGATGTTATTGGTTCCATTCATTATTTTGACGTCAATAAACGGGCTACAAGTTTGTAACCTAACGGTTCTCGGGGCAGCTCCACAAAATCCTGCCGACGATGGACTGTGACTCGTTCGGAAGCAACGGTAAACGAAACCATTACATAGTATGATTCATCAGAGGGACCGAGTCATCAGGTATGCAGTGTGCACGTTAAATCGAACATATATATATATATATATATATATGTTATATATATATCGAAACAATAAGGTATCGTCGAACATTCGTATAAAACTGAGATATTTAGTTTTGAATATTAATTTATTAATTAAGTTCGATTTGTCGCCGCGAGGTGAAATTTTCACAAAAATGTCGCCACAGTAAAACTAATCTCTGATTTCGGACACATTGTGTGATATAACTGTATATTATTATTATTATTATTTGTACTTAAGGACGTTCCCAAAGAGCAGTCGTACTCAATCTTCAAGAAGATTCAAGAAGTATGTAAACTATAAAAAACAGTTGAGGTACAGTGTACTCACATGCGCAGAAGTTCAAAAATCTCTCACTATTCAAATTATAAAAGGAAACGTCAAAACCATTCAAAAGTAGCTCACTTTTAACATTTTTTATAACAAATACAGAAAGATATTTGTTAAATTTTCAATGAATGATTCTCAGTTTTCCAAAACAATGGTAAGAAAATTACTATTGCTTTTCAATGAAACGTGCGCTACAACATCGATCGGGGTATGGTTCGTATGTTAAATACGTTTTTTTTAAATAATTTATTACCGCAAGGATTATTGAAAAATATTTCTACCTATAAAAGACACTCATAAGTATGCGTATTCAAAGTTTCAAAAGGATCGTAAGAAAAGTGATTTTTTTGGGAACGTCCTTAAGGGCGAGCTTTCATTTTTCTAGTTTGAAATTCGAGACACGAATTACATACGCCTTCAAGATGAGGCTAATAGTTATATTCTTATAAATATCAGAGAAATAATTAATGACGTAATTTGTTACGTAAATTATGCAAAACAGACGACAATTTTTCTCGCATTCGATACAAGTGTAAAAGATAACTCGATCAGGAGTCTTTATTCACATGGAATGAAATAAAAATGTCTATTGTCATTCGAATTAATCAATCGAAAATTAAATAATTCATTAGAATACTTAACTCATACACATGAATATGTTTTGAAATCAGATAAAGTACCTACATATATTTAGATGATCTAAATATTCTAAATTTTAAATTATTATGACAACTTCAATTTATTATTTTGTTTAAAACGTCATGTTGCCGTTTTGCTGATACATCTGTCTCACAATTGCATACTATTTATGAAACAATGATATATATATATAACGAAATATTTAATTGCGACTTACAATAAAGATTACCCACAATAAATGTCTTTTTTCAAGAAAATGTTTTCCCTTAAAATCATTAAAAAACATGTAATTTATGAAACTTACTACTAATATTGTAAATAAGTTCATATTGTAGATAAAACATTCGTGAAATAATTCAATAATAAAAGCCCACATTTTCGTAAAAAAAACGCGAAAATTTGCATTATTAAGTGACACCTTAAATCAACAGTTGTTTTCGAAAACATATTGCTAGTGCCACTAAAATATAATTTTCTTTTTCCTTTTTTCTTCTACAACAATTAGAAAATATTTTAAATATGAATTAAATTATATATATATAAAATCAATTTTATCGAAAAATATTGTTGTTGCGCCACCGGGATTCGAACCTAGATCGAGAACATTTCGTAAAATGTAATATAATTACATCAAAATTAATTTGACTATATCAATAATAGCTTCAATAGTTTACTAATTTACTTACTTAACTGTTTACCTATATTACGTTTTATTTCGACAATTTCCGGTCGCGATCTTTGATTATTAATTTTCCCATTGTTTATATTTGTTTTTTTTTTTAAATTGTTGCCTAGAATGACAAAAATCACTGCAGATGACCGTTTTCTGATCAAAAATATGCGAATTGGAATACGTTGGGGTGCTAGGAAAATGATCGAGGAGTTTCAAAGCCTGGAGTATAGTTAGACATTACAGCAGGAGAGAGCTGCATCTCACACAGCCAGAAATACAATCGACTTTCTTCATCGTGAGAATGTTAATTTCATCGAGCCAGGCGTGTGGCCACCGAACAGCCCAGATTTAAACCCACTAGATGATGCAGTATGGGGTGGTTTGATGATTTCTGATTAGCTAAATATTGTATATTAAGAATTATATTATGTTTTGAAATAACTCGTGTGTTACGAGATGTTCTAACTTTTTTTGGTCCACATTTGGTTTTCATATTTGTATGATAGACAAGGGATGAACCTGTCTCCTTTAGTACAGACAGCGAACATCTCTTATATTGTGAAGCTTGTTTAAAATGTATATTATGTACGGAATAAATGAATTATGTAAAAACAAAGATGATAATGATGTTAATCGCTCACAAGAGCCGGAGAGAGAGATCACGTTTGCTTTTGTTTAAGAGTGCAACACGTTCATTGGTCGGTTTTGATTTGAAATATTTGCATTTTACACGTGTTAAATTCATAAACGTGGGTCGTGTTCGTTTCCAGGCATTTTCTCTATTGTAATGTGAAATAATAAAGTATAAAAAACAACGCCGGCATGCAAAGAACACAATCAAAACAGCAATTAACGACGTACAATCATTTTAAACTGTCGATGTGACATAACTCACATCCGCACCCATAAAAGTGTAGGTGCGCGTGCGGAGAACGGTAGTAAACGTTGATTCAAATCGGTCGGTTCAATCTACCATTCAGATAAAATGCAAATGATTTAATCGTCTTCAATAAAACACTACGTATATAAAGCAGTACGCCGCCATTCTGCTCATCGTGTCGCGTTAATACAACAGTATTTAAATATATGAAATAATTTTTAACTGTTTAGATTATAAGACACCCAAATTAATGTCACCTCTACGTAAAATTACAGTATACAAAATTATACAACACAATAAAAATAAACAATCTTTTCTCGGTGAAAATACAAACAAATAATAATATTTTTAAAGAGAACACATTATTAAATGCATCAATTAGAACGATATGGATACAGATAAACACAATTTATTTTAAATACTAAATTAATGTATTAATTATAAATATATACATATAAAATCAATTTTGTCGAAAAATATTGTTTTAGCGTCACCGGGATTCGAACCTTGATCTTCATTTCCAATCCGGGGAAGTGCACTACCTTTGTGCTATAACGCCAGTATTTTTCTTGACAAATTTTCGAAACTATATGTTACATTTTTCAAATTAATACACCTGTCGTTCCATTATTTGAAAGCTATCTACATTATTTTTACAGAATCTCAAATACCTTTGAGTAAACCGATTTGCAGACGCCAGAATTATCAATTCATTTTTATTAAATTTTGGACACGTTGATACAACATATATTATTAAGGAAAACATTTATTTATTTTATTTATTTTTATATGTATATATTTATAATTAATACATTAATTTAGTATTTAAAATATCACAGACCTATGTTCTGAATAATTACAACTTCACAATAAGAATGTGTTTTCCTTAACAATTTATTTTAAATACTAATTAAATGTATTAATTAGAAAGATATACTTATAAAATCAATTCTATCGAAAAATATTGTATTCGATGTAGAAACGATAATAGATGTTTATTGTAGCGTACTCGATTACCTAATAAATATAACTAATTAATCCAAAATTGAGGTTTGTCCGCGTTCACGGATGAAATTTCTCTCTGACCGATATATGAATCATCAAGTTTTGCGCGTGACGCATTCAGAACGCACGTGGACACGCGCCTGGACAATCCGGTACTCCGAAAACCGCGAATTTCAAATCGAGTCAAGACTGTAGTTTATGTTATGTTCAGAGAGATCTACCCCTCAAATTAAGAAGGTTCCATCTGACACTGAGACTGTTTTGACATAATGAGCTCAAAAGTGTTCAACATATATTCATGTATATTTTGTTTTGAGTATGCAAATATGATCAGTTTTAAGGTTACCTATTTTCAGTATTATCAATGATTACTGTGAGATGGAGGAAATTAAAAATAATAAATAAACGTAGTAAATGAACAATAATGATATATAAATTAAAATAAATAACTGATACAGTTGGAACTTCCAGCTCTTGCTATTTCATTTAATTCAGTTAAATAGTATCGGTGTGCATGAAAGAAGTAAAGAATAATAATAATAATATTAATAATGTGTTTATTCCAGCGTGATCAGGTTTTTTTTAATCCGATTCGTCATAGAGATAATACATATTATGTTATACATTAAGGTTATGAAATAAATATAATGCCATGAAAAAGAAAACCAAGAAAATATAAATAAATAAAAAGTTCACACATATATATAAATATAAACAAAATATTAATACTACATATATAAATACTTCAGTCACGGCCATTATTGTATATGTAGCTATTCTGTAGGCGTTGGCATTCTCTGGTCAGGGAACCAGCTTTCCATGAGAGCGCGGCTTGCATCAGTGAGTTGGTGCTGAGTGCTGAGCTCCAGCCGCAGCTTTACGCCCGCAACTGGATGTCTCAGAAGCGGAACGAATCCATGTATACGGTCTTCGGTAAACATTGTAGATGCGCTGCAATAACGCGCCAATCCGAACTGTAATCTGTATGAGTTGTTGTACTGAATTCGGAGATGGTCATACGTCACATGCTTGTATGTATTTCGACCAGAGCTCGCAGATATACATGCTATAATGCATTTAGAACTTTTTTAACGCAGTAACTCAAATTAGTCCAAAATGTTAGTTGGAACCTTGTTATTCTAAACGGTCGAAATGTCCAGCATATCCCACACATCCTGAAGAAAATGGGATATCACAATGGATGGAAGAATTGGGTATTATGGTAACAGAGAATCATATAAATTAATGGGATCATCAAATACTTGGGGGTACTAGAACGAAGGTATATTCGCCAGGCGGGCGGACCCGAGCAGTGTCGACAATTACGCGTGGGAAAAACGAACGTAAAAAAAAATTGCTACAACA
This sequence comes from Eubasilissa regina, assembly GCA_022840565.1. Lineage (NCBI taxonomy): Eukaryota > Metazoa > Arthropoda > Insecta > Trichoptera > Phryganeidae > Eubasilissa > Eubasilissa regina. The sequence goes on from JAINEB010000011.1 coordinate 29,072,230, forward strand.
AAAAGTGAACATAATCCTAACTTTTGCTTTGTTCAATATTTTTTTGGGCAGTTTACTGGCAATCCACCAAACAACATCAATCAGCCATCATTAGCATTTGTGTGCCGGCTCCGAGTCCTGACTACAGTCGCGTGGATGGTGAACAAGCCAGATGGACGATATTAGCTGATGCGTTTCCACATGTAAACAGCGATACACATATTTAATGTACCGATCTTCACCGGCGGACCTTGAGGCGTGGACACGCACATTTACTCATCTGAGCTGTGGCGAGATGTGGGAAAATTATTAAAAACATATTTGTTGTAAATATTAGATCATTATATACACGTACAGGGTGTTCTAAAAAACACATGGAAAACGTGTAATAGTCACTAGCCATAATAAATATAATCACCTTCCCCTTCAGGGTCGAATTTATAGCGCAGAGGACATTTTGGAGAACCCTTGTCTCGAAGCAAAATGATAATGACACAACTATGATCTATGAACAGAGACTCAGACAGACCTGAAGCCAGAGCTCCCGAACCATGAAAAGACTGATAGTATACCAAGTCACGAATACCAGGCGAGCACAATCGGATCTGAGAGCGGACCCAGCGCTTACCCAGAACCGACGCAATAAGCTCAAGGTTCATATCTCGGCCCTACTCATTCGCCTCCTGGTTGGCATTTTTTAACGTTACGATAATGCCTCGCATATTGACAAGGCGATACCGCACAGCTGCTAGATAAGATAATATAAAATAATACAATAATTCAATTAACAAGGCCGGGGAGCAGAGGGGAAATGAAGAGGCACTCTCTTATAGAAAATAAAAACATATAGGGGACTCATCCTCCACGCACCACTGCCGGCAGATTTAACCCACAAGAACAGTATAGAACAGATCATATTTGGACACAAGGTAGAAAATAAAACAAAACACTAATGATGAAGTTACTCAGCAGCAGCAGTTCGTCGGAGGGCCTCCCATCTGGAGATCCACACGAGAACAGTGATTCTAGAACTTACTGCTCAGGCACGCGCAATTGCAAATTGCGCAGCTTTACATCCGCCATTAATTCCCCACCGCTTTCTTGTGAATCTAAATATCTAGCAATGCCGGGAACGGACCCCAAGTAACAATCCATAAAAATAGTCTAAATGCACGCGAAAGACCTCTGATATTGATGGCAATATTTTTCACTTCCTCCGTAAATCTAATCCGGGCGTGCCTTCGAAATACATATAGATGGAGGTCTGATAGACGGCTGACTCGGATCCACGTCACCGTGACGAATCTCGTGCAATTGAGAAAAAAAAAAAACAAATCCTTTACGCTTCGATAATTCACGAAAATTAGCGGGGCTATAAAATAATATCTGCGCCGTGTGCATTTTCGCATAACAAAAGGAAATGACTTGTTTTAACAGAAATTAAGTATTTTGTTTATCCTGGTCCAGGTCAACAATTTTATTGGCATTCTTACAGAGCCGCGATTGCAAAAATAATGCAATGCGGCCAACATAAATGTTCCAAGGGCAAGAATACAACATCAGGAAATCGACGAAACGTATTTTTGTTTACACTGAAACATTTCCGTGAAGTCTAGTTCATTCTATGAAATCAATTTTTACATTTTTAATGCTATTCAATATTCTGTTCATTGTTTTTTTAGTCTGTACATCTTGTATTCTTCATCACAACTTCAGAATTATAGCCCTTTCAATACATCTCTTACAAAAATATGAAACGCAATGTCTTCGGCACGGTATTGCGTGCCAGTAGTGGCCCCCGAGAACAGGAAAGACAGACAATAGAATGTATTATTATTAAACAGTTTAAATGATGTCAATGATGTATGGTAACTTTTTGATTTATAAATAATTTTGAAAAGAGTAAAATTCTAGCAAATTCACAAAGTAACAGAGAACTAATAAGGATATTTGGCAACAACGTTGGGATTGTATAAAGGTGTTTATACTTGGATCAAACAGAACAACTAGGATAGCAGCATCAAGAGGACAAAATAAAGTGACGCATTCAAATGAACTTTGCAGCATTTGGAGAGCTAAAACCTCAAGCAAAAAAAAAAACATAATCTCTAAAGGCTAAATGAGAAGAGACGAGACGTATGTCATACATAAATCAAAAGTAGCCCAAAGTGTAATCGAAAAGACTGTAGGCGTCCTGCATGCGTCTTGCAGTATTTTGCTCCAGACACTTCAGTCCATCTAGTACCCATTGAGATGCAGTTAACAATACATTGCGATGAAACTAGAAGCTGAGAAGGCCACCCTCATCTCCGCAGCTCGTCCTTTTAAAGTACCCCAAGCGAGCAACTCCACTTTCGATTGTTAATCGATCCGTAATAAATGCTAACATTTGTTAAATACCTTGCACAGCATATATATTCACTCTCACATTCCACATTCATATACACTGCGACATACGTCCACACGCGTGAGATCTGGAGAGAGATAGGGCCTTTAGTCTCGCCATGTACAAAACCTTTTGATCCGAATTACATAACCTTCAAACGTCAGGCGCTCCAATTTTCGTTATTTCGAATTTATGTTAACTGATATGGCTAACCCCTATAATCGAGTTTATGTTAACTGATAAACCTAACCCCTATAAGTGAAATACTTCAGACAGATCGTGTACTAAATGTATAAATTCACCAGAGAAATAGGGTGATATTTGTTGCCCAAAAAATCTACGCGCCAACGTGGACGAAGAGCTGATGGATGAGTGAGAAATGAAGATCTTAGAGTAGAGGCACTGATAGATATAGAAGACGTGTTCGATGACGTCAGAAGAGTGGTGGGCAGAATTTTGTGATGAGTTATACCGCAGGGTATCTGAATTTTAAAATCAGTTTGATAAGATGATATAAATCGTCAAAGTTAATTACGTAAACCGTAGATTAAAAAACGATTTGCAAAAAGGTTATTTAAATTAAGCAACGCACTTGTTGTCACGAACGTTTGCTTCCCCCCCCCCCTCCAAATAATTATCTGGTATCGATATGATAATAGTTATGTAATAAATATTTGTGATAATTAATTATTATTATAATTATTTGTTATTTTTAATATATAAAGCAAATACGTCATGGTTAATTCATTTCAATATTTAATAATTGTGTTTTTAAACCACAATGTGTTAATTATATTCACCAAGCGGTTTCTCAAAATATCTCTACTTTCATAAGGATAAAAAAAAAAAACTAAAATCATATGTCAAATTGTTGTAATGTTTTCAAATTACCTAATTTAAAAAAAATAAATTGTAGTACTTGACTTAAATTGGTACGATGACGATAATAATGTAGAAATCGACTTAGTGTTTAGAATTTAGTTGGTTTACTTGATTCAAAATTTCGCAATATAATACTTTTTATAATAAAAACAGATAATCTCAAATTTACGATCATTTTCTAATAAATGATTCGAAAATTCTGAAAAACAACGTTTGTTTAAACGTCTTGTGTTTTTCAAATATAGAAAGCGGTACAACCTTCACAGCTATGTTTATAAACATCGGAATTATTACATTTATCATCTTTGTCTTTTTGAGAAGTTTTCCTATATTATTATTTGTAAAAAATGCAGGTCTAATTTTTGGTGGCAGGTGTTTAAATAATTGATTGGAATATTTATTTATGAATAAATTTCTAGGCCATTAATCATTATTATTATTATTATGCTTGATCTGTGACTAGTAATATTTTCCTTTAATTTATTTTCTCATACTCATAAAGGGATACTATAATGCATGAATAAGTCAAGAGAACTAATAACACCCATTAAGCGAAGGGAAGCTGCAATAAGAAAAATGATATCTTACAACTCATTGTGGAGGGGAAGATAGAAAGCAGCAGAGACGTAGGTAAATATGTTATCTTGGATTGACAACCGTGGAATTTTGCACAGCTTATCTGGTTACCAACTAAATTCGAACTGTAAATCCGAATCGATAGGATCTAAATGAACGAATTGCGCAATCGACGAGTAATGAAAAACGGTAATTCCGGAAGTAAATCGGAATCACCGCAAGGTATGGGAGGGTAATATGGAAATCTCGGTACAGGATGAGGTCGGTGAGGGAATAAGGGTTCTAGTCAAAGGACCAGTGAATTTCGAGGAACCGGGATTCGGAAGGACTGCTCGCCTTACCTTGTATATGACGCCTCCGCAATCCCTCAGTCGCCGCCGAGATCACACAAATGACATGCGGATGAGCAGATCTCCGATTCCAATTGAATACGGCGACGTCACAAGTTCACCCACGGCACACAAACGATACATGATCAAAACACAATGTTGAGTTCCAACAAATATCGGTCAAGTTGGCATCTGCTGGCGTCAAGGTCACAATTCACACTGATAAGATGAGCATTAGGAAATATATGGATGGGAATTTGGACGCGGAATTGTGTCAATAACAATGGTTGCGGCTGAATCGAAAGACGCGCCTAAAGTGCGTTTCACGAATTCGGAATACCAACCTTCGGTAGATGAAAGTACACCATATTACCATACTACGTTGGCCCCTCATGATTGAGAATCTCAATCTCCATGATCCCTCCATCTTGATTATGCTCATCCACTTTTCTCAGCATCCAGCAGATCTTTGGGCTATCACCAGAGAAGTACCTGTTTCACTTGGTCGATCTAACGGATGGGGGATCTTCGTCTTCCTCTCAGTCTTTCGAGGTAGCTCACCGCAAATGGTTGAGCATCTATCCGTGATGTTCAATTTATGCAGAATATAGATATTTGTGCGTCTCGTCAACCATAATTCCAACATTAACACCGATTCCAAAGACTGGCGATATTGTCAAAATAAAAACCGGTTACCGAATCGAGATATTACCTCATCAGTGAACAGTGACTAAGATAAGAATGTTATAAGCCGAAAATTATTAGTTTATCTCGGTTGACCCTGTCAATAATATATTATAATATACAGTCCAAACGTGCTTGTAGTCTAGTGGTTACTATACTCGCATAGTGATGTTGCGGTTTGAGCCTCGTTCCGGGAGGCCATCAAGTTAATCTTATATCTATTAAAAAAAAACACATAATACAAGCCTACCCTGTAGTTCTGTCCGTATGTGTGGTCAGGACCACAAACAGAGCAGCATCTTTGCACAGAAGCAATCCCAATCGAGATAAAATATTATTTATTTAAAAAGATACCATATTATTGCTCGTATATGAAATACGTTTAAGGACGAACACTTTTTTTGTTCACATTTTATAGTGGAACCGTCAGCATACCTGATTTTCCCCAGGTACGTAGAAAAATCGTTAGTGTGAAATGGAACCCGTAGTGGACTGTATCTCTGCTGATTATTGTTTGTTTGACACAACTCGATTAGGATCAAGAAAGGTGTTTTTTTCAGAGGTTTGTTTTTCAAATTGCCAACACTTTTTCCAGCGACAGCCTATTTGACAGCTGTCAGATTATTTGTGGTCAGTTTGATTTGCCACTTCACCTAGAATAGACTTACGCCAGAACAACGCTTGAAAATTGTGAAAATTTATTTCGAAAATCTTGGTTCAGTTCGCAAAAACTCACCGTACGCTACTTCCATTTTACGGTCGACATAATCGTCCATCCGAGCGAGTAGTTCGAATAACCATGGACCGTTTTCGCACCAATGTCGTACAATATAATATGCATTAATGTAAAAATTGCGTTATGTTTACACAAAGATTTAAATTTTTGAAGAGTAAATACTTTTACAGTTGCATAAATGTGTCATAAACTATCGGATTTATATTTCCACCAATAATGTGTGTAGAACGCCCCTCGTCCCGCAACTAATGTTCCAAACCCCTCTCTTATATGTAGACTTTATTTCATGTCTATTCATTTACTGGTCTGTGGAACCAGTATAAGAATATAATTACTACGCGGCTTATATTATGAAATTGGTCTATCGTTTCCTATAATATTCACTATTTTATGAAAATAAACAAAAGTATATTTTTAGGCTTGCACTCACAATTAAATACAAGTCTTCACGTATTTTTGTAATGCGCGTTAGAAATGATTATTTTAATATTATAATTCAATTTCTAGTTGATTTAAAAAAATATTATTTTTACACGTAATTATCCATACTTCCATATCTTTCCATTAAATATAATAAAAATAGCTTCGTCTCTATGAGATATCTATTATTTGTTTAGTAACAGTGCCTTTGTAGGTGAATATCCAGTAATTGTACATTCTTGGACATATTCAAATGTTGTAAATATAAGATTTTAAATTATTAAGTCTTAATTAATTATTATTATTTACGTTCTCTTGCGTAAGATTTTTTATATATTTTAAATGTTTTCTCATTAAGATTCCGCCAGTAGAAAAATTATTAACGATATTGAATCTTTTGATTTTCCATGTGCAATGTGTTCAGAATAAATTGAGTAAATTTGCAGTTTTAACCCTTGTATCTACATTTTTATTTTATTAGTTTAGAGTTCTTACAGTTTAAAATAGAAAGGAAAGTTTTTTTTTAAAAGGAGAACGCATTATTATTCTGAATTTCAATTTTTCAGAACATAGGTCTGTGATATTTTAATACAAATTAAATGTATCAATTACAATGATATACGGAAAGAATCAATTTATCGAAAATTTATTATTTTATCTGTACATCTTTATAGTTGATACTTTTTATTTGTAAGTTTTATGTATATTAAAATGAAAATTGATCTTGATAATATAATTATTCTACCAATGCTTAATTTAAGTCGGTTTTCAATAATTTTCATACACAATGGGTGATTTTTATAAGATTTTCGACAATCTACGTGGATTATGCGGAGACAACTCTCGGCTTTCATAGTACACTGTGTACACACCGAGTCTCAGAGATTTGCCGTTAAGCATCTCACTTCACATCTGTTGTACGTCGAACATCAAATATCATTCAATTAACTGTTGGATGTTCCCTACGGCAGTTGTTAAAACTGAAAAAATATTTGAAATTTAATACGTTTATCTGTCTAATTTGTGCAGAATAAATAATTGTAGGTGATATTTGTGTTTAGATTTTATATGTTGTCTCCTTTTATAAATCATGTTTCAATTTCGTTTGAATTGTTCATAAGCGACTTTTTTGTATTGAAGATACATTTTTCCAAAAAAATAGTAAACAATACAAATTGACAGGAATATAAAAAAAGATTTAATTTAATTGAATACATTTTATACAAATTTGGATGTCCACACGTCATTTCACGTTTTGATTTCTCTTGACTTCCTGACGCACACGCGGCGATGTAGAGTAATCGTCTACTAATTTAATAATACCCATATTGTCCATATGAATCCAAACAATTATATAAATAAATAATATTAGCATAATTACTTTGTGGCCACATATTTTATAAATAATAAGACTTTGTTTAAATCCCTATTTATTGATACATCAACACGTTTCGATACCGTAGGTATCTTCCTTCAAGATACAATGTATATACCCGCGGGGAAACGGCGTGATGGTAAGTAAGCGAAAATACAAGCATAGGTAAAAACAAAACTATAAAAGTACAAATGATGGGTAACTAAGCAGGAACTACTTTGAAAATAAATATAAAAGGTGACTATTTGCAAAAATGATTTTGTTATTTATAATATTTTGCTTGCTATTAATACTTATACCTTATAGTTTTATTTTTATCTATGCTTGTATTTTTACTTACTTACAATCATGTTTTTCCGCGGGGGTAGGCAGAGAGGATAGAGCGCCACACTTTTCTGTCCTGTTAGCTCGCAAATTATTGTGGCTTCAAACACAACCAATCTTACTATATTTAGTTTACCTGGTGGTGCCAAGTCATCATCTATTTTTTGTGCTATAAACACTCGCGTTGTATATCTTTCTTACCTTTCTCTCCTCGTTCATCCGTTCCATATGACTACACCACCTGAGTGATCCTTTTTTTAATCTTACTCACTATTATACTAAGATTAGCTTTACATTCTTTTCTTATTTCTTCATTCTTTTCTCTGTCATAAATAGATTTGCTATATATACGCCTAACTCTTGTATTTTTAATTTTAGTTTGTATTGTTTCCTGAAGGAAGATACCGTAGGTATAGAAACACGTAGATTTATAAATAAATAGTCGCTTAAACAAAGTATGTTGTCTTATTATTTAAATAAATGATCATTTTAGAAAAGGCAAGATTGAAAAAGTCATCACCATGAAATAACGAACTTAGATGACTATTTAAGCAATAGCTTAGTTGGGCGGTAAATACATGAGAATATTGAACAATTAAAAAAAAAAATTACTATAAATATCTAACCTTGCAGATAGCGAACATTTTCTCCAACTTCAGGCAAGAGATGGAGGAACGTGGTGCAGAGAAGCACTCCTCCCCCGAAGCTCAGGAGTACCAGCACGATTTTGTTCGAGGATTTAATATCCGCCGCAGTCTGCCCCTCTCCGATCCACTTGAACTTCCTGGCCAGGAACATGGGAATCAGGCCGAAAAACATGGACGCGCAAAAGAGGACCACCATCGCGACGACCTTGGCTATCACGACTTCCGACATTCCTTCATCGTCGTGATCGTCACCGTGACCGTCTTCCTCGTGCCTGTGCTCGATCAATCGGTCTATACTCAAAGCCATTTTGATGAACGTTTTTGCAATGCGGCTGGATTATTCGTTTGTTGATTTCTCGTCACGCCTTATTGTCAATTGAATCACACTAAACAATATCACAGTATCTATCTCAAATTAATACAATCATCAACTCTTTATTGTATTGATTGATCTATGGCGAAAATGCATAGCGATCGAACAAAATCAGGTAGTTTTAAAAATTTCTGACAGTGATTTGAAAGAAGAATATTAGTTTCGCGGCCGGTTGTTAATTCGCGTGGGTTGCCACTTAAAAGTAGAAGGTGGGTGTTCCGATCGTGTTCAGTTCGCGGGGGGTGTCAGAGCCGGGTCTGGACAGCGACAGAACGGTGCGACCAAGGCGCCAGCCGCTTTCCAACTGAGGTCTCGCTCGCCGGCATTCGCTTACTTGTTTTCAATCAGCTGTGAGATTTGGCGCCGGTCGAACTCACCTGCGTTACGTTATCCATTCTACAGGTACTCATTTACATTACGATTACTAGTGCGGGCGGTAGTATTATTGTATATCTCGAACGCCGCTGAGTAATTAAATTAATCTTGTAAATAAAATGCTAAAATACTCTAATGTTTGTCAGTCGCAAATGAAAGTGAAATACAAACATTTCAATAATGGTTCAATTTTTCACGTTTTATACGAAAATGTGGATTTTTATTATTGATTTATATCAGAAGTTATACACCAGATTTGACTTTTTTTAAAACTATTACTTAGATAGGATCTTTATACTCATTTAAAACTAATAAACTGAGAGTTATTTGCCATAATTAAGACAATACAAGCATTATAAGAAAGACCGCGACCATTAGATGCATTTTCCGCGTGCTACAAAATTATCTTAATTTTGGTAAATTATTGCGTAAACGAAATGTATTTTCTTATAATCTTGAAGCCAAGATCTCAATTGAGACAAATTAACATAATGTTAAAAATTAATAGTGTTATAAACCATTCAATTTGGAGGACATATTACTAATTTTCGACGTTTTTAAAATACTTTGTTTTAGTACGTTTTAAATAATATACTTTCAGTCTTATAAAACACGATTATTTTAATTGTCCATCGAACTTCAATACGGCCAAGTCTCAATCCGGCCATGACGGTTGTGGAATCCCCGCTGTAATTATTGTCGTTCAAAAATGCCGGAAATATGTTTAATATTGAACTTATTCACAACATTAGTAACAAATTTCATAAATTAGATATTTTTTACTGATTTTAAAGAAAATCAATGTTTTCTTGGAAAAAGTAAACATTTTATGTAGATTATTTTTATGTATGTCGTAATTAAATACTTTTTAAATATATAACACTGTTAAAATTTAAACACAAGCTGTCTGTTTCATAAATAATATGTAACTATGAAACAGACACATCACTAAAATGCTAATGTGGCGTTTTAAATCGATAATATTAAACAAAATATTAAATTGAAGCTGTCATAATAATTTTAAATTTAGAACATTGATTTAAGCGATCATCTAAATATATGTAGATATTTTGTCTGATTTCAAAACATATTCATGTATATGAATTAGGTACTTCGAAGAATTGTTTAATTTTCGATAGATTAATTTAAATGACAACACTCTTTCCATAATATTAATATAAAAAACTTGGATAAGTCATGTATAAACCTTTAGACACGAGTTATATTTGAATGCGAGAATAACAATAATTTTAATACCGTCTCTTTTTATTCAAACCTTTCTCTCTCGCTTAATTTACGTAACAAATAACGTTATTAATTATTTCTCTGGAACTTATACGAATTTATTGTAACTATTAACGTTGTCTTGAAAGCATAACTAGTTAGTGCATAATTTTTTGAATTTCAAACTGAAAAAATGAAAAATTCTTAATCTAACTCACCATATATCAGCTGTACATTCTGTGAGATATTAAACATCTGTCAAAGTTGTATGTATGTGTGTGTGACAGCTTGGTAACAGGTGGGAGATTGTGAGAAGGTTGACCGGTGACAAGTGGGCGCGCAGAGTGGGGAGTCGGGAAGCGTTACAAAACACTGACGTAAATGCGCACGCTCTCTTTCAATACTCCTCGGTTCTCAAGATAACAGATCTTATTGTGTATATATATTATATTGTTGTACGGTATAAAGTAGTAATACATTGTTAACTAACTCGACGTTGGACTCTTATTTCTACTACCGATATCTCAATGAATCTTTAGGGAATCTGTAAAGAGTATTACCATGGCACAGACGGTATAAAGGATAACACAGTGTCGCGGCTTAAAAACGTTACAAATTCTTTCATTATTTCTTCATTCTTTCTACTGCATTCACTTTAATTTCATTCCTCTTTTGCCAACTTCAGGCATCACTTCCATACATGAGTGTCCGTATCAAGACTCCATTATGTACCGCTAGTCTTGCCTCGATTATCAAGTTCCCATTAGTCTTTATTCCTGCAGTCACCCTCCTTTCGATATCTTTCTCTGTCTTTCCATTACTATCGAATACACTGTCCAAATACACAAATTAATCTACTTCATCATTTTTCCAATCAATCCACAAGTATTTTGCGCGTTTGTATATTATCAATGATAATACATATAATTTACAGGGTGGCCCAAGAAAAGTGAGAACATTTCGTAAAATGTGATATAATTACATCAAAATTAGTTTAACTATATCAACAATAGCTTCAATACTTTACTAATTTATTTACCTACCTATTAACATTACGTTTTATTGCGACAATTTCCGGTCGTCATCTTTGATTACTTATATTTGTTTTTTTTCAAATTGTCGCCCAGAATGACAAAAATCACTGCAGAAGACCGTATTCTGATCAAAAAATTTGCGAATTGAAAAACGATCAAAGAGTTTCAAAACAAAGCCTTGAGTAGAGCTAGACATTACAGCAGGACAGAGCTCCATCTTACACAGCCAGAAATGCATACAATGATTTCTAATTAGCTAAATATTGTGCAAGAAAAAATTACATTAAGAATTATAATTAATTATATTATGTTTTGAAATAACTCATGTGTTACGAGATGTCCTCACTTTTTTTGGGCTATGCTGTAGTTTAAAATACAAAATAAATGCAAAAACAGGCTATCATAGTTCCCATTCTGTCGGCCATTAAAATTTCAGAGTAGCAAAGACTATTGCTATTGGACGATTTTTTTTTTAAATAAAGGAAATCAAAGGTATGTAAACATTTTGACATGAGTACAGATGTTTAATGACAATATACCATGTGAGAGATAACAGTTAAAAATAGTTTGGACAGTGAGTACACACAATATATTATAAGATAACTGTTAAAAATAACTTTGACAGTTATTATATACGTTTGTGTGCGCATGTTAATTCGTAAACCTTCGAGCACATTATATATATGTAGTCTCACGTGACCTGCGTTTCTGAAACTTGACTTGCCGAAGATTTCAACCACAAGCTTAATAAGTAAGCTATCAAAACGGCTAAGCAGAGATAGAAATTGAAATTAATATATTTATGGTATCACTAAAATAGAAAATATATTAAGTCGAATAAACAAACTGATATGATAATACAAGTCGTGGAAGTTTGGGTTATCTTCCAGATAGCTGGATCCAGTGCTGGACCGGTTTGCTCCGGTATGATTACCAAAACTCCAGATTTGACAAGATATGGAAAGATCGCGGAATATTCAAAACAATCAAGGTCAGACTTGCATAGTCTCTGGTGGATTCTATATTTCTATATGATGTGGACTCTGAAGGTGAGGAAGAAAAGACGGCCTTTGAGACTGTGATGATCCACATATAACCAACTGATAAAAAAATATGAATTCCGAGAAATTCCTAGGGATGAAGACGCCAGTAGAGCGGGGCGTTTCTCCTGAGAGCCGGCTTCGAGCTTTGGGAATGGGCAGATGGGTAGGTCGATCGCAGGCTTTGCGCGGGGAGCGGGGGGACGGAGGAGTTTACGCGGCCGCGGGGGTTGTTAGAATTGATCTAATGTGTTAAAGTGATAATCGATTACCTTACGATAGTCAGTTTCGTGATCGCACGGGAGAGGGTCGCTTTTGAACCGGGAAAAGTGACAGATACGCAAACGGTTGTTCGGGGGAAGAAATTAGATTTTCTTTTCGAGATTTACGCCGCAAGTGTTTTAGGGGTGATCGAGTTGTTTTTCGGGTCCGCGAAGGTCGTGTTGAAATTCCGAAATCGCGAGTGTGGTGACTGAAGGCAGACCGGGGTTGGCGCAGACGCTGAGGATCATAGCAGAGGACCCAAAATACTAAGTTTACCTTTTAGCATGCTTGTATACACAATTAAAACCGCTAACAAATACTGTAGTGTGATTCGGATCATCATGTAATTATTCATTCATAGAAAGGGACTGGCGTAACCGCTAGACTACCCGATATTTCACTTTATTTAATTACTGTCCGTTTTATAAATTGGGAACACCCACCTACAAGTTTTAGTTACATGTATCTCATCATTTAGGACCGATTATATACTACTATTGGCCGTGTAAATAATCATGTAACTATGTACGTAATTATTTGTGTATTTACTTATTCGCGGAAATCTAAATCTAAAAATCTCATAAATCCTGTCGTGGCTCACGCTGCTGGCACCATGATGAGAGACGGGCATATTTTATAGATTACATTCTCGATCCGAAGTAATGCCTTGCAGGTCGAAATGATAGAATTTATCAGAGAGCCTTTGTGTGCTTATCTTACTTTGAAATTGCACGATTAATCCTCAAAAGGAATTAACAAGCTACTACCATTGTTGAATGACTTCGGCGATATTACACGCAACAAAATAAGGAGCTGCATTTATTTATCTATTTATTTACCTCCTTCGGCCAGCGAGCTGAACTGAATATTCTGATATGTAAGCCTGCTTGAAGGATTTCGAACGTGAGCGAAAGGGTTTAGGCTGACCTTCAGGGCGTCTGGTACCTATGGTGAAGTATAGTTTGGCACTGATATATGGGCAAGTCGCGTTGATTTCGAGACCAATCGCTGAGAGAATTTAGATCCGCCACTATGCCTTGTCGTCACCTACAAGAGGCTACAGGCTAAGGTGACGATTCCGCGGCGGTTTCGGTTCTCTCAACATACGTTATGTGCGCCACAAACTGTATGTAGCTTACGAGCGTATCAGGTGGGTTCCTGTAGGATTTTCCGAACACCCCGTACCTCAGTATAGTTGAGGAGGATGATAGTAGGATCTCTAGCGGTTAATACCCAGAGACAGTGTTCCTGAAACGATCTGCAATTACACAAACACACACACACGCACCAGCATGCAGTAATAATAATCCTAACCAATTGTTCCTGAAATGTTCTACAACTAAGCCGACACGTTGGCAATCTACACGCATACACACGCACCAGCATGCAGTGACAAAAATCCTAACCAGTTGTTCCTGACTCTATTCGAGATGCATTGTTCGAGACACCGAGGATCATCCTGCAGATAATTTAAACTATTCTTCAGACACCGTTGTCGCATGACGTATGTTTTCAGACGCACCCAAAGGAATGATGGGAATTTCCTGAAAGTCGTATTGTCATGTCACAACCTCATCACAATTAATTACCTTCAGTGGTGGACGCGGCCCCGGATTGGCCACTTTCCTACCGATACTGAACAGCAACGTATTGGAGATACAAGGACCTCGGCCATGCATCTTGAATGAGTCATAACAAATGATATTGTTCACTAAGACATTGGCCGAATCAGAACTTTGGATTATCATCATCATCATCTTTAAACTTTTGAACGCGTGGGTGACACAGGGTTCGGGGTTCAGAGCCCGTCGTCTACCGCGAATAGGCACCAGACGTACGGATTCTGAATCTGGGGTTCAGGGGAGCCGAACGATACGCCACAGACCGGTGTCTGGAGAACTTATCATATAATCACGGAACATATCTGCCAAGCGAGGCAGGCACTTAGCGTGTCACATGTTGTTCCACATGTCCATATAATTTATGAACAGCTAGGCGACGCCACGAAGCGGCCACAGTCACGAGGACGAGTCTACGACAAGGTTGGTGTTCTATATATAATTTCTTCCTCACTCTTACATTTTAGCTCTGAATTATACGTACATATGAATAATTTCTTCCACACTCTTACGTTCTAGCTCTGAATAATACGTACATATTTATAATTTCTTCCACACTCCTACTTTCTAGCTCTAAATAATAAGTACATAATTAGTGTCATAACGAGTGCGCTCGAATATCATACCGCTTGATCGGAAGTATCCTGTTACTTAGTCGTATACTATAAGATAATCGGTATATTTATTTTAATAATTGCTCTATAGGTATTTGAACGGCTATAATATTTGGATATTTGTAAACTTTAGATATTTGATAATTGGAAACGCGGGTTAAAAGAACTAGGATTATTACGGACATAACATGGGGAATATTCTTAACCACTAGAACGATCACGTTGGCCAAATTTAGATATTAAGCGAATAGACTAGCATTAAGCGTAAAAATTAGTATTAAGTAAGGTAGAAAGCTAGATCTTACACTGGTGCCGGAAACCAGGGGTTTTATTAATTATTCTGAATTAATTTCAGAGTAATATAATTATTCGTAATATATATAATAGACGTAGATTAATACGGAATTGTTACAAGACACTGACGGGGAGACGCGTATTAAGGGCAGACTCTCAACTATTTGTCATGTCGAATTCTTCAATTCATTGGGCATCTCGTGAGAAGAGAGTATAATAGGTAAAACGAAAAGAAATGACCGTTTTTTAGGGCACTCTCTGAAATCAGTTTGCGTTTAGTTCCCGTCGAGTAAGTATGATAATATTGGTATTATTTTGAAGATAATTTTATTCTGTTTCGGTTTCAATAAATTTTTTTTTATTTTCACTCATAGAATAAATGTCACGGCCGGAGATCGAAGAGATGCAGTTGCGGTGTGTGTTATTGTTTTGTTTGACAAGGGGTTGAAAGCCGAAGAAACTACCGAAAGCACTTGCGAAACCTATGGAGATATTCTGAAGATTCGTAAGTGTCGACGGCGGTTTAAACAGTTTAAAAATGGTGACATAAATTTAGAAAATAAACCAAAATCGGGAAGATCGCAAAAAATCGATGACAAAGTGCTAAAATCATTAGTGGAATCCGATCCTCGTAAAACAATCGAAGAATTATCTCAAGACATCGACTGTCCCTGGTCAACTGTAAAAGATCACTTAAAACTGTCGGGAAAGAAATATAGACAAAGAGTTTGGGTGCCGCATGATCTATCGCAATGTTTTTTTTAATTGTTCCGTATTCATAGAACACATTTTTGGCGCTTCTTGAGAATCGGTCGCAGCCTATATCATTGACACCTTTCCACGTTCAAATTCCCATCCATCCTTTTTCCCTACTGCTTGTATTTAGTGCGAATAGTGACTTTGATGTCAGCAGACTTGTTCGGTTGCGACACCGCGATTACATTAACGGTGTGGATTTGTTCAACTCCGGTGCATCAGTATTGTATTGTGATCCTGTGATTTGTGTGCACAGTGATTATTGATTTGTGTGCAGTGATTATTGATTATTGATTTGTGTGCACAGTGATTATTGATTATTGATTTGTGTGCAGTGATTATTGATTATTGATTTGTGTGCACAGTGAGCCGCAGGTGAAGTGAGTGATATCGCCATCTTCATTTGAAAGCGGAAATCTGCCCGCCCGCGTGCTGTTTATGTGATCTCGGCTGCGAATGTGGGAGTAACGGAGGAGTCATATACTAGGTAAAGCGAGCAGTTCTTCAGATTCCTGATTCCCCGAGATCTTCTGGTCCTTCGACTGCATTTCCTCTCACCATCGACCCTTATCTGTTATTTCAGGTCCCCTTCCATCCTTCCTTTACCGCCTCCCTTTTGAGATTCCGATTTACGATTCCGCGTCGTATTCCAATCCACGGGACGCGCGACTCCAAGATCGCGCAATTGATTACGGTAGATCCTATCGGCGCGGGATCTACGTCTGCTTTACATTCATAATAAAATTATTTTCCTGTTTTATTTTTCCCTCCCATTCCTTTTATGCGTCGTCTTCTATTGAAGGTTAGCGACCATGTTGTAGTATGCTGATTTATTCTGTGCAAGATGTACACATAAGATCACTGATTTTTTTAACACTGAGCTACATTCTGAAGATATACAGCCAGTATGACCTATTTCTGTCAACGCCTTTGCTACCTTCTATCTTCCCCTTCATAATGAGTTGTAAGCAGTGACGTGCAGTAGGTATAGATTTAGGTTATGCTGTTACCAACGAAATTATACAACGATATATTTATAATAAATGCAATACAATATATGTACTTTCGTTTAACTGATGTTTTAAGACAAAATAAATTCGTCGTTTATACGACCATACCATGTATTTATTTGTAATTTTAGAATACTATTAATAGTGTTTTTAAAGTTTAAGTTTGAACTTAAAACAATCTTCTTACGCATATTAAAAATGTATGGATATTTCTATGAATACTTTCTATGACTGAACATGATTAATTTATTGTTTGAAAATCCTTCACGTAATCACGAAAGGAAATAATATTTTTTATCAAAAGTTAACGTAGGAAATAGTTCTGCCAATTATTTTTTGTTTTTCCCAAATCAAAAACCAATTCATGCACCAAATTTAAAGAACAATCAAAGTAAAATTCGTGAATTAGTAAAAGAGGAAGTAGACACTTCAACGATTTGTAACTCTTTCTAATATTATTCTGTTAAAAAAACGGCATAGATAACGACTCCATAGAACAGAGTAATGTGAATAGCTCGATGCGGCGAATACACAAGAGCGCCATGGATACGACGGTGAGTTGTCGTGGTAGTTTTTAGAACTAAGCAATTAAAGTATCTACTGGTACACAGGTGGCGCTAATTGTAAAATAGTGTTTCCGTTTATGTTAATCCAACTATTGATTCATAGAATTGTTAGTAATGCACAGCTTTTTTATTTGTATGCACTGCGCGCTCCTGGTTGTAAGATATATTTATCTCTGTTGATGTATGCGTTCCTTTGAAATTGATTGTTTCGGAGGTAAGTTTGTAGAACTCCATAATCACACATTTGAAAATAAAAATAATGAATGACGTACTTCATTTCGGTAAAAAAATATCACCACAAAGATCTATACTGTTCTGAGTCATCTTTTTTATTTGCAAAGCTTATGAATATTTTTGTCAGTGAACAATGAAACATTTCTGTATGTACTTAATTGCAGTCCATAACCTTTATAGCGCGACTTAGTGACGCTTCCGCGAATCAGGGGGTTCCCATCACCGAGATTTTGGACTGAAGACTGCTGCAGGGGATCTCCAGCATGCTGGGACGAGACCAGCAATTCCGGATCGAGCTTACATGGTTGAACAATTTAGTTTAACCCTTCCCAAACCATGCAGTAATGCAGGTCCACCATCATTATTAAATCTGTAATATTTCGGTAAATACATGCAACATAAAATTCATATTTTAGATAATCGTAAAGAAAATATTAGCGCTGAGGAATGACTAGTGAAAAACTAATTATGAAAAAGGAATCGTAAAAAAACAATTATTTATTCCATTTAATCCGTTGTAAAATTAATACGTTGATAAAAATATAATTTGTGATATGAAAGGCAGAGATCACACATTATTTTCAAAGTGAAAAGAACAACAAACATACAAATATAATTGTCTCTTTCTCACTAATTAAACGAAGAGAGATAAGAAGAAAGGAAACATTGTATAGGAATTAATGAATCCTCTAAATTATGTTATTAATCGTTTTTTAAAAATTGAATGCTCAATATTTAGAGTAAATTCGTGCCATTAAAGCCATTTAAGCTTATAAAAACATTTTTCCTAACTGTTATTTACGGTAACACGAGTTGACAGCGTTGCTGCGTTCGGGTATTTTATATCATGGTATGGTAAAGGTTAAATATAAATCTTGATTTGGTGACGTGTCCATTTGATTCTGTGTCCTTTTGTGTGATCAGCGGTAAAAAATGACAAAGAATAACTAATTTTATTCTCAAGTATCGGATGGTAAAAACCGAAAATCTTGTGGCGAACTCTTCACAGCTGTTTCAAAAGTCATCTGTCACATTGATACTTTGAAAATTGCAGTATACGATAATTAATCATTCAATATCCCGTTATTTAATATACATTACCACACAATACGAAAAAAATTCAAAACCGAGTAAAGTCATAGATAAAGCATATTTTGTCTTGCCACACCGTGGGGCAAGATTTTTTTATCTACGCATTAGTAAATTTGACGTACCAACAACAGGCAAACGTTTTTTACCACGGACGATGATGAAAATTTACCATGGTAAAAATTGACTACTGATTATACAACCGGTCCTATGTATATATGGAAGTTCTGCAAAATAATTCATAATAAAATATACAGGATGGCCCAAAAAAAGTGAGAACATCTCGTAACACACGAGTTATTTCAGAACATAATATAATTAATTTTAATTCTTAATTTAATTTTTCTTGCGCAATATTTAGCTAATCAGAAATCATATTCA
Organism: Eubasilissa regina; assembly: GCA_022840565.1. NCBI lineage: Eukaryota > Metazoa > Arthropoda > Insecta > Trichoptera > Phryganeidae > Eubasilissa > Eubasilissa regina. The sequence goes on from JAINEB010000011.1 coordinate 29,091,441, forward strand.
ATGTAATCCTCCTTCTTTCTCAGCGACTTTTTCTAAGCGCCTGCGCTTCTTGTTTATGCTTCTGTCCCAGATTTCTCCATTCCTTAATTATTGTCAACTTGAGCTGATCAGCTGTGGTAAATTTTGGCCGAAGGTAGATTTTTTTCTTGTAAAACACCCATACTGCATAATCTACTGGGTTTGAATCTGGCCTGTTCGGTGGCCACACGCCTGACTCGACGAAATTAACATTCTCATGACGAAGAACGTTGATTGTATTTCTGGCTGTGTGAGATGGAGCTCCGTCCTGCTGAAATGTCCTGTTATGCGACCGCGTGTCGCTTGAATTACAGACATCGAACTTTGTCTTAGAACATGTTCACAATAATATTCACTGTTTACTTTTGCACCTGGTTCAACGAACACAACACAAGTCTTCCCCATTCCGGAGATACTAACTGATGAAATGATATCACATTTTACGAAATGTTCTCACTTTTTTCGGGCCACCCTGTATATCTCGTCGGATTTCAATATAACACAGTATTCTGTCAGATAAATATATAAAGTTACGAACTACTTATTTTAATTTAGGTAGGCTTTTTGGTGCTCTTTAGTGCCCTTTGGCGATTATGACTTTATTCGCAGCCACCCCTAACAGCTGAACTTTTGGAGTTATATGTATACGTGCGTTTTTGAATGTATGAGTTCAAAAGGATTAAGTATGGGGATGATAATCCGCCCCCAAGTTGGCTAGTAGGAAGAGATCGATATTCATGACAGTTATTGTTTTACAGTGGTTACTAATATTGTGAGGGTAATATTTATGCGGCGGAATGCTAGTACAGAGTTAGGAATGTAACGATGTTGACGAGTCTGAGAACGGCCGAGAGTATGCATTGCGGCGTGTGACGTCACACAGTGGTGGTTAGATACTGCTCCGCCAAGTGCGTTCAGGACTGTGTTCAGCTCACCATAAATTGTTGTACAACACGATACACTACTTTTTTTGTGCCTGCCCAATAACGCATATTTTGCTTGTTTACATATCCATTGAGCCAAAAATGAGCTTCGTCGCTAAAGATGATTTTTCGATGGAATTCAGCATCATTTTTAAATTGTTGTGCAGCCCAATTGAGGAATTGGCGACGCTTTAAATGGTCAAGCGGCTTTAGTTCTTGTGTCAACTGGTTCTTGTATGGATGTAGGCCAAGATCTTTTTGCAAAATTCGCCACAATGACGTCACAGAAATGCCTAATTGTTGAGAACGTCGTGTTAGTGACTCATTTGGGTCATCAAGAACAGATGCTCTAGCGGCGGCAATATTTTCCTCACTTCGTGCATTTCTTTGTCTCACTGGCACTGGAACATTGTGTAGCGACAATATGCTTTCAAATTTTTGCACCAAACGTTGAATTGTTGATGTGGCAGGCAAGTGATGACGACGATAAAATGGTCGTAATGCTCTTAAAGTTGCGGTGAGCGAACTCGAATTTTGGTAGTAGATTTGAATAATTTGGAAGCGTTGCTCCGGTGTGTACTGCTCCATGATGATTTGCCAACTAAGTACGAGTGTTAACCTAAAAAAAAATTGAAGAAATATGGCGTAGTTTCTTGTCCCTGTTGAAAGAAAGTTTGAGCGTCCCTATTGAAAAACCCTTTACTACATGTATAAATACTTAAGTCACGGCCATTATTGTATATGTAGCTATTCTGTAGGCGTTGCCATTCTCTGGTCAGGGAATCAGCTTTCCATGAGAGCGCCGCTCGCTCCAGAGTTGGTGCTGAGCTCCAGTCGCAGCTTTACGCCCGCAACTCGATGTCTCAGAAGCGGAACGAATCCACGTAGATGAGCTGCAATAACGCGCCAATCTGAACAGTATTCTGTATGAGTTGTTGTACTGCATTCGGAGACGGTTGTACGTCACTTGCTTGTATTTCGACCACAGCTCGCAGGTATACATATTGGTGAAGAAGGATTTAAACAGGATTCTCTTCACCTCCTTACTGTATCGGTAGAAACGCCGTGACAGCATATTTGCATGAACGCTCAACTGTCTCCTCGCCGTTCTATGACATCGTCTTGTCCATTCTTCGTTTAATATATGGCCAAGGTATTTGATCTTATTTAGAAGCTCAATTTCGTTTCGTCCAGCCATTCGGGAGGGATATTATCTGGCCCTTTTCTATATTTTATCGCCATTAATAAATATGCCATTGTACACAGTTTTCAGTCAAGAAAATCCCTTTAGAAAAGTCATAGTGCAGTAAGAAAATATTGATTCTATTCGCTTAATTTATTTGAGATGCATTTTGCCTTGCAAGGGCATTATCTATCTAACAATTTGTATTTATAACTATAGTAATAATGTAATAATGGGGCACACCGGGAAGATTCTCCAACTTAACGCAGCTTTAGTTATGGGGACATATTTAGTTTAGTATCATTATTAGTAGGGACATATTTAGTTTAGTATCATTATAAGCGGAAACACTGTCAGAATTAAAAACTCTAGTCGTGGGTTACGCTAATCCGCATAATAACGTCAAAAATTTTATAGTATATTTTCGTAGGATAATGATTTCAATTTGAATTTATTTTTCAGAGTGATGTACCGATTTTACACTTACTGCTGTGCACGCCCCTGAATAATGCAACGTTTTATCAATTCGTGTTTAATTATAGTTTTAAAAGTATACAACAGCATCCACAAAAGTGCGTAACTCCGGTAGGGATTACGAAATGTGCTCTCTAGTACATATGTTATTGCCTTTAGTACTACGACGTAGTGAGTTGCTATTGTCTGTGCGGCTGATCAAATATTTGGTACACTAAATACGGAGGAATTTAGGAAAACACACTTGACTCGCGCACATGGTAAGTGTGTCTAATAACACGTATTAAGTAGTGGTGAACACAAAGTCACGAACTGTGAGTCGATCACTGATATTTTCAAATCACACTCACTATCAATGATTGAGTATTTGAAAACATCGTGATTCGTGAATTGATTTTTTATCATTATTATTTTTTTTTCATTCTGACAGATGGCGTTCAATTTTTTCATAAATTAATTAAGGAATGACATCATAATCATGACCAGCGCCATTCCCAGCAGTTGTACGCCATGCGTACAACTGCTGGGAATTTAATTAATTAATAATTAAAAATTACAAATGCTGGGAATTTGACCTGAAAAGATTTCATACTCTTCGTGATGATATTTAAATTATATTTTAATTTATTGATTATTCTAGAACATGTTTTTAACGCAATTGAAGTTGGTTGGACGTTAGTACTGATACAGTGATGACAGTCACAGCTTTCAATCACTGTTATTGTCGAATACCAATCACAATCATACCTGTGAGTCAAGAGTAGCATTTTTTTTTCATCGCTAGTATTAGGTGTCCCGAAAAAATTGCCGATTTTATTAAATTAGCCTTTTTTTTTTCAAATTAAAAAAATACTTATATAGGTTCGAAAAATTGTCGCTAAAAATATTGTCGCTGTAGCATAGTTGGATAATGCATCTTCCCCGGTTAATAAAGAGATCTAGGATCGAATCCCGGTGGTGCAACAACAATATTTTTCGATAAAGTTGATTTTATATGTATATCTTTCTAATAATGTATTTAATTCATATTTAAAATATCACAGAGCGTCTGTTCTGATTAATTACAACTTCACAATAAGAATGTGTTCTCCTAATAATAAAGTTGTACCAATGTGTCCAAAATTTAATAAAAATCAATTGATAATTCTGGCGTCTGCTCTTAAATTGCTCAAAGGTATTTGAGATTCTGTAAACATAAGGTTGATAGATAGAAGTTGATTTTATATGTATATTTTTCTAATTACTTACTTACTTACTTACCATCACGCCGTTTCCCCGTGGGGGTAGGCAGAGAGGATAGAGCGCCACACTCTTCTGTCCTGACATACAATTCTCGCCTCATCCACATTCATACATCTTGTCATACAAGCTCGCCGATTGTTGAGGCTTCTAACAGAACCATCCTCCATTATCTGGTTTACCTGGTCGTGCCAAGTCTTCCGCGGACGTCCTCTATTTCTGGTTCCATCAACACTTGCGTCATATATCTTTCTTACCATTCTCTCCTCATTCATCCTTTCCATATGACCAAACCACCTAAGTGATCCTTTCTTAATCTTACTCACTATACTAACATCAGCTTTACATTATTTTCTTATTTCTTCATTCTTTACTCTGTCATAAATAGATTTTTCTAATTAATATATTTAATTCACATTTAAATACTTTAGTGAATGGAAAAACCACCGCTGATTAGCCGAAGAGGAGCATTCTCGTAATATTACTCATCAACATCCGGCATCCAATTCTGAATGAGTAGCGTATGATATCTAGGACTCATCAACAAGATAATGACACAATTCAAATGGTAGATATTTATATCTGAAAACCTTTGTCATGTCCGACAATTGGCGACGTGTGTATACCACGCAAAAAATACACACAATTATTTTTCTAAACACGCCCGAGATACTTTAAACGCTCCGTCGAACAGCTGACAATAAAAATAGTGCATCAACAATGGTGTTTGTGTGCTGTGCGAGCTGCTAACTGGGCCCGCTTGAGGTCCTCTCCATGTTGACTGAACATTTGCCGCCATTATTGTTTGTTCGTTTCACTTTCGAACAGAAAAAATGAAAATTGTCCGCTGTTTGGGACATATGTTTATTTGGTGTGTAAATATTAATTATTGAACGAAAATAATGCCCTTTTCACCTCGCCACCGACCAGTCGATTGGCGACCTTGAGCCAGTGCGGTTACACGTGTACGGTACAGATTACAATATTATACTAATTTGAGACTTTGCGTCTATACTGTGAACTAGTTTAAAATATACAGTCCACTTTTTGGAGATGCCAGCAGAATCCGGATTGTTCCTGACATTATTCCGGCATCTATGCTTGTACGCAATATCGGCTATCTGATGGATTGAATGCTGTACATGATAATATTTTGCGTTGTTGTAGTTTTGGCACCTATCGTCGCGTTCTAAAACCATGGACAACTTGTTGAACATTTGATATCGGCAGAATCAATAAGATGTATTTCGTACGTAAATAATTACACGATAAAAATATGTAGTTATCACCGTGACATGATATGTCAATACTACTGTTAGCGTCGTTTAAAAGTAATTCAATTTTAAAATCTTTTGGCGTTTGACTTGTTGCCTCATGCATACATTCAATTCGTGGTTTACCAAAATTTAACTTGCGTATATCCTTCTCTTTCTTTCTTCAACTATCCTTAAGCACAAAGAAAAAATCGCAGTGATTAAAGTCTTCCAACTGCAGCAAGTTCAGCGCGCTTGGAACTTTTGTACGGATAACTACCGTATTAATCTTACTTATATATAATAATCCTCATCGCGAATGTTAGTATACACCCCGCGACGCATGTACTAGTGGTGGAGAGGAATCTATCAATGAACCAGTATCCAGCAGACAAAAAATAAGTGCCTCTTTTCTTCCTCACATTTCCACCAACTACTGTGATTGAATTTTCAACTTTATATCTGTTCCTTCTGTTTTACTGAGATAGTTATTGAGTCCTGGTGCTAACTATATATGTATTAGATAAATAGATATGCTAGGGATAATCAAGTGGTCTGTGTGAAAGAAATGCTGGAGGAAGAACAGAATGACACAGTACTCAGAAACGCTCACATTTTGAAGACCCGCCTCCCTCTTCAAGCTCAATAATGAAGAATCCCTCAACGGATGCTGGAAGTAAACTTTTAGGACACTCGAAAATTATGTAGAAGGTACCGTCGGCCACTTTGCAGGTATTTCTCGGTGTAGGTAGGTGACCGGCGCGAATTCGAAAAAGTACACTCGGTAAGTAGTTACCAAGTACTTGTCAGGAGGTTGAAAAAACTATTAACTACAAATACATAAAAACTGTGTAACTTTCATAGATTCAATTCTAATTAAGTTTTTATTTTCATAATTTTTTTTATTTTTATTAATATTAAAAATATAATACAATTTCAATAATCATATATATATATATATATATATATATATATATATAAAACTGAAGTAAAAAAAATATGTACACAGACTAACTGAAACATAAATTAACTCGAATATACTCCTTCTCTATATACGAGTCTTACTCTCAAAGAAAAGAAACAAATGTTAAAATATATAGAAGAGAAGGAGTATATTAGAGTTCATTTATGTTTCAGTTAGTCTGTGTACATATTTTTTTACTTCAGTTACAAATTTATGATAGTCTGTAATTTTTCTAATTGTGATGGGGAGATATTATATCCTCAATTGTCTTAAATGCTTATATATGCACATAAATGTTAATAACCTAGGATTATGTATCAGAGTCCTAATGATTTATTTATGAGACTTTATTGACAGACACGTTTTTGTTGTAAAAGAGGAGAATATATTATGATATAACATGATAAAAATTAGATATAATTATATTGCAATTATGTATGATATAACGTTGGGCTTTTGTCCTTGCTCAATCATCATATTTTAATATAACATTATTATACATATTTACAATTTATTATACATTAATCAACGACAAAACCTTTTCTCAATCTAACTTATGGTCTACTTAATTAAAATCTTATATCTACCTTAATTAATTTGTAGATATCGCTGGAGATGATTCGGTCCGGGCTTGGCCGATCGATGTCTGCTGCGTGGATGGCGACCGACGATGCGATCCGGGCGGGACCGTGACCTCAAGTCCGCTCTCCAGTTCCGTCCTTCCGGTGGATGGCCTCTTCCTTACACATCTGCTTCAGTTACACTTCTCCTTTTCCGCGCTATTCTCCGCTTCCGCACGATACTTCCGATTTCCGTTGTGAAAACTCAACTCCGTTTTTCATTGCACAAATTGCGGGAGTATGATTCTTCAACTGAACCCCCCGACTCACTTCCTTAACTGAATTTTTTCAATTGCTTTCTCAACTCCGCGTTCGGCCTTTTAAGCAAGGGCTTAGGGTGTGTCTTTGATACGTTCCTCGGTCCATCCCTCGAGCGGTGGTCGGGTCGAGCACCAGCTCTGTGGCTACCGGCTCTGTCGTTGGCTGCAACAGTGGCCGCCCCTGCCAAGCCTCCCGACGTGTTCCCAGTCGACCGTGGTCCGGCTGCTGTGACGACACGCGTAGGCCTAAAATTTGTGGCCCGTCTCAGATCGTCCCCTATCATAATCCTAAAACTAACCCTGACACATATTTATATTAATTACGTAGAATACATATAGTTACTTATAATTACGCTCTTAAAACCTGCTTTAGTCAATGTACATTATTACCATTATTATATTACATTGACAACATCGATACACATTTACATTAATTACATAAAATACATATAGTTACTTATGATTACTCTCTTAAAACCTGCTCTAGTCTATGTACATTATTACCATTATTATATTACATTGACAACATCGACACACATTTACATTAATTACATAGAATACATATAGTTGCTTACGATTACGCTCTTAAAACCTGCTCTAGTCTATGTACATTATTACCATTATTATATTACATTGACAACATCGACACACATTTACATTAATTACATAAAATACATATAGTTACTTATGATTACTCTCTTAAAACCTGCTCTAGTCTATGTACATTATTACCATTATTATATTACATTGACAACATCGACACACATTTACATTAATTACATAAAATACATATAGTTACTTATGATTACTCTCTTAAAACCTGCTCTAGTCTATGTACATTATTACCATTATTATATTACATTGACAACATCGACACACATTTACATTAATTACATAGAATACATATAGTTGCTTACGATTACGCTCTTAAAACCTGCTCTAGTCTATGTACATTATTACCATTATTATATTACATTGACAACATCGACACACATTTACATTAATTACATAGAATACATATAGTTGCTTACGATTACGCTCTTAAAACCTGCTCTAGTCTATGTACATTATTACCATTATTATATTACATTGACAACATCGACACACATTTACATTAATTACATAAAATACATATAGTTACTTATGATTACTCTCTTAAAACCTGCTCTAGTCTATGTACATTATTACCATTATTATATTACATTGACAACATCGACACACATTTACATTAATTACATAAAATACATATAGTTACTTATGATTACTCTCTTAAAACCTGCTCTAGTCTATGTACATTATTACCATTATTATATTACATTGACAACATCGACACACATTTACATTAATTACATAGAATACATATAGTTGCTTACGATTACGCTCTTAAAACCTGCTCTAGTCTATGTACATTATTACCATTATTATATTACATTGACAACATCGACACACATTTACATTAATTACATAGAATACATATAGTTACTTGCGATTACGCTCTTAAAACCTGCTCTAGTCTATGTACATTATTACCATTACTATATTACATTGACAACATCGACACACATTTACATTAATTACATAGAATACATATAGTTACTTACGATTACGCTCTTAAAACCTGCTCTAGTCTATGTACATTATTTCTATTATTATATTACATTGACAACATCGACACACATTTTACATTAATTTCATTGGCACTTAACACTACCCTATGAAGAAAAATATAATCTCTAATTTCCCTATCGAAATATACAAGACTATATTATCTATAGGCTATAGTTGACTAATCGTAACATCTAATTTCCTTATCAAAATATACATAGCTACATACAATATCATTTAAATATATCTTAGATGACTAGAATTTGTCTAATTCAACTTATTACATAGATCGTAAGGACAAGTTGGTCGCATATATTAAGCAAATATAAACATCCTAGCCTACTATCTTTATACAAAATATTATTTAAAAAAAAAAAAAAAACGTTTCGTAGGTTTTGCCGGCATTCTGGGAATGCGTCCAGTTTGGCGAGCTTGCAAAATTTCCGACCGGGTATTTTATTGCTTTATTACTTTTGACCTACGAACCAACAATGTCTATTGTCAATAATTATTTTGGGATCTCCCGCACGAGATCCGAGACCCCTTTCCAGCTGGCTAATTGCGGCCGTCGTAAAGGCATCTTTTCCCAGCGATATATTATTATCGTAAAAGGTTTGTCGCCGGCAATTTATAATTAAAATTAAATACCTTTCTCGGGGGTGGATCGTCATAAAACGGTCCCTAGACCCCCAAGAAAGCAGCACGTTCATTTGATTGTATTATTTACTCGGACTCAGTGGCCATGCAAATCCTTAAATCAATTGCACTGCTCTTCCGACTGGCAGCTAAGTGCTCTTTTCTTTACTTAATCCTATGGGTAATTCGCGACACGTCAGGCCGGGCACATCAAGTGTATACTCGTAGTTTATTGTGTGGGATGGAATAGACTCCACCTCTGATATACACAACATTGTCCTGGCTACTTTGCTAGACTGTCGCCTGTGTTAAAGTAGCCAGTTTTTTTCGTGCCGTTGTGGTGTTATTTAATTCAAGAGAGATAAAAATTCGACGGAAATAAAAAACATAAAAAATATACATTTAGTGAGAGTGTTGTAGAACTAGTGAATTATTAGTGTAGGCACTGTATAATGATTATGTGAGAATGTTGGATAGCCATGCTTCTGATTGATCTCTACCCAATTGGATCATATATTGGGCCCACATTTGTATAATCTTATTGGAAATGACCGATTTCCAGTTGGTGTTGAGTGTGTTGTATGGTTTCGGTTCAGTTGTACGATCTGTTGATAGTTTGTATAAATAAAATATAATAAGCGATTCGTTAAATTTGTTTTATTTACGAGGACTGGTTGAACTACAAGCAAGTGATGTACAACATTCTACGAATTTAATATAAGAACTCATATAAAACACTGTTCGGGTTGGCGCGTTATTGTAGCGCATCTACAATGTTTGCCGATGGCCGCGTGCATGGATTCGTTTCGCTTCTGAGATATAGAGATATAGATATAGAGCTGCGGTTAGAGCTCAGCACCAACTCTCATGGAAGGCAGGGGACTAAACAATGGCATCGACTGTAGCGTAAGTACATATCATATATGATAATACCTGTAATTGAAATTTATATTTTGTAACTAGTATGTTTTGTATACTATGTATTATTTATATGGCAAATCGGGTCTTACACAAACAACCCGACCAAGGTGGAGTAAACTTATTATCATAATTATCATAGAACTACGTTCTAGAATTGCAACTTCACATAAAAATTACGGACATTAAAATATACGGTACAAGCGTAGATGCCGGAAGAATCTCAGGACAGGAAGGAATAGGCGCTCACCACAATCTGGATTCTGCTGGTAGCTCTAAAATGTAGACTATATGGTTTTTCACTCACTATTTCATCAAGATTCCGACACAAAGTCTAGATTGTATAACAGTATTAATTGTTCTGTACACGTTGTAATCGTATCGATTCAAGGTCGCCAATCGACTGGTCGGCGGCGTGACCGGGAGGGGAAAGCACAGTGCATTATTTTCGCTCAATAATTAATATATTTATACAAAAATAAATATATGTCCCACCTTGAAAATTCTTTCAAGGCGTATTTACACGGAATGAGACTTGACCAACAAAGAGTAGGAGCTTGGGAAGATTAAAACTCAGGTAGATTGACAATATCTTCAGAGCCACAACTGTCTTGTATGTAATAGACCATTTTTGAAGAGGCCAAAGATATGACGACCGAAAACACGTATTTAGATTTTAAACTAGTGATAAACTCTGAAATAACAGCAAAAGCATATACACTCAAACGTAACCAAGAGCTAGATAAATTCACAAGTTTTATTTTGAAAAAAATTAAATTACAACAAACGAGACGACACTCAAATTCACCCAATCTACGAATAAAGCATCAATAGTCAACAGCCTGACGTTTGATGTACAACAAGTGTGAAATGAGGGGCCATACAACATAAATATTAAACTCTATCTTGGTGCCAAGTGACAGTGCTTGAGTCTTAGAGACTTGGTGTGGATACGGTGGACTGTGAAAACCTAGTCTCCAAACAATCTCATAAAACTCACAAAATGTGTCAAAATGATTTAGACTTGTACCATTAGGTTTTCATGGTTATTCAGAATCTTCTGTATAGAGTTTTCTGGGCTGTTCTGCCTTATACCCTGACCTTCCTGCTCGACGGATGTGAGTATAAAGTTAGTTATAATTATTTTTGCAAGGTGAAGTACCGTGAATAATTCACAATGGATTGTGATATCCTTGTCATTCATAGAAATAATATTGTCATTGGTCATCCACCTAGATGCATCATTGCGGTGTCTACATAAATATGGTACATAAAATTAATGTACTATTGTTTTTGCGGTGAAATAGTGCACTGGCAAATAAAAAAACAGACAACATCGTTAAAAATAAACATAATTATTGTGTCAGTTGAATGACAACTAAAGTATAAATAATGCTTTAAGTATTAATATGTTTTAAAATAATCATGACAAATTGAACATGTGAACAAGATAATCATAACATAATGGTTATGTGGACAAGGTAATCACAACATAATGGTTATGTGGACAAGATAATCATAACCGACTGATTATATGGACAAAACAACCGATTGGTTATGTGGATAAGGTAATCACAAAATAATCGTTATGTTTTTTTTATTTTTTATTTCAACTTTCTTACATATATATATGTAAGAAAGTTATATATATATACATTATAATTTTATTTTTTGTCAAACTGTATGACAATTTTACGGCAAGGATTGCCTTTTACATAGTTATTATTTAGGTTTAATAAACAACATTTTTTTTTTTTATAAATGAAATATAACAAGGAACAAAAAATTAGATAAGATGTTAATGAACTTGGTGTGCCCGGCCAGGTGTATCGCGAATTCCCCATAGGATTAATAAAGAATAGAGCACTTAACTGCTAGTTTGAGCGTGGTGCATTTGCTTTAAGGGATTTGCATGGATAATAGGTCCATGTAAACAATAAAGTTAAGTGAATGTGTTTGTTCTTCGGGGTCTAGGGAACATTTTATAACGGTCTACCCCCGAGAAATGCATTTAATCTTAACTGCATACTATCGGCGTCGTACCTTTTGGATAATGATATACCGCCGGGAAAATATGCGTTTACGACGGCCGCACGGAAGATACCAAAAGATAACAAAATACATTGTTCTCAGGACCCAACTAATCCGGGTGCAAAGCCATAAATTGCCCCGCCGTGTCGAGAGGCATTTAACAGAATGACACGGCTGGAGGCGTGACCGGTTTGAGGGCTCTGGTAGCCACAGAGAAGAACCCGACCAATCACCGTCTAAGGGATGGACCGAGGGACATATTAAGGACATACCCTGAGGTGCTTAAAAGGCTGGACACGGCGGTGAAGTAAGGCAGTTAGTCAGAATCAGTTACTTCGAAGAAAATCTGTTGAATCCATGCAGTAAAGAAATCTTGCACGACAATTAAAAATCTACAGAATTGAATTTCCTACCCCACCGTCAGCCATCGGGCGGCTGGCGATCAGTGGTCGAGATCGGCCAGGATCAAGATGAACATCCGAGTTAAGGAAGAAGGTGGAAACACGGAAGACAGAGAGTAACAGAAAGATCTCAAGCGAACAGTTGAAGACAGTCAGCAATAGTAAAAATCTCGGCAGAAATCGGAAGTTGAGTGGAGTGGAGTTGAAGTACGAAGTGAGGAGCCACCGTCACCCATCGGGACGTTAGTGGATGCGATGCCGATCGAACCCTGTCCGTCCACTTCCGTGAAATTGCGGTTCGCACGTCGTTATCATTCTCAGTCTTTCCATTTCTGTCAAACATACTTCCTAAATACATAAACTCATCAACTTCCTTGTTCCAAACATTCATTACCTACAAGTATTTAGCACGGCGTCTTTCTTTCTTTCTTCTCGAATACCACCATCACTTTCGACTTGTTACCATTCATCATGCTTGACACCTTTATAATGTCAAACCATAGTGTGAATGTTCTATGACACGCAGAACTTCCTTCATATAGGGATGCAATTGCGTCTATACTTTTACTATTCACTCCGTAATCAAATAATACATTCCATAACCGTTCTCTTATAATTCGATCATATGTCTTTTATAGATCTACGAAGGCACAAAAAAATTTTTGGTTTTTGGCCTAAAACTTTTCCGTCATCACTCGTAAAGAAAAGATCTGATCCATGCATCTTATTCTACCCACAAAGGCCCCTTGCACGTTCCATACTTTTTCTTTCATCACCGTTCTTGCCCTTTCTATTAAAATTCTTCCATATAGTTTACCAACCGAGCTCATTAGATTAATAGCCCTATAGTTACCACATTCCATTTTCGACCCTTTGCCTTTGTAGAGAGGCATAATGACAGCCCTTCTCCATCATTCTCTAACATAACGCATGAGGCCAAAAGATAACTTGTTATCATACCCCACAGCCTTACCATTTCGTATGTTTTATTGCACGCTTTATTTCTTCCATACTTATTGCATTTATATAGTTTTCCTCATTCATACTTACCCCGGAGAGTCTCTCAGGTGATTCCTAATTTGCATTCTCTACACTCTCATACGTTTCCCGGAAATATTTCTTCCATCTATCTTTTATTTCATCCTCATTCGTTAACATCTCTCCATTTACTGACTTAATAGCTTTCACACTACTGCTTTCAGCACCACGTTGTAATTTTTTGACCGCCTTCCAGAAGAATTTTATATTATCTTGAAAATTCTCAGTCATTTTCACTCCTTTCTCTCTTCTCAGCCGCTCTTTCCTTTCTTTCACGCCAGATTTAACATTTTTCTTACAGGCATTGTACAGGTCTTTTGCTCTCGCCTATTTATTCCCATTTCCTGTCAACAGAGAGGCCAAGCATTCTTTATTTTATTTCAAAAGTTCCTTTATGCATCACTTTTCTTCCTTCCTTGGGTAGCTATGTCACAAGTTTCTTTCGCCGTTTCGCATAGAATAACCTTAATGTGTTCCCATGCTATATTCAGATAACTCGCTCCTTTCTCATTTAGTTTTTCACACACTTTCCTTTCAAATTTTTCTTTTACATCATCCCTTTGCAGAATCTCAATTTTGACTCTAGATGCCGCCGATACAGTTTTGTTCATGGACCGCCATCTTTGAAATAAAAGTATCTTTGAGACGACGAGGAAATAGTCAGTTTCCATCTCGGCGCCCCGAAACACTCGAGTATCAATAGTAATTTATCATCTTTGTCTTTAGAATTTATGAGTATACTTCCTACATTAATAATTAGTATAAAATGCCGGTATTATTTGTACAAATTTAACATTTCTAGATCTATAAACTTAGTTGCAAGGATTGTGCTACATTTTATATTAGTAAAACGGAGTAAGACTAAAGGAGCATTTGAGATGTTTGAACAATAGTGAATTTTCTAATCATTTGATAGGAAATGGCCATGGTTTCGATAAAAAATTGGGATTGTCAATTTTGCATGTAAACGGCGTTGGTCACAAATGAAATAATTTGAAATCGTTGGAGATAAATAAAACGTGTAAAACTAATCAAAAAATTATAAACAACCGACTAAATTTAACTACAAGTCCCATTCTAAAATATTTTCTTAAAAATTATTCGAGTAATTTTGTATCAAGTAACAATTTGAGTTAGGTACTAAATTTATTTTTTAAATAATTTTTTTTTTTTTTTTAAATAGATTCCGTTAAAAAAAAAATAACATATGTTTTTGGTTAGTATTGACATCCTGAAGAAGAAAATGATATTTTTCTAAACCGGTAGATGTATTTAAACACAATAAGTGGTTAATAAAACAAAGTTAACAAATAAAAATACGGAATTTTATCCACAAAGTTAATTTTGCCAATTTTAAAAGGATTACACTTAAGATTAGATTTATAAAATTTCAAATCTGTCAATCACTATGTGGTGTACAACATATCATATTTTGAGGTATGTTCCGTTATTATATAGAGTTTACAATACCTTGAGGAGTGTTTATGACTTGTCAACAAATTTTTATACTAATCTCACTTTATCATAAAATAAGTAGAATGATATTTAATACATGTAGTATTATTTACAACGTATCATATTTCCTAACTTGTTAGTTATTGGCTGAGTCATCACTCACGATGGCGGCTGTTATTACCTATGAAATTTATAATTTCGTTACGAATTTCCGATCAAAATAATAATATTGGAACTGAAGTTACGAAGGATTAGTAGATATCTACGTAAGTTTATTTATTGTATTTTTAAGGTGAAGATATTATTTGATAATCTCTTATCAAATGACACAATTCTTGGAGTCTTCTTAGAGTCGTGACTCACGAAACCATCCGTGATATCATCAGGCCATAAGCATAATCGTAATTGTTATTTATGCATGGAGCATACAACATTTAATATGTCACGAGACCTAGTTCTAAAAAACAATATAAACAAAATGGAACGACACACAACTAAGTATTAGTTTTGTCAAAACTATAGATGGATGCACGGATTCAATGGATTGTATCGAAATCTATAAGAATTACAGGAGTTATCGTATCCACAAAATCTGTTATATCGCCTCCTGTTTCATCATCATCGCACTTACCCAGCACGTGTCGGTGCGTAAAACGAAACTCCCATCAGTTGTAAAGATACTCGGTATCGGAAGCATGCCACAATACGAACGTGGTCATCTCACTAGTTTCTCTTTTCAACTTCATGACTACAATAAACTCAGTGCAAATATTAACTAGTTTTTTTTTCGTAGCCTGTAGCCTGCCACACACTTACATATACACGAGATACTCCGCGACTTTCAAACGGACACGAGAGCGATGGATGAATATTGGGGCTCCACTACTCTCATATTAATCACATTACTTTCAAACTCTTTCTTATACGACTTCAACACCCATCTACACAAACACTCTTAGTAGTACAGTTCATTCATTCAATATCGCCAACATTATCCCCGTACCGACGATCCAATCAAATATGTGAATTTATTAACGGAACATCGTTTCAGGGTGGCTTGTACCTATATTCTGATAAACCTGGTAATGTGAGTAATGGTGTGGTAAACAGAGTACATGTTTCCGAGCGCCTGCAGAGTAGATGAACGCACCCAGCAGAGTGATCACAAGCGGTCAATTACCCGTTTCTGTCATCAGGTCTCGCAGCAATGTTCACATCGAACTTCAGATTCATTCGTGTCATTTCAATCAGTGTATCTCACCAAACTAGAACAAAAATGGAATAATTACAAAAAGAGTGAGTTTATTGTAAAACTTTGTTCTAAATGACCTCTAAAATTTCAATAAATAAACAGTTCTCACTAGATTACTAGCAGTTTTATTACAACAAATATGATCAATTTGATGAAATATCAAACAATCTATACCAAGTATAATAACAGATAAATCTTCAACTCACTCGTCTGTTTAATTTGTCATTACGTTAATCTTCGGTTTTGACTGTACAGCGATCATATTCCAGTAGTTTTGTAATCTTGCTTCAACAAATTCAGTAAGCTTACCTTACTTACAACCGACATTTGCAACATACGCGAGCCATCTCCCGCGGCCCTCTTTTCGAGTGTTTTCACCAAAAGTAACGTCTCGTTCCGCTACCCGCCAGAGTCGGATTCTCGTCCCGTACTCAGACTTCGGCGCGCAAATTCAAACATCACAATATATATATAATATACGAGCTGGGTATTCTTCCAACACCGTATCCCGCACACAAGAATCAGTGGTGGTCCTGCTCGCACCTCACAGGCTAGGTCGCGTAACAAATCACCTGACAGCCAAATAGTGCCGAAACGCATCGACCAATAGCGGAGTCCTAGGAGCTAGCCAACCACTTCTCCGCAGACCGCACTTTCGCCATTGTAAATCGTCCCGCAATAAACGGCGACTTTTGGAAATTCTGTTTTATTTAAATACATTGCTCTTGATATAGTATAACTACTCACACGAATAACAACGTTACAGATGTCGGTCACTCTATCCGAGTGACTCGACAACTCAGATAACACATATCGATCAGAATTCACTACCCAAACAGCAACCACCAAGATATTATATTAAACTTACATAGTTCGAAACATAGCTCAATTTCTTCAATTATAACATTGTAGCGAGATTAACTGACGATACCTTGATTTGATCTGTCAGTATCTTGATTATAGCATTTAATTCATTAAGTAGGTACCCACTTGAGACGCTCGACGATGGAAGCAGGCACTTGAAACCTTATCAGAATGAGTGTTAATGAATGTCAATAATACGGAATCATATTATAAATCTAATATTGAATGCACATTGACCTAAACCTTTCAAACAGTTCAAAGCACTTTTGATAATTCATGTTTCAAGGTATATATTACGATATTTTTTGTTGTTCTTGGACTTATCGAAATATACGTTTGAGTATCCGGATTCACACTGAATATGGGATTCACCACAATCCATAATGATATAACTTTTCCCGGTTTATTTATATGACTCTCTGGACGTCTTCGATGTAGTGAGACACTAGCAGGGCAAAAACGAACGTTTTTTTAAAAGTAAATTGGTTAAATGCTTTTTCTTTTATATATTCAATAACAGTACGTAAATATATATCTGATTCAAAGGAAACCAGGAGCAAAACCTTAGGATACTACTCAGTGCCAAAATTTAATACCAAGTTCGCTCAACGCACTTTCTTATTTTGTGCTCCGAGAATATTTAATAAATTGACATCAAACCAAAAATAACAAAGTGGTTGCTTGATGTGGGTAGAAAGCAGAATGAAACTATTTTGTCATTTGTGCTAACCTAACTACCTACACATTCTTATCACCGACTATTGTATATTACACACAATAATATTTTTATAACTTTTTTTCAATATCATTTTATAACTTCTGATTATACTTTTTCCACACAACTTTTTATAACTCACCTAACATTATACTTACTTACCTCTTACATTTACAACTTTTAAAACTGTACAGGTAATTGGTTTAGAACAGACTACGTCTAGTAATGCAATTGCCTTTATTTTTTCATATGTATTACGGCTGGCAAATATATTGAGCATCTGTCATTCTGTCATCTCATCTATATCTCATGGTCATATGGTAGAACTATCAAATTAGGACATATTAATATTTTATTCGTATTTTTTAAGAATCTTTTTATATACAGTTGATAGAAAAATAGATGTATCAATTGGAAAGATTACAGAATATAAGTTAAAAATTTGTCGAAAACGTATTCGATTGCTTTAGCGAAAATGGTAACGCGCTTTCCCCGGATAGGTAGAGGTACAAGATTGAATCGCGGCGGCAACTAAATATTTTTTTGATAAATATGTATTTTCTGTATATCTTTCTAGTTTTAAAATGTATTAAAAATAAAATAAACGAGGAGCCTCATGCGGAAGAGTCATTGATAGATTGTGGTATTAATGGATGGCGTCGTCTGCCGCATGTACGTAAATAAATTAAAATATAAGTTAATTCCTTATTTCCTTTCTAGTAAAGTGTGCACATAAGACAATATTTACATTTATATGTATGATTATTCATGAGAGTATTAACGATTTTTTTCACACTGTGATTATACCCCTGAATAGTTTTAGTGCAGGAGCCACCACTGTTCATGTGTAGGACGACAATAAGGTTAATTGGATTAAATATATATTTAACAAGCATTTATATTTGCAGGTAATCAGTCAATTTGAGGGCGTCCATACAAGGCGAGGCTTGACCTAATAACTGATTAAGTAAACATGTTATTGATAGTAAAAAAATATCATAAAAATACCTCTGATTTTAAAACAAAAATAAGACTTCCATATAATCAGTTGTTCATCAACTGAAAAAGTGCTGGCGTTTTATAAAGCATTGGCTTGCAATTCGGTATCGAAAGCAGGGTGTTATTTTGCAATACCGTGTCGAAGGATAGATCATTTTCACATCACACATACTATAATTCATAATACGCATCCGGAGAGACATCGTACAGTTCGCACCGAATAAGCTGTTGCTGCAGTGGAGCTTAGTATTGAGGAGGACCCGAATGAATGGATTCGCCATCGTGCACAGGAATAGATCTATGATTACTCACTTTTTTGTACCCCAATTGAATGGCATTAATGTGGAAGAGCTGTGGTTTCAACAACACAGCGCGCGCCATAATCAATTTATTGAAGGAATTTCGGGCAATGGACCTGTAAACTGGCCTCCAAGATTGTGTGATTTTTTATTATTTTCTGTGGGAATATGTAAAGTCGCTAGTCTACGTCGATAAATCAGAGACGATAGACGACTTGGAAGTCAACGTCGCGTCATTGCTGATATACGTCCCCAGCGGCTCTAAAAAGTGGTCGAAAATTGGACTTTCAGATTGCGCTTTAACAGCGGCGCCCATATGCGCGAAATAATATTTAAACACTAAGGCATAATATTATTTTTCTAATGCAGCCAATACCATGGCTAGATTTTTATGTTTTGTTTCATTTTAAAATTATACACCTCTAAAAAACCGAATATGATATTTAAAATGCTTAGTTGGCTCTCATTTCCGAGTTATAGCCCATTTATGATGTATATAAAATGAAGCGTGTGGCATTCCGAGCGACGAAGTAAGGTAATGTAAGGTAAGGTACGTAAAGGAAATAATGGAAGTTAGTAATATTTGACTATCTTTATTCAGTAAACAAATTAAATATATATTTTTTGGTGTTGTGTTAATATATCGAAATTTTTTGACGCTATGCAGGTAGGGTATTATTGACAGAGAGTCCGTAGCGTTGTGAATCCTTTACCGACATTATTATTTATGGCCAGAGTCGTCCGTTAGTTTGGGCCCGAGTATAGTGTTTGTTCCGCACAGCTACGCGGCCGCGGAGCGCGCTAACCGCGGCTCAAGAAAAGCGCCGGGCGAAAAGTCCATCTTGACCAATTCACGGCAATATTTCGCCCGGCACCCCGCGCCATTGGGATCCCGCCGCCGCTACACATAGCGGGCGCCGAGGAGAGTATGTTTTATGAAATAACTCATTGTAGAAAATTATTATGCATAATGTAAATAATGTAATAAAGAGAGTTCATGGAAGGAGATCGTCCGGAGATAATATTATGCACCTTAAAAATCGTTTAGACTGTTAAAATGAATTTTTAAAGTTTAAGGTGCATTAATAAATTCCCCGGGCCATCGCCCGCAGTAAAGACTACCAGGCATCGCGAGGCAGGTTAATGTTTATAATAAAAAATACTCGCGATGTCTGGGAAATGTTCGAGTAATTTATAATAAAGGAAATTGTGGACAAAACAGAGTTCTGCCGCCCCTTACGGGACGGCGGAAAAAATGGCAAAAGTTGCCGAGTTTGGCCGCCAGGTGGTGTCGGCGCGGAACCGAATAGGGGTGGCGCGGGGGATGTCTTCACCCCCTGATTAGTTCCAGCATCCTGAGGGAGCCATAAGCTCCCAGGAGATGAGTCTCTGAGTTAAATAAACGGTCCTGCTTTCACCTGGACTTTCTTCCCCTTGGATTCGACCTTTGGCTTTCACACTTGGACTGATCCTGGAAGACACTAACTACTCTGCGACTATACTGGACACGATTTTGGACCCCGTTGGACCACTGCATACAGCTGCAGAATATCGGCGTTCGAGAGACAGAGCGGACCGCACTGAACCAACCCCTACGTGATTTGATACAGTCTTGTTCCTGTACTGAACAGTGTTGCTTCGTCTTTCTTTGTGAAGAGTCCAGGTCTCAAGGTCCAAGTAAGCGCTCAGAGCTCAGAGTTATATACAGCATTAACTTATTTATTTTTTTGGACAACACGTTTGACTTTGACCGATTTTGTAGGCTAAAGTAGTAATTAGCCCTCACTGCATGAGTTTTATCTTTTTATTACTTTTGCTTGTGTGTGTTAACTTACTATAATAGCATTTCTCCGCGTGGGTATTCAGCGAGGATAGAGCATTATATTCTTCTGTCCTGACCACATAACTCGTCTCAACCACATTCATACGTTTTCTCATGCAAGGTCGTCTTTTAACAGCACCATATTCCAGAATATGTAGTTGTCTTCTATTTCTAGTACCGTCAACACTCACGTCATATATCTTTCTTACCATTCTCTTCTTATTCATGCGTCCAACATGATTAAACCATTTTAATAAGCGACTTTTTAAAAATCCTGTTTACATCTTTCCATACTTTACATTCTTTCCCAATTTTTTCATTCTTTACTGCATCATAAATATATCGCATATATGCATTTAGTCCGTTCCTGATATTCTTGCTCCCGCTAGTCTTGCCTCAGTTGACAAGTTCTCACTGGAAATTATTACATTCAAAGCGCTGTTCATTTTATTCCCTTATCCTGTACACGCTTTCTAAATTAATTAATTATTTTTTTTACCATAAAATAATATATTTTAAATAAAGGTAATACTTTACTAGACGTGGTCTGTTCTAAAGCAATTAACCGTACAGTTATATATTGTTAAGGTACAATCAAACATTATAAAAAGATTCAGTTGGAGACAAAATGTGTAGGTAGTTAGGTTAGCACAGATGACAAATTAATTTCATTTTGCTTTCTATCCACATCGAGCAACCACTTTGCTATTTTTAATTTAAAATCGTTAATCACTTTAGATCCTTTAAAGTCTGGTGGCAATTTATTAAATATACGCCGTGCACAAAACAAGAAAGATCGATAACCAAATTTGGTATCCATTTTTGAAACTAAAAAGTATCATAAGGTTTTTTTTTAAATAGTTTTAAGATTGATCTGACAAACAGTTGTCTTATATCCAAAACTTGGAAGGATTCAAAGAGTTCTTCAGAGTTATGTCTGAATGGCCTCTTGTTTATGACTCTGATGACTCATTTCTGAGCCTTAATTAGAGAATCCATTAAAGTAAGAGTTGCACCGCCCCATGCACAAACAACCTTTTTGATATTAATGCATTTAATCGTTCCATTATTTGAAAGAGCCATCTACCTTACTTTTACGTAATCTCAAATACCTTTGAGTATTCTGATATTATATATATATATATATATATATATATATATATATATATATATATATATATCTATCACAGACCGTCTGTTCTGAATAATTACAACTTCACAATAAGAATGTGTTCTCCTAACATCTATTTATTCTAAATATTCATTACCTACTACTATACTAGTATTTCGTACGATGTCTTAGTTTCACAATCATATAATCAAATGATTTTGATTAATTAATTAACACTATATAATACATATTCTATCACACGAGTACCTAGCTACTTATAAAACTGGCTGTGCAACACGCGAGGGTGTACATTTTAAAACAGAAAGTATCGAAATCTTCGGGATATCCCCGCTCGTGGCCTCATTTGCAAGATTCTCATATCGAGTCTTGAAATTTAATCGCTTTGTTTTCCTCTCGTTTGCTATGCTATTTATAACTGGATTTTCCACGTAGTTTCCATGACGAAAGAACTCTTTTGAGGTTATTAGTCGACGCCCGGACAAGGTAGAAACCTGCCTCAGCTATCACCTGGTCCAAGCCAACAAACCCTTGACCTGACGAATTAAAAGTAAAATTTAATTAATTATTTATTTTAAATACTAATTAAATGTGACGTACTTGTCTTCTAAGTGAGTAATTAAATGTGACATACTTGTCTTCTAATTACGTTTTCAGTGTACACCTCGTATTAGAAGAAATAGACTCGGTAACAATTATACATTTATTACAATACGATACAATTGAGTACAAGGTACAACTAGTATAGGTCAAACTATTAGGCCGATGAATACGCAGAGAAAGAGGTTGTGCTCTGCCGCGCGCCGCTCTTTATAGCCTCGCACGCATACTCGCACTCACACACACAATCATACGATCCCAAGGACATCACATTAAATGTATTAATTAGAAAGATATACATATAAAATCAATTTTATCGAAAAAATATTGTTGTTGCTACCGGGACTCGAACCTGGATCCCGATCCAGAGAAGGTGCATTAATCAACTACGCTACAGCAGACCGTACTTTTGACGACAAATTTTCGAACCCGTATGTCACACTTTTCAAATTAATATTTAAAATATCACAGAGCTATGTTCTGAATAATTACAACTTCCCAATAAGAATGTGTTTTCTTTTATAGTTATTTATTTATTTTATCATATCTTTAAATATTGAATATGTCTAAAAACATACAATTCCTGGATTTCCAATTAGGTACAGAGGCACTGTTATTAAACAAATATTTCATAAAGATGAACCTATTTTTATTATATTTAATGAAAAGATATGGAAGTATGGGTAATTATAAAGCTTACAACCAATAAATGGCGATAGTGTAGTTGTACTAATTACTCGAAGTGTTTCCACATGGTAACATATATGCAGTTTCAAAAAAGTTTGTTAGATATGGAGATGATTAACGGGTGAGAATGGTGAACGTTATATTTGTATAAAGTGATCACTTAAGCCAGCCGAAGACAAGTCGTAAGCCCTGTAATAACCCGTACTTCCATACATTTCCATTAAATATAATAAAAATAGCTTCGTCTCTATGAGATATCTATAATTTGTTTTATAACTCTATCGGTCAAGCTTTTGTAGAGCTTGTTCAATGTGGCATTTGATTTCATCAGAAAGATGCCATTTTTTATTTATATTGCAACCTGTCAATGTCTTCTCAATCACTGATAACTTTGAGTCATACTCACTATCAGCGTATAAATATTTGGGATTAATTTTAGTTATATTTGATTGTGAACCGTGATTCGGCGCCTGTAGATTTGTGACGAAAATATTCATGAAGGAATGACGTTATAATTCGTGATCAGCGCCATCTAGTAGAGTGTGCCAAAACGTTTTACGTATTTGATCCGAAACGCTGAGAATTTGACCCGAAAAGTAAATTTACATTTGTTTAAAGTGATTTAATTATCTTTGTGATGATAAATAAATATGCTCAAAATTATGTTTTAAAAAAAAATTATTTTGTGTATTTTGATATCGTGCGCTGCGTGCGGATTATTAATGAAACTGTGATGACAGTCACAGTTTTCAATCACTGATATTATCTAATACCAATCACAATCACATCAGTGAGTCAAGAGTAGCATTTTTTCTCATTACTACTAGAATACAATACTTTATATTTTCTCTAATTTATTTCGAGCAATATGAAGACTTTCATTGATAGCTGCGTTGTGTTTGCTAATGAGCATATATCGGGTGTCTCATAGCTAGTAGCAAAAACTTCGGGGGAGTTTTCTTCATTCAATTTTGAACAGAAAATGTTATTTACACTTTGGTAAAATGTTTACAGTTAACGAGTTATGCGACTTCAAAGATAACACATTTTTTTCAATATTCTTACATATCTTTTGTAAAACGTTGGACTACAATTAAAGTAAGTCGTGACAAATTTTATAAATTGATTCGCTAATTAATTAATTAATTGATAATATATTCAAAATACAATACTATAGAAATTACTACTACTAAAATGTTAGATCAGCTGATTTACCTTACCTAAGTATGGCCTCATAAATACATAAACATATATAGGTACTTACATAGCTTACCGAGCTCTCGACTTCCGCTGACTTAAAACGATGGTTTGCTCACTCGTTCACCGAGCAAACTTTATTTAAATATTGCGTATGTATATTAAAATGAAGTTCATAAGAATTTTTAAATAAACGCAATTGCAATATTCAGCAATTGATAAAACAGAAATATCGCACGGAACATAATACTAATGCACATCAATGTGTATTAAAAATTATGTTTACATAAAGATCCCACATAAATATTTTTTACATAAAAGTCTATGTGCGTAAATAATTATAAAACCATAATTTATTTAAATTAAACGATTAAAAATATAATTTTACATGGAATTAATAATTCTATATTTCAAGTTAATTATATTTATTTATGTTATTTATTTATATTAAAATGCAAATAGGATTAACATTAAAAATTGAACTAAAATGTTAAAACAATAAATTAAAAATGGTTTATCACGATTCGTAAAAGTAATAAATAATATTGAACAAAAATACGATTTATTGTAAATATAAAAATATTGTATGCTGTTTATTAAAATGTATGTTAAAATACGGGGAAAAATACGCGCCTCCAACTTTTAGAATCATTTTAAAAGACACGTGTGCAATATATGAGATATTGTATTTTATATTAAGGTTAAAGAAATGCTCATATAGCGAGTAATGGGGGGTTAAAAATATTAACAAATTTTTATTTATTACGTCAAACGTAAAAATCTCTTCGAGATAAGTCTTAATAAGGAATTCATTTTTCAGATGCTGTGTTATTGAATCGAAGGATAAAGATTTTTACTTTGAAAATGTATTTACTTCGGAAAAAAGTCTGTTTTCGCACATCTTTGCAATTCAATTTCCGATATTAAAATTTTTAAATTAAGCGAGTATTATTTTAATTTCAACAACTACATAGGTACTTCAAAAAACGAAAAGATGCACTTTTAAATAAATAAAAATTACCGTGTTGTCATTATCAGCGTGTGGTAAAAGTTTATTCTATGCCACACGAGTATAGTAATTCGGAGTACGTAAATATAATTCTGATCTACAATTTAAAAATACTTTATATTTAGCTTCATATTGACTGATATATTTTAATTAAGTATTTATTTAAAATGCGCTTTGAATAATTTAAAAAATGGCTCCCGATTTGACAACACAAATTAAACAACCGTCCGATATAGACGTAATTTGTAAGCTAATAAGCATAATACTTTCACAAATTGCAGATGATCCTTTTCACAATCAAAGCTTGATGCAGAAAAATTTACGTCTTTATTATTTAATTTCACGTTTCTTCATATTTTGTCTTCATATTTGTATTCAATAATTGAAAAAAAAAAATAAACGATCTTTCATTAGGTGTTTTTTAAAAAAATCTTGTCATTCTCGGCATTTTTTATCTTATATTTTTTCCACCCTGCAAATTCTAGGTCAGTGGGTCAGTTCATATTGAGGTCATCAAACTCTCATATATGGAATGTATGACATAATACTTAACCTTTTGAATGCGAATTTAAAAAAATAAAAAAATAGAAAGTTGATAATTCGCCAGGCAGGGAGAAAAGCGACAAATTACCAATAATATTTTTCGTTCTAAATTACTTGATTTACCTATTCTTGAAGTTTGGACAACTAACTACGAGACACCCTATTATGTTTAAGTTGTATTAAGTTCTAACCCGAAAGTTTTACATGCCTTCACTGGATAAATGGCTCAACAGTAGATTTTTGAAGAGCTAACTGAATATATATATAATAGTTCTGGCGGATAGAACGCCGGAAAGCACTGGCCACGGCTAGGTTCAGTCTAAGGATGGAACAAACAAATGCAAACATGTTAGATCAAAATACAAAATATTATTCTAGTTCTACATAACGTACCTACCCGACAAAATATCGCAAACGGAGAGAGTTCCAAACTTCTGTTTCTACTTAAAGTTCTTCCGAACACAGTTCGCCACTTCTCAGACTGACGAGGAGATACTTTAGAGAATTTACATTACTATACATTACTTTTGTAATTGGGATGTGGTGAAGGTCGTTCCATCTCGCCTCCGATTAATTTCAAATTAAAAGACCACTATTTGTTCACACAAATGCCTGCCAAGCAATTCATTAAAAATGCGGGTGAATCGAGGACCAAAATCTCCCGATTTATCACGTTTAAAAAATCCTTGTTGCGATGATTTTCTCCTTCGCCAGGTGCTCACTACACACACCGCCAGCTCGAAGGGAAATATTCGGATCTCCACTCCACCGCTAGAGGGCCAGTCCTCGCAGTATTCACACTGCGCATCGTGCGCGCCCCAAATTGCAAATACAGTGCACCGTCCACACGGAGGATTTCGTCACATGACAATTGTTTACAGATAAAATATCTGTAATGATTATTTATGTAATAAATATATTTGTATAACATTTAGTAGTTATCTTATGCGATGCCAACATAGTTTCTAATGTTCCGAAGGTTCATAATTTGCCTCTTTTCAGTTAATTATTATTTTTTTATTTCATATCATATATTATAAGTACATTTCGTATTTTAATACCTGCCTCATTGGGCTTCGCCCGTGCTGAGGCAAACATTAAAAATTTTTAATTAACAATAAGGAAGAAGTAAAAAATGAAAAGTTTAAGTAACGAAATATGATTTTGAGAAATTTGTAAGGATAATACACATTTTAACAAGTTTAAATAATACAGTACAATTTAATTTAACACACACACACCCACATGCGCAGGCTAATCACTCATCGGTGTTGGGTCTGAAGTCTTGACTCTGTATGTGTTCATATTGAAAGGGTGATCATGCTATGAACATACGTTCGGTCTGAGTTTTTTACCCAGAATTTTATTGCGCCTTCGAATTGTCTTTTTTTATGTATTTAGATAGAATTATGGAATTTGGGTGCTTCAAAAACATAGCTTCTTTGTCAGTATATCGTGTCTCGGACTTGGACTGTCCATCTTATTTGAGATCGACCTGTCACCCTCCCTTCTACGTTCCCCGTGATCCCCAATTTCTACATGTCTTCTAGGAACACGCCTATATTTTGACCCCGTACGGAGCTATAGAGGACACAAGGGTATTAACATTTAATGAGATGGAGCGGTTCATTCAAATTTTATTCAACTTCGACATGGCAAAAGTATCTAGAGAATTGGCAAACAAATATTTCTGAATCATCAATCATCATCAGGTGTGAAGGGTTAAGGTAAGAGTCATGATCACAGCCTATTTTTAGAGACGCTGGTTTTCCCCAGAGCTGTGCACGTAGCGCCAGCTACCTAGCGAGAACAAG
This sequence comes from Eubasilissa regina, assembly GCA_022840565.1. Lineage (NCBI taxonomy): Eukaryota > Metazoa > Arthropoda > Insecta > Trichoptera > Phryganeidae > Eubasilissa > Eubasilissa regina. The sequence goes on from JAINEB010000011.1 coordinate 29,119,389, forward strand.
TCCGGGCACCTCTGGGCAATCACTGAATTTTTATTTTTTAATTTTTTATTACAACTTTATTTAATACACATTATTATTTTTTTTTTTTTGGCAACCTGCATAGCAGTTTTTATCAAATAATTAGATTGGGACGTGTTTAACTTTATTTATTCCATAATTTTTAATAATTCTTTACTGATATTGTTGATAGAATCGGCGTTAATTTTGCAGTTTCATTATGATGGATGGATATAAATGAAACAAAGTTATAACTCTACTTGAGTTTATTAGCACTACTCAAGTAAAGTAATAAGGTTATTTCATTAATATACATTCATTATTTACAGATTTTATTAAAAATTCTTGGCACCACACACATCCTAAGGACTTGGTAGAATAGCTATGGTGAGGATCAGTATTCACATTCACATTATTTTTCATCTCTTCTCAAATTATATTACATGTTATTTTTTTGTCAACTGGTAAGATTTTGCATATTGTAGATAATTTTTAGTAATCATCTTTATACAAACACTCCGTTCTGTTATCTACTATAAGTTTTAAAAATCTTAATTATAACTGTTTAATTTTATCAGTATATGTTTTATATGTTAGTACATAGCTACTCACTCCATAACTTATAACAGAGTCGGCTATCGTAAAGTACAGTGAGTACAGCGTGGCCCGAAAGGTGCATATTTTGCGTTTTTTTTATTCATTTATATCTGAAGTTATTCACTAGCTTTGACATTTAAAAAAATTATTACTTAGGACCTTTATACTAATTTAAAACTAATAAACTGAATGTTATTTGCCATAATTAGATGCATTTTCCGCGTGCTATAAAATTATCTTAATTTTCATAAATTATTGCATAAACAAAATAAATTTTCTTATAATCTTGAAGCCAAGATTACGGAGATAAATCTCAATTGAGATAAATTTACAAAATATTAAAAATTAATAGTAGTAAACCATTCAATTTGCAGGACGTATTACCAACTATGAACGTTTTTAAAATACTTTCTTTTAGTGAAAACATACGTTTTTTTAATAATATATTGTATAGATTCACATGTTTTGTGACTTCAGCTCAGCTACTATTTAAAACTAAGTTTTATATCAAAAGCGCAATAATCAGTTTTTAAATAATATATTTTCAGCCTTATAAAACACGATAATTTTAATTGTCTATCGAACTTCAATACGGTCAAGTTTTAATCCGCGCTGTCATTATTTTCGTTAAAAAATGCCAAAAATATACGTTTTCACGTATATTTTACTCACGATATGCATTAGTATTGAACTTATTCACAACATTTGTAACAAATTTCATAAATTAGATGTTTTTTTAGTGATTTTAAGTGAAAAAAACGTTTTCTAGAACAAAGTAAACATTTTATGTACGTTATTTTTACGTATGTCGCAATGAAATATTTCGTTTATTTTCAACACTGTTGCATTTTAAACACAAGTTGTCTGTTTCATAAGCAATATGTAATTATGAAACTGATAGGTATAGTAAACCTAATGTAGCATCCACACGGCACACATCGGCGATTTGTGGATCTGTCATAAATACCGAACAACAGTAAAATCTCAAAAAAGTGTATAAAAATATTTATATAATATATTTTGTCTGTATCGAGCATACAGGCTGTTTTAGATTTCGATTGAAATACTATTACCTATTACAGAAGGGTTTCATGACAACTTCCATCATCGTGATAATGAGATCTCGAAACTACCCTCCATTAAAAAGTTTTTATATAGGATGGCTTAAAAAAAGTGAGAACATTTCGTAAAATGTGATATAATTACATCAAAATTACTTAAACTATATCAACAATAGCTTAAATAGTTTATTAATTTACTTACTTACATATTTACCTATATTACATATTCCGGTCGCCATCTTTAATTATTAATTTTCTTCAAATTGTTTACCTGTAATGACAAAAATCACTGCAAAAGACCGTATTCTGATCAAAAAATTTGCGAATTGAAAAAGGCTAGGAAAATGATCAAAGAGTTTCGAAACAAAGCCTGAAATATAGCTAAACATTCCAGTATAACTGGACATTACATCAGCATGGAGCTCCATCTCACACAGCCAGAAATACAATCAACTTTCTTCGTCGTGAGAATGCTAATTTCATCGAGCCAGGCGTGTGGCCACCGAACAGCCCAGATTTAAACCCACTAGATGATGCAGTATGGGGTGTTTTGATGATTTCTGATTAGCTAAATATTGTGCAAAAAAAATTACATTAAGAATTATAATTAATTATATTATGTTTTGAAATAACTCCCGTGTTACGGAGATTTCTCACTTATTTTGGGCCACTCTGTATATAATACATATGATATATACTCTAGTAGTTATCTGATGTCAAACAAAATTGGTTCGATAAAAATTTCGACTAAGGGTGTTAAAGTTTTTGTAGGAACTTTCACACGCAGACAAATTGACGCGCTTGTGGCCTAGTGATTATGATACTCGCCTAGTGATCTCGTTCTAAGATATCATCAAGTTAGTCGTATTTTCATAGCGCAAGCGTTTAGCTTAGTTTGAAAACTGTAAGAATATTGCTGTAACGCGTATTCTGTGCACGCATCTCTATTAAAAAAAAACTGCGACCTGACCTCATTGGGCAATCGTGAAATGTGCAATTTCAAAAACTGTATTTTTTGTTGCACATTGCGCACATATATCTGACCATCGCGGCCGTCATGAATCCGAAGACTGCCGCGCGATGACGTCACTGCAGATTGCAGCTCGAGTTCATTCCTCTGTGTGACGTCAGCGATCGCTTGACTAACACACTCTGCCGTGCACTGAAATCTGCTTAAACGGTGTCAACGCCAGGTTAACGTGGATGCAATACTAATAGCAGGCACCGGTATTAGCATACGAGCTATAGTTACAGGGCCGGATCCAGGCATACCCGTCTAAGATACTCACCGGGGGGCGCGGAAAAAACAGAAGCGAACAATTCATTATATTCTCAGACACATTTATAATATATGTTTTTTTGGTTCGAAAAAATATTCATTAATTCAGTTAAATACGTTAAAGTAAAATCTTCCCGGCTGTACTTATCACTACACTATCGAAAAACAATAAAAAATATCAATTAATAGCTTCGATAGCTGGTTCCCAGTTTTTCGATTAACAATAAGCACACATATGATGTATGAACTGCGCTAACCTTATTATTTTTAGTGTCTTTCTGGTCCGATGATGTTGTTCTTTTGATTTCGACCGTTGTTTACCGTCTTCTTAGCTTTCCGAAAAAAGGGCGGCAATATTCACACACACATGTACATTATTATAAACCAGAAAACCCAGCGGTGCCAATTGAAGTAACAAGGCGCGTAAACAACCATTATATTCTAAAACAAAAACAGTATTATGTTTTTTTAGAGCATTAGGGCATGCCATCAATTTGGAGTTAAAAAATATGAGATGAGTTGTGCGACGTGTGGTAGTTGAATAATAAGATGGAAAATGATAGTCCACCGTTATCGTTCTGGTGTTTGTGTACTGATTATTGTACGCGAGGATGACAGACAGTAAAGGCAGAAATATATAATAAAAACGATTTTTCACTATTTACACTGAATTTATCTTTGTTAAATTACAATGGTTAGTTGGATTACAATGGTTACTCATATAATTTCTGCGAAAAGAGATGAGAGATTTGTCGTGGACATTGGGAATACAACATTCTTACTATTTCCAAACTTATTATTATTATTATTATTATTATTCATCCCCTATTCAGGCATTAACATAATCAATATTAAAAATAAATATAAAATGTGAAGTAAAGCAATTTATCCGTCACCATTGAGTTGAAACACAAAAAATTGTAATAATGTAGTCCTATAAAGAGTTAAAATGCGGAGTACAGATTATTATACAGATGACTGACCTTATATTTCTATACAGGATCATTAATGGTATGATAGACTCCTCCCAGATGTCTCCTGTCCTCCTGTTGGTCTGCTTGACTTTCATTCCATTGAGGTCGTCGAGGCACAATTCATTGTTTTATTACAGTGGTAATGTCAGAACTCTTGCACTAGCTATGTTGCACTAAATATGCGGAGGTAGTTGATATTTTTTCTGTTAATTTAATTCTTTATAAGGATTTAAATTTAATAATTACACTATTACAATTTTTTGTGTCTCAACTTAGTAGTGACGGATAAATTGTCACTTCATATTTTATTTTTATTTTAAATTTTGGTTATGTAAAAGCACGCTGATACTACGAAATATTTTTCTTTCTGTATTGCATTTCTGTTATATGTTATAATAAATAATATATATATACATATTGTGGTATAATAAGACTAATTTAACTTAATTAACTCCTGGAATGAAGTTCGAACCCCCCAACCAGAAAATCACTAAACGAGTGAAATCTAAATTTTGAAGCGCGTTATCGCAAGTATGTTTCAAATAATAAGAAAAAAATGCCACCAATGTGACATTAAAGATTATTATGTATTCCATATTATATGTGTAGCCGCGCAATACAATTATCCGACTATTTTGCATTCAAAATTGCATCAAGTCCGACTCTGCATTATAAATAAGGCAATATTGTTCATGAGATTATTATATGCCTGTTAGTCACCCCGCATATAGTTCTGTAGATAATATGAAACAATATTATTTTAAACTGATTTCTAGGCGGTCATTGAACCTAATTTCAGGGCTTGTATATATTATGTTTAGTTTTTAATTTACTAGATTGTATGGATAAAAGAACAGATGACAGTAGTTGATGTAATTGATTACGATTACTCGGAATACAGCCAGTCGTTGGACAAACGTAATCGTTCGTGATGATAATGACGATATTGGGATGAGAAACCATCATATTATTTATTTAAGGAAGATTTGGGACAGACCTGTGTATTTTACTTTAATGGAAATGTATGGAAGTATAGGTAATTACTAGTGATGAGTTCAAAATCACAAACCCTGATATTTTTGAGACACACTCATTCTCAGTGATTGAATATCTGGAAATATCGTGATTCGTGATTATTTTTAAAAATTTATTTATATTTGGTTGTGAACCGTGATTGGGCGCACGTGCATATGAAACGAAAATATTCATGAAGGAATAACGTTATAGCCCCATCTAGTAGATTATGTCAAAACGTTTTATGCATTTCATTTCAGGGGTTTCATTCTCTTTGTGATGATATTATATTAATTATATATGCTAGAATATGTTTTTAAGCAAATTAAGATTGAATCATTAAAGTAAATACGCTTAATTGTGATATCGTGCAGCGCATGAGTATTAGTAATGAAACTGTGATCACAGTCACAGTTTTCAATCACTGATATTATCGAATATCAATCACAATCACACCAGTGATTGCTAGTAATTACAAGGCTTACGACCTGTCTTCGACTGGCTTAAGTGTTCACTTTATGCAAATGTAACGTTCACCATTCTCACCCATTAATCAATCTACATATCTATATTTTTAGCTTTATCTCTGTGAGATATCTATTATTTGTTTAATAACAGTACCTTTGTAGGTGATAATCCAATAATTTAGTGTTTTTATGAGATCTGTCACTTTGTAAATGTATGTGTGTGTGCGTCATGAAAGTGAGTAGATGAGTGGTGGGGGACGAACCTTATCTCTGGGGGAATAGCTCTCTTCCATCACAGCTTCGTCTGAATAGCTAGTCTAACTCTGAATGTAATTTATATTACTGTATAACGTATTAAAATAAACGTACAAATATTATTACCTGTAAAGACTGAGTTTCACTTACAAGGAATTGATACCCAAGTAATTAGACAGTAATCAGAGGATATAACCCCAAGAAAATCTGGTGGTAATCTAAAATTTATCGCAATATTCAAATGTTGTATTGTTGTTAGTTAGATACGAATATATTCTAATAAATATGAAAACTTAGGGGGTTGGGACGATTGTAGAGGATGACCGTACAGCAATCAACATATTCATTGCTAGACACCAGACCAACGCCAAGAAAGGCTAAGCGAAGATGGAGCGACAATGTCTTCAATGACATGGCTGTCTTTAGATAAATGGTTTGTAACAAAGATCAAGGAGGAAAATTTAGAAGAAGGCCAATACAACCAGGAGTTGTAAGAGACAGTAGGTATAATATATAGAGAGTGGCACAAAAATATAAACATCTGGTAATACACGAGTTATTTCAAAACAAAATATAATTAATTATAATTCTTAGTGGAATTTTTTGGCGCAATATTTAGCTAATCAGAAATAATCAAAACACCCCCATATTGCATCATCTAGTGGGTTTAAATCTGGGTTGTTCGGTGGCCACATGCCTGGCTCGATGAAATTAATATTCTCACAAGGAAGAAATTTGATTGTATTTCTGGCTGTGTGAGATGGAGCACCGTCCTGCTGTAATATCTAGCTATGCTGCAGGCTTTATTTTGAAACTTTTTGATGATTTTCCTAGCATTCCAACGTTTTTCAATTCACAAATTTTTGATCAGAATACGGTCTTCTGCAGTGATTTATGTCATTTTGTCATCACATTTTACAAAATGTTCTCACTTTTTTTGAGCCACCTGTAGAGTGCTGAAGGATTACAAGAAGACTTCTTGCATACTTTGAGCATGTTGGAAGAAGAAACGATGAGAGTCTCCAGAAGTTCGTCAACCTAGGGGCAATTGAGGGGAAGTGAGCGAGATATGCCAAATATAGAAGTAAATCAATAGGGTCCTCTTTAAACACTGCGATCGACATGGCCAGTGGCGTAACTAAATGGTTGGGTCCCAAGTCAAAATGGAAAAAAGAGGCCCCCCCCTATATAATACAGATCTTATACATATTTTGAGATGCCCTTTGTTACTTACTTACTTACCATCACGCTGTTTCCCCGCGTGGGTAGACAGAGAGGATAGAGCGCCACACTCTTCTGCCCTGACACATAATTCTCACCTCATCCACATTCATACATCTTTTCATACAATTTCGACGATTATTGAGGTTTCTAACAGGACCATCATGCAGTATCTGGTTTACCTGGTCGTGCCAAGTGTATCTTTCTTACCATTTTCTTCTCATTCATCCGTTCCATATAACCAAACCATCTAAGTGATCCTTTCTTAATCTTACTCACTATACTAAGATCAGCTTTACATTCTTTCCTTATTTCTTCATTCTTTACTCTGTCATTAATGGATCTGCCACATATACGGCTAAGTGATTTAATTTCCACTGCATCAGTGTCGATATCAGGAGTCCATTGTGAACCGTTAGTCTTGTCTCAGTTGATATTCTCGCATTAGCTATAATTCCATTTAAAGTGCCATTCACTTTATTCCCTGCTGTCACCCTCCTTTCGATATCATTCTCAGCCTTTCCATTTCTATCAAACTCATTTGCTTGTTCCAAACAATCATTACCTACTAGTATTCAGTGCCGATAAATGTGCGTAACAGTATTTAGAAGCTTTCATCAATACAGTCATTTTAAATGTAACTATAGTACTCTAGCAAGTACGATAAGTATTAATATTCCATTTTATTTATATGCAAGCCTATTGGACACTTCCTACCTCACTAGCACCTGTCCTGAGATAGGTAGCCACTTGTTTTCATTTACTATATTATAAGTAGGAAGTAATGTAACTAATTAAACAGTAAAAAACATAAAAATCAAAAAGGAGACAAGTAGAGAATAAGTAAAAGGAACAAAGTAAAATTTTTGATACAGACTAAAGACGTGTAAGAAGTAAGGAACAGAGTATAGAGTCGTTAGAGTTGTAGTATCGATTAAAGTAACAGAATATTAAAGAAATGGAGTAAAAAATAATAATAGGTTAAAATAAGTAACTCAGAGAAGATTAAAAAGAAGAACAGATGAAAAAGAAAAACAGAGTAAAAAGCAGGATTAGGTTAGAAACAAGCAGGGAGCAAATTAAACATGATAAGTACGAGGTAGGATGTAAGGACAGGAAAGAATTACACAAAATGAATAGCTTTGATCATTTAAGGTACTCTTCCAGGTGACTTCTAATATTCTAATATTGAAAAGGGCACAGTAAAGGTCTTACTAGAGAGGTATTTTTTCATGACAGAAAACATAGTTTTATCAAAACCGAGAATTTTGTAATTTGTGAAAAAAAGTTGTAGTGTAGTGGTAGTGGGAAGGGGTGGGGGGGAGGAGTTTCTAGAATCTTCGTTTTTAGATAATTCTCAAGAGTTTTGATGTTGAAATTTTCTACCGACCCCGTGACAGGCTGATTATGGCTCAAGACCGGAAGGAATGGAGACGTATTGCGCGCCATATTCTGAACACTGCAGGGGACCACGACGCTCAATATTGAGCATACAATGAAGAAGAAGAAGATACATTAGTCTATACTTATAAAAGGTAACTTCAAAGTGATCGTAATAATATGAGAACCAACGTTATTCAAGCGTATAAATAAATGTACGTAAATTCTCGCCCTGTTTTGCGATAACGAAAAAATGATTTACATTCCAAAAGATGACTAACTAGGCGCACTTTCTAATGACCATATAACGGTATTACGGGAAACACGGATAATTGCTCGGATTAAAAATTTTCTCGCATTCGTTAAACGGCTGATAACGGCAGCGTAACGACACTGATATCACTTAACGACGCTGAGTTTTCCCCGAATTATCGCGGCCATTTTTTACGCTGTTATCTTACGATTCTAACGATCTATTGTAAACACCTGCGCGAACGGATCGTTATCTCGTAACGATAACGGCAAATCCGTTGCGACACAACGGCGACGTCTGGAATAATATATCAGGACTGTGAAAAGACAATACTTTGACGACACTGATATCACTTAACGACGCTGAGTTTTCCCCGAATTATCGCGGCCATTTTTTACGCTGTTATCTTACGATTCTAACGATCTATTTTAAACACCTGCGCGAACGGATCGTTATCTCGTAACGATAACGGCAAATCCGTTGCGACACAACGGCGACGTCTGGAATAATATATCAGGGCTGCGAAAAGACAATACTATATGATTGACCCGGTAGTTGGTGGCCGGAAAAGATTACGCTATGAGACACGTTGTCTTTCGAAAATATGTCGACATGGTATTTTGAACGTGCGCTTGTATATTGCTATGTTAAATTAAATACCTTTTCAGCTAATTATTTTAAGTATCGTCCAAGCGCCATATCTATAATATATTGTTCATGTTGTGTGTACTTTTGAAGCAACAAAATGATTGCTTAACAAATGTTAATTTTTCCAGTTTGAGGATAATAGTTAAATTCTTATAAGTATCAGATAAATAATTAATAACGTTATTTGTTACGTAAATCACGCGAGAGAGGAAGGTTTAAATATAAAGATACGATAATACAATCGTCGTTTTTCTCGCATTCGATACAAGTGTCAAAAACAAGTCGTATCTGGAGTATTTTCCATATTGATATTTGGAATAAAATAAAAACGAGTTGTCACTTGAATTAATACATCGAAAATTAAATAATTTATTGAGTACCTAATTCATATATATGAATATGTTTTGAAATCAAACAAAGTACCTATATATATTTATTAGGAGAACACATTCTTACTGTGAAGTTGTAATTATTCAGAACAGACGGTCTGTGATATTTTAAATATATTAATTAGAAAGATATTCAAATAAAATCAATTTTATCGAAAAATATTGTTGTTGCGCCACTGGGATTCGAACCTGGATCTATTTCCAAATTTGTCACTAAAAATATCGTCGTTGTAGCATAGTTGGATAATGCATCTTCTCCGGTTTGGAAAGTTGGAAACAGATCCAGCTTCGAATCCCGGTGATTGATTTTATATGTATATCTTTCTAAGTAATATAATTAATTCATATTTATATAAATATATATTTAGATGGTCACTAAAATTAATGTTTTAAATTAAAACAGCTTCAATTTATTGTTTTGTTTAATATTATCGATTTTAAACGCCACGTTGGCATTTTGGTGATATGTCTGTTTCATAACTACATACTATTTATGAAACAGACAGCCAGTGTTTAAAATGCAACAGTGTTGTATATTAACATACATAAAATGTTTATTTTGTTCAAGAAAATGTCGTTTTTCCTTAAAATCAGTAAATAAACATCTAATTTGCTACTAATGTTATAAATAAGTTCGATATTAGTTCATAACGTGTGTAAAATACGAGAACGTGGACTAGACGTCATTACGGCCGCTGACGATCGGCGATCTGACGCTAATAAAGAAGATAAAAAACATATATTATTAGGATCGATATAAATATTATTTAGTAAGGAATTATTGCGTTTTTTATATCAAACTTGATTTTAAATAGTAGCTGAAGCCTCTAAGCATCTGATAAAATACAATATATTATTTAAACACGTATGTTTTCACTAAAACAAAGCACTTTAAAATCGTCAAAAATTTACTACAAAATTACTAATTTTTATATTTTGTTAATTTGTCTCAATTGAGATTTTCCTCCGTAATCTTGGCTTCAATATTATAAAAAAATATATTTCGTATTCGCAATAATTTTTAATAATCAAGATAATTCTGTGGCACGCGGAAAATGTATTTATTGGTCACCGTCTTTCTTATAATGGTTGTATTTTTTTAATGATAACAAATAACATTCACTTTATTGGTTATATATTAGTATAAAGGTCCAATCTAAGTAATAATTATAAAAAAATGTATAATCTAGTGTATAACTTCTGATATAAATGAATAATAAAAACCCACATTTTCGTAAAAAAATACGAAAATATGAATTATTTTTGAAAGCGCAATGTAGTTTTTATCAATTGGGTATAGGCCTTAATTATAATTATTCAGTAAGTATTGAATTAAATTATTTTTGTTGTTACCTACCCGAATTAGTTAGTTAACCTTTACCATACCATGATATAAAATAACCTACGCAGTCATGCTGTCAACTCGTCTTACCGTAAGAAATTTTTAACATTTAAATGTGAAGAAAGCTTTTATTGGTTTAAATGGATTTAAAATTATTAATCGTATAAACTTACTCTTAATTTTAAGCATTAATTACGAAAATGGGATAAATGACCTAATATAATTCGGAGAATTCATCAAGTCCTATATTTTTTCTACCTTTTTTCCTTTTTTCTTATCTCCCTTCATTAAATTAGTGAGAAAGAGAGGTCATATATTCGTATGTTTGTTATTATTTTAAATATGAATTAAATAAATTATTTATAAAATCAATTTTGTCCAAAATTTAATAAAAATGAATTGATAATTCTGGCGTCTGCTATCAGATTACTTAAAGGTATTTGAGATTCCGTAAAAATATGGTAGATGGCTCTTTCAAATAATGGAAGGATTAAATGTTTTAATATCAAAAAGTTAACATTTGGGTTCGAAAATTTGTCGCTACAAATATCGTCGCTGTAGCATAGTTGGATAATGCACCTTCCCCGGTTTGAATCCCGGTGGCGCAACAACAATTTTTTTTCATAAAATTGATTTTATATGTATATTTTTCTAATTAATATATTTAATTCATATTTAAAATATCACAGGCCGTCAGTTCTGAATAATTACAACTTCACAATAAGAATAGGTTGAATTTTTGTAAGATTCGATTTACACATTTGGTTTTCACTAGTTAGTTCTAAGTATAAACATTTTTCTTATAATTAACTAAAATATCAGTTTTATGCTGCGTATATTAACCGAAATATTACAGTTTTAATTGGTGCGGTGAACCTGTGTTTTTGAAGGGTTAACACAGTTAATTAATTTGATAAAATGGAATGTATAGAGAGCGTGCCAGACGACGATGGAATAATTTTATTTGAAATACGCGTGCACATGGATTGCGCTTTTGATAGTGCGACCGACGTGCAAACCGGCTAGAATTATTTTAATGTTGATATTATTTTGTTTCTAACGCAATGCGCGTCCCTAATTTCGTTTAACGACACATTATCTATAACGGATTTACAATAATAATTTTTCGTTCTGACAAATAGATATACGATGGGCTTTTAAAGATTGTACATAAATGATAAAGATATATAATGAGTCAATTGCTGGTGTTTTTCTAAGGTACAAATGTTGCAAAATGAGTCTTAAAAATTCTTAATCCATACCAAACAATACATCTTTATAAATTAATTAAATAGTCTTCTAATCATTATTGATTTTTCAAATGATTTAGGAATGAAATAAATAAATAAATGAAAGTTGCGAGCGATATAATGTTTTATGCTCACGCCCAATATTTACACTACCGAAGCATCATCATTGAATGTTGTTAGAAAAGCAGTTGCTATCCGCTAGCAGTTCAACTTTACATCTTGCCGTGGTGGAATATAAAAATGGATTATTCCATATTAGCGCTGAGAATAGTATCGATAGGTATCATTTATTGTATTGTAGGGTGGGAATCTTATGGGCCTCTATTTAACGACACTGTTCTCGGGTCTCCTGGCCACGAAACAAAAAAGTGCACTGAAATTTTTCTTAAGTTGCATGGTGAAACCTTCTGTAATCTATCGATATCGATATTTTGATTAATATATGATATATAGATGTCTCACAGAGACGAAGCTATTATTTTTACACGAGAAGTATGGAAGTCTCGGGAATTACAGGGCTTACGACCTGTCATCGGCTGGCTTAAGTGATCACTTTACACAATGTAACGTTCACCTATTTACCCACGCTATCACATCTATCAATCTATGGATGCTGTATATATGTTATCATGTTGGAACATTTTAATTATTTATTTCCCCTCAGAGGATAGATAAATCCCAGTAATTGGTTCTTACAAAGATTTGGACATACTCAAAATATTGTGATATATTTTATTTTGTCGTTGAACAAATGCAGTCATCCTGCGGTACCAGAGGGAAATCAAGAAGCCGACAGGCCGTCCCAAGAGTCACCGGATAGACGAAATGTCTAAATGAAAGTAAAAGACACTTGGGGAGGCCTTCATCCTGCACAGGGTAGAAAACGGCTGATAATAGTAATGACGATGACGTCTTAGAATGCATGGGTAGAATTACGTCTAAAAAATGAACATTGACACAATAAGATTATTTAAAGTGCATATGAAAGAGCAAATAATGCAATAATTTCTCGGAATTTCTATAATTTATTTAAAGGTGACTTATTAGATATTAGAACGTGAGTCACGATCAAAAGATACGATTATTGTGTTTAACACATGTCTACCGATAATCAGGGCTGGCTCCACAGTTTTGAGAAGTAAAATTTTGTTGTAAAATTTAGTCTACTCTTAACAAGCTGCGAGGGCTGGGTCTGAAAAGTTTCCGACCTAACAAAGAAACATTTTTTCTTAATTTTAATTTAATTTTATTTTATTATCTCCTTGCAAGTCAATACACTTCTCCCAGCGATGCTCCCAACCCTTTAACCCGTCCAAATAGTACTTTGTGTCTTTCTCTGTAAAATAGTTATTTACGAAAGTAATGGATGACCTTCTCATTTGACGAAAAACTCTGTCCTCCTTAGGGACCAAAAAAAAAGTCGCTTGGGGCTAGATCTGGTGAGTAAGGAGGGTGGTCAAGCAGTTCAAATCGTAAATCGCAAATTTTCACCGGGGTAATAGCCGAAGTCTTGGTGAAACAAAAATATTTTCTGCAAATGTGGCTATTTTTCCGCAATTTCTGTCTTCAGCCTGTCAAGTAATGATGCACAGTATGCTCCTGTAATGGTTTTTCCATTTCAAGATAATCGATTAGGACAACTCCATGGCTATCCCAAAAACATTCGCCATCACTTTCCCAGCCGAAGGAATAGCCTTTGCATTTTTTGGAGCCAATTCTCCCTTCGCAGTCCACTGTTTTGACTGTGTTTTTGTTTCTGGAATATTGGAGTACATCTGCAGTAATTAATCAGCGCCAAAATTTTGATTTATTGCGCCTAAACTGCGCCAATAGAGCGTTGGAATTGTTTATTCGAACACGTTTTTGGTCCGGAGTGAGCAAACGCGGCACCCAACGTGCGGTCAGCTTAATCATGCCTAAATCTTGATTCAATATGTGACAAACACGTTTTTTGAATATGTTCATATCCTCTGCTATCTCTCTATTCTTAATTCGACGGTCTTCCAGCACCATTTGGTGATCTTGAGCGATGTTATCGTCAGTGGTTGCAGTTTTTGGCCGTCCCGAACGTTCATCGTCACCCGAGCTGGTGCAGCCACATTTAAATTCATCATGGTAAATGATGGTGCAGAGTCCCCGTACACAGCATCCAACTCATCTTTAATTTGTGTAGGCGTATTGCCTTTCAAAAACAAATACTTAATGACAGCTCGATATTCGATTTTTTCCATTACCGGTATTAGATAAGTCGCTCAATTTCAAGAATTAATATTGTACGTATTATAGTCTAGTTGTAGAAAGATGAAACGCAAGCCTAGGACGTTTAAAATCTTAGCTCCGGCCCTGTGAGAATCGTTTTTATAATAAGGAAACAATAACATATATATTTTTGTATTGTTACACAATTACTATTCATATTCATAAATTCTCGGTATAGGGAAAGGAAAAAAATTCACATAACAATTTCATTTGCGTCAAATTTATGCACAGTACAAATAAAAACCCCACCTTTTTTGCCTTGACAATGAAAACTCAATATATTACACATCTATGGTGATGATGATGATATGTCACCATTCCAGAATCTCCCTAGTAAGGTAAATACTGATGATAAATAATCAACACGTCATTTCAGTACCTCTTTACTTAGAACCATTTTCGCGTCACGACACGAAAACATTTGAATATTTCCACGACCATCATCTTACTATTTAAATAATATATTTTATTTATATTAAAAAAAAATTATCGTTCTCCCTCTCCAAACTCCAAATATATATCTTATAGAAATATTCACAAAAATTATTAAATTATATATAATATTCTAAAGAAGTCAGTAGAATGCAAGTCAATGTCAGTAGAATTCCAATGGTTTATGTATATTTTTATGGCGCCAATATTCAACTGCGCCTGCAATTTATTGGCCTCGGCAATCTACGAAACATTTTGTTATGAAAATATACAACAACTTGGGCGTATTACAAATTTAATAATTATTGTAGAGTCGGGCGGCTTTAACTTATGCGTTTAAATTAAACGATTTTGTACGTCTATAGTGAGTAATAATAATTGAAGTTGAAAAATAACAATGCTTTTTTTGTCAGTTTATAGACAAATTTAACCTGCATTGATGTGGCTGCGATTTAATGAAAAAAGGACACATTGTAATCATAACAAAGAAATGTAATTTCTTGACTTATGTGCTTAGATCCGCCGAGTCTAGAGCTAATTAGCTCCGAGATGGGAATATTCCAATTTAAGAAAATAATTTTTGTGAAATATTTTGTCAGTGAATTTCTTTATAGGATTGATTTAGTTCTAGTAAAAAAAATGTCGTAAGAGATTAATTCGAAAGTTTAATATATCATTTCATTGGACTTAGATTCCATTTTGAAACTCACTCTATACTACACCGACATAAATACTATTTTTATTGAAACATTTGTCGTCAAAATTGTCTCAATAAATTGTATGATAACAGGTTCTTACGCATGTTATATTATTTAACATCTTCAAGTTGCCTCGCCTGAGGTCTGCCAAGGTCAACACGATTTGTTGGCCAACGTGACGGAGTTAGTTTACAACTTTCTGTCAGGTCTTGTCGGCGTATTCCTGTCACGAGTTTGTGTTGACAATATTTAATCCGTTTATTTCACATCCTCTTCAGCGCTTGACTAAAATATTTCTCTAAATAGTAAGTAGTTTAATTTCAATTCTTTTAATAACTTTCGATAATACGTAGAAAGTTTATTTTCTTGTCTTGACAAAATTTCTCTAATAACGGTATGTCAGATGTCGCATTCCTGAGATTAGAAACTTGACATTTATATCTGTAGATTCGTGATAATATTTAGAATTGATACACATATTTTCGTGTTTATTGTTCATGTCCTTTATTAACCGTTTTCCGGTATTTTAAATTTTAATTTACAATGCGGCAGATGTACATTCTTAGTAATTCATTTATTACGGTATCGCCTATCTAAAGCGTGTATTTATTAGCTTTAGGTATGTTCAATAGCGTTGTCATTATGTTAATGACATTTATGTTAATGTAATTATCTTCATAGAGATTCAGAATTGTTTTTGCAATGTAATGATCAGACGTCTTTCTGATAGTTGAAAAACATAGATTTTAGTACTTATATTAATATATTTTTTATCGCAGAGAAAGGAGGACATTTATCAAAGTGTACGCTTTATATTACAAGTAGTTTAGAAGTTGTTTTATTAATAATTTATCTAAAATCTTCCAGGCATGTTTCTTTAATTGAAAACAATCAAAACGATTATGTTACCTAGTTTTGATCTCTTTTCTATGTTAATCGAAAAAAAAGAAACCTAATCCGCATTGTTAGGGTTAATATCTAAATTACAGGAGATGAAGAACAAGTGAAAGCTGTTGATAGAGAGTGGTTGAGTCAGAATTGAGAAAAAAAATAACTGGCCTATATTTCACTTTTGCATTATCAATTTGCATCTATGCACACACAATACGACAATATTCTTATAAAAAAAATTAGATGAATAACTTGAAACAATATGCGGAAAATCTATCTATCAAATAAAATATAGTTACCGCCGGATCTCGTTATATTCTCTTGTCAAGAGAATGAGTTACAATACACTATATTGATCATTTTCTTTCATGTAGAAGTTTTGACATTATATGTGTTCCTTCTATTTTTTATTTCTTGTTAAAAATAAAATTAGTTGATAATCAAAAAACTTCTCAATAAAAATGTGATTCCATTAAAAATATTGTATTTTTAATATTTTCAAACTTAGCTAAGCATTTGTGCTATGAAAAAAGTGATGGGTTTCCGAACCCCTGACTATTTGATCACTAGACGAGTGTCTTACCATTATTCAATTAAAAATCAATCGAGTGTATCTCATTATAAATGCAAATTATTTCATTTTAGGATTATGATATCCAAATTTATTTAAGAGGTGGAAGTTGGTAGTGTACCCAAAGACATTATGTCTGGCGAGCTTTGCGGTCCCAAGAGGTATCACGGTGGTCAGTGTGAGACGTTACACTTTAGGATGCCTGTAAAAGAAACACAAAGATATTCTACTTTTATGTAGACCTGTGGGAAGATTCCATCAGGACAGACCGCTGCGTGATAACCGATACTGAAGTTGGGCAAAGAAATGACTTTGAACATTCAACCAACGGATACATTGTAATGATACCCGCAATTGTATTTCATTGTTTTGTAAATATTGAGAATATAGAGGATTACAGTTTCACGTAACAATCAATAACGTCCAATCACTAACATTTAATTGTTTGGTAAAATGCAACAAACTTTATTTATTTTGTAATTTTAATAACAATTGTTTGCTTATTCAGTCGCAATGAGTATTTAAACAACGGTAAAATGGAGGTGGGAGAATTGAGCGGGGTGACATGGAACGGATGGCATTCAATATTATAATCGTTTATATCTCGGGAAGATAGTGGAACAGCCAGAGGGAGGCGGGAGGGTATGTTTTGAGCTGGGTCTGCAAAATTATGTTAAATTAGACCTGCCTGTTTAATGACTGCTCGGACTTATGACGAACAGCTCTCCAGCGCGGAGATGCACTGTACAAGTACATTTTTTTGTAGTTATCTCTTCATAAACCGACCACGTTTCAAAATAAAATAAAACGGCCGGTAATGACGGGGAATGCTGTAGCATTCGAGAAGATTGCCAAGATTCTGGGTGTACCCAGGACCCTAATCACTTTCATTTTCTCGTCATCATCTCTCTTACCCGGACTTTCTACAGCACCTGATAACCCTGCTGATAACTCTGATGACACGGATTTGATGACTAAAATGTTAATATGCATGTCTTTTTAAAAAATTGTTGGTACGTTCTTTTTATAGTTTTTGCTAATTGTATTTTTATGTTGTGTAATTCGTTTGTTCTTCCCAATTAAAAAAAAAGATTAAGTTTGTTGCTTATCGACCAATTCGCTTAACGACCTAGTCGTAGGAACGAAACTCAGTTCTTAAGTGAGGAGTATCTGTATTAATTTAACATCTCCAGGCTCGATGGTGCGATAGTGTCTGAAGAGTGGAGGCCAAGATAAGGGTTAAAGGCAGAGAATAGATGATTTTCAGGAAGGCCTATATCCAGTAGTGATGAGACATGATAATCCTAGTGCACTTTTACCAAATAATACTACAACCCACTGAATAATATTAATTTCTTTTATAGGAATCTCAACTTTCTCATCTTAAAAATGGCCGCTCCGAATTTATCCAACGATGCACAAGTGCGTTACATGATCCAGTGGTTCGAGGAGTGGAGCGAGCTTCAGCGCCAGGACTTCCTGCCCATTTTGGCTGAAAAAGTTGCTGCCAACGGAGCTTACATCAATGGAATAGTCAATTCTATGAATACAGTCAATTGTGAAGATAAGCCGATGAACCTCTTTCAGTGTCGTGTAAGTTCAGGGATATTTTTTACAATATTACTTAAAAAATTGAAGAAATGGGAACGAATTAAAACACCAGAAGGAAGTTTATTAACACAATATTTATTTATTTTCACCCTATTCCAAATTGTTTTGAGAGTTGTTTACTTTCGTTTCAATTCATCATAATTACATATTTTTTATTTTATTACATTCTGTCATTATTAACATTATAATTATAATACCATCTTAGGTTGGCTCCGGTAGCATCCTACCAGAGCCATTCCTGTACAATTTGACGTGAGACCTGTTATCATATTCAATTTAGAAGCCAGTCAGAGAGAAGCTGTAGAAATCATGCAATCAAAAGTCACTAAATCAGACGTCATATTTTATTAACACAATAGGAATAGCAGAAGTATCACATCTTGCACCTCAATGCTTGGAAATATTGCCAGAAGTCAGGGTCTTGGAAGTCATGGCTAAAGTACCTAAGGCAATGGTTTGGCCAGAACACTGTAGAACATTTCCAGGCCGCAGTAAACAAATGTGATGATAAACTTTTGAAGAAACAATTTTAAAATTACCTTTCATTTACAGGTGAAACTCTTCAATGACTGGTTTACAAATTGGACAAACGATGATCGTGACAAGCTCGTCAACAGAATCTCGGAAATAGACGAGGACTTTGGTAAGAAGCTTCAGGACGAAATCACAGGGAATAAGCAAGTCATCGACGGCGAACCGTCCCAGGAGGAGGCCCTTATGGTCACGGCGCAACCGGGTAATGTAATTTCTGAAAATGGCACTCACGAGGAAGAAGACGCCGAGGTTGAAAACCACGAAGTTATCGGAGATCAGCTAGAGTCGGCACAAATACATCTCGCTGAAAGTAATCTGCCAATTCAGATAACAGCGGAGTAACCGAGAAAGGTGTTTGTAAATATTTTCTCTTTTGAATCTTAAAAATCTGCGACGAAGAGTACGAATACTACACATTCCAAAAACTGTTTTGAATTTCAATATTTAATTTCAAAATATGCACGCACTTACTGCCGACGACAATTCTCATGTTTTAATAGTTTAGATTTAAGAAGAATATATTTAGATTTAAGAAGATTTTACAACGATTTTTCGTATTCCTGATTAAGTAATATTTTTTTACGTCTCACTTATGAACGAGGCAGCCATTTGGTCATGTTTGGTGAAAATCTCTCATCCATACTGTGGAGTATTTTATATATTTAGGAGAGAAACAAATATATTATTGTTTGTTGATTATATTTGTTGAAAAATATAGCAACGTAGCAGCTTTTGAATTTTCTCTAACAAAAAAGATAAATTTGTGAATTTTATCTAATTATTATCGTAATATGTATTTTATTAAGAATAATATTTTCCCTAGAAGTAAGTTGCGTCGATGTATAAACTTGATGGGAATGTCATCAATTTTCCATATGACTTATTTATTATATAACAGATTGAAGCTGTTGTCATTTTATACAAGAATTACTATTATTTAACGTTTAAGGATTTCAGAGGCTAATGAAGAATATAAGTTATTAATATATTACAAGTGTACACAATTTTTTTTTTTACGGTAATGTATTAATATAACAAAGGATCTTTTAAATATATAATATTCTCAAATCATTATCTGCAAGTAATTAACTTTATATTATTTTTTATTTTGCATAGTATTTAGATCTGCTTATTGATCAAGTTTTGTATAATTTCTAGATACAGATATCTCTGTATTGGCAGTGTATTTACTCTTGAGTTAAATGTTATCACATTTTCACTTGTGGCCTTGTCGTCATTTCTGTGTTTATTCAGATCAGTGTTTAATTAGATTGAGGTGTTTTATTAATTTTGTATACGTATCTCAAATCTTATTTTAAAGTGCCCGCCTAAAATAAATATTTATCTTCTTTCTAATAATGTTTCTGGTGATACTTAACTTTTTTTTTTCATTATTTATAACATAACATTTGTAATTCCTGGTCTAACCGAATACATAATCATTTTTCTATATATCATTCATAATCCGACTTATCAAGAACTCAAGATTACTGTAAGGTTGTGTTTTTGGAGCAACAAGATATCACCTGACATTTACATTAAATTAAAACAGTGAAATGTATATCTATATCCACATATTTAAAAATAACAAACAAGTTGTCAAAATACAGCACAAACAAATTATTAAAAATAGAAAATTACGATATATTAATAGTATTAAACCTTATTTTCTATTGGTTACATGAATTGTTTCTATTTAATTATGATTACAGCATAAATTTAAGCAAATAACTTATTTATAAAAAAAATCTGATTATAATGGCCTATCTTTTCGCACCAGTTTTAATAACACAATAATAACTGTCAAACTTGTCAACACCGTTATTTCTCCACTGTATTGAGGTTTTCAACAAATGTTTTTAGGCATGTTATATCATAGTATTATATGATATGTATTAACAGTTGTTGATTTAAAAAATAACTTTGTTTTCTTCTAATGAAATTTGATAGTTTTAAAGAGAAAATTACTGTCCGAATTTTCACACAAAAATTACAATTTTGATCAAAATGTCAGGTGATTCTTTGTTGTTCCAAGGCCGCAATGTGTAGAAGAATGTACATTGCAAGATATATGATAACCAACAACTGCTTTTTTCATTTGGCTATCTCTGCACAAGCATAATTTTTATACTTACTTTCTGTTTTCGTGATCTTAAGTAATAACTCAAAAATCCACAACATTCGCATTCGATATGAAGCTCTATCCATCTCTGGACACCGCCATTATTGTATTTATTTTATCCGTATATCGTCATCCAATCGTGTTTCTTTTGGTCTATATGGTTGTGTGCGGTGATCTTATTCATGTCATGGGGTTTGCACGTCTGTTGCAATCTCCCCATCTTCACCTTCCTCGGGTTACTCGGGAAGTGGTGCAGCATTTGAAATTTGTAATTTTATTTTAAAAAATAAATATGAAAATATTGTTATGCTGATATATCGGCTCAGTAATATTTTTGTAAAACACGCTAACCCAATCAATATTTCGATTTACCAAAAGTTAATTAATTTATTTATTTTTTTAAATGATTTTTATTTTTTCAAAAATTATCTTTAATTTAATAATAAAATGAACATAAAACTGTTTTTTTTTTAAATGTTTGCAACTTGCTAAAACGTAACATTCACCGAAACTCCCTCCCGGACCCAAACACATTCCATAAATTACTACAATACCTATTCATTATTATAATATATTAGTTATATAATTTTTCTATTTATGAATAAAGATTTTTTATAAACAATAAAATATTATATATGTAATTTGATTTATTTTTTTATAAACATTTTATGTTCCATTTTTTAATGTATAACATTTATGCAGCTTTTTAAAATATTTTTATTTCTCTACAAAACAAAAAGATATTTTTTTACATTTTTCTTCTTCAATCTATTGACAATTCAGAGGGTTAATTAAGTTTAAAAAAAAGTGGAAAAATATTGGAAATTTTGTCAATTTAATAATTTAATTAAAAATGTTTTCAAAATTTTAAGGCTCTCATTTTATTCAGAATTTATTTATTTGTTTATTTTGTAGCACTATCTGCATGCCCTGTATGCCCCGCATGCATGCCCAAGTGGAAAATGTTCTCTTAGAGACGATATAAAGTATTGCATTGAAAAATGTGACGTATCGGTAGGAGAAAGGGGTTTTATCTATGAAATTGTGCCAAGGATGAAGAGCTAGGGTGAACAATCATGATAAAGTATTGCTTATGATAGAAAGAATTTATTGCTTGGTAGGATTATACATTTTTAATGTTTAGTAACCCTTCAGGGTGTTGTTGGAAGTGGATCTTGCCATCTTCACACGTTTTCCTTCCCTCGTGCTTGCAATTCTTGAATTTAGACTGATTTATTTTTTTACATTCCATCAATTGAAATATACGTATTTTGTGTATAATATTTATTGCAAATGAAACATGAGTAAGTTTTTTTTGAAGTACTGTATACATTTGAATATAATGAGATTCGAGTACAAGTTTTTTGGGTTTCAGAGCCTCAGAAATCGACAGTGGGTGAATAAGTTGAGGTTCTAATAAATATATTCACTTAATAAAAATATACATATGTAAAACATGATAGCTTTCCACGAAGGGTCCATTTTGTTTTTGGCCTTTTCGATAATGACAGCTTCATTTTTCGCTAGTCTCAAACAAGTTTTTCTTTAACCTTTTAACTGCCAACTCTATTTGAAATGGAAAGCACCGCATAGGTTAAGACTAGGCTTTAAGGGTCTTGACTTATCTAGTCTTGTTGTCCACAGATGGCAAAATGATTTAAAAATATGACTTTATCCCTGCACGTTTGCAAGGTACAAAAGTGCCTGTTAACACGCTTATAGCGTAGCGTGACATACAAAGTTTGGCATTTAAAAGGTTAATACTAAACTCCAACATTTGATTTTTTATGAATTTCTACAATTTCATTAGCTTCAACACCAGCTTTATATATGTCATTTGTTTAATGTTAGTTCGCTCATTATAGTATTGAAATACTTTTTTAAAAATTACTGTAAAATATGACAAGCGGTGGATTTTGGAACTCGACTCGGTCAGTATTTATAGTTTCAAAATGGCAACAAATTACACTCATACTCGAGTGTGTACGGTAGTTTTATATTGTATCAGTATAGCCACGATCTCGTCAATTGTGATGATATTGTGTCGGGTGTAATATTTGATCAGCGAAGGAACGGAAACTCAGAAAGTGCAGAACATTGCGCGCAATTGTTATTTTATTAAGGTACTATTAGTTTAATTAGACTTTGCTAATCCACATCATTTCATCGTATAGTGTTGTAAAATCTGTCACATCATTTTCATAGCATTAATAGGACTATATTATGTCAACATAATTAAAAATGTATATTAAGTTCTTACATATGAGTATTTATACCTCTATTCAGGAAATGAAATACAAGTCATGTTAAAAAAAATATATTTACCAATTTACAGCACTCTATTTAGTATTGTGTCTTAAGGTGCACGCCCATAATGCGAGAATAGAGATATAGGTGAATCTAAATCTGTTGGCCCAATATTGTCTCTGTGCAAAATATAAAGACAATGTTTAAATTAATAACTCAGTCATCTTCTTAACTGTCACATCATACGACATCATATGTACTTTAAGATATCTATCACACTTTTATAGTGGGCTGTGTACATTACAATATTTGTCTTTGATGTTCCTTCTCCATCTTTCTCTGCGGCTCGCAATTTGGATAGCTGCAAGACATAACAACAACTTGATTGCATATTCTATTAAAATTAGGAGACCGTTGCATGTATTTACAAATGGTTGATGAATAAACAATTTCTACGGAGCGTCATCCCAAACAAAATAATGGTGAATATAAAGCTAATAGCGCACACATCCAGCTACTTTATTTATCCATATATTAATAACTTACCGCGCGCTACTATTTATTATATAATTAACATTGTTTTTTCTCAATAATATTTTCCCGTTTGTTACTTTAGGGGGTATTGTTTATTTGTCAACAAAATACACATTGTTCATGTCTCATTCTATCTACAACATGACAAGTCATATTTAACAATCAAACTAAAGTTAAATATTAATTTCTGATAAAAGCTATCCGTTATTCCATTCTATGAGGATTGTAAGATGTGTCTAACTTACTTACTATACTTCTTGATTTTTCTTCTATCTGTCTCCACAATTGTTAGCATTTTCACATTACGTCATTGCGTATGTCTTCTGTTACGGTATTGTATTTCTACAGATTGTGTCACAATATTGTGTTGAATGCTTTATCTGTCCACTGGCTGGCCTCTAAACAATTCGATGTCCTCTGATATTCCAAAGTTCTGTAATCTGTAATTAAACAAACACATGTTTTTATATCTGCGTATTGTATTTTAAAGCAATAAATATTTTTCCTCAAATATTTGATTATTTCTAAGGTTATCACGGATGTGTCACAAAACAGTTTTTTTTTCTTGTTTGTGTGTCTGTGATACAATTTTTGAATAAATCCTATATTATAAATATTCATGAAATGTTGTTTTAATTGAATATACATAAATATTATTTTTAAGTCCTGCTTGAATTGACTGAACCGTGGACCGGGAAGGCATAACTGGGATGGAGTGATAATGTTTTCAAAGACATGTAGCGCCTAATTCCAAAACCCCCTAAAACGAGTTATGGATGAAAACGTATATTTTGAAAGCAAATATACAAAATGTTTGTTTTAAAATCAACATTTTTTAAAGAGACAGTTCTGTAATGTTAATTTTTTTTTCTGTATACATCGCTCCGGCAGCCATACTAGATTTTAGATCATGTGATCATCAACAAGTGTTGTGATTGGCTGATTTCATTATAGGGAGAATAGCGACATATAATCTGTCTGCTTTGGGGTATTTTGGAACTATCCCTGATTTTGAACATGCAATGTCAATGGATTTAAGTGGTTTTTGTGAGAAACAAATGTGTTCTGCATGTGGCTGACAAAAAAATTTACAAAACTGTATATTTATCTCAAATTATCCAAAATCCGTAATAGGGGGTTTTGAAAATAGGCACTACACATATCTGTCTTAAAATTCGATACTGGAGAGAATTGCCTCACAAAATCTTGAAAATGTCAAGATTCATCAGAGGTTGTAGTCGGTAGTGATGATGAGGTTTGTGTGAACAGTGGTGTAACTAATGCAATGCAATATTTATATTTAAAAAGTCATTTAATATACTTTACGAAAACACGTGAAAGCATTATATATATATATATATATATATATATATATGTCCTCTTAATATGTTAGTTCATATACTGTAGAGAAGTAAAGATTTTTTCCTGTTGCTTATTCATAAATATCTAAAAATACATTTTTTCCCATGAATGTGTGAATATTATTTGGAGATAAGACAGCGATTTTGTTTTCACTGTTAAATTGATAAATTGCAAGGTAATAATAATATTTTAATTTCAAATGTGCAAGTGTGGATTTGCAAACATATAACAAACACTTCACACAACACACAACACAAATATGTAAGTTAGAAAATTTGTCGTCAATTTACTAGGCTAACATGGTGTTGGTCAGAGCGTTTCCCCAGATAGGAAAAGTTCCTGATTCGTATCCCGGTGGCAGCCGAAATATTTTTTTGATAAATTGATTTTATTTATATGTATATCTTTCTAATTGATACATTTAATTTGTATTAAAATACCACAGAACTACGTTCTGAAAATACTACAACTTCACAATAATAATGCGTTCTTCTTAAAATACTTTTAAAAAGAGTCGTAACGCAAGTTTGATGTTTATGGATAATTTAATAACTTGGTTCTATCAACTTCTTACAGATTTAAGAACAGAATTCTTGTTGATGAAACGTTTGCTGCGTGTCTCTATCCTGGACATCTTTCAGAAATTTTCTACAGGTGTCGCCTTGTTCATTGGTGGATGTATTTTTGTCTGGGCTTTGGACATTTTTACAAATTAACAAAAATCGAAAGATCTCTAAAATCAAAATTGATTTTTTTATAATGCATTGCATAGCTTAACAGCGATGCACCGTGTACACACAAATACATCTACATGTACAATTTTGAAAATAACATTCTAAGCATTATTAACACAATTCTAGACCTCTCTGTTACTTTATTGTCGGGTGCCATATTAGGGTTGAAACGAACTCAACAGTAATATATGACAAGATAACACCGTCATGTATATACATACTGAGGGCATAACCTCGAAATTAGTGTGCACGCACATCGTGTAGAATATCGGCGTCGGTTGATTGAATTGTCCAAGTCGAATAGCGGGGTATGATGTAATATGAGGGTGTCAATTGATGGAGCGTCAAATAATGAAGTAGAACTTTAACTCATTTTCTCTGATCATTGAACTGTTAATGCTCTATATACAGGGCGCGTTTTTTAAGTAAGTACTGAATTTTTTTTAAAGAAACAACATAGTTTTTACAACACTTTACTTTCTTCGGATGCTACACACCTTAAACTACTTCTTAACACAGTCGCCACCATTATTAAGGCACTTGTCATAACGGGGCACCAATTTTTGTATACCTTCGTCATAGAACAACACGGCCTGGGATGAAAACCATGTCTGTATTGCGTCTTTGAGTTCATCATCATCATCAAAATGGTTGCCACCAAGGAACCGCTTCAGATGAAGGAAAATATAGAAATCACTTGGCGCCAAATCAGGACAAAACAGGATACACTTGGCGATGAATATCAGCTGGTTTCATGTTCGTGCATTCAAGAAACGAATCACGGACCGTATCTCACAGTCGGCGGGCTGATCTATTGTCTTGAACATTTCAACCACTCACTACAAGATGGCCACACGATGTGGATATCTCTAACTTTGCATGTGGTGAGTCAACAGAGAAGTGAAACCACTGTGCATGCTACACTTGAAAAATCCGACGGTTCTTAAAAAACGCACATTGTAATATGAAATAAAATAGTTTAATTGGTTAATCCGAGTGATTTATCTAAGTCCGTTGTTTATTTTGTTGACAGTCGATATAATTAAACGATCAACGACTTTGTAACGTTGTGAGCTACTGAAAACCTGTCAAGCAAGGGTAATTTTATTAGGCCAGTCGTATCCCATAACAAGTGAGCAACTCGTTTGCTGAACCTTCCTTATCAGCCGTGACTCAAGGGCGCCCGCCAGTCTGGTTCGCGACGGCCGTGAGTCAGGAAATCCGGGACTTCCTATCCCGGAATTTCCCACCCAGATGCGCGCAAGTCCAAGTTCTGACCCGAGAGTTGTTACTGCACCGGGGGAACTTTTAGTTTTCGGAAGCGTGATGATTGATTGAGAAGTTTCGATAGGAAATGAGACTAATGTTACGCTGACTAATGCGCAGTACTACTTATTGTAGAAGGTCATATTGCGGATGCACTTTCTTCGATGTAATGGATTTTGTGGACACGATAATTCCCGTAGTTTTTATCTGATATCGATCAAACTTGTCTTGATTTAGGGCCGGTTGTAATATGATGATAAAAAAACGTTTGAGAATTGTTTGAACGTCAATTTTAATATTTGAATATCCCGCCTAATAGTGAGGCAACGCGTATAATAATCAAATTTAACTTATTTTATATATTCATCATTGGTAATACTTGCAATTTTATGCTTTATCTATGACTTTCACTGCATTCGAAATCTGTAAATATGTCACTTTTGCTGTCGTAAAATATCATTATCAGACGAACACACATCACTAAAATGGCTGAATATTAAATGATTCATTGAAGTATACTGCAACTTTCAAGATAATACTGTGACAGATGATTTTTGAAACATTAGTGAAGAGGTCCGCCATTTTTAACTAACGATTGACGTTTTTATAATCGGATATTGGAGAGATACATACGTAATATGTACCTAGTGATGAATTCGAACGTTGTTGTCGGGTAGACGTCTGGTGGCGGGACACGTGTTCTTTGATAACTCTGATGTTAGTGAACGCTGGCGTGTCGCCCAAAACGATGTGGCGTGTCATAGGTTCGCCATCACTGCCCTGGAGGGTGATAGGGAATAGGGATGACGATGTACCTTAACTTAAGTATGAGAACCCTTTGAAATTTACGTACAAAGAAAGCGTTAGTTCTCACATTCTCATCATTTTATTAATACCGTCATTCCAAGAATCACATTATCGCAGCACACATTTCTATTGTTTTTTGTTCAATGTATAAATAATTTGTGAGAAATACATTTTAAAAAATTCGGCGTAACAAATAAAGATAACCACTGTGTAGCCGGCGGGATCTACAATAAGTGCTCGACCATTTTTTGTCCAGCTGTAGTCGGAAGATAAATAATACATCTTCGAGAAAGATTTTTGTGCAGTCGTTGTACTCAAGGCTCCTGGAATTGCCTCGGGCCGCCAAGTAATAACTATAATTTAACAGTCGCAGTGATTCACGCTCGTGCTACGATTTAACCATTCTAAAATGTTGTAAATCTAAAATGATCATGATTTTTAAATGCAAAATCTACGTGTTGTGATTTTGATTTGGAGATAAACTTGAGATCGCTAGAAAGAGATTAAAATTTCAACTAGATGTATATAGCGACCTGACAGCGTGCACACAGACAACTTATCATCCACGTTGATTCATGTGCAGATCTAAGGGCGGAGGTGCCTGTTGTCCGTGTTGTTGTGGGGATCTTTCTCTTCCTCTTCGTCCTTCGACGTGGCTCGTCACGGCAAGTTTCTCCGAGCTATTTTCTCTTCTAGAAAGATGCCCAAAAATAGAAAGATTTGTCTTACGTAAATGGTCAATTCTTGACGTTTGAAACATTTGTATATCCATAACTATCTGTTATGAAAAATTAGATACGAGAAGGAGGAAAGCAAATCAACGTGCACAATACTTGTAGGTAATGAATGTCTGGAACAAATAGATGAGTTTGTGCATTTGGGAAGTATGTTTGATAAAAACGGAAAGGCTGAGAAAGATATCGAAAGGAGGGTGACTGCAGGGAATAAAGTGAACGGCGCTTTGAATTGAATTATAACTAATGGGAACTTATCAACCGAGGCAAGACTAGTCCTGGTACTGACACTGATGTATGGAAGTGAGTCCTGGAGCTGGCAGAAGAGGAACGAAAGTAGACTGAATGCATTGGAGATGAGGTCACTTAGGCGTATATGTGGCAGATCCATAAGGAAATAATGTAAAGCTGATCTTAGTATAGTGAGTAAGATTAATAACGGATCACTCAGGTGGTTTGGTTATTAGGAACGGATGAATGAGGAGAGAATGGTAAGAAAGATGTATGACGCAAGTGTTGATTGGCACCAGAAATAGAGGACGTCCGCGGAAGACTTGGCACGACCAGGAGGATGGTCCTGTTAGAAGTAATATCTCATTAATCTACGAGCTTGTATGAGAAGATGTATGAATGTGGATGAGGCGAGAATTGCGTGTCAAGACAGAATAGAGTGGCGCTTAATCCTCGTAAATGGCGTAATGTAAGTAAGTAGATATACTTTATTAATCATTAAAATTAAAAGCTATTAAACTACAAACATTTATATTGTATTAATCCTGCTCTTGGGATGATTAAAAAATCACCCAACTGACGAATGACATTTGACGTATGATGAGCATGTAGTTAGCACGACATAGTGTGTACACGGGGACTACAAAAGCTGACAGTTGTCTTCAAAGGACTCTCATAAGAGCAAAATCTCTATAACAGAGATTATCATCGTGAAAGTGGGGACTAAAATGTCACATTTTATTACCAGTCATATATTTTTTGCAAAATGCTATTTGATTTCATATATTAATTTTCTTTTGACAAAATACGCTTAATGTATTAATATTTCGCGTGTTGGAAGAATAAAACGGTGCACCGGTCACCACATTATGACTCAACTTTCTGACTAGGCCGACATCTGATAATAAACAAGGATGCCACTTTCCGCACACCACCCTTATCATTTTACACATTACCCGGATTATCTATCGGTCACGTAGTCATCGAATTATTTACTATTTACGGTTTAACTTCCTACTGAGTAGGCCGGCATCTGTCGTTTAAATAATATAATTATTTGATTAAATTTCATTACAGAATATATATTTGTTGGTACTTAAATAAATGTAATAAAATGCTTTATACCTATCTCTAATGTAAACAAGATCAATATCGTTCCTTTTTACTACAGATTATCTTTCATTAAGTAAACACATTCTTAGTGTGAAGTTGTAATTATTCAGAACATAGCTCTGTGATATTTTAAATATTAATTAAATGTATTAATTGGAAAGATATACATATAAAATCGAAAAATATTCTTGTTGCTACCGAGATTCGAACCTGGATCTCTTTCCAATCCGTGCATTAACCAACTATGCTACAGCAGACAGTATTTTTGACGACAATATGTTACACTTATCAAATTAATACATCTATCGTTCGATTATTTGTAAGCCATCTATTTTGTTTTTACGGAATCTCAAATACCTTTCATTTTTATTAAATTTAGTACTCATAGTTGTATAATGCATCTCTCCCTGTTTGAAAAGAGATCCAGCTTCGAATCCCGGTAGCAACAACAATATTTTTCGATTTTACATGTATATCTTTCCAATGAATACATTCAATTAGTATTTAACATATCTTTCACATATTTGCTCAGTTTCAGAATATTTCCGTAATACACGAGTTATTTCATAACATAATATAATTAATTATAATTCTAAATGTAGTGTTTTTTGCACAATATTTAGCTAATCAGAAATAATCAAAACACCCCATATTGCATCATCTAGTGGGTTTAAATCTGGGCTGTTCGGTGGCCACATGCCTGGTGAGATGAAATTAACATTGTATTTTTGGCTGTGTGAGTGTCCAGTTATGCTGTAATATCTAGCTATACTCAGGGTTTTGTTTTGAAATTATTTGAGCATTTTTCTGACACCCGCAATTTTTTATTTAATTCACAAATTTTTGATCAGAATACGGTCTTCTGCAGTGATTTTTATCATTCTGGACAAATAATTTGAAAAAACCAAATATAAACAATGGGAAAATTAATAATCAAAGATGGCGACCGGAAATTGTCGAAATAAAACGTAATGTAGGTAAATAGCTAAGTAAGTAAATTAGTAAACTATTTAAGCTATTGTTGATATAGTTAAACTAATTTCACATTATTAAATGTTCTCACTTTTTTTGAGCTACCCTGTATGTAGTCACCTTTCTTATGTTTTCTGGCATTTCATAAAAGATCTCCATCACACAATGATCATTGATCATTGATCTTGTATGATGCTCGTGCTCATGGTGATTTGCGTCAATTTTTCGTAATAGTAATAGTTAAAAAAAAGTCAAATCTAATTTAATCTAACTTCTGATATAAATGAATAATAAAAACCTACATTTTCGTAAAAAAACGCGGAAATGCAAATCATTTTTTAAAGTAATGTCTTAAGGGGATTTTCACATTACGGCAATGGTTTGGTCCCTAATCCGACATAGTAGCGGGGCACTGCTATCGTTTATTGTGTATAATGTTAATGTTTATTATGTATAATGTTAATGTTTATTGTGTATAATGTTAATGTTTATTGTGTATAATGTTAATGTTTATTGTGTATAATGTTAATGTTAATTATGTATAATGTTAATGTTTATTGTGTATTATGTTAATGTTTATTGTGTATAATGTTAATGTTTATTGTGTATAATGTTAATGTTAATTATGTATAATGTTAATGTTTATTGTGTATAATGTTAATGTTTATTGTGTATAAGGTTAATGTTTATTGTGTATAATGTTAATGTTAATTATGTATAATGTTAATGTTAATTATGTATAATGTTAATGTTTATTGTGTATAATGTTTTTCGTGTTTTCGTAACATGAGTAAGAAACGATTTTTAAAATGTAATAATTTCATTTCTCGATACGCATTACATTAACTCTGGAAAAAAAGACCGAAGGAGAATACCATGATTAAAATTTGAATGAATTGCTCCATCTCATGAAACATAAAAGTGATTAGTTAAAGCTCTGGTACTCTCCATATCCTGTATGGAGTCGAAACATGGACCCTGAGAAGGAGAGAAAGGAATATGCTTGACGCTTTCTATTTAGTTGTGGAGTTGACGTCGCATTCTGCGCGTACCATAGATTGCGAATGAAGTTTGACACACGATAGCTCTGAATAATGCCCAAAATCGCGAAGAGTGGAAGCAAGTAGATCGCGCTGTGGAAGCAGAATAAAAGACCGTGATGCTCAGTCATGAGTACATCGACCGAGAGAGAGAGAGAGAGAGAGAGAGAGAGAGAGAGAGAGAGAGAGAGAGAGAGAGAGAGAGAGAGAGAGAGAGAGAGAGAGAGAGAGAGAGAGAGAGAGAGAGATACCAAATAGTATTCCAATAATGGAACAACCTTTTCGTAATATTCGATGAATCCATAACGTGTCATCCTGATATTCGACCTCGAAAAACATATTTTATAACAGATGTTATATTTTATTGATATTATAGTTCATAGTTAACGATATTTTCTTTAAAAACACTTACCTACCTACAGACATATCTTGCTCTCAGATGGAAGATATTAAGTCCAATTTATTATCAGTTAATTACCGTAAAATTTATATTTTTTCTATTCCTTCTCTTGATATTCTTTATTTTTTTTTACTCCTTCAGTAGAAGACATATCATTCTTTTCATTGTCTTTTACACTGATCCACATTAATCTTTGCAACCAAACCCACGCTGTATTGTATCGTATTTAAATGATTAGAAAGATATACATATGTAATCAATTTTATCGAAAAATATATTATTGTTGCTGCCGGGATTCGAATCTGGATCTGTTTTCAATCCGGGGAAGGTGCATTTTACAACTACGCTACAGCAGACTAGATTTTCGAACTTACATGTTACATTTTTCAAATTAATACATCTACCATTCCACCATTTGAAAGCCGTCTACTTTGTTTTTACGGAATCTCAAATACCTTTGAGTAAACCGATAGCAGACGCCAGAATTAATAATTATTTTTTTAATTAAAAATTATGAGAATACATTCTTATTGTGAAGTTGTAATTATTCAAAAAATAGCTCTGTGATATTTTATAGGCTCGAATACTGGTAGCAACAACAATATATTTATAAAGTTGATTATATATGTATATCTTTATAATTAATACATTTAATTAGTATTTAAAATATCACAGAGATAATAATAGAATTGACTATTATTTTTGTTACTATCTTAACTATATGTTTTTAAAGATAAAATAAATATTAATTATTAAGGAAAACACATTATTCTGTGCTAGTAGAAAATATGATATGGGATGTTAGAAAATTGCTTGAAAGCTATCTTTGATAAACAATGAAAATTTCTTTTCTGTACAATTCATTTGGTTTTCTTAAAATCAGTCAATATACAGTACAAATTATGGACCAGTACAGACTTATAAGACAGTATTAAATCTAGTCTACATCTGTTAATAAAATATCTGTAGGTACTGTTTCATATTATAATCTGTCTCTAAACAAGAAGCGCTGGTTTTTATTTTATTTTAAAATCTCGAGTTACAAAAACCCCTTGACTAGGGAAAATTGAATATTATTGTTTGACTCATCGACGAGGGCGCGGACCAGGATTCCCCGACGAGGAGGAGTACCTTGAGCAAGTGTAAGCGTCCACGTATAAACTGCATCAAAATTGTACATTTCGAGACTAGCGATTCGACTAGAAGACCTTTTTTTCGATTCTCCATTCTAAAATAAAATTTGTGATTGTGTCTTATTCAAAACGTAATGTATTCAGTTGATGGAACCTGTTTTGAGTCACGTCGTGTACTGTAGTATATTATACACACAAGGTATATAATTACAACATATAATAATTATTATTAATACATAATTATCGATTACATTTTTGGTTTGAGTCATCTTTTTTGGTTGCTGTAACTACATACAAAGGTGTTATTATTGATGTATACAACGTGTTCCCCCCCCCCTCCATACAAAATTCGTTCACAGAACGATATGTAACCAAAAATAAATGTTTTTTCAGTACTCGTAAAGCTCAACTTCACGTTTTAAATGTGTAGACAGGTGATTTCTTTGTGAAATAAGTACCTACATGGTACCTACCTAAAATTTAAAATTAAAATATAAAAACTAGTACTGACCTATGTAAAATATTATACATTGCTAAGCAAATCTAAATATTAAAATGCCAAAAATAAATATAATAAAATTTCATTATGAAGAACATATTCTTATTGTGAAGTTGTAATTATTCAGAACGTAGGTATGTGATATTTTGAATACTAATTAAATGTATTGATTATAAAGATATACATATAAAATCAATTTTATCGAAAAATATTAGTGTTGCGCTACCGGGATTCGAACCTGGATCTCTTTTCCAATCCGGAATTGTTAACTCAGGCGTCTGCTATCGGTTTACTCAAAGGTATTTGAGTTTCCGTAAAAACAATGTAGATTGCTTTCAAATAATGGAACGATAGATGTATTCATTTGAAAAGTGTAACGTATAGGTTCGAAAATTTGTCGTAAAAAGTACTGTCGCTGTAGTATAGTTGGTAATGCATCTTCCCCAGATTGAAAAAGAGATCCAGGTTCGAATCCCGGTAGCGCAACAATGTATATCTTTTTAATTAATACATTTAATTAGTATTTAATAAAATTTAATTTCTTCCTTTCTTCCCAGTGAACCGCGATGTTTCCACATAACGTACTAATTGGTATTGGAAAAGGTACTGAGGCATGAATAAATCAAGAGAATTAATAATAACTACCAACTGAATGAAAGCTGCATACTAAGGACACATTAAATGAGAATATGATATTTTATAACTGAATAGTAGTTCGATCGCAATGATTAAGAGTTTAAAAATCTTTATCAAAGTCCTGATTTAATGAGCGCGGTCAAATCGTAAAGATGGGAACGATAAATAGAAGGCAAGAATACGAATCCCAAATGAACGGCGACATCTTGGAAGACCCAGAATAAGATGGAGCGATGATGTAAGGAAAAGTCTGAAGGCTCTCCATGTTCCTGTCCCCGAGGGGAGGTCTGATGGTCCAGGACTGAGACACCTGGTGCCGAACTGTACGTCGTCAGACGAAGTTACTCAATGGACCGTGAAGCCACGGAATCGGAGTAGTAGTACCAACTCAAGCTAATATGGGAAGATACAGGCATCAGATAAGCAACCAAAATCATGTTGATTCGCAGTTTTGACAAGCATGGACTTCCTGAATGTTACGTATCCCGTAGATAGCACGACTCACGAATGCTTTAATTCTGTAAAGAAAGATTGTCCGTGTTCACATAGTAGTTATGACTAAATCATTATTTAAACTATTATCGTGACTGTGATTGTAACGATGATTGGTAACTGTGATTGTAATGATGATTGGTATCGACCGGTACACTAGAAAATAAACCTTCAACAGTTAAAACTTAGTCACACAGTGATTTACCATCACTAGTCGGTAAAGATACGTATGGTGATTCATAGTTAACTTCAAGTTAAACTGTTCTTTACGCGCACTCGAATAGAATCTCTGTGAGATATCTCATCCATAGATATTATGCAGGTGCAATACGGGGCTGCTATATGTCACACAAAGGAAAAGAATATGAGATTGAAAATATTCAAACCACACATTATAATGAAAGTGACTCTTACCCAATTCAATTAATTTTACCATAGTTTGGAAATTACGGCAAATTTACTTAGAAAACGTAGCTAAGTTCTAAGTATTATTAACGATTGAGCAACACCACATACGGAGGTATGATTAATGTATTGTTTCTTACATTTTTTTGTATTTTTACAATAATTTGCGGTTAGGCGAGCGCCGCGCTAATAGGAAACGAATTTAAGTGAACTCAATGGATTTTTTTGGTCATTCCTCGAGTGAACTGCCATTGTGAAAGTCAGCGGAACCAAAAAAACATTTAATTGTGGATCCATACACACTCGTGCAACAACGCTGAGTGGCTTTACCATACATTTGTAATAATTCGAGTCTGTTTGTTGCTTTTGTGCGCGGTGCTTCGAGTTTATCGAGTTTTGTGAATTTGTTCAATTTTTTGTAGTGTCGTGTGAGGTGAGCCCCTAATGTTTATTTTATAATTATAAGTAGCTTGTCGGTGTGGTGGTCAAGACGTTGGCCCGGTGATCTAGTGGTCGGGGGTTCGCGCCTCGTTCCAGGACACCAGCAAGTTAGTCCTATTTTCATATCAAAAGCGTTTAGCTTAGTTTGAAAATAGTAAGAATATTGATGTGACATGTATTCCGTGTTATGTTCCGTGACATGTATTCTCTTTTAAAAAAATAAATAAATTAGAATACTGAGTGAAAGCTCGTCAATAATAACAGTCTTTCATTTAGTCTCCTGAATTCGTTTCCATTCCTCCAGTTCTTTCTGTGATCGCGAGCTTCTCGAGACTCTCGTCATTTCTTCTGGCAAATCAGCAAAAATATGATATTAAACTTGGTAATCTACTGAAACGAAGCTTGAACCTCTGTTCGCTAGATCAGATTAAACCAATCATCTAATTTACACAGAATTTCTATTGAATTAAAGTACTATTGAATATGGAAAGTAGGTATCTAGGTACCTATAATAGTAGAAATACGCGAAAAAATGGAACATCCAGACAGTGACATCTTTTCACACCCAATCAAGTGACTAAATGCCGGACGATCGTATAATAAACGAGGACGGGTTTCTGAATGAAGTTTTAGAATTTGAATACGTAGTTAAAATAAATAATTTATTTGTAAAATATACAATTCTTGTGATGAAACTGTTTTCTAAGTTAGTAGATCCGGTTTTGTGTTTTGTTGAAATATGAAAATTTGTCGGTAAATCTAATTCAATTAAATTCTCCTCGCTCTTGTCGGTTTGCATAAAGATTAAAATATAATGCTAGCGATTAATTAATCGAGTTTGATTTGTATGTATAATAAAATTTAAGTGTATTTTTTATATTAGACTTGCGGAAACTATCGAATCCTTGTTACAAAAATTCTAGTGTATTAATAAATTAAATTATAGATAAATTGCGATTCAGCTGTTGGTAACGAAGTATAAATCTACGGGTCTGTACAGTCTGGTTAGTAGACGGTAATTAAATTTCGGTTAGGGGACGTTTGCGTTTGCTGCCGATGGATAGTGGCAGAATCTGACTTGTAGATAATTAAAAAGTAGTCAGTAAATAGTTCCAGTTTGTGAAATGGTTAATTAATACGGCCAGCAGACAGTTGAAACCTGGCTAGTAGAAAATACGGTTTAGCTAGTCAACTATTGTGAACTGATAATTTAAATAACAATTGTAAGTTAAAATTTTGTTAGAACTTAATTATAATCTGGTTAGTAGACGATAATTATATTTCGGCTAGGGTACGTTTTTATTGAGTTTTCTATAGATAGTGACAGATAGATAATTAATAAAAAGTAGTTAGTCAACAGCGCACACAATTGAAATCTGGCTAGTAGATAATTACGATTCAGCTAGTCAACGACTGTGAAATGATATAACGATAAGAATAGCGTTCCTTTGTGGATAGTGAATAATTCCGGTAGTGGACATTGTTTTAATTGCAACATAGCTAGTAAACAATTGAATTTTGGTTAGTGGATAGTGACCTAATTAGTAATAGTGGTAATTTTACAATCTGGCTATGAAAATGTTGCAATCTGGCTATGAAGCGCATATGAAAAAATTACACGGATAAATATTTTCGATTCAACTTTTGGGCAATTATACAACTAGCGATTAGTCAATTGAAACTCAGCTACTTTGTCATCCGTAGATAATTATTATTCTACTTGTGGATCATATTTATAAGGATCAGTTATCATATTGTTAACCCTTCCCAAACCATGCAGTAACACAGGTTTATCATCATAATTAAACCTGGAATATTTCGGTAAATACATGCAACATAAAATTCATATTTTAGACAATCTTAAAGAAAATACTAGTGCTCAGGAATGACTAGTGAAAAACCAATTATGAAAAGGGAATCGTACAAAAACAATTATTTTTCCATTCACTCTATTGCAAAATTAATACGTTGGTAAAAAATACAATTTGTGATATGAAAGACAGAGATCACACACTATTTTCACAGTGAAAAGAACGACAAACATACAAATATAATTATTTATTTCTCAATAATTAAATGAAGAGAGATAAGAAGGAAGGACACATTGTATAGAACTTAATGAATGCTCTAAATTATATTATTAATCATTTTTTCAAATTTTAATGCTCAGTATTTAGAATAGATTCGTGTCATTAAAGCCATTTAAGCCAATAAAAATATTTTTTTAAACTGTTATTTACGGTAACACGAGTTGACAGCATGGCTGCGTTCGGGTATTTTATATCATGGTATGGTAAAGGTTAATAGTGGTTCTGCAAAAACAGAACACGCAATACTGGCTATGATACGATTGAGATTTCGCATCTTTCATCTGCTAAATATTTATCATACTGGCATGACTATCTGATTATTGGATTAATAATTAAGATCATTTTACGAATTCTTTATTGTTATACTTTTATTTTATTTTATTTGGAGAACAAATAGTTAATAGATGTAAACAAAAAACATAATAAAAGTCTAGCAAAAATTTAACCAAATTGAAGACGTTTTCTCTGAAATAACAATATACTTGATACAGTGTAAGACAGTAATTTTAAAAATACTATTAAATTGATAAATAGCTTATTGAAACTTTAATAGAAAATGAATTTTACGCTGCATAGAAGGAATAACAATTTTTTCCTCTTTTTCGGAAATACATAAAAATAAAAGAAAAAGTTTAAAATAAAAATGTAAACAGGAGAGATAGAAGTTGTAAAAAAGTAAATTTTCCAGGGAAACGGAAGGGTGAGGAAAAATGAAAATGGGATAGGAAATAAAAATAATATGAAGGTATACAGATTGGATCGTGGTAACTGAACTATTGAAAATGTCTAATTCGTTTAAGTGTGAGTTGAAATAAAGGGAGGCTCGGTAGAAAAATGATTTTTGTTTGGCATTGGTGTAACAATGTGGAAGGTTGAATGTGAGATTAGTTCTGGTTGATCTAGATGCCACTCGAATTTACATGCGTCTGAGTAAATCAGGACAGTCTACTTTGGAGTTGGCTATTTTGCGCAGAAGATGACATCGGCCGTGTTTCTTCGAATTCGGATGAGAGTAGTCGTGATCAAGTATCCCGTGGCTGGATATTGCATGGACGATTTGTCCCTACCTATTTCAATCCGTGTCACTTCTTATACCAGGAATATTCATCATATTGGCGAGTTCTGTTTCCTTCTACCTTCTATTGACCATCAATTTTTCTCAATAAGGTTAAAATTCAGGTTGAGAAGTTTTTCTTTCAATCTCTGCTCATGACTGATCATTGTGGTCTTCTATTCTGCTTCCACAGATCGAACTTGCTTAGTGCGACCTGATCTGTCGTCTTATTGGAGATCGACCTCTCGCTCTCCGTCTTTGTACATTAATATGTGAATTGCAATGTGGAAGGTTAATTGTGAGATTAATTCTGTTTGAAATAATTTTTTTTCGACATTTTGTGGAGAGCCTTTCTTTAGCGTGGAGTTTCTGAAGAATATAGACATTCCACACTTCGAAGACGTCAAGCATGTACCTTCTCAAGAACCATTTGTTACGCAAAATAATTAACATCTCAAAAACAATGAAATATGTTGGCAAAGTTCATCATATTCATCATATCATTGAAATAATATATTTCTTTTGAACTTGTCGACTTAGGTACCTATTGTGAGTGAATTAATAATTTTGTATCAGAAGACCATAACGTAATAAAATATATATTGAGTAAGGCCAAAAAGTATATTTTTAACCATAGATTTTCTTACTTGTGTCGATTTTTAGAAATCATATACAACATTGTTTATGTATTTTAGACTTCGGATCCGTACAATTGATGATATAACCATCGATATTATTTGAGAAAACAGTTATGGTCCAGCTAGTTGACAACTGTAATCAAACTAATATACAATTATTAAACTCTGGCATCTTTTTCTTACTCTTATCAAAATTTGTGGAAATGTGTCGGAGACCGTTTAACACCATGATTCAATTATTTTTAATTATCGGTGAAAGTTTTCACTGGATCTGCTCCAGCACGCTGGTGACCTGTCGTCCTTCCGCTCTACCTTGAGCTGCAACCTTTTCATATTACCACCGAGCCTCGCGATGCGGCCTAGTAATTTAAAGCACTTCCGTTTGCACAATACAAGAAGGTAGGACCTTGCTCAAAATTGACTTGAATTAGTAGATAGAACCAAGGCAAGTCGTCGATTTAGTTGAGATAAAGTACGCGTGTTGATATTTAGACCTTTAAATAAACTGGATGGTATTCTGCAACATTGTGTTAAGTCATATTTAACTCAAACTGAGATATTTGGTACATTAAAAGAAAACGTAGATCCCGCGCCGATATGATCTATCGTAACGAAATTGCGTGATCTCCGAGTTGCGCGTCCCGCGGATTAGATTACGACGATTCCGGTCGTAAATCGGAATCACCGAAGGGAGGGCGGTAAAGGAAGGAAGGGATTTAGATTAACGGGGATAAGGATCGATGATGAGAGGGAATCCAATCGAAGGACCAGTGGATCTCGGGGAATCGGGAATCTGAAGGACTGCTCGCCTTACCTCGTGTATGACGCCTTCGTTACTCCCGCAGCCACAGCCGAGATCACACAAACAGCACGCGGGCGGGCAAATTTCCGCTTCCAAATGAAGATGGCGATATCACTCACTTCACCCGCGGCTCACACAATAATCACTGTGCACAAATCACAGGATCACAATGCAGTACTGATGCACCGGAGTTGAACAAATCCACACTACTAATGCAACCAAACAAGTATCGCGTCGCGTTAACGTCTGCTGACGTCAAGGTCACTACTCCCATTAAAGTCAAGTAGTAAGGAAAAAGGATGGGTGGGAATTTGAACATGGAAAGGTGTCAATAATATAGGTCGCTACCTTCTCAAGAAGATAAAATTTGCTTCCTTCCTTCCGTTCTAGTGAACTGTAAACAGTATGTTTACTAGTGATGAGGGCAAAATCACGAACTGTGAATCAATTATTGCTATTTTTGAGTCATACTCACCATCAGTGATTGAATATTTGGAAATAACGTGATTGTTTTTTTTTATGTGTACATATTTAGTTGTGGACCGTAATTTCGCGCATGCGCATATGAAACAAAAATATTCATGAAGGAACGACGTTATAATTCGTCATAAGCGCCATCTATTAGATTCTGCCAAAACGTTTTACGTATATAATCTGAAATGCTGAGAATTTGACCCGAGAAATAAACTCACATTTTTTGAAGGGTTTTCATTCTCTTTGTGACGACGTTTGAATAGTAGTATAAGTAAATACGCTCAAAATTGTTTTTTTTATTTATTTCCTGTATTGCGATATTGTACGGCGCATGCACATATAACAATGAAACTGTGATTACAGTCACAGTTTTCAATCACTGATATTATTGAATATCAGTCACAATCACATTGGTGAGTCAAGAGTAGCATTTTTTCTTATCACTAATGTTCACGCATAAACATGAGTACTAATTGTACTTCTAACGTCTTGAAGTGGTTTCTTCGACGAATACGCGACTTCCTGCCGCGGCAGAGCCAGTAACCTTATCGTGTTTAATAATATAATATTAATAATAATAATTTCAAATTAATCGTCTTCTCTTTTCTTCGCTCGTTGCTGCCGTCTCGTGTTATTGTAAAATATAAAAAATAAAACGCTTTAATGAAGGCGACGAGCCGAAGGCCGTTTCGGCCGTATGCGGTTACGTTTTATATAAGATATCTTTTTAAAATCTGTAAACATATTCATATGCTACTGATGATGAATGTAATAAATTATCGCAACATGTATCACGTCACCGTAAACTTACAACGCGTCGTGGAGCTGCTGCCGTTGTTGGTCTTCTACCTACGCGCGTCCTCATCACTTACTTTGATGTCTTCTCCTTCTGGTCCTCATCCAGATGAATACATTCGAATGAAAGATATGCGTACACTTGCCCCGTTCATCGGTGTAGTGTACGTATCGACATACGCACGGACATTACTACGCTGCGCGGTCAGAGTCTTAATACGACCTATATTTCAATAATAGAGCTTTCTCCAAAACAAACCACACGTAAATAAAATGTCGACGTAATTAAAATAATTCCATCCTTGTAAGTTAGCTGTCAAACAAAAATGACATTTAAGAATCGCGGATAGACAATTTCTATGGTAAGATTTCTCCCTTATCATAGACAAAATAAAAGATGACAGACGTCAATACACAATTTCGCTTATATATTAACCTAGAGATATTAAAAACACGTTTGTTTTTATAGACCTCGCCGTTTAATAAAACATAATGGTCATAATGATACTACAGAAACGCAATATTATTATGGATAGAATTTCAAATAAGAATAGTAGCCATGTTTTTTAAAATTGTGACAGCTGTCATTGTTCTTTTTGTGCAGTATAGTCCGCCATTTTACCATAGAGCATTTCCAATTGGAACAACGGTTTTCTAAATTAAATTCCAATATTAAGTTTTATCGCGCATGTTGGATAACCCTGTATATAATTAATTGATTGTTCATATTATTCTAATGATTATTTCATAATGATTAATAATATTCATATTGTTTATTGGAATATGAACAGTGCGTACAGTGACCCCACGTGACTCTATGTGGACGTCTTGGAGGAGGCATTATTTGAACAGGGTCAGACCAACGTAATTCACCAATAGTTAGTGTAGCCAAGATATCTGAATAAAACTTGCAGTTCGCGGTGTCATCTTAATCACCGCAGAAAATTATAATGTTTTCTTCTGCTTGATGGAGATTACATCTCTTTACATCATTCACTGGTGTGCGATCTTCGAGTCGCTTGAGTTAACTCTTCCAAAACCATGCAGTAACATAGGTCTACCCCCCTAATTAAAACTAATATTTCTGTTAATACACGCAACATAAAATTCATATTTCAATTAATTCTCAAGAAAATGTTTATACTTAGAACTGACTAGTGAAAAACCAGTTATGTAAAGCAAATCCTACAAAAACCATTATTTTTTAATTCAGTCAGTTATAAAAATAATATGCTGGAAAAAAAACCATTTATGGTAAGACAAATAAAGATGGTATATTAATTTCACAACAAAAAGACGAATATATGATCTCTCTTTCTCACTAATTTCATGAAGAGAGATAAGAAAAAAGTAGTATTGTATAGGACTTGATGAATGGTCCGAATTGTATTAGGATATTGATCTCATTTTTGTAATTAATGCTCAATATTTAGAGTAAGTTTCTTGTAAGTAAGCTTTCTTCACATTTAAAATGTTAAAAATTTCTTACGGTAACACGAGTTGATAGCATGGCTGCATATGAGTATTTTATATCACGGTATGGTAAAGGTTAAGCAATCATTTTCTAACAAATTAAATTTTGAAATGTCAAAAATAAATGTAATTAATTAAAATTAATTTCTTCTTTGCTAGTGAACAATACCTGCACATACGATATTTATACATAGCGATGAAGGTACTCATTGTGGTCACTCATTTTTTAAAATTATTTTTATATCGTCTCGGTCACTGGTTCGACAGAGTTCGACGCCACGGTTCATCGGGGATCTTCGGTGAAAAAGGGGAAGTTTTATAAAATTCAGTAAAACAGTTCAGTTAGTGGAAGGAAACATTTTTAGTCGCTACGAAAATGATAAAAATAATACAATTGAAGAATGCTAATGATGCTCCTAGGTTGACTGTGTTACCAATGAAGATGTACAAAATACATGCATAAGTCATGAGAAGTAATAATAACTATAAAACAAAGGAAAACTGTGTATTTTCAACACACATAAGGCAACAGGGGCGTGGGTAGAAAGAGGTTGTCTTGGCTGTCTTTTCAATTTGGTTCATTCGCTGCACCAACGCAATGAGCGGCAGAGAGAATTCCCATCGTTAGCCGCGTCCTTAGAAATTTAGTCGCTATAGTGCGTGAAATTTTCCCAGAAAAATTGATATCCCGACGAGGTAACATAAACTGGCCTCCACGTTGTCTCGTTTTGACACCTTAAATCTGTGCTACCTTAAATCAAAGGTATACTGTAACAATCCTCCCTCTCTGAACCAATGAAGAGAAGAAATGGGAGCCATCACGGAGAATGCGTGCCGAGCAGTTCTCAGAAATTTTGCCTCCCGTTTAGAAGAGTGCCAGCGATATAACGGATCACATTTAGAAAACATAATTTTTAAGAAATGAATTCCCATGGACTGTACTTAAATGCAAAATAAACATTTTTGTATTAAACTCATCCATTATTTAATTATAGAATTTTTATTATGAAA
Source organism: Eubasilissa regina (assembly GCA_022840565.1). Classification (NCBI taxonomy): domain Eukaryota; kingdom Metazoa; phylum Arthropoda; class Insecta; order Trichoptera; family Phryganeidae; genus Eubasilissa; species Eubasilissa regina. The sequence goes on from JAINEB010000011.1 coordinate 29,164,017, forward strand.
AATACTTTTGGGACACCTAGTACATCTGGCATTTGATAAATCAGCATACTACTGCAAAATGGTAGCCAATCTTCAATAGAATATGCCATAGATACTAAAATAGAAGATTGTTATACTTAATGTCAGTCGTTTCTCAAACCTTGTATTTAAACCATTAATCCTAACTTAATCCGATTTTTAATCAACCTTCACATTGATTCAAATCTCTGAATCATAAATGTATGTATATTATTGGTGTTAGTGAGCGATGTATACCAGTATTAATTGTAAGAGACCGGTTTAATTTTTTTCAAGATTCAATCGTTTTTTTTTGCTTATTGCCAGAAAAACAATGGTCAAAATTATTACTATAAAAAAATTCTCACCTATCATTGTATGGAAATTAACAGAGGTGTGTGTAGGAGTTGTGGTGTGTGCATTGAAGTCGTTCAAATTATGATTGACTCGAGATTGTGTCAGAAGGTTATGTCTTCTCTTCTCTTCTTGTCTCATGCATGTTGGTTGTATGTTACAACTAGAGAAAGTATATGAATGAAAGAGCATTTACAAGGATTTGTACAGTAGGACCGCCTGCGGAGAAGTGATGTTGGTTGCTTGAGCAGTATCCGTCTCTGGTGCTACTTGTTTATTTGCGGCTACTTATTGGTCGATCTGGTTCGGGCCCTAATGGTTGATAGGTGAGCTTTTACACGGCCATGTCTACGGGAGCGTGTAGAGTCACCACATTACTATAGTTAAGAGAGGTATAGTCCCTTGTGAGAAAGACATGTAAATAATAACTAAATTAAAAACAGTCGGATGACGACTTGTTCAGGCAGAGTGGAAATACGTAAAAGACATATAGGAATATTGACAGAAAGGAATTTCAAGTTTATGGGTATCGAAATTGTGATTTGCAACGGGGCTAGTTAAAGAGGATAGAGCGCCACATTCTTGTCTCCTGACTCACATTTCTCACCTCAACTACATTACCATCTTTCAGTATTTGTTTTATCTGGATGTGCCAAGTCTTCCGCGAACGTCCTCTATTTTTGTTACAATTATGTGATATGAAAATTCCGAGAAGTTACTATTTTAGATGGCGCATTTAAAATATGTATTGGATACCTTCATCGGCGTCAGGGAGAACTATGCGTTGAAATTGTTTGGGACACCTGGCCAAACCGCGACCAGATGGCTGGTTGTGCAGGAAAATAATACTTTATCCCAAAAATTATTTAATGTTGGTTTATTTTGAACAGCGATTGAGCAGACCGCAATCTTTTAGAAACCAGTTTATCTTTACACAATATTATAATTTTAATATTGGCGGCGTATTATAATTTTAATGTTATTCAACCACAAAAATATTTATATCCTGTTATTTTTAAATCAATCTATTTTCAATTAAAAATTTGATTCGATTTAAAAATATTTATCTCTCAAAACAATAAAAACATTCGACTACTAATCATCGAAAAATTAGTTTTAACTCAGCCACGCTCGTTTAAGCGGAGACTTGCCGAAGCTCCGGATCATTAGTCAAAATAAACTGTAAATTTTATAATAGCCGCTTGTAGGATTCCCCGTAAAACTACTTCTTCACCCCGCCTCGCTGTTTCCCCCCGCGGCTCTGAGAGTTGACTCGATAATGGCAACCTTTTGTTGCAAGCGATTTTCACTCGGATTTCTCTCCCGTGAGCTTCTTTGGAGGCAATTCATAGATTTCGTCTTGTTTCATCGTCGTACATGATCAATTACGTTCCGTTTGTCAGTTGAGTGAATTTAAGTCTCCCCGACGGCAGTTAATACCGAATAAATGTTTGTAATTGAAATTTATATATTTACGAATGAAGATGTTACGGTTCGGATGATTAAAAATCCGAAATATCTTGGATATGTGACGAGACATCCGGAGAAGTACATCTTGCACCTCACAATGCAGGGAAAGATTGATGGAAGTTGGGGCCCTCGAAGAAAGAAAACATTGGTTGGAACATGGTTTGGCCAGTTTACTGCAGAGCTTTTCCGAGCCGCAGTAAATAAAGTGATGATAGCCAACATCCGTTGAACGGATAGGGCACAAAAATAAGATGAATTTAATGCTTCTATTTGTCTGATTTTCAGAATTAATAATTGTAAGTACATATCCTTGGTTCTAGTTGACGCTTGTTTTCGGTTCGAATGTTGCGTACTTTTTTCTTTTTTCTACTAATAATAGTATACCGATATTTAATATTATTTTTGAAGACAAATTGAATTAATTAATTTATTTATGATATTTAGATGTATTAATTAGAAAAAGTGTAACATGTAGGTTCGAAAATTTGTCATTAAAAATAATGTCGCTGTAGCATAGTTGGATAATACACCTTCCCCTGTTTGGAAAGAGATCCAGGTTCGAATCACGGTAGCGCAACAGCAATATTTTTCGATAAAATTGATTTTATATGTATATCTTTATAGTTAATACATTTAATTAGTATTTGATATTTAACTATTGGAGGTTCAATTTTAAGTGTAGCGGTGATCGTTCGAAGAATTATGAATAATCATTTCCATTTTGTATTGGGGCTCAAATCTTGTATTTACGCCACTGACCAAAGACACAATAACGATTTAAATAACGGTTAAACCATAACTACTTTCTAACAATCTCAAGCTGATCTCAACACGTTTGTACCAGGTACATCTATTTTTCTTAATAAGAACTTCATTAAATATAACAAAAAAAAAAATTGAAGAAATAATGTGAATGCGTAAAAAGGGATGTATTGGATGCGGAAGTCTCTGTCTTCTGTTGATACAGTATTATGGTAGGTCTAATGTGGTAGCGGGCCATGACCTTCCGTCAAGTTCAAAACTACTCGCGGTTTCCTCGGGCGTTGAATCATTCACGACGCAAGTGTCGACATGAAGACCGCGCGTCTTCAGCACGGTATTGCGAGCATGTACTTAAGAGCCAAGGAGTTAAAAAATATTTCACAGTTTCTGAACGGTCTGTAAACTCAGTGTGCATGTAGACTTTTGCGATTTTTAAGTCGGATAAATACGGATATTTAACATTTATTACTTATATTAATCATTAAAATAATATTAAGTAAGTAGATATATATTAATGATTGTGTAAAATTGATAAAAATAAAAATAAACATTGATCATCACGAACGACAGCATAAAGACGAATAAGACACGTCTAACTCGGCCAGCGCACGCTCTACCACTGAAATAACGATCGGCACCCCACGCACGGTGCCGTCATCACCTCTCCGCACGTACACGTTTTTCGTATTGTATAAAACTTTATTTAGTCTAATTAATAAATATATTACGGAGGAATACCTAAAATATGAACTCTGTATTTAGTATATTGACAGAGATATTCACATCATTAGAGGCAATGTCAAGTTGATTAACATCAACGAAGAGGAAAACTTAAGCATGCACTTGCAAGTAAATTATTCGATAATTAATTGTTTATTTTCGTATCCATGGTTCTGTGATCTTAACCCTTTCTACACTGACGGCATTTTAAAGTTTCGTAAGTGGTGTCGATACTACTGGATTTATTTAGACTACTAACATTAGTTATTTTTTTTGGTATGTCTTCACTGCGGCAGGTGAAATGTCAATTGCGCATTGTTACAAGATTAAATTTGACGCGCTTGTATTCCTTGTGTTTATTAATATTTATTATGACATAATTTTCTTTCCTATGTTTTGTACTATGCTATATTTTTTTTTTCGTACGTCATATAAGATCTGACTATACTTAGAAGTATAAATTATAATTAATAAAATGAATATGTCTTGATTTAAAATTTATTTTTTGATTATTTTACTTTGAAGAATACTACACAGAATATGCACTAAATTTAATGATTTTCATTAGAAAGGGTTAAACAAAAAATCGCAATGTACATTAATAGTAGGTAGCTTATTACGCGTATATGGCCAACGCCTTGTATTATTGGCATTCGTATTCAGTAGAACACTCGCGTCACGTGCATCACGTGTATACACACGTTCATTATTAAACAGATACTTGAAGTATGCACACAATTTTGAGTGTATTTTTATTCATCAGAATTAGTTCAGTACAGTTTAGTCAGAAAGTAGAGTTCAATATGATATAATGAAGAGGAGGAAGAAGAAGAATGTGTTTACTTTTATTATTGTACTAATTAATGTTAATGATGTTGAGAAGGATAGAGGGAATGAGCGAGACTTCAAACGACAAAAATTGAAGATAATAGACTGTTCGCATGATTAGATATAATATTCTTATTATAAAGAAGTGATATGGTAATGTGAAGCATTTGAAACGTGGTCTATAGAAGAATGTTCAAAATCAGTTGGATGGATAGAGATACGCTTGAAGACGTGATGAGATTCGGATGTACAAAGAAAAACAAACTTAATGTAATTATATATGCTAATGTGAATTGAATGAAAAAATTTCTAATGGAAGACTAATGAACTCATGTCGTTTCTATTGAACGATCCAGCTGAATATAGACACGTAGTACCAGTACCGACAGTGGTGTATAACTACGCCATGTAGCCAATGCAGTGCATTGGAGCTGACGTTACATAGGCAATCAAAATTTCATGTTCTACAATCCATTTGGCATTGATATTGATTTGCGAGTATTGATACAGAACGGATGGACATAAATAAAACAACGTTATAACTCTTTTTGAGTTTATTAGCACTACTCGAGTTACGAGAGTAACAGTAACTCTCGACGACAGGTGAAGTATTAAACTAGTACACAGATAAAGTAGACGGCGTTATAGTGAGATCACTCAGGGCCGGTTGTGTGATCAGTAGTAAAAAATAAGTTACTATTGTTAATTTCGCTATCGAAGTTACAGGTCTCGAACGCATAGGCGAACAAAGATATAGATAAAGCATGAAATATAGCATATTTCATAATTATCCGCCTTGCCAGACTGAGGCAAGATTGTCTTTTAACCATCTTTGGCATTAGTAAATTTAATGTATCAACTACTCGCAAATGGTTACTAAAGTTAACATGGTAGAAATTTACTACTGAACGCAATCGGTCTTTAGACGTATATGTGGCAAAACGATTTATATTAATATCAAAAACGTAACATATAGGTTCGAAAATTTGTCGCTAAAATATCGTCGCTGTAGCACAGTTGGATAATGCACCTTTCCAGGTTTGGAAAGAGATCCAAGTTCGAATCCCGGTGACGCAAATACAATATTTTTCAATAAAATTGATTTTATGTGTATATCTTTCTAATTAATATATTTAATTCATATTAAACATACCACAGAGCGTCCGTTCTGAATAATTACAACTTCATAATAAGAATGTGTTCTCCTAATAAGAGTAATTAACATTACATATTAATATTAATGTTAATGACTCATTTTATAATTAATATTAATGTGTAGTGATATTTACCCGATTCGGAAGCTCTTAGTGGAATTGGATCACGTTCATCTCTACCACATAATCCGGCTTGAAGATTTGACTCAGATTTACACAGAAATGCGGTCGCACACAATATACATATTAAAAAAGTACGTATGTGACTAAGATTTGTGTTAGGACTCTTGAATTAATTACATCCTATACAAAATAGGCTGAAGAATGCTTGAGGACCTCTGGAACACGGATGTTGCGGAACTTGTATTGTTGCAAGATATAAAAAAATGATTTAAATTACAAATATCTCGGCATCTAAAATAGATGATTCAATTATCAGAGAACCTTGAATACGTTTATTTTACAATTTTTCTTTTTCGTCTTTTCAATACTCCAACATGTGTACACGGTACTGATACATATTTCAACTAAATCTTTGAGATTATCTCATCGTGTCTCTATCCTTGGACAAGGGCCTTTAGAGGAATTTTCTGACATTATTTTGTGGTCCAATGTATATTTTTGCAGGTTTGTCATAGAATATTTGTTACAGTCTTCCCCTAGGCCTAGATCTTATTGACCTTATGGACGAGTTTGCTGTTGAACTTTCGCCGCAAAACGCTATTTTTAGATTTATTTTAAAATACTTCAGGAAGTTAGAATATCGAAATTATAGGAAACTAAACAAAAGCGTTAGGAAATATTTTTATATAATATTATCATTGATTGATACGTGATAGTTAATTTTTTTGAAATGTATGGCATCTTTTATAACTGCAGGGGATTTTACCGTTCTTTTTAAGTGGTCGTGAGTGAAGCTGTGATCTACATGATATCTGCAAAAGGATGACGTCAGATAAAATACCATCGACGCATTTTTCAAATGGATAGTAGGCACATGATTCCCTTTGGTTTTTCTACTGGTACGTCATGTATATAATGAACAATCTTAGTCAAAGATATTATTTAAGTGATTTTTTGTAAATTCTGTACAAACATAGGTGACATTTTAGCAATGTTACCTCTAAGCTTTGCCAACATAGGACATATAAATTTTAACAAGAAGTCATTATCATTTTTATTATTAGCAGTTTTTTATCCACTTGTAGATTTTTTATTTTTATTTATTTGACATATTTACAATTTTTTATTGCATGAATTGAGTATTTTACATTTTTAAAATTACATGATTTTTCTTTCGCTTACCTCTCCAAGAAAGAGACCAGCTCTTGAGCTTGGAGAGGGAGTTACACTACAATAATTTTATATAATACCTTACATATTCTATTCATTGTCCATTTGTGTGCTTCTGAAGTGTTCTGTAATATTTTTTATTTTCCAATTATGTGTTTTAGTTTCTTTTTATTTAGTTTAGTTTCTTCTCATTTATATCCTTTATTTCTTTAATTTGTGTAGGGAGGCTATTGAAATTTTTTATCCCTTAATACATAAAATTTTGATGAAGGTCTACTCCCCATATATCTCTCACATTCATCAGTTCTTTCGCTGCCATGTTTTATGCAAGTCTCTTGATATCCCTCGGGTGCCACTGGATGACTGCATTCATCCGACAGTTATTTGTCTTTACGTCAACTATTCTTGTCTGACACTGTAATTAATTTGTGGTAGAATTGCTCACTATTTTTGGCACTGTGGCTATTGTTTATTTAATAAATAGTGTGATGTTTTAAGTCATCTTCTTTATGCTTTATTCTTAGTTTGAAGTATCTGAGACCTGATGCACAATACTTGTCTATTCCTTCCAATCGCCTTTGAATAATCTCTTATTTGATCTATTCAGTTTGCAGGAAGCCACCGTTACTCGTATTCCCTCAACTATTCCTGAATGTATCCTTAACTTCTGGAAGGTAGAGATTTGAGGCTTGCGGTCCATGAGATATGCAGATATGTGGATGATTCTTTCTTTCTTAGCGTCCATATATCTATTCCGTGCAGTGCCATAGAGAATAGCGGAGATTGCACCAGGTTATAATGCACATAGTCAAGTATATTGTGTACGGCACTTGCCACCTTTTCGCCCCGGCACCTGTATCTCCGATTAATTGAAACATGATTGATATGCGCCATGATGAATCAAGGTCTAACCAGTTTTTTATGGTTTTTAGAAGGCAGGAATTTTTCTTCACAATTCAGTAGTCAATGGGGTCCAGAAGCAAGTTTCGTTGTTTTTTTCAAATGTTTTCAAATGAATTTTTCTAAGATGGAATCATTGGTTGAATTCCCCTCGATCTGTTGTTGTTATTCAAATTGAAGGCCACTCAAAACTGACGTGTTGCAAACAGTTTTCAACTACACAGCGCGAATCTTTACACTGTTAGTATGTATTCATCCCTTTTACTGGAAATAACTCCTATTGGTAGTGCTTTTTTTTGTCACGTTACGCGTTGTAACGGTGTTTTGGCACCTCTAACTACGATATTTTAATTTTTTTTTAATTAACGCCATTTTATCATCATTAAAATTTTCTTCCCCTTCATTAGGGTAATCGGAGACCCCAAGTTTCGATAAACATCTTCTTCAGAAAATAAAATAAAAATCTACTACATAATTGCTTTTAAAAATAGAATAATAGATGTATCAATTATAAAAATGTATTATTCAAGTTTGTCGTTGATATGGTTGAGTGGTAACACGTTTCCCCGGATAGGAAAAAGGTTCTCAGGTAGCAACCAAATATTTATTCGTAGAATAGATTGTGAGTGCGTTGACATTTTACTATTCCCCTAATAGACTGTGGTGTCAAAATGTTAGAATTTAATGTATTGATATACTTAATTATTTATGAATTATTAACATTTAAATTTAGTACTATTTAAATATTTAGTCATGGTAAACTTTCTAACAAGCTAGAGTTAATACAGAGCTTAAGATATTTAAAAACTGCAATTTTAATTGATTTCTCAGCAGTATAAAAGTTGGTATCGCTGTCTTTCACAAGGGAGACTGCGGTTCGGTTTATTAGGGTGGTACGATACATGTAACGCGTTTTTTTCTAAAAAGTCTGGCTGAGCTGAACTTGCCACATTTGTAAATATCTCAAGATATTTACAATTCCTTCTGTCATGTATTATTAGCTTTAAAAACCAGTTTATTTTATTAGCATAAAAATAAAAACAAAACAGTATGATTTCGCTCTCTCGCTCTGGTTCGTAAATTGAGCACACCTGTTCAGCGCCAGTTGGTACAAAATCGGGCAGTTTTCGTTACGATAGTCATTCGGTTGTCGAAGTCAGTTCGGATAAGACGACCGGTCAATGTTGCCACTGGACGTCCAGGAGACTCTTAACTCGGTGAAGTGTCGCGAGAGTCAATATTCCCCGGTGACATATTCGATAACCCTCCGCTGATAGCCCGAGGAAAGAGGCCTTCAAATCGCTTTTGTGAAGTCATATTTCGATTACTGCCATCACTGAGTGCTTTGATATTTCTGGAAGTTTTCGGATTCAGTGCGAAGATACTAAATATTGAACGCAAATAACGAGATTATTTGTAGTGATAGCGAAAATGTGAAATTGTACACAGATGTAAATATTTTAAAAATTGTTTTTTTCTTTAATTACATCGAATAAAAAAAAACGTTTCAAAATCAGTTGTAAAAGACAGTTAAATGATTTTCCTAATCAACAGGTGATCGAAAAGTGCCAGAAACTTAGGTGCTAACAAGAGTGAAGAAGAGCAAGAAAAGAAGACCACCATTCGGCGGAAGATGGAGATAATTGTATTCCGAAACTCTACCATTGTTACAATGTTGCTGTTTGTTCTTCACATCCTGTATGTGACGTCACATCCATGTGAGTATTTCATTGTTTTTCATTCACAATTCATTATTTTAACTTTGATTTGTTATTAGAGATGTTTAATTATTGAATTTGTAATCATATTAAATGTTTAGTTTATCAGCATCGTAGAATGTTTCACAGATTTAAAGTAAATTAATCCAAATGTGGGTTTTGGCCTTTTTCAAAAGTGCTCTGATCGACTCCTATCCCTGGGTATTCTTCTCTAGCCGTTAGTTCTCTTCCTCAGGTCTGCTTCTGCTTTGGTACATTTATTGTCCTGGCATTCTCTTAAAGCAGATCATCACATTTTTTAGGATCTTACAATTGTAACTTACTCAATACATTTTTGAGTTTGTGATTCATTTCTCACTAGATTTTTATTTTAAATACTAATTACACGTATAAATTCGAAAGATATACATATAAAATAAATTTTATCGGAAAATATTGTTGTTGCTACCGGGATTAGAACCTGGATCTCTTTCCAAACCGGGGAAGGTGGATTATACAACTATGCTACAGCGACAGTACTTTTGACGACACATTTTCGAACCTTTACACTTTCAAATTAATACATGTATCGTTCCATTATTTGAAAGCCGTATATTTTGTTTTTACGGAATTACAAATACCTTTGAGTAAACCAGACGCCAGAATTAACAATTCATTTTTATAAAATTTTGGACACATTGTATTAATTTGAAAAGTGTAACACATGGGTTCGAAAATTTGTCGTCAAAAGTACTGTCGTTGTAGCATAGTTGAGTAATGCACCTTCTCCGGTTTGGAAAGCAATCTAGGTTCGAATCCCGGTAGTGCAAGAACAATATTTTTTGATAAAATTGATTTTATATGTACATATTTCTAATAAATACATATTTCTAATAAATACCTGTATTCTGAATAATTACAACTTCACAATAAGAATGTGTTCTCCTTAATAAGATTTTTATTACTGTTAAAAATATTAACAATTTTCTTATTCGATTCGGTATTTTCGACCTTAACAGTCGCGTTCAGGTCTAAAGGCACGTTTCTATGGATTCTTAATTCTTCCGGTTAATAATTGACTAAATATTAAAAAGTGGTTACTGTACATATTTGGTTGCGGTGAAAATATCCGAGCACGTCACAAAAAGAATAGAATGCGAACAAAAACATAATGCCAGCTATATTAATCTTGACATTTCGGCGGTTTAAGTATCCTGCTTCGTCTCATAAAAAAAACTGTACGAAAAGGAACGTGATATCAGTTCTTGTTCTGGATTTTGATTCGACCACTTTTTGTTTAGAATTTCTTGTGGAGAAGTATCTACTCAGCGTTGCCGTGCAATTGTACCGTTATATTAGAAATATAAAAAAGCGAACCTGTTTTCTCTGTTTAAGAACAAACTATCGGTTTATGCCCGGCCTGTTTCCGGAAGAAACAGTTCGGTCAAAAATATTTATATTAAGTCAGATTGATTAAGTTCTCATTATTAATTTAGAAAACTATGCCACGGGTACGCGAGGTTAATGTAAAGATTTAAAAACAGGTGAACAAATAATGACAAGAATTACAGCAGCTGTATTACACAAGCCAAAAAGTTAAATCAATATATAATCGATGCACGCATAATAAATACATGTTAATGTCGATATTAATATTAAACCTTCCAGAAGGTGAGTTCTTTATCATTAAACATCAATCTGACAATACAAATAAAAGAACAACTAATAATGAGATGAAATAACATTCTAGGAAGCTGTAAAATTCTTGGCATACATTTGTTAATTAATACGGGTTGCGTTGTACGCTGACAGTGCAGTATTCGAATGTGACCGTTGAATTGTAGGGAAAATCAAACCATGCTTAGTACGAAATGATAATTATAATACATTTGTAATTTCGATACATATTTATATTAAACATAATTATATCAGGAGATCCTAGGTTGGTCTGTCTAATCTAATCTAAATTATGGTTCTAAATGGTTCTTTATTAACTATCAAAGTTTATTAAAGATGACATCTAACTAACTCTCGTTACTGAGTATCTTGGCCCTCGGGTTGGAGTCTGTCCATGTCCTTGACGATTCTTCATCCGCTTATCTTCAACGATCATTGTCTTATTTGCGGCAGCTCGAAAGACTTCTCGAACTTAGTGCTGTATATTATATTGTCTTAGATGCTTCAGCCAGGATGTTATCCGTTCTCTAAGGGCTCTTCTGGTAGTAATTTTGCCAGGAATATTAGTAACCCTGTCTGCCCAGCTTATTGTTCATAGTCGTCTGTAAATCTGCATTTTTATTGATTCAAGTCACTTTAGCATTGTTTCACTATTTACGATTTCATTCTTCCCCATCTTTCTCTCCAGTCTGCGGTTTAGTGAGCAGTTGTAATGGCGTGGCTCAGATCGGTCCATCGAGTTGAAGATCGTTCTCTTCCTCTTCTGCCTTTCATATATTCAGTCACTACCAGTTGCGTCTTGAACTGATTGTGACATCTTTGAAAAGTTGTTTGTTTGATTTGATAATCTGCATATTATATCATCTCCGTTGTATAGTTTAGACCTTTGTAGGTGTCCTGTGAAGCATCACACTGCCCCGAGCTTGGATAATTAATTGTGTCAACCTAAACATTTATTGTATAATACCGACGCGTTTGCGAGAACCGCTCGCAGCACTGCGAATCAAATCCGAAGATGGCGGGATCGCGTCGTTTAGTAAAGACACAAATATATTTTTTTAGTGGAATCTCTCAACTTTCTTTTGGCAGCGAACTACTTTCTTATTTAAATGAATTATTTAAATGATTGAATATTTATTATTTAAATGATTGAATACTTATTATTTAAGTGATTGAATACGAGTACTTCTGAATTATTTTTAAATGCTTTGAAAATAAAACTAATTTGATCGTCTTTTGGAACGAGTCAGAATTATGCGAGTGCCTTAATCGCTAAACCAACAAGCTTGTCAATTATTCAATATTACTCACACAGATACCCAATCAAAAGCAATGGTCGCGAAAAAGTAAATATCTGACACGTTAATATAATAATATATTTATTTTATTTATTTATTACGGGCTTTTATAAAATTGGAATATATGGAATATATATATATATATATATATATATAAATTGATAGAATATACATACATATGTGGCTTTTAACAAAAAAATTAAAAACAAGCATATCAAACAATAAAAATTAAGGTTCAAGACAGAACAAAAATAGTATCAAAATCAATTGTTTCTTTGACTCAGAACAGCATCAAAAATATCACTCTTATAATTAAACATTGAATATCGGAATAAATCTAAAAGACCATAATCGTTCCTAAGCCTGTGCATTCCTATAAAAATTACCTGATCTGGTACTCCGCGCAGGAACGTGGTATACAATCATTTCAGTTAAATTAAGGGTGTCCAGCATGCCATTTACTATTTTAAATAAAAATAATAAATCACTTAGAGTTCTTCTACACGACACGTTAGTTAAATTAAGAGTGTGTACACACAGTTTGAAGTTAATAAACCTATATATACATATATAATACATTTCCTAGTACATTGCTACTACTCTATTATTAATTGAAACTAAAAATACTCAGCAGTAGAGCTTCCGGAGCTAATTCTTTAAAATACAATACATTAATAAAATACCTCTCATTGTATATATTACTAATAATTTATGCAGAACGTGACGCACGAGACGCAATATTTCGCCGAGGGTATCCCCGCTTGGCAATATCCAGTTATTTAAAACGACAAGTTATTTTGGGATTACCTTAAATCATTTACAACTATTATAATGTCTCCGTGACAAAGAGCTCGCAGTATTACGCGTGTGATGATTACGTAGGTGTGTACGTGTTTTCTTAACACGTTAAAATATGCGTGCCAAGGTAAGGAAATCCCCAGGATGCACAACTGGATCGCTGGTCGCGCTGCCGACTGCGGTCAGCGACCAAACTTACGAAATATGAGGTTGCGGTTTGATCCCGCGGCCGACGAGGAGTTCATTGAGAATTTTGAGGGATTTAACTCGATAAAATATAACTGATATATACATTTTAGATTGCGTCATTAAATTAATGTTGACCTCAGGGTCATTTTGTACAAGTTGTTATATGTCTTCTTTGAGATTTACCGAGATGTTTGCGATAATGTTAGCTTTTTTGGACATTGTTTAATTCTCAGAAATTTCCTTGAAATGTACATGTTTGGTGTATATATTGTGTGGTGAGATTGGTAGAGGGTGACGGAGATATTAGATCCATTCGCACAAACATCTTACTCATACCTATATTAATTATTGCTACAAAGTTATCCAAAAATTAAGTGAACTTTAAAATTGTTCTTCATATACATCTATTATATATTAATAAATGTAATTCTATCTACTACTTGTAATTCTAATTAATTGTACAATTGCTTGTGAACTATGCCCGTCTCGACACAGAATTTCTCTAGTGAGTCGGGCACAGTCCATACATATTTTTACATTGTGTTATATAGTTACAAACAAAATAAATAAATAAAGATACAATTCGGAAAAGTAGACTAATAGAAGCGATTAAATTACAAATATTTATTCTGATAGACAGGACACCAGAGGTCAGTGTGCAGATATTTGATGTATGACGTACAACAAGCGTGAAGTGAGACGCAAGAAAACTGAAAAGATGTGTATAATTATGCTTTTAAAAAAAAAATCAATATAAGTATGTATGCAATAATAATTAATTAATGTTTGTGTAAGGCATGAAGCACATCACCTATAGTTATTCAATTATTTTTTTAAGACATTGTAAACTGTTCATATTTTAAAGAAATATCAGATCCAATCCAAGAGCCAATCGTACGTCTCGTATAACTAGTAGCGCCAACTGAGGCCTGCAAGCATCTGCAAAACGTGTACAAATCATATAAATCTCCTCTTAACTAAAAAAAAAACTTTTAATCTTTTGCACACCTATAATTTTTGGTGAGTAACTCACCCAAAACCATAAATGAGCACATTATACACAACCGGTCCTCGTAACAAATAAAAAACATGTTTAATTTTTGTGCATTTTGCTTGTCGTATCTTTTTTATACAAGCAAAAATAAAAATACGTGATCGAATGAATACGTCGAGAAAGATGTGACGCAAACCATTAGACTCCCAAAAACCAGCTTTATGGACCCGCGTGATGCCTCGCTCATAGCCCACACATTAGAAAATTTTGACTTAATGACATCGGTATCAACATTATGGCTAATTTTCGTACATAAATTCGTTATCGCACTTTTATTAATCACCAAATATTTAACTGATAAACTAATAATATAAAAATTGATAGACGAAAATGGCGACAGTGAAGTAATGACCCCTGATGACTATCGTCAATTTTAACTACACATACAAACGTAAGACATAAATTAGCCCCCTGACCTCTAAGAGTTCTTGAGTAAATAAAAATTCACGTAAAACAAGTAAATAGTTGTGTGTTTAGCAATATTTAAATATTAGGAGAACACATTCTTATTGTGAAGTTGTATCAATGTGTCCAAAGTTTAATAAAAATGAATTGATAATTCTGGCGTCTGCTATCAGATTACTCAAAGGTATTTGAGATTCTGTAAAAATAAGGTAGATGGCTCTTTTAAATAACGGAACGATTAAATGTATCAATATCGAAAAGGTAACATATAGGTTCGAAAATTTGTCGCTAAAAATATTGTCGCTGTAGCATAGTTAGATAATGAGATCCAGGTTCGAATCCAGGAAAGAGATCCAGGTTCGAATTCGAAGCGCAACAATATGTATATCTTTCTAATTAATATATTTAATTTATATTTTTAATATTTGAATATGTCCAAGAACATACGATTACTGGATTTTTACCTATAAAGCATTTTAGGTAAAATTTAATTACATTTAAATTTTTGAAAGTTGTATGCATGTTAGTATGTGGACTTGCTTCGAGTACCACTACACCGTCGCCATCTATGGACCAAATTTTATAATATTTTTTTCCTTTTTTTTAAAAAACAGCATATTTGTCATCACTATGAGAATCTATATTAGTTGTGTATTTGTTTATACTCACAGCTCAGATAAAAACAAAGTCAATAAATATTTTAACTAAATTATTATACTTAGCAATTATGTTACTATTTTTCACGATATCTATATTTTTTTAAGATAGCTAACGCCATTTTGAAAAACAAATGATTATAGTGGTATACAATGGTTTAAATATAGTGCGTATATTGAAAATAGCCATGTTCCTCCATTGATGTGGAGTTCTTCCTCAAATAACAAAATACTGAGATCTTTCATTTATAGACTTACAAAGTCATCATTCCTGGCTTCCACCAGTCTTTTCACTGCTTCACGCCACTGCTGATGCTAAGAATTGATGTCTTTATTTGTCTGGTATATTAATGGTTGCCCATTATTAATTTGCTCGGTAATGACCTAGCCATCGAAACATTCATAATTTTCATAGTAAAATTCCTTTCTTTGACACCCTGAGTGCCCTTCTTTCAAAACTCTATTGCTTAATCTTTCTTTGTCAATAGTTTTATACAATTTTACCATTGTTTTTCAGCTACTTTTAACTATATTCTTCCGAAGTGTTACAATGCCCGAGACAAAACGTCAATTTTCCTTTGCTCATGGAATAGCAATTTTTGAGACGCTGTCTCAATAATTGTTTTATGACACGTCATCGAAACGTTTCTCACAAGGATGTGAAGACGCAACGATTAACTATTCAGATATTTATTAACATTCAACCTCTAACAAAAGTTTGTTACAAAAGCAAATAGTTGAGTCACTTTGAATACATTGTTGTAGATGTTGAACTAATTTTAGTTAACCGGAGATACGATCTATACTCATCTACTTCCAAGAACTCTGTTCGACTAATGAGATTCATCCGATATGTCGTCCAGTGGATGATGAGGCTGCTACAGTCTTTTTATTATCCACCAGCAATTATATCCAATGGAAAAAAAAATGTAATGAGTACAATTCACTGTCTCATGGTCATGTATATATGTTTAAACATCGCGCTTCTGAAGGAAGGAATGAAATTTAATTACATTTTATTTTTGAAATTACAAATTTAATACAAATTAAATTAATCAACTAGAAAGATATACGGAATGAATCTATTTATCGAAAAAAATATACTATGCTGTTTCAAGGAAATGAATATCAAATGAAGACCATAGATGGCGATAGTGTAGTTATATCTAATACTCGAAATGTTTCTACATAGTAACATACATACAACTTCCAAAAGTTTGACAGATATGTAGATTGATTAATGGATGGAATGGTGAACGTTAGATTGTGTAAAGTGATCACTTAATAATCCCTGTAATACCCGTACTTCCCATATCATATAATATAAATAGCTTCGTCTCTATGAGATACCATATATATATATATATACCATTTTCGGTACGGCAATCGAATACATTTTCGACAAATTTTGATCTCATATTCGGTAATCTTTACAATTGATACATTAGCAATCAACTTTATATTGCGGTGAATCTCAAATATCTTTGAGTAAAACACGCTAGAAGACGTCAGAATTAGATTAATTAATCAATTTTATTGAATTTGGATTAACTTTGATACAACTTGAACGTTTTTTTAAAAGAAGAACACATTTTTGTTGTGAAGTTGCATAGAAAAAGGTCCACGTTCGAATTCCGGGAATATTTTTTTGATAAATTTAATTTGTATTATTTATTACTATTAGTATTTGTTTGAAATATACCACCCCTGCAATATACGTATATATAGTTTTTGGGCAGGTCTCAGTTATGAATTCTTGGACATCCGATAGTATATTAAACGACCATATAAAATAAATAAAAATACTATTAAACACATTTTCTAAGTGATCTCATCTGCAACAGCACAGTATACCATTCAAGATGGCCGACGTTCTATCTATCTTTCAACATTTGTAAAAACTGATATACAGTGGTGTTGCAGGGGAGATTTCAGTTATTTATTAGGTAGATACTAGCTATGCACTATTTTTTTTTTTGTTTATTTTTTTGACTTGGTTGTGACACATTGTACGCACAGTTTAATACCTTCGCGATCATGACGTGTACCTAATCAAAAAGTACCAATTAACGCTTCAGTTAGTTTTAACGCGCGAGCTGACACACCCACAGCATGTTTCGCCAGATCCTGTACGCTTTTTTTTTCTTCTCCAAGGATTCTGTCCGTTCCGGCTGCTGATATCCTGTTTGGTCGCTCCACGATAAAAATAATGATCTTCAGTGAAATAAACAACTCGCAAGAGGCGTTCCGCTGTGATTATATACATTAAAATAAATGAAGAGTAGACCTCCATATTTTACCGCCTGCGAATGTACGTTCATTTTGAAATCCACCCATTAATGCAAAAAAAAAATGCATTAATTTTATTATTTCAATTTTAATTAGGTTGATACGCATTTAACACAATTTTTTTAAATGATTAACTTACTAATTGATTTGCACTTACTTATAGTGACCGCATTCCAGTGCTTTGTGTAACACCGTAAAGTATTATACAACTACTTTGCTTCATTTTAAAACAATATATGAACTATTTATCCCATATCGCCTATGTAAATTCAGTACCGCGTATTCACTTAAACAGCATACGACGCAGTGATTGGCGCATACACATTGTAAAATTGATCAATAGACTGCTTGTACTCGACTAAAGTCAATACCGCGAATAAACTAAAGTAGCAAGTTTTTTGGTCTCTCTTGAACTTGGACTTACACTGACGATATCCTATCCTGATCATGTTTCTGTTGTCTGAACCAAGCAATTCCACATATCCTCATTCTTTGAGGTAGCGTCTATCAGAGTCACCAATGATTGTAAATTGTAATCCTGATTGTGAGTGCGATTGATATTCTCTGGACAATCACTAGGCCTGAATCTCTAATTTGTTACAATAAATTTGACGAATCACTGTATTTATTATGCACAGAAAAATCTATCTACTGATGAAATATAGTCACGACCGTGACTAAATCCAGAACTTCCATAAGTTGCTGGCAGACAGCTTTAACCGATTGAGCTATAGTGATACTGAAGCTCAATCGGTTAAGGTAATTGAGTTACAATTACAATTTCATTCACATGTGATATATCATTAGGGAGACATTGGAAGTGACTATCTTTAATTCGATTGGAACCACTTAGCGAATTCTATAAACAGAAGTAAGAATCGCAGGATGATTCCAGATATTAGAATTTTGCTAATTTAATTACCTTAATAATGTAATACCGCGATAGTAAATATAAAGTTACTTTTTATATTACAGATTGGACGACTCGCAACGACTATCCGTACAGCGAGGATTTCATCCCGATACACCCGAGTTCACATTCACCAAATAATCTAAACAATGATGAAGCCAACAGTCTCTTTAACTCCTACGGAGTTATTGATCCACAGCTCATACAGCACTACTGCAATTGTATAGACATGCAAAATTGTCCGGCAGCCCTGTCCGTCTTCAAAAGAAAACCACAGGTAAAACAAGAATTAGACCTGGTGAGGATGTTCACTTGCGGATACGACGGATTCCGCCCGCAGATTTGCTGCAACCTGTTTATCGAAGGTATGATCTATAAGCGGAACAGGAAGCAGAAGCGAGCCCACTTCTCTTACGGGGGCTACGGAGATCAGGGCAACTCCAACAGATATCCCGAGTACGAAATAGACGACAGAACAAACCACCACTTCTTCTGGGACAATTCTGCATTTCCTCACTGGAGCCACGCTCCGGTGGAACCAGACAGCTACAACGGTCATGACTGCTGGAATCCCCACGAATTCGAGAAGAGACGACGAGGTTCACCGAGACCGACCAAAAGACCAGCGAGACCGATCGACGTTCCCGTAACGACGCCTCCGCCTGTGACGACCACAGTTGCGCCCGCGACGACAGAGCCACCTACGACCACACCTGTAGCGACCACGATCGCTCCGGTGACCGTGGTGACCACGAGGTCTCTGATAGAAACGACGACCGGGACCGTGACGGGAATCGAGGCGAAAAGGAATCTCCTCAGCGAGCAGTGTGGGACGAGAATCGAAAGCAGAATTGTCGGGGGACAGGAGGCGAAACTCGGCGACTATCCCTGGATGGCGAGATTAGGATACAGACGTAAGTAGATTTTGATTTTACCGACTAAAATAATTATTAATTTCATTAGTGCGCCATCTGTGTCTACAATCTGCAGCGATTTAAACATATTTTTTTAATAAAGCTAAACGATATCGAATTATGTCAAACGACTTGTTAAGTATTACACTATCATTCCAACAGATGTCGCTAAAACCCAACAAAATTAAATTATTATAGATTAATTGATACATTACTGTTCATGGTTGATACTTAAATGGTTATTTTTCAATATTTTACAATGTCTTCTAGATTAATTCATCGATTGAAAGACAAATCCTAAATCTACAATTTGAAAAAATGACATTGGTGTTTGTGCACAGATATGATAGTAATCATTAAGGAGAACACATTCTTATTGTGAAGTTGTAATTATTCAGAACAGACGCTCTGTGATATTTTAAATACTAATTAAATATATTAATTGGAAAGAGATACATATAAAATCAATTTTATCGAAAAATGTTGTTGTTGCGCTACCGGGATTTGAACCTGGATCTCTTTCCAATCCGGGAAAGGTGCATTATACAACTATGCTACAGCGACAGAACTTTTGATAGCAAATTTTCGAACCCATATGTTACACTTTTCAAACGAATACATCTATCGTTCCATTATTTGAAAGCCATCTACTTTGTTTTTATGGAATCTCAAATAACTTTTGAGTAAACCGATAGTAGACGCCATAATCAATAATCTCAGGGTAATGGTACGAATGTATCAATTGTATCATTTCAATTTGGATACAAACTCTATAGATACTGTTCATTATGCGACTTCCGAGAATACCGATAAAGTGCAAAATTAATGTATTAGTACTATTGGTTAAACATTGCGCGTGTGTGTACAGTTCACTGGGAAGAAAAGAAAGAATTAAATTATGTTATATTTATTATTCACATTAAAAATTTCATTTGTTTGTTTAGCACCGTACTTTGAGTAGGCACTATGTGTGTATTATTTTATCAATTCAATTTTTTATGTAGGTACTGTATCCACAAGTGAATTCTTTACCTGCCGATTTAAAATAATGTAATTTTTAAATTTTTGGGTAGGTACTCAATAAAATGTATACTCACCATAGCAATGAGTATGACGATCAAAAAAAAGTTATAATTTTAAAATAATTTAATCAAAATATGTCAGATCATATTCGCACAAAATACCGCTCAACTTCAAGGTGACGACAAAAAATATAATACTTTTCACGAGCTGCCACTGGTGTTTGTCGTTGTAGATGGTGAGGGAAGCATTTTTCGCGTTTTTAATCCACCTGGTCACAGTGCGGTAAATCTTTCCCATGTTAAAATATTGTATTTTAGTTCTGTGTGACGTTAAAATAATACCAAGTTCTTGTTGTACGGTTTCAGGAAACACCCAGACAAACACGCTGTTCAGGTGTGGAGGCACGCTGCTCAATGAACGTTATGTTCTCACGGCGGCCCACTGCGTCACGAACCTGCCAGTCGGTCTGGAATTGTAAGTTGAAAATATTGATTACATCTTAATCTATATGCTTATTCTCTATACCAGATCTTTCAAGGATTACGGATTACTGAAGAAAGTCTTTCGAGGACGTGCAGGAAACGAATGCCATTCTTTAAACATGTCGCCGGTCACCAAAGTGAGGTGGTGGTGGATGGAATCGGAAGGATGGGTTAGATAGGAAGTAGGAAAACGGATGAGGGAGAGGATGATAGGAGGAGGAGTACCTTCGATAGCGGACCAGGATGGACTCACGAAACCATAGGACAGCTCGACTCACCTGTAATAAATTTATACTTCACAAAACACTCTGATGAGTGTCACGTTCACAATAACAAAATTCACAGCGGTGTGTGAGAGAAGTGATTCAATACGAATAATCACGCAATACACTTACTCAAAATCACAACCAATCGAGCCAAAGGAACAATATGTACTGGGGAGAATAGGCTATGGGGGTATGAATAAACTAAAAACTGGTGACAATATACCGCGATTAACAATATTATGACTGAATGAATTTTATTCAGGATCCTAGAATGAAATTAGAAAAAATTTGGATGGTGTTCAACATAAAACAGATTTGTATCGCGAGGATGCCAATGTTTTGCGCAGGGTTCTAAAGAGAAACTATGTAAAATTTGGTCGCATTAATATTTATTTATTAGAATTCATTGACATACCCCGGCTACTTTGCTAGAATGCCGTCTGTCCTAATGTAGCCAGCCATTCAAGAGAGATAGATTCGACAGAAATAAAAATAGAGAGAAAAAAAACGTAGTGAGTGTTGTAAAACTAGTGAATTATTAGTCTAGACATTGTATAATGGTTGTTAGAATATTGGATATCGATGGTTCTGATTGATCTCTACCCAATTGGATCATATATTTGGTCCATATTACAGTAATTATTGGAAGTGAACGATTTCCAATTGATGCTGAGTGTGTTGTATAGTCTTATTTTTGCACCAAGTCCTAAAGAGGAACATTTCCTAACGTTCGTCAAAATAAAGAACTGCTATTTCTTTTGGCAACGTTGTCTTTTAAAGAACTGTTAAAACAAACACAACACAAAACGACAACATTGTATATTTCATCGATCTTTTAAAAAAAGTTTTAGAGTATGTTCCACATCCCCTGATGCGGGAGATACGCGAGATAGATTGCACACGACTTTGTCTCATCATGTGCTTGGGAAAATTATTAGTTCGTGAAGAATTGATTGATAGATGTGGATATAGATATAGGATGATAGAGCTGCGAATGAAGATGGTTCGGATGTGTAAAGAAAAATAAGTATTTAAAATAATAAAAATGATGATGATGATAATGAAATATCCGGAGAAGTACAGGATGTTGCACCGCATAATGCAGGGAAATATTACTGAAAGTCTAGGACACAAGAAGAAGAAGAAAAAGAAGAATAATTGAATATCAGGCGATTAACGATTCAATTCATTAGCAACCATCAACTGCTTGACATAAGTTGTCAAATATATTCTATATGGCGTCTTTGAGATGACGTTGCCAAGAACTAAGGTGGATATGAAAATCGCGCATCTCCCGAGTCACAATTGCGAGGGGTCCCGCTGAATCCCCAGGAGGGCCCCCGGATCACTAAAAAAGGGAAGAAAAACCAGGAAAAGAACCAACAAGAAAAATAAATTGTTAACCACAAAAATATTGGTAGGTCTGTCTGCAAACATTTGTTACCGTTCATAGTTCACAGTGATTTTATAATCATTTTTAAAATATTCGGTGAAACAGACCCCTGACGAATGACTTAAATCACCTACGTCATCATAAATATTACAATCGTCGCATGTACAATTTGGTAGCATTTTTAATGAATTATTTATTTATTTTTCAGTGTTGTGGTCCGCTTGGGCGAACTGGATGAGCGAACGGACGTGGATTGTGTAGGAGACACGTGTGCGGACCCCCCGCGAGACTTCCTTCCGGCCAATATTTCGGTTCACCCCTCGTACAACACCCCTCGCCTCAGCAACGATATCGCTCTCGTCATGACCAACACTCCGGTTCAGTTTTCAGGTAATAAAAAATAACTGCTAGCCTAATATAACTATATATATAGCCATTCTCGGCGAGTTACATCGATTGCGTCATTAATATATCATTCGTCAATCGTCGAACAAACATCTAGTAATACCAAGTGAATGATAGACCGCCCTAAAATCAGCTAGACTGGTGAAATAATCAAACTTGGGGATGGCTGCATCCAGTAGTGTATAGAAAAAGGACGATAATAGGAAAATGAACGATGTATAATTCGTTACTTGACTCACGACCAGAGTAACACAAGAATATTGAGACTTGCGATCGTTTTTTCCACACCTCCCATACTCTCCGAACCTTATTCCAAAAGATTTTTACTCTTTCAAGTAATTGCAAAATGTGCTGAATGGGAAAACCTTTCAAAATAGTTTATTTTTTTTTATTTTCATAAAAATCTATAAAATTCTATGAAGAATGAAATAGTAAATTTATCGTTTAATAATTGGGGATACCTAATAATGATGAATACGTGTTGTGAACATGATTGTGACATTTAAAAAAAATATCTAGTTTCATGGTAGGTATTTATGAATTTATTAAATAATTATTTTATACTTAACCAAATATTTGACTGATATTTGATTTATTCGAGTAATAATGCCCTGGTTTTCATACTCTCGGAGACAGTAAAATAAGTAAAAGATCTTAGAATTGACTTTTGGAATGTGCCAAGATCGCATTATGCTGACTTTAAAAGTATAATATATATATAAGTAATTGTTGTTATTGTTTTCAGCTTACATCACGCCTCTATGCTTACCTTTTGAGGGTTCTCCAGAAAACGTCCAGAACCTGGCTGGAACTAGAGCTGTGGTCGCAGGTTGGGGATCTACAAACGCAGGTTATTATTTTAATTGTTTCAGTGGAAGCTAAACTACTATGAAATATATATTCAAAAATTATATTTTGATAAACTGACCAAACAAAAAACGAAGTCTCTCAAAAAAATATTCTAATTTGGAGTTTTTTCTAACTTTTGAATATGTAAAAGTAGGTGACTATTTTTAAAATCGTGGATAAATCAAAAATTGGTGTATTAATATCATTGATTATTGTTAAAAAACCTAACTAATATTTCTTATTTTATATATGTATATCATAAATAGAGACTTGTCTGTTTGATGGAAATATCGTCACGTTGTTCAAATTTGGTTTTTCTCAATTTCAGGAGTCACGAGTGGATCTCCCACTTTGAGATGGGTTCGTCTGATGATATTGCCGACGGAGCAGTGCATAGAAACCTACCGCTCCAGGTTCGACATCACAGTCAGCGATCAGCAATTGTGCACTGGAGGAGAGGAGAATATGGACGCCTGCGAAGGTCAGTTCTTTTTTTGGATGTATAAAATTAAACATGATTAAGCTTTGTTCAAATTTATCTAATTGAAATATTTGCTAAGTTGACCCAATATATTTTTGCCTCGGTCCTAAATCATCTAACAAAAAACAGTCTTGCCTATTAAATTTCGTTTAGCATATATTTATTGCATTAATTATATTATACTAGTAATTTCATAATTTCGTAATTTGGTATCAATAAATGTTTTAATTAATTAAAATTAATATTATTAGCGTTTTGGGCGACACGCCAGCTTTTACTAATATCAGAGTTACCAAATAACAAGTGTCCCCCCACCCATGTACCCTTCAACAACGTTCAAGTATATCACAACATTACATATGTACATTTTACACGCTTTATTTATTTCTAATGATTCTAAATTATCAAATTTAAGACCAACAGATTTTTGACTGCCTTAGTGGTTAGATATAATTAAAAATTACATTTATATTTAACTAACTGTATTGTTTTTATGTTAACCGATTTTGATACTAATGTATCTTCGTCAGGACTGGCCTACGTCAGTTTTTGACTCATATTCTTGTATCTACTAGTGATGAGCTAAACGTTATTGTAACTGTGATCGTGCGTTTGATATTTCTTTTATGTCGATGATTGGTAAATGATATTAAATTGTTAGAGATTTAATATTTACATCTACCCCTAAAATATTGTGCACTAGGTGAGATACAAACAGTATACACGCATTTTTGGGGGGTTAGGACGGTGGTTAAATGAAATAAATGTGTGTTTGCGTATTGATGTGTTTATTATGATAGATATAACAATGAAGACAGATGAGAATGAATATAATGGATGAGTGAAGATATGCTTGGATTTCGATGTGAAGCGAGTCAGCGGTGTCGCTCGACGCGCGTGGGCCGGCAAGACCGCCGTGTAACGATGAAACTGGAGAGACTGCTTGGCGGTGAATGCACGAGCCAGACTTGTAACAGCAGCCGGTCGCGCTGTCGCTAGCGTCGATGCCGGTTGAGATGGCTGTGGATATGAATTCTGATCGCTACATATTTATTACGTTTATATTGGGTTATACGTCTCGATCATTAAATAGTTAAATGTCGGCTATTGTTCTGTTATATCACTATTTCAACAATTTTTTGCAATACTAATATTATTTTCTTCATCAGGTGATAGTGGTGGACCACTATTCATGGAAACCGACGGCAACAGAAGGGCAGTTCTAATCGGAATCGTCTCTTTCGGTCCTCGCAGATGTGGAACTGCAGCTCTGCCGGGAGTCTACACGCGGGTCCAATCGTACCTGAACTGGGTACTAGAAAATATCAACATATAATTCTGCTCGTGTCAGAATAGTCACAACTTTGATGGAAAAAGAAAAGCTACATTCGACCAGATAAACAAAATATGTTAGTGCAATTATAACATTGCAAAAACAATTATGGATACTGATTTTAGTTGTATTTTTGATTCACGGACATTTTGATGTAGTGTATGTAGTGACGTTAATCACGATTATATATTCAGGATGCTCCTCCAGCTATCTCTGTACGACATATCAGAATATACGCAATTTTGATATACAAAGAAATCCTTGAACCAGACTAAACAAAGTAAATTAAATATATGAATTAGAAAGATATACATATAAAATCAATTTTATTGAAAAATATTGTTGTTGCGCTACCGGGATTCTAACTTGGATCTTTTTCCTAACCGGGGAAGGTGCATTATCCAACTATGCTACATCTACAATATTTTCGAACCTATACATTTAATCGTTCCTTTATTTGAAAGAGCCATCTACCTTATTTTTACAGAATCTCAAATACCTTTGAGTAATCGATAAAATTGATTTTAAATGTATGTATTTCAAATTAATATATTTAATTAATATTTAAAATATCACAGACCGTCTGTTCTGAATAATTACAACTTCACAATAAGAATGTGTTCTCCTAATAATTTTAATATTTATTACTTATGATGCTTCAGAATAATCTGGCAACCATATCAATGGCTAACATAAATTAGAAAGATAAAATATTTGAAAAATAGACCTAAAGCAAGATAATCTAGCTATTGTTTAATATATGCAGTGATATACATTTTGTGATTAAATGTAAAGGACAGACGAAAAAGTGAAGAAATGTCAAGTGTTCCATTGGTGGACGTAGTTCCGATAGCTAGTGAATATAACGAGGCTTTATGGAGAGTCTCATTAACCAGATCGAATGTGTTACTATTAAGAAAAAAAAAAACAGTTTAAATGGCATAACTAAGAGGTGTGTACAAAAAGTGATTAGACTGTTATTTATGCCATTGTTCATATTGTCACATATTGTGATTGACTTATACCCGAATACTTATGCGAGTGCATTTATTTTATATTTATTATTCCTCAATTGTATAGATTAATTATATTTCTTAAATAAATTGTTAATATTAAAAAAATATATATATTTTTTATTCAAAACACATTCTTTGTATATAACCTATTGTTTTTAATCCTGTAAAATATCGCTTTTTTATTTGTCTTTTTGTATTGGTACACTTCAGTTGGCTTAAATTATGCACTTTTAGTTATCTTCCTCGCAGCAGCAAAATTCTACAAAATGATTAATTTCTTAAGTTAAAAGTAAAAATTAGAATATTAGAAAAAAGTGGTACGTCTTATATGTGATACCTTAATCTGCAAAGCAGCTATCTCCATTTTTCTAAAATATTCAGGAGCAACAAAAATCTGTTTAATTTTGTAAAATTCTTAAATATATATATATTAATAATTTATATTAGATTGTTTATACAGAAATAGGGTGGCTGAGAAATTTTATTAATATTTTGATTTATCTCGTGCTTATAGGGAATGTTTGGAGTTAGCTGAATTATTTAACAAAAATTGTAAAATATTATTGGGAGTTAGCTGATTTTCCATGATAATGTAGTGCGACTATTATGATTTCCGCGGACGTCCTCTATTTCTGGTACCATCATCACTTGTGTCAGCTAAACATTTAAGGTTTTTGCAAGAATTTTGCATGGTTTTTCAGCACGTAGTACATATTTATTATTTTAAAACACATGTTTTTAGTGTATCATAGAACAGTAAAAGAGGAAAATAATCGCATTTAAAACGGTTTTTTGACCATGGGTGGAGTTAGCTGCTTTGCAGATTAAGGTATCAATATGTGATTATGGAGTTCTACAAACTTACCTCGAAAATATTACACATAGTGTTTTATTATTATTTAATATTTTACGAATGCAAAGTGCACTTTTTTAACTATAAAGTTTATTGTTACCAACGCAGAAGTGTATAGTTGAATTATATTAATATAGGAAAAATCGGTTACACGTGCACTTGTTTATGGCGAAAGTTAACACTTTGAGGTCAACATTTTACTGTTTTCTAAGTTGCCTTGGAATGTTTTTAACCTTTACCACACCGTGATATAAAATATCCATATGCAGCCATGCTGTCAACTCGTGTTACTCGTAAGAAATATTAAATATTTTAAATGTGAGAAAAAATATTATTAGCTTAAATGGCTTTAAACTTATTAATCTCACAAACTTATTCTAAATATTGAGCATCAATTACGAAAATAGGATCAATATCCTAATATAATTCTGAGCATTCATCGAGTCCTACACAACACGACCTTTTTTCTTATCTCTTTTCATTTAATTAGTGAGAGAAAGAGACATCACATATTCGTCTGTTTGGTATTATTTTTATTGTGAAATTAATTAATTTTCGCCAGCATATTAAATTTACAACAGATTGAATTGAAAAATAAATATATTTGCAGGATTCGCTTTACATAATTTACATAATTTTTTACTAGTCAGTTCTAAGCGTAAATGTTTTCCTTGGAATTAATTAAAATACGAATTTTATGTTGCGTATATTAAACGAAATATTATAATTTTAATTGGGGAGGTAGACTTATGTTACTGCATGGCTTTGGAAGGGTTAACACCGCGGTTAACACCAAAGGTATTTGAGATTCCGTAAAAATAAGGTAGATGGTTCTTTCAAATAATGGAACGATTAAATGTATCAATATCAAAAAGGTAACATGTAGGTTCGAAAATTTGTCCCTAAAATTATTGTCGCTATAGCATAGTTGGACAATGCATCTTTCCCGGTTTGAAAAGAGATCCAGGTTCGAATCCCGGTGCGCAACAACAATATTTTTTTGATAAAATTGATTTTATATGTATATCTTTCTAATTAATATATTTAATTCATGTTTTATTAAAATTATGTTAATATATTAATGCAATTAATGGCAACACCCCTCATATCATTTTACAATCCATATTCATTTTGGATGATGACTTGTGAACAATTACAACTGTGGAGGACGCAGATTTGAGAATAAAGATAGCTTGGATATTGTTTTGCTGAGATGTAACAAATAATATAGCCAACAGCGTCATAAAATTTTCCAGCAGAACCGGTAAAAGTATCCATAATTCATATTGAACAACATAAGGCAGGCGTACCAACGTGGGCCGAGGTCTCTGGTAGTCGTGTATAGTAATAATACAAATAATTGAGACCAATCGATATTGTACACTGCTCGTGCGTTGCATAAACATGATAAAACCCTTTCACAGCTTTTACAACCGCTTCAGGAGCACAATCAACAACTATTATGGGACTAAATATAATTATTACTTATTTTTTTACAAATATTACTTCTTCTTCTTCTTCTTTAACGGTCTCGTGGGACTTGGGTGTCCATGACTGCAGTGGGCCAGTCCACTGGGCATCTCTTGCATTATCCCTCGTCTCGGTCTTCCCCTCGGCCTCGATCCTGTTGGATTGATTATAAGGTCCTTGTGGGACTCATTTGAGTTTTGTAAAATAGTATACAACTCTGCTATTATTCCGCACATCAACTACTCCAGCATCATTTTATTTCTGGCTAATAATAAAGAAGAAGTGCAACAATTATCAATACTGCAAAATAAAGCTTTGAGATTAAAACAATTGAGATTAAGACAATTGAGATTAAGACAATTGAGATTAAGACAATTGAGATTAAGACAATTGAGATTAAGACAATTGAGAAAAAAAAAATTCGAATGCTAAAAATTTTTTAATATGACGTCTTTAAATAGACAATTTATTTCAATGTTCTTGTCTGGACATGGCGGTTTGGAAAAATACAGGATGAAAAGGGTGGTAAGAATTTGTGAGAGGAACAGGAAAAGGGAACAGAGGGGCTGAAGGACCACCCAGCGCTAGAAAACACAACCCACCTGTGAAATTGCTCCTTTCGGTAAGTGGATTTTCCAGTAGACCTTCTGGCTTCAGGACACGTACTCCGCTGTTCGGCACGAAGTACTCTTAGGCGCGAAGCGTGACACAACAAGCGCAATGCGCAATAGCAAGATATACAGGATTCGGCACAAACGGTAGTGAGAAAACCGAACACAAACAAGAACACTGTCCGTCAATTTATCATTTCCACACGGCAAGAAGATAATTCAAGCAATTTTCATAGTCTACCGTACCGCACTGGTCAACGACAACTGTCAGTTCTACTCCAATTCCAATTCGTTCAACAAAGAATAAGATTACATTATATAATAAAAAAATTAAAAAATCAACCACAGCGGACGTCATATTCGCAATGAGGAATACACATTAAGGGAAGAAGATTAAATATAAAAATGTTTTCAGGTTTTCACGACAGTCCAGAATCTTTTGTGTATTGGGCTCTTCTGCCTTGTGTATCCGACCTCTTTGACCAATGTTTCGGATCTCATTGTAAGGAACAATAGATTAGATCATGATGATGGACCCTGCAATGGGATCCAAAAACTCGGATACACGAGCTAGAACAGAGCACTAAATGTTTTCTCTCTTCAGTCGGGTCTGTCGTCTCGTCGGTGTCACCAGCTATTAAAATTTAAAACGGTATTTGAAGGTTAACATTGAGGTAATGTTTGCAACATGCACAAAACAGAAATGTTGAATGCAATAAAAAATCAATTTTCTAGAAAAAGTTCAGCCGATAAACCTTGGCGTATGGAAATTAATTTTGTAGCAATTTCTCACAGTGCAACACGGTACTTCAAACCGTCCTGTGCAGTTTTCTCTTTCCGCAATAGCAAAATTGCTAGTTTCAAGAATACCGAATCAAGGATACAAATATTCGTAAGAACTGATCAATTATTCGTCAACAATTATAGTAATCTCATGACTTTGGCTAAATAAAAACTAGTAATAGATATACGATCACTTTTAGTATTATAGTTTTTTTTTCAAAAGAATAGTTCTTGTGAAGGTAGGCTTTTACTTTACAATGACGTAATTCATGAATTGAAGTCAATTGTTTGCACTATCCATCTTGTAGTAGATCACAAGAGCCGACAAGAGCCATCAGTAATTTTGCCAAGTATAACCACTTTCTATAGACTAGCTTTACCTCGTCCCGCTAGATGTCTGAAGTTTTTCAGTTTTCGCTTCTGGTTAAGGTACAGGTTTTTGATCTTGGCCTTATTTTAACAAGGAGATGTAGAGACATGGTGTTGGCGTCGTATGCTGAATATATCATGAACTGCGAGACGAACTCCGAACTGAGAACTCCGTGATGAAGAAAGTTCTCCACAACAATAGAATTCTTTGGGCATGTCGC
This sequence comes from Eubasilissa regina, assembly GCA_022840565.1. Taxonomy (NCBI): domain Eukaryota; kingdom Metazoa; phylum Arthropoda; class Insecta; order Trichoptera; family Phryganeidae; genus Eubasilissa; species Eubasilissa regina. Next base: position 29,194,937 of record JAINEB010000011.1, read on the forward strand.
TAGAAGAGATGGAAATTATCAGGGGAAATAGGTGATCACGGGTAATATTCAAGTTTAATCTCCAATAAAATGGAAAGACCAGGAACGAGACATGACCAGAACCTTACTACACATCGCAACAAGGCCCATGAAGATCGCGAAGAGCGTAAGAATTCAGCAAGGAAATATTTTTCACGAGAACTCGTCTCTTTGGAGAGGGATGTAATTATTCATTTTCTTCTAGAAAGATGTTCAAGAATGAATTATTCGTCTTTGGCAAATGGTTGGTTTGTGTCTCTAGAACTAAAGGGTGCTTTTTTTTAGAGGTTTGTTCTTCGAATTGGCAACACTTTTTCCAACGACAGTCAATCTGACAGGTGATAGCTGATTTACTCTCAGTTTTGTTTGCTATTTCACCGTGAATAGACTGACACCAGAACAACGCTTGAAAATTGTGCAAATATGTCTCGAAAATCGTGGTTCAGTTCGCGAAACTTAACGTGTGCTACGTCCATTTTACAGTCGACATAATTATCCACCCGAGCAAGTAATTCGAATAACCTGAATCGTTTCTGCACCACGTACACTCTAATTGATAATACGCATCCGCAGTGATATCACAGCGTAAAACTGAAGAGAACCCGATTGACTGCGCAGCAATAGGTCCATGATTACTCACTTTTTCGTTCCCCATTTGAATGGCATTACTATAGAAGAGCTGTGGTTTCAACAAGATGGTGCAACACGCCGCACAGCGCGCGCCACAATCAATTTATTAAAGGAAAAATTTGATGAGCGTATAATTTCGTCTTGTGGACATGTGAATTGGCCTCCAAGATCGTGATTTAACACCTTTTGATTATTTTCTGTGGTGATATGTGAAGTCGCTAGTCTATGCTGATAAACCAGAGACGATGTACGACTTGGAAGCCAACATTCATTGCGTTATTGCCGATATACGGTCCTGGCCGCTCCAAAATTGGACTTTCAAATTACGCTATACGCGAAATCATATTTAAAAACAAATAGCATAACATTATCTTTCCAATAAAGCCAATACCATGGCCATTAGCACGATTTTGATGTGTTTTATTTCATTTTAAAGTTCTATACCTCTAAAAAAACACCCTTTACTTACGTATGTATTAGATTAAGAATTAATATTTGAATGATGAACAGTGAAGAAGGAGGATCTGGTGATGGCCGTCCGCAGGTTCAACGGAGTGAAAATATCTGAAGAATGCAACAGATGGATGAGAAAGGATGAAGACAGAGATAACTGGCGTAACATCTTTTATATCTCAATGCCATAAATCTGTCTTCTCTATCTTTGAATACAAATTCTAAACGATTCTTCACCATATAGAAATATTGAGTTCTCCAGAGACTTACCAAGATCCTTTCTTATCTCGATAAGTCTGATCATACAGCTTTTGCCGTACACATTCGTAGTTTAATTTCTAGTTCGCAATTAGCGTCAGCGATTATAGACCCGGGATAATTCACGTCCTAGAAAATTTCAAGGTCTGTAAGGGTATTGTAAAATGTTATATGTCTTAATGTTATTTTAATTTTCTAAAGCAGCTTTTCGGAGATTCAGGTGATATACAAGATCGAACAGATAAGCCACTAAGGTACCGAGCAATTTTCAGTTTATTTTTGTTATCGATAAATTATTAAACCTTATTATCGCCACTGGCAACAGCACTCGGATTTTCCGATAAATTTTGACTTATGTTTGAATTTAGTGCGTTTGATATTTTTGCGAAAATGAATTCAATTTTTATTATTATTGTGTCTACTCCATCATATGCTATTGTTAAAAAAGTGAGCGGCCGAATTTAAACGCGAACGGCGGGATGTTGAAGACGATCCTCGCAGTGGAAGGTCATTCCAGGAAACGTCAAGAAAGTTCGACCTTGGTTATACAAGATTCTTGAATTACTATTAATAACAGTGGCGTGCAGTGGGCACAAACTTAGATAATGCTGTTACCGAGGATACAATTATTTCTATCAATTTCAAAATAGACTACAACTGTAAATTTATTAATTTAAAAGAGCAAATTATTTCACTACGATAATTAAAATTATTCATTAACAGTGTTCAAAAACATTTACTTTATTTACTAGCTTAAAAAATTAGCACAGCTGAACAAAACTAATTGTATTTTGACATTTAATTTAATATTGGTTTATCTAATTTAAAATATCCTAAAAAATGAAAACACCGAAATATGGAATCATAGATCGGAATACACTAAGAACATAAAATGTTTAGTCTGTCAAGTAAAACAAATACGTAGAAATGTTATTCTACGCAGTTTTCAGTAATGGTAGCCTTAAGCACAAATTGTTTGAAAAATGAAAAAGATGCCGACATAGATTCAGTAAAAAATATTTAGTTCAGTACAATTATTCTAAGGATTTCAAAATAATTTAGGTTCATTAAAGACCTAAGTGCTAGAAAAATGCACGTGAAGTTGTTACAAATGGTTCGCAAACAACCCACGGCTAGACGTGGGTTACGTCATGTACAATGTTACGCTAATCCGGCTAGAATTTTATAGGGTCTTTTCATAATATAAACATTTTTTTTTATTTCCCAGAATTTTAGTAATGCACAGCTTTTTTGCATGTATGCAATGCACACTAACTGGGGCTGCAAATCTTTTAGCTTACCCTTGTATGCAACTCCTTCAATCTTCGTAGACGCGGGTCATTAAGCTTTAGTGAAAAAAAACTGTTATTTTTTTGTTGCGTAAATATACCGTTGATAGAATATTTGTCTCCTTCCTTCCCAGCTTCATTAAACAACCAAACAAATATGTTGATCATTTATTTTCCTTTAGCGAAAGTAGATGGTGATATATTTAATAATATTACATTTTGACATAGCTGATGAAAATCAACTTTGTTTGAAATTCTTATGGGATTATATAATATTTCTTTATGTATTCATAAATTCTAAGCCAACATTATATTTTAACAGCGCTGTAGAAAAATACACGAACGAGTATATAAGGTGAGCTACTTATTTGATCCCCAACTTTCAGTCTAGTCCTTTGGTTTAGGTTGGTCCTAGGTTTCAGGCTAGTCCTTTGTAAAGCAATTTTTTCTTATTGTTCCGTATTCGTAACTATTATTTTTTATAAGTGAACATATATATACTTACATTCTTGAATCAAAATGGTTATTGTTGAACGCAGTATAATTGTCACCGGTTTTGTTTTTGATCCTACCCCTTAGCCCATTCCCAATTCAGTATACACCTCTTCCCCGGCTCAACCAGTCGTTTTTATATGTGTGAAATTCGTTGAGATTGTGGAAAAGAAGTGGTGTTCTCGTTGGATTATTCGTCAGATCCACTGGAATAATGGAAGATTTGTGTTTGTGAAATGTGATTCGTCAGAATTACCGGTTCGAGTTTGTTCAAGTTTTTTTTGGGGCCAGGTAGCGTCATCATCGGGTGAGTCGAGCTGTTCTTCTTATCCTGTAAGCCATTCTGGTCCGCTATCGAAGGATTCCCTTACTCTCATCCCATCTTTTCCTGATTTTTCGATTCCCTTGCGACTTGGCGTCGGTCATACATATAATAATTATTATTGAAATTGTTTAATACCTGGTTAGTGCAGTTTTTTAAGGGGCTGTAATCAGAGTTAACTTATTGAAAATGAAATATAATTTCCATCATTTTAGGCCACAATAGTGAGAGAACTGGACTACCATCATTTACCAGACCGTTTAAAGTCTTCGATCCTTGGATACTCTGCAGAGACTTATCTTCGTTGTTGTCAGTGTGATATTATGACGTATGCTGAGACTCAGTTCTGACACATTTAACGCATCGTAAACACCAAAATGACTTTAAATAAGGTCTCTTGGTTTTTCGTGTTTACAATGTACCTGCTTCCTATTGGTAAGAACAATTAAAAATTTTATTTGACTAATTAGAGCAACAAGGAATCATTTGATATGTATTTTTTTCATTAAAATTGTTTTAAATAATGTAAATAAATAATAAATGTAATTTTTTTAGTAGTTTAGGAGATGATAAGAAAAAAAAGTTATATTTTATTAATTAACACCTGCGGACATCTGTCATCTCCACTCTTGTCTTCACCGCTCGGTGTTACTGAACGCATTCTACAGATACCGGTGCGTGAAGTCAAACGCCTTACAGCCGTAAAGTTTTCCAGTACCGACGCCAGGTGACAATGCTAATGCGACCCGCATACATTGATTGAAATTGAAGATTTTCAAACTTTTATGCTAAAAAAAGGCAGGAAAGGTTCCTGAGCCAAACTTTAATTCTTCATACATAGCTGGGAATTATACTAACCATATTTTAATAATTCTATCTTATGGTTTCAACCCCCAGTCACCTTAAAAGGTCATCGAAACTGGTGATTATGCTTCCATATTTGGCATATTTCGAGCTCATTTGAGTCATGGTTTAAATATAATGATCTATAACTCTATTGTGTCTCCTATATGTTTGTGAAAACCAGAATCTGTTATCTTTTATGGGAGGAAAACAATATTTATTTTTAAAAGCTCTGCAAAGCCCCATTTTTGCCTGTCTGCCAAAACTGAGCCCAGATCTAAGATGGTGGCAGATAAAAGTAAAACAAAAAAAATTGTTATGATGGCAAAAAAATATCATAATTTTTAAAAATACCTGATTGGTTGAACTGATTTAAATACAAATATAAAATGTCAGTTAAATAAAAAAATCAGGTAACATACTCAATTACTAATAGTATTCAAAACTTTGTAGCTCAATATCTTAATAGCCAGTTTGATATTAATGTCAGATGATTCCTTGTTGCTCCAGGGCACGAAATAGTAGAATAAGTTTTGGGATGAAATTTTGGTGTATAAGATAAACTTATAATATTTCAATCATTTAAACAAACCTGATTAAAACGTTTATATACGAAAGGCTTTAATCGCGCATCCCTTATATTACGTAATCTTTACAGCCCATGCCTATACGGTATGATAATGAGATATATCTTAGAGACTTAGCGTTCACGTATTGAGAGTGAGACATACTCGAACCCGAGTACACGTTCGATTCAGCAGCGAGACTATTTCTAAAACCTTATTCTTTCTTAAATATTAAAGAAGCAGAATTAATTACATTACATTACATTAACAGCTGCTAGGGAGATTTAAATTCATTCAACTGAATAACGGAACATTAACGGTCAATGGACTGTACAATAAGCGTGAAGATAGGCGCAATACATATTTTAAATATGGCGAGTACACTGGGATTACGAAAGCCGTTAGTTATAATCCAATGGTCTCTGCAACAATCTCGTCTGTAGTCTAAAATCTCTTCCGTAAACACGGGCCATTAGATGTAGACAAATTACGGAGAATACATTCTAATTATTCAAAAATTTGTCATTAATGTACTGTGTTCTATAGCATAATCGGTTAATGCACGTTGCCCGGATTGAAAGAGATCCAGGTTCGAATTCCGGTGGCGCAACAATAATATTTTTGGATGAAATTGATTTTAAATGCAAATCTTTCTAATTGATACATACAGTTTACACAAATTCTAAATAATACATTATTATATATTTTTAAAGATGTCATCTATCGTTGTTGATAGGAATAGAAACACAATCACAAGCTAATACAACCAGTACGGGAGGGAAGAATGAACAGCAAATTCTGTACATAGATCTGAAACTAACCTTAGAAGTCCCTTTGAAGAACGCCAGCACTGTTAACGCCACCACTTCAGGCATAGATAGGAACAAGTCGGGAGGTACCGACGAGACAAACGAATCAAATGAAGATTCGGAAGAGTTAAAAGAATCTTCCGAAGAAGAGGATGAGGAAAAGGTCATTGAGGACACCACTTCGATTGAAGATCACCCTTCCTGGCGATTAGTGGAAAATCCTGATTTCCCCTGTGGAGAGAGTGTATCGAGAAGGATCGTGGGAGGGCTGAATGCCGGACTAGGACGCCACCCCTGGGTAGCCAGGCTCGGGAGATACAAATATTTTGATGGTAGGTATAATATTGTTGATGTTTGATGACAAGCAATCTGAACTTTTTCTGATATTTTTCCTATTCAATTGAGCCTGTTCTTTTACTTGTTTCATGTATAAACTACTAGTAGTTAGAACATGCGAGTTCATATCCTTGAAATATCCTTAGCGCGCGTGAACATCAGGCGCGATTAATGTTATTGACACATTTCCGCGTCTAAATTCCTACCCTTTACCCATCCTACTATTCATCTTTAGTGTGAATTGTGACCTTGATGCCAACAGACGTAAACTTGATCAATATTGGTGTTACGCACAAGTAAAAAGTGGTCGCCCATTTACGTTACCGTTAGGGGGCACTCAGATATCGCTGAACGCACTGAAGAGCAGTAAAAACCCATAGAGCTGTTAACTCAGGCAGACCGCGGCGAGAACTCAATTCTCGACAGCGGTTCTCCCCTATTTATTGCACGTTTCATACTAAACACGACAAGTGGGTGGGGGCATACAAACCTTACCCCTACTTCGCTAGACGGCTGCGATGTGAACTACAATGTTCGGAGCGCGACATAGAACGGTTTTAGTACCGTGCCGTGTCGCTCTCCTCACCAGACTTAAAAAATAAATAAAATACAAAAGAGTCGTGGAATATAGTGAACAATTAACAAATACCATCAAGACCTATCACACATAATCAAGGCATTTCTTAAAATAGAGACAAAAACAAATATGAAACATGGAATAAACAGGGCTCCGCCATCGTTCGTGGTGGCTGGTCCCTTCCGGAGCTCGCCACTGGCGCTCAGCGCGCATCAGCGCCATTGGACCGAAGAAGAAAAAGGTGCATTTCAGGGTCGCTCGATCGTAAAACATGAATGGCCCATTTTAGGATCCCCATTGGAAAACATAAAGGGCCCGTTTCACGGATCTAGTCCAGTGGATTCGCAAATACTGTACTGGATCGTCTCCAATCGTGCATTTTTGAGCCTGGTCGCCGGCGCTCCACGCGCGGCTGCTCCTCACTAGAGGCTGCCTACTGAGCTCGTCGTGAGGTGGATTGTGTGAAGATTGTGTTTCAAGGCAGATACTCAGGGATCACTTTCATTATGCTATGTATGTATTCGATCTTATTGTGTTTTGCCTTCGTTGAGTTTTGGTTTTGTAAAATGTATTCGTTTATCAATTTGCGCCAAAACAGGCTTGCCTAACCGGGCAACGCGTTTAAAATGTGTGTAAAAATATGTTACAAACTGTCTTTTTTTTTTTTGCAGCTGTACAAATGTTATATGTCTAAAAATAAATAAATAATAGATACTAGACTATGGTATCGAGGCAGACAATGATTTGACTTTAAATTGATTTGAATATTTCAGGGCAGTACAAAGGAATCGTTAATTGGTACTGTGCCGGAACGGTAATCAACATTCAGTTTATCCTGACAGCCGCTCACTGCACTAGCGATCCTGATTTGTAAGTTCTCATTTCTATTAATATTCTTCACGCCAGGGTTCTCGGGCTTGACTTCTTCATCATCAGCGGCTCTGGCGTTGTTGCGTAAAAGCGTAGATGCCGGAAGAAACAGGATATTCGGAATAAGGTTTGCACTCAGTTTCACAGTTCTTCAGACACCTCCAAAATGGACTGTGAACTTATCACTTTCTTCATCAAGGGTTCTAATCCTTTAGAATGCACTGTATAGACGCGACGTCTCAATTTAATACTATACTTCGATTCGTTAATTACCGTACCGGTTCAAGGTCGCCGTTCGACTGGTGCGGCGGCGTGCCGGGTGAGGAGAGGGAGGGGAAAAGAAAGCGCAGTACATTATTTTCATTCAAGAATAAATAAACATATGTCCCAAACATCCTGCCCCCCGAGGATTGACTGACCTAAAAAGTCAATTCTCAACAAATTCGTATTGTTATCCGTATAATCCGAAAATTCGTAAGATGTAAGCACGGCAGCATACGCATAGCAAATGTTACATGAGAAAATTAAATTATAGTTGTGATGTAACTAAAGAAAACGAAATAACCAAATAAAATGTGATACAATGTATACCACTGTATTTCCACGGGAAATTCCGATTTAGATCTAACTAATAACTTAACTTAGATACGTACAAACTATCGATGGCGTCCATGATTACGGAAGAAAAGATTAGGTAATCCTAAGTCCTCCCATCTTACAGATTTGATAAAAGATAATTATCATAAAATGCATTGTCACGCGGGATCGAACACATTTAACGCAATTCTCTATAATCTTAGCGAAATGTGCAACGCGTAGTCGTATTTTTAAATGTCTTATTTGCTTCAAATTAAAAGGTAAATCCACAGTGCCTCAAGTGGCAGATTTACCCCCGGACTGAATTCGAATGTCGCCTTATTTTGATGGGGTAGGTATGGATTTCGGTGGACCTTTTAATATAAAGGCAAGCAGGTTACTTAATTCTAAAATATTAAAGGCATATCTTTGTGTTTTTGTATGCTTGGCAACGAAGGCAGTACATCTAGAAGTTGTATCTGATCTTGTATCGTGGACAGCATCGATAGTTTGTACGTATCTAAGTTAAGTTATTAGTTAGATCTAAGTCGGTATTTCCCGTGGAAATACAGTGGTATACATTATATTTTGATGATTCCGAAATTTCCTATTATATTAATAATAGGAAATTTCGCATCGCGTCGTAATCTGCCACCAGCACGAATGATTCCATCGTTATCCAGAAACGGAAATAACAGTAACAAACCCTTCGAGCAAGGTTTATCAAAATGTAAGTTTTTAATTTCTTCATGAAAGTCTTGTGTGACTGGACAAACCTTATCAAATATTTGAGTGCTTTGTATGATTCATCAACTGTCAACGGCAATAGTAAAATTGAGCCGTGAGACAGAACTTTTAGTTATTGTATTATTAGATATTACACAGGTAAGATAGCTCATGCGAAGACAATTTATTTTATCTCGTTCGGCTGTGAGTGATTAAGTCCGAGGATGAGGATAGCGTTAAGGTGGACTGATTTCTCAAATAAAAATATACGTCATTGCATGTTTCCGTTGAAAAAATATATATTTTAAGATTAAGACAATTATGACATTAATTAAAGATCGGTAAGCTGTACGTAATCACCTGGAAACTTATAACTAAAGATGAAATGGTAAGATGATCACTGTTAAATGTGTTATTTGGTGGTGCGGGGATCTTCATAGAAATAATAAATCGTCAAGTATTAAAAACACAACGCCACAAAAACGGACAACCCAACTAGCTGTATATCGGAAGCTGACATTGTTCGTTCTCCCGCGCATGTCCCCGCGTTGTAATGCCGCTCTCTGTCGATGAAACTCGTGGCGCTCCGAGCGACACCGGCGCGTGCACCTGACACGAGTGGGTGAACCTGTCTTGCGTTTCTCTTACACTTTGCAATTACTTAATTACAAGTCTCGCAGAGATCCACCCTTTAAATTGACATAAAAAGGTTATAATTTCCAAGGCGCATGGCTGTAATAAATAGTATTCTTACACTACTAATTTTAGTTCTGTTCAGATAGCTCAAGCAACAATACACGAAGAGAAGGTTAAATATATTTTAACCGAAGGTTAACCGGGAACTCAACGGTAACAGGATTATAACCTACGATAAATTAAAAATGACTTATTTTTAATTAATATTAAAAATATAATAAAATTTTGAATAATCAGTGGATATATATATATTTTAAAATTGGTTTCTTCTCTATGAGAGTAAGACTCGTGTATAGAGTAGGAGTATATACGAGTTAATTTATGTTTCAGTTAGTCTGTGTACATATTTTTTTACTTCAGATACAAATTTGTAATATTCCGTAATTTTTCTAATTGAGATGGGGATATTGTTAAAAAATTTGATACCTTGATAAATATATTGATTTTGAGTTGGAGTATATTGTAGTTTTGAGATATCAATTTGATTTCTATATCTTGTAGATCGGAATTCGCTTCTAAAATTTAATTGATTTTTAATTTTGAAAATTAGAATTATTATCTTGTTCAATATTTCCAGCAAGGTGATTCGCTTGGGGGAGTACGACTCCAACGCGGCAAAGGACTGCAACATGTACGAGTGCTCGGACATCCCTCAGGACTTCATGCCGCAGCACATCGTCACCCATCCCAAGTTCGTGATGACCGCCGCCATCACCCCCCACGACATTGCGCTGGTCCGCCTCGACAGCAGGATAGACTTCAATGGTTAACATCTTCAGTATCTCTACGCCCTACTGCGTATAGTGTCTAACTAACGAATGGGTCATTTTTGGTAGTTTTAAATTTGGTATGTCGTCATCAGCTTGTATCTCGTCACTGCTGGATATTTGTCTTTGTCTTCATCCTTTCTCATCGTCACTCCGTCAAGCTTGCGGACGGCCATCACCAGACCCTCCTTCTCCACTGTTCATCATTCAAATATTAATTCTTAAACTAACACATACATATAAGTAAAGGTTGTTCTTTTAGAGGTATAGAACTTTAAAATGGAAAAAAAAACTTAAAAAATCGTAGTAATGGCCACGGTATTGGCTTTATTGGAAAGATAATTTTATGGCATTAGTGTTTGTTCACGCGTTTTATACTTGGATGGGTAGGGCTGGTATTATAGTTTGAATATGTGCGTTCCATTTATGTAAATTAAAAACAGGAACAAAATTACATTATTTTACAGATGGTGATATAAAAACATTGTGAATTTGTGAAAAACCTTATTCGATTAGTGATTGTAAAAAGTTTTGGAGGCTGATTAATAGAGTTTAAGAAGATTCAAGACTAATGAAACAATGTTATAACTCTATTTGAGTTTATTAGCACTACTCGAGTTTCGAGAGAAACAGTAACAGGTGAAGTATTAAACTGACTACACATAAATATTGGAGATATGGTTTAGGTGGTAGACATACGAGTAATTAGTAGTAATTTGGTGGAGGGGAAGGGGTGAAGTTACTGGTGGACGGTGGTACATAATTTATAATAAAATAACCTAACCTTTATTTAATTATTACAATTTTAACATTAATTTTTAAATCTGCTTCTCGTATTTCTCCGCAAATACTATCATAGTCATTAAAAAATATAAATAATAATGTGTAACAGTTCAACGTGTACGAAGCTGGTATACAAAGCAAATTGAAAGATGGTGGTTTAACGGCTGCTCAAGCATATCGCCTTTGCTAATACTGTTCCCTCTATTTGGTCATGCTTTCATGCTCCCCACGCGAATAAATTAAAATCAGATTGCTAAAATGTTATTATTACGGAGAGTACTTTGTAATTATCCAGAATATAGGTATGTGATAATTTAAATGTATTAATTATAAAGATATATATGGCTTCTATCGGTTTACTCAAAGGTATTTAAGATTCCGTAAAAACAATGTAGATGGCTTTCAAATAATGGATAAATGTATTTATTAATTTGAAAAAGTGTAACACATAGGTTCGAAAATTTGTCGTTAAAAATACTGTCGCTGTAGCATAGTAAGTAATGTATTTTCCCCGGATTGGAAAAGAGTTCCAGGTTCGAATCCTGGTATATCTTTATAATTAATACATTTATTTAGTATTTAAAATTTTATTGTTTGGTTTGTTGGTAGTATTTAAAATTTTATTGCTTGGTTTACTTTGAACAACGAAAAGAAGATACTTTCCTATTTTCCCAGCAGTGAATATTGCGCGATGAATTATAGGCGGTGAATTATGGGCCGTGAATTTTCCGGACACCAAAATAATTACGTTTTTTGTTGAGTTCTGTTTGTTATTAAAACACAATAATACTTTATCACCGTTGTGTTTACTGTAATAAATATTTTTTTAAATTATTATTTTTAGGGTGGGTTGCTCCCGTGTGCCTTCCCCGTTATAACATCCCCGCCCTGAACAAAGGGATGGCGGAAGTCATAGGCTGGGGTAAAACTACCTCCGACAAGCAATCCTCAACCGCTGTCCTCCAATCTGTCAAATTACCCATCGTGGGTGGCACGCGGTGCATGGACGGGTTCTTTGACGCCCCCAATGCTGGAACCTTCTGCGCAGGGGGAAAGAGGAAGGAGGACTCCTGCTGCGGGGATTCTGGTGGACCACTTCTCAAGGTATTATACATTGTTACGGGGTGAGCCAAGGGGTTCTCACACTGTCTCCGACAGCTTCATTGGAGTACATGATAAATGGGGTTTTAGCGTTAAGATTACCTACTCACCTTTTTTTATGGCTCTCTCTCTCCAAATTTCATGTATTTCTAGACAACAAAACGGGGAAAATAATCTTTGTCACATTGAAAGAGGTTTTGATTAAACAATTCATTCATATTAGAATTAAGAAGCACTTGAGATACCTAAATAGCAACAACTATTCAGAATTTTCCAATTGCCTTTTGGAAACAAATCATTATTTTGATATTAACAAGGGTTTAGAAATTACACATACAAATACTTGGGTTTACAGTTAGATAACTTTGAAATTTTAGAAATAAGTAAAGTGTTAATAGCAAGCTAAATATTATAAATAACCAAATCCTCTTAGCAAATAGTCACCCTTTAAATTTGTTTTCATATTAGTTCTTACTTATTCGCCACTTTATAGTTTTGTTTTTATCTATGCTTGTATTTTTAATTTCAGTATACATTGTTTTCTGAAGAAGACACCATAGGTATCGAAACATGTTGAATTATCAATAAATAGTGGTTTAAACAAAGTATTTTGTACAAATGGCCTCGAAGTAATTTTGCTAATATTGAAGAAGTAATAATATTAACAGCATAATCGCATGTTAGAAAAATAAAGGGTGTCCAGTGGAAAATGTTCAAGTTTAATGTTAAATAAAAAAAAAAAACTAAAGTGCTATTCTTATACTTTATTTATACAAAATGGAGTTTAACGATGCATATTTTACGTTTTGTAAACAATATCGTCTAAATGCCGTTTATTTCTCTCAAGACACTTGCAATCGGACCTTTAAGTTTGCAAACACGCCAAAGCAAAGCATTGGTTCAATGGCAGCAATTTCACGGCGGATATTTTCTTGTAGGGCCTGAATTATTCGAGGATTGTTGATGTAAACTCTTGACTTAAAGTATCCCCACAAAATAAAATCGCACGGTGTAAGGTCCGGTGACCGAGGTGCCCAGGGTATGTCTCCGTACTTGCCGATTAATTTATTGTGAAAAATTCCCCTCAGCTTCTCTATTAAAGGTCTAGCTGTGTGTAGAGTACCCCGTCGAAAACAGTTACAGTTGCGGTACCAAAAACTCGTCGATCATTCAGCAATACACGTCAGCAGTGACTGTCTCTCGCTGGTTAAAAAATAAGGGTCAATTATCCCTCGGGCAGAAATTGCACACCACACTGTCGTTTTCGAACAATGCAAACGTTTTTGATGGCGTTCCCTTCGATTGTCGGGGCACCAGTATCTCATGTTCTGTTTATTAACATAGCCATCGATATGAAAATGTGCTTCATCAGTAAACAGTATGTTTTCAGGCGTTCGTGCTGTTCCAAAATGTTCCAGCATCATTCTTGCTAAGGTTTCACGTAAATAACAGTCATTTTCGTTGATAAACTGCACGATTTACAGTTTGTACGGGTGAAACTGTAGTTTCTTTTTCAAAATAACGTGCACTGTTGATATTTTTATTCCAGTACAGGCTGCAATCTTCTTTATCGATTTACGCGGATTGCGCATAATTTCACGTCGCACTTGAGCCACATGTTCTGGCGTCACTGCTGAGGAGTTTGGTCAACTATTGTCCCTTTTTGTCTGAACTTTTAAACCCAACAATCAATTTGAAACCATTATTTATTGATACATCAACATGTTTCGGTATCTATGATATCTTCTTCAGGAAACAATGTACACTAAAATTAAAAATGCTACTGTGAAAAGAAATTTAATATATATGATACGATATAATATTAATTGATTAATTCATAATTTACAGAAGCAGCGCGTAGATGGCACTATGCGGTATTACGTAATTGGCATCGTATCATTCGGTCCGAAAATCTGCGGGAACGGAGTGCCGGCGGCTTACACTAACGTCAGTTATCACATGAGATGGCTCCTCGATAGTATTGAACCTTATTATTTATAAAAAAATAATATTTCACCTGCGAATCAACAGCCACGTAGATAAAAACAAAATATTGTTTTTTATTTTAAACAATTAATTTAAATGAAATAAAAAAACAATTAAATAAAATTATAACGACCAGACTGATTACGTTTTATTTGAAATAATTCCTTTAAATAGATTCTTATTACAACAGGACATATTTCAAAAGAAGCCGGAAATCGATAATATAACATTTTATGTAATTTCCCAAATGTAAGAAAAATATTTATTTTTGTTATAATTAATTGAAAAGCTCATTACCAAAACTCTGATCGAGCATGTGTACAAAATAAGGTCTCCCCTCCAACGTGTTAGATATCAATAGTTCAACCAAGCGCGTAGTATTTAAAAATTTTCCATAAAACACATTTAAAATGCTTGCAAGTAATAGTTCCATGTTCATCAGATATGGCACGAAAAATTGAATCATAAATTGAGGTGTAGTGATGTTTGTACTACACCAAGTAAAAATGGTCGCACTCCCTATTTAGGTACAAAAATTCCCATGAAGCGTCGATAAAAGTTAAAGTGGGTATAGGGGAAAGCGGTCCATTTTCAGAAAGGGTAATGCCCGTTTTTGCAGTGTGTGGTCGTTTTATTAGTGTGTTACTAGTTTTACCGAATCACAATGTCTACGAGACTTCAACAAAATGAGCAAAAAAAAAGCAATGATAGTTGAGAAACAAAACTTTTCTAATTGTGCTACAGCAAGGCAAATTCAGTGTAATGAGCCATCGGTAAGAAGATTTCTCCAATAATTCCAGGAAAGTGGGAACTATAATGTGATTCATTGCATGTCGCACAGTACGTGATAATTTATTATCTGCCATATCGCAAATATTTGATAGAACCTTGCACCAGACACCTATTTAATAATTGCAAAGCGGTTCACGATTGTAAGTATTTAATAAAATAGTTTACTGCCAGAGTAGGACGCAACTCGCCAACGGAGTTTTGTAGCTAACACTATTATACTATTAAAAACTTACAATAGCCATTTTTCTGATTTTTTATTACTTTTATAATTATTTTTAGTGTGCCATTCTCTTCTTAGAGATTTAAAAGCAGGCGTAAAGTAAACGCGCAGGGTATATAACTAAGAGAGAAAAATAAATAATTTTTAAATATTATTTTTGCTACTGAAAAAAATTTAACTGTCATCGGGACAGCCCAGCGTGTTTTCAACGCCAAAGTATATCAATATTGTCATCCATTTAATTTCCACACCTTGCCGAGTTTTCAGAACAATCGTGGATCGATGTTGAAGTCCTCGGCCAGTGTCATAGTCGCCAGAAGTGCACGGTCCCCTTCTAGACTTGTCGTCTAAGCTGGTATCACCAGCTTTGAAGCGAACAAATCACTCTCGGCATGCCCTTTCGCTAATCGTTCCTTCGCCGAAAAGATCGTTGAGATGGCGATATGACTCAGCCGCTTTCCACTCTTTCTCCAAGTGGTACAGCATCATGTGGCGCATATGTGGATGCTGTTATAATTTCCAAACCCTATAAAAAATAATTCAATTATGACAAGTATATAATGCATTGTTTTAGAAACAAATATGAACTAAAATGTGAAAAGTGCGTGTGTGTGTGAAAAATTCAATACGTCAGCCGTTACTCTCGTTAACTCGATAGTTCAGTCTAAACCAAAATCCCACGTTAGTTTAAACTGCCTAGTTTAAATGAGCATGATAGCAAATTTATAAAAATTCAACATCTTGAAGAATTGGCCATTTTACTTGCGTCCACGTGCGCAGCTTAACTTTAAAAAATCAAAGAGGAGACGCTACTCGACTTGTTGGCTGGATGGAATCCAGAAACGTCTTCACGGTCTCAAGGTTTGGCGAGCCAAAGTGCAGAGATGAGAGGAACGGAGTGATTTCATTGAGATGGTCGCAGCAGAGGCGCCATATAATTGATATGATAAGACACGTGTTAATAATTTAAATGTGTAATCATCGTCGTGGTGCCAAAAAATCCGTCGGATAGATTTCAGGAAAACAAAGACGTCTTAAAACGTCACAGCGGTGGCCTGTCACTGAGTAGGTACTTGTGAATGTATTATTATGTACTGTGTTATGACTGTATGTATTGTTATGTATCTGAATAAAAATATTCTGCAGGCGGGAAGCCATTCTCAATTGTGTCGTGCCGTTGTAGTGTACCGATATTGAACTTCTTTTGTGTTTCATTTCTTTCGACTTCATAATCATAATTATCATCGTCGGTTAAGAGAATCTGAGATCGGTGAACCACCCTTGTCTTCAATTTTGTTTCCTGTATGAAACAGTCAAGTTTGGAAAAGTGGCAAGAAAGATGGGGTAAGGCACCATTGGGGAGGTGGACTCTTTTCTGGACCGGAGGGGTCTTTCTATCTCTAGTAGCAATAGTCTCGGGTTATGGGCAGATTTGGAGGGCAGACTGACCGGAGGGGTCTTTCTCTCTCTAATAGAGACGGTCACGGGTTATGGGCAGATTTGGAGCAAACTCTTTGATTTGGGACTCGCCCCTGACTCGTTGTGTACTTGCAGCCTTATGAGGCAGACGCCGGAGCACATCTTATCTATTTTCTGAGTAATATTTAACGCTGAGCTTGCACGGTCGCCTATTTAGCACAAAGAATGCCAACCTGTGAGTGAATGAATAAGACCGATATAAGAGCTTTTGATTACAAGACGGTCGTAGGTGGGTCCCCTCATTAAATGGCCAAGGTTCACTCCATAGGAGCTGTAGTGTAGTGACAAAAATATAAATGTATATATTTATTGTTAGGAGAACACATTCTTATTGTGAAGTTGTAATTATTCAGAACAGACGGTCTGTGATATTTTAAATATTAATTAGAAAGATAGACATACAAACTCAATTTTATCGAAAAATATTGTTGTTGCGCCACCGGGATTCGAACCTGGATTTCTTTCCAAACCGGGGAAGGTGCAGTATTCAACGATTCCGTAAAAATAAGGTAGACGGCTCTTTCAAATAATGGAACGATTAAATGTATTAATATCAAAAAGGTAACATATAGGTTCGAAAATTTGTCGCTAAAAATATCGTCGCTGTAACATAGTTGGATAATATACCTTTCCCGGTTTGGAAAGAGATCCAGGTTCGAATCCCGGTGGCGTAATAAAAATATTTTTCGATAAAATAGATTTTATATGTATATTTTTCTAATTAATATATTTATTGACTGTATCTCGTGTCCACTTTACGATTGTAAGTTTTCAGTTGACTGAAGTGCAATGCTTAGCCCAAAAGTTGCATACAGCAATCGTAGGCCCCATTCGCTCTTTAGTATCGTCTATATTTCTAGTTTTGCAGCATATTGGGGTTATTCTTCATTTGGGTGTCACTATATACCATCGCTTTCCAGTTAAGCCTATCTCTTGTAGCTATATCTTAGGTATCGCTTTTATTATTGTTTTTTTGCAAGTTTGATTCCAGGGAGTCTTTAAAGAGTTTTTTTCGGTATCCTCAAGCACACATAATCTAGATACAACATTGTGTACTTTAATTGTAAAACCATATTTTGGAAATTAAATTTAAGATCGCAAAAAAAAATTTCTTCTGATGGGGTATCGGTATTCAGGCAGACTTATCTTGTTGCACCAGGTAGGAAGAAGGAAGATGATCCATAAAACGACATCAAGACCGATAGAAAGCTGAGAAGATCACTTGCAACATGGATCATATCAGTCAGTTGCGACAAAAGAAAGTGGGGCGAAAAAATAAGAACGATCAACTCTAGAATAAAAAAAGTATAAAGAAGAAGAGCTTTATACAAATTTCGTTATAAAAATAGGGCTTTACGTATCACAGATGAAACAACAGGTCCACATTACTATGGTTTTTCACCAGGTCAGGGCCATGAGCCCATATTTTGTCTGCAGGGGAAGGGAGAATGCACAAAAACATAAAACTTAAAAATTATAATTTCACAATTTTTTTCTACAAACTTCAGCCGCTTAACCTATACAAATTGCTATCAGTTCTCATGTCTATTTTAACTTTGTCTTCTTTCTTCTATGTCCAATAAATTAATCCTAGAGTGGACCCGCTTCACGAAGCAACCATAGAGTATTGTTCCAACTAAGACGCTGGCATTGCATAAGTTTTGCCTTAGTTTTCTGAGTAAAACTCGCCGCCAAATCTCATATACAACTAGCCACGGATCTAGAGAGCCACGCCATCCAATTCTTACACCTCGTTTTCATAATGACTCGCACTCTGATCGCGGACCACACCAGACGCGATTCTCTCCCAGCCAGAAGTGACAGGTCAGCCATCTTTTCTTCTCCGTAGATTCCTGCCGTATCGCGGGCGCCTGATTGGCAATCAGGAATATCGTGGGCGCATACACGCTTTGACCCACTTTGTTTCTTTACCTTAAGGAGGTGCACACACATGAAGAAGGCTATATTCAAATGTGATAATATATATAGCTTTTTCTGAATTGGATAGTGATTGAATTCTATAATAATTAAACACTACACTAAACTACATAAATTCCGTCAATAACCAAAATCTTATTTCATAATTTTGAATCTATTTCTAGCGCGTGATGATTTACCTTTCCATTAACATTTTACCTTTAACAAATTTGAGTATGTCCAATTACTGGATTTTTACCTCCAAAGGCAATGTTATGAAGACAAATTATAGATATCTCATAGAGACATAGCTATTTATATTATATGGGAACAATATAAGTATGGGTATTACAAGGCTTATATTTTACCTGTCTTTGGCTAGCTTAATTGATCACTCTACACTAAGTAACGTTCACCAATTCTACCCATAAATGCCATCTATGATTTTTTGAAAATTTGATATTTATTCCCCTGAAACACTAATTATAATCTTTTTATTTCCCCTGATTCACTAATTATATATTTTTATTTTTATTAGAAATATGACAGCGATATACTTTATCTCTATATATGATGAATGATTAACATCTTATACTATAATGGGTAGAATTGGTGAACGTTACTTAATGTAAATTGATCACTTAAGCCAGCCGAAGACAGGTCGTAAGCCCTATAATACCAATACTTCCCATATAATATAATATAATAGCTGATGTTTTTTAAACGTTCAAATATAAAGACAAAAATAGCGTGTAATTACGCTTATGACTAGACGCAACGTGACAAACTTGGCGTGTTAATGACCCTCAAGTCCGACTAATAGGTATATTATTTTTATAAATAAAATAGAGTAGTGATTCGAGATTCAACAAAATATAATAAAAAAAATCAATTACCGATAAAACGGTTGGCAGTTGTGTTCCGACACTCGGCTTGGAGCAGCCCTGCAAGAGTGATTTGAGCAATTTGAGCATAACCATATTAAATATATTGTACTTTTCACACGCACTTAAAATGTTTATATTGCACCTCACAAGTTCGACATTTCACGGGTATTTAGTTCACAATTACACAGTTCGCTGGCCGCGTGACATGCGCTGGGGAGAAGGGCGGCCACTCCAAACAAATTTAGTTTTGGCAATAAAATGGCCCTCAAACTAGTTCCGGCTTGCTGGCTGTTTGCGTGCGTCGTGTATCTAGCGGGAGGTAAGTTTGTTTTTTTCAGAAAATGTATTGTTTTATTTGGGAAGATAGAAACGGAAAGACTGAGAAAGATATTGAAAGGAGGGTGACTTCATTTATGACAGAGTAAAGAATGAAAAAAATTAGTAGGTAGATGACGAGGATTAATAAAGGATCGCTTAGGTGGTTTAGTCATGTAGAATAGAGAAATGAGAAGAGAACGGTAAAAAATATATATGACACGAGTATCGGTGGCACCAGACATAGAGGATATCCGCGGAATAGTTGGACGACCAGTTATCAGAAGATGACTTTGAATGAGATGTGCCGAAATGGCGTGATGACATATTTGTTAGTTATCAAAGATATTTCAGACTAAATAAAATTAATTGATTTATCCTTTTGGATTCATTGCATAATAAAATTGTCGCATACAGCCACAAGAAAACATGGATGATTCGCAGATCTTCCTTCTCTCAATTGGAAATGATGATTGTGAGGTCAGAAGAAATGAAACATAGAAATATATTCAATCTAGGGACACTGCGGCGACAGAATCGAGAATGTGTTCCTGCTCGCAGTGTACTTGGTTTTATTCCAGATACAAACAATACATTCAGTTCATTCCAATATTTCCCAACAGTTCCGCGAGCAGGCAGCAACAGGCGCCAAAAAGACGTATTTTATCAAAAAATGACCGTCTTTTTTTGCCTTTCCTCGTCTTCTGGTCGTCTTTCTGGTGTATAATATTTGCAAAATTACTTTGTGGCCTCATTTTATATTAAAAATTAGACAAAATACTTTGTTTTAACCACTATTTGTAGATTATTCAACATGTTTGGACACCTATAGTATCTTCTTCAGGAAACAATGTGTACTGAAATTAATAAATACAAGCGTAGATAAATTTATTATATATATTTTTATCTATGCTTGTATTTTTTAATTTCAGTATACATTGCTTTCTGAAGAAGACACCATAGGTGTCGAAACATATAGAATAATCAATAAATAGTGGTTTAAACAAAGTATTTTGTCTAATTATTAACTATATTTCTTAATTATTGCCTCGTGTCCTTATAACATCAATTAATTAGCGTCACTTCGGTGACCTTTCAATCCTCTGCGATATAAAAATCGATAGCTACTTGAAAAATAAAAGAAAACAGATTTATCATTTCAATAAGACTGCATTTAAAAGTCTCAAATTTTTGGGAATCTTATATGTTTAATACAGTTTTAATTGATTTATCTAATTTGTATTATAAAATTTTACGGGTTTTACAGTCTTTCTCAGTCGATGTGCTCATGACTGAGCATCGTGGTTCTCTTTTGCTTCGTTTGCCTCTTGTTTAGTCAGGTCTCGTATTTGACCTGTCCATCATGTTGGAGATTGATTTCAGCGTCCGTTCTCAATGATTACCAATTTCTCCAGGTCATCTCCGACTCTTTTAGCAACGTCATACTTATACTGCATACATGTCCACATCACTAGCAGATAAGCAATCGATTGCTTGCTGCTAGGCCCCGCTGGCGGCCATCAGTGACCGCTGCGCGGTCAGGGTCTCAATAGAATCTATATTTCAATGTGGTAATCTCTTATTATGTATCAAGAAGTGTACTTTGTATTTATTGCCAATATGAAAAAAATACAATATTTTCTATAAACACCCGGTTTGCGTTTTCTTCAAAATAAACGGCACGTAAATAAAATCTCGATCCAATTAAAATTATTCTACCTTTGTAAGTTACTGTTTTCTGTCAAAAATGACATGTATGTAGATGATACCAGAATACCTATATAATGATAACCTGAATACTACCGAGCCGGCCCTTAGATATTGAATATTGTGTTTGCCAAATACCGGTTCATTCTTGACTCCAAAAATCAATTTAGATTAGAATCTTACATTTCAGTAATATATTTTAATACCCAGCTTTCAGATTCACACACGAGTTTTTTAATTTTTTTTTGTATATCTGAATCATAGGTTTCCAGGTCACCGAGTTAATTTTTAATATGGAGGCTTTGGTTGGTCAGGGAAGATGGTCCCTCTCAGGACAAGGAGATGATTAAGTTGTGTTGTGTCATACGTCTTCGCTTTATTTACTTCTTGCATTCGATGGTGTCGATCACTGATCGAATTTATGTAACGCTATAAAACGACATTTTGTTTAAACAATAGCATTGTAAAATCGACGAAAAACAAGCACATAAATATGACTCATGTTGAATGTTATCATAAATACATTATCAATAGAATCGGCGTTAACTTTGTAGAGTTTCGTCATCAAAATGGATGGATATAAATAAAACAATGTTATAACTCTACTTGAGTTTATTTGAACTACTCGAACAGTAACTATTTAATGCTTCAAATACTAATTTAATCTATTAATTATAAATATATGATAATATTTAAAACATCACAGACCTGTTCTAAATAATTACAACTTCACAATAAGAATGTGTTTGATGTGCCCGGCGATTAGGGTGACGCGAATTTCCCCATAGTATGGAGAAAAAGCACTTAACGCGGTGCATTCCTAAAGGGATTATCAGCATGGGTAACAGGGCCGTATAACCAATTAGGATTAGGTGAAAGTGTTTGCTTTCTTGGGGGAATTAAGGGACATTTTATGACGGTCCAACCCCAAGAAATAAATGCATCTAATCCTGATTGTATATTGTCGAGGACGTACCTTTCCAAGGATAATACCCGGTCAGAAATTTTCGCAAGCCCGCCAAATTAGATGCATTCTCAGAATGCCGACAAGACCTTCCAACGTTTTAGTATTTTCCGATTTTAGTGTAATAATAATAGACTAGGGTAATTTTAATGGTATAGCATGTGCGACCGACCTGTCCTTACGATCCGCGCACACCCTAAGCCCCTGAGGGTTTAAAAAGGCCGGACGCGGCGGTGAAGAAAACACTTGCAGTTAGCAGTCACAGTTCGTCACAGACTTATAGTTAGCAGTCGCAGTTAAAGTTGGAAAGTTAGACTCGGTCAGGGAGACTCGAACAGTTGCAGTGAGGCACTAGCCAGTTGGTTACTTGAAGACAGTTAAAGCTAACACAGACAGTTAACTTAGACACTTGGAGAATGGAAAAGTTAAAACTCTCGAGTTAATATTCTACTCCACCGTCAGCCATCGGACGGCTGGCGACCAGCGCTCGAGGTCGGCCAGCGTGAAGGAAACGCTTGGAACAACAGGCGATACTAAGACTGGAAAATAGTGCAACTCGAGCGGAGATGGAAGGAAGGCAGTGCAGAGGAGCTGGTGAACAAGACCACCCACCAGAAGGACGGGATCGCAGAGCGGGCTTGAAGCCCCAGTCCCGCCCAGATCGCGCCGTCGGTCGCCATCCGCGCGGCGGACATCGATCCTCGAAGCCCGGACAGACCGAACTTAATTAAGGTAGAGTGAAGATTAATTTAAGATTAGAATTAAGTAGACCGTAAGATAAATTAAGATAATTTAGCCTAGAATTATTTTTTCTCCTCTCGCCTAACCAAATTAATAAAGTTGTAAATATAGATTAATCATTGACTTATTAATTTTCATCCCCGCCTCCTTCTCAGTGACCAACGTTGCATTGAGACACGATGATCGGGCAGTGAGGAAAACCCGACGCCGTATCATGTTCTTATTAATATATTAATACTTCACCTGTCGATGAGAATTACTGTTTCTCTTGAAACTTGAGCGGTGTAAATAAACTCAAGTAGAGCTATAACATTGTTTTATTTATATCCATCCATTGTGTTATCGTAAATAATGAAGATTATTTTCGTACATCTAATACGTGTGTACGTTTTATTACGACGTTTTTGGGCAACTCAGACCTATCTGAGGGATGTTTCTGATCTCATCGCAGGGTTCATCATCAGGATTGACGTTGCTGGTGGGATTATTGGTTGATGGTAAATCTGCGCTATTGCCCACTCGCTTTTATGCCTTTTCTAGTGTAGTGATGGTAAAATCGATATTTAAACCGTGTGACTGTGATTTTGTTCGATTGTAGCAATGATTGATTGACGTAATTCTTTGAGCAATGACTGGTACACTAGAAAGTAAGTCTTCGACAGATAAATCTCAGTTACCAATCATCGACACAATCACAGCCACGTAACGGTATACCATCATTATTCTAGTGTATAATGGCGATTTTAAATAAACATTTTTTTTTGGATTACGCTATTTGAAACACAATACAATTCACTTTATCTGCCATAAATCACCAATTTTCTACGAAACATTATCAACGGTTGATGGTAATAAAAGCCGCCCAGGTTCTAATGGCCCGTGTCGACGATAATATTTCAAGGAGACTTTGATCTCTAGACTAAATTATATATCTCACATCAATGGCTATTTAAAGGTTAGACGGATAACGGATGCAAGGCAGAATATGCTGGAGGGTTTAGAGGGAGTAGATCGAGGTTCCATCAGGAACTCCTATCTGCTCAAGCGTGGGAGGAATCTGAAGTTGTTTAGGGTCTCTGTTCTTGTGTGGGTCTCCAGATCCGCCGGAGGACTGTTGTGTGACTTCATCATTTTCTCTTGTTCATTTTGTTATTCTTATTTTTCTTCTGCCCAAATATAATCTGCGATGTACTGTTCTTGTGGGTTAAGTCTGCCGGTAGTGGCGCGTTGAGGGTGAGTCTCTCATATGTTTTTATTTTGTGTCGTCTCGTTTTCCGGAAGGAAGGGCCTCTTCACTTCCCCTCTGCTCCCCGGCTTCGTTAACGGTATTATTTTATAATACATATATATTAGGTTATTGTAAAAAAAGGGTAAATTTTATTTGATCAGCTGTGCGGTATCGCCCTGTTGTGCGAGGCGCTATCGAATAGTTGCCTAGTAGTATTAAAAATGCCAACCAGGCGGCGAATGAGTAGAACCGAGATTGTATCGGTCCTACGTAAGCGGTAGGTCTACCCTCATTGTCCTGTATTTAAAGGTTAGAATTCTCACAACCGATATCCAAAACTCAGCAATCCATCTATTGGGCTTTCTATATCCTAAAAAAAGTTAAGTAAGAACATTTTTCAGGGAAACAGGAGGGTGAAGGGAAAGGAAAATGGGATAGGGAATAAAATCTGTTTAATAAAAATAAAATGAAGGTTTATATTGAATTTAGATTTAATTGAGTCAACTGAAGTATTGATAATGTCAAGTTCATTTAAGTATAAGTTGAAATAAAGGGAGTCTCGGTAGAAAAATGAGTTCTGTTTGGCATTGGTGTTGCAATATGTAAGGTTAAACATGAGATTAGTTCTGGTTGACCTAGATGGCACTCGAATAGATATTTGTTTGAATAAATGAGGATAGTCTATTTTGGAGTTGGCTATAATGTGCAGGAAGATGACGTCGGCCGTGTTTCTTCGAATTCGAATGAGAGTAGTCGTAGTCAAAGATTTCGCGGCTGGATATTGCATAGATGATCTGTTGCCACCTATTCTGCTCTGTGCTTCTTCTTATACCAAGGATGTCCATCATATTGGCGAGTTCGGTTTCCATTTACCTTTTATTGACCACAAATTCAGGTTGAGAAGTTTTTTTTCCTATCTCTGTTCATAACTCAACATTGTGGTCTTCTATTCAGCTTCCGCAGATTAAACTCTTCACGATATTGAGCCTTGTGTAGTGCGACCTGGTCTATCTGCCTTATTGGAAATCGATATCTCGCCCTACGTCCATGTACATTAATGTATGGATTGCAATGTGGAAGGTTAATTGTGAGATTAGTTCTGGTTGACCTAGATGGCATTTGAACATCGAAAATAATTGATGACTTAACAGCAGTTTGCAGCATGTTTAAGGAGTTAATGTAAACACTCACTTGTTTTAAGGGAAGATTTTCAGAGCTAACCTGGCTGGTCAACATAAATATGGATATCCATCTCTTTGTCGTGGGTTCTTTTTATCGTGAAATGAACTATTTGTAAACAATGCGTTCCTTTACCTGATTGGGTAATCTGAACAAACGAATTGTACTGGATGCGATATTCTAATCCACCAGCAGAATATATGGAGATGGGCTGAGCTGTATACAATTCTTAATGCACACTCGAGTCTGAGGGAAATCTAGTTACAGTACCAACCTTATCCACTGATTATTTTCTGCTTAGGGCATTAGGCACTGACGCCATTAAATGCCAATTTTATTATCGGCATAATTAACTAGACACATAATTCACGCTTTTACTGTTAATTTATTTGTGTTTTGTTACTGTTGTAACACTGTTTGTCGATAGTAAAAAAAATATGACGTCTTACATTATATGTACTTAATAATATTAAATTTCTATGACAACTATACAGGATGGCTCAAAAAAAGTGAGAACATTTCGTAAAATGTGATGTAATTACAACAAAATTAGGTTAACTATATCAACAATAGTTTAAATAGTTTACTAATTTACTTACTTACCGATATTACGTTTTATTTCAAAATTTTCCGGTCGTCATCTTTGATGATTAATTTTCCCATTGTTTATATTTGGTTTTTTCAAATTGTTTGTCTAGAATGACAAAAAAAACTGCAGAAGACCGTATTCTGATCAAAATTTTGCGAATTGAAAAACGTCGGGGTGCTAGGAAAATGATCAAAGGGTTTCAAAACAAAGCCTGGAGTATAGCTGGAGTCTTATTTCACACAGCCAGAAATACAATCAACGTTCTTCGTCGTGAGAATGTTTTCAGATTTAAACCCAGTATATTATGTTCTCACTTTTTTTGGACCACCATGTACATGCTACAATTTATACCAATGGTGTAACTAAGTCAATGCGGTGCATTAAAAAAAGTCAATTCAAAAAATATATAGAAAAATAAATATTAATTATATATTCAAAGTCTGTCAACATCTAGAGCTGCCTGCGGGATCCAATTATTCAGAACAAAGAAGCATTTCCTTAGCACTCCAGTAAAATCATAAATTGCCAGATAGGGCCTTAAAGCACTTTTCCTAGCGCTATTCAAAAATATGCACGTGCTAAATGATGACTTGTTAGTAATAGTGAATTTAATAATTAAAAACACGTAAAATATCGTATCCCCATAATATGTCACCGCAAAGCGAAAATTGCCGCAAAACGAAGTAAGCATTTTTTTCATTTCAATTGCAATTCAGTGTGTCAGGAGAGTGAGTAGAGGAGTGGTTGGGGTATAACATTATAAGAAGCCTTTTCTGGGGGAACGGGTCTCTTCCATCACGGATACTCCTGAGTAACTAGTCTATCACTGAAGTGTGTAATTTATAATTGCTGTAAATACGTAGTTGTTATAAACCGAATATTGTTACCCGAACATATTGTGTTTCACTTACCAGGAATCGGGACTAAGAAATTAGTCCTCAATCAGAGGATAGAACACCTCAGGTATATGGTAATACTTCTCAAAGTTATCACACTCACGAAAGCGTGAATGTGATATTATAGGAGAGATGAAACCAAATATTCTTATTACTTGTATATATACCCATATATATATACGTCTATATGTATGTAAGTATATATACGTATATATACTTATATATATGGCTATATATTTAATGAAGATGGACAAAACGATGATGACATAGAACGACAGAGGAGACAGTTGAGTGTTCGTATATATATGCTGTTACGCTGTTTCTACCGATGCAGTAAGGAGGTGAAGAGCACCCTGTTTAAGTCCTTCTTCACCAGCATGTATACTTGCGAGCTCTGGTCGAAATACAACCGTCTCCGAATTCAGTATAACAACTCAAACAGAATACTGTTCGGATTGGCGCGTTATTGCAGCGCATCTACAATGTTTGCGAAGACCGCATATATGGTTTCGTTCCGCATCTGAGACATATAGTTGCTGGCGTAAAGCTGAGGCTGGAGCTCAGCACCGACTCTCTGGCGCAAGCGGCGCCGACTACAGAATGGCTACAGATACAATAATGGCCGCGATTGAAATGATGTGTGTGATTTTTTTGCTTTTATTTTCATAATATATATGTAATATTTTGTAACTTAAATGTATTACATAATAGGTAGCAACAACAATCTTTTTCGATATAATTGATTTTATATGTACATTTTCTAATTAATACATCACAGAGCTACGATCTGAATAATTACAACTTCACAATAAGAATGTGTTCTCCTTAATAGTTCAATTTTCCATATTTTGAACTTTGACGCAACATTTTAAACGTCAAAACGGTTTTAAGATAAATTCTTAACCAGTAGTTTACGAATCAATTTAATATATATTATTTTTCTTACCGACAGGAATTGAGACCCAAGTTGACAAGATCAGAGCCAATGTTCCACAAAAGGATGGTGAAAAGCCTGCATTTCATATCAACTTGACGCTGCACGTAGCTCGGGACACCAGTCGCTCTGCTTATCATCCAAACGCATACAATAGGTATACCAATGAAGCATCTCACTCGGTTGGGTCCAGGATTCCGATAGAACAACACCCTTCCTGGAAACTGCTGGAAGAACCCTGCGGAGAGAGTCTATCGGACAGAATCATAGGTGGAAAGAATGCTGCACTGGGACAGTACCCTTGGATAGCCAGGCTCGGCAGATTTAAGTTCTTCAAAGGTGAATAATTTTTTTAATGCAATATACGTTTACTATAATGTGACTAACAACCGTAGCCTGCAGGTACTACAGTGAGTATGTGTTACAAATTTTCGAATCAACCGCGACCGTTGTTATTGACACATTTCCGCGTCCAAATTACCATCCATACATTTCCTCATACTCGTTTTTTCAGTGTAAAATGTGACCTTGACGCTAGCAGACGTCAATTTGACCGATATTTGTTCGATTTCGACATCGCGATAGCATTCGTTGTGTGAACCTTTCAGCTCCAGTATACCAACACTGTATTATTTGTGATCCTGTGACTTGTATGCGCTGTGAACCGTATTCAATTGGGATCGAAGATCGGCTCATCCGCGTTCCATTTGTGTGATCTCGGCGGAGACTGCAGAGATTACGGAGGCGTCATATACAAGGTAGGGCGAGCGGTCTTTGTGAATTCCGGTTCCCCGAAATTCACTGGTTCTTCGACTAGAACCCGTATCCTCTCGCCGACCTCATTCTGTACCACATTTCCCTACTTCCCTTCCCTACCCTGTGGTGATTCCAATTTACGACCGGAATTATGTTCTATTCCGCGGGACGTACGATCCAGAGAATGCACAATTCAGTATGAACTACGCATTGTGGTGGGTATTAAATTTTAGGTACCAGAACAAATACAGGACAAGGAAGGAAAAAAGTCTCATCGCATTCCATCCTCTCCTGGATCTGGACTGTATATAGAATTTTAATTAGAGAAAGTTTCTAATCCCGATAAAGATTCCTTTCAACTTCTACTTGGTAACTAATTGCTTGGTAACTACTTGCTCGCCCATTAGCGCGGCGCATTTAGTGTTAATTAATATAGTATACAATAAAACCTGCGTACTTTATCGAAAACGCGCCGGTCACCTACCTGCACCGAGAAATACCTGAAAAGTGGCCGACGATACCTTCTACATAATTTCCCAATGTCAAAAGGTGACTCCCAGCATCCATCGAGGGATTCTTCATTACTGAACGTGGGGAGAGAGAAGTGGGATCTCAAAAAGTGAGTGATTATTTCTGAGTACTGTTGTCATCCTGATTCTTTCTCCACATTTCATTTATACAGTCCACTTGATTATCACACACAATATCTCGTCAAAGGTTCCAAAATACTAATATAAACTCCAAAGTTTTCGAAATTGATAACAGCTTTCGCCGAACTGTTCCGATGCAGGGCCGCCTATCGAATAATGATCGCGGCCGGGAATGGAAGAGAAGGGAGGTGGAAGGGGGGACGACGACGCAGAGCATAATTTCGTTTAAAATAATTAACACAATATATGGCAATGAAATGAAATAATGAAATGTTACAGTGTATATTTATATCTGAAATTCAAAATAAACGAAAGCATATTAATATTAAAATACAAAAATAAATATTTAGCACCAACATGGATCCAAGAAAAATTTTTGGTTTTGTGGCTTAATAAGTCTCATTTACAGTGTTAAATATCATAATGAAAATTTAAAAAAAAAAATTGTCTCTACTCTATTTTTGGAACGTCAATAATCGATATTTATATATTTACAGTTTGAATTATTAATTATCAGATAATTGCATATGCGACAATTGCACACAAGGCAACTGCACACAAGGAAACTGTACACAAGACCCACATAGTCGTATACAACTACGGTGGCGTGTGCACACAAAGTAATTGAATATTAGCTAGATTAGTTATTAGTTACCTCACAATAGATTATATTCCTTTAAGATAGGTTGGGATACTTAATACGTAATAAGATGACTGTGTGCAGTTGTCTGTGTGGGCACCCGCCTAGTGAGCAGTTGTCATGGAATCTGAATAATTATGTCTAAATCTACAAAATATAATGTTATCGAAATTTGTGTTTTTACCTAGGCTTAGAACACATTTTGAAGATACTCGGAATAAGTCTGGCCCGGCAAGAATCTGGTAATTCATGTCAATAATTCTGCATTCAAATAGTTTTGGCACAACGTTGTACTTTCACACGACGTTGGACTTTGGCACAACGCAAGTCTTCGGCACAACGTTGTATTTTCGCACAACTTTAGACATTGGCACAAACTTGTACTTTGACACAACGCAAGTCTTTGGCACAATGTTGGACTTTGCCACTAAGCAAGTCTTTGGCACAACGTTGGACTTTGCCACTACGCAAGTCTTTGGCACAACGTTGGGCTTGGGCGCAACGCACAACATATTTCTTGTTGCACAATACGACAAAAAGAAATTATTCTCGGGATCGCGTAATTGCAACACGTTCTAAATGTGAATTTAAAAATTTATGTCCATGTGAGTCGGTACTGCAGTCGATTGAAAATAATAACTATAAATATGTTGAAGAGTTGAATTAAATCGTCATAATTCCATTGCTGGATGAAGGCCTCACCACGACTGTCTGTCTGTCTTCATATAATCTTTTTTGCTCGTCTACAAGAAGATAGATTTTGGTAGTTGTTCCTCTGGTATTTGCAAGACGTATCAAAGCCACCATAGTTGAGATATTTCTACATGTAAAAGTAGATGCTCTATGCTGATGATATAATGACACTCTCGCTACTCCCCTAACGTAACTCATTAAAAAAAAACTTTAAAATAATAAATATGAGTATAATTGTTGAGGATGTTATAAAATCATTACCATAAATCATTGTCAATCCAATGCTGGATGAGGGCCTCCCCACGACTCGGCCACTCTTTTAGGCCCACCGTCGTGTCGCTCGCCGTGTTCCGTTAATTATGTAATTAATGTCACCACACAGCACATAAATAAATAAATAAAAAAAATACTATATGTAGAGCTCCTGATTTTTTTTGTGTATTTAATTTAATTAATAATAATAAAGTAACTATGTAATTAATGATTTGTATATATACATGAGTAAATAACTAAAATGCATTATTTATTTTATACTTAAAAGAATGTATAGAATCAAGGCTGAAAACTTAAAACTGAATATTTTCATAGTGTACACCATCGAGTAAGATTAAGAAAGGATCACTTAGGTGGTTTGGTCATATGGAAAGGATGAATGAGGAGTGAATGCTAAGAAAGATATATGACGCAAGTGTTGATGGAACCAGAAATAGAGGACGTCCGCGGAAGACTTGGCACGACCAGATAAACCAGATAATGGAGGATGGTTCTGTTAGAAGCCTCAACAATCGGCGAGCTTGTATGACAAGATGTATGAATGTGGATGAGGCGAGAATTGTGTGTCAGGACAGAAGAGTGTGGCGCTCTATCCTCTCTGCCTACTCCCACGGGGAAACGGCGTGATGGTAAGTAAGTAAGTACACCATAAATTGGTCACTTTCTACAACAGTCGATCTCATTATTATTTTTCATATACTCATTTTAATATAAACTATTTAAATCTTTGTTTTTAACCACTTTATGAGTTGAATTTAATTCACCAATCGGTTTCGCAAAATACTATTTACTTCATCAGAATGTCAAATAAACTAACTAAACCATGTGTGTCAAATTGTTCTAATATTTTAAAAATTATATTTAAAAAATAATATTATTTCCAAAAAAAAATTCCAGTACTTATCTACTTAATTTAATGATAGAAATTTTTTTTAGGTTAAGACTTGCGGTTAGATTTGGTTGGCTATTAATAATATTTTGGTTTGTTTTCTACGCTTTACTTATTTTTAATGATTCTGTGTTATTCAATTTATGACCAATACTGTTTATATTTAATTCCAAATTTTTATCAGAATTACGACCATTTTCTAGTGAATTTTCGGAAAATTCTGAAAGGCCATTACTATTTTAAATGCACTTTAACTCATTAATTTGTTAAAATATAGAAAGCGGTACAATCTTTTGAGCAAGTTTATAAAAACAGAAACTATTAAATTTATCATTTTTCTCTTTGGAATTTATGAGTAATTTTCTTGTATTATTATTTGTTTAAAATACATATCTAATGTTTTGTGGTAGGTGATATTTGATTTGAAAATTTATTCATAAATAAAATGTGTATAATCCAAATAGCATATTATTATTAACACATGGACAAAATATACAATTATTAGCAATTCTTGCAAGTGATACATTTTACACAAAACATCTACAATTAAAAATAATTTTTATTCTAACGAAATGTAAATTATTCAATCTCCAGCCGATTTCAGAGGATCGAGTGTGGGATAGGGATGTGGGTGAAAGAATGGATGGAAGGTATTAGGAATAGGAACAGGAAAAGGGGGGCTCAAGAACCAACCAGATACTAGGAATAACACAACCTGCCTGAAATGCTTCTTCACCTGGATTTTAATTCATTTGATTCAGAAATACGTAGTTTATTGATACGCATGAAGCACACTTGAACTTACACGCCAAGCACGCGTGCACCATGCACAATAGCAAATATGAATAGTTACACTATCAGCCCCACACAGCAGGATGATAATTCACAATCCAACTAATCATTCCCACACGGCAGGAAGATAATTTGTCATAATACAGATAATAATTGTAGATAATACACCACAGAAAAGGGTCGTTCTCTGGTTATAGGGCAGAGGGATTATAGGGGAATACGCGACCGGTGATCCATGTATCTATCATAAAAATCGAACACATTGTTTCAATGTTTGTAGATCTTTGGGATCTAATTGGGCAGTACTGATTGGATATAAAGAATGGTGAACTTGTGGGAGGTCTAGTGGAAACAAAATAATATTTAGCAACCTCGTTTTTAGATCGGAGTTGTCAGTCAAGATCAGAAATAAGAAAATAATGATCACGAATATCCATTTGTTAAGACAAAAAAGAGTTGCAGATGGTTCGTATAAAGAGCGATTTTTTTATGCCGTACTTTTACATGTTCTTGTGAACTGAATCCGATCCCGTGGAGTTACGATCTGCATACTATTGGCGTGGTCAGTGTTGATGTTTGTGTATAACATCGTAATAAGAATTTATGATTTTGAGTGAAGGAATGGATTTGAAAAGCTTCTTTTTATATTATAATTGAATGTGTAATTTTTCAGGACACAAAGGGAACGTTGACTGGTACTGTGCCGGGGCTATTATCAACCGGCTGTACATCCTAACGGCTGCTCATTGCGTCCGAGATCCAAATCTGTAAGTGTCTTCAGACTTCACTAACTTTCTACATAGATTATTACGTTTACCCTCAAATGTACATGGAAGTGGGATGGGACCAGGATAACGGCTTCCTACTAGGATTGGGATCAATTTCTAATAAATGACTTGAAAATTATGAATTATTATTGTGATGTCCTTGGAATGGTGGGATGGTGTGTATGTATGCCGCACCGCCGGTGCGGATATGTGTGGCTATAAAGACGGCACGCAGCAGTGCGCGCGTCTCTTTTATCTGCGATTCATCGGTTTATTAGTTTAACCTATACTGGTGATATACCTTGTACTAAATTGTAGCTTATTGTAATAAAAGATTAATTGTTACAAAGTCTATGTTTTGGACCTTTATATTACGAGGTGTACACTAAAGACGTATTAAGAAGTCAAATACGTAACAAATATATTTTATATATTGCCATAATGAAGGAACAAACCATCGCCATGATGCAAGTATCTCCTTGAAATAATTTTTTTCATATTTTCACATGCCAGAGAATATTAAAGCCTATTAACGTGTTTACAGGATCATTTAAGTAAATAATAACATTTGGTCTAAAAAATCACTTATTAGGGCAACCAAAAAAGAATGTCGTTTATTAAAGATTTTATTGACTATAGTTTTTTTTAATTTCCGCCGTCAAACGGTCCAGTTGTTTATAATATAATTGTGCATTTATCGTTTGTCCAGGTTTGAGACATTCAAAGTGAATAATGCCCTTGCAGTCCCACCAAACAGACAAAACGATTTTTTTTCGTTGTGAGGCGGGGCTTAGCGGTTAGTGATGGTAAACCGTTGTGTGACTTAGATATAAGGATGATTCGTAACTGAGATTTAACTTACTTTTTAGTGTACCAGTCATTGCTCGAAGAATTACGTTATTCAGTTATCAATCATCGTTACAATCGAACACTCACGATAACAGCCAAAATAACGATTTTACCATCACTATTATGACCTTTCGAAAGCCATTGATTTTGCGTCTTTGGTTAGAGTATAGCACCCATTTATCAGATGTTGTATAAATTGGGTTTTTGATTATATTTCTGAAAGTTGTTCACATGCGTCTGTTCGATCGCAAAGGTGTTCTTCGTTTAATTTGTACGGTATCCATTTTCCTTGCCTCCACACTTTGCCGATATATTTAAGATGCAGTTGAACTTTTTACCATGAGTATCCGAGTTTGTACGCGATTTTTTCAATATACGAAGTTAAATTGTTTTCGATTTCGGCGTCATCCACTTCCAGGGTCATTTTTTAAAACAAAATTTCCTGAACTGTCTTTGATACACTTGCGAACATCCAAAATATTTCCCAGTACGTCGCAAATATTTTTAGTGGCACTTGTTGCTGTTTATTTCTTGTCATTATCATTGTCCAAGATGTTCAAGGAGATTCAGCCAAGCCCAGAGCGGACTCGCTACATCAAGTTGTCATCGAGTATTATCCCAAAAATCAGCCGTCGTTTTGCTTTGGTGGTTAGGAAAAACTCACCGTCAATTATCCATCCATCAGAGCTGAGGACGCCCGGCAACTCGCCTCGGCCTCTGAGAGCTACGATATCCTCTCATTCGTGCTACATTTTATCATCATGGGCCGCACTCCGAACAGCGTACTGCCCGACCTATTCC
Source organism: Eubasilissa regina (assembly GCA_022840565.1). NCBI lineage: Eukaryota > Metazoa > Arthropoda > Insecta > Trichoptera > Phryganeidae > Eubasilissa > Eubasilissa regina. Next base: position 29,229,993 of record JAINEB010000011.1, read on the forward strand.
ACTGCGCCAACAGAAAGTGACAACTTCCTCCATCTTGTCACCACAGACGCCTTCCGCTTAGCGGGCGTTTGATTGGCCAACAGAAAAATCATAGTCGAGACCCATTCTGTCTCCGTTTAATAAGGTGGTGCACACACCCATGTGACATTATATTATGCCACTCTTTCTGCTATGATATGGATTACATTATCGACACATAATTATGAAAACTTTACTAATTATATTTTGGATATTAGTAAAACGCTACATTAGCGTAAGGTTAATTTGAAATTAAAAAATAACAATCTATATTTAAACTATTTTGTATAAATTAACGACGACCGGTTTCGATACATACGCATTATCACAGTTTATTTTGGCTTCACCGGTGAAATTCCATCGCAACTCTGTCTTTCATATATTTTGTTTTTATGTATTTTCAGAAGGGTAGTTCGTTTGGGAGAATACGACACCAACACGGCTCTGGACTGTGACATGTACGGATGTGCCGAACCTCCCCAAGACATGGCTCCGGTTCATATCGTCTCTCATCCGCATTTCGTGATGATGACATCCATCACCCCAAACGATATTGCACTCATACGTCTTGAAAAGCAAATATACTTCAATGGTAAATGATTTAATGTCCTATTTAATACATTTTTACAATTAACTTTGTTTAAAAAAAAATCGCTTTCATTTATCAGTATAAAATAAATCTAGTAGTCGATTATAAAATGAAATTATTGTAAGAGAATAGCCTTAATGATCCGAAATTATTTGGAATATTAGGATAAGACTGGCGGTTAAAACCTTTTCTCATTTGAATAGACATGAATTTTGAAAATTATTTTGTAAATAAGTACTCTACGTATTTTGATTCTGTTTTTTTTTTAAACTGAGTACTGACCTACGCTTGACAATCCTGTTTTTTTTCGTTTCGTTGGCTTCATCGCATTAGACAAAAAAATTGCTTTGTTTTGCTAAGCGGCCACCATTGGATATTGCAGATATGCACGATTTTGTGCATATCTGCAATATTTATTTTTTATTGGTACATTTGATTTACATCTGGAGAAATGTATACAATATTAGAGAATATTAAAAAAAATCGTGATAAAATCAGTTATACATTGTATTTTTTTTGTGGCAAACGAATGGCCATGGTCGTTGTAATTATTACATAGTTAATACACATTAATAATACTAAAGGTTTTTATACCTTTCTAATGAATGTTTCTAACAATCTTCTAAATTTACAACTTTACATTGTTTTTTATTTTAAATATACATTTTTGGAAACATTCAAAATAAGTTCAAATAATTTTTTGAACGAATTTCATGAGGTGTTTAAAATCAATGCACATTTTCAGATTGGGTGTCTCCTATTTGCCTGCCCCGTTTCAACTCACCCTCCTTGTACAATGGGGTAGCAGAATCTATTGGCTGGGGCCTGACCATCCCCTTGATGATATCCTATCCCGCCGTGCTCCAGAGAGTCAGTCTACCAATTACGTCTACTTGGAAGTGCATGGCCGAGTTCCACGGGGACGTCGATGAAGGAACCTTTTGTGCAGGAGGAAAGAAAAACAAGGACTCTTGTAACGGAGATTCAGGAGGACCATTAATTAAGGTATATAACTTAACAATATTTATATTTTTATTTGTTAACCTTGTTTTATTAACCGCTTAATTGAGTTTAAATACATTTACCGGTTTCGAAAAAATACCATTTTCTTCTTCAGGATGTCAATACTAACTAAAAACACGTATTATTGTTTCTTTACCAGAATCTATTCTTAAAAAAACAACAATTATTTAAAAAATAAATTCAGTACCTAACTCAAATTGTTACTTAATACAAATTTACTCGAATAATTTTTAGGAAAAAATTTTAGAATAGGACTCGTAGTTAAATTTAGTTGGTTGTTTATAATTTTTTGATTAGTTTTACATGCTTTATTTATCTCCAAATTATTTAATTTGTGACCAACACCTTTCGTGTACAAAATTGACAATCCAAATTTTTTATCAAATGATTAGAAAATTTAACCACAATGTTAAATTTGCTAATTTCAGAAGTATTAATAATATTTGAAAATTTCCAAGTTTTTTTGTAAAAACACACAATTACTGGATTTTCACCTCCAAAACTTACTTACTTGTTATTAACCTTTACCATACCGTGATATAAAATACCCGTACGCAGCCATGCTGTCAACTCGTGTTACCGTAAGATATGTTTGTTGTTATTTTCTCTGTGAAATTAATACTTCATTTGTTTCTGTCTATTGTGATATTGTTGACGATGTATAAATTTTACAATAGATTAAATTAAAAAATAATTATTTTTGTAAGATTCGCTTTGCGTAGTTTGTTTTTCACTATTCAATTCTAAGTGTTAGTATTTTCCTTAAGATTAACTAATATATAAATATTATGCAGTGTGTATTTAACGATATATTGGGGCAGTAGATCTGCGATACTTATAAATAATTATATAAAAATGACGAAAGGTTTCTACATGGTAACATACAAAAAATTGATAGACGTGGAGGTTGATTGTGGGTGGAATGGTGAACGTTGCATTGTGAAAAGTGATTATTTAAGCCAGTCCGAAGACAAGTCGTAAGCCCTGTTCCATATTTCCTGTATAATATAATATATAATAGCTTCGTCTCTATGAGATATCTATAATTTTTATATAATTTCTTTCATATTAATTCATCACCATAAACAATTTTTAATAACCGACGACTTTCTTTGTAAAAAGACTGTTATGAACAGTTATGAATTTTTAATAAAATAAGCCTCAAAATTTGAATCAATGTCGATCGTTTCAATAGCTAAAAATGTACCATTCCAAAAGAAATTGACACTTTACTTCAATCTTTTGTATCAGTTTCTTTTCAAATTTCTCTACACGTGACAGATCGATTGCAATATTTCACGTAAGATTCAAAACGATGCCATCAAAAAAATGAATTCATACTGCAGTATTTTACATTGCAATTCGGAGCCCTGCCTGCTGTACTAGTATTTTACTGTATTATAGCAGACAGTGCTTTACCGGTACAAGGTAAAAATTAGACTATAAGTGTTATGATAAATCTATACAAATTAAACAAGACAAGTAAAATGAGATGAAATTAAATTACATATAAATACAAAGTAAAATTTAATGGAAGTGCTTTGTCCACACCAAGGATAGCTGTATATATTAAAGGCATTGAGGATATTTAAAGAGACACTTGTTAAGTTCTGGATGTTCATGATTCTTCTTCTTCTTGTGCCCTATCCATTTAACGGACGTTGGGTACCATGTTGGCTATTACAACAGCCATTATCGTAATTATCTAGGGATGGCGTAATGTGGTAATTGAGAGGAGAACGCAAAAACACTGCCTCACGGGAAACAAGATAAGTTGATTTTCTACCCGAGCAGAAACAGCACACTGGGTTAGGTGCAAAATATGCAGTATTTAGATTTAGATGCAAGAATATTATATAGTACAAAAAATATATAGACATATGTACACACACTAGGAGGTCCGACTGGCTGGCTAATTGTACACTTACCGCTGCAGGTCGACCCAGAATTTCCCACTCAGACACCCACACTCTCGCAAAGGCCCTGAATACTTCCAGACTACTTCTAGGCCTGAACATCATGGCATAAGAGCAGACCCACCGCTTGCCCAGGACCGTTTATAAGCAAAATCTCTTATATGGTCCTGTTCCTGTTGGCATTTATTACGTCTTACACATAGTGACAGGACGGTGCCGCACAGCCTTCAAGATAAAACTGCTCATGTCATAGCTGAAGAACTTAAGTTTAGCTAGTCTACTGTAGACAAAGTGACGATAGCCAATGTCCGTTGAGCAGATAGGATACAGAATAGGATCGTCCAGATGTTCTTCGTTCTGTCATTTCTCGGTATTGCGCCATCCCACACGAACAAAGCGGGAGCGTTCGAGGAAGGCCGGACTGCGCCGCCCGGCGGGCATGGCACATGCACCACAGATGTGCACCAACACATGAACCAGAGGAGGTGGTCTGCGAAACAATCTGCGACCAGTACCCGAACCGATCGGACTGCAGATGCATTTTTCGACTCTCACCTTCCACTAACCGTGCATCATTTTTCCATTTTTATTTTTTTTTATTTTTTTATTTTAATTTTATGTATTCTGTGTTGTTTCTCGCTCTCGGTGGCTTCTCCCCGATTAGAATAAACAAGTTTGGATAGTAATGATTTTCTCTTGAACACAACCAACCTTCCCACACATTGAATACAATACTAATATAATAACGAATATTTAGGATTACGCATAACATCACGATATTTAATTATAAGATATTAAAATAGCAAGTTTACGTTAGAGATGAATTTATATATGGAAAGTTGGCGGATTATCGGGAGATAAAAGACAGGAAGGCACTTACTTGTGGGTCTCCGATCTCTGGAAGCTGGTTCTTTTCTCCCAGGTCCACCAATTCACAAGCGACGCAGAATTATGTCACGCACTTGATGACACTCGCGTTAAAAAAGTAATTGTATTAAATATATTAGCGGTAGTAAAAATTATAAATTAGCGGTAATTAAGGTTAGCGGTTGTAAACGTATTTATAGCGACGGCAACGTACCGTGTTCGGTTTCAAAAGCGGAGTAGCTCGTTCAGGCGTATCAGCAGACTGCAGAATCTTCTTTCTCCTTCGTGCCTAGGGACTAGGATAGGACAAGAGTAACAGGGAAAGGATATATTTCTGTAATCCAATGAGATACGCGCGCGTAGTACATTTAATGGCGCTAACAATATACTTCAATTAATATTTAAAATGACCTACATAACATAATATGGTAAGAATAGATCCCGTAGACTGTATCGATGTAAATTACTGTTTAGTTGATGCAACCCAAATTGAAGTTAGAAAGGAATAATACCTCGATCTCATTCCTGGGTTGGATGGCAATTTACACCTCCATTTTACTTGCACTTTTGCGGTGAAGAACGGAGATACCACTGCACTTTAGGATGCTGTAGAAATCCGCACTTTTCGTGGTCCGGATTTCTACACACAAACAACCTCCACATCTCTCAAGTTTTATATTTATATTTATATATATATATGTTACCATGTAGAAACCTTTCAAGTATCTTTCTACAACTTCACTGTCGCCATTTATGGTTTGAATTTGATTTTCATTCCCCTGAAACAGCATAGATGTCACTAATGAGAATTTTATTTTTTAGAAATATGAAAGCTATATGCTTTATCTGTTTACTTGACGAATGATTAAAATAATATACTAGAATACGCCTGAAAAATCATTTTTTTATTTTATATATTTATTATTCAGACCAGTTTATTATATTAACAGTATTTACTTATGTAACACTTAATTACTGAATTTTTATATTCAAAGGTATTGTTATTATTTATCCTTTTATCTTGATAACATATCAGGTCCTGAAAAATTATTAACAAGAATACGACAATATCCTTGCTGAAGAATCTATGGCAACGAATATTTTTTATTTTAGGAAAAACATGTTAGATTTTAGAAACAATGACCATTTAAAATATATGGTAAGAAATTTTGAGATTAAATACTTTAAAAATTATGCGGATTAAAATCCGCATAATTTTAAAACTTCACAGCTAATCTTTAATTATTTTTTTAGGTCGACGACGGAGAAGGATTTCCAAAATATTACATTATTGGAGTTGTGTCCTTTGGTCCTTCAAACTGTGGTAACGGAGAACTAGGGGGCTACACCAATGTCAGTTACCATTTGAGATGGATCCTAAATAATCTAAAACCTTAATAATAATACATCGCAGTTTGAGAAATTTCCTACTGAACAATCCATTAAAATAATGAAGATTTGAATTATATATTTTTATATGATTATAAAATATTAAAAAAAAAAATGTTGTGTAATTAATTAGCTTAAATTTATGATGGCGCTTTCTAAAACCTCTGTTGGTAATGATCTTTAAAAGGGTTGGCGGTGAAACAAAACACGAATCGTTGATTGTAGAGTGTAGAAAGAAAGATTCGTTAACGGAGCGTGGCTGCGTGGCCGAGTCGGTGTGCGGCGGTTCTTCCTTTCTGGGGTCTGGTCCCCGGGTGCAGATGTCGCTCGTGTCGTCAGATTGGCATCGTTGCCCCTACAGATCCAAAATTAGAATACGGTCCATATTTTTAACATTATTCTACATTTTTCGTAACGAAATCCCATTACATATGGAACATTCTTAATAAAGGTTGTTTTTTTGGAGTTTTGCTTTTCGAATTAGCAACACTTTTTGCAGCGATAGCCAATTTGACAGCTGAATTGTGCTCAGTTTGGTTTGCCCATTCACCATGAATAGACTTACGCCAGAACAACGCTTGCTAATTTATTTCGAAAATCGTGGTTCAGTTCGTTCGAACTTACCGTCCATTTTACGGTCGCCATTATTGTAGTGACTTTCCAATTTGTCTGCACCAGTGTGGTGCCTTTGGAAATACTATCACAGATTCCCTTGGGTTAGTGTCTCTTATAGTACAATCAAGTTGATTGTAGTGAAACTCGGTGTGACAACACTCCATTCCAACAGTATATTTACAGTAATGTACAATAAAATATTCAGAAATTGCTTATTGCTAATGCTAAGGAACGCTGATAAAAAAGCTCCGTTCCCCAGTCTCTTTTATCCCACGATCCCCACCACTCATCTCACACTCACGCACACATACAAAAGTGACAGTTCTCACAATTGTCATCCATCCGAACAAGTTATTCTATGAAATATGAATTAAATATATTAATTAGAAAGATATACATGCAAAATCAATTTTATCGAAAAATATTGTTGTTGCACCTCCGGAATTCGAACCTGGATCTCTTTCCAAACCGGGAAAGGTGCAATATGCAACTTTGCTACAGCGACGATATTTTTAGCGACAAATTTTCGAACCTGTATATTACCTTTTTTTATATTAATACATTTAATCGTTCCATTATTTGAAAGAGCAATCTATATTATTTTTACGGAATCTCAAATACCTTACTCTTACTTCGTTCACTTTCTTCTTCTAATTCGCATCGATCGCTGAAGCTTTCGACAGTGACGTTTTATATTTATTTTATGGTTTATCTGGTAATGCCATTTCTTGAACACCTTACAAGAGAATCGATAAATTTATTTAAGAATTTTTCGGTCACAATCGATTGCAACTGATATCCAAAACATAGTAATGCATCTAGGCGTTATACACACTAAATCCTTTGTAAACGTAAACGTAAAAAAATGTAAACGCGCTTTATTTTCAGGGATGATTTTTAAGGCTACCCTTAATAATTTTATGCGTAAACCTTGTCTACTGTCTGTCTTGTGTACTTGTCTTGGGATCTTTTTATTCATCAGATTTTATATTTAAAGAGTAAAATATCCTAGACGTAAGACAAATCTATATGTTGAGACTCGTCCAATATTTCCATGCTAACAACAACTCACCCCAATCAATAAATCATGGTCACAACACAAGTCAATGAACGAGCATTTACACACCAGTTTCGACATTTTATCAACGATTCTACGTGTTCTTTGCTCCGAAACTGTACAACACACTCAACACTAACTGGAAATATATGATTAAATTGGGTAGAGATCAATCAGAAGCATCGCTGTCCAACATAATCATAATGCAACACCTACACTAATAATTCACTAGTTTTACAACATAATTTTTTTTATCTTTCTCGAATTAAATAACACCACAACGGCACGAAAAAAACCGGCTACTTTAACACAGACGGCAGTCTAGCAATGTAGCCAGGACAATGCTGTATATACCAGTATACGAGTATTATACTTAATAGCAATATAATTGCATCTTATGTTTATCATGTTGCATTATAATATTTTATATTCACCTCTGTTATAATAAAAACATGCGTGTTAATTAAGTCTAATAAATGAATAACCACCGGGATTCGAACCTGGATCTCTTTCCAAATTGGGGTAGGTGCATTATCCAACTATGCTACTGCGACGATATTTTAGCGACAAATTTTCGAACCTATATGTTACCTTATTGATATTAATACAATTATTTGAAAGAGACATCTACCGTATTTTTACGGAATCTCAAACACTTTTGAGTAGTTTGATAGCAGACGTTGTATGTATGTATCCCGGGTTCCAGCACAGAGGGATAAGTGTTTAAATTAATCAGATAGTCCAATGAACGCGTTCAAATTCTTTAGACTTGCATACAAATCTACCAATAAAAATAAAGAGTGTTTACGTTAATCGAGACAATGGATTTAAGGTATAAAATGGCCGAAGCGGCGGTAGATGATCACTACTCACAACAAATCAATATTATACCACAGTATGGTTCTGCCTACTATCACCTACGCAGCGCCTGCCTTCAGCAGCATACACAAATCGAAATATACGCAGCTTCAAGTTATTCAAAACAAAGCACTTAAAATCATACACAACGCCTCACCCAAAACAAATCTATCTAGACTACACCACCAGCACAAGGTGAACACGATAATACAATGCTTTGATAAATTATCGGCAAGCTTCCACAAATCCTGCTCTCATCCTTCTCAAGATAATCCCCTCATCCGAGCTCTCGGCTCGTACGAGCACAACATCAGTTTAATGCCTTTCAGATACAAACATAGATTGCCCAGGCACTATTTCCTGAAGCGAACCAACGCGCTCGATCCTCCGGACTGAGACGCACGCAGAAGCGGACAGCGTCGACTGAACTCTCCAATCCATGACTTTGTAAACAATAAAACAATATTCTTAAGTGTAGTTGTAATTTATTTTAGTTACCTATAAGAATTATGATAGAATAAGGCGGCACTGTACATAAAGTGTCGCGCCTAATTAATTTGAAGCATTTAACTTCCAGTAAATTGTTTAGAGGGTTTTTTATCAGAATTTTTTACCCTTCCAGTTCATGTATTAATATAAAACACATATGATGTTTATTACAATAAGTAGTTAGTAAAAGTGTCAAAGCGATTAGCGCTGATGCACTTGTAGCAGTAGATTTGGCGGTCTAGCCGCATGTAGAGTACTCAGAGTATCGTAGACTCTAAGGAATTGGAAAAAAAAAAAATAGATGATCACTGTATTTTGGCTATCGATGGCGAGAAGTGCTTCTTAAATTAATGAATTAATTCTCTTTTGCAAAGTGTTTAAATGGAGAATATATTTTAAATTTGATACTACGCTTCATACTATTATTATATTACTATTACTGCCTACTTACTTTACGACTTGTCCAAGTTAAATTCACACTGCATATTATTATTGTATTCTTTCTGTTTTTACTTTGAGAAACATGTCAGGCTAACGAACTCGGTTACTTGGAAGCCCACTTGAGATACCAAGGGTTGGTGTTTAGGATAACCAGCGGATTCAATGAACCCATAAAAACTGTTGGGGCTAAAATCTTCCCTTAAAACAAAATTTGTTTATATTAACCCTTCCCAAACCATGCAGTAACACAGGTCTACTGCTCTAATTAAGTCTGTAATATTTCGGTAAGTATACGTGATATACACTTCATAATTTAGTTAATTTGAAGGAAAATATTTACTCTTAGAATTGACTAGCGAAAAATCAATTATGTAAGGCGAATCCTAGAAAAATAATTATTTTTAATTCATTTCGTTTTAAAATGAATACGTTGACAAAAATATAATTTGTGACAAGACAGAAAGAAAACACACAATAACAAACATACGAATATAATGGTGTCTCTTTCTCACTAATTAAATAAAGATAGATAAAAAAGAAAGGGTGTATTATACTATGCAACCTCCTATACAGAACTTGATGAATGCTCCGAATTATAATATTATATATTTTTTAAACATTTAATCCTTAATATTTAAAATAAATTTATGGCATTAATCATTTCTTCACATTTTAAAAGCTAATAAAACTCTAATATCTTACGGTAACACGAGTTAACAGCATGGCTGCGTACGAGTATTTTATATCACGGTATGGTAAAGGTTAACCAAGAACAAAGGATTATAGATAATAAAAGGCTCGAAGCCGTAGCCAGCAGATCAGTGTGTTTTGAGTATCCGTTATGGAAAGTTCTTCTTAAATAAATTCATTATTTTCTCTTGCATAGTGTTCAAAGGATACACTTCTCCTTTTAATTCGGCACTCCGCTGGTGCGAGAAATATAATTCGCCGGTATGAGAAATATTATCAGCAACTTATTTCAGCGACCCTCTATTGTTTCCAGTGGAAAGCATTTTATAAATGTTTAGTTTCTCGGATTAAGCTTTTATAGAAATTTGCTAGGTGGCGTCACGACTTAATTAAATGATAAATTCACGTTTTATTGGTTCGTTCCTCGATAAATAAACCAAAGTAAATATGCTACTAAAATGATGAGGAGGAGCTGCCACTGGAATTTAAACTCAGATCCTTTATATCCCTACTGAGGACTGTCAGCCAATATTCTGTTTCTGGTGTAATATATTTTAATATGTTCGATGTATGCATGGGGAATGAATTATGATATGAATGTTAAAAAATCTAATATGAATAAGTCCTACAAGTCGGACCAATTCCGGATTACGCTCACCTATATTGATAATGTTTCATTGCAATGATTTGCTCACTGACATTGATTGTTCCTTGTTTTTATCGAAAGGAGGGTGACTGCTGCAAATAAGAAAAAAATAGTGCTCTGAATGCAATTATCGCCAATACGTTTTTGTCATAATGTAGTTCTGGTCGAGGTCAAGGGTCGAAGGTCAAAGGTCGAGGATTGATTTTGTGGTGGTTGACTCTAGACTGAGATCCGCTACTGTTGATACTCGAGTGTTTCGGGGCGCCGAGATGGAAACTGACCATTTCCTCGTTGTTTCAAGAATAATTTTATTCCAAGGATGGCGGTCCATGAAAAAAACAGTATTGGCACCATCTAGAGTCAAAATTGAGAATCTGCAAATTGATGATGTCAGAGAAAAATTTAAAAGGAAAGTGTGTGAACAACTGAGTGCACAAGGAGCGAGTGATCTGAATATAGACAATGTATAGGAATACATTAAGGTTACTTTATGCGAATCAGCGAAAGAAATCTGTGGGATAGTTATCCAAGAAAGGAAGAAAGGTGATGCATGGTGGGACGATGGCATAAAGGAACTTGTGAAAGAAAAGAAGAATGCGTGGCGTTATCTGTTGACAGTAAATGGGGATGAATATACGAGAGCAAAAGTCCTGTACAATGCCTGTAAGAAAAATGTTAAATCTGGTGTGAAAGGAAGAAAAGAAAAGAAGGGGTGAAAATGACTGAGAATTTTCAGGATAATATAAAATTCTTCTGGAAGACGGTCAAAAAATCTCGATGTCGTGCTGAAAGCAGTAGTATGAAAGCTATTAAGTCAGTAAATGGAGAGATGTTAACGAATGAGGATGAAATAAAAGATAGATGGATTAAATATTTCCAGGAAACGTATGAAAGTGTAGAGAATGCAAATGAGGATTCACCTGAGAGGCTCTCTAGGGTAAGTATGAATGAGGAAAACGATATAAATGCAATAAGTATGGAAGAAATAAAGTGTGCAATAAAATATATGAAGAATGGTAAGGCTGTGGGGTATGATAATGTATATCAAGGCTGGTGGCCCATTAGTTATCTTGTGACTTCATACGCTCTTCAATCAATGTTTGGAAGAGAGCCACACCCCGTTAGATTGGAGGAAGGCTGTTATCATGCCTCTTTACAAAGGCAAAGGGTCGAAAATGGAATGTAGTAACTCTAGGGCTATTAGTCTACTGATCTCTGTAGGTAAACTGTATGGAAGAATTTAATAGAAAGAGCAAGAATGGTGACGAAAGAAAAAGTATGGGACGTGCAAGGGGCATTTGTGGGTGGAAGAGGATGCATAGATCAGATCTTTTCTCTACGAGTGATGACGGAAAAGTTTTTGGCGAAAAACCTAAAACTTTTTTGTGCCTTCGTAGATCTACAGAAAGCATATGATAGAGTTATAAGAGAAAAGTTATGGAAAGTATTCTCTGATTATGGGGTGAATAGTAAACTTATACGCGTAATCGCATCCCTTTACGAAGAAAGTTCTGCGTGTGTAAGAATCAATGGAGCACTCACACCATGGGTTGTGTAATGTCTCCATGGCTGTTCAACTTGTATATGGATAAATGTGTGAAAGAACTAGAATGTATGAATGTAGGAGCAAAAATGGGCGATTTGATTGTATGCTGTTTATTGTACGCCGATGATGCAGTACTAATGGCGAATAATGAACAAGAGCTACAGAATCTGGTGAGTAGAATGTACGATGTATGGAAGGAAAGCGACCTCATGATGAATGTTAACAAGTCGAAAGTGATGGTATTCGAGAAGGAGGAAAGCAAGACACCATGCAAAATACTTGGAGGTAATGAATGTTTGGAACAAGTAGATGAATTTGTATATTTGGGAAGTATGTTTGATAGAAACGGAAAGGCTGAGAATGATATCGAAAGGAGGGTGACTGCAGGAAATAAAGTGAACGGCGCTTTGAATGGAATTATATCTAACGTAATTTGTCAACCGAAGCAAGACTAGCGGTGCACAATGGAATCCTGGTACCGACACTGATGTATGGAAGTGAGGCCTGGAGCTGGCAGAAAAGGAACGAAAGTAGACTGAACGCAGTGGAAATGAGATCACTTAGACGTATTTGTGGCAAATCTATTTATGACAGAGTAAAGAATGAAGAAATAAGGTTGATGTTAGTATAGTGAGTAAGATTAAAAAAGAATCACTTAGGTGGTTCGATCATGTGGAACGGATGAATGAGGAGAGAATGGTAAAAAAGATATATGATGCAAGTGTTGATGGCACCAGAAATAGAGGATGTCCGCGGAAGACTTGGCACGACCAGGTAAACCAGATAATGGAGGATGGTTCTGTTAGAAGCCTCAACAATCGGCGAGCTTGTATGAGAAGACGTATGAATTGCGCTAACACTAATGTGTGGAAGTGGAGCCTGGAATTGCTAGAAAAGGAACGAAAGCAGACAAAATGCGGCCGCTTAGGTGCATGCGTGAAGAATTAATCAATTAGAGCTGTTTATAATAATAATAATATGTTTATTCCAGCGTGATCAGGTTTTTTTTTAACCCGATTCGCCATACAGATAATACAAATTATGATATACATTAAAGTTATGAAATAAATATTATGCTATGAAAAAGAAAAAAAAAAGAAAACCAAGGAAAACATTATAATAAATAAATAAAAAGTAAAAAGTTTACATATATGTACACACAAAATATAAATATTGCATATATAACTACTTCAGTCACGGCCATCGTTGTATATGTATATGTATTCTGTAGGCGTTGCTTGAACCAACTTTCCATGAGAGCGCCGCTTGCACTAGATAGTTGGTGATGAGTGCTGATGTCTCAGAAGCGGAACGAAACGGTCTTCGGTAAACATTATAGATGCGCTACAATAACGCGCCAATACAAACAGTATTTTATGTGAGTTATTGTATTGAATTCGGAGACGGTTATACGTCACTTGCTTGTATGACATAGTAGATAGAATTAAGAAAGAGTTGCTGAGATGGTTTGAGCATGTGGAACGTGTGAGAGAGATTGATGAATATGAGCTGAGTATTGAAAACCTCACTGCCTAAGTTACTTAGATAGATTCTTTATTAAGGTTTATTTTAATCGAGGTTTTTTTCCAGCGAGAACATTTTTTCCTTCTATATAAGGAAAAACAATATTACGATTCATATGAAATTGATTGAATCTAGAAACAGGTTTTTAATTTACTTGTCATTGCTTAATGTTTAGTGTTTCTGCTTCTAGTTTAGGCGTGTCTGATGAATAGATTTACCTGTACCTTATTAAGGTATTTCCAAAGAAAATGATTATATGCTGTTACAGTGTTAGTGTGATTTGTTTGAAAATTATTGAATTCTTCGGAGAATTCTTAGTTTTTTCTATAATTTGTTAATGTAATAAGCCTTGTGCAAACATTTAGAAATATTGCACAATTTTTTAAATATTTATCTTAATTCTTAATTTTATAGTTAAATTTTATTCATTAAAATTTTAACTTAAATCTTAAACATTTATTTTGTTAAGTAAATTTAAATCATACTTTTTTTTTACTTAAATCTAAAACATTTTAATGTACTGATTATTTAAACATTTCACTTAAATTTTAATATTTCTTCCGCTTATTAATTATTATTTTTACTTAAATCTTAAACATTTTAATGTTTTGCTTAAATTTTGATCACTTAAAGGTTTTGCTTAAATCTTATTAGAATACGACAAATAATAGTATGACATTTCAGCAAAGGAACTTTGTTAAGATTGTTTATTGTTATCAGTGTGATGGTCCAATGTAAATTTGGTTCTGAGCTGGTTCGTCCCAAATGCTGATAATGTGGAATCTCATTAATCTCAGAAGAGCAGACGAATCTATTTTTCATATAAGATGTTCGATAGTTCTCTGCTCTTATCCAGCTTGTAGAATCAGGGTTTTTCTTCATCGGCACAAAAAATCCACATTTAAACATGTAGGCCTTGTTTAAATGTGAGCAAAGGAATAGCTAGTTTGGATATTATATTGACATAGAGTAATACATTTATAATTAATTTGTTTGTTGAGTTTCTTTGATTCAGAATGCAAGAGCGATGATAAAAAAAATAAGAAAGAATTAAATATCGAAACAGAATTATTTTAAAAAGTATTTTTGATGTTTAGTTTATTGGTAGAATTAGCGATTATAATTGACGCGGCACAATGTATACAGCATTCTATCTGATAGCAATGTCTTGTTCACCGTGTATGGGAGAGGATTGTTCCCTCGATTTACGCACTAGATTAGAAAATTCGCGTACACAGAAAGAAGTACAAGAAACTAATGTCAAATCGAAAGAACGTAACTCATTTATATTCAACCCAATAAAAATGGATAGTTCTAATAAAACATTTTTATTTATTAGTAACAATATTCATATTATTCAATTCAAAGGACATATAACCATCTTAAAAAAATTATTCTACTTTGATATCCTTAGACAATATTATAATTTAGAAACTCTTGAAATGATGTACCGTGCACGGGTTGAATCAATATTACAATACGGAATACTAAGTTGGGGCGGAACTTGTCCCATACATTTCAAAAGATAATAATAAAAATAATTTTAAAAAAGGCTAAAGATTATCCGACCGAACAAGTTTTTAAAGTTTTTCCTGTATTGAATTTATCTTTACGTACAAAAACTGTTTTGTTTCATTTCTTTTTAAAGAGGATAAAATAAAAATTCACCACAACTATCAGGCTTGGAGCAAAACTAATGAACGTGTTGTTTTAAAAAAAGTCTATTGCTCTGAAAGTGTATAACCAACTGCCACTATCAATTAAATTGGCAGCAAATACAAATGTTTACAACAAATAAGTTTTAAAATGGATTGAAGGTCTTCAAAATTATTGAACAATATATTTGTAATCTGATCAATTTCCCAACATTTTTATATATTATTAATTTTTATGTTACATTATTTATACATGAATGTATTTTAAAAAAAATCTTTTTTCATTTGTCGTAAACAAATTTTTACATGCAGTTTATATTGATCTTGCATTATCGATGGTGCAAGCGAAGCTCTCATGGAAAGCTGGTTCCCTGACCAGAGAATGGCAACGCCTACAGAATAGCTACATATACAACAATGGCCGTGACTGAAGTAGTTATATATGTAATATTTATATTTTGTGTGTATATATATGTGCGAACATTTTACTTTTTATTAAATTTTTTAATTTTTAATTTTTTTTGTATTTATTGATATTTTCCTTGGTTGTCTTTTTCATAGCATTATATTTATTTCAAAACTTTAATGTATAACATAATTTGTATTATCTGTGTGGCGAATCGGGTTAAAAAAAACCTGATCACGCTGGAATAAACAAATTATTATTATTATTATATAAATGTTAAAAGACACCCCGATAATTCAAGATCTTTCTTATTTGGGGGTGCATAACTCTACTATTGTTTTTTGTATTGTCGAATATATAAAAAAATAATAATATTGACGCATTTCATATTACCAGTCGTAGCCGAGTAGGTTAAGAAGCAGAATCAGATCTAAAAAAGCGGTTTCAAATCCCCGGGTAGCCAATTTAAAAAATAATAAATTGCCAAGACAGAAACCATTTTATTAGCGGAGATAGCGAATCTGGCCTCGGTATTATGTTTCACGGTACATAACATAATTTAATCATTTTCAATATTGAAAAATTTTCATCTGTGTATGTTTCAAAGCCGTGCGTCTCTGACAGACCCAGTGCGGGGTCCATCATCGAGGCTGACGTCACTGATGCGACACATGGCAGAATAGCTCAGAAAACTCTACAAAGAAGATAGCGAAAATCTGAGAATATACTATGAGTCGATCGCTTGAAACAGAACGATATGATAAGAAAAAGTATTTAAAACACTGAACATTTCATTCGAAATCAAAACCGAACAAGATTGCACTAAAATGCCAAAATTAACCCACAGGTCAATCTTGTGCCGTATTCAGGTAATGTATAATTTATTGAAAGATCTAGCAGAGACGGAAATGGATTCGTGAGAGTGGAAAATATTTAATCTGTTTAATCCCCGTAACGCGTAACATCGTCTGCCAGAGCACGTGATCAGGTTAGTTTCAATGCGCGTTTTGAATCATGATAAAACCACCGGTAGGAGAAATGCAGCCTGCCTTTTGATATGCCGTACCTTATCACAGTCATAACGAATTCTTATTAAACTATGCTATTTATACAGAGTGTCATTTTATATTCTTTAAATATTGAAAAAAAAAACAAATATTATTATGACTCGTGTCTACGTATAACTTTTGTAACTATGTTCAACTCTAGATATTCACATGATATTCTTTAGAGACATTGTTAAGGATTATCACAGTGGACTGTATAAAAGAAAAAGTGTGGAGGGAAAAACAAGATAATATAATACTTGAAAACTACTAATTCAAAAAAGGCTTACAGGACGGCGACCGAGTTAACACTGATTCTCGCATTGATGGACAAGTAGGTAGAACCAAGTATGTGTCGGAAGGTTGGAAGGGATCTGTAAGGTATCAGAAATACAATTTACCTAACAGACATCTCTCAGCTGTCATACGGTATAAAATGTACATACTATATGACATTAATAGTGTTACGATGCGTTCTGGCTCCTGCGGATAGAACGCCAGAGAAACGCCACCGGCTAGACAATGGTAAACATGCAAATGCAGGTTCAATTTACCTTCAGCTAACGATATTTCTTTCATTTGTGGTAAATTTATTTCAGTGTATTGTAATTTGGAAATTTGGACTTGGAATCAAAGGCAATTAATGAAAGAGGTTAATTTGTAACAAGATTGTTTAAAACAAAATAAATATCAAGTAATCGATCTCTACATTCTGACATCTGTACACAAATCATTACAAATGTGTGGAACAATAATAAACCCAACATTGTAAGCACGATTCATGTAAGATTGGTCCCACCTCCACGGTTTTCCAACTAAGTTAAAATGATGGTCACGTAATCTCGAAATCCGAGCGCTGTAACTACTGCACACATTTGATCCTCCATCGTATGAGATCGTGGCCGTCACGCTAAATGTGCCGATGATATCTCCATCCCGAATGGAGACTGCCTTCCATCGCACATCCCAGCAACCCGTGACGCCACCTTCAAATTAGAATCGGGTGCCCTTAGCCCGGGGCCCGAAATAGGAAATAGTCATTTCTTTATTGGAAGAGAGTACAATACAAATTAGATACTACAATATCCTATAGGTGATGAATGTTATCCTGATATTCCTTCGATCATGTACGAATAGTTTTACCACCGCGGCCGCGTCTCCCCGAGCTCAAGTGGCCCCGTGAGCCGAGCGGTCCCGCGCGTCAGTACGGAACTACTTATCTGCAAGTCAGTGTTTATTTCATATAAACGTGACGAGTTGTAAAATTATACATAACAATAGATCTTAACAAAAATGTAGAAATAAATAGTGAATCGTTGATAAACAATATTGTTATCTTTTGTTTCTGGGGTTTTTCGCTGGGGGTTGCTGGGATGGGCGATGCTGGAGAGTTCTAACGGAACATTCTACTGGCTCTTCCTCGCACCTCTTGCGACCTGGACAGGGTGAATTTCTGCCGGACTGTGACCGAGTTGGCACTTGAATACATTATTGACATTAGACTTTATTGACATACATGTTTTTGTCTTGGCTACTTTGTTACACTGCCGTCTGTGTTTTAACAGACGTTTAACAGAGTTTTAAAAAAAACTGGCTACTTTAAGTAGCCAGTTTTTTTTCATGCTATTGTGGTGTTATTTAATTCAAGAAAGATAAAGATTTGATAGGAATAAAAATAAAAATAAAAGTAGTGCGAGTATCGTCAAACTAGTGAATTATTAGTGTGGATATTGCATTATGATTATCTCTACCCAATTAAATCATGCATTAGGTCCATATTTGTGTAATATTATTGGACGTGAACGATTTCCAGTTGGTGTTAAGTATGTTGTATAGTTTCAAAGCTAAAAACATGTAGAATCGTTGATAAAATTTCGTTGTTTCTCTCGAAACTGATGTGTAGATGTTCCTTCTTAATATAAGTACTTCGTACTTATGGGACGTTAGCTCATGGTGGACTATAGTTGTGAGTGTAGAGGTAATACATAACTGCATTATGTCACACCTGTAGTTTCAACATGAGATCTTTTTTGTGAATTTTTTTGTTCCTGACTACACTTTCTCAATGGGCTGAACGCGGGATGATCTTACGTGTCCCTTTTATTCAAAGATGATAATTATGATGATCTATATTGAGTAGTTCTAGATCATCTTGCGTGACAAAATCGTCCTTAAAGAAGTCATTGATCGTTGTCAAACGTATTCATGTGGTAGGAACTTTATATCAAGGATAAAATTTCAACCATTCGTATTCCGTTTTTGTAGGGTGGTTTGCCGGTTCACTCTTCTGGTGCGGTACAGACGATGTACGTGCAGCGGTGCGCAGGTTTTATCTATGATCCAAATCGTAGTTCAGTGTAGTTGAATCCGTTTTCAAAAAGTCCAGAGTAAAAGCATGGTTAAGGCGGGGTAGAGAAAATACTCGTAAAACACTTGTTGCGGCGGCGAGAGTGCTCTTCCTCGGCCGTCAGCGGTTTATCCATAGTCAACCCGGGTCTTGCGTCGAACCAATGGGAGCATGCTTACGGTCATAGCCCGCCCGCTTAAATCGGCCCGCCGCCTCTGCCGCCTGGCGGTGAAAGGGGGAATCTACCGACTACTCGGGCGTCGCACCACCCGAGTAGATTCCACTTTAAGTCTACATATTCTTGTGTAAAAAATACATTTTTGTAGTTAGAGGCATCACGAGCTTTTCATTATTTTATCATATTTGCCTGCCATGCTTTGCGTAATTCAAGATTAGGTGATCGCTCGAGAATTAATTATTTATAATTAAAAACTAAAAAATACTAATATACAAAATAATAGTAACTAATAACTATGCTATCGATATATTGGTGAGCGACCGCCCCATATTGTTCCTTATATTTGTCATCTGTTCTTCATTGTCTTTCTCTAATTAAAGTGATTCACGGGTTTAAACTGGCTCCAAAAAAGAGGCTCTTTTCAGAGTCTCATCCCGGCATCCATGTCGCGAGCGCGATCCCGTGCGGCACAATTCGCTTGAGGAATGTACATTATTGGTTATCTTACTAGAAGGTAAGATAGCCTGGAGAGGCTTGTTAAGGTGGATTACGTCGTAGAATCAGTTCAATCAAAGAGGAAGTCCCCATTTGTTGAACTGACTTACTGGTTCATCTCTCAACATTGAAACAGCAGAAAGAGAACAAAGGCGAGAGTTCATGATGATCGCGATCTCTGAAGAAGCTTCTGAAAGCACTAATGACGAGGATATTAAAATAACTTTACCAAGAATTACAGTTAGCCACCTCTATTTTGACTTTAGTATAATTTAGTTTAATATAAACAATTCACCGGAGCCCCGTACTGTAAAAAAACATAATAACTTTATGTATTTTAGGTTTAATGGAGTCTTTCAACACACTTCAAAATCTTTCAACACACACAGTAATTGATAAAATCTGATTATTTTGGGAAAATATTACGATTTTTTTGCAATTGCTTTCTAAAAATTGAATAACAGATATAAGTTTGAAAATTTGTGGTTAACGTACCATGCTGGCGTGGTGTAATCGGTAATCACACTTCCCCGGATAGGAAGTGTTTCAGGTTCGAGTCCCGGTGGCAACAAACATATGTTTTCGATAAATTAACTTTATAACGAGAATGACGCTGGTGAAAAAATACTTCAGTACAATTTTTTAAGGTGTTTTTTTAAACATCAGAAGTTTTTAAGTTTTGGAGAAACTTAAAACAAAAAAACTGATGTTAATTTGCCATCCTGTATATAATATGCGCGATTGTTATGTCAAGTCTCTCGGTGGGCAGAGCGCTTGCGAAAAATTCACATCGATAACTTATGAAATATTTTTAGTTTGAACAGCACGCATCGACCTGTGTATATGTTAAATGTCACACAAACGGCGGACTCCAATGTTAGCCAGTAACATGCATTTCAAATCTGTGATTACTATGAGAGGACTGCCTAACCGCTGCGTGATTCTGCTGTACGTTTCGTCGCTGCTCGTTCTGACAGGTGAGCCACATTCGCGATATTTGCACACTGCCAATTGTGACCAGTCTGTCTGACCAGCTCTTGTGTGATATGTTAAGGTGGACAGTCGAATCTGTTTCGGAAACGGCTCAGGTCCTTGGTGCAGATTCCCAAGAAATTCTTAGGTATGGACTTTTTCTTTTGTCGCTTTTGCCGCACCAGGTCACTGCACTGTATTTAAATGTTATAATCGTTATATGTTATATTTATCTCGATTCCAACCAAAATAAACACTGTCGGAACAGGCAAAACAAACCCTTTCTCTGCCGTTATCAATGAACTTTGATAATTATTTGTATGTATTTTTTTAAAGAGCACTGAACTATCTATTTTATTTTTTTCGTTCTATTAGTATCATTGTATGATACAAAAAAATATCACTGATTGATTTTTCCCTATTGCTCGATTTCTGTTACGTGTTTGTCTTCATTTATATGTTGATTTTTTATTATTACTAGAGAAACGTGTAATCTAACAGATAATATAAAAAATCTGCCATAAAATCGTTTCTGTATTGTATTATTTTTATGTCAATCGTCATCTTTCATTGAAGTTTTTTATGCATTTGCTTCAGTTATTTAACCTTTACCATACCATGATATAAAATACCCGAACGCAGCCATGCTGTCAACTCGTGTTACCGTAAATAACAGTTAGAAAAAATGTTTTTATTAGCTTAAATGGCTTTAATGGCACAAATTTACTCTAAATATTGAGCATTTAATTTTGAAAAAGTGATTAATACTGTAATTTAGAGCATTCATTAAATACTACACAATGTGTCCTTCCTTCTTATCTCTCTTCATTTAATTAGTGAGAAAGAGACAATTAAATTTGTATGTTTGCTATTTTTTTCACTGTGAAAATAGTGGTATATTTACCAACGTATTAATTTTACAACGGATTGAATAGAAAAACTAATTGTTTTTGTACGATTCCCCTTTCATAATTGGTTTTTAACTAGTCATTTCTAAGCACTAATATTTTCTTTAGAATTAAATATTATTTTTATTATTTATTAATTTAATTATGATGGTAGACTTGTGTTACTGCATGGTTTGGGAAGGGTTAATAACGTTACATTATGTCATGATAAGCTGTCGGCGTGCACCCGGGGTTTCCTGGAATTCATATTTAGATAGGTCCTAATGTTTTTTTTGACAAGAAATAAATATTATTTATATCGGGGGAATTGATTTGGATGTGAAAGGGTTAAAGCATTTAATGTCCCTATAAAAACGATTTCGTGTTTCGAGATTAAATTGTTTATTGTTTGATCGACGATAATCAGAATCTAATGAATGCATTTATGGGTTTTCTGTATTCTGCAAAGTATCCATGAAAATTCATTAGTAAAAAAAATCTAATATTTCTTCTTCTTTAATGGCCTTGCAGCTTCTTAAATCTTTCATGTGTGTTACTGAATTTCAAAACCCGCTATAACACATTTTTTAAACAAATTTGTGTTATCATTAAATTCGGATTAACTTTTCTTATTTAAAAATATGTATTTTATTTTAATATACGCTTTGTTAGCTAACAATATATTAACATTCATTACATAAGAAATGTATAATGCTGAAAGTTTAACCCTTCCCAAACCATGCAGTAACACAGGTCTACCGCTCTAATTAAATCTGTAACATTTCGGTAAATACTCGTAATGTACACTTCATATTTTGGTTAATATGAAGGAAAATATTTACGCTTAGAAATGACTAGTGAAAAATCAACTATGTAAGGCGAATCCTACAAAAATAATTATTTTTAATTCATTCCGTTGAAAAATTAATACGTTGACAAAAATATCATTTCTGGCAAGACAGAAAGTAATCACACATTAATTTCACAGTGAATTCAATAATAAACATCGAATATAATTTTGTCTCTTACTAATTAAATGAAGATAGATAAAAAGGAAGGTTGTATTATACAATGCAATGTCCTATACAGAACTTCATAAGACAAAGCTATTAATAATAGTGTCTTTGTAAGTAAAAATCCAGTAATTGTGTGTTCTTGGACATATTTAAATATTGCTAATAAAATATACTGGTCAAAATAAGAAAATATATTAAAAAAAAGGTTTTTCATGCGTATTTTAGTCACCCCTAGTAGTGGTTCTCGAAGCGAGTCCACATATTATGTATTATATATATTACATATATATAGTGATCACTTAAGTCATCCGAAGACAGGTCGTAACCCCATTTTTCCATATATTTTACATTAAATAGAATAAAAAATACCTTTGTCTGCACGAAATATCTGATATTTGTTTAGATGAAAGAAGTTAAAGAAGTAATAATGCCTGTCATTAAATATGGCAGTTTTCCTTGATTTTCTGCAAGTTATGATAACGCGTTATGGCGGGTATTAAAAGTCAACGACTCATATGTTCAGGTTCTTGGCGACTGTCTTCCAGGACGGAATATTTAGTCGCTCTACTGCTTTCTTCTTTTTGCCATTCTCCTGGCGAAGTCGGGGTCTTCCACCTTTTCTACTTCCGCCTGGATGTTTACTATTGATTTTTTTGAGATCCGCGATTCTTGCATCCTCTGGACGTGACCCGTCCACCTGATTGTGGACGGAGAGTCTGGGATCTTGTATCTTATTCTCTAAACTTCTTCATCCCGCACAGGTTCACAAAATTATTCAACATTTCTCCCAATTTGACAAGGATCTACTTTTTTCTTTTTTGAATTGTTGGATAAGACCTTGGATTTGGAATTAAGATACTACTCTTCAGGAACCGTCACATTTACAATGCAGTTCTACAACAGCCAGCAGATGACATCTGTAAATGAAACAATGCTATTAAAATGGTCAAGGAATATTGATTTCCCTTTTTCAGTGTAATTTATTGAGACTTTATTAGATACTGTATATTCTTTTGTATATCAGAAATGGTATATATATGCACAACGAAGGTGATGTAGCTAATAGTGAAGCTGATCCACGATGCCTGGTAACCATGTGACAGGATTTCCAATGGATCCATAGATAGTGAAGTTCTCATAGATGAAGCTAATCAAAAATGATGGTCCGTGGGAGAGATGAGATTGAGAATAAGTGTTATGTGATGGCAAATAATACAGAATCATAATAAGTATTTAATAATAATGGCAAGGTTCAAAATGATTCCGAAAAGAGAAAGCGAATAGAATTATTATTGGAATTTGTTACACGAAGCGAGACTAGCATACCATAAATCTGTTTGTACCACAGTCGATAAAGTCGAGAAAGGGTAGCTGAAGTAGTTTGGTCATGTGGAACGTATGAGCCAGAAGACGGTAAAGAAAATAATTAGACGACTATTGAAGGCGCCAGGAACAGAAAGCATTCGCAAAAGTCCAGCTTGATCAAATAAGCCAAATTTGTACTGGAGAAGGGCCCTGCTAACTGAAGAGACTACTACCTTTGCAATAGCAGCCCATAGTTGTTGCTCCTGCCCTTTATCAAACAGTCGCCTAACTTTGGGACCTCACGGACCACTAAATTCATAGTTTTAAATAGTTAATAAAATAAAACTATTAATTGTAACCAAATATTTATAAAACATGATTGTAAAAACAAAACAATCAATAGATGGTTTAATTGTATTAAACTTTCAGCATTATACATTTCTTGTGATGAATGTTAATATATTGAATGTGATATTTGGATTCAATCATTTCTTGTGTGATGAATGTTAATATATTGAATATTATATTTGGATTCAATCATTTCTTGTGTGATGAATGTTAATATATTGAATATTATATTTGGATTCAATCATTTTACTGCAAGACGAAGAACTGAATTTATTATCAAGTGGAGATCGGTACCGCGTTTAGATTGCTGTGACAAAGCCTTTTCGCATAAATAAGTTGTAAAGAATCGAATCAGAATTTTCATCGCCTTTTCACTAAACAAAGAGTATTCATTTTTTACGAAAAGAAAATACTGAGGTCTTGATAAGAATGAATGAAATCTAGGTTTTAGAGTATCGTCGGGCGGGAAGTCAATAAGTCATGGTTTTGATAAAAAATTGGGATTGTCAATGCATATAAACGGTGTTGGTCACAAATGAAATAATTTGGAATCGTTGGAGATAAATAAAGCGTGTAAAACTAATCAAAAAATTATAAACAACCAACTAAATTTAACTACGAGTCCCAATCTAAAAATTATTCGAGTAAATTTGTATTAAGTAACAATTTGAGCAAGGCACTAAATTTGCGACATCCTGAAGAAGAAAATGGTATTTTTCGAAACCGGTAGATGTATTTAAACTCAATTAAGTGGTTAACTACTTTTATTAATTTCTATTAATAAAACAAAGTTAATTAAATAAAAATATTAATTTTAACCACAAAATGAATTTTGCTAATTTCAAAAGTAATAAGACTTTCTATATTCACGCTTAAAAAAAATGCAGATAATGTTCAATGCGGACCAGCGAAATTTTCTCACTTCCAACTTGGTCAGATCAGACAGACAATAAAACATTATTTTTTGGTTTTCCGATTGAACTTTAATTTCTTATTCTGGCTTTGCATTACTGCAAGGTCCATGGCTCGCTGAAGACTTCGGTGTCCATCTTTCGGCAACTATAGGGGTCAAATTTGTTGATTAAAACTCGTTCCATGCACGGAACCAATCTTCAAACATTCTTCCTTGTCGGTATCTGAAAACGTGCTACAGTCTTCGCACAAATCTTCTTTAAGATCTTCTGATATATTTAACTGACTAAAAGTAAAAACTTTAATTTTACCACCACAATGACATGATTCTTCTTCTTCAGTCGGTTCCTTCATCACTGAAGATAGTGATCCCCGGGTTGTAATCCGCTGATGTCCTTGTCTCCAGATTTCTCTGCTGTCAGCAGAGATAGCCAGTAACGTTTTTGTTGGAGACAACCGTCTTATTGACAAGATAGTTTAGCTGAAATACAAATGTGTCCAATGTGATTCTGAATGCTATATAAACCTTCTGACTACCTAATATTATGAATTGTTTGTAGATAGGATAAGATTGTGTAGTTTTCTGTCGTCACTACCTATGATGGTACATTATATAATATGTATTAAAGAGACAATTTAAACAAATATTCTGTTTGTAACATATATTTTGTTATATATATTACTATAATCAATTAATTTTCTTGTTTCATTTTAAAATAAGAGTTACAATACTATATAACATATTTATATAAAATATTGTTTATTTAAAAAAAAATCTTAATGAAATCTTTGCCAAGCCGATAAATAATAAAAATACGTCAATTGAGAATATATTTTTTCAATGTTCCTATCACAAGAAATTTTTTGCTGAATCATGAAATAACATTACATATTATCAGACATTTTTATTATTTATTAAATATTTTTTAAAAATTGCAAGTATTTTCTACAGTAGTATATTGGAATGTACTGTGCGTTGTAACATATAACGATTTTAATTCTAATTTAATTATTGCAGGTTTTAGTATCACGTATTTATTTCTACACGTAGAAAAATACATATATTTTTGTGAACACATTTTTGTTGTGAGATTGCATTTTCTGAACACAGTTATATGAATCAACTAGAAAGATGGATATTTATCCAGATAGTAAATACTTTTTCGATAAACAGATTTTTACTGTATATTTTACTAGTTGATTAATTTAATTTGATATATAAAGGTAAGTGTATTTCATAGATTAGTATGTAATATGCACATTTTAATTATTTGGAACTAGTATAGTTTTACCCCCCACCCTAGATGAATCTGTGTTGTAGCAGTAGATATTTTTAGAAAATTATTTTTTTATAAATTAATTTATTTTTAAATTATCTGATACAGTAATGCGCTCATAGTGTTTCACTGTTTCCTTAACAAGACGTTTAATTATTTTTTGGAATATTTTATTTAAACACAGTTCTTTACAAAAATATCAAAGGTCTTGATAAGACATACATGTATATTAATGTATTATCTATTAACAGTTTATATTTATTTATGCATAATTCGACTACAAATATAACCGATTGTAAGTTATATTTCATTTTATCAACTTGCTCTAGCCGCAACACCAACATTTATACTCACATGCACGCTCCGTAATATTAATGTACACTGCAACATTCATATACAGACATAACGTGTACACATAACCTTAAACATTAGTCACTCAAGTGCACTAAATCTATTCATCGTACCTACGATTATCGTTATCGTTATCGTACCATTATTGCGTCTGCCATCTCGATCGGATCTCTACCATATCATGGTAAGGAGACTTTCGTATTCTAATAATTCTGAGAGCTTACCATACCTACTGGCGGTGGTCAACTAGGCCACGGTAGGGCCTGTTCTATAACCACCGGAGCAGCTCTTCCTCATGATTTCTCAACTTCAACAACTTTCTAAGTCTAAAAGTGTAAAATGTTATAAAGCTTGGTGGCCCAGCACCGACACTTCCTATACATACATACAAGGCCTAGCACCAACACTTCCTATACATCCTCAAGCAATAAATCATGGACACAACACAAGACAAACAACAAACATCTACACACCAGTTCCGAGAGCAACAACGACATTTTATCAAAGATTCTACATGTTCCTAGCTTCGAAACTATACAATACACTCAGTACCAACTGGAAATCGTACAATTCCTATAAGATTACACAAATATGGACCCAATTTATGATTCAATCAGGTAGAGATGAATCAGAAGCATGGATATCCAACAATTTACTATAATGTATACAATTCTTTCACTAATAATCCACTAGTCCTACAACACTCCCACTCCATATATTTTTATTATATTTTTACTTTTTTATTCATATTTGAATTTTCTTTTTATTCCAAATAACACCACAACAGCACGAAAAAAAATCTGGCTACTTTAACACAGACTTTAGTCTAGCAAAGTAGCCAGGACAACGCTGTATATATCAGAGGTGAAGTCTACTCCATCCCATACAATAAACTATGTATTATGTATGTTTATTATGTACCCACCTCTGTTAGTGCAAAAATATGGATGTCAAAATGTATATAAATAAATAAAATAAATAAATAAATATAAGGTGGCCCAAAAAAAGTGAGAACATCTCGTAACACATGAGTTATTTCAAAACACAATATAATTAATTATAATTCTTAAGAAAGATCGTAAGCCCTGTACTTCCACACTTTTCCATTAAATATAATAAAAAAAATAGCTTCGTCTCTATGAGTCATCTATTATAATGTTTAATAAGAGAGCCTTCGTAGGTGAAAATTCAGTAGTTGTGCGATTATTACCCACCGGAGTGAAACACTACCAGAAATGCTCGCACCTGAGGAGTATAGATTACTAACAATAATTTAATCGCTATTTGATATATAAGCTGTAGTACATCCTACCGCGCTTGTACGTTTTTCCGGTTGATGTGTGTAAAAAAATGCGAACATAATCAAATTTTTTTCTACCGTTCTTATCTTTCAGTAATAATAAGCCGACATGGCATTAACACTGTTTTCCACAAATCGCCAACTAGTGTCTCTAACATAGCTCTTTGGGCAACTGCTAATTAGCGTATAGCAATGACAGCGAGAATCCTCTCACAGGGTGTACGCTTTAGACAACCAAATAATTGATCTTTTCTATTGAGGTCAACACCGACTTCTAATATATTTGAAGAGACGATTCAGTAATGTAATTATTTTTTTTCTGTATGTAACACTCTGGCAGCTATACTGGATTTTAAATCACGTGATCATCAACGAGCATTGTGATTCGCTGATATCGTTTTAGGGAGAATAGCAACATATACTATGTCTGGTTTAGGGTATTTTGGAACTAATCTTGATTTTGTACATGTAATATCAATGAATTTAACTGGGTTTTGCGAGAAACAAATCTATAAAATTGCATATTTAACACAAGTTATCCGAATTCCGCTTTTGGGATTTTGGAATTGGCTATACATATAATATATCGTACCCTTTGTGCCTTCGTTGATCTACAAAAAGCATATTGTACAGTTATAAGAGAAAGGTTATGGAATGTACTTTACGGTCATTATATACCGTTAATATATAGTTTGTATCGTATGTGTATTTGTATTAAATTTGTTCATACAAAAATATATTGTTTTTTATATTAGATCCTCACCATAATTTTTTTTACACCAATGCACATTTTGAACTCACCTTAGAAGTGTTAGTAGACTACGTTGAGTGTGTTCAGTTGTAAACATTTGTAATTTGATATGACACTGTATTTTTGACCCATTTGGTTTTTTCTGTTAAATAAACAAAACAATAAAATATGCTCACTGTAAGATTTAAAAATCATCAGAGGTCGCCGAGAATGTTGTGGGTGAACCCGACGAACCTGACTCCTCGGTGCAGTTCCATCCGGCGTGGCAGTACTTGCTGCACGACGAGGTGCAGTGCGGGGAGAGCTTCGCAGACAGGATCATAGGCGGGGAAGATGCCGCTCTTGGACAGTACCCTTGGATAGCGAGGATTGGGTATAATACAAGTAAATATCTCTTTATAGACTAATATGTCAGATTATCGGTTCTAAATACATTGTTCGCTCACAATTTTTCTATCAAAAAAGTATTTCAGATATATGTGTACATCTTGAATAATACAATTATTACTTCTATATCTATTGTATCCGAGAATCCGCGTACATGGTGCATCTACCTATAAAAAATGAATACACGATGCTCCATATAAATAATGTTTTTTTAGGGGTCAATTTGAAGCTGACAGCTGATTTGTGCTCAGTTTGGTTTGCTATTTCACCATGCGTAGATTAGTAATTCGAATAACCACGCATACTCCAAATGATAATACGCATCCGCAGAGACGTCGTACAGTGTACAAGCTGTTGTTTCTTCAAAAATAATGCCGGCCAGAACGTTACCAGTCAATGGAGAGCGCTATAGATCCATGATTACTGACTTTTTCGTTCCCCAATTGAATGGAATTAATGTGGAAGAGCTGTGGTTTCAACAAGGTGGTGTAACATGCCACACAGCGTGCGCCACAATCTATTTATTGAAGGAAAAATTTCTCGGAATGGACCTGTGAATTGGCCTCCAAGATCGTGTGATTTACTAAATTAATATCTTTGGATTATTTTCTGTGGGGTTATGTGAAATCAAACAAAAACAGAGACGATAAACGACTTGGAAGCCAACATTCGTCACGTTCTTGCCGATATACGTTCCCAGCTGCTCTTCCAATCTGCTTTACGCCACGAAACTGTAACCGAACGTCGCCGACTCGCTCTTCTAACTCTTCATATTTAACGCTCCTATATTCTTCCTTCTTTATCTCTGACCAAGTAAAAAACTCTACACCAATTGTGCATTTCATTCACACTATCAGAAATCATCCACACAGTTTTAAATGTGTTTTTTATATTTTTCAATTTCTATGTCGGAAGTTTTAAAATTGAAATTGGAAAATTGCAACATGATTTGAGACCAACATTACTTGTATATTACCGTACATTATTGTTATGGTATAATGTGAAGTATTTACTATCTTTCTTTTTTCTTCTTTGTCACCTTTATTCATATTTTGAAAATTTGGGTTTAGGCTGTTATTTTTTTAAACATTGTTATTAATAGTTAATAGTAATATGATTCAAACAGTACGGGTGCAATATATAAAAAAAGTTTAAAATATACGAGGTTGCGATGTATTTGTCTGTGTTGAATGTAAATTGAAGACGGGATTGATAATTACGTTACATATGTTGTTACGTAATGCGCTGAGCCTGGTGGATCGAACGCCAGCGCACCATGCCACTAGCTTGGCTCAGTCTGTGGGTGTCTCTAGTGTAATGTGAGTGGCTGTCTCGTTACACGATTTGAGTATTTCTATCTTTTTCACTTGTCATCGTTCTTTCCTCCAGGCGAGGAACCAAGTTTGTTACGTATTAATAGTAATCTTAAGGTTATTATAAAATTGAGAGGTTACTTGAATGTAGAAAGAATGACGTGGCAGCCATGATAAAATTATTTCTCGCCATCGAGAGACTTTCAGATTGTTACATGTCCGCACAACTACCAGCCAAGATTCTCCTTTTGCCTCCAACCAAGAGATGGGTCCATGTTGTGGACGAATAGGCGACCTCACGCCTCCCGTATCTATCGCATATCAGAATTCCTTCTTATAAATCTCTCCACATTGTCGGCGGAGTGCGGTTCGGCGCGCTCCACACGCCTCGCCGGCTCGTGTTTAAGTCCCCCCTTCTCTTTCCGCCCGCCTCCACAGGGATCGATAATGTAACGCTCGGTCTGCAGCACAATTTTTAAATGTCACAATGTATAGGTATTATTATTTTCCATATCTAATTTAATTAAAGTTTTAATTTTTATTTCATATTATTATAGTGTGTACTGAGTTATATATGTAATAATGCTTGTGCGTTCTTGCAGCGGGAGATGACGGCGAAGAGAGCGAAGTGGAGTTCAAGTGCGGGGGATCATTGATCAACACCATCTACGTACTGACAGCTGCTCACTGCCTCAAACCACTGACTCCGTAAGTTTTAGTCATTATTTTAGTAATGTTCACACTGAAAATATTACGCCAATATTAATACAAGGTACAAATATGAGGAATAGAATTAAAATTAGACATATCTAGTTTTTATTGGTTTTCGAGTTAAGTATATACA
Source organism: Eubasilissa regina (assembly GCA_022840565.1). Taxonomy (NCBI): domain Eukaryota; kingdom Metazoa; phylum Arthropoda; class Insecta; order Trichoptera; family Phryganeidae; genus Eubasilissa; species Eubasilissa regina. The sequence continues at coordinate 29,261,451 of JAINEB010000011.1, forward strand.
AATTTAAAGCAAAATAATGTCTGCAGTCTGTAAGCAAAGTAATGCCTATTGAAATCCGACAAATATTTTATATAAAACGCATTTAAAACTTGCTTTATACTTCAATCGCAGATATTTATTTATTATTATACGCGTCCTATTCAAGCATCAACATAATATGTAAAATAACAGAAAATTTCATCAGAAGTCCAATACGTAAAGAAAAAAATTACATAATGTCAGCATGTCGTTTCACAATCAGAATTAAAAATAAATACAAAATAGGAAGTAAAGCAATTTATCCGTTACTATTGAGTTGAGACACAAAAAATCGTAATAATGTCATATAAAGAGTTAAATTAATAGCAAAAATGCATTCTGGGGACTGCGGAGTTAGCTAAAACATGAGTTCTGACATTACCACTGTAATAGAATAATGCATTGTGTCTCGATAACCTCAATGGTGCGTGAAAGTCAAGGAGACCAACAATCTGGGGGCACTCTATCATACAATTAGAAATATGAGGTCAGTTTAACAATTTCAGACGGCTAAGGAGATAATCAAATATATTTTCAGCCATTAAGAACAGCATTTGGTCATGTGACCTGTGGTTACTGGTCATGTTCAATATGATCCCAAATGTGACACTTGTTGTAGAATGGTTTTCTGCATTTTACCTCACAAATATAACATAGTTTTTTTTTTATCATTTTATATATCTAAGTACCTTGTTGGTGTAGCGATTAAGGTGCTGGCTCGCGCCTTATTCCAGGACACCGGTAAGTTAGTCCTATTTTCATAGTAAGCATTTAGCTTAGTTTGTAAATAATAAGAATATTGATGTGATTCCGTGTACGCATCTCAATTAAAAAAAAATTGTTAGACATTTGTGAATCTATAGGTTAACGGTGTGTATTGAAAGAGTATTGAACAAAGTACTTACAGTTGATAGACTCCTGATAAGGATAAGGATCCCTCTTAGGATAAGGAGACGAAAATGATGATGAATAATATCAAAGCATCGACTATTTCATCAATTAGTTCTGATCTTGTTTTGGTAATCTGAAATTAATCCAGGATATAAATACCTACATCCTCACTGTTTACACAACGGATGGGGAAACGGGATGTAAGAAGGGTGGTAAGGAGTTGGTATAGGGAAAGGACAATAAGGGCTCAAGGACCAACCAGGAAGCACGACTTACCTAGATTTTTTCTGCTGTAGTCACAACTCTTTTAAACTTCAGGAACAACTTCACACGAAATACTCTGAATACAATAGTAATTTCAATTCGATTCGAATTCACACGAAATACTCTGAATACAAAACCGAAATACACAAGAGCAATAGCAACTATACACTCAGACCATTGTAACGAGCACATAGCAGAACGTTGACACTTATTGACAGTTCACAAGTTATAGACAACATACAAAAAAATCGTGCTCTGAGGTATAGAGTAGGGAAAAGATAGATATAGTAAACGTAGTGGAGTAACCACACGCGGATGGCCATCGGCAATCTGTGGACCTGTCATAAGTACGGAACATAATACAATCCGCAATACAAAAAGATACGAGGCTATTTGGGTGAATATTGGGGCGTTCCTCCCCCTCCCATTGCCATCATATTATCTTTAAACCCTTTTGATTGGAGTCGGATACATTTAAATCACAACATACTCCTCATTTAACGTACATCCCATAATTTGGAACCTCATAATTACTAAACCTCCATTGTGGTGATCCCGACATTAAAGCAAAAGAAAATGCACTTCACCAAATACGACGTTAGTTGAAAAGTGTTTTTTATTGAGTCAGAACTATTTTAATATATATTAAATGTGTCAATTAGAAACATATATATACAGATAAAATACATTTATCGAAAAATTTGTTTGGCTGCCACCGGGATTCGAACTAGGAACTTTTCCTAATTTGTTATAGTATCAATAATTCTCCGGCGTCTTCTAGCGTATATTATACTCAAAAGAATTTGCAATAAAAGGTGTTAGTTTTTATTAAATATAATAATAGATATATCAATTTGAAATATGTAGCTGCAGCACATAAGTTTGATAATTTATCTTGATATTTACTTGGCTGACAAGGTGTTATTGGTCAGGGCGTTTCTCCAGATAGGAAAAGTTCCGGGTTCGAAACCGATTAGTGAATATAATTATCTCAGTGGATTAAGAACAAAATGAATAAGTTATTAATTATTTAAAAAGAAATATTTTTTTAATTTAAAATTAACATTATTTCAGTGAATATTGTTATTTTTTATTCATTCAAGAACCTACGTAAGGCTGGGGGAGCACGACGTAACGAAGGACGTGGACTGTGCAAATGATATCTGCGCCGAGCCGCCGCAAGACTTCATACCGAAAAAGATCATCATCCACGAAAAATACGACAATCCCAAATTTTCTCATGATATAGGCCTCATCAGGCTGAACAAGGAAGCTCTTTATAATGGTAAGAAGTAATGCTATACAGTGGAACCTCGGTATACGAACTTAATTCGTTCCATAATACGTAGTTGTTCGTAAACCGAAACAATTATTCCCATAAGAATCAATGTAAATTATATTGATCTGTTCAAGTTCCCATAAAAATGGGCCTTTATCATCTTTATTTTCTACTAATAAACATTCACGGTTTTAACTTAAAATGAATTGGAAGTAATAAAACGAAAATAATAAACGTAAAAACAAACATATGTAGTAAAGTGTTATTGTTTGGAAGGGGACTCTCCCTTCATGAAAACATCAGCTGCTTGAAGTTCATCAGGTTTCTGTCTCACGAAAAATCTATCCAACAATATTGGTTTCTTCTTATGACATTATTATTAGACAGATTTGTAACACGATTTGATAAAGTTTTATCAAGGTGATATTTTTCCACACAACACCATCGTGATCAGTTCATCAGACCCTGAAAATAATAATTCCAATGTCACCGTCTTTTGCTGCTCAGTAAGAAGCTATTTAGATTCTTCCATAGTGAGTTCTGAGACTGCCTGCTTGTTTGTAAACTGACATTTTGTTCGCAAACTGAAGCATTTATTCGTTAGGATTTTTGATCGTAAAACGAATTGTTCATAAACTGAATCATTCGTAAACCGAGGTTCCACTGTAATTAAGTCAGTACGCAACTGACATGAAGCATCCAGTTTGACCAGTTTTTCAAGGTGATTTTACGATACCGAGCATAATTGGAGACCATTGAAATTTAAGATCTAGATCTTGTTTAGTTATCAAATAGATTAAATGATTCTCTTATATTTCTGCTACTTGTGTATTATATTATCACGCTTCTAGGTTGGGTCGGTCACATCTGTCTTCCCCAGCCAGACGTAAACCTGAGCACTAAGGGTATGGTGGAGACTGCCGGTTGGGGGATAGTCAGTATGGATACTCTGGAGACTGCCACCGTGTTGCAGACTCTTAAAGTGCCATTAGTTCCTCTGGAAAAATGTGAACCTTTCTACAAACGGGTCATGAGGCTTACGGCCGAGCAGCTCTGCGCCGGAGGCAAGATAGAACATGACGCGTGCGGAGGAGACTCGGGAGGACCGCTCATGCAGGTTGGTGGTTAACAGAATTACCTAACCCTAGTTAACCGCAATATATTTGAGTTAATTCTAAGAAAAAACATTTACAAAAACCCATTATGTGAGGTGAATCTTACGAAAAGTCTATTTTTCAATTCAATCCGTTGTTATATTAATACATTTTCAAAAATACTGTTTATGGTAAGACGGAAAGAGATCACGTGTTAATATATGACAGTGAAAATAATAAAAAATATACGAATATACACATGCATACGAAGAGAGATAAGAAAGAAGGTCGTATTGATGAATACTCCTAAGTTATGGCATTAACAATTTTAAAACCATTAAAGCCAATAAAAGCATTTTTCTCTTTAAAAACGAATATCTTACGGTAACACGTGTTGACAGCATGACGGCAACGTGTATTTTTTATCACGGTATGATAAAGGTTAACCTGTTCCGATTGGGTTAAGTTATGTCTCTCGTCTTTCTATCTTACCCTACATATGACGCTGGAGACTAACGACTACGTTCCTTGGACAGCAATCCATACCAACATATAAATTTTTAAACAATTAAGCTTCTACTATTTTTCTCCATCCATTGTAATTCCCTGCCTCTAATGACTTCATCAGCTCACTTCTTGACTATCGCTCGTTGACCGTTTGTCCGACGATTGTCCGTCCGAAGAATTTTTATCACAAATTAAATGAGTCAAGTAGAAAGATTTACAGAAAAGATCCAGTTGTTACCGAAATTCGAACCTGGACCTCTTCCTATCCGGGAAAACGCGTTCTCGACTTTCGCTATTGCAATCGAATTCATTTAAAATGTTAAACTTTTTGAAAAAATTAATTAATTATTAAAATAAAACGTTTTCGACAATTAATGCGTCATCTTCAGTAATAAACTAAGTCTTAAAACTAGAAGACAAATAAATTTAAAGATATTGGAAGAGATCCATTTTTCTGTACATATTTCTGGTTGATTAATTTAATTTGCATTAAATAGCATAGAACTGTGTTCTGAAAAAGCTATTTCACATCAATAATGTATTTCCCTTATTTTTTATCATATTATTTAGAGTTGTTGACTTTTTTTCGTTTCAGGTTGATATGGGCTATGAATTTCCTCAATACTTCCTCATCGGCGTAGTATCTTTCGGTCCGTCCATGTGCGGTGGAGAACCACCTGGAGTATTTGCCAACACGACTTATCACCTCAAGTGGATCTTGGACCACATAAAACCAGTAGAACCTTCCGAAAAGGTCACTCGATAATTTAAACGTGCCGATTGCAAAATCACTTCCAAATTTTAAACCTTTCTTACATACAGTTTAATTCAATTCAAATATATCTACGAGGTAAAGAGAATGAACAATATTATTAATTTGATACAATACTGATATTGTTAATTTTTCAGCAATGAAAAGAAACAAAAACAAATTAAACATGTGGTATTGTAAAATAAAGCAATAAACTATTTGTCATTTTTTGATTTCAAGATTAATGTTTATACTATTATATGATTAAAAGCTTAATAAAATTAACTTAATAAAGTATTGTATTTTAACTTTTTCCCCAATAAATATGCATACACTGAAAAGTTCATACTTTAGTCAATACTATTTTTTTAATTATTTTAATGTTTGAAAATATAATACATTTTAGAATTATCAGTAGGATATATATATTTCATTTCACATTTATTTCTTCTCTATGAGAGTAAGACTCGTGTATAGAGAAGGAATATATACAAGATAATTTATGTTTCAGTTAGTATGTGTATATATATATTTTACTTTAGATAAAAATTGATAGTAGTCTATAATTATTCTAATTGTGATGGGAAGGTTGTTAAAAAATTTGATGCCTTGATAAATATAGTGATTTTGGGTTGCGGTATATTTTAGTTTTCGAATATCAATTTGGTCTCTAAATCTTGTAGATCGGAATTCGCTTCTATGGTTTAATTGATATTTTAATTTTGAAAATTTTGATTAATGAATTTTTTTTGTATATGTTTATTATTTTTGATACTTTGAAATCTGTGAAAAGTTGTATACTTGGGGTCTTTATTTTTAAAATAATTTTTATTATCATTTTTTGAGTAATTTCTTATTGTGACATTGAAGTTTTATATACTCCTCCCCCTCCGATAATGCCGTATTGAAAATGTGACTGTACAAACGAGTCGTATCTTAAAAATATGTAGGCAGTTTTCCTTATTTTGTTTGTAAGGTTAGTAATACGTTCTTTCCATTTTAATTTGTTATCTATTATGATTCCTAGGTGCTTGATTTTTTCTTTTATTGATGAACATTGGTCACGAGAGTTTTGTCTTGGCTTTGGTGTAAATTTTAATATTAATTTCAGTGTTATCTTTTTGTTCAAATAGTAGAAAGTATATTTTATCAGTATTAATTGATAGTAGGTATACTTTTTTATGGTATTAACATCAATAATAACAACTGAGCCCATTGTGAAAGTGTTCTAAGTTATGTTCCTTTCGTTTCGAGATAATTAAAGGTTTGCGTTTTAATTGACAAAAAAATATTTTTATATTACGCAACACACTGTTTCAAAATTTATTTAGTTTACTACATTTATAATTTATTTCTACATATAAATGTTGCATGTAGCTTAGAAGGAAATATAAAATTTATGGTTGAAATGTCTTACTCTATTATTAAAAAAAAAAAAAAAAAAAAAAACTAGCGGAATACCGTTGAAGGTCGTAACAATAGGTACAAAATTTTCAAAACAGAGTGTCTCGTAGTTTGTTGTCCAATACTTCAAGAATAAGTAAATAAAGTGGTCGATCTTCCACTTGCCTGGCGAATTATCAACTTTCTATATTTTTATTTTTCAAAATTCGCATTCAAAAAGTTAAGTTTGATTCCCTTGTTTTTTTAATTATTTTTGGAAATTTACATATTTAAATAAAGTTTGCTCGGTGGACGAGTTAGCGAACCACCGTTTTAAGTCAGCGGAAGTCGAGGGCTCAGTAAGCTACGTAAGTACCTATATATGTGCATATGTAATTATGAGGGCATACTTAGGTAAGGTAAATCAGTTGATTTCTATAGTATTGTGTTTTTTGAGTGTTTTATCGATGAATTAATCAGCGAATCAATTTATAAAATTTTTTATGAATTAAGTTAATGGTAATCCAACATTATAAAAAAGATAAGTAAGAAATATTTAAAAAAATTGCTATCTTTGAAGTCGCATAACTCGTTAACTGTAAACATTTACCAAAGTGTAAATAACATTTTCTGTTCAAAGTTGATTTTTTAAAATTTCTTGACTTAGACCACTTTCATAATAATGGGAACAATTATGTAAAGCGAATCTTACAAAAATGATTATCTTTCTGTTTGGACATATATTCATATGATGTATAAATATATTAATTCTGTACTTGAACGAAAATAATGCTCCGTGCCCTTCCTCCCCTTCTTCAGTCATGAACCAATACGGTTAAAACTTGTATAGAACAGTTAACACTGTTATACAAATCTCGATACTTCGCGTCTATACGTTGTTCGGAAGCTTTGACGAAAGAGTGAGTGATATAAACATTATACAGTCCACATTTTTGGAGGTGTCAGCAGACCCAGGATCGGTAGTGAGTGTCAAAATTCCTTCCTGTTCTGAGATTCTTCCGGCCTCTATGCTTGTACGCAACACTTTCAATTTAATTCGATGTGAAATTGATACGTTGGAAAATATTATTTGCAGTAAAACAGAAAAAGGTCACTTTTACAGTGAATAGAATAACAAACGTATGGATATAATTATGTCTTATTGAAATGAAGAGCTTAGAAGACAATTATTGTACGGGACTTACTGAATGTTCAGGGTTTGTTCAGGAGTTACTCGGATGGAGCGACTGATGTTTGTAGGTTATGAATATCAGAAAGATTTGTTTATGGTCAGATTTTCATACGTGTATATGAATGTCGGAGTATATGTTAATGTTACGGTGTGTGCGTATGTGTATAGGTGTTGGTGTAGAGGCTGAGCAGGCTGATGAAATGAAACAGTATTTACAATCGGTTGGTGTTTATTGTCGAATGACGCACAAATAATTTACACTGTTTAAAGATTAAATCACAAGTTAAAGTTTACTGGAGGTTGTTTCGAGAGACGCATCCGAGAAGGTGGCCAGAATAAAAGTGATCGTTTCAGCTGGCTTCTCGAATCGGTTGCGTCGCAATATATTGTTATCTAGATTTTATGGGTATACTTAGCGGCAAAGAACGTCTGTAAAGGCAGGCTCTCCATAGATGCTACGAATTATATTTATTCTTTTGTCACTCGTTGTTGTAAAATATATTGTATTCTGAAGAAGTGACAATTGGTCCCTGACAGTTTATTAATAAACAGTGGTATAAACAGTGTTTTCTTATTATTAATATAAAATGTTGTCACAAAGTAACTTTGAAATTATTGATGAAAGAAATAACTGATCGTTTAATTCTAAATTTATTTTTTTCTAATTATTACGGCATTTACTTATATATTTTTTAACTCGTATAGAAATATTGATGTTACCAGATCCAAAATGATGAACTTAGGGTTTAATGTTTTCTAATATCCAGCGGCTGTACTTCGCAACGTCCGTATACACAGTTGGCGCATTCATAGCACAATGAAATGGCCCAAAACTGGACACACCGGCTACGAACCATTTGCCTTGAAGTTCTTCCTGCCGGTACATGAGAGGGCCTCCGGAGTCCCTACGGAAAGACACGCCACTGTGTCTATTCACGCCACATATCCGTGTACCAGCGAGAGTCTCGTTAAGTTTCTTGTAGTTTGAAGAACACCGAGCCTCTGGCACCACGAGTACGTAGTCTTTCATCTTCGTCTCGTGGATTGGTCCTGGGTGGTGAATAAAACAATTGTATTTATAATAAATATGAATTAAATATATTGATTAGAAAGATATACATATAAAATCAATTTTATCGAAAAAAATATTGTTGTTGCGCCACAGGGATTCGATCCTGGATCTCTTTCCTAACCGGGGAAGGTACTTTATCCAACTACGCTACAGCGATGATATTTTTAGCGACAAATTTTCGAACCTATATGTTACCTTTTTGATATTAATACATTTAATCGTTCCATTATTTGAAAGAGCCATCTCAAATACCTTTGAGTAATTTGATAGCAGACGCCAGAATTATCAATTCATTTTTATTAAATTTTGGACACATTGATACAACTTTATTATTAGGAGGACACGTTCTTATTGTAAAGTTGTAATTATTCAGAACATAGCTCTGTGATATTTTAAATATTAATTAAATATATTAATTAGAAAGATAAACATATAAAATCATTTTTATCGAAAAATATTGTTGTTGCGCCACAGGGATTCGAATCCGTGGATGAGGCGAGAATTGTGTGTCAGGACAGAGTGTGGCGCTCTATCCTTTCTGCCTACCCCCGCGGAGAAACGGCGTGATGGTAAGTAAGTAAGTAAGTAAGTGAGTATTATCGAGAATCGAACCCATGGCAGTCTATTGCCGGTTTAGACCGATAGGACATTTCTGATTCTACTCTCTATAGCAACAGAACCTTCATCTTATAGAACCTCCTTTCATACCTCGGACCACTGTCTGAATTAAATGTGTCTAATAAAATACGTAATGAACGAAATAAATCACAAGTTTAAGGAAATTGAAATTGTATAAATAGACAAATTCTAGTTCTCGAATATTACTATTTTGAAGTGATTATGCAACTTACCAACGTGTGATGTTCCCCAACCGGCTATTTCTAGTTCTTCATCGATGTACGACTTCTGAGAGACAATTTGGCTGATCAAAGGGACACATATCGGTTTTACCCAATCTGGAATGTAAAGCTTAAATTATGTCGTGTCATCCTTCAGCTTACTTACTCATATAAATTAGTCTATAGATCTTTCACGAATAAATATGAATGTAAATCAGAAGTATGAAGGTCTATCGCCTCCGTAATCAGCAATACTGCCGACGATCCCTGAACGCACCTTGCAGGTACTTGCGCGTAAAACAGAGGACCTGGCAGCCTCAAAAATACTCCCGGTATATTGGACCGGATAACATTTTTATTTTTATTTATTTGACATTTTTCAATTTTTTTATAACATGAATGAAGTATTTTACATTATTATAATTACATGTTTTTTTTTTCGCTTACCTCTCCAATAAAGAGTCTAGCTCTTGTGCTTGAAGAGGGAGTTTCACTATAATAATTTTATATAATATTTTATATATTTTATTTATTGTCTGTTTGTGTGCTTCTGAAGTGTTCTATACTATTGTTTATTTTCTAATTATGTGTTTCTGAAGTGTGCATTTAATTTCTTTCTAAACTCTCTTATTTCTTTAATTTGTGTACAGAGGCTATTGAAATTTTTTATTCCCAAGTATATAAAATTTTCGTGATAGTGTTTGGTATTTTATTTGGGATTTTAAAGTTATTTTTAATGCTTAATGATGTGCATGCACCGGCAGCTGCTCGGGAAGCCGAATTTTGAGCGCCACTTCCCGTCAAGATCTTTAGAAAACGCTCCTCGATGTAGGCGTTGCATATTTCCTAACTGTAACTGTGCTCAACTGTCAGTGCTCTTATTTAACCTGCTGCATAATTCACGATTACAATCAAACGAACATGTGAATGATGGATGTACCGTATTTTTATCATAACGTCGCTCAAAAACAAATCAAAATTCTCACTAAATAAATACCGGTAGAATATATGAAAAAATGGATGCAAATCAACATAAGCACGAACATCATACAAGAGGAAGAGATAGACCGAGACTGTCATTCAGGAAGAAAGCTAAATCTCAGAAGTCAATGATGTACGGCACGATGAAGATCTTTAATGAAATGCCAGATGATATAAGAAATAAAAAGAAACATGGATTTGAAATTAAGCTAATATGTGCAAGATAAGTTTTAGTAAACATAAACATCTTATTTATATTAGAGCATATATATATTAACACTATAACGTATAGCGCGAATGGCTGCGATCGGGGACCGGTCTAGTGGCTCGCGCGCCGTCGACAGAATTCATTTACCTGTCGGAGGGCTTTGCGTCTGGACGCACTTTTGGCGATTCGGCTCCTGTCGACGATGTCGCTCGGCCGGCTGTCGAGCGAGTTAAACTCGTAAATTTATAAACCTTTAAGTATAATACTCGAAATACTTTGTATTCTTGGACCCGGGATAGAAGACTCTATAATTAATTTTAGACAATGTCGCAAGCGGGATGTGAATTTGTCGCTGGTTACGATGTACCGATAAGAGTAGCCGATGTATCTGGCCTGCAAGCCAATTCCTTACAAACTAATACGCTGCGACAAGGAAATTAAGAGATTGAGTTCAAAGTGGAGGAAATGCATCCCGAGTCCATGTCATGTACCATTGTTTTATTTTTTCTGTCTGCTCTGGATTATTAACTTACCGTGACGGTGGTTTCTTATTTTTAACTGGAGATATTCTGTGCAAAACTTATTTTTGTATTGTATTAGGTTGTACTTGTCATGATTGCTTTTCATTTTTTTTTTGTGATAAGCAAGTACAGTTAATTGTAACATCTTTCAATCAAATAGATTAAATTCCCGTCCATTCGAATTACACAACTCAGCAAGGTGGGTTCTGGTTCCGTACTCACATTTCATGTTTCTACATTGAACTAGCCGGTGAGTATGAGCGAGACTCAGGTCACGTGTGTCACAATATATGTATGCAATATATTAAGAATAAAAAAACTTTTCAGCTTGGTGTTAGGATCACATTTAGAATAGCTAAATAATAAGCATCAGGTAAAAATAACAGGTGATCCAAATGATGTCGTGTAATCTACCTGAGTACGTAACAGGACGCACCATCCTCACAAGGCCTAGATCATTCTGCATTCCGCACATTCGGAACTGATACAGTTCGTGTATCGTCGTGGACTCCACAGGAATGTCCATTGGAGGATCCGCACAGACAGTTTGTTGACAGTCCTTAGTAGAGGCTATATTCCACTCTCCTAGGCGGATACTGGTTCTGAAGACGAAGACAAAAACACTGTATTTTCTGTTGTAGATGGTATGTAACAAAATCGATATTTTCCTATTGTTTTTCTGACTCAATTATACAATATTTATCCACGACGATACATGTAATTGTTAGGCAGTATTTTATTAAATTATTTCAGTACGGCGCGTTGCCCTATATTAAACTATTAATTACTCCTGGTCTTCGGCACCAGTGTAATGAATCCGTATTATTCTCTAATCTAATTATATATAGTTTTAATATTATTATTTCTAATTTAACGCGGAATTTTCACTTTCCCTGTGCGAGCGCTCTTGGTCGCGAGGGACTCTCGAAAAGAGCCAGGAACAAATCAGTTAGATGTGTTAATAATGCGTAAGTCCGTGCAAAATGACGCCTTTTGATATAAGTCTCCCTCTCGTCCTTTCAATAAGATACCCACGCTATGTGGTGTGAAATGACTATCTCCCGGCATTCATGTTTAGAGACTCATCTCTCGAGAAGTCCGAAGAGGTACCTACGGTTCGCCGAGGCGTCTTTCCTCTGGGATCTGTTCCGTCCACTCACGTCTTGGCCAGGGCGTGGGGTAACAGCATTCAATCGGCAGACTCTTTCGTCTTTTGTGCCGATAACACCTCTTGGTCGGCTAGCTTATGTATGCACACCAGTCCCTGCAGCCAAAGTGTTCGATTGTGTTACCACAACGCCCGCAAGTAATATATATCGCCCAGAACAGAGACCCTCCTCAGCAATTGTAGACCACTCCAAACTCAACGAAAGACTATCTCGACAATCAATTCCTCTGCATCAATATCTGTCACCCGCGACACTATTGTTACTTTGATCACAAGGGAGCAAGGCCCTCGAATAATTTCAGTTTGGGGTGGATGTTAGTACCATGTCAATAATAAAAGCAGTATGATTTCCATACACATGCAATCGTGCGATTTCAAAGTAAAATAAACTCACAAAGGCTCTCTGATAAATTCTATTATTTCAACCTGCAAGCCATTTCTTTGGATCGAAAATGTAATCTATAAAATGCGCCCCGTCTTTCACCATGGTGCCAGCTGTGTGAGCCGCGACAGGATTTATGAGACTTTTAGATTTAGATTTCCGCGGATAAGTAATACACAAATAATTACGTACATAGTTACATGATTATTTACACGGCCAATAGTAGTATATAATTGGTCCTAAATGGTGAGATACATGTAACTAAAGCTTGTAGGTGGGTGTTCCAGATTTATAAAACGGACCGTAATTAAATAAAGTGAAATATCAAGTAGTCTAGCAGTTCCGCCAGTTCCTTTTTATGAATGAGTAATTACATGATGATCCGAATCACACTACAGGATTTGTTAGCGGTTTTAATTATGTATACAAGCATGCAAAAGATAAACTTAGTATTTCGGGTACTCTGCTATGGTCTTCAGCATCTGCTCCAATCCTGATCTGCCTTCTGGAACTTGAAATCACAACACTCGCGATTTGTGAATTTTAACACGACCTTCGCGGACCCGCAAACCCACACGATCACCCCTAAAACACTTGCGGCGTAATTCTCGAAAAGAAAATCCAATTTCGTTCCCCGAACAATCGTTTACGTAACCGTCCTTTTTCCCGGTTCAAAAGCGACTCTCACACGTGCGATCCCGAAACTGACTGTCTGGAGAAGCTTTCGCTACCCCCGCTCCTGCCGCATCTGCTCTAGAAATTTCTCGGAATTCATATTTTTTTATCAGTTGGTTATATGTGGATCATCACAGGTAGAACTTGACTTTTGGAATGTTGGCTTTAGAGAAATTGGTATTTTGTGACGTTCGCTTCTCGGGAAATTGGTCTTACGGAAAGTTTTCTGCCGGGATGTCGGTATCCAAATGGAAAACGATCTAATTTCAAAGCTCAAACTTAAGTAATTTTAGGTAGTATGGAGGTCTATCGCCTTTAATGATGATTTAGCGATGACCTTTAACGCATTTTGCATATACCGGTGTGTAAAGCAGTGCTCCTATCAGCCATTAACACCCACCCAAAACATTTAATTCATATTTCAAATTTTTTTGATTGACACACGACATATTCACATAATCATAACATATTAACCGCATCTTATTTTCCATAGTAATAATCACGAACTTCATGACTTGTATGATATGTCTAAAGCTTCGAAACTCATCAAATTAAAGAGGCCTAAATGGCTAGTTTTTAAAGATGGTAAGATAATATAAATAAAGCCCTACCCATTATTGGGATCAGTAGTTGGCAGCCTAGTCCAGAGACCATTGGAGGTGTATTCTTGAGGATGCTAGGATACATACCGATCCAGAGCCAGGAATAATGATGATGTCATACTATCAACGTGTGTGTATATCAACGACATAAAATTAATATTAGTGAAGATTAAAATATTAACCACGTAAACTTACAGAGATCTATTGGAAGAAATAGTCGGACTCTGGATACAATGAGCAGCTGTCAGGATGTAGCGAGATGACACCAGAACACCTCCACAACCAAAAGCTTTTCCAGATGCTGCATCGAAAATTGATTTGACATATTAACTCATTTAAAAAAATACATTATTTCTCGTGTTTGAAAAGGGGACTTTGTCATTACACAGTTACAGTGCAAAACAGCGTTAGATAGAAAATAAATAATACAAAATTGAGAAAGTTGTAAATGATTTAATATTAATATACTTCCCGTGCATTTCGTCTATCCAATAAACTTTTATACTTGTCCGACGTGAATCCAGATTGCATTTCGAGATGTCAACATGCTTTTTATGTGGAACGAAAGTGTCGCCGTGTGTGAAATTCCGAACCGCAAAAAAATCGGTTTTCTACACCATCCGGAAGTGCAGTGATATCTCCGTTCTTCATTACAAAAGTGCGAGTTAAGTGGAGGTGAAAATTGTCGTCAGATAAAGGTGGGCTAGATCATCTGCCATTATTTCCTTTCTAAATCCAATTCGGATTGCATCATCTAAACTATAATTTTAATCGATACAGTTCATGGGATCCTATCCCTCCAATTCTTATTTCTTAAGCGGCTTTCGTTAGTTTACTAACCCCCTACTATTAATTACGTCGAATGTTACTTCTAATCTAATGTAGTTTATTTAAAAATGGAGAGGGGTAATATTATAAAATATATTAAATAATTTTGATCGAATTAACGTTCTGCTTTTGAGTTCACTGGAGAATTAAATGCTCACAACATATCGTTCTGCTGTATGGGATTGATAGTCAAACTGTTAAAGAATTGACATTTAAGTGTTTTACTGTTCATCTTACTATTGTGCATGGTGTGTGCGTTGGGTGCATATTTTGAGTGGGTCCAAATTTTTGTAAGAACACAATTGCTGGATTTTATCCCCAGAGGGATTGTTATCAATACATATTATAGATGTCTCATATAGACGAAGCTGTTGTGTATGGGTAATATGGAAGTCATGTGTATTACAGGGCTTACGGCCTGTACTCGGCTGGCTTGTGTGATTACTTTACACAATTGTAACGTTCACCAATTCTACCCATGAGCGACTGCCATACCTATCTAATTTTTGGAAGTTGTTTATATGTTTTTACCATGTAAGAACCTTTCAAGTATTTCTTTCAACTACGCTGTCGCCATCTCATCCGAAATATATATTTTAATATATAATATATTTTGTATATATTTCATTCATTCAGTTCAGTTCTTGGGAAAGTGTGTATTTCTTTGTGTTATACAGATAAAATCGTTTATTGTGAATCAGAAATATTTGATATATGTATCCCGGTGATTTTTAACCGGTTACTACCAAGTTACCGGATCACCTTGTAACGGGTTCCACAGAATCTTTGTAAATAAGATTTTATGTAATTAAACCATCGAATTGTGCTCGCTTTATTTTTGTGTCCTTTGTAATAATTGTTGTATAATAGTTATGCTTACGTGTTGTATATTCTAGAAGAGCCAGCCATGGGTGATTGTCAATATTTGATATATTTTTCCGAGAATCAGGACCCTCTCCACAATCCTGCAGGGTTGGAATAAGAGAGTTGATAGTCTTTGCAGCAGCTCCATCATCTTCACCATCACTCAGATTAGAAACGGTACCCTCAGAATATTGCGGGCAACAAATCTGTAATTAATTAATTGTAGATTGTTTAAAGCTATTCCAATATTTTAGATATCGATTATAAGTTAAGACAATTGAAGCATTCGAGATATGGATCTACGATTTACGAAATGGTTCGGATAAATAAAGAAAATTTAGTATTGAAATAATTAAAAATTCGCAATGTAACTGTTGATATTTATCTATGGAAACGGGAATTGTGACAAGTTACAAGTGAACTGGATTGTAAGAACATGTCGATCGAATAAAGTTACGTGTTGAAATATCTAGACGTTTTATTAAACGGCCAGGTCTGTGAGACTCGTGTCATAGATAAGAAAAGCATCCTGTCATCTCATCTATGTCTCATGGTCCATATAGTGTCGCACTCTATGGTTTCTTTGTTTATCTATGTCACTGTCAAATGTGACACGAATGTTTTGTTCGTATTTTTTACGTTTGTACATTTCCAAGGAGAGCAATACAAAATGCACTAACAGAAAAGCAATCGGAGATAGTTTAATTTTTATTTGATTTAATTTTAGTGTAATTTTCTGTTAATGCAATAAGTAGTATAAATCAATTGCTTTTTATCATATATAAATGTTGCACACTATAGAAAAAATATATTGTAGCAGTTTTACTTTACCATTGGCTGGTTGTCTAGAAATCCACATCCAGACTCTGCTCTGAAGGCTGCGTCCTCAATTGGAGTACGACTACTCCTGGCGACCAGGCCAGGACAGAAGCGCAGAGTTGTACAGAATCCTTTCAGAATGAACCTGGTCTGGCATGGACCTCCAAAAGATCCTGCTGCATTCTCTATTAAAAAAAAAACATGATTGTTGACTTCTTAACATTTTTCTAAATAAAAGTTGTCATCATAAATTTGAAAAATTTATTTTACATACTCAATTTTTGGTTTATTTAGATACAAATACTATCTAATGCAGAGGGTCTAACAATTACATGTTTGTAGGATATGATGGATAATCCCTATAAGGGCAGTCCCACCAGGACCGTTTATAAGCAGAATCTCTTATATTGTAATGCTCAAATAAACAAAGAAATAATGGCACAAATAATGGATAATAATAATAATAATAATATAATAATAATATGATAATAAAAATAAATAACATTAGTAGAAACAAATAAACATACAAAAACTACAAAACAAAAATAAACACAATCTGACTTGCAATCAAAGCACAACTGCCGGCAGACTATAGCCCAATGGGAATACATTAACCTACAAAAATATTACAGAATGATACACATGAAAAACCATCAAAACATAATTAAAAATAAAAAACACTCTGGGAGACCCCATCAAATATTGAAACTCTCAGGAATCACCGGCCTTCGCAAAAGTTCCCATCTGAACACCCATACTCGCACAAAAGTCCTGATAATTAATTTGATTATTTGTTTGTTATACTATTATAACATTTAAGTTTTTATTAACATTTTTCATAATTTCTAATATTTCTAGGTTATCCAATGTAAAATTTTGAAACCTATATTTAAATCAAAAGAGTGATTATATTCTATTAGATGATTCGAAAACTCTAAAATCATTGTTTTGACCTATCAACTGTTCATTAACAATTATTTCAAAATTTATTCGTAATCTTTACAATTTAATTGATTTATGGCCGATTTTTTTCATTTTTAAGCCTTTATCCTTATTATTCTAAATATAATTTTTCAATTAGTTATTCATGTAGAACGCCGGCTGATTTATATTTGTGGCATCGCTCCCGAAACATGATGATTTTTTAAAATAAAAATTAATCTCGGTAAAACCAAAGGCTTAAATTATTTTTTCATAAAATGGTGCCACAAAGTGAATTTACAAAATTTAACGAATTGCTTAAATATAGGACTAAACACAAAAATAATACAAATATATAAATTATTTATCTTACGGGCGTTGATTCCTCGAAGGGTGTAAGCGCTGATTACCCATACTGCGATGAATATTGCATTGAAGGGAGGCCATCGTCCATTTCTCTCACCGAAGGGCAACATGGCTGAACCAATAATAAACAGTGACTCGTCAAAGTCAACATTTAAATCGTTGACGAGTTCGACTGGAGTTGTTTATCAGATAACTAATTAACAACTTGCAGGCAAACTCGTCCACAACGAGTACGGATATAACGAGATCGCGGTTACAATAAGCAAATTTGAATGACTTAGGCTCACCAGCATGGAAAACCGGAGAACGGAACTCTGGCCTCTCGCGTAACAGGCGGGGATGCTAACCAACTATTTACAAATATCTTTTTTTTTATTAATAGTTACACGCACACTTACACAATATATTCACGGACAGGTGAATGATGGGTGATCATTATTGGTGCACACTCCACTCACACATAAGCAGATTTATCATTCACTCAATCTGCTCTATTCTTTGGATTCACATATAACATGCCCACACAAACTCTCCTTTACTCCCAATGTCCCTTGTTACAAAGTTTACCAAGGGTAATTATTTCGGCAAAGATTAGATCATACATCTGATAGAGATCAAACTATTCATATTACATTATATGGGAAGTATGGAAGTATGGGTATTACAGGGCTAATGACCTGTCTTCGGCTGGCTTAAGTGATCACTTTACGCAACGTTCACCAATTCTACCCACGATCAACAATTTTTAAAAGTTATACATGTGTTACTGTTTACGCGTTTTTATACTTCGATAGATAGGTTTGGTATTAATATTTGAATACGCGCGTTCCATTTATGTAAATTAAAAACTGAAAACAAAAGAGAAACAGCTTCTGATAAGGTACGGTTTCGGTTTTGGTCGGATATATTTTTTACGGCGGTGATTTAAAAACATTTTGTGTATTATTTTTCGGTTATATAAAGTTTCGGTGGCTGACCAGCAAGAGTTCAAAAAGATTCAAAACTGCAAGAAGAGCGACCATCGGTAGAAGAATCGGTAACTAACAGCCCAGTTTCACAAAGGTTGGTGTCTCTTTATTTGCATGGATTGAATGAATGTATTCAACAATACCGATAGAAAATCCAGGACTGCTAGGTATCGAAGGTACATACGGCAACAGTTACCATGCAGAAACCTCTCAAGTATTTTACTACAACTACGCTGTCGCCATCTATGGTTTGAAATTTGATATTAATTCCCCTGAAACAACATAGATGTCACTAATGAGAATAACAGTTTTTAGAAATATGAAAGCCATATTTTTTATCTGTATATATGACGAATGATTATCGTAATAATTAATTAAATAATATTGAATAGGAATATTAGGTTTTTATTAAAAGATATTGCAGCGTGTATTTTTGAAATGTAAAATATTTATTTATTAACAATATTGTTTTTTTTTACTAAACTGCCTCACATCTGCGAAAGGTCACCGTCATAATACATCATATTTTAATAATAAACTGATGTATTTTCATATAGCGCCTTATATAAAACATAGGTTTTTCCTTATTTGTGCTACTACATAAAACTGTTTTATTGTCCTCGTAAATAATTGTTGATTAATATCCTCAACGCTTGGATCCTGCCAGTGAGTGGCATCGAACTCTCGACCCTTAACGTCAATAACTTTGCGAAATCATGTCGCTGACGTCAGTTAGAGATGTTGGACATATAGAATATTCCAGAAAACTACACAGAAGATTATGATTGGCCTTTAAAATAGTCTTAATTATTTAGTTTATAGTGTTGAACAACGTTTATAAACACAATTTTTTTTTTTTGAAATTCATTAAACTTTTCAGACATGAGATTTTATTACATTTCAAAATTTTTAACATCATTTTTAGCCTTTATCTAATTATTGAGGTGTGTAATATTAGCTCCGGGTGATCGCTCTCTCTATTTGCTTATTACTACATATACAAAAATACACATAATTTAATTAATTAACCCTAAAAAATGATTTTTCGGGGCCCCCCTTCCGAGGCAGTCGCTATGCAGGGGCGCAGAGTGGTGCCTCTGCGCACGGGAAAGATCGTGCGCTCGCTAAAGGTCTTTTTCAGGGCCGCGATACGTCGCAGCCCTACAAGACATTTACCCTGTTCGGCACAAGTAGTGACATAAAGAAGGAAAGAATGCGAGTTTTTGAATAGGGATGCGATGTATTCACCTAATTCACATTTCAAAGGAAAATGATACTTCAATCCAATGTCATCATTAACATTATTTCGTATTCTTAAAAATATACTTTTAGCGCGTGTGAATATCGGCCGCGAATAATTTAATTATCATATATTCGCGTCCAAATTTTTACTCCTTTACCCATCATAATGTTCGTCTTTAGTGTGAAATGTGAACTTGATACCACCGGACGTCAACTTGATTGATATTGGTTTATCGTTTGATCTCGAAAACGCGATATCATCCGCGTTGTGGACCAGTTACCTCCAGTGCATTGCTTTTGTGTGATCTATGATTTGTGAGTACAGTTTATTGTTTGCGTGTGCCGCGAGTGAATATTGACATCGCTGTCTTCAGTCGGGAGCGGAGGTCGCTACTATCCTCGTACCAACCATTGTGTGATTTCAGCGGCAACTAGGAGACTGCGGAGATTACGCCTCCATTATACTCAAGGTATGGTGAGCATTCTTTCCAAATCGCGGTTTCCCGAGATCGCTGGTCCTTCGTCTAAATCCTTATTCCCTCACCGACCTCTCCATGTACCACGTCTCCCGAATTTTCCTCCACTCTGCGGTGATTCCGATTAACATTCCGCGAGAAGTGCGACCCTGAGTTGCACAAGCATCATCAGCTGTGCATAATTTATCCGACAGTGGATACAAACCTCTTCAACCACTCTTCAACCTTTTCTAGCCAGTGATTCAGTATCATGTATAAAGTGAATAACAATTATCAGAGAATTTATGCACCTATTTACAAAATAATTATTACATGGTGCATCATATATCACGTGAGGGATTTAAACGGCCAAACAGTAATGTATACAGGCCTATTTATGTCACGTAAGCCGTTGATCTACCTATTTAAAGACATGGTAAAATATTTTAAAAACAGTTCTCTTGAATAAATCTAACGTGAAATAACTAGAGGTTTTATTGACGGAGTATCAGTCAGCTAAAACATTATAAAGATTGAAAAATCAGCACCTGAAAAAGAATACGAAAATAAGGAGGTCTTTGTTCTGTACATAAATTTACTTAAAATTTTTCTTCAATAATAATGCGTTGGACACCAATTTGAGCTTTCATTTATAAGCGACAAATAAAACAAACAATATTTACATATTATAATTGTGTTTGTCTTTTTAACCTTGTTGCATGGTTAGAATAAACAATCTAGCACGGCCGACCTGTGTGTCTTGACTTGTCAGAGGGTTATCAAAAACTGATAAGTTATGGATTTATAAAGCAGTCAACTCACCTATATATCAGTAATTATGAAGACATTCTCTACCGGACCTCTACCAAATAATCGAAATACTTTCTACAGTATTACATACAGTATTAAATACAGAAGCAGTACTCACTTTAGTTTACAAGCAGAGTGTCTTATTTAAAGGTTACTTTATTTTAACACTTTGCAAGAAAATCTAAGTGTTGTTAAAATATACATGAAAGATGAGGAATCAAATGTCGCTTCGAGCACACTCTCACAAAGTATGTTCTACAGTCATGATCTTAACGTTAGATTACAATAATATCTTCTGAAGTCATGATATCAACCATAGATTACGATAATACGTTCTGCAGTCATGATCACAATCTTAGATTACGGTAATACGTTCTGCAGTCATGATCTCAACCCTAGATTACTATAATATGTTCTGCAGTCATCATGATCTCAACCCTAGATTACAAATATATGTTCTGCAGTCATAATCTCAACCTTAGATTGCGATAATACGTTCTGCAGTCATGATCTCAATCGTACATTACGATATGTTCTGCAGTCATGATCTCAATCTTAGATTACGATAATATGTTCTGCAGTCACGATTTCAATCTTACATTACGACATGTTCTGCAGTCATGATCTTAACCTTAGATTACGATCAAATGTTATGTGTTATCGATATTATTTTGCGAAATAAGAGCATGAACACTTACTGAAAAAATGATAAGGCGTTTTGAAGAATTTGAGATGCGGATCTACAGAAGCATGCTCATAATCAGCTGGATAGATAGAGTTACAAATGAAAATGTTATGATTTGGATTGATAAAAAAAAAAGTATTTGAATTATGAAAAATCTATTTGTGATAAAACATCCAGAGAAGTACGAAATCTTGTACCTCAAATTGAAGGGAAAGATAGAAAGATTGGAAGAAGGAGAACATCACGGCTGAAGAACTTAAGGCAATGGTTTGGCCAGTCAACTGTGGAGCTTTTCCGGGCCGCAGTTAACAAAATGATGATTGCCAACGTCCGTTGATCGAATATAGCACAAGAAAAAGAAGAAATAATTAATTAATTTATATAAAAACCGATATACAAAGTACAATAACGCATCTACCGCCTCTCTGGGATTTGTAAAACCTAAATCTGCAAGTTACTTGTAAACACTCTTTATTTTAAGGGAAGATTTTTAAGGCTAACCTAAACAATTTTATGCGTTCATTAACATGGTTAGTTAAAATAAATACCAGCTCAGCTTGCATCACGAGAAACTTCACACATTTTTACACATCGGTTACTATTTACGGGGAAAAAATTTCAAAAGAGAAGAGCGGTAGAAAATGCCTAATTCTAATTCTACAGGCTTAACAAAGCTTAAAAATACTTGTTGAATTGAAATACCCTTGCTTTGATTAATAAATAATATTTCTTCTTCTTCTATATGCTCTATCCGTTTAACGGACGTTGGCTATCATCACTTTGTTTTACTGCAGCGCGGAAAAGCTCTACAGTAGACTGGCCAAATTATTGGCTTTGGTTCCGGGTGTCCAAATGGCCTGCCACTTAGTATATGTATGCATCTGTGTATATATATATATTTTAAATATTCTAGCATCTAAACTTACATACTATATATTTTGCACTTCACCTAGTATACTGTTTCCTGGATAATATCTGCCGGCAGTGGTGCTCGGGTAGAGAATCGAGTGTTTTTGCATATTTCCCTAGGGAACTAGTTGCCCCTCTATCCCCTGGATTTTGTGTTACTGTATCTTTGGGGTCATAGATGTAATGAGGGATGTTTTGGTTGGCGGTTGCCGTACGTTGTTGCTTATTTTTCTCTGCATTATGAAGTGCAAGATCTCGTACTTCTACGAATGTCTCATTACATGTCCGAGATATTGAAGTTTTAGGTTTTTTAAGTCTTTAAGGTCTTCAAGTCGCTTTATTATTTATTCTGTAAGTGTTTATACTTCCAATCCATAAAATAGAATATTGTTTACTCAAAATAAATGTTTAATTGAATTTTAATGTCGAATCCGACATTATTTTCGGAACAACCTACTGACGAAATTTTTGATAAATTCAATCTCTTTGATATTAAACAAATATACGCTAATACTACTCTCAAATACATATATAAATACAGACAAATTTTAAAACAACTCAAAACATAATTTCCACACGGACAAATACAAATAACCTACAAACCCAAAGAGCACATACTACATTTGGTTAAAGAACTACAAATATTTTGGACCTAAACTGTTTAATAGAATGCTAAAAGACTTAAATCAATTGAATTGTCACAAGAACATGAAACTATATATTAAAACTTGGATTCGTAATATGGATAGAGCCAGTATTGGTGCACTCACCCAAACATATTGATTCATACCTATATTAATTATTGCTACAAAGTGATCCAAAAATTAAAATTGTTCTTCATATACACCTTTTATATGGTAATAAATGTAATTCTATCTACTTGTAATTTTAATTAATTGAAAACTTGTAAACTATGCCCGACTCGACACAGAATTTCTCTAGTGAGACGGGCACAGTCCAAACAAATTTTTTATATATACTATATAGTTACTAATAATAAAAAAAAAATAATAATATGGGCAGTCTTCAGTGTTCGCGGTTTCGACATTTGCGGCATTTTCAGGCGGTTGCGCCATTTGCGACTACCGCGAACGGCGAGGGATTACTGTACCTACTAACTCGTCGTGCGTGTGTGGCCAGTTTCGCACGAGGGACAAGTGCAAGGTGTTTTGAATCAAGACCCCGATCTCTGAATGCCAGTTAGTCAGACTAGTTCAGTCTTCGTGCGATCATGTTGTTCAAAGAGGCTTTGAAAAACGGTGGCGGAGTGTCGATATTAAAAAATGTTTTCCTTATAGTTTTCATAATCAGTGAATCGACTGCACGTAAGTACTGTATTATTTTTATTTTAATATTAGAGCATATAATACATTTAAAAAATATTCAGTAGGCTAGATATATCTTTTCTTTTAACGTGTATTTCTTTTCTACGAGAGTAAGACTCAAGTATAGAGAAGGAGTATATACGAGAAATTATGTTTCAGTTAGTCTGTGTACATATTTTTTTACTTCAGATACAAGTTTATAATTTTGTAATTTTTCTAATTGTGATGGGAAGATAGTTAAAAAATTTTATGCCTTGATAAATATAGTGATTTTGCGTTACGGTATATTTTAGTTTTGGAATATCAATTTGGTCGGAATTCGCTTCTAATATTTAATTGATTTTTAATTTCGAAAATTTGGATTATCGAATTTTTTTTTTTATATATGATTACTTTATCGTTGATGATAATGATAATTATAATGCGATTCATTCATTTTATCAACCCCTAAAAATAGGGAAACCTCGTAGCTTAATATACGAACACATTTATATCGGTACTAAAGAAAAGATTAATTGATTTTAGCACATATTCTTAATATTAAATTAAGTGTGATAAATAAATAGGTTTTTTAGGTTGAAAAAAAAAACTATTTGAAATACCAAATTAATAAAATTGAATTTTTACATTTTTAGAATTATGATTTACGTTTTTTTAAATAGTCATTAATGTTTTTGATGAATTTTGATATCAGTCTACAACCAAAATATACACATTTTATTTTTCATGTAAATATAAAAATTTCAAGGTTCCAGGGATTGATAACAAGCGAAACCTTTTTGCGATCTTAAAAATATTGATCCCGGTACCTCTCACATGCTACGCAAGTACTCTGCCATCTTAGCTACTCCCCTAATAGCTGTGGTTTCAATTGATCATTTAATATAAATTTTTGTGTTGGAATGTAATACATCGTTTTTCATTTGCCTTTTTTATTTATACGTTTTTAAAGTCAAATTTGAATAGTGATATTGAAATAATGGTTACTTTTGTTGAACTTTATAATAAGCTAGTATTAATAAAGAACATAAGATATTTTTGAGGTCCAGAATCATAAGCAGACTTGTCCATTTTACCTGTTGTTGAGTAAATTGTAAAAAAACATTGTACCACAACTGTAATATTTGGAATGATAATGAAATTTACCAACTTTTTACCAATTTTAATTGTGTTTTATTTTTACCAAATGTGTGTTTTAATTTTACCAATTTTAATTTAATACGAAACTCGGTAATATTTGTCTAATTTCCATATGCTAGTCTTATAGATATTAATTTGATATATATTTGTACATACCTAACTCAAAAACGATAAAAATTGGACATGTCTGATTTTGATTGTATACCTCACATTAGTAAACTGTTATTTTCAGTCATTGTTTTATACTTACCATCACGCCGTTTCCCCGTGGGGGTAGACAGAGAGGATAGAGCGCCACACTCTTCTGTCGTGACATACAATTCTCGCCTCATCCACATTCATACATCTTGTCATACAAGCTCGCCGATTGTTGAGGCTTCTAACAGAACCATCCTCCATTATCTGGTTTACCACCTGGTCGTGCCAAGTCGGGATTCGAACCCGAATCTCTTTTCCAACCCGAGGAAGATGCATTACCAGCTATAGATGTATTAATTTGAAAAGTGTAAGATATGGGTTTGAAAATTTATCGGTAAAAGTACTGTCGCTATAGCATTAATACATTTAATTAGTATTTGGAATACACAATCATCATGTTTAATTAATGTGAGCATTTATTATCGATCGATGATACCAGAGTTGTCTGTTTACTGTTGGAGAAAAGGGTCAAGGTACATCAGAAGACATATTGTTGAATTAGAATGTATCCCGTTTTCAAGAACGCCGCGTTGTTGATCCTATTAAGGCAATGCACAACTTTACCAAATGGACCGGTTTTTGGACAATAGACCTTTTTCTAAACAACAATCAATTGGTAATTATTGGCAGAAAACACTAGTCACAGCACTTTCATTAATTAGCAATATTAACTATGTGGTTAAGATTCATATTTTTTATTTATTATCTTTGTTTTATTAACCACTTAAATGAGTTTAAATACACCTACCGGTTTCGAAAAATACCATTTTCTTCTTCAGGATGTTACAACTAACTAAAAAAATATATTATTGTTTCTTTACTAGAATCTATTTTTAAAAAAACAACAATTGTTTAAAAAAATAAATTTAGTACCTAACTCAAATTGTTACTTAATACAAATTTAGTCGAATAATTTTTAGGAAAAAATTTTAGAATGGGACTCGTAGTTAAATTTAGTTGGTTGTTTATAATTTTTTGATTAGTTTTACACGCTTTATTTATCTCCAAGTTTATAGACACCAGAATTGTTAAATTTATCATATTTGCCTTTAGAATTTATGAGTAAACTTCCAATACTATTATTTGTATAAAATGCCGGTCTAATGTTTCGTGGTAGGTGTTTAGATATTTGATTTGTAAAGTTATTTATGTATAAAATCCTGCGCCAATTATCATTATTATCATTATGTTTTATCTGTGATTTATAAAAAAATGGATTATTATATTCTTTTACTTTATTTTTTTAATAAATTTTTAAAATAAACCGGTAGATGTATTTAAACTCAATTAAGTGGTAAAGATAATAAATAAAAAATATAAAATAAAAAATTCATTATTATTTTTTTCAGTTTACGATCTGTAATTACGGAACATAGCTATTACATTGGCATATATGCAGATGACGTATAGGGTGTTCAGCGGAAAAATTTCAAGATTAAATTGCAATTGCTCGTAAACCATCAGAGTGAGATAAGTGGTATGGGTATTGTTCAACGCGCGTGATTTGCGGATTTGTCAGTCGCAATGAGTCACTGGTCAGGAGCGCAATTGCGTTGAGCAATTCTTGCCCGAGGGATAATTGGCACATATTTTTTAACCAGCGAGAGACAGTCACTGCTGACGTATATTTCCGAATGACCGACGAGTTTTTGATACCGCAACTGCAGCTGTTTTCCGGGTTCAATAATAGAACACAGTTTTAGCATGACGAAACCACTTCACACACAGCTAGAGTTTTAATGGAGAATCTGAGGGGAATTTTTCCCAATAAATTAATCAGCAAGTACGGAGACGTACCCTGGGCACCTCGGTCACCGGACCTTACACCGTGCGATCTTTTTTTGTGGGGATATCTTAAGTCGAGAATTTACAGCGACAATCCTTGAACAATTCAGGCTCTACAATAAAACATCCACAATATATGAAGTTGCTGTCGTTGAACCAACGCTTTCAAAGTCCGATTGCAAGTGTCTTGAGAGAAGTGGACGGCATTTAGACTATATTGTTTATAAAACGTTAAATTAGCATCGTTAAACTTCATTTTGTATGAATAAAATATGAAATAACATTGCAGTTTTTTTAAAATTTAATATTAAACTTGAAAATTTTCCGCTGGACACCTTTATAACGTAGTATATTTAGTTCTAAACCAACCTAAATACACATAAACTTAGTATTTTAGGATTTTTATTTATAAGACACGTCGTGAAATCTGACCTTGATAATGTCAAATCAAAATCATAACATCGTAAGACAGACACAAATAGTAAACTGCACTGATGTTCTCTCTACCTCGTCATTAGCTGAAATCACAACTCCGTACTTAATTGTTTGTAATTTAAGTGTATTGTACATTTAATAACATGTGTTACTTTTATCATGGTCAAGCAATTATTCATTTAAAATTGACAACGTACAAGTACTACATATATGACATAAAATTTGACATTCTAGAATGTATAGAAATTAATATTAACAATAAAAATGTACTTAACATACAAACATCCCCTATGAATATAAAAATCTAAACATCTCCTCTTCTGTCCATATTAGTCCTGCCCATAATCATTTTAAGTTTACACCGAAACCCACCCTCCCTAACGCAGCTCTCATACCTCCCCCCCCCCCATGTAGTCGATAGTCTATCTTCTAGTTTTAAGATTTAGTTTGTTACTGAAGATGACGCATTAAGCATTTAAAACGTTTTAATTTTTAATTATTACTGTCGCGATACATTTAATCACAAAACACACAATTAAAATATATTTTGCAAACCTTTTAGGAGCACGCGGACAAATTTGTAATGTTCCATCCGTGTCATAGGTTCCATGTTTTTTTTCTTTAACAGAGAACAGCAGAAGTGGATCCCAGAGCTGCCAGACACCGTCTGGTCAGATCGGCAGCTGCGTCGTTCTGCCCAGCTGCCCGGACCTGTCTACACTTTTTCAGAGACGGCCCATCCCTGATGGTGTGAAGGAATTGCTGCGACGTTCCGCTTGCGGTTTCGAAGGAAATACTCCTAAGGTAATACAAGTTCATTCTATTTAAAATATTTCTTCTCCCTTAACTGAAAGGACTTATTGAACCTAGCTAAACAAATAAGAAAACTAATTTGCTTTTTTAAAGAAATAAATACGATGTATAATTGACTGCAGACTCTTAACACTTACTGCCCGGTGGGTCAAAACAAAACGCGTCCGGCGGTAGTGGGTCATTTTAGACCCACCCCAAGTTTTTGGTTTTTTAACCGTTTTTTGGGATATTTTTTAAGGATATATTATTTCATATGTGATTTAATGAAATGGCATGTTGTGCCGTAAGAGAAGTCTTAAAAAATATTACGAATAGTGTAGGTACGTATATTTGCATCAATGAACGTCCGACACGGACCAACTACAAACATCGGATCTACCTGCCGGTTTGTGAAAGTGATTATAAACATTTTACATTCTCTGAATTATTTTTTTAATTTTATTTTTGCACAAACATATATTGGCTATAAACAGAATAAAAAAAATAAGAACAAAGTATACGCAGAAGTAAGTTTAATAAAAATATTAAAAATTAAATATAAAAATTACATCCTTTTTATACGAAATGCAATCAACAATATTAGAAAAGCAAAAAAATAATTTAAATATTTTTTTAAATAAGTGAAACAATAGACAACCTATATGAATATATATATCTTGAAAGATACATATAGTATTTATTGTCTTTTGTGAGGACAATCCGGGCAGTAAATTGTTTGTTGTAAATTTTTAAAAATATACCTATGTAAAAATAAAATAAATATACATTCTTATTAATACAAAATCTAATCAAATTATAAAAGAATCGAAACTAACATAATTTGAAAAATAAATGAACAACACATATACACAAAATAGATACAACCGATCAAAATTGATTGTCTTTACAATCCGAGCAGTAAATTGTTACAAATTGCCTTGCGATACACTGCACAGAAAAATGTAGAATCTTTGTCATTTTTGGACAAAACCAGACAAAGCTAGACAAAACTAACTTTATACTTTATTGGGGTTCCTCAGGGTTGCGGGTACCAGTAAAAAGATGTGAAGATAAATAGCAATAAAATATGTATAAAATAACTTGACTGGATTATAAGAACTTAGAATTGTTGGAATGGAGCTGCATTCTTTGTATCTCCTGTCCAAAGAGTTGACAATATACGATTTTGTACAAGCGGTGAGAGGCTATCCCATAAAAATGACTGTCTTAGATCAGTTTTTGGGCGATTTTCACATTTTTGTCAATAATTAATATAAATCTCGTCCTATAATATTAATTTATATCTTAAATTATTCGGAAAAAATTAATATATGATTAGCTAGAAGGAAAATGGCATTAATCGAACATTCCAGCTTAATCACAATACAATACACTAATTATTTATAACACATTTACTACACTTTTTAATGTCTCTTTCCTTTTCATTTTAATTAAATAACACCGCAACAACACGAAAAAAAACTGTCTACTTTAACACAGACGGCAGTCTAGCAAAGTAGTCAGGACAATATTTTATAATTAAATTAAAATTGACTTGTTACTCCAATCAATAATTAATTCAAACCCAGACACAATGTTTTCAGCCATTATTTGGACACATGGCTTGTAGTTTCCGGTCATTTTCATTATCATTCCAAATATAATAGTTGTGGTGCAATAGTTTTACTCAGAAACATGTAAAATGGACAAGTTTGCTTTTGATTCTGGACCTTACAATTTTGACATAGGAAACATTTATTTTGTCATCAAATTTTTAATGTTCTGTATTTCATAAAATTGCTATTTTTTATAAACAAGCTAAAAACTTCTCAGTACTCGCTCATATCATGTCATCTTTAATATTATATATGCTTCTTATACGTCTCGTGTATCAATCAAATCATCAGGGGTTTATAAAAATACCTGTTTAGGATCTGGAAAAGACTCTTGTCATCGTCTCTATCTATTTATTACAGGTTTGCTGCTCGCAGGGGGTCATCACTCGTAGTTCCGGGCCAGACAATGGACCAGTTACACCAAATCCTCTAATTCCAACTCGAGACGAGTGCGGAGAGAATTTAGTTAATAAAATCGTCAACGGGGAAGAAACAGACCTAAATGAATTCCCGTGGATGGCTCTATTAGAGTACACAAAACGTAAGTTGCATATCTCCAAGAAAAATATTCATGTACAAGACTTCAAGTAGAAAAAATCATTTAGAAGAATTCAAAAATAAGAATTAAAGTAGAAGATTCAAGTAGGATATTCAAGTATAAGATTCAAGTAGAAGATTCAAGTATATGACTCAAGTAAACTTAATTAAGTAGTAAAATTCAAGTACGAGACTCAAGTAGGAGATTCAAGTACAAGATTTAAGTAGAAGATTTAAGTAGAAGAATTCAAGTAGGAGATTCAAATATAACATTCGATTATAACAAGTAGAATTAATTAAATAGTAGAATTCAAGTAGAAGATTTTGGTATAACATTAAAATAGATTAATACGAGTAGAATATTCAGAAAGAATTTAAATTGAATAATACAAGTAGAAATATCCAGTAAGCATTCACATTGAATAATATCAGAAGATGAATTCAAGTTTGCATTAATGGATTCACATATTATATACAATTCAGAATCGATTATACATATTTTTCTATGGTTATTTTTCATGAGATAAAAAGAGGAGAGACAGTACTGTGGAAGGGTGGGAGAATCTAAGCGAATTTTATTAAAATAATATAATATGTAGTTATATAAGGTACTCCAAGGACACTCTGGTGTGGTATACATTTAGGATTTAAAGTTTTTTAAATGAATGTCGTATTATTAATTTAGCGACTGGCAAAGGATTCCACTGTGGAGGGGCCCTGGTGTCCTCCCGTTATGTCCTGACTGCAGCCCACTGTGTCAACGGTCCTGCCATAACCCCGAGTATTCGGCTGTAAGTATCATTACTGAAAATCGGTTTCTTGATACTGTTAAAAAAATACTCCGGAATAGTTCTCTAGAATAAAAACTCTTCCATACATTACATCAATTTTTATTTAACGCAGGTGGGCCATAAGATTTGCACTTCTAAAAATACAATTTAAAAAAAACTACTAGTCGTATGATAATGAATGTTTATTTAATTGAAACAGTACAATTGGAAAAATCATGTCTAAATGTTCATAATCCCGCCACTGACATTTCTCGAATCTGGCACCTAGGTTGCGCGAAGGTGTCGACTATCTCTTGTTGAATATCCGCAATAAGTTAGGTTATTGCGGTTTATTTATTATTATTTAAGTTATTAAAGTTGAAATATTTGAGTATTTAAGACAAGCCTCGTACAGACTCGTTAAACTCGCGCGACATTCTCTTCGTTTCTCCTGCTCCGTGGCCGCCCGGTTTTCTTCTTATTTCGCGTTGAACCGGTCACCTCGAATTTCCTGAGTCACGATTTATTTAATGAATACTCGGACATTATTCACACTGTGCAACAACAAGCGCCGAACAATCACAAAAAATCGTTGTTGCCCCGTGAAGTGATCCATTGCAACTAAATTTTCAAGGAACAAACTTCTGCGCGCTGTCACCCGCGCGGGGTCCGCAAATACTTATGGCCCACCTGTATAACTGTACAATAATGTGAGATAAAAAATCTAGCGATGCTGAAAAATTAAACTTACTAAAAACTACGCACACTTTTGTTGCTACCACACTTTAAAGAGGTGCGGTCTCACCCATCAGGTGAAAATGATACTCAAAACTATATTTCATTCATTAATTTTAATTTTGTTTTTTTAACTGAGTACTGAACTACACACCCGACAATAATGTATTTTTGCTTTTTGTTGGTGTCATCGCCTCAGATAAATATATATTATTTCACAGTCATTGCTGATTTTTACCTTTTTTATGTGAATATTATGTTCCAGGCCGAAATTGTTTTTGAATGACTAGAAAATGAAAAACAATTTTTTAATTTTATTATTATTTATCAATTACTTGATTTATTACAATTATGTATATTGTTTATATAAATGCCTTCAATGGCTGGTTCCCAGGTTTCCGATTAACAATAATTTCACATATGATATATGAACTGCACTAATGTGTAATCAACTACTGTACTGTATTGTAATAAATTGTAATCAACTATTCTATACGATTACTAAATATAAATTGATTAATATTTGCCAAATTCAAATGGCGATTAAATAAGATCGGCCTGGAACATAATATTCATCCTGTATGTTGGTGTATATAAGATATATGTTTACTATTTTTATTACTTATGATTATGACTAGTAATGTAATATAATATAATAAACATATATAATAGTAAACATAACGTGGTTAAAATCATATGATTTATATCAGATGATATAAAAAATACATAAAATCATTTCTATATTGTATTTTTTATGTCAATCGAACGTCCTTTCAAATAACCAATGGGGATATCACTTAGAATCAAAGTCAAAAGGTTCAAACTCTTTTGCCCTGACACACAATTCTCGCATCATTCACATTCATTTGTATGAAGCTTGTGCTTGTCGATTATTGACACTTTTAATTGATACTCAAATGACGTTGTGTCGTAATTAGCGGTCAGTGTCCGGGGTTAGAAACAGGTTTAATTAAAGTTTTCTAAAATACATAATAAAGAAAGGAATATTTTAACTAAAGGTACGCAAGTACGTACTGGATACTTTATTCTAATCCATGAGCAGAATACAAGCAGTGATTATTCATGGATCGAACTCTATACTGATCTTTACGTGAACTTCCTGAGAGTCGAATACCTGAGAGAAATCTCATCTGTAGACGCAGGTGAGTTATTATAAAAATACAAATATTTTTCGAAGTCATTCTAGCAAATTTATTTGTTGATTAAAATATATATACATACGGATGTGGTTTTTTTTTAAGTGATTAGATATAATTTTGCGACATAACTGATTCAGCACAACCGTGATAAGTAACGCCAGCCGAATATTAAAATCCAAAATGTAATCTCAATTGTTATTTAACACTTATTACCCGGTGGGTACAAAACGCATCCGACGATGGTGGGTCATTTCAGACCCACCTCAAGTTTTCAATTTTTCAACGGCATAGTTAATTAATTGTCGTATATTGCAACTTTTAAAGTATTAATGTGACAGATGACTTTTGACACAGCTGTGAAGAGTTCGTCATAGTTAACCATGTTTTTCAGTTTTTTCCATCCGATATTCGAGAGTATAATTAGTTTATCATTGCATTTTTTTTACCAACAATCAAACAATCCGTTTTCGCTAACATTTTTAATTCAGTAATTATTTTACCACAGCAAAAAACTTTTAAATTGTTAACTTTGTTTTATTAACCACTTAATGAATTAAAATACATCTACCGGTTTCGAAGATATCATTTTCTTCTTCAATAATGGATATAACTACAAAGTTGATTTTGCAGATCTTAAAAAATAAAAAAAAATAAAACTTTTGAAATGGCAATGTTTTAAATTGTGAATAGCTGGTCCAGGTTTTAAGGTACAGCCAGTAGTCGTATTCATCATCTCCTGTAAACGAGACATCGCATTAAGAACACAATTTTCAGCACGAGCATCCGCCTCGGAGAATGGGACACGTCGACCCCTAGAGACTGCCTCTTGGGAAGCTGCTCTGATCCTCCGCTGGATGTTCCTGTGGAGTCCACTGTGGTGCACGAGAACTACGACCGGAACAGTCGCGCTCAGACGAACGACATCGCTTTAGTGCGACTATCGCGCTCCGTCACATATACACGTAAGTAGCCTGGTTTGATTCTCCACTAGCACCGAACAGAATGTCAGAATGACAGGTAAACAATTCAAATATACATATAGTAAAACTCCGTTAATTCGCACTTTTTTCAAAAATTTTATCTCCCAAAATAACATTTCATATAAATTTCGTAAAACTTTATTATTCGTACTTCGAATACATTTTTTATACCGAAAATAAATAATTTGTTCACGTGATTTGCGTATTAACGCGTTTTTAAATCCAAACTCGCGCGACTGCGCATTCACAGCTAGCTCCACCCCTAGTCAGTCACGGCGCTGAGTTACGGCGGCTCGCAACCCGCAAGACCGCTGTCGAACTGAGTAATACTATATATGTGTATACCAAATTCTGCAGTGCATTTTATAAGATTTGTTTTTATAAGGACGATAATTGTCGGCGCGTTGGGAATTATATATTTCTACTCACCAACAATTCTTGAACAATTTCAATCCTGAATATCTCTCTAAGTTCAAACTTGAAAAATCACGGCAAAAGCTTCAATGAAGTGTGAAGATCTAAAAGTTTTTCAGCTTTTTAATAATCCAATTTCTTGCCCAATTTTGATGGAAAAGGCGAGTTCGACCGCTAATCAAATTAAAATGTCCGTAATTTTGTTGCGACAAGCAATAGTAAACCGTTTGAAGAAGCTCGTTTCTAATATTGGACTCGCGACATCGCCACACACCTTATGAGCTGAAATAATAGACAGTCACCATCTTTTTCAGTATGAAAATCACGATGTTAACAGCGGCGGCGCGCGCAAAAATGCGGAAGCGCAAACCGACAACGCGTTTTTTTAAATATCTTTCTAATGTTCCCTAAAAAAAATTTGTTCTTATTATTCGTAATTCGAATTTTTTTTTAGAATTTCGGTCCCGTGAGTTTCGAATTAAGGGAGTTTACTATATATTTAAATAAATAATATCTAACTCATAGAGATCTTTTTTTTTCATAGAAAGCAATCACATTATGGTTTGATATATTATATTAAATAAAATAAAAATTACTTTGTTTGAAAGCACGGAATTTATTATTAGTCAACCCGTTTGTCCACTCTCTTAATGTTCCGTCTATCTGTATGTGTATTCTGTCTCTCTCTCGCATGTAATTTTATGTTCTGTCTCCCTTGATATTCTACTCGTATTTAATTATATATGTATTCCGTTTCTCTCTTTAATTTTATATTCTGTGTCCCTTTTTATGTATATATAAATGCACTCTTTTTGTATTTAAGATTAGTTTCAAATACGTCCTGATGAAGCTTGAGATAACCGAAACCGGTTGACGTATAATAAATTTCGTAGTTTTATACAAAGTGATTGTTATTTTATTTAATATATCTTTTTATTATATTTTAATGGAAAGATATGGAAATATGGGTAATTACACGGCTTACGACCTGTCTTCGGCTGGCTTAAGAGATCACTTTACAAATATAAAGTTCACCATTCTCACCCATTAATCAATCTCCATATGCATCAAATTGTTGGAAATAGTATATATGTTATTATATGAAAACACTTCGAGTACAAGTGCACTATCTATTGACTAAATTTGATATTCGTTTCCCAGAAACAGCATAGATGTCTCAATGAGAATCTAATTGTTATTAGTTATTTAAAATATAATAAAAAATAGCTTCACTTCTACAAGATATCTATTATTAGTTTAATTAACAGTGCCTTTGTATGTGAAAATTTGTAAATGTGTGTTCTTGGACGTATTCAATATTACATATGCATTGGACTTCTTTCTTAGTTTTATTTTTGGACGTAATTTCGTAGGACGAGCCAATCCCTAGTAATATATA
Source organism: Eubasilissa regina (assembly GCA_022840565.1). NCBI lineage: Eukaryota > Metazoa > Arthropoda > Insecta > Trichoptera > Phryganeidae > Eubasilissa > Eubasilissa regina. The sequence continues at coordinate 29,297,431 of JAINEB010000011.1, forward strand.
AATAATATAACACATTACCAAATTTTTAATGTCTGTGTTACCATTTTTACAAATAAAAGAATCGTTATCATTAACGTCAGTTTTCTAACCAATGTTGGATGAGGCCCTCCCCGAGTGTTTACCACTTTTCTCTGTCCATTGCCACTACTTCACTAATGACTGCATTTCTCTAACGAATGCTGTAGCCTGCTCACAGCCATTTTATCTTCTTAACGTTCACTTATATCAACTACTCTGGTCTTTTCTTTTATCCGCACGTTTCGTTTCCATGTATTAATATGATGCGCAACTTTCCATATATTAGTGTGATGCACAACTTTCCATGTATTAGTATGATGCGCAACTTTCCATGTATTAGTGTGATGCGCAACTTTCCATGTATTAGTGTGATGCGCAACTTTCTATGAATATAATGAGAACGTTATTTATTTTGAATCTTTTGAATTTTTGAAAAACTTTTATAGTTAGTTCGGTAGTTTTCTCAAACAGATGTAAGATGTCTATTAAAACATCATACGTATATTTGATCTTCTTCTTGTGCCCTATCCGTTTAACGGACGTCGGCTATCATGACTTTATTTACTGCGGCCCGGAAAAGCTGTTTGAATAAACCTTACAATTAAGGTAGATGATGATATATTACTTAATGTGCATGCTAACTTTCAGAGTGGATTACACCAATCTGTCTACCGTTGATCAGTCAACAAGTTTCTAGAAGTACCTACGTTGGAAGAAATCTGATCACAGCCGGCTGGGGAAGGACATCTAACGGTACGTTCTGTTGTTTAGACCTTTGCCATGATATATTATTTGTTATATAATTACGTTACATTACGCTGCGCCAGTTGTTATGTCAGTTAAGATGGTGACGTGAATCGATAGTACAGGAAACAGTTTGGAATTTATTCACGATCACAATATTACAGAATACAATAAGTTCTTAGAACAGAATTACAGAATACAATAACATCTATCTGTGTTGGAAGACATGAAGTGAAAGGGATCATTCACCCGCGGTCCGTCATACTTAAACATTACACACGCACACATACACATACTTATAAATAAATAATATAACTAATAGTTGTTATTAGTTCTCTTAACTTATTCACGCATCTTTGAATCTCTTCATTGTTAGTATGGTCGAGCCAGGGAGCAGTTTAACACATATAGCCATTATTTGATTTTGTTAGGTTAAATATTTCAGAAAACTCCGTTTAATACAGTCAATTTGTTTTTGTTTTCTGTTTCTTCTTCCTCATGACTTCTTGACTATAATCCTCCACTTTTCTCTAACCAGCGAAACATGCTTCTCCAGGATTTATTTTGTTGGACAAATCTTGTAAGATATCCATAAAAATTGAAGATTTGTTTAAAAATTGGTTCTAAGTCATTTGTGCGTATTGTTGTCCACGGTGCGTGCAACACCATATCTTAAAAGCATCAATCTGGCTTGTTTTCTTTGCTGTTTTTGCCATATTTTTGTTGCACTGTTGCAACTTCAGAGCAAAGTTTTAACACAAATTAAATGAATCAATTAGAAAGATATACAGAAAAAATCAGACTATAATAGATTTTTTCTGTATACCTTTCTAGTTAATTAATTGTAGTAATTAACTTATATTAAAAATATCATATAACTTTGAAGCGCCAGGGTCGGATTCGGAGAAAGTCATATGAGTCGAAGAGTCCGCACAGATAGTGATCACACTTACACATAATACGACAATACTCATTTCACATAACACCTGTTTTCGACACGGTATTGCAAGTCGGTATCTAAAAACGATAAACCCTGCCTTCGACACGGTACTGCAAGCCAGTACTTATCACAACCCAGCAATGTGAATTGATGAACTAATTTAAGTAATTTGATTCCAGTACGAGGATCAGAGTCAAACAAGCTGTTAAAGGTTAGCCTACCGGTGGTGGAAGCTACGAGCTGCAACTCTCGCTACCAGAGCATCGGAGTCGGGCTCACCGGCTCCCAAATGTGCGCCGGCGGCAGTTCGGGCAAGGATTCCTGCTTGGGAGATTCCGGTGGTCCCCTCATGGTCCAGCATAGTGAAGGACCGAACAACAACTGGTTTGTGGCTGGTATCGTCAGTTTCGGGCCGACTGCGTGCGGCGTTCCGGGCTGGCCCGGAATATACACGGACGTATCCAAGTACGGAGCCTGGATTTCACGAAATATCAGACCTTAAATGGATCGGTACGTCCTCCCGCGTCCAGTACATGGTTCAGTCAAAGTTACCACACTGTGATCTTTACAATATCACATCACATTTTTTCGAAGTAACCTATCTAGAAACATAACCATACTATGATACTTGAACATTATAGTATGGAAAATTACTAAGGATTCATTACTTGCATTAGATTCTTATTTAATTAGTAAATATTTTCCAATAATAACGTTTTAAAAATATTTATATATTTTAGTTATATCATTATTTCTCGTGTTAGTGATTGCAATATTTTATACTGTAATTGAACTGTCATACATCATACGATGTATACAATATTACAAAAACAGTGTATAACATGTAGAAAGCATGTTTAAAGATTGACAATAAAGTTCGTACAAAAAAATTATTACATTTGCATAACGTATTTGTTCTTAAAGCAATGCAATGCACAATGTCTTTTCTATTGCAGTATTTAAAGTAATTTTCGGTGAAGTTATTTAGATCATGTTTTGTAATCCGTTCCATCTCCGCTCGTAATCCCCAATGGAAATTTTTCATGTCCTAATATAATGAAATGTGACCTAATTTTTGAAAAATATATTCATAGTTCATGTATATTTATATGTATATATTTACTATTACTTAAATGTGGAAACGTTTTATTGATGATGTAAAATATACATAAAACATATAAATAAAGGCTTTATAATTATTTAATGTTATTATTTTCCTTGACTTTTTCCTAGTGAAAATAAACTCAAGTAGAGTTATAACATTGTTTTATTTATATCCATCCACACGATACGTAGTTTACCATTCGGAAAACACAATTGCAACACCGTCTGGCGAAAAGTGAATATTGTGGTTCGCTTCATGGTTAGTGAATAGTGATCCTCCGCTTATCCAGGATCGGTTTATAAGCAAAAGCTCACATATCGGTTCTACTCATTCGCTGCCAGGTTGCCATTTTCTCATTGGCAAGGCCGCAAAACTAAGAACCATTCACTGTCCCCCGTAAACTATATTAAAAAAAAATACATAATCAGACATCACATACATAACAATAAATTAATACATAAAAAAAGCATTTACTTTCGAACTTCTCAATAATCAAAAATAAAAAATATATATGTTTGAATGCAGGAAAAATTATTCTTGCGATTGGTTCAAACACTGTACCAAAAATAATAATTCAAGTAATGGAACAAACAAAAACAAAATTATGTTTCGTGTCAAAATCCTCTATAATTGAGAACTTAACCTCCGAACGAATCAGTAATGAAACTGACCACTAGTTTTTAGTGGTATACCACTGGCTTGTACCAAAAAAGATCAAAATGTGTAAGCGACAACCAGCTAAAGTACGCGTGTATAGTATGATATAAATGGTATAAAGTGTATTGTAAAGGGTTTTTCAATAGGGACGCTCAAACTTTCTTTCAACAGGGACAAGAAACTACGCCATATTTCTTCAATTTTTTTTAAGGTTAACACTCGTACTTAATTGGCAAATCATCATGGAACAGTACACACCGAAGCAACGCTTGCAAATTATTCAAATCTACTACCAAAATTCGCGTTCGCTCACCGCAACTTTAAGAGATTACGACCATTTTATCGTCGTCATCACTTGCCTGCCACATCAACAATTAAACGTTTGGTGCAAAAATTTGAAAGCACATTGTCGCTACACAATGTTCCAGTGCCAGTGAGACAAAGAAATGCACGAAGTGAGGAAAATATTGCCGCCGCTAGAGCATCTATTCTTGATGACCCAAATGAGTCACTAACACGACGTTCTCAACAATTGGGCATTTCTGTGACGTCATTGTGGCGAATTTTGCGAAAAGATCTTAGCCTACATCCATACAAGATCCAGTTAACACAAGAACTAAAGCCGCTTGACCATTTGAAGCGTCGCCAATTCCTCAATTGGGCTGCACAACAATTTTAAAATGATGCTGAATTCCATCGAAAAATCATCTTTAGCGACGAAGCTCATTTTTGGCTCAATGGATATGTAAACAAGCAAAATATGCGTTATTGGGCAGGCACCAATCCACACGTGCTTCACGAAACACAATTGCATCCCGGAAAAATCACTGTTCGGTGTGGATTACATGCCGGAGGTGTCATTGGACCATATTTTTTTGTTGATGATGCTAATCGTCGTGTTACTGTGAATGGTAATCGTTATCGCTCCATGATAACTGATTATTTTTGGCCTCAATTGCAAGGTATGGACTTGGCCAATATGTGGTTTCAACAAGACGGCGCTACCAGTCACACGGCACACGCAACAATTGACTTATTGAAAACCAAATTTGGTGAGCGTGTTATTTCGCGAAATGGACCAGTTCAATGGCCGCCTAGATCATGCGATTTAACACCATTGGACTATTTTCTTTGGGGCTATATAAATCTTTGGTCTATACCAACAAGCCGGCGACGTTACAAGAGCTAAGAGAAAATATTGAACGCGAAATTGGTGCGATTCGGGCCGAATTATGTGAAAAAGTGGTGGAAAATTGGATTCAACGATTGGACTTCTGCAAACGTGCCCGCGCTGGTCATGCGAGGGAAATTGAATTTCATACATAATTGCCACTAAATGTACTTCAAAACATAATAATTTTTTTTTAGATATATTCATTCGTTTTTGTTTTATTTAAAAAAAAGTTTGAGCGCCCTTAATGAAAAACCCTTTATTTCCTATTACACATTATGTCTTTAAAATATCTATTAAAGCATTCAGATAAAAAAATTTTTTTGTGATTTTTGGGTTTTGTTAAAAATCTATTAAAGAGGGGTTTGGAATTAAACGACTCATATATTAAAAATAAAACACAGAAATATAGATAATAAAATAAAACTAATGATTAATAAAAATAATACAAATTCACGCAGGGGGGCCGGGGAACCGTGAATATTGATTTAATTCACCACAACAACAAAAAAAATTTAAAACAGATGACTCGCATCACGTAGAACCACAATCCGGCAGATTTTCATCCAAGTCAAGAAGAAAGACACTTAAAGACGAGTGGTTGCCCACTCAGTCCTTAAAGAATTCCCAACGGGACACCCATACTCTAACAAACTCCCAGAATAGTTGGTGATTCTTTACACATTGCAGTAGCACATCTTTCCTAAAAGGCCAGTGTTCCGCTGTTCCTTCCAATCTTTCTAGCGTCTCGGTTAAATAAAAGTTGAATGCGTCTTGGCTAAATCGCACGACATCGTGCGATGGCACATGTAGCGCAAAATAAAATATGAACCTGTAGACGCTGATATAAAGTATAAATGTTATTTATATGTGCGATGAAACCTTGGTCTCTCACCTTGGCTCAGAAAAGCAATTTGTATGCATGCCATAAAAGTTTAATTAACATATAGTCTTCTTCAAGATTTCCGACACAACATGTAATAATATAAATAGAGAATGGAAGAAACTAAAGAACTTGGAACTTCTGGAACTGTATGATGTTTCAGATATCCTAGAGATGGTGAACTTAAGGAGCTGCATTGGGCGAGATGTAACAATGGCGATGTCAAGCAGGATGACTCTAAATGAAGAATTACATCGCTCTCCAAAGAGACTATAAAAGGCCACCAATTACGAGTATTGAACGTATAGACGTGCGTGTTGTATGAATGTGTAGGTCACGAATTATGAGTTAATGCGAGAAATCGGAACAATAGATCGGGGTTCTTTCTGTGAATGTAAGTGTAGATACATATATGTTGTGATGTGAATCAGAAGGATTATGCAGGTGATGTTTTGAACGATGAGGCCGCTGCTGGCCGCATTATTATTGCTGCCTGGATTATTGGACCTCCACAAGACAAGCTTTCATGAAATACTATATACGGAAACTACTTGCCTCCACTCTTCGCAATCCCGGGCCCTGTTGCAGAGTGCAGTGAGGTTCTGGTTGTGTCTCGACCTTGGTCAGTCGATCTTATTGGATATACTTGAGACTTGAATATTCCCCATAATCAACGATTTCCCCAGGAAATTTCCATCTTTTGTTGTTAACAACATGCCCAAAGTATGAAAACTGCATGTTGTGGAGAGTTTTTCCTTAGCACGAAGTTCCTGAAGATTGGAGACATTCTTTCGTCTTGCAGTTCACGCCCAACACCATGTCTCGATATCTTCTTGATATACCATTAATACAATTCTAGATAAGTCAAGATCAAAGACAACTTATATCTTGACCAGAAGCGGATACTGCAGTACTTCAGACATATAGCGGGATGAGGTGAAGCTAGTCTGTGAAAACTGGTTGTACTCGGTAAAACTACTGAGCGAGAGAGTGATCTCCTAAAATATGGATGTATTAAATAAAATAAATGACAGTATCACCACAAGTATACCCAATTGAATAGTTCCAGTATTGATGTTGTAGGGGAAGGCGGTTCAAATACACCGCTGTTTCCAGCATCGACATCAGAGATATCTGCATTCAATACCTAGCCGGCGGCAAAGTGCTGCCACCACAGTCTGGCTCGATCGCTCACCGATGGCACGTATTCCGTTTCACTGCTCAACACCGCCAACTCGCTCATCTACACTTCGCATTTCTCGCGTTACTATATTTCATTTTTACACGCATACCTTCTGTACTCTCTGATCTATCCTCTCAGCCAATAAACGTCCACACCAACCGCGCGTTTCTATTCCATTCACACCACCTACCCCTACGATATTATTAGTAGTGATACAAAGAATGTACGGCATGTTTGCGCTCATTGGTCGTAGTTTAGAAACCGGTCGGTCATCTGTCTCAAAGTGTCAGTAGTACAGACGATCAATCGATAAATGGAATCCAAAACGTCTACCAAAAAAGTCAACATGTGCGCGAGATCTTGATTGCCTTGAGTTTTAGGAAGAATGACCTTTTTAAAGTTTTGTGAGAATTCCTTTCTGGAGAATACAACACTTGAAAACGAGGTAAAATATCGATGGTATGAAAACGCAATAAAACAAAGCGATGAGGAAAAAATATAATTTTATGCATGTTTGTTCCATGTTTCCTGGAAATACCTAATTAATTTTAATATACTGGGGTTGTAGATATAAGTAACGCATGGGTGTTTAACGATTGATGACGCCACTGATACAAAATCGGTTTAACGCTATATTTCATTGTTCAACAAAATTTCAGACAGATTTATTGAGTAGTTTTGTTTTAGTAGATGTTGAAAATGGTCAAGCTTAGTGTTGAATTGTAAGATTTCGTACGTTCTGGCCATCTTGAAAGAATGCCAGATGACAGATCACCGAAGAGTATAAATAGATGCCCCAGTGGAAGCGACCTAGAGGCTTGGATTAGACCATAATAATATGGTTTAATCACAGATTGTTTTCTCAGTATCGTTATGACGCGATTTCTTAAAAAAAGATCCGTAAATGCGAGATATGGGTGTATGCAAGATTTGGTCCTAGCAGGTGAATGAGATGTCGAATATCTCTGACGTATAATGACGTCAGAACTTTGTGATGATGCTGATATCGAGCGTCAAAAAATACCATACAAATAACTGCTAGCTAGAAGATTTAGCTAATATATTTTTATTAGAATATTTATTCATAAGTCAAAATGCTACGAGCTGCTTTATGGAGTCTGTTGATACAACATAGGTTAGAATAAATAAGCTACATAAAAAATATGGTCATTGTCTAGTAAATTCCTTCGATAGCTTGTTATTCCCGGGTTTCCTATTGATAATATGACCATCTATGCAGTTAGAAAAATCACCACTAATCTGGATTTACGGATGCAGTTTCATCTAACATTTTTTCTGCCATATGGGAACGAATTGATGGCATGTGAAGAATCGTCCTGCTATGTGGGGCTAATAGTGTATTGTTCATGTGTTCGTTTTCCTGTACATCTTGACTATCGTGTAATCGATATCTCGCTACCGTGCATACCGATCCAAGTGTTATCCTGCTGTTGTACATGGTTCGCGCTACTAACAAAGTGTGATTTTCTGTAGCCTGTGAATCCTGTGAATCCAATGGAAGAATAAAATCCAAATTCCTTAAGGAGCATTTCTCAGGTGGGTCGTGTTTCTTCCTGGTTCTGGTTGGTCCTTTAGCCCTCCTGTTCCAGTTTTTATACAAAATTCCTTACATACCATATTTCCCCAACCCTTCGTTCAAACAAATATCATACTTTAATATCTCGAACATGTAACGAGACATCTGGAGAAGTACGAGATCGTGCACCACATAATGCAGGGAAATATTGCTGGAAGTCAGAACCCTGGAAGAAGGAAAACATCATCGCTGAAGAACCTGAGACAATGATTTGACCATTCTACTGTAGAGGACAAAGATAGTACGCCGCAATTACCTATTACTACGTAACTAAGACTTATTTCAACATTGAAAAATAATTTCCTTTATCTCAATTAAATGTGTTTCTTAATTATTTCCCTTGCATAGTTTTCTGGGATATTCTGACGTGTTTATAATGAATCTCAGTGCACAATATCGGGAATCCCATCGATTAAAACATCAACCGAAATATCAACTTTAATCGAAGCTATTAATGTAAATTCAAAACAATATTAATTAATGTAAATTCCAACTTTCTGCGCTATAGAGGAAAATAATCATATACGGTCGTAGGTCAAAGAGTTATCGGAAATCGATGTGTTGTCGATTTATAAAGCCGGCCACTCACTGACACAATATGAGTCGTTCAGTTTCAAAAGTAAATTTTATCCGTTTGCGTATTGTACATAGAGAGAGAGAGAAGAGGAAGTTCAATACGTACACTTTTTTTTTAATAGGTACAGCTGAGGGAACCCACCCTTTCCGGGAACCGGTTTAGAAGCTAGGGCTTCCTTGTCGGTCTCACTCATCAAAGCTAATAAAAATACGCGACTTTAATTCAATTACATATTTAAGTATAAACAAAACGAAAAAGTAGAAGAAATTTAATGTGGTTATTGGCAATTAAGATTTAAAATTTAGACCCTCCAGCGTCCCTTAAGTGCTGTCTTTATTTATAGAAAATTATGTAACATAAGCCCATAGAACATAATTTTACATACAGATGGAAAATTAATGGAAAATTAAGGTGCAGTAATTCAAGACAGATACTTAGGGATTCATTCTTTAAAAAAACACTCCCAAAACGGGGACAGTGGACGAGACACAAAATGACAATAAAATCTTAGCGATAATTGCTAATACCCACATTGAATTTCTTCTCTTTTTTCGTTTTTATATACTTAATATGTTATTGAATTAAAGTCACGTATTTTCATAAGTGAGATCGATAAGGGTGGGTCTCCCCTACTTCAGTATACTAACAATTTTGTAGAGATCGGAGCTTTCGGGACTCTCTCACGTTGGCTCCAATGCATTACATTGGCTGCGTTGGCGTAGTCACTCCGCTGATCTTAACTTAAACAGATAAACTAAATGGTGTACATAGTGGATATATCACATTCAAAATATTACCTTTCAATACTAGAACGTAGAGTGGAATGTGTCGGTCATTATCTCGGTCGCATTGATTGCCAAATTGTTTTGTGCATTAAAAATAAAATTCTTTGTCGGCAAGTCGTGAAGTATCGCTTATCTTGACAACCACAAAACACATTTAATATTTGACGTTATCACTAGAAAATAACGATAAACGATACATACTGAATTCTATATCGTTTAAACCACAAGGCTGTGGTTATGCGGTTTTTTTAATACTGGTGAAAATTTGGCAACTCAATTTAATTAGTTTAATTTTCTGTCATACGAGAGTAATCCAGAAAGTAATGATTATTTTCTTTTCTCAATTTTAGGTTGATTCGTCTTGCCGAATTATTTTCACAGTTTCTCTGCGGTGGTGGATAGATCCATATGAATTACGCGATAAATATTCGTTTAATGCTGCTTTTCTTCTAGTTTATCTTTTATTAAACATTTTCAAATAATTTGAGACATAAATAAATATTTTCGGATGAGATTTAAATGAGTTATGGATAAAAATGTGAAAAAACGCACAAAAACTGACTTAAGACGGTCACTTTTATGGGGTTGCCAACATAATATTGTCAACCTTCAAAGCATATGTTTTACAGCCTTGGTAGTCTTCTTTCTAACGTTCCGTGAAGAGGATCCTATTTCCAATCCGGGGAAGTGCACTTCCCCGGATTGGAAATATAGATCCAGGTTCGAATCCCGGTGACGCAAAAACAATATTTTTCGACAAAATTGATTTTATATGTATATATTTATAATTAATACATTAATTTAGTATTTAAAATATCACAGACCTATGTTCTGAATAATTACAACTTCACAATAAGAATGTGTTTTCCTTAATAAGGATATATTTTTAATTTTTTTATTTATAATGTTTATAATTACTACACCGGTAAATAATCGAGCCGACGGGAAGATCACGTGTTCGGTGGATATTTGTATTTGGTCCGAATAGGCCGTTTGTTGATGCACAAAAATACATACATTATTCGTTATAATTTTTATAAAAACTTAAATATTTTAGTAGAAAGATTAAGGCACATCATGCCATTTCATTAAATCACATAACCGAAAGCTTGGGGTGGGTCTAGAATGACCCACCACCGCCGGACGCAGTTAGTGTTAATACGCATTTTTGTGAATATCATAGGTCGTAAAAATGAACCTTACTTCTCAAAATTCCTTTGACTGTGTATTCCGAGATAGGTCAGTTTTGACAGTTTTGTAGAAATATCACGCAGATGAAGATGATTTTCTTGACTAGGTTTTTACTCTTTTTTACTAGGTTTTTACTGGGTGTCTTCTTTCACTGCAAAAATAGCGTCTCATATCCATACTTAACGGCATCATACAAACATCTATTGCCCGCTGTAATTCAAGCACTGTTAGGCAGTTTTGGGTGGGAGGTTTTCGATCGTCTACCGTATAGTATCGGACGTTTCTTTTTTTACGCTTGAATATTTATCGGTTAAATGGACTCGCGATGTTATGACCTTGAGATGTTAAAACTCGTGACGATACAATAAATGTTTAAATGTAAGAAGTGATCATGTGGAGAAATAAATCAAGGTAAAATATATAGAAATTAAAATATAATATGTATGAAAATTATTTAAAAAAAACATTATTATTGTGAGGTTGCAGTTTTTCAGAAAATAGTTCTGTGCTATTATAATACAAATTAAATGCATTAATAAGAAAGATGTACAGAAATTTTTTTTCAAAAAAATATTTTTGTTACTACCGGGATTCGAACGTGGGTCCTTTCTTATCCTGGGAAACGCGTTAACCAACACTTCACCAACATAGTAAGTTGACGACCAAATTTTAGAACTTGTATGCTTTAGTTTTTTCAAATTGATAACATCCATTATTCTAAATTAAATTACAAAAATCTCAAATTTCTTTGAGTAATATTCGCTAGAAGACGCCAGAATATAAATTAATTTCTTTTTGTGAGAACAGTCACATTGTAAATGTATGTGTGTGTGTGTGTGTCATGAAAGTGAGTAGGTGAGTGGTTGGGAACGAACTTTATAAGGAGCCGTATTTGGGGAAAGAGCTCTCTTCCATCACAGCTTCTTCTGAATAAGAATCTATCTTTGAAGCATATAATTTATATTTATTGTATAACGTGTTGTAATAAACTTATAAATAATTGTTACCCGGACATATTGAGTTTTATATTACAAGGAGTCGGGACCCAAGTAATTAGACAGTAACGAGAGGATAGAACCCCAAAGAATTAGGTGGTAAATAGAGATTTATCAAATTTTAGATAAACTTTGATACAACTAATATATTATAGAGAATACGTTATTATTGTGAAGTTTGTAAGTTATATGGATGTTCGAGAATGCAACACTAACTGACCGCTTAGAGGCTCATTGACAACTCATCTGCGGGACGAAGAAGTATCAGGAGTCACGTATCACGTAAAGGAGATTGGATGGAGTAGAAACAAACACCATAGAAGCCGGAGAAGACAAGTGAAAGTGGATACGTTTCTGCTTCCATGGAATGAGACTCGATAAAATAAATCTCAGTACACGTGTTGAGATTTTGATCTGGAGATCAGCTCGAGTTTGGTAGAAAGAGACAAATGTTCAAGCACGTATATACGATATTCGATTTAACGGCGAGACTTGACTATTCTGCCGATTTAGGAAAACAGAAGGCATTAAATTTCAAACATTTACTTTATCATAAATGCTGCAGGGGAGATTCTAATTAATCCAGACAACAAACGGTCGATGATCCGACCTCTGACGTAAACAAACGTGAAGTGAAGCGGTAAATACACGGTGGACTACGAAAACTAAGAACTATCTTATTACAATAAGTGATTGTGATCGAGAATTCTCGAGAAAATCTGATAAATTTTGATTCTTTTTTCTTGAGAAATTATTTTTGAGAATCTCGAGGATATTTTAAAAATTTTCACTTATTTATATTCTTGCATTCTAAATTAAATCATTGTCACGCGTGAGTCATGTAGTGAGGTGAAGTGTTGACCTGCGGTGGTGAACCTAGGGCACGCCTGCAAGAGATCGATTGCTGTACGCGCTGGCAGCTCAAGCCGGCACATGAACGATTTAAAGATTCAATTTTTTTCTAATATATAAAATAAGGTAGATGGCTCTTTCAAATAATGGAACGATTAAATACATTCATATCAAAAAGGAAACATATAAGTTCGAAAATTTGTCGCTAAAATATTGTCGCTGTAGCATAGTTGGATAATGCACCTTCTCCGATATTTTTCGATAAAATTGATTTTATATGTTTATCTTTCTAATTAATATATTTAATTCATATTTTTTAATACATAACTCATTCAGACTCTTCATTTCATATTAAATTTTTTCATACACAAATATATTATTATGCAAGCGACATTGTTTGGAGGTTGTGTGGTGACGTTTTCTGCCATTTTCTTAAAGAATAAATTCTTCATAAAACATGTCAATCTTCAAAGTAATTAATATAATATTTTTTCTGATTATAAATCGTGATATATATTTGTAAATAAAAGTTTAGTGTCGTATTATTTCAGTATTTAGTTTAAAATATTTAAATATTCGATTAAGCTGATAAATTTTGAAAATTGACGATTGACTCGAGATTTCTCGAGATTCGTGAAATTGCTAAAAAAGAGATTTCTGAATCTCTAGTATCTAAAAAAGTCGAGAATTCACAATCACGGTCAGTCGTTGCGCGGATTGATTTACTACTATAATTTGGGTTCGGTTCGTTCGGTGTGCAGTTGGCCACAGGATGGTCGATAGATAGTAACAGGTGTGTGTGTAGACACGCGCGTCTGCGTGTGCGGCCAGCTTTACACGAGTGACAAGTATTTTGAATTAAGAACCCGATCGCTGGAAGCCGGTTGGCCAGATTAGTTCAGTCTTCGCGCGATCATGTTGTCTAAAGGCGCGTTTGAAAATGGCGGTAGAGTGTCAATATTTAACGCTGTGTTTCTGATAGTTTTTGTAATTGGTGTTAATGTGATCCACGAATCAGATGCACGTGAGTACCAGCGAATGGTTTTACTTAGTTAGTAGAAACATAACCTAAACTATAACAAATAGGTATATAAATATTGTGGAAGGTGCATTTTAAGTTTAAGCTAAGAATTGAGTCATGCTATTAAGATTTTAGGATTCTTTAACACTAATTTTCACCAAAAAATTAACATATATATTATATTTAGTCTAAGAGCTTTGATTCCTGACGATAAATTTTTTTAAAACTATTTCTATACAAATTATCAGTCATACTGTGTAATTTTTAAAAATATAAATATGATAAAGCTCTTTGTGACCAATTTTCGTAATAGTATTTGTCAGAAATCATCTTCAGTGGCGTGCGGTAAGCATTGACTTAGGTTATGCTGCTACTAACGAAGTATGTATTATAATGTACGATGAATTCTGTGATCATTATATCAAAACGAAATAATTTAACAAAAAATTAGAACTTAGGTGGTTTTAGAACCTAGATCCTTCCTTTTCGTAAAAAACATATTTAATTCACAACTCAAATAAAAATGTAGCAAACAAAATTAAATTTAAAAAAAATGAAGTCAACCTTTTCAGATCTAAATTATTTACCCTGTATGTAAATCATATATATGTCTTGATTATGAGTTATTGATCTATCTCTAATCACAATTAAAACTGAACCCCGGGCAACGCCGGGTACATAGCGTTAGTTATGGATATAATATATTAATTTAGAAATAAAATGCATAAAAATCTTAAGTAATAATGAATTCTAAGCAATACTTCCAACGACCCTTGGCTATTTGAAAGGACGTTCAATTGACATAAAAACAAATGCAATATAGAAATGATTTTTTATATTATCTGACAGTTTATACGTTTCTCTAGATATAAATCATAATAACAAATAAATATTTACCTTGTTAACAAACACAATATAGTAAGCGCGTAATAAAGAAAAATCAACGGTGGCCGCGGAGCAAAATAAAAGAAAGTATAAAGAGAGGTCATATTCAAAAGTATGGTAATATTAACAATTTTATTCACAATAAATTTGACACCCAATCAATTTATAATTTGACCAAATCATTTAATGTTTATTTTTTAGATCACAGCACATGATACTGAACAAATTATCTTAATCTATTGCCTCTATTGCCTCTTCCATCACAGCTCCTCCTGAATAACGAGTATATCTCTGAGTGTAAAATTTATAATTACTGTAATTACTTACTGTAGTAAGCTAAATAATGTTACAAGGACATACTGAGTTTTATATTATAAAGAATTGTAGCCAAAGTGGTTAGTCAGTAAGCAGATGATACAACCACTGAGGAATCTGGTGTCTTTCCCTTGTTTTTATGTTCATAACTTTTTTTATATCACATTATATTTTCTGCGTCCAATGCTCTTGAATTTATATCCGTATTATTTCCAATAAATAAATGACATTTGAATTTAAATCTTCAGTTATCAATTTACGAAGAAGAACATTGTCAATTTGAACATCATCCACTCCTAACTGTCCATCATAATTGAGGATCGCTGTCTCCATAAACTCTCGCCCTTTTGACAATGCTTCTTCACTTTCATCCTGCAGAGAAGTGCATGTTGCATTTTCCACTTGTTCGGGCTAACGAGTGGTGGATCTTCCCTTTTTTTTTTGTCCTTCGACGTGGGCAACCACAACAAGCTTTTTCAAGCTATCTTCCCTTCTCGTAAGATGTCCAAAAAATTGAGAGTTTGTCCTTGATGTTCAGTTCCTGCAGAATGGAGACATTCGTCTTTTCTTCCTTGCTTCTAGGGTCCAACACAAGAGCGGCAATCTCAGTAACACAAACATAAATCTATGATTTTGAATATAATATATTTATTGATTCTAAGAAAGTTAACAAATGTGCTTATTATAGCTGTTAAAACAGATAGTTTGTTTTTATTCTCGCGGTAGCTGAACATTCGCTAAGTGACCTCTAAACTCGTTTTCCTCATCCCTCCAACCCGACTAGGACGACGCGAGACACGACGCATCTGAACCCAAACTATGTGTTGACTACACGACCTTGGAGCCGCCCGGTACTCGACACTGCTGTAGTCTGTTGACTCTTCAAGAGGAAGGTCGAGACATATCAGTTTTCCTCCATAGTCACAAATGCATCAAAACACGTTTATTTTAAACATATCTATTTTCAAATATGAATTAAATATATTAATTAGAAAGAAAAATATTGTTGTTATGATGCATTCGATACAAGTGTCAAACTAGTGTCTAGAGCTTTATCATGGCCTTATCCAAGTTTTTCATATTAATATTATGGAATGAGTGTTGTCATTCGAATTAATCCATCGAAAATTTAATTATTTATTGAGTACCTAATTTATATAAATATAAAAATATGTTTTCAAATCAGACAAAGTACCTACATATATTTAGATGATCTAAATGATAAATGATCTAAATTTAAAATTATTATGACAGTTTCAATTTATTATTTTGTTTAATATTATCGATTTAAAATGCCCCGTTGCCGCTACCGGCAGCAACAATAATATTTTTCGATAAAATTGAATTTATATGTATATATTTCTAATTGATACATTTCATTTGTATTTTTAAAAAATATCACAGACCTATGTTCTGAATAATTATTACTTTTTTCTGTTATTATAATGTTTTATGTAATATTAAATATTTAAATATAATATAATTGTTTAAATAGAGAACTCCAGAAGAACATCAGAATACTGTCAGACACCGTCTGGTCAGACTGGTTCTTGCATCATTCTGCAGAACTGCCAAGTTCTGTACGACCTTGTACGA
Source organism: Eubasilissa regina (assembly GCA_022840565.1). Taxonomy (NCBI): domain Eukaryota; kingdom Metazoa; phylum Arthropoda; class Insecta; order Trichoptera; family Phryganeidae; genus Eubasilissa; species Eubasilissa regina. The sequence continues at coordinate 29,313,946 of JAINEB010000011.1, forward strand.
AGAACGCCTGTTCCAGACAATGTGAAGGAATTCCTGAGACGTTCCAGTTGTGGTTTTGAAGGAAATATTCCTAAGGTAACATTTGATCACAATTAAATCATCAACTAACAAGGCGGTTACTTTGTGGTGAAACATGATTTTTTTTTTAATAAACTAAACATTGTACTACACACACTATAGTTTCAAGAGTCACTCTGATCACAGTGCGATAAATAAACACAAATTTTTTGAAATATATATGGGTATACGATTTTCAGTCGCTAATGGGAATATGGACAGTGAGTTAGATTGGATCGATCCCTAATACTTCACCCTCTCCCCTCTACCTGAAATTGTATTAAGATAAGTCATCCTCTGATGATAAGTGGGACCGTACTAGTCGAAGTACCCAGTCATAAAAAAAACTCAACATGTGTACAGTACAATGGACTGTCCTATGTTCAATTTAACAGAGCGTAAAAAAATCACCGAGGCCCATAGATATGTAGCCATCAGAATTCATATTCACCGCCATCTCAGTCGGCATCGACGCTAGCGACAGCGCTACCGGCTGCTGTTACAAGTCTGGCTCAATCATTCACTGTCAAGCAGTCTCTTCAGTTTCATCGTTTCACAACGGCGGTCTTGCCGGCCTACGCGCACCGAGCGAGACCGCCAACTGGCTTCATTTCGAAATCGACGCACACCTACATATTCACTCATCTATTATACTCGTTCTCTTCTATCTTCATTGTTATATCCATCACAATAAACAACTCAACACGCAAACGACATTTCTTTCATTTAACCACCGTCTTAACCCCCAAAGATACTTATAACTATTAATGCTGAAAGGTAGACAAACAGAAGGCATTAAATTATCTATTAATATAATTGCGTTATGTTATATCCTCTATTGTTAGTATATTTTCTTTAGAAGTCCGCTAGATGGCAGTAGAGATTAGCAAAAAGAAAAAATATATATTTATATTATTTTTATTTAGATATGTACTAGAAAAAGTAATGTAATATAACATGATAATAAATATAATTTTTTTTTTTATTAGATGTGAGATATAAAACATTTTTAAATATAATATATATTTATTTTACATTTTTTTCTTCTCTATGAGTCGAGACTCGTCTTTAGAAATCCGCTAGATGGCAGTACAGATTAGTAAAAAATAATCATGAATTCATTTACAATCTTTCCACATTGTCCAATAGATGTCATTGATTAATATATCGTATTCACTTGAGATTTTAAGGAGAACACATTATTATTATGAAGTTGTAGTATTTTCAGAACATAGTTCTGTGGTATTTTAATACAAATAAAATGTATCAACTAGAAAGATGTACAGAAAAAAATTATTTAACGAAAAAATATTTCATCCCGGAAGACACTAAAACAATTTTTTGATTAATAGATTTTTTGCATTTATGATACATTTCATTTATATTAAGATTTTAGGTTATTTTTTTTCACCTGTCCATATTATTTTTAAAATTTTTGTTTATTTTATTTTAATATTAGAAAATATAATACATTTTTAGAATATATATATTAACATTTATTTTTTCTATATGAGGGTAAGACTCTTGTATAGAGAATTCATTTCTTTAAGTTCATCATATCAAATAATGAAATCAATTTAAGATACTTCTTCATTATTTGCAAAATTACTTTGTGGCCTCATTTTATATAAATAATTAGATAAAATACTTTGTTTAAACCACTATTTATTGATTATTCAACACGTTTCGATACCTATGGAATCTTCTTCAGGAAAGAATGTTACTGAAATTAAAAATTACAAGCATAGATAAAAACAAAGCTATAAAATGGTGAAAAAGTATGAAAACAAATTTAAAATGTGACTATTTGCAAAAAGCATTTGGTTATTTATAATATTAGGCTTACTATTAACACTTTTTATTATTTTTAAAATTTCAAATTCATCAACTGTACGTATAATTTCTAAATCCTTGTTAATATTAAAAGAATGGTTTGTTTCCAAAAGGTGATAGAAAAATTCAGAATAGTTGTTATTTAGGCATCTCAAGTGCTCCTTAATTCTAATATCAAAATTTTTGCAAGTTTTATCTATATAAAAATAATTGCAATCATTGCGAATTAATTTGTAGACCCCGGATTTATTTTAATATCGTCCTTATCCTTGTGATTTAATATATAATTCTTTAATTTGTTATTAGCGTAAAAAGCTGGTTGTATAGAATTTGGAATACTTTTTATAATGGAATTTGATTATTTATAAATATAATTTTAATATAATAGGTGGGTAAATATATGATCTGATAAACTTTTTTTTGTACTTTTTGTTCAACAATTTATCTGTTAATTTAATATTATAACCATTATTAGTTGCAATTTGTTTAATAATATTTAATTCTATGTTGAAGTTATTTGTGGATAAAAGAATATTAACTAATCTTCTAAGCACTTCAACATAGAATTAAATATTATTTAACAAATTTCAAGAAGATACCATGGGTATCGAAATATGTAGAATCATCTATAAATTGTGGTCATTTTATTAATATTTTGATTCTGTATTGTTACAGCAAAATAATAAAGGATTTAATATAGATTGTACGGAAAGCGGTCTAACAGCAAGAAATCGGCGACAGCCAATTCTTTATCATTTCTTTAACAGCTGCTGAGGAGATTTAAATTACCCCGTAAAAATGCTAAACGGAACATCAATACATCTGACATTTAACCTACAACAAACAAAAACCGAAAATTGTGTCCAAAGAATCTCACGGGGGCGAGCCTCGTCAGAGAGATATAAAAACTAAACAAATACAATTATATTTAATGCCTTACGATTGCAGGTCTGCTGCTCAGAAGGCGTCTCAGGTCGTACTTCTATGGACGACATCGGACCGATCACGCAGAATCCTTTCATCCCAACCCAGGACGAGTGCGGAGAGAGCTTGGTCAACAAAATTATCAATGGTGAACAAACGGACCTCAATGAATTCCCCTGGCTGGCACTCATAGAATACACAAAACGTACGTTACTAATCCATTACCAATGATGAAGGATACTTCATCTTGATGATTCTTGAATAGTAATAATTGATCCTCCAGGGAATCCATACTGTCCGTCTCCAGTCACGGATTGAAAACTAGGTAATTTTCCATTTTCCCCATCACCACAGAGTCATACTTCATGAATTACTTCGATAGGTAAGGGTCTAGTCCTGGTTTTTATTGGCAATGTTCACAGAGTATAAAATAATTGAATAATTTAGAATTATTAGAAATAAATAAAGCGTGTAAAATTAACCAAAATATTATATTATAAGTAAAAGGGCGAGCTTTTTTTTTCCATTTTGAAATTCGAGAAATTATACACGAATTAATATGCTTTAAAGATCACGCTAGTAGTTAAATTATTACAAGTATCAGATAAATAATTAATGACGTTATTTGTCACGTAAATCGTGCGAGAGAGGAAGAGACTATAATAAAATTCTTGATTTTCTCTCATTCAATACAAGTGTCAAACATAACTCGTGTCTAGAGCCTTATAATAGTCTAATCCAAGTTTTTCACATTAATATTATGGAAGTGTTGTCATTTGAATATATAAATATGTTTTGAAATCAGATGAAGTACCTACATATATTTAGATGGTCGCTAAAATCAATGTTATAAATTTAAAATTATCACGACAGCTTCAATTTTGTTTAATATTATCGATTTAGATCGCCCTGTTGTCATTTTGATGATATGTCTGTTTCATAATTATAAACTATTTATGAAACAGACGGTTTGTTTCTAAAATACAACAGTGTTATACATAAACGAAATATTTAATTCCGGCATATATAAACATAACGTACATACAATTCACTTTGTTCAAGAAAACGTTGTTTTCCCTTAGAGTCAATTAAGAGATTTATATGAATTTATTATAAGATAATATATTTCGTTTATGCAATAATTTACCATATTAACACAATTTTCCAGCACGCGGAAAATGCATCTAATGGTCACGGTCTTTCTTATAATTCTTGAATTCTCTAAATTATGGCAAATAAAATTCAGGTTATTAGTTTTAAATGAGTATAAAGGTCCTATCTAATATCTGTAATAATAATAATAATAAAAATGCGTTTATTCCAGCATGATCAGGTTTTTTTAATGAAGACCCAATTCACGATAAATACATATTATATATTTATTTTATTTATTATCTTAGTTTAATAACCACAATTGAGTTTAAAAAACATCTACTGGTTTCGGAAAACACCTTTTCCTTCTTCAGGATATGTCAAAACTAACTAAAAATATAGCATTGTTTTTCTATTTATCCAGAATCTATTTTTAAATTTAAAAAAAAAAAAAAACAACAATTATTTAAAAAGTAAATATAGTACCTAACTCAAATTGCTGCTCAATACAAATTTAGTCGAATAATTTTTAGGAAAAAATTTTAGAATAGGACTCGTAGTTAAATTTAGTTGGCTGTTTAGAATTTCCTGATTACTTTTACATGCTTTATTTATCTCCAATGATTCCAAATTATTTAATTTGTGACCTACACCGTTTATATGCAAAATTGACAATCCCAATTTTTTATCAAAACCATGACTATTTTCTATCAAATGATTAGCAAATTCTGAAAACCCACTATTGTTCAAACATCTCAAATGCTCCTTTACTCTATATTAAAATTTCTACCCTTTTTACCAACATAAAATGCAGCACAATCCTTACAACTAAGTTTATAGACGCCAGAATTGTTAAATTTATCATCCTTGTCCTTAAAATTTATGAGTAAATTTCCTATACTATTATTTGTGTAAAATGCTGGTCTAATATCTCGTGGTAGGTGTTTAGATATTTGTTTCGAAAAGTTATTTATGTATAAAATCCTACGCCAATTATCATTATTATCATTAAATATTATTATTATTAATATTATTATTATTATCTATAAACTTAGTTGTAAGGATTGTGCTGCATTTTATGTTGGTAAAAAGGGTAGAAATTTTAATATAGAGTAAAGGAGCATTTGAGATGTTTGAACAATAGTGGGTTTTCAGAATTTGCTAATCATTTGATAGAAAATAGTCATGGTTTTGATAAAAAATTGGGATTGTCAATTTTGCATATAAACGGTGTAGGTCACAAATTAAATAATTTGGAATCGTTGGAGATAAATAAAGCATGTAAAAGTAATCAGGAAATTCTAAACAGCCAACTAAATTTAACTACGAGTCCTATTCTAAAATTTTTTCCTAAAAATTATTCGACTAAATTTGTATTGAGCAGCAATTTGAGTTAGGTACTATATTTACTTTTTAAATAATTGTTGTTTTTTTTTTTTTTTAAATTTAAAAATAGATTCTGGATAAATAGAAAAACAATGCTATATTTTTAGTTAGTTTTGACATATCCTGAAGAAGGAAAAGGTGTTTTCCGAAACCGGTAGATGTTTTTTAAACTCAATTGTGGTTATTAAACTAAGATAATAAATAAAAAAAATATGAATCTTAACCACCAAGTTAATATTGCTAATTTTAAAAGTACATATTATATAATTCATTTAAATTATGAAATATTATTTATGTTATGAATAAAAAAATAAAAATATAAATAATTAAAAGTTCACACATATATATATATATATATATATATATATATATATATATATATATATATATATATATATATATATATATATAAATTTTTTTAAATAGATATTTAAAAATATTAGAATGACGTGATATATATAGTTTTGGTTAGATAATTTGATATACTGACGAAGGAAATGGAATTTTCCGAAACCGGTTGGTGTATTAAAGTTACTCATTAAGGGGTTAAAAACAAAATTAAATAATCTATTTATAAATTATCATAATAAACCACAAAGTTCAATTTGTATATATTAAAAAAATTATAATAATTTATCTGGAAGTACAAAGACATAATGCTAAAATAGTGCAACTTATACTGTGTGTCTCTATTCACCCAATAAGATGTCGGTTTGTCCCTTTTCTCCCGGAAACCAGGTTATAAGCGACACACGGTAAAACCAGTAAAAAAAATTATTAACAAAAAAATTAACTTGCAAAATGACACCAGCCTTCAATATAAAATTCTCCTTTGTGAAATTTTAAGATTAACGTATTGTTTAATAGTTTTACAAACAAAATTCTATGATGTACAATTTTGACCGCTGACTTGCAAAAATCTTTGAAATTTAATCATTGAAAATATTAATATGTTACACAGTGGTAATAGTGTTACCAGTAAGTAAAAAAAAATAATTTCTGACACTGAAATCAAAGTGGCGTAATAAGACTACATTTTTCCTGACGATTTTTCCTATTCCCCCCAAAGCCTCCATTCACCCCAGATGACGGTAATTGATTTCCGATCGGGAGCAACGTATAATTTGGTGTAAGATAAAACGTTCAATATTTTATGATTATGATTTATGATGCTTGAGTATTTTATGGAAATGATATATGAACGTAGCTAAGAAATATAATTATATGAAATACTATTTTTTATTTAATATAATTTTATGTCCATTCAGCGAACGGCAAGGGCTTCCACTGCGGAGGCGCGCTGGTGTCTCCTCGATACGTCTTGACCGCCGCCCACTGCGTTGTCGGTCCCCTGATAACTCGGAGCATCAGCCTGTGAGTATTATCCTGGATATATCTATACAAAATATTTTATAATACATTTTAAGATCTACGTACCGTTGCCGGATATTCCCGGTTTAGCGCTGCGATTGCGATGATGGGCATGCGCAATGGTTAACTTCATCTGTTGACTCACCACATGCAACGTTAGAGACATTCGCATAGTGTAGTGAGTGGTTAAAATGTTCAAGACAATCAGCAATCAGAAGATCAGCCCGCCGATTGTGAGCTACGGTAGTGATATGCGCAAAATATGAAATTAGCTGACATTCATCGGGAAGTGTGATCTGATTTGGTGCCAAGTGATTACCGTATTTTCCTTTATCTGAAGCGGTTCCTTCTTGGCAAGGGTTTTGATGATGATGATCTTAAAGACGGAGTACAGACATGGTTTTCATCCCAGGCGAGGTCGTTTTATGAAGAAGATATACAAAAATTGGTACCCCCGTTATGAAATTGTCTTAATAATGGTGACGACTGCGTTGAGAAGTAGTTTAAGGTGCGTAGCGTCCGAAGAAAGTAAAGTGTTGCAAAAATGATGTTGTATTCCTTTAAAAAATATTCCGGTACTTATAATAAATATTTTTTCGAAATTAACTCATCGTTATTCCATATCTTAATTTATAATTTAACAAAAATTTAAATAATTTAACAAAAGTGTAGCCACTGAAGTTCGATGACTTCTTACTTTCGGATTCAATATATAATAAATGGTCCCGGGGGAGTTTGGTTAAACATTGTCCCTTCTTGTCTGAATTTTTGAACCCAACACCGGATAAGTTGCGTGCTCGGCGAATATTAAAGAGATTATAAGAAGCGCGACGTGCACGAACCAATGAATTAAATATTGCTCAACCGGACACCCTGTACGTATCGCGATTTCCATGAACTCACGCCTTCCTGACTATGCTTCTCCACTTTTCTTGGCATCTTTTCCACTCGGTCGGTCCAACGGGTGAGAGATCTTCCTTTTCCTCTTTGTCCTTCGTCGTGGCCCACCACGACAAACTTCTCTCCTAGTGCTCCCGGGATTTGACTGTTTGTAATCGTGGTCTCGCATAAAGGCTCTTTTCAGGGCCGCATCCCTTAATAGTTCCCGCGAGCGTGATCCTGTGCGGCACAACGTATTCCATTTTAACTACTGGTGGGGAGACTTAAATCCATCCAACTGACATTTGACGTTTGATGTACAAGTGAGAAACTAGGTACTAGATGACAAATTTCCAAGACTTGGTCTACGAAACTGATAGTTTTTTTTCGCAGAATCTTATGGGAGCATAATCCTATCGGTGGTAATTTATCTTTTAGGGTAAAAATTAAAAGGACAGATTATTTTCAGTACAGGAGTCCGCCTTGGAGAATGGGACACTTCAACACCTCAAGACTGTACCCAGGGAATATGTTCTGACCCCGTAGTGGATGTTCCCGTAGAATCCACCATAGTGCACGAAGGCTACGAATCCAGCAGTCGCTCCCAGCTCTACGACATAGCTTTATTGAGGTTGGCGAGACCTGTTACATACACGGGTAGGCCAGTAATATTATTGTGTTTGTATCTTTTGTCTTAGGGGAAGTACGTACAGAATGAATCACAGGGGCTTTATTCACGAAACATTTCTCGTTTGGTTTCAAAAAAACTTCTTTAGAGGCGCGCTATGAGCCGGTTATGCGATCAGTAGTAACTTTTTACAATAGTAAAAAAAATTGGAAGTAAATCTCGCAGTAAATTCATTTTATTCCCCGATGTATTAAATATGGCGGACTTTTCACAGCTGTTCCAAAAGTCATCTGACACATAGATACCGAATGTTGCAGTTTACGAGAATGAATGATGGGAGTTTTTCCGATGATAATCTCGTTGTATAATATACATTAGCATGTAATACGAACAAATTTCACCACCAAAGTGACAGATTTTGAACGTCTATTTGAAATACGTAATAAATCCATAGATAATACATAAAATAAAGAATATTTCGTGATTATTTGTCGCGCTTATAGATATATCTATTTATGTTTTGACAGTAGTAAATAAGATGTATCAACAACCCGCAAGGGATTTTACTACAGGCTTTAGTAAAAAGTTACTACTGGTCTGCCGAGACTCTATTGACGGCCGGTCATTAGTTCGCGATGGACGATGACAAGTGTGATTTTACTTGACTTCACTTTGATAGTTAAAGTAAGTAAAATTGTTACTTTTCGATAACAATACCGGTTTGATTCTATTGTGAGAATACTAATCGCCCTATTCAAACATGTGTTTATCACAAAAATCTTAATAATTAATTAATGGGCACGTCATTTTATCCATATAGTTGGACAAAATTTATTATTCCCTCATCGTCTTAAATTACACTAAATTTTAATAGATGATGAACTACTTTATAAGAAGACTGCATATTTTGTTTAAAATGTGTTTTAAATAAAGATTTATAACTGATTATGTGATTTTGTACGCACTTCCCCTTTAGGTTCTGATAGCTGACTTCTGGTTCTGTAGAAGCCAATTATTATTAAAGATCATAGAATAAAAATATATCTCAATTCCTATTTTCTATATGAAGTTCTAAATAACGTACACCAACGTCAAACAAAATAATCATTTGACGTGTTGAAATTTTAAAGGTTATTTTGAAGCTATTGGAACGTTAAACTTTTTTTTCACATTGTCTTAACCTTCACTAATTTAAATAATACATTACGTTAACTAGCTGAACTTAATTATTAATATTCGATTTTTTTTAATTAATAAAAAAAATATACACCGAGTTCTGCAAACTAAATACAATAACAGTAAACAAACACATATTTTGCCGTGAAATTACATTTTCAGAACGTAGTTCTGAGGTATTTTAATACAAATTAAATTAATCAATTAGAAAGATATACAGACAAAAATTATGTATAGGAAAAATATTTAGTTGCTATCGAGATTCGAACCTGGACCTCTTCTAATCCGGGGAAACGTGTTGCTATAGTGAAATCGGAGAACGTGACTTTTTTAAATGCTTATATCTCTGGGTTGAGATTAGGCACATGCAGCTTCAACCCTTAAAATATTGTGCACTAGGGGTGTTAAACACAATACTGTCTGTAGTTTTTTTGTCTTAAATCTAATACAATTCTACAAAATTAAAATCTTCTACATATTGTAATATTCTAGTAAATTATTTAAGGTACGATAATTGCAAGAGTGCTTATATCATTATTTACTTTTCAGATTTTATTAGACCAATCTGTCTACCTTTGATCAGTCAAAAGGTTACCCAGAAGGCACATCTTGGAGAATACCTGACCGTGGCTGGCTGGGGACGCACAGAAAACAGTACGTTCTTTAGTTTTAAATATTAATTGTATTTTAAACATGTTTTAGCACTGAAACTATTGTGAAGCGGTACATTTTACTGTCGATCCTATTGAAATTTTTTAGAACACTAATTAAATATATTAATTTGAAATATATACATATAAAATCAATTTATCGAAAAATATTACTGTTCCAATCAGGGGAAGGTGCATTACCAATCACGCTACAGCGACAGTACTTTTGACGACACATTTTCGAACCCATCGAAGTTTTTTTAGCGCATCAAATAATGGAACGATAGATGTATTAATTTAAAAAGTGTTACATATGTGTTGGAAAATTTGTCGTCAAAAGTACTGTCGCTGTAGCATAGTTGGTTAATGCACCTTCCCCGGATTGGAAAAGAGATCCAGGTTCGAATCCTGGTAGCGCAAGAACAATATTTTTCGATAAAATGGATTTTATATGTATATCTTTCTGATTTATACATTTAATTAGTATTTAAAATATCACAGAGCGTCTGTTCTGAATAATTACAACTTCACAATAAGAATGTGTTCTCTTTAATATTTTTTTTTCTCTATATTTCACGCGTCTTCCGAGACACTTAACACTGACTGGTAACGATATGTATTTCAATTGAATCTTACATACTTTAATTAAATTCGTGTGACTACAATATATACTTTGATGTGATCAACTACACAAAAGTAATATTACAATTTAAGGATTCGTTTTTATTCCTCTGAAAGCAGTCATTTTAAAACCAGTCGACATTTAAAAATTAAAAGTTTTTTATTTATTAGATGCAAAGTAATATTAAGGCAGATAACCTGTTTCAAGTCCATTTTATTTATTCATTATTCTATATATTTTCCTGCGATACACCATAAATTGATGTATTATTAGCTATTTTTTCATATGCAGGTTCCGAATCGAACAGGTTATTGAAGGTCAACGTGCCGGTGGTGGACGAGACTCGCTGCAATGCTGTCTATCAAAGGCTCGGGGTCGGTCTCACCACCACGCAGTTGTGCGCCGGGGGCAGGTCGGGCAAGGACTCCTGCCAGGGGGACTCCGGGGGCCCTCTCATGGCCCTGGAGGACGAGGGAGCGAACAGCAACTGGTACGTGGCCGGGATCGTCAGCTTCGGCCCGTCTCCGTGCGGCACCCGAGGCTGGCCCGGAGTGTACACGGACGTATCCAAGTACGGAGGCTGGATTTCACGGAACATCAGATCTTAAAAGGACTTGATCATCCCCTCGTTCTTAGCCTGAATTCGATTCAGTCGAATTAATTATACCAACAGTCTCGTTATCTTATTGAACTGTCTTTGAAGCAATTAATGTTAAGTGTCGTTCTCATCCTCAGTCACTCAGATTGGACTGAAAAATCTGTGATATGCGGAGGTTATTACTTTAATGGTAAATTCATGATGTATGTATATGATGCGATACACAAACAAAAATATTCTATACTTATCTATACAAGTTAGAGATGCAATATTCGCACATTGCATAAACTATCATTGATCAAGTTGTTTTCTTAGTGGATTCATTCTGGCATTACTAATACATCCTCTGCCATGGTGGGTCAGATTTGACCCGGGTGATTGTGAAAATATGAATTACGCGACGAATATTCGTTTAGTGTTGTTTTCCTTCTAGCTAATCTTTTATTAAATATTTACAAATAATTTGAGATACAAATAAATATTATCAGATGAGATTCGAATGAGTTATAGATAAAAATGTGAAAAAACGCTCAAAACTGACCTAAGGTAGTTGCTTTTACTGGATTGAATCTCAGCGCTTACGCAGAAACATATATTGTTAACATTTTGAGCATATTTTTTACGGCGGGTAGCAAAGGATACCAGGTATGCGTCCATGTATTTGTTTTGACTTATTTTCATCGCACAGATTTGGAATTTAATAAATCTTGGATGCAATATTTTTTTGAAATTATTTTGTATGTCACAAGTTGCTCTAGCGGATATCATCCGAGAGATATACGGCCAACGTAATGTTACTTTTTACAAGAGTCACAAGGGACGTCAGTCGACGACACTCTAGTGCTGTTGACACGGTGAACATGGTATAATTTTGTTTTTGTAAATACGTACTTACAATTTTGTCCTGCGCACTTGATAAAGATGGTTTCATTCAGCCAATGTTTGGATGAGAAAAGATTTTTCAAAACGTTTGTCTCATCTTTTAATGGATTCTGTTTATTGTTATTTAATATTTTACTTTGTTCATTGTTTAATGCTTTATTCAGTTTAAATACACTGTCGTTGGTTTAGATATTTTAGAAGTTAAGTTCTATGTAGGGGTTGATTTGTGAAATTATTGAACTCTATCAGAAGGCTTATGGCTCGTGTTAATGATGGTATCTCGATGATCACAGACTGATTCACAGTTTCATCAAAGCATCATTTTGAGAGTATTTATTTGTACTATTAAAATCTTTTTTGCGTGAAAAACATATTATAGCGTTAATAATTAATATTAATCTAATTTAATATCAACACGAAGAGAATTAAATTGTTTTTAAAAATGTAAATTTATTTTTTGGGTCAAATTCTCAGCAAATAAGCGTAAAATGTTTTGGCAGACTCTACTAGATGGCCCAGATCAAATTACAAAAATCTGATAGATGGCGCTGATTCAAGTAATAATCAATTTAAACAGCGGCGTCAGAAAATCAATAGAACTGAATCACAAATCACGATATTCTCAGATATTTAATCACTGACAGTGAGTGTGACTCGAAGATAACAGTGATTGACTCACGGTTCGTGATTTTGAGCTCATTACTAGTATGTAACATGTATTAATCGCGATTTATGAATCATCATTCCATACGTTTTTCGTGCGGATTAAAATGACGCATTCGGTACACATATACCTTTACCGACTTTCAAAGTCTCATAGAGAGATTGTCGTGGAAATTGGCAATTAGACCAGGTTCTAATGGCAGTAAAGATGATTTAAATAGAAAGGCGTACGTACAATTTACACTGAATTTATTCAAGAAAGGTTACAAACAAACAAGGTTTGAATCGAACACTGCTGCCGAGCTTATCGACGGAAATATATGAAGCTTGTGCGCCGCGCGGGGAGCGCGTGTGGCTGACGTGATCGGTGGCTTGATACTGTTCTACCAGATGTGATCAGCCGTTCTGCAGGTGCTCGGAACCGTGCCCCGCTCACCACAATGTCTCAATTTTACTTTATTATATCCCCTATAATGTAATTTTTTTGAATACTTATTTCTGTTTATGTAATACTAAGAAATCTTTGTTTATTATAATGTATTTCTCACACTGGTAGATATCAAATGAGAGAGAGAGAGTGAGAGAGGGAGAGAGATAGAAATAGGAAGGCTTCTTTGAAATAAATTTATTTGGTTTGTTTTATTTGCAATGCTTACTATTATTAGCATGACTTGACCGAATGCAATAAGCGTAATACTGCCTGGCTTCTGAAATCGAATGGCCAGACCACAAATGGTTATCAAAATAGTCAGGTTTTCAAAACGTAACATAAAAAATGCAACAAACCAAATACTTTTGAATCTCGAGATGGAAAAATCTCCAAGAATACGACAATTCATTTTGTATACCAACATTATAATGAACAATAAAGAATATTAAAAAAAACTGAATCTTTCATTATACTACCTTACTATCAATGTCAAATATAATATATATTATGAATCTGATATAAAAATCTCCATAATGACTCATGCACACGAAATTAGACAAGATGAGATAAATCTAGATTTAGTTGAGAAAGTTTGCCTGTTTAAAATCGACACAGATTCTCAATATACATAAATATGCAACAGTATCTAAGACGGGCCTAGATAAGGTATTGTGTCGTCATAATAGTACCCGTTCGTGGTAACAAAATTAGTATTTATTCCGAATGCTTTGATATAATGTAGTCCTGGACAATATAAGATGTTTACAGGTACAAGAGTCCGCGCCGACTGCGACGTGATACATTTATCTCTTTCACAAGCTCACCATCGTACCAATCATCATAGGCTCACACATTCATTCCATAGATACATTACAGTAACCAAAAAACATGGGCATCGATGTTTTTTAAAATAGAGATGCGTACACGGAATACGAGTAACATCAATATTCGTACTACTTTAAAAATAAACTAAACGCTTGTAATATGTAAATAGGATTGACTTGCTGGTTTCCTGGAACGAGGTGCGAACCCCATACAACTAGATCACTAAACCAAGAAGCTACTCAATATAAAATACAAGGGTCCCCCCGGTACCCCGTATATGTATTTTTTGGTATACGATATGTCCCAAAAAATGTGTACACCGAGAAATACCAGAGACTCAAGGTCATTTCATTGACAAAAAACACCACAACTCGGGGTCGGAAAGGTTTTGTTTTTTTTTAATGCACTTTTTTTCGTACAAAACGATGTTATTTTTTAATACAAATTAAATGTATTAATTAGAAAGATATGCACATAAAATCAATTTTATCGAAAAACATTGTTGTTGATACCGGGATTTGAACCTGGATCTCTTCCAATCTGGAGAACGTGCATTAACCGATTATGTTATACCATCATAGAGCTTTAACGACAAATTTTCGAACCCACATATGACACTTTTCAAATGAATAAATCTATCATTCCAGAATTAATAATTATTTTTATTAAATTTTGGACACATTGATACAACTTATACCGGGTGTCTCGCAGCTAGTAGCAAAAAGTCTTCTTTATTCTATTTTTAACAAAAAATATTATTTTTACCAACATAAAATGTTTACAGTTAACGAGTTATGCGACTTCAAAGTTTGCATTTTTTTTTCAATATTTCTTACTTATCTTTTCATATCAAATTTTAGAAAATTGATTCGCTGATTAATTAATTGATAAAACATTTAAAATACAATACCATAGAAATTACTGCATTAAAATGTTAATCAGCTGATTTACCTTACCTAAGTATGTCCTCATGAATACATATCCACATAGCTTACCGAGTTCTCGACTTTCGCTGACTTAAGACGGTGGTTCGCTCACTCGTCCACCGAGCAAACTTTATTTAAATATTGCGTATATTAATGAAGTTCATAAGAATTTTTAAATAAATCCAAGCACTGTAAATTATCAAAAATAATTAAAAAGCAAGGGAATCAAAATATTTAATGGAAATCAAAACAAAAAAATGTAAATAGCTTACCTAGTAATCGAAAATATAGATCGGTATGTAAGTTTATACTTCTAATCTTGTAATATTTAATTGTAATTTAATGTAAATATAAAAACATTGTATGCTATTTATTAAAATGTATGTTAAAATACATAAACGGGGACTTGTGCGCCTCCATATTTCAGAATCATTGTTAAAGCCACCTGCAATATGTATGAACGTCAGCGCGAAAGGACATGGCGCTTAGTAACGGATGTTCTTTATCATAAGTGACATGACGGCATTCATGACGGCAATAAACAGTCTTGGTCCCTTTTTAATTCGCATATTAAAATTATATAATTCCGCCATACGGTGTAATGTAATATTGGATGGATGTTTATACTTTACAACGTATGTAAGTAAATATTGTAAATATTTTTATTTATATTTTTAAATACCTGTGGAACGAAAAATATTTTAATGAATAAAAATATTATAATCTTTATAGATTCATTTACTAGAATAAGATATTGTATTTAATATTAAATTGAAAGAAATGCTTATATAGCTAGTAATGGGGGGTTAAAAATATTAGCAAATTTTTATTTATTACGTCATTTTTATTTATTACATAAAAATCTCCTTGAGAGACAGGGAATTCATTTTTCAGATACTGTGTCATTGAATCGAAGGATAAAAAATTTTACTTTGAAAATGTATTTACTTCGGAAAAAAGTCTGTTTTCGCACATCTGTTCAATAAATTCAATTTCCGGTATTAAAATTAAGTGAATATTATTTTAATTTCAACTACACATGTACTTATTTATTTTCAAAAAACGAAAAGATGCACTTTTAAATAAAATAAAAACTACCGCGTTGTCGATATCAGCAGGTGGTAAAAGTTTCCTGTACCTGGAAGATTCTTTCAGATACAATTTCATGTTAGTTTGTGCTGTGCGGTAATGCGGTACTGACTCAGCTCTCGTTTGTTTACTCTAAAAAAGTGATAATTTGATCAAAGATCTTGTGTTTTCGTAGTATATCATAAAATGCCATACGAGTATAGTAATTCGGAGTTCGTAGATATGATGCTGATTTTGGGGGAACCTACAATTTAAGAATACTTTATATTTAGCTTCATATTGACTGACATGTCTTTATCATGATTTTATTACAAGTATGTATTTTTTTATCAAAGCACATTTTAAGTAATTTAAAAAATGGCTCCCAATTCGACAACTCAAATTAAACAACCATCTTACAATAACTATAGACGTTATATGTAGGCTAATAAGCATAACACTTTCACAAATTTCAGACGATACTTTTCACAATCAAAGCTTGAAGCAGAAAAATTTACGCCTTTTTATTTAATTTCACGTTTTTACATATTTTGTATTCATAATTGAAAAAAAAATAAACGATCTTTCATAACGTACTACAATTTAAAAAAAAATGTCAATCTCATATTTTTTCCACCCTGCAAATTCTAGGTCAGTGGGTCAGTACATATGGAGATCATCTAAATTTCATATATAAAATGTATGATATAATACTTAACCTTTTGAATGCGAATTTTGACAAATAAAATAGAAAGTTGATAATTCGCCAGGCAGGGGGAAAATCGACAAATTATCAAGAATTTTGTTTTAACAACTAACTACGAGACACCTGTGTATTATTACGGAGAAAACATTCTTATCGTGAAGTTGTAATTATTAGGATTGGAAGAGATCCAGGTTATAATGCGTTATCTTAATAACGTTTTTTTTTGTTTTTGGACTATATTTTTGGACTAACTGGAACTATTTCAATATTAGATGTTTTTTATTTAAAATATTTAAAGCTTAAGCGTGTCACTTTTATAATGAAAAAAAAAATTCACTAAATAAGTAAAACAATGAGTATTCCTTTGAAAGAAATCTGTGATATCTTAAAAAATCTATCAACTGTGGAGTTTTTTGTCGATGAAATGGGTTTCTGGTATTTCCAGTTTTACACAATTTATGGAACATTCAATAAGGTGCATATTGCAATATCAATGATGACAATGAATATTAAATTTGAGAATATTTTTTTTTTCGGCTTATAAAAAAATATTGACAAGAGCTTTCAGATTCCAGGAAGCAAAAAATTTGTTGACCAGTATAATTCCATTTTTTAAAAGCGAGAATATATACCGGCCGATATATTTTTGATAACATTTTTTTTTCTGTACGTCGTTCACGTACATGTTTTATAAATATCACAGAACTATGTTTTAAAATTGCAACCGTATATTTTTTTGCGGTTTGACATATTATATTAAATAAAATAACAATCAATCAGTATGAAATCACTAAATTTATTATACGTCACCTTTGCGTGAATTATCTTCCTTCTGTAGATCAACAATTTAGAAATTTTTTTAATAAACTGTTGAGATGTTGTTATCTTTATCTGTTGAGACAAAGGTAACAAATAACTGTCCCTCATTCTATATAGGCAAAACTGCTCGTAATGTCAATATTCTTAAATGTTTGAACAGTAATGGTTTCTCAGAATTTCCAACCATATTATTGAAAAAGACCATTCTTTTAGTAATAGCTCAGATACCATAAAAACGGGTTTGGACTCCGTTTGGACAATTTAGAAGCCCTCTAAATAAAAAGGAGATAAATAATGGTACGCCAATTCTTAATAATCAAATTAATTTATCCATTAGTCCCATATTAAGTATCGTAGGAAGCTACCATTTCTTGTACAGATATTTGTACTTATTCGTTTCTCCGGCTAGCTGGAAATGAGAGAGGATTCTCCTTCTCAATGTGGGCAGTGGGAATCAGACTCAACTTCGAGGAGAACACTTCAATGAAAGATGTTAAGATTCAATAAACTGTAAATATTTATCCAATAAAGCTACACTGGAAGGTACAACATTTTATTATTATTTAAATCAAAGTATCGGTTAACAAGGAGATAAGCGAAACCGGTTGACGTATAATAAATTTCGTGGTTTCACATAAAGTGATATTTAATTTTTACAATTTTTATTAAAACATATATGTATGTATTATTCATTTTGTCAACACAATTTGAATAGTTTAGTTGAATGGCAGGACCCGATTGCAGACCGGAGACTGGTTCAGAGATCGTCTTCAGTCTTACAGCGACCGTGTTGGGTAGTTTTTCTAATTGTTGTTCTTGCGGTCACTGAATCAAACGGACGTAAGTACAAATACAATAACTTTCACTACATTATCATCTTTAAAGACAAAATTTGAGTCATGATTGATTAGAAGAGTGACAGAATGCATCCCTGTCTTGTGCTTTTTAAAATACAGACTTCAACCGACTTTGATTTAAGCTCTTTGGTTCCAGTATAGCGTGAGTGGCCAATTTAAAAATATGTTTATTAAACTTCTGATAAATGTGTTTACTACAATGTAACCCGTAATGCATTCATCGTAGGCAATAGATTCTACAGTGCCGGGGCATGCATTGCATACAAGCAAAAAATCTGTGTATTACTAAAAATTCTGGGAAATAAACAAACAAAAGGATCATATAAAATTTTAGCCGTTATTACCCAGATTAGCGTGACCTTGTCTATGACGTAACCC
The DNA here is from genome assembly GCA_022840565.1 of Eubasilissa regina. NCBI lineage: Eukaryota > Metazoa > Arthropoda > Insecta > Trichoptera > Phryganeidae > Eubasilissa > Eubasilissa regina. The sequence continues at coordinate 29,332,716 of JAINEB010000011.1, forward strand.
ACGACATTTGTTCTAGCCGTGGGTTATTTGCGAACCATTTGAAACTACTTACTGTGCATTCTGGTCGGTAATTTCCTACCACTGTTTCTTGAATGAACCTAAGTTGTTTTTTCAATCCTTATAATAAATGTACTTGTTAATTGTAAATTGTCTCTTGAAGTACCTCACATCCAGCTTATGTAAAAATAATACACTTTTTCTTTTATTCTATCTGTTTAATTTACTTTAGACGCGTTTCACCTTGTAAGGGCATTTTATCAATCTCACAATTTAACTCGACAATTTGTATTTATAACTATAGTAGGTGTTCCGCACAGCTACGCGGCCACGGAGCTCGCCGACCACGGCTCGAGAAAGCGCCGAACGAAAAATCGTACTTGGCCGCTTTACGGCAATATTTCGTCCGGCACGAGCCGCCATTGGAAAATCGCCGCCGCTGGAACACGGTGGGCCGCCGGGGAGAGGGGGGAGCCGGGCCGCGGACGAGACCACGCCCCGGCGCCGTTAGAAATTAGACTATTTCGTTATTTGTTAATATCTTTGCATACAAAATTATTAGAGATAAGATGTTAATGATATTAAATAGAGAATTGAGAGGGCAATCGCCCGGAAATAGTTTAATTCACCTTAAAAATCGTTTAGGTAATAAAATTGGATTTTTAAAGTTTAAGGTGCATTAATAAATTCCCCGGGCTATAGCCCGCAATAAAAACTACCAGGCATCGCGAGGCAGGTTAATATTTATAATAAAGAATACTCGCGACGTCTGGGGAATGTCCGGTTGATTTGTAATTAAGAAAATTGCGAACAAATCTTCTTTTTTTCTGCCGCCCCTTACGGGACGGCAGAAAAAATTGCAAATGTTGCCGAATTTGGCCGCCAGGTGGTGTCGGCACGGGACCAAATCGGGGTGGCGCGGGGATCGCCTGAGCCCCCTGATTGGTCCCAGAGTTTTGCTGGAGCCTTACGCTCCAGGAATGACATTTTAAATATAAATAAACGGTCCAGCGGTTGCAAAATCACTCTCTCGCTTCGCTTGACTTGCACCGCTGGATATCACTACTAGACTTCTTTTACTTTGACCCCTGCTTTTCACCTGGACTTTCTTCCCCCTGGATTTCGACTTTGGCTGTACCTTTGGACTGATCCTGAAGAATACTACGACTCTGCGACTACACTGGACACGATTTTGGACCCCTTTGGACCTCTGCGAACGGCAGAATATCGGCGTTCGAGTAAAGAGCGGCGACAAATTGAACCAGCACCTCAGCGATACTTACAGTCTTGTTCCTGTGCGGAACAGTAGGGATAGCTATCCAATTTTATTTCCAAGATATGAAAAGGGACAACATTATTCATTGGAACTCTGAGAATTTCCATACATTTTGAATACTTTCAATTATTCTAAGTAACGTTTCAGTTTCAACACTAATGATATTTCAATTTCATGGGAAATTTGCAGAAAAAGACAGCTATATAATTTTACAGTCTAAGAAGACAATACCGTTGTACAAACTTATCTCGGAAACAATAAATATCACATCCAGCCATTTGGGTGCCAAGTTTGTTGTGCTTCATTAGAATGATCCACAATCAGTTATTAATTTACTGTAGGTAAATCTTTGGCGACACACTGTTTGAAAAACCTATTTCAATTTGATAAATCATTGAGAGATTGATCACTTTATACAAATATAACGTTGAACATTCTCACCCATTCATTAATTAATTGGAAGTTGTGTACGTGTTAATATGTGGAAACACTTCGAGTACCACTATGGACTAAATTTGATATTCATTTCCCTGAAACAGCATATATGTCACAATGAGAATCTAATTATTATTGTAATTACTCATACTTCCATATATAATAAGTTCGATTGCATGATCATGTAAAAGTATTCTAAATTAAATTAAAGAATTAAAGTCATATTTTTAAATAATTTTGCTATCTGCGGATGACAGGTCCCAGCTGTTGATAGATAAGCTAAGACTCTTAAAGTCTAGTCTTACCCTATGTGGTATCTTCCATTTCAAATAGGGTTGGCAGTTAAAAGGTTAATTTCAATATCGGGACTTCAGGATTTAATTTAAACGATCCTGTGAACATTTGTTCGTAAATAAGGGGGATCGAAAATTGTAATATTTGTTCGGTAAAACCCAAATCACTATCTGACGCTATTCAGGGTTCTAGATTATTTAATATCCAGTCCATATAGTGGGCGACTCTGGTGAACACGGTCGGGGCACCCTTCTGGCCACATCTCGTGGATCCTACGCTGACGATGCCGAACTGCACGTTTACAAGAACGTCGTCAACGACGACGTCGAGCACCAGGGGTCCACCGGAGTCAGCGTTGCAGGAGCTGATTCCCTTCTCGCCCCCGGCGCACATCTGACGGAAGCCCACGCCGTCCGCGATGCTCCTGAAATGTTAATATTGTATCGTATTCCTTGTCTTGTGATTAAGCTATAAATCACAAAATAGATGAAACAAAACAAACAATGAATTTAAATTTAAGAATTATGCATCTCAAGCACTTCTGAACGGATAGTGCGATATCGGTTCGAAAAATTTCGTAATGGATGAAGAGCGTTGATGATATTTTGCTACTGAATATGATGAATTAAAAGCTTTAGTGGAAGAAAACACTAAACAAAAACAACAAACAAACGGTACTGAAAAACTGAAGAGAATTCATCTTGACTTACAACATTTCAAACACACTCAAAAATATGAATAACAGAGAACAGAGAAGCAGCGAAAAGTATTTAAATAATTATTAGATTCTACTTCAACTATCTTTAGAATCATCAGCAAAAATGTGCTGAAAGAAATTGATCTTACTTTGGTTTTTAAATATTTTTTAATCTGAAGTTACGTTTCATTAAATTTGAAGGTGTTAAAACATCCTGTAGTATAAGTGATAGTTGATTATGAACACCTAGAAATAAAGATTTTGTTAAAATAACATTATAAATAATGCCCAATCATATATAATAGTCAATGAAAAACACTGTCATGAACACATCCTCTGCGGTGGTGGGTCATATCTGACCCGGGTGTTTGTAAAAATATGAATTACGCAACAAATATTAGTAATTTTTTATAAAAAATTAGAGGTAAAAATAAATGTTATCGGACGAGATTCAAATGAGTTATTGATAAAAATGTGAAAAAAATGCTCAAAAACTGACCTAAGACAGTCGCTTTTACGGGAATAAATCTCAGCGCGTACACCAAAACATATATTGTCAATCTTTTACGGCGAGTAGTCAAAGGATACCAGGTATGCATCCATATATTGAGAGCCAATCATTGTACAGATTTATATTGTTATTTGTTTTGACTTATTTTCATCTGGCGGCCCCTAGACAATGCCAGCAATAAAATTGATTGAAGGGCGTTGCGCCTACCTGTAGGTTTTATGACCAAGGCGGTTCCGACACAGTCAGAAGCAAGTTGGCCATGGGGCAATTGTTATTAATATTTTTGACAATTATATTTCCGTTCCGTATAAAAAGGATGTAATTTTTTAAATATGTTATTTATAATATATTTATTTCACTTCTATAAATATTTTGTTTAAATTATTTTCATCCGATTTACATGTAAAAATACTAATATATATGTAAAATAAATAATACATTTTAATTGTTTACAACCATTGCTACACACCAGCAGGTAGAAATAATCGCCAACCGACGAGAAGATCACATACTCACTGAATGTTTGTATTTTGGCTGTGTGGAGCGTCTGTTGATGCGTGCGAATACGAACATTATTCGTAATACTTTTTAATTTTTAACTTTATATTTTTAGCAGTAACATTATGGCATATCACGCCATTTCATCAAATAATATTTAAAATGAAATATTCATAAAAAATCACCCACAAAACGGTTGAAAAATTTGAAACTTGAGGTGGGTCTAAAATGATCCACCACCGCCGGACGTGTAAAGTACATGGCTGTATGAAATTAAATCGATTTGTTAATGATAGAAGACAGTATAGAAACGCAGTAGTTTCAATAGTCAGAGAGCAGATAGATTAATTTGAGTACCAGGTTCTAATCCGTGTGAATGTCCAATATTAATATAATACTTTAAATTCAAGTAGAATAAGACGCGTTTAGCAGAAGTGTCTAGATCTGACAAGTAATAATAATATCCATTTCTGAATGATCACAGACCTGTTGTATATTTCGCCGCACTTCTGGTTTGGAACGATCGGCACACGGATCTTGAGGAGTTTTGAACTGCCGTATTTCTGCGTTTCTGTAACTCCCCAGCCTGGTAACACGAGAACTTTTCCATCCAGTCTATAATCCTGCAACTCTTTATTCCTGGGTAAGCATACTGGTACAGCATTAACTGTAAACGATAGACAGAGCGATGAGTATATAAAAAAAGTATACAAATTACGCTACAGTCAACATCGCGTACGGTTTCCTTTACGCCATACCACTGTGGTGACCCTACACGCGCCCATAGACATGGCCATGTAAAGGCTCACCTATCGACCATTAGGACCCGAACCAGATCCACCAATAAGCATACGCAAATAAGAAGTTAATACCATAGACGGATACTGCTCAAGCAACTAACGTCACTTCTCTGCAGGCCATCCTATCACCATCATCGCCATTCAACCGCATCTCCAGCGAGCCACTCCAAAGTTCAACTGCACATTTAATTGCATTAATTCATCACTTCAATGAACGAAACCTCGTAAGTGTTCTTTCATTTATATGCCCTGCTCTAGTTACAACAAACACGAAGAGGTTAGGAGTTTTTGTCTCACAGCATCATTACCTTCTGACACAATCTAGAGTCAATCATAATTTGAATAACTTCAACACACCCACCTCAACTCCTACACCATCTCCCATTCCAGAATGTGACTGGTCGCTAAAGAGTTAAGGGAGTGCGGCGTAGGGAAATTTGAAGAATGTGATACAGTGAAGAGTTTATAGTATGTAAAAGCTAAGTGAGATAGCTTTGTCCATATTACGAAACTCGTGTACTCTCACTACAGTTGACCCGCCCACTACAGTTTTCTTGCTTTTATCATCCTTAGGGTATATAGATGTACAATTTACAGACAACATACATCTAATTACATTAAAATCCTAATAGACCATTATAATCTTCGACCGCTTTCAAAATTGAACGATGGGCGTATACGATATCGAAAGACGAAAATTTCACTTTTGTTCCCAGAACAACGATAGGATAGAGACGTCTAGAAAAATATCAGAACCTGCATCTCATCACTCAAGATGACATTGCTAGCAGAAAAGGAAGATGTCCCGGGTTAATAATGAAAAGTTACGGTTTGATAAGTCCACAGTCCAAATAATAAAATAATCAACGTTAACGATTGATAACCGGACAAGCACCAAAAGAAGAAAAAAAAGTATAAATATAAGTGTGGTATATGACATCTGTCAAACGGGTGCGTGTGTGTGTGGACGCTGGGTGACAGATGTCAAGTATAAGTAAAAAGACCGATTGACCCGAAACGATTAATAGCTCTGAGGAGCCGAGGAAGCTCTCTTACTTCTCGGTTACTTCTGATAACCTCCTAGTTAAGGTGTGTTGTAAATATATTGTATACGATTCAATCAATTATAAATTGTTGTGAGCACGGATTTTATTGCTACACCAACCACTCAGATAAGTCCTCAAGAAGAAGAATTACAATTCAAGTGTTTTAAATGTGTATATTGTATCCAATCGATGTTGGCTGGAACGGGAATTAAAGAACTGTAGGCGGAAATTGTATATCGGGCTCTAGAATGACTACAAATTTACATCCATAGATTAACTAAATTAAATGAATGAGTGTTGTATAAAGCGTATTATAAATACTTACATTTAGTTAAGTCGATTTGTCCCCGCAGCCTAATCAGTCCGATGTCATGCTGGACCTGGAGAATCCTTGCCGCATTAATTCCAACATAGCCCTCGTGAGGAATTATCTTCTCAATAATGAAGTCCTGTACAGGCGGTGCACATAGCTGGTAGAGTTCATGCTGGCAGTCCATATCCGTGCTATAGTCGTGCTCCCCGACCCTGACCCCAGCGAGAATCTTGTTTCCGATATTGGTGATGCAATGAGCAGCGGTCAAGATGTAGCGACTGTTGATGATAGTGCCTCCGCACGTGAACCTGCGGACACCATCTGTAACAATTCAAATATTCTTTGATAACAATCATTTGTTGGATAGCAGACAAAACGTCAGTGCTCATATTATTATTATTATAATAAACTTATTATACATTGTGACATTTCAAAATTGCGCAGCGGACCCGGCGTTACATTACTGATCCGCGGGGAGGCGAGCGGCAAGAGGAAGAAGGCGAAGAGAGAACGGGGGACTTGGAATCGAGCCGTAGGGCGCGCCGAACGGCGCTTCATCGACAATATGGAGAGATTTGGAAGAAAAAATTCTGAGAAGCGGTGGATACGGGAGGTTTGAAGTCTTCGATCCATCTGCATCACGATCCCATCCCCTGGTTGGAGAGGAAGAAGGAGAATCTCGGGTGCTTGCTATGTGAACCGGCGTGGGAGAAATGGATCCTGTAACAGTGGTCTAGAAGTCTCTCGATGGTGAGAGATAATCTTGGCACGGCTGCCACATCATTCATTCAATATTCAAGTAACCCCTCAACCTTGTAATAATTATAGGATTAGTGTCAAGTTAGTGTTCTTCGCCTGGAGGAAGAACGATGACAAGCGAAGAAGATAAAAATACTCAAATCGTGCAAATATGTTGCCGGGTATTTGTTATAATCGTGAACAAATTGTATTATGTGTTTAATATGTAAACAAATTGTTTTATTTGTTTAAGACCATTCCCAACTATTCAAGACGGCCACTTTGACATATTACACTAGAGACACCCACAGACTGAGCCTAGCCGGTGGCGTGGTGTGCGGTCATTCGATCCACCGGGGCCAGCGTCGCGCATAATGTAACAACAACATATAACGTATATATTATTAACAATATTATACGTATACAAATAAAGCAAACTTTCAGACACACCTATTCTTAAGAACGCATTCTCATTGTAAAATTGTAATTATTCAGAACATAAGATATACATATAAAATCAATTCTATCGAAAAATATTATTGTTCTTACTGGGATTCGAACCTGGATCTCTTCCAATCGTTAAAGTACTGTGTACTGTAGTATAAACGGTTAATGCACGTTTGTCTATAAACTCTGTAAGTCTTAAACAGAAAACTTTTTCAACAATTTTTGAAATAATACTAGGTCACTGAGGTCTACATTCTTGGAGAGAACGGAGAGTATAATCTTTTAGGTCGGCCGGGAAACAATCCGTGGACATAGTGAGATAGAAAATAAATGGCTTTATTATGTCATCTTTTGTATTGTTAAAAAGACAGTCAGTTTTTGTAGAACTATTATTTTAAGATTAATAAATATTATTGATACTTCTTAAATTTTTGCTGGATTAAGTAATATTCAATTTTGTGTTTTTAACGTTAATAGAGTATGGAACAAATTACTGAAAAGCAAATTCACAATCATTTGTCGGTGGCAACAGACAAAGAACACGTACCTGAAACACGATCAGCTAAAACAGACATTGGACGATTGGATTTATGAAAGAAATCTCAAAATTTGATGAGCACGCATGATATGTTTTGTAATATGGGAGTATAGTACTATATTGTCACAGCTTGCCGCTGAGGAGAAAAAGGGTAGCGGTAAGTTAGTTGATTAGTTTAATTAAATATAATATTTACTCTCAACAGTGGCAATGAGCGCCATAAATGGGAATTCGTCGAGTTCCGTTGAATTCCCTCCGTATGAAATTATTTTCGAGTCTTGTGCTTCCGCGCACTCGCTGGGCAGCAGAGCGAGGTTTTTGTGGCTGGCGATGGAGGGCGGCTCACCTGTCGCGATGGGGCAGCATACCTGCGGAGTAATTATATTTATAAAATATATATTTTACTGAATAGAAAAGTTAGTAGAATTTGTACTGTAACTGATATGTAACTAAAGTTAAAAACATTTTCAGACAGTAATTAAGGGTGTGTCCGGTGGTGAGGGAGGTAGGAGTAATATAATAAAATATAGTGGAATAAAACAGCGTTTTAACTCAATTTACAAAATAATCATGGAATTCCACAAAGTTGATGAATTTGATTTTTTTAAGGGACGCCATTTTTTCGAAATCCGCAACGCGAGGTAACAACTGAGACCTGCGCCCTGGAGTAACACACACGCTCAGGTGTGCCTGAAGATAGCACTTATCCACAGGTAGTAAATATGAATTTTCAATTGTTGTCAGATCGCCTGCCAGTTTTGTCATATACACGATCTGATTTACCTGTACATTTGACCTATACCTATACGGTCGGCTCTAGAGATACGTCTCCGAAGAGAACAGAGACGGAACAGTGACGTGGATCGTGATTGGTATCGCAATCCACACCCCTAATGTCGAAGCAAGGTTGGGAAGCATCAGTTTGCATATGGCAGATTACTGATTTTAGGTTTAATTTTCGCTAAATACCTACACGCACTTTTCCTCTGCCTTCAATCCTCTCACACTTTCTCTATCCAGTCCCCGATTCTTCCTTCCCACTTTCACTTTCACTTCTCTTGTCAATCTCTATTGGATATATATTGAATAGAGGTATTCCTCTATACCTTATTTAGAGAGAGAGAGAGAGAGACATCCAAAGGTACCCGAGGAGAATCTAAAACAAAAGCAATAGAATAGAAAGTAAATAATCATTAAAAATAGAGCAGTCAAGTGGATGTCAGTCACGGGCGGTGTGAATGACGTCGCGACGGTAGGAACATCGGCAGAATACAGACAGCCAGGGGTCAGTTGTCGTGCGGGCCGACCGACGACTTTTCTGTCGAATCCGTTAATTTTATTGTCAACGGTTGTACGACAAATTTAGGTTATTTCATGTAAGTGGTATTGTAATGAAACGGGTATTTTCCTATTGTTACCTCATTCAATTTATAAAAAATAATAAACTCCTGATCTCCTGGTCACAAGGCCCAGCGTGAGGGACCCGTACATTCTCCTACTCACTAAAATAATACTTTGTGTTAATTTATCCTCCTGGCTTCCGTTGCCAGTGTGAAGATCTCGCTTTCTTACTTAATACAAATTTTTACTAGTTTTACGCTTAATGCTAGTTTATTCGCTTAATATCTAAATTTGGCCAACGTAATCGTTCTAGTGGTTAAGAATATTCTCCATGTTATGTCCGTAATAATCCTAGTTCTTTTAACCCGCGTTTTCAATTATCAAATATCTAAAGTTTACAAATATCCAAATATTATAGCCGTTCAAATACCTATAGAGCAATTATTAAGATAAATATAGCGATTATCTTATAGTACACGACTAGATAACAGAAAACTTCCCGTCAAGCGGTATGATATTCGAGCGCGCCCGTTATAGCATTAATTATGTACGTGTTATTCAGAGCTAGAATGTGAGAGTGTGGAAGAAATTATACATATGTACGTATTATTCAGAGCTAAAATGTAAGAGTGAGGGAGAAATTATATATAGAACACCAACCTTGTCGTAGAATCGTGCTCGTGACTGTGGCCGCTTCGTGGCGTCGCCTACCTGTTCATAAATTATATGGACATGTGGAACAACATGCGACATGCTAAGTGCCTGCCTCGCTTGGCAGATATGTTCCGTGATTATATGATAAGTTCTCCAGACACCAGTCTGTGGCGTACGTTCGGCTCCCCTGACAACCCCAGATTAAGAATCCGTACGCCTGGTGCCTATTCGCGGTAGGCGACGGGTTCTTAATCCCGAACCCTGCACCCACGCGTTCAAAAGCTTAAAGATGATGATGATGATAATCCAAAGTTTTGATTCGGCCAATGTCTTAGTGAACAATATCATTTGTTATGACTCATTCAAGATGCATGGCCGAGGTCCTTGTATCTCCAATACGTTGCTGTTCAGTATCGGTAGGAAAGTGGCCAATCCGGGGCCGCGTCCACCACTGAAGGTAATTAATTGTGATGATTGTGACATGACAGTACGATTCTCAGGAAATTACCTTGATTCCTTTGGGTGCGTCTGAAAACATACGTCATGTGACAGCGGTGTCTGAAGAATAATTTAATTCATCGGCAGGATGGTCAGGAACAATCGGTTAGGATTGTTATCACTGCATGTTGGTGCGTGTGTATGTGTGTGGATTGCCGACGTGTCGGCTTAATTGTAGAACATTTCAGGAACACTGTCTCGGGGTATTAACCTCTAGAGACACTACTATCATCCTCCTCATACAGCTGAAGTACGAGTACCATGGCGACCTCACAGGAATCACCTCGATGCAACCCAGCGCGGACTAAACTATTTACGCCAGATTATATATCGGAAAAAGATCATGAACGGTAAACATACGTAGAGTTAGCCTGTAGCCTTGTGCACCCTACGCAGACCGATGATGTCCAGAACTCTTTCGTTATGGCTATCACTACCAAACCAATATAACCATAGCTAGCCCGTCCACACTTCATGCCACCGAATGACTCTGTTCAGCCTCCAAAAGCACCCTTTCCTCCCAATCAAATCATCTTAGGAAAATTACAATTCACATACGCGTTGAAAGTCGGTAGAATGAAACACCTGGTTTCAGCTTGATAACCGAAAGGATAAATGTATACATAATGTAGGAATCAGTGCGGAGTCTTACTTGTGAGATGTGTCGTAAAGTAAAATGTTCAGTGAGTTGTGAGCACAATGTCAATAATAAAGGTCAGTACGATTTACATACGCATGCGATTGTGCGTTCCCAAAGTAAATAAACACACAAGGTTCTCGGATAAATTCTATCATCTCTACCTACTAGCCATTACTTCGGATCGAAAATGTAATCTATAAAATGCGCCCCGTCTCTCACCATGGTGCCAGCAGCGTGAGCCGCGACAGGATTTATGAGATTTTTAGATCTAGATTTCCGCGGATAAGTAAATACACAAATAATTACGTACATAGTTACATGATTATTTACACGGCCAATAGTAGTATATAATCGGTCCTAAATGATGAGATACATGTAACCAAAACTTGTAGGTGGGTGTTCCCAATTAACAAACAGGACAGTAATTTAATAAGGTCGAATATTGGGTAGTCTAGCGGTTACGCCAGTCCCTTTCTAAGAATGAGTAATTACATGATGATCCGAATCACACTACAGTATTTGTTAGCGGTTTTAATCATGTATACAAGCATGCTAAAAGGTAAACTTAGTATTTTGGGTCCTCTGCTACGGTTCTCAGCGTCTGCGCTAGTCCTGGTCTGCCATCTGGATCTTGAAGTCACTACATTCGCGGTTTGTGAATTTCAACGCGACCTTCGCGGATCCGAAAATCAACACGAGCACCCCTAAAACACTTGCGGCGTAACGGAAAATCTCGAAACGGAAAATCAGATTTCGTACCCCTAACAACGTTTATGTATACGTCTCGTTTCCCGATTCAAAAGCGACCCTCGCACGTGTAACCTTCTGACCATTCCGAAACCGACTGTCCGACTCCCTGGAGAAACCGTTTACAACCCCCGAGCCGCCCCTGGCGTCTTCACCCCCTGCTCCTGCCGCATCAGCTCTAGAAATTTCTCGGAATTCATATTTTTTTATCCGTTGGTTATATGTGGATCATCACGGTATGTTTCTCTGTTTTACCTCTATTACTGTCTAAATACATATTCTTGAACGTTTAAACAAAAGTGAGAATAAAATATCACGAACACGATTGACAGACCTACAATATGGAGGTGGGTAGTATCAAAATCATTCTGATTCAACCACATCCGCAATAACTTCTGTGCTTCAAATAATTGCCATTGATGTTGTTTACCTTAGGAAGTTTAGAGCGGACCTCACAGCGGTACGCCAAGATGAGCCGCCGCTCCTCGGCAAATAGAGGTTTGTGAGCGTTCTGCAGTAAACTCTTCACGTGGGTGCACGTGTCGAGCGCAACGCAGGAGCCGGTCTTGCCGTCGGGAGTCACACAGCTCGTACTGGACTCTGCAGATAAACACCAACTTAATAATTGTTATTTTTATGCTTTACAGAAAAGTAAGTTTACACTGCGGTCAGATAATTCGATAATTTTTGTACCTGTCTTGGACGGTCCTGTTAAAAAACGAAATAAATATATTTTAAAGTAGCTTAAATAAACAAAATATTATTCATTTATATTATTATTTAATATATGTTTATTTAACCCTAGTTTCATAAACATACGACATTTTCAGTGTAAAAAGGTTAGCTTATACGGTACTTTTATGATAGTCCGTGCAACCATAATTCAAGGTTGGCACGTGACTATGAATAACAGAAGAGGTGTGGAAAACGGTTGAATGAGAAGGGCCAAATAAATAAGTATTGGCGATACTGATGATGATTTATTTATTTATTCACAGTACAAATATGTTTTTAGTGCATTCTATAATAAGATGAAATAAACAAGATATGAAATTAATAATTAACAAACTTGTTTTTAATTTATATTGAATACAAACGAATGTATTGCAACCGTGTGTTTGTAATATTTAAATCATATTAAGTGGCAGATTTTTAATTCATTATTGTACCATTAATAACGCTGTATAAAAACAAAAATAGCCTTAACCTAAAAGTAAAATAATTATAATAAAGGAGACAAAAAAAAAAAAAAGATAACAAATACCTAACATTATATTAAAATATAAATGAAACAATAAAGCGAACAACTTGTGTTGGTTTCAAATTAGTTCTTCTCATCTGCTAGTTATGAACAAATATGTAAGAATGACTTTTATAATTTTAAATATGTAATATATACAAATATATCTTATCAAACTTTCATACGTAATAATGTGACACACGATGTAATTTAATACATGTTGATACTAATATAAAAAAAAGTCCTTGACCACCACAAGGAAACCCTCCCACTTCTCCTCGGGTTCTGCTTCGTTCGGCGTCGACCCCGAGATCCAGACTCCTCCAATAATGATACTCATACGAAATAATAATTATTTGACGTCACAAAAATTTTGTTAATAAAAATAATATACGTTTGAAAAAATATGTCTTACGTCCATTTATTTCACCGACCGCGTGAGCAACAATTATTACAAAAACTATCAGGAACGTGCCGTCAATTTTTGCCACTCTCCCGTCGTCACATAACGCGCCTCTCGGTAACATGGTCACACGAACACTGAAGACTAGCTGCTATTTGAATACCGGTGATCTTTAACCGATAACACCCAAATCACCAGTTACTCGATATCGCAAGAACTGGTTCTAAAAAGTTGATCGAGTATCGCAGGATGCAGGTCCAACCGCCGACGTAATATATTTGCATCGATTCGATTACAATTGTCACCAGGGCAGTGTTACGATATGATATTGTATGTGATTAGAGTCTGGAGTGTGAAGAACACAGATCGCTTTATTTAACACATCACAAAAGATGTTCAATATAGGTACACAACGGCGGTAAAATCGAGAATGGCTTCCGTCTACAGAATAATTTGTTTTTATTCAGATTTATAACAATACGTATAGTTATATTTACAAGTACCCACACGGCGACAGGCCTCCGCTGTAACGTATAAGACTTCTTTGTTTTCCTGAAATCAATCCCAGGGGTTTTTTGACGCCACGACGATGATTATATCTTTAAATTATTGACATTATATGGCGCCGCCTCCGCGAGTAATCCTGTGCGATGCATTTGTCAATTCGGGGCTATGTGGAGGCCAGTTTAGGTCACCTCGCCGGGATAGCAATTTTCCAGGGAAAATTTCACTAAAAACTGGTAAGGACATGCTCCATAGTGACTGAATTTTCAAGAACGCGGCATACCCTCCGCCCTTTTATCGCTCGTTGCATTGGTGCGGCGAATGGACACTTTTGGAACATGTGAATCTAAGTGCTCAGATAAATACAAGGTCATCTGTATTATTGTATTTTTTTTAAAGCCTTGCTTGAAAGCGATTGCTTTCGATCATATATTTTGACGCGATGCACGAATTAAAATTAGAAAGGGTTCGACATAAATTTTTAAGGTTTATTAACTTCAAACTGTGTACACCCGCTGAATAATTGAATTATGATTTTCTAATGAGCACTCTTAATTTAACTTAATACTGGACGCCCCTAATTTAACTGAATTGATTGTATACCACGTTCCTGCGCGGAGTACTAGGTCGTCGGTGTTTTTTCATGTAAATTCATCATTTAATAATTTTTAGAGGAATGTACCCACACAAAGACTTCACAGGCTTGGGAACGATTTTGGTCTTGTAGATATATTCCGATATTCTATGTTTAAATATAAAAGTGATGTTTTTGGTGTTGTTTTTATACATATATTTTCCATGCTATTTGTGTAGCTGCTCATGTGTTACATACCAAACCTATTTTGTAGAAGCCCAAAAGGGCGTTAATAAATAAATAAATAAATAAATAAATTATAAATGTATTCCGAATGCGGTACCGGTTCTAGAAACAAGCGAACAAATAATCTTTCTTCAATATAAGCAAAATTTGTCGACTCATTTTATATAAATAATTAGACAAAATACTTTGTTTAAAGGACTATTTATTGATATATTCTACATGTTTCGATACCTATGGTATCTTCTTCAGGAACCAATGTATACCTACTGAAATTAAAAATACAAGCATATAGACATGAAAAAAAATAATTAAATGTGTAATAATATAATAATATAATACAATTATAATATTAAGCTTGCTATCAACAGTTTTTCTTATTTCTAAAATTTCAAATTTATCTACCTGTAAACCTTTACCTAATATTAGTATGTATAATTTCATAACTTTTGTTAATATCAAAAGAATGGTTTGTTTCCAAAAGTTGATTGGAAAATTCTGAATAGAAAAGTCGTAGAGAGCTGTATTTATTACCGCGTGTATTTTGTGCCAACAGTAATCACTTCATACATGTCGATATTTACCTACATATCTCTGAGCCGAGAGTTTAAAGTCTCAACCGTGGACGCGGTCCATAAGGATATGTCTCTGTGAGTGTGTAAAAGTGCTCGTCGCCGTATACCTACTATTATTTTATTTTACTGCTAATCAAAATCCCTTTCAAAGAGCAAAAATAGTGATAATAAGTTAATTATTGTTAATAGATAATAATGAATATAGAAACCCTTGCGTTCTCGGGGGGTCGGCATACAAGCTTTTTCAGAGCCCTTTATATCTATGACTTTCTGGACGTCTTGGATGCAGTGTTTTTATGGCTGTATAGTGAAAAACGAACGTGCTTTTAATATATCTAGATTAATATTTTAGCAAAATCGTATATTGACATCTGTCATATTTTCTTCTGTCTATGGTAAGAGAAAAATAATACCATAGAAATTGTCTATCCACGATTCTTATGTATCATTTTTGTTCGTTTTGATAGCTAACTTACAAAGATTGAATAATTTTATTACATCGGCATTTTATTTATATGTCGTTTAATTCCAAATCTTTGAAGGAACTAATTACCGAGTTGTCATCAAGATTAAGATGTCTCAGAGACGAAGCTATTATTTTTAGATGAGAAGTATAGAAGTCTTGGGCATTACAGGGCTTACGATCTGTCATTGGCTGGCTTAAGTGAACACTTTACACAATGTAACATTCACCTATTTAGCCACGCTACCACATCTTTCAAATTTTTGGAAGTTCTATGTATGATATCAGGATGAAACATTTCACTTATTTATTATCAATTATGCTGTCGCCATCTATTGATATTTTTGAAAATTTGATATTCTTTCTCATGTATAGATGTCGCTGAAGTTGAGACTTATTTTTGAAGTACAGGCAATATTCTTTATGTGTACATGAAATTCATTCGAATTCATATACTAGAATACGTCTGAAAATACAATATTTTTCAATTTTTAACTTCATATTTTCAGGCTATAACTTGAAAAATAATAGAAAATTTCACCAGAAGTGGAATATACAAAGAAAAAAATTATGTAATGTCAGCATGTTTTTATAATAATCAAAATTAAAAATAAATATAAAATGTGAAGTATTTAATGCAATTCATCCGTCACTATTGAGTTGAGATTCAAAAAAATGTAATAATGTAGTTAAATTTAAAGGAAAAATGTAGACTACCTCCACATATTTATTCTCCAGGAATGCATTCTGGGGACTGCAGAGTTAGCTGATGTACGAGTTCTGACATTACCACTGTGATAGAATAATGAATTGTGTCTCGATGACCTCAATCAAGCAGATCAACAATCTGGGGGTAGTATATTATACCATTGATGATCCTGTATAGAAATATAAGGTGATGACCTAGATAATCATAATTGATATCCTCAGAGTGTATATTTAATTTAAAATTAATGAATCTTAAAGACTTTCTCTGTCACAGTGAACAGAAAAAGTCACTGAGGGGTCATATATCACCCGGACGACATGGTCAGGTTCTTGCATTCTTGCAGCTCCCAGGGCCTCAAAATGTATCAAGTAGCCAAGAACTAAGCTTTATGGCCCGTGTCCACGGATGAGATTTTTATGAAACCTTCTACTCGAGACAATCTCTGATACATGATATATGCTCCAGTGAGATTCACGATGACAGCTCTCCATTTTTGTAGTCCACCGCGTATACACCAAGGGTCAAAGATTCAGAGTCTTGAGTCTAATGTCAGTCATGTTATGAATAAATTAAGAAAGGATCACTTAGGTGGTTTGCTCATATGAAGCGATGAATGACGAGAGAACGGTAAGAAAGATATATGACGCAAGTATTGATGGCACCAGAAATAAAGGACGTTCGCGGAAGACTTGGCACGATCTGGTAAACCAAAAAATAGAGGATGATTCTGTTAGAAGCCTCAACAATCGGCGAGCTTCTATGAGAAGATGTATGAATGTGGATGAGGCGAGAATTGCATGTCAGGACAGAGGAGCGTGGCTATGAATAAATGGAGTGTGGCTATAGAGTATGAATAAGTTTTTGAAATTTAATCCACAATACTTGTCTAATTTTCAGAATAAATAGCTGTAGGTATTTATGGTAGTCTCGCTATCAATGGAGCATTGTACACTCGAAGTTAAGTTTTTATCTCTTACTGCTGATATTCAGGTCAAAATCTCAGTACATGATTAAAGAACTGAGATTTATCTCATTTCTTAGACACGGATCATAACGAATTATTAATTTTTTCCTGCTCATTATTAACACAAAATCCAACAATAACCATTTTAAATATTTTTTTTTCATTATTTGAACTATATTAAGCCCAGATATATTGCTATTTTCGTACATACGTCTGAATACTTCATTAGTGTAAAAAAACCTACTTTAACCGACGTCATAGCTTCTGCATTTCAGCAACAGCGTCAATATCCACTCCTTCGCATCGATTATCCAGTCATCTGAGCGAAGATTGACGTCATACGACTTGTCGAACCACCTGAAATCATTATTTAAATGATCAGAAAGATTTTATTTAATACTTAATATAGTTACATTACTCGTTGGTGAGTGGTTGATTTTTTTATTTCGAAACGTTTGCGAGTTCTTATAATCAATTTAAATATGTTTTTATATACCTACATATTCTTTCAATTTCTTGACGTACTGCGTTCTACGAATCCTGCACCAGACAGGTAATCATGGTTTTCCTTATTACCGAACACCATGTCAGAAGACGACGTGAGACCAAACAAAACATCTTTTCGTTTGTTATATAATAAATAACTTTCTTCCTCTTATGCCTTATCCATTTAACGGACGTCGGCTATCATGTTCCTACCTACCCTACCCCGTACTGACCATATTTTGTTTACTCCCTGCTTATTTCTTTTCTTTTACTTATCTTTTGTTGTATTATAAAATGTACTTTGTTCAATTTACTTATTAGCGCTTCTTGTCTCCTTTTCATTTTTCTCTTTTACCATTTAATTTAATTTGTTACCTTACTTCCAATTTATATTCTAGCTTATGGAATCTTATGGCTATCAGGGGCGTGCAGTGCATACAAACAAAAAAAGCTGTGCATAACTGAAAATTTTGGGAAACAAATATAAATTAAAAAGTTGCATTAAACATAAACGAAAACATTATTTTGCAATTAGCGCCATCTATGTACCAGTAAAGACTTTAATTGCTTAGTTCTAAAACCTAGCACGAACGGCGCTCTTTTTGGTGCTATTTATATTACTTACTTCTGTCTTTAAGCTAGTGATTACTCAAGTCATATAATTGGCTATTTACTGAATTGAAAATTCTTTTCGGTTGATCCATTTTGTATGGAGTCGTTACTTACGCTGTTTTTTTAACTTAATAAATATTTGAAAGGCTTACAACTGTGTGCAAATCATTTAAGTGTCTACTTCCTCTTTTACTAATTCGCGAATTTTACCATCTTACTGTTTTTAACGTGTCGATTTCATGATCATTCTTTGCAATTGGTGCATGAATTTGTTTTTGATTTGAGAAAAATAAAAAGCAATTGGCAGAACTATTTCCAACGTTAACCTTTAACTAAAATAATTATTTCCCTTAGTTATTACGTACGATTTTCAAACAATAAATTAATCATCTTTAGTCATAGAAAGTGTTTTTTAAAACGTCCATACATTTTTATAAGGGTATGAAAGTATTATTTTACGATAAATATTATATACGATACGCTTTAAACTTTAAAACACTATTGATAATACTCTAAAATTATAAACAAATACATTATACGAATACGTTAAACGAAAGTTCAAAATATTGTATTACATATGTTTGTATAATATCATTGGCAACAACATAACCTAAATTTAAACCTACTGCACGCCACTGATGGCTACCTACCTCAGAACAGGTACTTTATATGTACCTAGCGAGGTAGGAAGCGGCCAATAGGCTTGCGTGTAAATGAAAGGTATTATAATATTTGTACTAAAGATTTTTATATTGATGCAAACTATAAAAATAATTTTATAAAAATATACGCTGATTTATTGGCACTCAAATGACTGTATGTAGACTGTAGACTGATGTCACTTTGGTTACTGCGGCCCGAGAAAGCTCTACAGTTGATTGGACAAACCATTGTCTAGGTTTTCAGTCTTCATCCAGGATTTCGACTTCAACAACGATGTACGTTACATTTTGGGCTGTGTCGAATTAAGTACGCCAAATTACGCACATTTCGGTGTAGTCGGTAGTTCGAAATTCTATTACCTGACGGAGTTACGGCATATTGAAATATGCCCTATTGCCCTGTGGTAGAACAACGCTGTAAGGCACCCAAGATGGCGGACTTGTCAGACGTTGTTCTCTCAAACTGAAGAGATATCAATAGAAAAAGATGAAAAATGCTGGTCAACCACATGTAGCCGTTGCAAAAAAGACTCCAAACTCTGAGCTCTGTCAAACATTATTTTGAAAGTAATTATTATATTGTTCTAACATGTTTTTTTTTATTCTATTCGTATTTTTTTCTCTTTTAAAATGAACACAACTTTCGTATAATATAATCTGTTTGTATTTTCACCGTAAGGAACGACGCTATCAAGCACAGGCCGTACAACAATTCTGTACTAAAAAAAAGTTTCGTATGTGCATCAATCCTCTTATTTTCATCTTGTATTACAATTTAATCAGATGAATAGAGAATAAAATAAATCTTTTCTGAGTTCTCATCCCGCCTAAAGCGTCAGATGATTGATTTAGAAGCTGTTGAGCACGACGCAGCTATCTTAATACAAATATGTAACAATAGGTGAAGCACAATCACTCTTTTCCTATCCATTGCCAGCAACTCATCCACGATTCCCAGGACTAGTCGATTTCTCGATTTTTATACTTCTTGCCGTGCCCTTTCTCCTTAGAAAGGGTGGTCCAAAAAGTGAGAACATCTCGTAACACATGAGTTATTTCAAAACATAATATAATTAATTGTAATTTTTAAAAAGATAAATTTTAGTTTGTGGCTCCAGAAAAATAATTTCAATGATGTGGTCAGAAAATTCCGATAAGTTTTGCGTCGTTCCAGTACGTTTTTCTACAACTGGAACGCGTTCCAGATTTCTTAAAAGATTCGTTCTAATACGATTGTTTTGGGGTGATTTTTATGAGAGAAACACTAGTGTGTTAATTAATATATGAATAAATATCTAATCACGTTCGAAAAAAAACATTATTTTTATTTAGTATGGGTAAACTTAGTAAACACCACTGAATAAACATTGTTTAACCTTGCCTTTCCGAAGCGGGGTATTCACATTCCCCATCTCTTTGCATGCGCATCTCTTTGTTTTCAGTGCAGTGATCTTTGTGCGGTACATACACCTGCGCATGTCAATACCATACCCCTGTGTTTTATCTTTAAGTTATTGTGCTTATTATTTGTTTCACTCTAACTAATGCACTGGATAGCCACACACCACAGATGCGAACGAGGGAAACAGCTATATCGCTTATCGTGACTCGTGGCATTCAGACAAGAGACGTCCGGCGAGGCGGTTGAGATCACGTCGCCCGTCATGAACTTTTTATTATCGTTTGTATGCATATGATCTGGGGTGTTTTTATACCCCGCTTCGGACGACACGGAAGTTTTGGCCGCTTAGTGACGTAAAGGTTAAGAAAAAAAACTTCCCCAACCCTTTCTGGCTTTGTTCCTCTACATTAATTGGTCGGCATTAAACTGTGTTTAGTTATTTTTTACACTTAATGTTGAGAGCGACCGCATCTCTTGAAACTGTTGTAGTGACAACTTGACGTGTGTGTAGAACATAGTTTAGTTTATTGAAGAAATTAAAATGATTGTATTTGCAGCACAAAGTGTCGGCCAAGTAGTTAACGACATTACCTGTTTTCTGAGGAGTGTATTCTTCGGTGTGAATTACACACATCTAAATTATCTAGGTTGAGTAACGGAAGCGGTCAGCAGACACGCGATAACAAAGCTCACCAAATTCTGACCCAACAGGTATCTTGAACGAGAAGTTTGAAGCTGAAAGCAAACTCGTAGTTTACTGTTTCAGAGTTAAGTTTGTCGAATTCTATAATCGTATATGTGAAAATAAAACACTTGTTTAATTTACTTGAGACGGGTTTCACCTTGTAACGGCATTATCAATCTAACAGATTAACTCAACAACTATAATAGAGGACAGTTATACAAGTTTATTCACATTAATTACAGAATATCAAAAATGTATCTTCTTAGATTGTAAAATTATATAGCTGTCCTTGTCAACAAATTGTTGCAAATGCATCACAACAAACTTCCCAAACAGTCGTACTAATCTGGAACAGAATTCTAAAACGCATATAGTTGGTTCATAGCAACTGTAGTTAGAACCAACTGACTGTAGAGAATATGAAAGACAGTGATGACAGACAAATGTTATTTATAAAATACTGTTAGAGTGTAATTAAAATATACGTGTTTGTCATTCTACTCAACGTACAAAATACAGAAAACGAAAAACGACAGCACGCTCTGCACTCATTGCCTAGATTTTAAGCAAGTTTTGAGACAGAAGTTTTATCAAATGACTTTTTTAATTTTATCGTCCGAGGTTCGAATTCTTTTGGTTTTGTTCCTTTTTCAGGGAAATAATAATTTAATTTACTATACATATTAGGAATTATGACATTATAAAACTGATGTCAGGTTTAAAATCGCCCCATCATTATTTTTAATGACAACCACCTTAGTACGAAAAACACCCTCATGTCGGCAATGCGAGCGGTTTTAAAGGTTATAAAATCGATCGTAATCTATTGTGCAGGTTAATTTTCGTTTATGTTCTCCACTGACTAGCCGGTGATGAGGATAGAACGCCGTTCTTTACCCTCACCGTACACCATGTATGGCGATAAGCACGAATTTCTCCAAGGACAGACTCAACCATTTGCCTGAGACGAATCCTTAAATTTTTTGGGCATCTTGGGAGAAGGGAAGATAGCTTGAGAAAGATTATTGTAGTGGGTTAGTGGGTAGATCCCCCACCCGTTAGACCGATACAGGATGCCGAGAAAAGTGGAGGAGTATAGTCAGGAGGGCGAGAGTTTACGGAAATCGCGATCCTCAGTCATGACAGACCAACATGGATGGATTATTATATATTATATAGATAATTTAAGGATTTTTTTGTCAATTCTAATTAATTTTGCAATTATTGAATTCCATAAGTTATTAGCATATTTGAGCAAAAATGCGAATATTTACTGTTACGTTAAAACCATAACCGCATTACATTTCCAAATATTTTCTTAAATTCTGACCACTTACTTTACTGTGACCGCATTTGTTTGCGGTAAAAAAAATGACATCATTATTTAACGTGTAATATGTTCGGAGGTTCACGGCTGGGGGTGTAAAACATATTTTTATGCAGGGGTTGTATATGATATATATAGGTGCACTATTTTTGTATTTATTTTTAGTTTTAAATACACCTTTGCGACGCTTGAGCTAAGCAAAACCGGTTGGCGTTTAATAAAATTCGTGATTTCATACAGAGTGAAAAAAAAATTAATAACAGCGTTAAATATGAATTAAATATATTAATTAGAAAGATAGACATATAAAACCAACTTTATTATTATCCAACTATGCTACAGCGACGATATTTTTATCGACACATTTTTGAACCTGTATGTTACCTTTTTGATATTAATACATTTAATCGTTCCATTACTTGAAAGAGCCATCTACCTTATTTTTACGGAATCTCAAATATCTCTGAGTAATCTGATAGTAGATGCCAGAATTATCAATTCATTTTTATTAAATTTTGGACACATTGATACAACTTATTATTAATACACCATCCTCGGTTTGGAAAGTGATCCATTTTATATATTTAATTAGTATTTAAAATATTACAGACCGTCTGTTCTGAATAATTACAACTTCACAATAAGAATGTGTTCTCCTAATAAGTATATAAGTTGTGTCAATGTGTCCAAAAATGTAATAAAAATCAATTGAAAATTCTAGGGTCTGCTATCGGATTACTCAAAGGTATTTGAGATTCCGTAAAAAAAAGTAGATGGCTCTTTCAAATAATGGAACGATAAATGTATTAATTTGAAAAAGGTAACATATAGGAATATTTTGAAGTTGTAATGTATATCTTTCTAATTAATATATTTAATTAGTATTTAAAATAATGCTTTTTGCTAGATTAGTGTTAGTTTATTTTGTCGAAACACATCACCGGTTGTAATTGAAATAATATTCGACACACGACTGTCCGCGTGCGTGGCCAGCTTTATCGCAGAGACAAGGACGATAATACGTTGTCCATTAGCACAACACGGTCGGCGATGGCCGCCGGGGCCAGCCCGGAGACTGGTTCAGACTCCGTCTTCAGTGTTCGTGCGATCATGTTCTCTGCAGGCGCGTCGTGCGGTGGCGGGAGCGCGCCGAAAATCAACGGCATTTTCCTGGTGGCTTGTGTGATCGTAGTTCTTGCGGTCGGCGGATCCAACGGACGTGAGTACAAACCCAATTATTCAGCCTCCAAATACTTAGCCAACTAATTATTTTTAAAATGTCTGCAAAAAATATTTGCGACGTTATTTTTTTTTAAATGTACACGAGTTGTATACGTATAATACTATTTAAGTACAACTGTTTATATTTACAACAAATAATTTACCATCACAGTGTGGGCAGAGAGAATAGAGCGCTACACTCTTCTGTCCTGACACAATTCTCATCTCATACATCTCATACGAGCTCGTCTTAACCTGATTAACCTGATCGTCCAAGTCTTCCGCGGACGTCCTCTATTTCTGGAGCCATCAACCCTTACGTCACGTATAATTCTTACTGTTCTCTCTTCATTTATTCGTTCCGTATGACCAAACCACCTAAGATATCATTTTAATCTTATTCGCTATACTACCTATATACCAGATATTATTATTTTTTTTATAAAACACGTTTTTTTTTACGCGTAATATTTTTACTAGATATAAATAATGGCACGAAACAATTTCTGGTCATGACCTTGGGCCACTATTTTGCATACATTTGGGTTCATTTTATCAGAATGTATTAAATGAGTGGAAAATATCATTAACGTTACTAGGGCGAAAGTGTTCTAAAATATACATGTTTTTAAACACTAATTAAATGTATTATTTAGAAAGATATACATATAAAATCAAATTTGCTTTTGTTGTTGCTACCCGGATTCGAATCTGAATCTCTTTCCAATCTGGGAAAGGTGTATTAACCGACTATGACAAATATATTACACTTTTCGAATGTGTAGCCTCCTTAATAATATATGTTTTTAGCGTTATTTTAACATTTCAGGAAAAAAATAATAATTGAATCAATAGATGAGTTTGTTTGATTTTATATATTTGCAGGTATAGGCACCAATATTGTCATTTAAAAATAGAGCTTAAGTATTAAAATCAAAATGAAACTCTCAAAATAAACCATTAAATGATTATGGATTTTGAGAATATTAATCTGTTCATAAATGAGGTGGCCATAGTATATTATGAGAAGGTAGGTACAGTAATTTTTTTTTTGATAATATGTGTTTAGGTGGTACCCACAACAAAGCTAATGCCGTAAATTCTTCTAATAACATTCAACAACATTTTCAACGATAAATTGCTTCCCTTTAAAATTAAACTACGCCAACTTTTCAATAACTATTAACATAAATTGTATATATTGCATCCTTTTTCTCTCCCCTCCCTTACCCTTTCCACTTTGTATGTTCAGTTTAAAAACACTATTTTGTTTCTTTTTCAGTTTTTTTTTTTTTTTTTTTTAATATATACTTACTATTTGCAGTTTATTATATGTTTATTTTAATGTAAAATACTTTTTTTTTATCAGTTTTTTTGAGTATACTATTTTTTAGTTTATTATGTACTAGTTAAAACTTCACTGGTGTTATTTTTATATATTGTCAGTTATTATTGTTACACTGTTTGTTTCTCTAAAAATAAAACAATAAAATAAAGATATCTTCTATCTTTAGATATACCTACGCGAGGGTAGGTTAAGTGAATATTAGCTTTAAGCGTAATTTTTCTGTTCAAAAGGCACGTGTAAACATATTTAAAAAATACCATTGTTACGTTTTATCGTACGTATACATTTTCATTATGAAGTACCCTTTCACTATTTAATCTTCTTCTGCCGATATTCTCCCGGTGTTGATGAAGTGGTGAAACTTAGAAGGTTATTGACAGCAAGGGTCGAGAGTTCGATACTGCTAGCGGGATCCAAGGGTACGGGGTATTGATATAACAAAATAATTTACAAGGATAAATCAAACAAGTTTCAGAAATAAGCAGAAGAGTGGGTAAATAAGGAAAATCATGTGTTTATATTAATGTATAATATGAAAAAATCTTGTTTAGGTGTATTTTAATAAATTCATGACGGCAACCTCGCTCAGATGTTAGACTGTTTATTAACAGTATCGATTATTAATATTTACTTTAGAATATAATAATACTAGCAGATAAGCAATATGCTAGGCCCTGCGGACAGCTATTATAGCCACTTCGCGGCGAATAAATCCGCTACGTGGCCTTCGGTAACCATTGCGGGGTCAGGGTCTCAATTGAATCTATATTTAAATGATTGAGCTTTTCCCAAAACAAACCACGCGTAAATAAAATGTCGACGTAATTAAAATTATTCCACCTTTATAAGTTAGCTGTCAAAATAAACAAAAATGAAATCTAGATGACATGTAAGAATCGCGGATAGACAATTTCTATGGTAAGTAAGATTTCTCTCTTACCATAGACAGCATAAACCTAGAGATATTAAAAACACATTCATTTTGGCCCTACTCGCGTTTCACAGACCTCGCCGTTTAAGCAAACACTTTACAGCCACAAATGACACTACTGAAGCCGCTACATCTAGAAAGTCATAGATATAGAAGGGGAAGTGTAATATTATTACAAAATATATGTTTATATCTATATATAAGTACATACATAAAAAAATTACTTTTTAACATTTTTTTTAAATTCGTGTGTAGTGTTTTGCATTGCAAATACAGTGGCGTACTACGTCCAATATCCACGTTAGATTATCGACTAATAATTAAAAAAAAAACACTTTGATTAATTTAACATGGACGGTTTCGATACTCTTGTATCTTCGTCAGGATGGACGCACACTAACTGATCTATAAATAAAATATGCATTACAATCATTGGCCGTGTGATAGAAACGGTTACATAACGTTGAAGTGAAGTGTAAAATTCGTTTGAAATATACGAATTAGGTGGATATGTGACTGAGAATTAATTCTAAGGGTAGAAAACAATCATAAATTTGTAAATATTAAAACTGTGTTGCATATTTTTAAACATTATGTGTAATATATTTTCTATATTACAAACGAATCTATACGCGGTTAATAAGATAACATATAGTTTTTTTAATTTTTGATTTGATAATATCTATAGTTTGACTTGTTATTCGACTCTCATACTCATAAACGCAAACGAAAAAAATCTAAATTAATTAAGGTTATCTGTTTAATGTTTATTTCGTGCGAGAATGTCAGCTCGTTTGACATTTGAAAAGACTATATTATGTGCCTGTTATTATGTATAAAGAAAAAAAACAATACGGCAAATTGTTAATGAAAAAAGGAAATATTCTATCGTAATGTAAAACGGTCGAAAATATTTGGTTATCAATGACTAATTTAATTTGTTATTTATAAAAAAAACTCCGCAACAATAAAGTATCACAGGATTGTAGATTTTTCTATAACGGTAAAAGAGTGTATTCCCTCAAAGATGTGCGAGAAGAAGAAAGAAGACGATGGTGATAATGAATTACGCGTTACTAGGTAACTAAAAATAAATATTAAAAATACATAATTTATAGGTTTCTAGTATTGTTTTAAAAGCAGACCGGTTGTGTCATTTGCAGTTAATTGTGACCTCGGTAAATTTTTACTATAGTAAAATTTTACCTTGGTAAAAAAACAGGTTGTTCGTAAGTCGAGTTTAATACTGACAATACCGCCTGATGGCGAATAATTATCAAATATATGCAATTTTTAAGAATATTTATTTATTTTATCGAAATCTGTCACTTTGCTGGCGAAAAATCTTCGGTAATATAAATTAAACAGCGAGATCGTCATCGGACGAACTGTCATCACTAACATAGCGGGATATTGAATGATTCGTTGTCCTATACTGCAACTTTAAAAGTATCAATGTGATAAATGACTTTTGAAACAGCTGTGAAGAGTGACGGTTTTACCATCGGATATCGGAGAGTAGTCGGCCTAGAAACCATCTACAAAAAACGCGATCTAACCCAGAAGAGACGCCTCTTCCACATATATATGTATGTATAATATATATTTCACTAAACTCTATGAACTAGTATTTAAAACTTAAAATATTTTTTTAATAATCAGCAGCAGGTCAATGACTTCAGTAGCACAGCCCATTAAGCATCAGTTTTGATAATGCCGTCTTCTCCATTGATAGCTCATTTCTTTATTTCGTATTCGTACTACTGGTGGGATGTTTCACATCAATATATCACGAAAAATAGGGCGTTTCATATCTTTTTTTTTTTTTTTTAAATATTCTGACTTGCGCATAGTTTCAGCACGTTTTTTAATCATTTTTGTATCATATATTTTTCAAGTTGTTGTTTTGTAGACAACGAAGGCTTCTTGGTTCTAGTCCTCTTCGTTGCCTTATTGGCTGTAAACTTTTGAACAATTCAAAAAAGGAGGACTAACGAGGAGGTAATGAAACAGTTCTGGCTCCTTCTGGTGTTTTTTCTATTTTCCAAAATAGAGAAAATCAAGAGCGGATGACGCAGCGGTTTACGACGCGTGCTCTAAACAGCCTCGCGGAGAATGACTTTGAACTGAAAAAATGTTGGACCAGATAACAAATAAGTATGCTCTGTGATTGTATTAAAAAACATTAACGAACTTCATTGCCAGACCTCGTATAGAGTACATCTAATGATATTATTTCAAGTATTCCGAGGAACAGATAGATACTCGTACAAGATTATCAGTAGGTACTAACCAGTTAAACACGTTTAATAACAAGTTGATTTAAATGTAAGAAAACAGGTTTATTGTTTGCAAATTTAGTAATAATTTTACTTATTGTCAGCTGATTTTCTGTGATTTTTCACATTATATAGAGGACGATATATCGCGCAGTTTGATTTTAACAAATCCGATTATATTTGGGTTTTTGAAATGTGTTTATAATATTTTCAATTTGATTCACGAAGAACTACTTATTGTGATGTATTTTAGTTCTACGACATTTTGATTTATATTTGTATGTTTAGGTGCAGTAATTTTCAATTACTATATTATACATTTTTTTTTTGTTTTATGAAAGATTTAATGACGCAAAAATTGTTCAATATATACTTTTTTCGTTCATGACTAGAGGACTTTCAATTATTCGATTCTAATCAGATTTCGATCAAACTTTAAAAAAAAAAATGATTTCGTAAATAAAGGGTGTTTTTTTAAGGTATGGAACTGTAAATGAAATAAAATACATAAAAATCGTGGTGTTGGCTTTATCGGAAAGATAATTTTATGCTTTTAGTGTTTAAATAATCGTGCTTTATCCAGCCGCGGCTGGCTCGAATAAAGCGCGATCTGGAAGTCCAATTTTTGACCACTCCATAGAGCAGCTGGGGATATATATTGGCAATAACGCAACGAATGTTAGCTTCTAAATCATCTCTGGTTAGTACAAATCAGCTGTCACTGGAAAAAGTGTTACCAATTCGATGAACAAACCTCTAAAAAAACATCCTTTATCTCAACTAAATTTGTTAGCCAGCCAGTTTTGCCACAGGATGTTCAAAAATTAAATAAATTTGTAACTACACATTCTTATTGTGAAATTGTAATTATTTAGAATATTGTGATATTTTAAATTAATTAACAGGTTCTAATCCCGGCAGCGTAACAACAATATTTTTCAATAAAATTAATTTTATATGTATATCTTTCTAATTAATACATTTAATTAGTATCTGTTAATATTGATCCTACAGAAAAAAATTAATACGCACTTTCACACACATAAAATTTACCTAATTGCCAAAAGGAATTTTAATGTGAATTAACTTCTGCCGTAGAAAGTAGCGGCTGGGGTTGGAGCCGATATAAATTAGACGAATATCGAGTTTCCGAATGTGAAAATAATATTATATTACAGGTTGTATTTTATACCCCTGCAACAGGTTCTGTCGTTAAAGGTGACCCAGTGTAATCAAGTCTTGCGACTTCGAATGTCATTACGGCAGACCATCATCACCACTTCTGGCGGTTGAGAAGGGTCCGCAGGAGAAGAAGGGAACGGGGCCTTATTATTATTATTTTTCGGGCCTTTACGTGAACATAGGTAAACCAAACACTAAAATTGATTTCTTCTTATTTTTCTTCTTTATACCCTTCATCCTAATCGGACTGGGACCTTAATACTTGAACAGCACTTTTCCACCATTATTTGTCCTGCGCTGTGTCTATTCACTGATCGTTCCATCTTTTTTCCCTCTGACACTGATGAGAAAATGTGTCTAGGATGTCCAAGCCAACTTAACTGAGATATTTGTATTTGGAGCAGCGGCGGGTTCATCCCAATATCCTCTCTAATGATATCGTTCCTGATTTGATTTCTCAACATAACTCCTACTACTCCTAAGGTTTGGATGTGTGATCAGTAGTATTTTTTTACTAACGCTCGTAGTAAAAATCCTTTGCGGGTTGTTGATACATCAAATTTATTACTGTCAAAGCATAGAATCATGAAATACGCTTTATTTTATGCATTACTTATAGATTTTTTTGCCTAGGCGTTCAAAATCTGTCACTTTGGTGGTGAAATGTTTTTGTATTATGTGTATTAAATAACGAGATCATCATCGGACGAACTGTCATCACTAAAATAGCGGGATATTGAATGATTCATTGTCCTATACTGCTACTTTCCAAGTATTAATATGTCAGATGACTTTAGGAACAGCTGTGAAAAGTCCGCCATATTTAACGATCGATTCTCGTTTTTACTATCGAATATCGGAGAGTAAAATGAGTATACTAAATATTTTTTTACTAACGATCAAAGCCGTTTTTGAAAATAATTTACCTTAGTAACATTTTTTACTACACTAAAATGTTACTACTGATCATACAACCGGTCCCGAGTATCCCATCCCTGTAGCCTGGATTCTGGACCGATTCCTCTCCGTCAGTATCCACAGTTGATGGCCATAGGTCAGCGTGGGGCGCCAAGTGACTTGAATATTACTGACGTCATGACATGACACGTGACACGCATGCTCATGTATAGTGACAGTCAAATTCCCTTAATGCCAAAAATAGGTTATTTAAGGAAAATATAACAAAAAACTGGCGTCTTTCGTCTTATCAACTTGATCTTCTTTGTCTGCCGTCTTCTGTCAGATATTGACGACTATATTACAGTATGCAAAATGATAAGATCACCGACATTTTTGGCACTGTGTCACTTTTTGAGATTACGTATCCAAGACACTCCCTTTCTACCAACGTCTCTGCTGTCTTAGTTTACCGCTTCATCGATAACGTAGTCAACCCAGGAGATCTTTAGAATCTTAAACGCCTCCATCTTTTTAATGGTGGCTTCTTATAAAGTTTGGACCTCAACTTCATAGGACAGCATGGGTGTAATGTCCATTGTATTGCCCTCAAATGGGTGTTCAGGTTTTGCGATTTCAATTCTTATTTTATTTTCGAAGTCTGGCTCCCAGTCATATCCTTCAGCCAGCAGCCAAGGTCATCATAATCTTGACATTAGCGCTGTCAATTGAGTAAAAACATAACAAGTCACAAAATGTCTACCACGATTCAGCCCTTAATACTAGTAACATATTTACTTTCAATCTCCTGTATTGTACTCCTCGGTATTTCAATTTCAATGTAATTCCGGCAGCAATTATAGTAGATTTTTTACGTATTTAATTTGTATTAATACATTTTTTATTAAAATCCTTCCTGCGTTATATACTAAGAAGAGATACAGTATTATTTATTACCTTTATTATCATAATCAGTTTCAGCTCTCAGAATATCGGTAGATATGTTGTCACGCTAACGTATGCTTGAATCAACAATGTATATTATATACACATGCAGTTTTTATATAACCAGTTTTTATTTAAAATGAAAATAGTGATAGATTATTATATTGTACACCGATAGCCTCGAAGTAAAATGAACCACAATATATTACAGATTTTTTTTTTTTCAAATCGCTAATTAAGAACACAATAATTTCTTACTAAATAATATTTATATCGATCCTATTAAATGTGTATTTTTTTATTTCAAAATGCAAAATTAATAGTATCGATATACATATTATTTAATAATAAATTATTGTGTTTTTGATAAAAAAAATATAATCTTAAATAGTAGCCGAAGCCTCAGATCATGTAAATAAATATAATATATTACTTAAAATAATTTTTATTCACTAACACAAAGTATTTTAAAAACGTCGAAAATTGATCATATGTATTGCAAATTGAATGGTTTATAACTTTATTCATTTTTAATATTTTGCTAAGTTGGATCAATATAGATTTATTTCCCGTAATCTTAGTTTCGAGATTATAAGAAAATATATTTCGTATATGAATAATTTTCTATGTTAAGACAATTTTGTGGCACGCGGAAAACAAATTTCTCGTATTTTATTAATTATGGCAAATAACATTGACATTTCCAATTTGACTGCACCAATGTAGTGCCTTTGGAAATACTATCACAGATTCCCTTGGGTTATTTCCTTCCATTGGACATGTAGTGAAACTCGGTATGAGGCTCGTTGCTAATGCGAAGGAACGATGGGAAAAAAGCCCGTTCTCCAGTGACGGCCTCTTATATCCCATAACCCCCACTACTCATCTCACACACACACATACGAAAGTGACAGTTCTCACAAACATTGATTTTGTTAGTTTTACATTAATGTGAAGATTTGATCTGTGTAATAGTTTTAAAAAAAGTCAATTATTAATTATTAAGTCAAAGTCTGATATTAATGAATAATAAAAACCCACATAACATTAACGATTTTCGTAACGCAAGCCTTAAGCAAGAGTATATCTAGAAGTATTCGGAAATATATATTATTGCTATTATTAAAATAGCTTAAATAAGATGCAGACTATCAAAGATAGGGTTACCAACTACGCGAATTCAACAGTTGTAATTTTGTATGTGAGAAGATATAGTAGAGAATGATGAGCTTAATAAAAACTTTTTTTAAAAATAGAGATGCGTATACAGAATACATGTCACAACAATATTCTTACTATTTTCAAACTAAGCTAAAAGCTTGTACTATTGAAATAGGACTTTTGTGCTGGTGTCGTGGCATGAGGCTTAAACCCCCGACTACTATTATAACCACTAGTCGGTCTAGCTACAAGAACATTATTGTTTATTGTAACGGTGATTTGTAACTGAAATTTAACTATTGGAGGTTTCTAATGTAGCAGTGATTGTTGGCCGAATTTCGAATAATCACAGTTTACAATCACGGTTTAGCTCATTGGCAAGCACGTTTTACACGATTGAACGTCTATTAATTGTTGTATGACACTAAGCCTGGAAAAATATACAGGGTGGCCCAAAAAAAGTGAGAACATCTCGTAACACATGACTTATTTCAAAACATAATATAATTGAGTATAATTCTTAATGGAATTTTTTTTGCACAATATTTAGCTAATCAAAAATCATCAAAACACCCCATACTGCATCATCTAGTGGGTTTAAATCTGGGCTGTTCGGTGGCCACATGCCTGACTCGATAAATTAACATTCTCACTACGAAGAAAGTTGATTGTATTTCTGGCTGTGTGAGGTGGAGCTCCGTCCTGCTGTAATGTCTAGCTTTACTCTAGGCATTGTTTTGAAACTCTTTGACCATTTTCCTAGCACCCCGACGTTTTTCAATTCGCAAATTTTTGATCAGAATGCTGTCTTCTGTAGTGATTTCTGTCATTCTGGGCAACAATATAAAAAAAAAACAAATATAAACAATGGTTATATTAATAATCAAAGATGGCGACCGTAAATTGTCGAAATAAAACATAATATAGGTAAGTATGTAAATTAGTAAAGTATTGAAGCTATTGTTGATATAGTTAAACTAATTTTGATGTAATTATATCACATTTTACGAAATATATTAATTTTTTTGGACCACCCTGTATATTCATGTGGGATAATTTTGTGAGCAATATAACAACATGTACTTAATTTGGTGGATTTCTTTGGTTCCAACTGTTAGTAAATTGTTGGTAAATTTACCGCCAATGAAATGTTGGAATATCCCAAATTTAATGATGTTCCACGTAAATCATTTGACACTAACGCAAATTTGACATCGTTAAAATGCCATTGAACTATTAACAGCGTGAGTTAAATGATAATTTATTTTACATATTTTTGTGGGTTTTTCAGTCTCCCGCGGAGATAACTAATATTGCTTCTTCTATTGGCTATTAGCATCGGCTAGTTTTGAAAATTTGTTGTATAAGTGTCGATGTGTCAACACTGGTCGTAAACGTGTATGAAGTCCTCAAGTATTTGATCATTATTCGGTGCGAATTTAAGAGAAAACTCTTTGATCTCGAATTCACCCCTGACCCCTGGCATGTCCGCCTGCATTACATCATTTAACCTTATGAGATATGCGAATTAGAATATGGTAGAAGGTATTAGAACGAATAATTAATCATTTTAGTAGGGTGAAAAAGTTTTATTAAGGAGAACACATTCTTATAGTGAAGTTGTAATTATTCAGAATACAGGTCTGTGTGTCCTCCTTAATAATATAAGTTGTATCAATGTGTCCAAAATTTAATAAAAATGAATTGATAATTCTGGCGTCTGCTGTAGTCGGTTTACTCAAAGGTATTTGAGATTCTGTAAAAACAATGTAGATGGCTTTCGAATAATGGAACGACAGATGTATTCATTAGAAAAAGTGTAACATATAGGCTCGAAAATTTATCATGAAAAATACTGGCGCTATGTAGTGTACTTCCCGGATTGGAAATAGAGATCCAGGTTCGAATCCCGGTAGCGCAAAAACAATATTTTGATTTTATATGTATATATCTATAATGAATACATTAAAATTAGTATGAAAAAGTTTTTAATGTATTCTGAAATCAGCAAAACCGATTGCCTTCGGGACTTGCGTCTACGATCAATGAACGGCCTCGACTATTTTGAGAGCCGCACGCTCTCGTGTAAGTTTCTCTCAGTTAAACATTCCGATTGTCACCCTAATAAATTTATCAACATATTCTATACAAATCTGCCGGTCTGGTATCGAAATAGTTAACGAGCCTAGTTGTTGAACGCAACAACACGCATTTGATTGGAGAGCGACGGAAAAGAAAAGCTTGGAGAGCGACGGAAAAGACCGAAACTCGATCGGGACTGTTGGTAGATGCGGTAGAATTTCCCTGATCATTTAAACCATCGACTACGTACTACTACATTATCGGCATAGAGACTGGGTACTCCACAACGTCATCCCAGCACACGGTCACGGAAGTTAAATGACGTCATTTTATTATTACAAATTATTTAATTACACCGAGAAGCTCATGCACATAAATAAAACGTTTTCTATTTAAATCTGCTGTCAATATAAGTTCTCATCTAGGCGATAAAATCTACAATAGCAATGGAGTTAATAATACAAATATCATTTTTCCTAGAATATAATATTCCTCTCGAGTTTGTTGACAATTTGTGGTAAATAGTTTCACGATATCGCTCTGAAAACGAAGAGCGACGAAGGCTGGAACTTCAGATGACCTGTGAAGTTTATACGGAGATAATGCTCGAAGATAAGGAACCCGTCTTGACCCGCCTGGTGATGCTGCGCTGAAGTGTAATATAAATGTATATATGTACGGTATACATAAATAACAAGCTTATAAAGATATAAGCTTGTTATTTACAGACCTAGTCCGCAATATTGTTCGGGTGGATACCTGACCAAATGTTCAAGGAGTATGTATAAATTCCGTACCGCTAAGGAAAATCTTATTATACAGAATGGCCTACAAAAAAGTGAGAAAATTTCGTAAAATGTGATATAATTACATCAAAATTAGAATAACTACATCAACAATAGCTTAAATAGTTTACTAATTTACTCACTTACCTGTTTACCTATATTACGTTTTATTTCGACATTTTCCGGACGCCATCTTTGATTATTAATTTTCCCATTGTTTATATTTGGTTTTTTCAAATTATTGCACGGAGTGACAAAAATCACTGCAGAAGACCGTATTCTGATGAAAAATTTGCTAATTGAAAAAGCTCGGGGTGTTAGGAAAATGATCGAAGAGTTTCAAAACAAAGCCTAAAGTATAGCTAGACATTACAGCAGGACGGAGCTCCATCTCACACAGTCAGAAATACAATCAACTTTCTTCGTCGTGAGAATGTTAATTTCATCAAGCCAGGCGTGTGGCCACCGAACAGCCCAGATTTAAACCCACTAGATGATGCAATATGGGGTGTTTTGATGATTTCTGATTAGCTAAATATTGTGCAAAAAAAATTACATTAAGAATTATACTCAATTATATTGTTTTGAAATAACTCGTGAGCTACGAGATGTTCTCACTTTTTTTGGGCCACCCTCTATACTAGCAGAAAAGACGTAGAATCTATATTTCAATACATAAATCTTGCACCTTTGCCTTTATTTGCAGTAAGAAAAAATAAAATATTAGTAATATGATATATGCTATGTACACATGTACACCTAGAGCAACTTAAATTGAAATATTTGACATCAGTGACATCTATTGCATATTACAAGCCACAGCTTCGATCAGTAAGATATTAATACTTTGGCACTTTTTTTACTTGAGTAAATACTGAACAAGACTTGGCTTATTAGTGTCAGCGGAAAACTACCGATACGCTAGCGGGTTACGAGATAAACTTTGACAGATGGGTGTCGAAATTGACCTCCGCGCTTGTTGTGTCTCGCAGGAGTTCTCATAATTCTTCTGGTAGTTTCTGTGTTGAAATGTTATAGTCTAATTCCAAAGAAACATCTAGCTGGCGGTTTGGCGACAACGCAACTATTAATAGTTATACTTTGATAAACACAATATTTTCTTTATATTCAACGTTCGACGGAGAACATCCTCTGGTATTGCGTGATTCTGACGGGTTTGGAGGGAGTAGATCGAGGTTCCGTCATCTATCTGCTCGAGCGGGGCAAAAGTCTGGAGGTGTTTAAGGCCATTGTTCAAGTGTGGGTCTCTAGATGGGAGATCCTCCGGAGAACTGCTGAGTATCTTCATCATTATTATTTTGTTTTTTTTTTCTACCTTCTGCCCAAATATGACCTGCGATGTACTGTTCTTGTGGGTTAAATCTGCCGGCAGTGGTGCGTGGAGGGTGATTTTCTTATATGTTTTTCTTTTGTGCCGTTTCGTTTCCCAGAAGGGAGTCCCTCTTCAGTTCCCATCGAGACTCGTTATCGTATTAGATTCAGAGGGCAGCTAGAGAGAAGCTACAGAAGTCATGCACCCCCAAAAAGGGAATTGAATAGACAATCGAAGGATATTCAATATTTTAATAATTCGGCTTCAAATATTCAACCCAAACTGTCAAAAATCTGTCACACAAACAAATTTCTCAAAACAATCCGCTCGCTTAGTAATATGTATGCTATTCTGTGCATTATGCCCATAAGCATTATAGTCGTTTTTGTTCGTTGAACGCTGTTAACAAATGCGTATACAGTATTCAAAGGGCTCCAGTGAAGTAACACCAAGAACAATAGATGGCAGATCATACTCCGATCGGTTGCCATCGGGTATTCATAACTTACGTTCGGTTTTTATCGGGTCAGCTCGGAAGCTCTAAACTCAAGGCTGTAGGTCTGTTATTATTGATAGTTTATCGTAAAACATTGCTGTTTGTATTTCATGTTGTGATGTTCCATTTTGAGGACCCTTGTCTAGGGATTCTGTATCGAGACAACCCGGGAATCCCATGGTTTTTTGCGGTCTCGGGATCCGGGAAAAGTAACACGGGATTTTACTTGATTTATTTTAAACAAGTTAAGTTATATAAATTAAAATAATCAACTTAAAATAAATATATATAAATATATAAAAAAAAACTATTTTTCAAAAAAATATTGCGGTACTATCGGCGAGCGGTGCATGTGTATTAATTCTTATAGCTTCCTACTACTAACAAAGTGAAATATATGGTCAGCTGTAAAGATTCTGAAGGGAATAGTTTTGTCGGTTTGATCAAACATGGGATTAGGTTTTCTTGTAAAATATGTTGTAAATATTTAAGATAAAATCGTCATCTTTTGATGAAACAAAATTTTGACCAAATATATACGTTATTGTTTTTTTGGCATATTTAAAAAATTGGTTTTAATAGATGTGTGATAATTTTTTAAGGCCGGTTCTGTGATAAATAGTAACTTTTTACAAATGCCAGTAGTACAAATTCTTTGCGGGTTATTGACACATAATATTTACTACCTACTGTCAAAACATAGATGGAGATGTGAAAGGCGCGACATATAATAATGAAATACACTTTATTTTATGCATTATCTGTGGAATCTGTCA
Organism: Eubasilissa regina; assembly: GCA_022840565.1. Taxonomy (NCBI): domain Eukaryota; kingdom Metazoa; phylum Arthropoda; class Insecta; order Trichoptera; family Phryganeidae; genus Eubasilissa; species Eubasilissa regina. The sequence continues at coordinate 29,370,471 of JAINEB010000011.1, forward strand.
CTTTGGTAGTGAAGTGTTTTTGTATTATGTGTATTAAATAACAAGATCATCATCGGATGAACTGTCATCACTAAAATAGTGGGATATTGAATGATTCATTGTCGTATACTGGAACTACGCGAATTCAACAGTTGTAATTTTGTATGTGAGAAGATATAGTAGAGAATGATGAGCTTAATAAAAACTTTTTTTAAAAATAGAGATGCGTATACAGAATACATGTCACAACAATATTCTTACTATTTTCAAACTAAGCTAAAAGCTTGTACTATTGAAATAGGACTTTTGTGCTGGTGTCGTGGCATGAGGCTTAAACCCCCGACTACTATTATAACCACTAGTCGGTCTAGCTACAAGAACATTATTGTTTATTGTAACGGTGATTTGTAACTGAAATTTAACTATTGGAGGTTTCTAATGTAGCAGTGATTGTTGGCCGAATTTCGAATAATCACAGTTTACAATCACGGTTTAGCTCATTGGCAAGCACGTTTTACACGATTGAACGTCTATTAATTGTTGTATGACACTAAGCCTGGAAAAATATACAGGGTGGCCCAAAAAAAGTGAGAACATCTCGTAACACATGACTTATTTCAAAACATAATATAATTGAGTATAATTCTTAATGGAATTTTTTTTGCACAATATTTAGCTAATCAAAAATCATCAAAACACCCCATACTGCATCATCTAGTGGGTTTAAATCTGGGCTGTTCGGTGGCCACATGCCTGACTCGATAAATTAACATTCTCACTACGAAGAAAGTTGATTGTATTTCTGGCTGTGTGAGGTGGAGCTCCGTCCTGCTGTAATGTCTAGCTTTACTCTAGGCATTGTTTTGAAACTCTTTGACCATTTTCCTAGCACCCCGACGTTTTTCAATTCGCAAATTTTTGATCAGAATGCTGTCTTCTGTAGTGATTTCTGTCATTCTGGGCAACAATATAAAAAAAAAACAAATATAAACAATGGTTATATTAATAATCAAAGATGGCGACCGTAAATTGTCGAAATAAAACATAATATAGGTAAGTATGTAAATTAGTAAAGTATTGAAGCTATTGTTGATATAGTTAAACTAATTTTGATGTAATTATATCACATTTTACGAAATATATTAATTTTTTTGGACCACCCTGTATATTCATGTGGGATAATTTTGTGAGCAATATAACAACATGTACTTAATTTGGTGGATTTCTTTGGTTCCAACTGTTAGTAAATTGTTGGTAAATTTACCGCCAATGAAATGTTGGAATATCCCAAATTTAATGATGTTCCACGTAAATCATTTGACACTAACGCAAATTTGACATCGTTAAAATGCCATTGAACTATTAACAGCGTGAGTTAAATGATAATTTATTTTACATATTTTTGTGGGTTTTTCAGTCTCCCGCGGAGATAACTAATATTGCTTCTTCTATTGGCTATTAGCATCGGCTAGTTTTGAAAATTTGTTGTATAAGTGTCGATGTGTCAACACTGGTCGTAAACGTGTATGAAGTCCTCAAGTATTTGATCATTATTCGGTGCGAATTTAAGAGAAAACTCTTTGATCTCGAATTCACCCCTGACCCCTGGCATGTCCGCCTGCATTACATCATTTAACCTTATGAGATATGCGAATTAGAATATGGTAGAAGGTATTAGAACGAATAATTAATCATTTTAGTAGGGTGAAAAAGTTTTATTAAGGAGAACACATTCTTATAGTGAAGTTGTAATTATTCAGAATACAGGTCTGTGTGTCCTCCTTAATAATATAAGTTGTATCAATGTGTCCAAAATTTAATAAAAATGAATTGATAATTCTGGCGTCTGCTGTAGTCGGTTTACTCAAAGGTATTTGAGATTCTGTAAAAACAATGTAGATGGCTTTCGAATAATGGAACGACAGATGTATTCATTAGAAAAAGTGTAACATATAGGCTCGAAAATTTATCATGAAAAATACTGGCGCTATGTAGTGTACTTCCCGGATTGGAAATAGAGATCCAGGTTCGAATCCCGGTAGCGCAAAAACAATATTTTGATTTTATATGTATATATCTATAATGAATACATTAAAATTAGTATGAAAAAGTTTTTAATGTATTCTGAAATCAGCAAAACCGATTGCCTTCGGGACTTGCGTCTACGATCAATGAACGGCCTCGACTATTTTGAGAGCCGCACGCTCTCGTGTAAGTTTCTCTCAGTTAAACATTCCGATTGTCACCCTAATAAATTTATCAACATATTCTATACAAATCTGCCGGTCTGGTATCGAAATAGTTAACGAGCCTAGTTGTTGAACGCAACAACACGCATTTGATTGGAGAGCGACGGAAAAGAAAAGCTTGGAGAGCGACGGAAAAGACCGAAACTCGATCGGGACTGTTGGTAGATGCGGTAGAATTTCCCTGATCATTTAAACCATCGACTACGTACTACTACATTATCGGCATAGAGACTGGGTACTCCACAACGTCATCCCAGCACACGGTCACGGAAGTTAAATGACGTCATTTTATTATTACAAATTATTTAATTACACCGAGAAGCTCATGCACATAAATAAAACGTTTTCTATTTAAATCTGCTGTCAATATAAGTTCTCATCTAGGCGATAAAATCTACAATAGCAATGGAGTTAATAATACAAATATCATTTTTCCTAGAATATAATATTCCTCTCGAGTTTGTTGACAATTTGTGGTAAATAGTTTCACGATATCGCTCTGAAAACGAAGAGCGACGAAGGCTGGAACTTCAGATGACCTGTGAAGTTTATACGGAGATAATGCTCGAAGATAAGGAACCCGTCTTGACCCGCCTGGTGATGCTGCGCTGAAGTGTAATATAAATGTATATATGTACGGTATACATAAATAACAAGCTTATAAAGATATAAGCTTGTTATTTACAGACCTAGTCCGCAATATTGTTCGGGTGGATACCTGACCAAATGTTCAAGGAGTATGTATAAATTCCGTACCGCTAAGGAAAATCTTATTATACAGAATGGCCTACAAAAAAGTGAGAAAATTTCGTAAAATGTGATATAATTACATCAAAATTAGAATAACTACATCAACAATAGCTTAAATAGTTTACTAATTTACTCACTTACCTGTTTACCTATATTACGTTTTATTTCGACATTTTCCGGACGCCATCTTTGATTATTAATTTTCCCATTGTTTATATTTGGTTTTTTCAAATTATTGCACGGAGTGACAAAAATCACTGCAGAAGACCGTATTCTGATGAAAAATTTGCTAATTGAAAAAGCTCGGGGTGTTAGGAAAATGATCGAAGAGTTTCAAAACAAAGCCTAAAGTATAGCTAGACATTACAGCAGGACGGAGCTCCATCTCACACAGTCAGAAATACAATCAACTTTCTTCGTCGTGAGAATGTTAATTTCATCAAGCCAGGCGTGTGGCCACCGAACAGCCCAGATTTAAACCCACTAGATGATGCAATATGGGGTGTTTTGATGATTTCTGATTAGCTAAATATTGTGCAAAAAAAATTACATTAAGAATTATACTCAATTATATTGTTTTGAAATAACTCGTGAGCTACGAGATGTTCTCACTTTTTTTGGGCCACCCTCTATACTAGCAGAAAAGACGTAGAATCTATATTTCAATACATAAATCTTGCACCTTTGCCTTTATTTGCAGTAAGAAAAAATAAAATATTAGTAATATGATATATGCTATGTACACATGTACACCTAGAGCAACTTAAATTGAAATATTTGACATCAGTGACATCTATTGCATATTACAAGCCACAGCTTCGATCAGTAAGATATTAATACTTTGGCACTTTTTTTACTTGAGTAAATACTGAACAAGACTTGGCTTATTAGTGTCAGCGGAAAACTACCGATACGCTAGCGGGTTACGAGATAAACTTTGACAGATGGGTGTCGAAATTGACCTCCGCGCTTGTTGTGTCTCGCAGGAGTTCTCATAATTCTTCTGGTAGTTTCTGTGTTGAAATGTTATAGTCTAATTCCAAAGAAACATCTAGCTGGCGGTTTGGCGACAACGCAACTATTAATAGTTATACTTTGATAAACACAATATTTTCTTTATATTCAACGTTCGACGGAGAACATCCTCTGGTATTGCGTGATTCTGACGGGTTTGGAGGGAGTAGATCGAGGTTCCGTCATCTATCTGCTCGAGCGGGGCAAAAGTCTGGAGGTGTTTAAGGCCATTGTTCAAGTGTGGGTCTCTAGATGGGAGATCCTCCGGAGAACTGCTGAGTATCTTCATCATTATTATTTTGTTTTTTTTTTCTACCTTCTGCCCAAATATGACCTGCGATGTACTGTTCTTGTGGGTTAAATCTGCCGGCAGTGGTGCGTGGAGGGTGATTTTCTTATATGTTTTTCTTTTGTGCCGTTTCGTTTCCCAGAAGGGAGTCCCTCTTCAGTTCCCATCGAGACTCGTTATCGTATTAGATTCAGAGGGCAGCTAGAGAGAAGCTACAGAAGTCATGCACCCCCAAAAAGGGAATTGAATAGACAATCGAAGGATATTCAATATTTTAATAATTCGGCTTCAAATATTCAACCCAAACTGTCAAAAATCTGTCACACAAACAAATTTCTCAAAACAATCCGCTCGCTTAGTAATATGTATGCTATTCTGTGCATTATGCCCATAAGCATTATAGTCGTTTTTGTTCGTTGAACGCTGTTAACAAATGCGTATACAGTATTCAAAGGGCTCCAGTGAAGTAACACCAAGAACAATAGATGGCAGATCATACTCCGATCGGTTGCCATCGGGTATTCATAACTTACGTTCGGTTTTTATCGGGTCAGCTCGGAAGCTCTAAACTCAAGGCTGTAGGTCTGTTATTATTGATAGTTTATCGTAAAACATTGCTGTTTGTATTTCATGTTGTGATGTTCCATTTTGAGGACCCTTGTCTAGGGATTCTGTATCGAGACAACCCGGGAATCCCATGGTTTTTTGCGGTCTCGGGATCCGGGAAAAGTAACACGGGATTTTACTTGATTTATTTTAAACAAGTTAAGTTATATAAATTAAAATAATCAACTTAAAATAAATATATATAAATATATAAAAAAAAACTATTTTTCAAAAAAATATTGCGGTACTATCGGCGAGCGGTGCATGTGTATTAATTCTTATAGCTTCCTACTACTAACAAAGTGAAATATATGGTCAGCTGTAAAGATTCTGAAGGGAATAGTTTTGTCGGTTTGATCAAACATGGGATTAGGTTTTCTTGTAAAATATGTTGTAAATATTTAAGATAAAATCGTCATCTTTTGATGAAACAAAATTTTGACCAAATATATACGTTATTGTTTTTTTGGCATATTTAAAAAATTGGTTTTAATAGATGTGTGATAATTTTTTAAGGCCGGTTCTGTGATAAATAGTAACTTTTTACAAATGCCAGTAGTACAAATTCTTTGCGGGTTATTGACACATAATATTTACTACCTACTGTCAAAACATAGATGGAGATGTGAAAGGCGCGACATATAATAATGAAATACACTTTATTTTATGCATTATCTGTGGAATCTGTCACTTTGGTAGTGAAGTGTTTTTGTATTATGTGTATTAAATAACAAGATCATCATCGGATGAACTGTCATCACTAAAATAGTGGGATATTGAATGATTCATTGTCGTATACTGGAACTTTCAAAGTATCAATGTGTCAGATGACTTTTGGAACAGCTGTGAAAAGTCCACCATGTTTAAATATTGATTCTCGTCCACCATGTTTAAATATCTGATATCGGACTAAAATGAGTTTACTACAGAATGTACTTTCGAGAATTAAATATTTTTTATTTTTATTTATTATCTTAGTTTTATTAACCACAATTGAGTTTAAAAAACATCTACCGGTTTCGGAAAACACCTTTTCCTTCTTCAGGATGTCATAACTAACTAAAAATATAGCATTGTTTCTTCACCAGAATCTATTTTTAAATTTTTAAAAAAACAACAATTATTTAAAAAATAAATTTAGTACCTAACTCAAATTGCTGCTCAATACAAATTTAGTCGAATAATTTTTAGGAAAAAATTTTAGAATAGGACTCGTAGTTAAATTTAGTTGGCTGTTTAGAATTTCCTGATTACTTTTACATGCTTTATTTATCTCCAACGATTCCAAATTATTTAATTTGTGACCTACACCGTTTATGAAAAATGTCGAAAAAATAGAATCCCTACCCTCGTCTCAAGACATGGAGCCCCCAAAATATCCAGTGAGACACGTCATTGCACCATAAATCCGCTCCTGATGGTGTCACCACCGTAATAATAACAGAGACCTCCAGTCGTCTCGGACCACCCTTGCCATTGGACCGAGATCTCCATCATTGCAAGAGTGCACGTGAACCGCCGAAGAATAAGATCGACCACGACTACTCTTCCAAAAATATAACGAAAGAGAAAGAAAAATGACCTAATTTCGTTCTGTACACTTGTGAGCTCTTCGTTCTTACAATTTCCCGTCACAAATAACGGATTGTTTCTAGGTTTGTCGTATTTATCCTTAGCTGAAGTATTGTTTAGCTACAGGGGCGGTGATTACCGCCGCTTCCGAGAACTTGTTTTTATCATTCTGCAAACTTGTTTGGCGGTCAGGCCGCATCCGAGCGTCGGAGCTCGAGGCGAGAATGTCGCGCGGCTTGACCTCGAGGCCAGTACCACCGCACTGCTGAACTCTGCGAGACAAAAGGTCACCGTGTATCTGTTTACATCCACTCATTAAATCAGACTTCTGAAGTGTCTCAATTCACCAATCTCACAATTTAGTGACACCAACAGAAGAACTTTTGCGATCATCTAACATACTGACGTTACTATATTTATTTCTAATACACTGATAAAATAGAATTTTTATACTGTTATTCATATAGTACTTTGATCTCAGACAGTCAGATCAACGTATCGGTTTCATATCATCTTTACCAGCTTATGAGACGAATCTCTGAGAGAAATCTCATCCACGGATGCGGCCCGATACATTTAAAGCATTTTTCGCAATATGATTATCGAATGACGGTCTATAGTAAATTTTTACCATGATAACTTTTAGTATACCTAGTGACTTTTTACTATTTCCCGTGTTAAAAAAAACGTTCGCGAGTTGTTCGTAGGTCAATTTTACTATTGTCAAATTCAATCCGGTCTAATAGCGTGGCAGGTCGAAATACCTGCGAATTTTATCAAAATTGATTTATTTTAAATATTCACCATTGGCAATATATACAAGTTTAAGCTTTACATATGGTTTAATTCATCTCTGTGTTCAAAATCTGTCACTTTGTTTGCGAAAAATTTTCCGTTTTATAAATTAAACAGCGAGATCATCATAGGACGAACTGTCATCACTATACTAGTGGGATATTGAATGATTCATTATTGTATACTACGATTTTCCAAGTATCAATGTGACAGATGACTTTTGAAACAGCTGTGAAGAGTCCGCCATGTTTAACTAACAATTGACGGTTTTTTTCAAAGTGGTCTAAGTTATGTTTCTTTGGTTTCGAGATATTTAAAGGTTCGCGTTTGAATTGATTAAATAATATTTTTATATTGCACAACACAACGTTTCAAAATTTATTTAGTCTACCAGATTTATAATTTATTTTGACGTATACATGTTTCACGTAGGTCATAATAAAATACAAAATTTAAGGTTGAAATGACTTACTCTATTATCAAAATAAACACTAGCGGTATACCATTGAATGTCGTAACAATATTAACTAATTAACTAACTTACTATTACGCTGTTTCTGCGCGGAGATAGACAGACAGAATAGACTTGACTTTTTGAAAAGGTGTTTTTTTAGTTTCTTCTTAAATAAAGTCTCTGATGCACTGTTTTTATGACAGAGGGCAAAGAGTCTCACGCTTTTGGGCCTGCCATCGCAAATGTTCGTTCACTAAATTTAGACTTCTGGTAACGGTTGGTCAATTCTACAACCCTTCCTGCAGCTGAAGTAGAGACCGACCTGAGAGATTGACGTCTACCATTTAAATTATCTGAAGTTCTTGAAGATACAGAGGCGCTACGATGTGTCGTCTTGTACATCAACCAGCACAATTTAAATTCAACTCTTTGAGTGAATCGTAACCAATGTAGATGATGTAAAAGGGATGTTATATGAGAGAATTTGGAAACTCCATATATCCATAATATTGAAACATTGGCAGACCAGTATAGATGCTGTTATAATAGTCCACACGTGACACCACAATAAGAAGACGGGGTACCTCAAGAGGAAGATATCTCCGATGTAATCTGTCTCACTTGATGTCAGCGTGCACTAATAGTTTTACCGATTTGTGTATTCATGGAAAGATCTGAATCAATGTGCACGCCCAACAACTTAACTGCAGATTTAACATTCGCAGATATTGATTCGTGTATTAAGTTTTGCCTTATAGGTGTCGCTGTCCATAGTAGTTCTGTTTTGGATGGATTCAACGTAAATCTATTTTGTGCCATCTACTTACCTATTTTATTTACGCATCTTGCAATTTTTCCTTTTGATACCTCTGTCTCACCCGCTTACAGAAAAAATCAATTTTCGTATCATCATCATATTACATTAATTTAAAACAATGTGAAGCAAAATAATCGATAAACACTTTTTTTTTCTATTTCTTGACTTAGACCGCATTCATAATAATGGTCACACATATCTATTTTTACACAAATTAATAAAATATGTACAAGCATGGCTTCCTACAAAGTTTTTACTTTTAACGTATTTCAGAATCAGAAGTGAGTCTGCTCATTAGCTTTGCGGCATCAGGCAAGCTATTATATATGTGGCGGCTCGCGCGCATCGTCCAGATGTTCCGCGTTCTGTCATTTCTCGGTATTGCGCCATCCCGCGTGAACAAAGCGAGAGCGTTCGAGGAAGGCCGGGCTGCACCACACATTCGGGCAGATACATCCGATTCCCTGATCGTTAAATGAAGTCTAGGCATAATAATCATCTGGGCACAATAAAAATGACAGGAGGCGAACCAGGCACCACTGCGGTGTGCAACTCACTCCGGCTGAACTCGGGACGACCAACATCGCAGCATTCCTCACTCCCATTCTATTCATTAAGGAAGCTGCTGGTGGGGGAGTGATGTGGCGGCTCCTCGTTCAGTCATTTCTCGGTATTGCGCCATCCCGAGCGAATAAAGCGAGAGCATTCGGGGAAGGCCGAGTTGCACCGCCCGGCGGGCATGACACACGTGCACCAGAGGAGGCGGTCTGTGAAACAATCTGCGACCAGTGCCCGAACCGAACCGATAGAATGAACAAGTTTGGATAAGAATGGTTTTTACTTGAACACAACCAACCTTCCCACATATATGATAGGGTATCAACTCACCTCTGTTTACAACATTGTTAATCTATCCATGCACACGTCTCTACTGTCAATAAACAGCCCAAGTGCACTATTAAAACAAGAATTTATTTTAACATACTGTTTTCTTTTTTAGAAAATAATTGCCAGACTCCAAATAGTCAGCCTGGACAATGCATCGTGTTGCAGAACTGTCCAAGTCTAGTGGCGATGTTGCAGAGACGGCCTGTTCCCCAAAATGTGCAGGCGTTTATAAGAAATTCCCGCTGCAATCAAGGAAGCAACCCCAAGGTATTCTTAATTACATTCCGTGTCTTGGCACTATAAGTAATTATTGATATGGGTAAATAATACCACTGAACTGCTAACCCTCCTGATTCATTTTTGTTTTTGATCAAATAAACAAAACAAACAAAAACAAAACAAACAAAAAAACAAAAAAGTAACATTAATTTTAGATGAGATGATAAACAATGTAAATATAAATACTGATTCTTTCCATAACTATTCTACCAGATCCTCGGGACGAACTACGCTACCGATAGCTACCAATGTGTTCGGTGAGAGAACGAGAAAATGTGTTGTGCCAAGAATTTTTAGTAAAATCAGTAAACAATTATTAAACGTTATGGAAAATAAAGAGACATCATTCTTTTCAAATTATTTGATTTCTCTATTGTATTACATTTAAAAAAAAATGTTGATAAAATTTTAATTTACCTTAATTTAATAAGAAATGCATAATGTCACCAAAATCACCTTTAGACCACACCCAATCCTTGTAATAATAATTGGTGTAATATCCTTTATGTAGTCGGTCCGGCAAGCCAGGAGATGACTCGCATATTTAACTAAACATTTCTTTGCAGAAGAAACTTTATTAATTTTGTCCACAATCAGTTATTTTTCACTAGTAATTTGTTCAGTATTTGTACAAACTCTCGATCTTAATTGTGCAGTGCTTTTCCAAAAATCTAATCGCCACCTCATAATAGAGATATTAAAGAAAAAAAAATTGTATAATTATTTTTCAGAAAAACAATCTTATTATTTTTAATTTAAATAGGTAAACAAAATGTTTTTAAAATATAATGCATGTGACATAGTATATTTACTAATAATAAATGATCAATTAAATGAAAAATATAACTTTATCTACAATATGATATATGTATTTTGAAATACTTCTTAGCTTATTAGAATTGTATTTGAAATAATGAAACAAAAATGATAATTTGTTTAAATTTTCATCACTTTAAATATAAATATGTAATGATGTGTAAACCAAACAAACAACACAATGAACCTTAAAATGGATGTCATGAGTTATGGAACATCTTAACCTTTACTATACCGTGACATAGAATACCCGAACGCAGCCATGCTGTCAACTTGCGTTACCATAAATAACAGTTAGAAAAAAATGTTTTTATTAGCTTAAATGGCTTTAATGGCACAAATTTAGCCTAAATATTGAGAATTTAAAAAAAATGATTAATAACATAATTTTTACCATTAATTAAGTCGTATACAATGTGTCCTTCCTTCATATCTTTCTTCATTTATATGTTTTTTATATTTATGTTTGTTGTTATTTTCACTGTGAAAATAGTGTGTGATCTCTGTCTTTCATATCACAAATTGTATTTTTACCAACGTATTAACTTTACAACAGATTGAACGGAAAAAATAATTATATTTGAGTTAAGCGAAACCGGTCGACATCAATAAATTTTATGGTTTCACACAAAGTGATTGTAATTTTATTTAATATAATATGTCAAACCACAAAGTGATTGCTTTCTACGAAAATAAGACAAAATAATTGTTTTTATACGATTCCCTTTTCATAATTGGTTTGTCACTAGTCATTCGTAAGCGCTAATATTTTTTTTAGGATTATCTAAAATATGAATTTTATGTTGCACGTATTTACCAATATATTACAGGTTTAATTATGATGGTAGACCTGTGTTACAGCATGGTTTGGGAAGGGTAAAGTAAGATATCATGAGTTTTGTTAGATTACAAATATTTGAAGTGATTGTTTCACAGGATAGATTTTAAAAATTTCATATTATCCATAGATAATAAATACATAATTTTTTTTTTCATCCTGAGTAGACGACTTGAGTTTTGGAAATACACTACTTAGTTATTTCTTTTTAAGTTTAATCAAATAAATTATATAATTTTAGTAATTTGAGCATATGTTTATTAAGACATTTTGTTTGATGATAGGTCTGTTGCCCAATAGTCACATCGAACCGAGACAACATTGATGACAGTATCATATCGAGTCCAAACAATCTCATACCCACCACTGACGAGTGTGGAGACAACCTCGAGAACAAGATCGTAGGAGGAGAAGCGACCGACCTCAATGAGTTCCCGTGGATGGCGCTTCTAGAGTATACAAAACGTAAGTCAGATAGTCATAATAGATCGGCAAACAATTTCACTTAAAAGCTGTGGACGATATGTAAAAAGTATACAGAAATAGTGATAGTAATAAGAGAAACTGATTCATAGTGCGTACCGAAACGAATCAATACTAAATTACTAGGTACTGATTTAAAGTACTACGTACTGAATTCAATGTGCTTACTGAAGTGAGTATTTAAAGACAATTGCAATGAAATTTTCAGATATTATGAGTATATAATAAAATAATAGTGTTTTTATATAAACTTAGCGAACGGCAAAGGATTCCACTGCGGAGGCGTGCTGGTGTCTGCCCGCTATGTGCTGACCGCTGCTCACTGTGTCGCGGGACAAGAAATAACTCAGAACATAAGGCTGTGAGTGTGCACATTATACTAGATTAGTCTGACTTGTTTATTATTTGATGATCAAAGAAAAATAGATGCTTTTATTTAAACAAATAACTGTTGTGTATGTATAAAGTGACCAAGCCAGAGCTACGGGCAAACATAAAAATATAAATACTTATCCTTTCAATTTCAATTACAGCTCTCAAGTTTCAATTCTCATAGAATGACAAAAAACATTGGTCGGCATAAGAATATTACATTTATTTACACATGTACATTTGCACTACAATATATGTAAATATATGTGTTTATAAGTACACGGCTTTTGATCAAAAATGAGTATAATTCAAAACATTGCATATGTTCCATGGCTGGTTCTGCAGTAAGTGGCCACATACTCTTATTAGCTGACAGCCATGATTCTGTTGGCATATGATGTTCTCATCTACTCCTACAGGGTGGCCTAAAAAATGAGAACATTTCATAAAATGTGATATAATTACGTCAGTTGGTGTGTCTCGAATGGGGAAGACTAGTGTTGTGATCGTTGAACCAGGCGCTAAAGTAAATATTATTGTGAACATGTTCTCAGACAAGTTTGATGCTTGTAATCCAAGCGACATGTGGTCGCCGTAACTGGATATCACAGCAGGACGGAGCTCCATCTCACACAGTCAGAAATACAATCAACTCTCTTCGCCGTGAGAATGTTAATTTCATCGAGCCAGGCCTGTGGCCACCGAACAGCCCAGATTTAGACCCAGTAGATCATGCAATATGGGATGTTTTACAAGAAAAAATCTACCTTCGGCGAAAATTTACCACAGTTGATCAACTCAGGTTGGCAGTAATTGAGGAATGGAGAAATCTGAGGCAGCGCTTTATTGACAGAAGCATAAACAAGTGGCGTAGGCGCGTACAAAAACTTGCTGAGATATAAGGAGGATACATTGAACATGATTTCTGATTGGCTAAATATTGAGCAAAAAAAAATTGCATTAAGAATTATAATGAATTATATTATATTTTGAAATAATTCATGTGTTACGAGATGTTCTCACTCTTTTTGGGCCACCCTTTATATTATCTTGAACACAATCAATTATTCATTCGCAATTGTTTGAAACATTGCCGCAGATGATCTTTAATCACCATTTCAGTCTGCACCACCGGTCTGCTTAATAACAAGAACGGATAGGTTTTCACAATCTAAACTTCAACCCAATATTTGAGACCCTTAATGCAACAACACTGTATAACAATTTTTACAAATGTTGATAGATAGACAGAGCGTACACATACTATACAGTGATGTTGCAGGTATGATCACTTAGAATGTATATAATGGTATTTTTATTAACTTTATATGGTAGTTTAATATGTATACCACTCGATGTCTAAGAAAATATACATCATTGTGAGATTCATAACTCAGATCTGCCCAAAACCGATATACAGCATTGTTGCAGGGGTGGTTTCAAATGTTGATAGATAGATGGTGTGTCCACCATTTTGGATGACACACAGTGTTGTTCCAGGGAAGCTCACATTGAAATTGTGTTTAATAATATTTTTATTTCTTTTAAATAGTTGTTTACTATACTGTTATATCCTTAACCTGACTATTACGGCTGCAAGCAATGGTGTCTTCTTGGGTGCGGGAATTAACGTAGTCAAGAACTCTATGAACAACAATACCGTTTATTACAGGTCCCACAAATATGATAAAATATAAGAGATGTGTTCTGATCTACGCTCTTTTATCCCTTTCACGCTGTCATCTTGCCAACATGCGCACGCCATAGAATCGCTACATAATTATACATTACATATACTATACACATTAATATACCATTCAATGCCGAAGAAGATATACAACATTGTGAAATTTATAAAAATCTCCCCAAAACCGACATACAGGGGTGGTCTCATTTATTGAACCAATGCAAAGATATTTTTAAAAAACTGTGTATAAATTAACAGAACAGGGGTGCGCCTTGGAGAATGGGACACATCGAAACCTCAAGACTGTCTCCTGGGAGTCTGCTCCGACCCTCCGGTGGATATCCCTGTGGAGTCCACCGTGGTGCATGAGAGGTACGTGCCCAGCAGTCGCGCCCAGCAGAACGATATCGCTCTGGTGAGATTGGCGCGCCCAGTAAGATACACAGGTTGGTGGACTGGTACAAATAGCATATGCTGTGAGCGTGCAATCAGTACACTGATATAAGCTATACCTAATACCTACTTTATTTCAATTTATTTTGCAGAAATTAAAGTATGGTTTATTTCAAAGTACTGACTAAACCGCTGTTATATAGCATAAGAATTCAAAAATATCTACATAGATTTTCCAGATTGTAGGCTAGCACTGATTTTAAATTTTTTCATATTAATCCACTCCCTGTTCTACTATGTACAATCACACATTACCCTAAGACTTATTCTAGTAGAATGAACTATTTATGATTTTTTATTTATTTATGAAACCAGAGTTAATTTTACAAGTTTTAAAAATATTCCTTGGAATTTAGATGTTTTCCTTCCAACATGTTGATGGTATGGTATGGCAGCTATGTTAATTATTACATTCATGTTTCAAAAGTGACAAATTCACAACAAATTTCAGGCTTCTTAGGTGGTTTGACTGTGAATGGGTATATGTTATATTCTTCAGGGAGTTTTGGGCATTATAACTATTGATAGTAAACCGTTACGTGATTGTGATTGTGTCGATAATTGGTAACTGAGATTTAACGATGATTAGGTACTAAGATTTAACTGTCGGAGGCTTAGTCATTGCTCGAAGAATTATGTTAATCATCGTTGCAATCGAACACAATCACAGTCACAATAACGGTTTAAATAACTGGGAAAGCATTAGGAATAGATTAACATAAACATAACAAATGTGATTTGTGTCACCATTTTGTTCATCAGAAAAACTAGCCTAAAGATTGCACCCCAAAAAGGGATAGAAAAGGATATAGAGGACCTACAATCAGTCTCTTTTTATTCTTTGCCTTTAAACCTGTTTCTGAATTTAAATATTTAAACAAGAAGGTAAACCGCGTTAAACTTAGATAAAGATAATATTATTGACTACAATTTTTAGGTTTCTTCCCCACTGAAGAAGCCGAGGGAAATTTTCCCCAGAAAATTAATAAGCAAGTATCGAGACATACCCTGACCACCTCGGTCGCCAGATTTAACACCTTGAGTGATTTTTTCTTGTGGGGATACCTAAAATCTAAAGTATAAAGTAATAATCCTAGAACAATACAGGCCCTACAAGAAAACATTCAGTGTAAAATCGCTGCCATCAACCCACCATTTTTTTTTGCGACCCGAGTTTGGTTAAAAGTGTGCATTGCAAGAAGTGGACCTCACTTACGACATAAGAAAAGTTATTTGTTTATTAAAGAAAACACATTGTTATTGTGAAGTTGTAATTATTCAGAACATAGGTCTGTGATATTTTAAATACTAAATTAATGTATTAATTATAAATATATACATACAAAATTGATTTTATATGTATATATTTATAATTAATACATTAATTTAGTATTTAAGTTATTTGTTTGTTTTTATTTTAATTTCAAAATTGAAAAATTTCCACAGGACACTCTAAGGTCATTCATTCTCCACAATAATTAGCCGCAGTTCTATGATCATGACTGCTCTCACTGAGTGCAATACGAAAAAGAACTGTGACAAGAAAAATATGTTTTCGATAAATTGATTTTATCTGTATATCTTTCTAATTGATACATAAATTTAATTTATTATATTAAATTATTATTATGTGTTCAAATAAATTGATATTCTTCAAATTGTATTGATTAAAACTATTGTTTTATTTTCAGAATGGGTTAGGCCGATCTGTCTACCTTTAATCAATCAAGGAGTCACCCAAAAGTCACATGTCGGAGAGGACCTGACGGTGGCCGGCTGGGGGAAGACAGAAGTTGGTAAGTATTCATTTTATTACCAGTGGTAGGGAAAATAATTTACCTGGAAAAATATAAAATTAAAACTTCCAATTATCCAACAAGATTATGTTAGTTAATCTTATAGTTGGATAGGTAAAGTTAAAAAAATCAAGTATCTTCACTTTTTGACTAAGATTTTGGTAGTGAAGTAATAAGATAAGATATACAATAATGAAAGCAGGTTTATCGTCAATTTTTTATTGTGTTTTATGTGTGAGGTGAACTATAATAATAATAACTTGCAGAAAAGCAATTGCCTATCTGCTATTGCTTGCTGCTAGGCCCTGCGGGTGTCTATTATAGTCACTGCGCCGCCAGGATTTCTGTAGAATCTATATTTCAATACGGAAATCCCTTATTATATTGCTTTAACAATGCATCATGTAGTGTTCTTTGTATTTATTTCCAGTAAGAAAAAACAAAATATTAGTAAAATGATCCATGCTATATACATATGCACCTAGAGTTATCTTAAATTGATATGATTATCATTTGAATGTAATTAAAAGGATATAGTGAACTTAAAGAAATGGACAGGTAAAAAAATTAACTTCAAATCTCAAGTGAATACGATATTTTGTATAAAACTGCAATGTTAAAATTATTGAGTAATCATATCCAATCAAAGTAGTTTCTGACAAATATTAGATATCTATCAGTGATATCTATTGTACAAGTGCAAATATTATAATTGAATATTTGCTAACCTGTAATGCCATTTAGAGGATTTATAGAGAAAAAAAGCACTAACATAGGATGCAATGGATACGAAGAGCAATATATTAGGTATATGTATGTAGATGGTAAACCATCTCAGTGTCTCTTCCTTAATTCTATCGACTATCGTAGTACCCAAACAAATTGGCTCCTGATTAGTTCATTCTTAACTATACTGTATAAAGATTTGCCAAACATAAGCAGTCTATGTCCAATCTAGAGATTTTAGGCATCCACAGATTACAACACCAGAAATCCATTACGCAGCAATAATTTTACTTTGGATAAAAATCTGTCCATAATTGATGATAGTTGTAGCGTGTACGCTATTATGCTCACACTTTACAAGTTGTTAAATATAAGAGGAGGAGGAAGGGCAGCGGCCACTGCAGTAGTCATGGGTCAATAGCAATTGTCGGGATAGTCTAGTCACAGTTGGGTCATTTTTTCTAAAATTATTAACCTATTGATTTATGAATATTTTTATTTCCAGCTTCAGATTCTAATGTGAAACTAAAGGTCAAAGTACCGGTAGTGGATCCGACCCGCTGCTCCACCACCTACCAGAGGCTCGGAGTGGGTCTCGCCAATTCCCAGCTCTGCGCCGGAGGCAGAACGGGCAAGGATTCCTGTCGCGGGGACTCCGGGGGCCCCCTCATGAGCCTGGAGAACGACGGCCCAAACAGCAATTGGTTTGTAGCCGGCGTAGTCAGCTTCGGACCGTCCCCGTGCGGCACGCCGGGCTGGCCCGGAGTGTACACGGACGTGTCCAAGTTCGGAGGCTGGATTTCACGGAACATCAAACCTTAAAATTAGCACTTGAAAATCTCAGTTCAATCAATCAATCAGTGATAAACTTGTAATGAAAAATTATAATTGATAGGTGTATTTCAATACAACGATAATTTTATATCAGAATTACTGACATTTTTTGTACACATTATCAATGTAGATCATTTGTTATTTACATAAAATGTAAGGATTTATATTCATTATACAATCGTAGTTATCTCGCTTCGTATGAAAATAATGGTGTAAAAGTTACTATAAACAAAATAATTACATATATGAAAATCCATAAATATATTATACAATTTTGATTAGTGTGACATCTACCTCTACTGACTCTCCTTCTTTTGTCCTTCCTGATGCACTCTTCACAAACTTCCCTTCCTCTGATGTTACTCAACCAGTTTCCAAGACCAATGGATTTTGCATTATAATATCCATGTAACGAATTGTCAGGTCTCCTGGCAAGCGTATCTTATGTACCGGAATCCAAGAATACAATTTTACAGTGGTTTCTATTAGGTTGATGCATAATTATCATTATTATTATATTGTAAATTGAAAAGCAAACTCAAAATACATTATCATTCACCATCACAGTCACTGTATCGCACAGAATTGCGAAGTTGCAGCAGAGGCACCATATAATTGATATGATAAGACAAGTGTATGATATGACAAGTGTTAAAGGTGTAATCATCGGCGTGGCGCCAAAAAACCTGTGGGATAGATTTCAGGAAAACAATGACGTCTTAGTAAAGCGACACAGCGGCGGCCTGTCGCTGAGTAGGCACTTGAAAATATGACTGTATGTATTGTTATGTATCTGAATAAAAACAGAGTTTTCTGCAGGTGGGAAGCCATTCTCGATTGTGTTGTGTCGATGGAACAAAACTTTTGAGGAAATTAAGACCTATTAGAGATGATGGTGAGATTAATGGTAAAGAATAACCACATCCACTGGAAATCCTAAATACATAATTAAGTAACTAGAAGTTAAAGTGATCATAGTATGGATAACAGGATTCAGAAAGGTTCGCTAGAGACATTTGATCATTTAAAAAGGATGGTATGAAGGATATATGATGCGAGTGTTGGTGGCACCCAAAATAAAAGAAGACCTGGCACAGTCTGATACTGGGAGATGGTCCTAATAGAGCCTCGAAGATGGAAGAGTATGCATGACTGTGGATAAGATCGAGGTTCCGTCAGGAACTCCAATCTGCTCAAGCGTGGCAGGAATCTGGAGGTGTTTAAGGCTAGAGATCCTCGAGAGAACTGCTGCTGCTGAGTAGTTTCATCATTAATATTTTGTTTTTTTTTTTACTTTCTGCCCAAATATGATCTGCGATGTACTGTTCTTCTGGGTTAAATCTGCCGTCAGTGGTGCATGGAGGGTGAGTATCTTATTTTTTTTTTGTGTCGTCTTGTTTCCCGGAAGGGAGTGCCTCCTCACTTCCCCTCTGCTTCCCGGCCTTGTTAATTAAATTATTTTATATTATCTTTATGTATTGTAAATATTATTTACTAATAAAGTGAGTCAATCGGGGACAATGAAGATAAATCTTGTTTTGGTAGCAGTGCGGTACAGCCCTGTTGCCAACCAGGTGACAAATGAGTAGGACCGAGATAAGAGCCTTGAGCTTATTGCATCGGTCCTGGGTAAGCAGTGGGTCCGCCCTCATTGTATAGTATTAGGGGACATTTTACAGCATGATGGAAGAATGTGGCGCTATGAATGAGATTTTTTTACATACACAATCTTAAAAAAATTAGACCCACAAGGTGTCATATTAGATGCACGTCTACAGGTTCATTATTTCAATTAACATACATTAAATTAATAACAAATAAAACAAGATTATAAAGATATAATATTTAAAAGAACAAAAACGAAAACATCTCTCCATGTAGGTACATATTTACAATTTCAGTTGTCAGGAATTTAAAAAAAAAAATTGGAACATTAAAAATGTACAATATTTAAAAATAATAATACCAGCCTCTTAAATTAAGGTTTAAAAAACCAATTAAAAAAGAAAAAAAATAAATTCATTGAAATAAATAAAATTTAGTGCCGTTTTCAACATGATAAAGGATAAACACTTTGGTATATATTGTGTACTTATAACGATGAGATTGTTAAAGATGGTCAGGGAAGGAAGCCTTTGTTTCCAGGACTTCATAGGGTTATCTTATGAACTTCTGGCATGCCACCCGAGCAAACTAAACTTGGAATGAAATGCAGTGTTTAATAATTAACATGTTTCGACATTAATGTTCGGATCAGGTTTCAAATTCACCGCCGTCTCAGCCGGCATTGATGCTAGCGACATAGCGCTGCCGGCTGCCGCTACAAGTCTGGCTCGATTCCTCACCGACGATCTATCTCCTGTTTCATCGCTCCGCAACGGCAGTCTTGTCGGCCTATGCGCGCCGAGCGAGACCGCCGACTCGCTTCATTTCATAATACACGCGCACCTTCTGCATTTTTTCATTCTGTCTTCCTTATTCTATCCAACACAATAAACATCAATACGCCAATCATCACTCTTTCAATTAAACCAACGACCTAAGCCCCAAATATTTAAGGTGTATGAGTTAGTCAGTTGGGGCGAAGTAGCTCAGTACTGGGAAGCATGGAGAGCAATTGTGATGGTGGCCTTCGTGGATGATAATCTGTAGCACCAAAATTGTGGAAGCAGTAGGTATCCAGTAATCGATTCAACGTTATCATACATGCTTATTCATATGACTTCTTAAGTTTCCTCTCTTGTTACAAGAATAACTACACTGCAAACATGAAAATAGTTTCACTCCAGTATGATAAACCATGTGAACAGTTAAGGATGCTTTCCAATTAGTCGAAAAAGTGCACTGTGAACATGAAAAACGTTTATCTTCAGTGTGAGAAACCAAATGCATTTTTAAATTGCTTTTTTGATTACACTTAAATGTGCACGATGAACATTGAAATAGTTTCTCCCCAGAGTGAGTAAGTAAATGCCTTCTGAAATTCCCTTTCTGATAAGAGGAATAAAAACACTTAGAACATGATAGTGCTTTTTCCTCCGAGTGAGTAAGCATATGGCATCTTAAGTTACCTTTATGATTACACGAATAAGTGCACTGTGAACATGCAAATAGTTTCTCTCCGGCGTGGGAAGCCATGTGATTAGTTAAAGATGCTTTCTTATTACACGTATAAGTGCACTGTGGACATGAAAACAGTTTATCCCCAGAGTGAGTAAGTATATGAGTTCTTAAAATACCTTTATAATTGGTTGTATAAGGGCAATGTGAACATGAAAATAGTTTCTGTATAGAGTGAGTAAGCAGATGGGTATTTAAGCTGCCTCTGTGAATGCTCGTATAAGTACATTGTGAACATGAAAACGTTTTCTCCCCAGTGTGACTAAGCATATGGAATCTTAAATTGCCTTTTATTTTAGATGTGTACGAGCAATTCGAACATGAAAATGGTTTATCTACAGTGTGAGTAAGCATGTGTTTCCTAAAGCTGCATCTTTCATTACAGGGAAAGGCACATGTATAAGAGCACTGCAAACATGACAACGTCGTATTCACTCCAGTGAAAGTATCTTTACGGTCGGCTCTTGTGTACCTAGTCTCCAATTCTGAATCTTTTCTAGGGATAGTCACATGTACAGTTGGGTTTTCCAAAACAAAATCTTGCCCTCTCAAGAGACCTAGAAAGAAAATTATATGCTTTATTGTTCACAAATATGATTTATATCTTTATCGACACATTGTCACAGTTATTTTATACAACACTTGAAATAATAACATTGACTTTACATATTTTCTTATTCGTTTTTTGTAGATCTATTCATTATTCTGTAACGGTCATTTCAAGTGTGTGTATTTTACTTCTACTATTATATAATTCAAGAAGGTCAACTTTTTACCAGCGCGCTGGTTGGTCGTGCTTGAGAACTCTGAGCATTCCTGCTTTATATCAGGAAACGATATTTCTAAATCAGTATAGGGCGCTCCACCGCCCACTCCCTCGCTCGTCTCTCTTTTTATACATTTCCATGCTCTTTCTGAAATAATAAAACATACAATATGTCAAGAATTGTCGCAGCCGCGTACTTTTATAGAATTAACTAATAACCTGGTGTAAAAATCAGGAGAGCCAAAACACACTCGCTATCAGTGATTGAATATCTGGGAAAATCGTGATTCATTTTTTTATTTTGTTTATATTTGGTTGTGAACCGTGATTCGGCACCTGCGCATTTGAGACGAAAATATCCATGAAGTAATGACGATATAATTCGTGATCAGCGCCATCTAGTAAATTCTGCCAAAACGTTTTACACATTTGATCTGAAACGCTAAGAATTTGACCCGAAAAATAAACTCACATTTTTATAATTGTTTTCATTCTATTTGTGATGATATTAAATTAGATATATGTACATTAATTATTTATGCTAGAACAATATAAGTTTTAATAATGTAAATAAATATGCTCGAAATGATGTATTTTTATTTATTTCGTGTATTGTGACATGTCACACTATAATGTGGCGCGTGCACATTAGTAATTAAACTGTTTTCAATCACTTATATTATCGAATACCAATCAAAATCACATCAGTGAATTAAAAGTAGCATTATTTCTCACCACTAATTACGAGTCAAGTCTAACCAGATTGGGCCATTCATATGAATGAGGAAAGAAGATGAATAGTGGTTTTCCACTGATCTAAATCGTTAGGCCACATCAGTATCACAAAATTAATAATATATTGGCTAACTCCTACCGGTGGGCTGCTCGACTATTCCGGAATTCTTCGAACATTCCTGCTTTGTGTCGGGGAGTAATATATCTACATCAGTATAGAAAACTCCACTGTCTCCTTTTCCTTCGTTTCCGCTATCGGCTGGAAACTCTGTTTCAAGCTTGAGAGCGGAAACATTTGAGACAGGACGGTCCATCGTACTAATAACATTCAGTGAGCAGGAGACGAGTCATGATTAAATGACAGTATGGTTCATGGTTTTAGGATCACCCAGAGAGCGTAAAATGAAATGCGATTAACGTATATGTATATTTTCTATGCTAAATGACGGCCGACCATAGACACGAACAATCTATAGATAGATTAAATGAATGATTTTTTGACAGGTTCTTTTGGGCTTTGCAAACATGTTATCGGCCACGAATGACTTCATGGCCGCGTTCGCTCCTAAGCTACTTCGTCCTAGAATCAATAGTGAATTATTTTTATATTAGGTACTT
Source organism: Eubasilissa regina (assembly GCA_022840565.1). Classification (NCBI taxonomy): domain Eukaryota; kingdom Metazoa; phylum Arthropoda; class Insecta; order Trichoptera; family Phryganeidae; genus Eubasilissa; species Eubasilissa regina. Next base: position 29,393,407 of record JAINEB010000011.1, read on the forward strand.
CAAATAAATCAATGACCGAAAATGAACATTTCATGTAGTATTTTTATGAATAAGTGCATTCAGAACTTTCAATCGGCTTATTAGATACCATCTCAATATTTATGAATAACTGCATTTATAACAAACAAACGGTTTGTCTCAAGTATATGTCAATTTGTATAAATAATTACATTCAGAACATCTAAACAGTTTCTCTCAAGTCTGAGTATGTAAACTTTTATGAATAACCGCATTCAGGTGTTTGAAAATGATATGAGAAAGTACTTGTACGTTTTCCGAATACATTGATACGAGGGAATCAAGATGGCCCAGGGAAACAGAAAATTGCAGAAAAAATGTTAAAAAAGTCTTCAGGGAATAAAACTAATATACAGCTAGCTAGAGCAATAGAACATAGTGGTAAAGCGGCGATAGCTGCGCTCGACGATGGCAGTAAGGGGCAGCGGGTCGGCTGGAGAGAAAACCAAGTGAGTCCGGCATGGGCAGCGATCCGGCATGGGTGGCGGCGGCAGTCTCATCTATCCAGGTAGAGATCGGTGGTGCCAGCTAGCAGCACGCTCAAGTAGCGGCCATTCAGAGGCGAGATGAAATCTTGCCACCATCACACCCCATTTGGATAAGTAAAGTATTTGTGAAATCGCTAACCCTGTAAAGTGTCTCCTTATAACTTAGAAAAGTGGCAGTGTTCGGAAGTGTTTTGGTCAAAACAGAAGATGTAACTCTTTTTATTCATGTAATTTGTTGTGCATTTTAATTGTAGAACCAGATATTTTGTAATAGAAGTTATACGTGTTTGCATTGTTTGATACCATTTCCATCCATCCAAGTCAGCCATTCCGACACCACAACACAAACGTTGCCCTGGCGTTCGATCCGCCAGAGCCAAATAGCAACTTAACATTTTATCTAGAAAAAAAAAAACATTTTATTTGTTAAACAATAATATTTATTAACAATAAGATATTATTTCTTAATAATAACATTTTATTACTTCAAAAAGTGATTTTTAATAATTTCATTATTATTCCTCGTCTTCCAGCCACTATATTCGGGAATCAAAAATATATTTAGGTTAGATCAGACGGAGATGAATGAATATTGAAATCAGACTCGGATAATCAAGGTTGTATAGTACTACAAGTATAAGTGACACATCACAAAACATAATATAATTACAGATACTGGAGATTGAATAAGTAAGACATCATAAAGATTTCTAATTCATATTCAATTTCTTTAATGCGTATATGCTTTTATACATACTATCGTAACTTCTACATAAGCATAGTAAATTATATTTAAAATCATTTTATTTTACGAATGAACGTAATACCGAAATAAAAAACCAAGTAAATAAAACAAGATTATTAGAATTACCCGTCAATAATGAGGGAAAATTATTTAAGAACTAATCATTTTTATAACCTAAATTTATTTTTTAATAATGAGCTACGCGGATTAAGATAGATCATAACTCCCCTGCATAGAATATATTTGTAAAATTAAAATTTCCCGCTTTGTTGGCAGAGACACTTACCACTATACAACCGAGGAATATAAATAAAGTCTTAACGTCGTTTGTAGATATCTTAAACTCTTTATAAATACTATATATTTTTTAAACACAAATAAATATTAGTACCTATTCAATTTTCATGTTAGGAATGTACAAATAATAAAATATATCAAAAATCAATGATCTATATTGAACACATAAATCAGCGTTTAAAAACTGGAATAACAAGATGTTAGACTGCCCGTTTAGCATGTGAAACGTGGATCGGTACTCTGCGCCTTCTAAATCATTACAATGTCGTAAGATGATTGTTGGCCGGCAACACAACAGACCGTACTAGACCAAACTAATAGGCAACTGTCTAGTGCATGCAAGTCGTGAAAAACAATATGTACCTTGGTTCTTTCAATCCCAATGGAAAGACGTGAAGCCGAAACTAAAAGGAAGAAAGTTATGATTTGATCCGCGAGACAAACTGAAGAAAATTTGACAAGACAGAAACATCAACAGGTTCACCAAGGTGAATATTGTCAATCCCCAATCTTTCTGAATAAGTCTAAGAAAAAAAAAACAGAAATCCCATAAATAGCTCACAGAAAAAACAATTTAGAATAAATAAATATTGAGTTGCTACAACGGCTGTCTTCCACAATACAAATGTGCATGTTGAAATACTTCACAGATGTCATAAGACGTATGGGTGCAACGGAGAGATTGGTGATACAAGGCAAAGCCAAGGAAGCTCGTTTTCGCGGAAGATCGCCGATTAAATGGGCGGATCTGATGAAGTCTGGAACCAATGGAATTTCGGGAAGCCGTCAGGGATGCTGCAAATGGCGCCGAATAGTTTTGACTGTGGCGTCATCACTATCGCAACTGCTATACCAAGAACTTAATGAAGGAAAATAATGTTGTATGCTTGATTTCCAGAGCTGCTAATGAAAGCAAAATATCAGCAGTGAATTATATAATTACTCAAAAGTATAATTAAAAAACGTATTAACGGCACGAGAAGCTTCAAACCACGTCCTTTTTACGAAATTTCTTTAACACACCTAAATAGTTTCTTCAGCATACGATTTTCATTATAGCCTTTTTTCTTACACACATAAGTGCACTGTAAACACGACAACGATTTATCCACATACTCGTTACGGGAATATGTGCACTGTGAACCTTAACATGGTTTCTCACCAGTCTCATCAGTGGTCTTTCTGGTAACACGAATAAGTGCATCGTGGACATGAAAATGTTTTCTATCTAGTATGAGAAAGCATGTGGACTTTTAAGCCGCTTTTTTGGTAACATGAATAAGTGCACTGTGAACACGAAAATGGTTTCTCCCCGGTGTGAGTGACCATATGAACTTTTAAGCGGCCTTTCTGGTTACACGAATAAGCGCACAGCGAACATGAAAACGGTTTTTCCCCAGTGTGAGTAAGCATATGCATACTTAAATTTCCACTGTGCTTACAAGTATAACTGCATTCTGAACATGAATATTTTTTCTCACCAGTGTGAGAAAGCATGTGAGATCTTAAGGCGGGTTTTGTTTTACATAAATACGTGCACTGTGGACATGATAGCGATTTTTCACCGGCGTGTGTGAGCATATGGCGATTCAGGTACGCTTTCTGATTACAAGAATAATTGCATTGTGTACAAGAAAACGGTTTCTCTCCAGTGTGAGAAAGCATATGAACTCTTAAGCTTCCTTTAAGATTACACGCATAAGTGCACTGTGAACATGAAAATAATTTATCTTTTCCATGAGTAAGCATATGGCCTTTTAAATGCCCTTTATGATTACACGTATAACTGCACTGCGAACAAGAAAACGGTTTCTCGCCAGTGTGAGTGAGCATGTGGCGTTTTAAGTAGGCTTTTTGATTACAAGAATAATCGCACTGTGAACATAAAAGAGGTTTCTCCCCAGTGTGAACAAGCATATGGCGGTTTAAATCTCCCTTCCTTTTACACACAAAAGTACACTGAGAACATGAAAATGGTCTCACTTCCGTATGAATAAGAAGATGTCTGGTATAATCTGATCGGTGTCTACTTGCAAAAGCGCACTGCGAACATGAAAACAGATTTTCTCTAACGAAAGAAAGCGTAGGACTTCTAGAGATATTTTTGACCATATGTATGGTCTCTGATTCTGGGTCCCCCCCTCCAGGGGTAGTCGGAGGCACGGTTAATTTGTCCAAAACAGAAATTCGTAGTGTTGGGGCATCTGTAAATATAATAAAGTATGTGTTTAATAAAATTATTATTTAAACAAACAGCTTTACTGTCCACAAATATGATTTTAATAATAAACCGTGTTAATGTAAGTGTCTAATAATGCCTACCCGAATTTTGAAAGTAAAACATATGACCAGCTACAGTGGCACAGTATTGAACTCAGTACTAGCTGATCTGACCTGACCTAAGCCAATTGTCATGTCTAGGAATTCGACCAAAATTGGAATTGTGTAAATGAACAAAACTTTAACAAATTAAATTTTTAAAATATTTAGCAGAAGGTAACTCAAATCTTAACGCAAAAACTGGTGATATATTGCATTGTTATTCGACGATTATTTTCATTTAGTGCTTTTGGACGCAAATCGAGCACTCCATGTGCATTCCGTCGTTCTAATAAACCTTAATATATTTTTCCCGTTCTGGCCAACTAATACTTGAGGATTCCGGCCGACACGGGACAGATTCAACGAGGACATGTCAACATGTTTTTTTGTGGTTCGAAAGTGTCGCCGTGCGTAAAATCCGGTCCACGAAAAAGCGGTTTTCCATAGCATCCTGAAGTGCAAATGATATCTCTGTTCTTCACCACAAATTGGAGGTATAAATTACCGTCCAGACCAGGACTGAGATCAAGGTAGGCCAGATTCAGCTGCCAATATTCCTTTCTTGCTCCAATTCGGGTTGCGTCAATTAAACAGCAAATTAAATCGATACAGTCCACGGGATCTATTCTCACCAGTGCTAGTAATATCAAAAAAATCTAACATTATCGAAGTTTATGGTTTTCTACAACTGTTGTCTTCAATGTCTTCTCGCCCGCTAAAAAAACTATTAATCTATTGTTACGAAGCAGTTTTAATTGGAGCATTATAAACTCGCATTCTAGCGTTTATAATGTCACATCTTTTCCAAACAAATTTAATTAAAAAATTTATGATCGCCAGTATCTCAAATTTGACGGAATCTATTCTTACGAGCAGGGTTAAATTAAAACTGATATATTACAATGTGTGGGGATAGCGATTCAAATTAACTGCTGTTCCCAGTCGGCATCGATACCAGCGACATCTGTATTCAGGACCTAGGCGGCGATAGAGTGCTACCGCCCTAATCTGGCCCGATCGCTCGCCGACGATACATATTCACGTTCCGCTATCATCTGTATTCTTCCTGTTCTATCCGCGCCTGCCTGCCGTGCGTGCACGGCAGTAGCATTTATTAGCAAAAAATTGCCAACCTGGCGGCGTAAGAGTGAGATCGATACAAAAGCAACCGCTTTTAAAACGATCTCGGGAATGTGGTGGGTCCGCTCTCATTGTTCTATCCGCGCGTTTCAATCACACCATCTACCCCAACAAATGTATGAACTGAATTCTGCACTACGCGAATAATATAAATTGCACCAACAAGTTTATACTTATATTATCAATTGAATTTTTCATTGATTCACTGAAGCAAAAACATTATTTTAACATTTATTTTCTATTTGTTTTCCTCTGCTACGTCTTTTAATTCAATCTTCGTCCAATTACTAATTCAAAGAAAGGAACTCCTTACCGGCACGCTGGTCGTCGTTGCTGGAGCGCTCCGAGAATTCCCGCTTTATATCTGGAAGTGAGTCTGTATATCTGTCTTTATCGCCGCTCTTAGCTGGAGATCCCGGTTCACGCTTGATGACAGGAACATCTGGATAAGCACGGTCCAAGGGCTCAGTACCTACATAAACAGTCTCTATACATGAAACTGATGACAACGCAAACAAAAACGTTTTCGTCAGAATTGTATTACGAAGTTTTATGAAATAGAACGTATAATCCCGAAACTTTCGGGGTTAATATGTTAGATTCATTTCGGGGTTCCATCAAAATTAGATCATGACTAAATGAGGAAACACTTTGCTATTACTTCGGGCATATTATTCATAATGGTAAAATTGTTTCAGATTCAAATTGTAATTTGTCAATCATACATAATTACATTAAGTCATGCTTTGTTAAAACATTCCTTTCTTATATAAATATATTACATAAATTGTGTTTGTTTTTCTGACCTTTTTATAAATGTAATGAAAGCATGTTAATGAGCAAATAGGCATTTTGCAATACCGAGATTGATCCCATATCATTAAATCACGGCATTGCAATATTGGTTCGGGGTTGAAGTCAATAGTTGAGACATAAATTCGTCCTGTCTTTTAGTGTTTTTAAAATCATTTATTTGTAAACCAATAAGTAAATAGCTTGTCTAAGTCTTAGCAGACTTTAAAACAATAGTAGGTACCTACGATATGCAAAATATATACTTTTTGATTTATTGACTGAATCACGGTAAAACACTTGACCAGTACAGTATGTGGCAGATACAGATACACTTCCAGTATTTCAGACTATAGTGGAGTGTTTTCAACGGAACATCTGTGTCAACTCTGCGATTAAACATTATTAATTAGTAATCTTTTCTCCAATCGAGACATATCTATATTTCCGTTAAGGGCAATAAAATACTACGTCATATTATGGAGTCGAGGTCTAAGTCGGACGATAAAATAAATTACCATTAAAAGGCTGGAGGCATTTTAGATTTGGCTACATCAACATATGTTAAAGATCTTACTTCTTCATTGGTAATATGGTCAACCCAAAGACGCGTGAATAAGTTAAGAAAACTAAAAACAAATACGCATTCTATGCCATGCGAAATATGATCTATTATAACTATCATTATCTATGCTCATTATACAGGGGAAGATAGAAGGCAGCAGAGACGTAGGTAGAAAGAGCGTAACTTCAGAAAGTGGCTCAAAGTCCAAAATGCTGTAGATCTTATATATCTTGCACAGGATAAATCAGTAAATACTTCAGATTAGTTGTCACCATCGTTAGAAGACGGCACATGAAGAATAAGAATTAGTAGTAAAAAGAAACCAACTTCTTACCTGTGTATTTGTCAGCATTCCTGGAGAACTCCTGCTTTATATCGGGTAACGATATATCCACTTCAAAAAAGGGTTTTCTATCGTCTTCTTCATCACTGCTCTCATTTGGAGACCGCGGCTCCGGCTTGATAGCGGGAGCATCCTGGTCGGCACGGTCCATGATTTGAATGTTTCCCAGTGAGAACAAGACAAATCGCGATTAACGTCAAATGGAGGTCGACCATAGATACCATAGAAACACCATAGACAGATTATATTAATAATTTACAGACAACCCCTACTTGTACAATAAACTGTACAGGCAAATTTTTAAAATGAAATATTAAAGTTGATGAGCACGCGTCCTTCGTGGCCAGGTCCACGAATTACACGTACGCGGTCGCTTCACCACAGAAAGTTAAGGAACTCATGGGAAGTGAGAACTATTTCACTACATTAAATCAAAACACTCGTGGGTGGTCGTGAACAACTACTTCTAATTGGAATTTATTATTTAAACTTTAACACTAGATTTATCTACATTACGCATTACATTAAATTTATAAACTACACCGTCATAGCCTCATTGTTTTTCTTTTCGTCAAAGTAAATTCATAATTTGAAGTAAATATAAAATTATATTTTGACAAAATATATATAGTTTGTAACGTTACAAACTTGGGACGGGTGTCCTTTCATTGGAGCCAGGAGCATAATTACATCAATGCAGCCTAGCATCAATGCATTGGAGACCAAAAAATTCATGCCTATCAGCAATACACTTGGTATCAATACTCTTCCCAGTCCTTAAGTTAACTAATACTTTTTAAAATTCACCACAGCTAGAAATGGCATTACAAATTTAAAAACATTTGATACGTTATATAGTAGTACCCAGTATTGGGTTAGGGACCAAACCATTGTTGCAAAGCGAAGCAAAGATTGTTTTCAGTTGTGAGTGCATATTAATGCCATAAATAAATTTGTTTTTAAAAAACAATTAACTCCATATTGCATTGAATCTCAAATACCTTTGAGTATAACATGCTAGGACACGCCAGAATTAAAAAATGTAGATAATCTTTGACACAACTTATGAACTATGTTCTGAAAATGCAACTTCACAATAAATATATATTCTTATTAAAAAAATGTATTAGATATACATATTAATGACTAATATTGTCACTGAATAATTTTATTTTTAATGTATTACGTTTTTCATTAAAATTAAATTTAAATGATTTATCTATATTTCACATTACACACAATGTTACACTAATTACATGCATATAAAAAAAAAAAACAGTTATAGGTAGGTTTACATATTATTTAATTCAACAAAATTTTAAAATACACATCATGTTACATCAATTACATTGTGTACAAATAAGAAGCAGTTGGTATTTCATTTACACGCAAATATTTATTATGTAATACAAATAAATCTCACAATGTACAAAATTTAATTACATACAAATAAAAAAAAACAGTTACCCATGCCTCTCAAATTATTTTATGTACCCAGCTTTCTTACAAAAAATTTTAATATTTTTTCTTCCTAAAAATTTAAATGGTTATTTTCCGAATAATTTAAAAATCATAATTGTTTCAAAACAGTTTCACTGCACAAAATATAGCATATTCCTCCTGTTGGAATCAATGAATCTGTAATAAATAAGCTCCCCGATAAAGACAATTATACTGACAATTATGAATGCAATGAATATATCGAATATTGTCAGTAGCTTCAAATTCTTCGAACATCTTGTCCACTATTCCTGCTGAGGTCAACTGGTCCACTTTGTCCCTTAAGTATTTGGTGAACCAGTCAGAGTAGAAATCTTGTACGTACATCAGGTATGACACAACTACCTCTGGGATGAAATAGTACTCGGTGTTACTGTGAGGATCTTCATGGCGTGCCTGTAGTTCTGCAGAATCGCTCATTGATTCTGGCTTCCAATCTTTTCATCAACAACATGGAAAAACGACAAATTATTTTGTTTTTGCAGAGCAAGGTGAACTTGAAAATGTCTATTTTGTGTGAAAATTGTACTATTACGGGAGTTCAGTCCAACTGTAAATGATTGTTTAGACAGCATCAATATAAAGACATCTGATAACAGCAAATCATATTGGGTCCTGAATCAATTGTCGAGTGGAAAAACCAAACCTTCTATCAATCCCTTTATCTACGTTAAACCTTCATAGGATTAACGTAGATGAAGGGATTGTCCAAGAAAATAATAGTAACCTGAGAATTCTGTGGCATGGCAGATGAAGAATGGATACAGTGAGAAGTATATACCACATGGATAACAGCAGAGACTGCACGGAGAACCAGCGCCTCAGCCACAGCTTACAAAGTAACACGATCACTAACAATGCGTAAGTAATGATGACTGCCTTCCACAAGAAGCTGAAGTTTGTGATGCTCTCTGCTGGATTAATAATACAATAAGCCACACAGTCTGTTTGTTTCCAAAATAAATCATTGTGTCTTGTGGAAATCGCTACATAATTGTCTACATACAGCAACCAATGATTATGCATATTTTGGTCAACACCCGTTGGATGTTTTTCGGCCATTATATAAGAAATAAGTTGGATATTTTTCCTTTCAACATATTAATGCGATGATTCTGTGTAATGAGATTTAAAGTACTCTTTTTTGAAAACCGAATGGTTCACTCAAAAGTAAAAGATTTGTAAAATTCATTACGATAATACAAGAATGCTGACTTGCTTCAGAAGGGCTCTGAATTATTGCTAATAGATTATTCACAATGTAACTTTTACTATAAATTTAATGCTCTCATAAACCTGGACGCAATTGGTATGGGTTTGGTAGTCGTTAATCAGAATATGTAGATCCATATCTATTTGACTGATACGTTACTTAGTGAAACCCTCAGGTTTATAATGAAAGAGCTAGCGTAAAATGGAATTACGATGTGAACATTTACTAAATCAACCAGGATAATCATGTCTGAAGAGAAAACCTCTTTATCAATTAATGCTGTAGATCTTTTGAGAAAATTATTATATGTTTATTTATTTAGACTTTATTGACATACATATTTTTGTTGTAACAGAGGTGAATATATTATAATATAACATGGTAAATATAGTATATACTCGTAGTTTACTGTGTGGGATGTAGTAGACTACGTCTCTGATATATACAGCGTTGTCCTGGCTACTTTGCTAGACTGAAGTTTGTGTTTATAGTAGCCAGTTTTTTTCATGCTGTTATTTAATTCAAGAAAGATAAAGATTTGATAGGAATAAAAATTAAGATATAAAAAAATAAATATATATATATATAGAATAAAAAAAATGCAGTGGGAATGTTGTAGGCACTGTATAATGATTATGTTAGAATGTTGGATAGCCAAGCTTCTGATTGATCTCTACCCAATTGGATCATATATTGGGTCCATATTTGTGTAATTTTATTGGAGTTGAACGATTTCCAATTGGTACTGAGTGTGTTGTATAGTATCGAAGCTAAGAACATGTAGAATCTTTGATAAAATATCGTTGCTTTCGGAACTGGCATGTAGATATTTGTTGTTTGCCTTGTGTTGTGTCCATGATTTATTGCTCAGGATGAATTGTTGTTAGCATGGAAAAATTGGACGAATCTTAACATAAAGATTTGTCTTATATCTAAGGCATTGTACTCTTTAAATATAAGGATGGATATCTAAAGGGACGACCATTTATTACCTTAAGAATTGTCTTTTGTGCTCTTTTAGTCGATTCTAATATTGTTTTTGCTGTGTGATGCTTTATGTGCATTGGTAAATTGTTCTGTTTGCAGGAACACTCACAGCTTTTGTCATAAGTGATTGGTTAATTTCTCCCGGTAAATTATTATCTGATTTGAATACAGTTAAAATTAGAACGTTTCTTTTGTGAGCATTGTCACAAATGTACTTTCTCAGCAATAATTCAGCCTCGGCATATGGTTTCTGAACATGGTTTAGAATGTGTGAAATATCAGACCGAACCGTTGTTAACACAATTATTAATAAGAATAAGACTATTAACAGTTTCATCTAGCTGCCGGTTTGCCGAAAATAGTGGGAATTATCGATGCCTGGAAAATTTTCACTGTACAAGTTTAAAGTGCGATTCCTGTTTTATACAGCCATCAATAACCATTGATCGCTTTGCGGCTCGAAGACTGGTTGATGCATAATGCTTAAAAATAGTTGTTATATATATCTGTAGTTTGTACTGTGGTAATGTTTAATATAATGTCCTGTTTTATATAATATTGACAAACAATACATTCAAATAAGGAATAAATATATACATGGTGGCCCAAAAAAAGTGAGAACATTTCGTAAAATGTGATATAATTACATCAAAATTAGTTTAACTATATCAACAATACCTTCAATAGTTTCCTAATTTACTTACTCACCTATTTACCTATATTACGTTTTATTTCGACAATTTTCAGTCGCCATCTTTGATTATTAATTTTTCCATTGTTTATATTTGGTTTTTTCAAATCATTGCCCAGAATGACAAAAATTACTGCAGAAGACCATATTCTGATCAGAAATTTGCGAATCGAAAAACGTTGGGGTGCTAGGAAAATGATCAAAGAGTTTCAAAACCAAGCCTGGAGTATAGCTAGGCATTACAGCATAACAGGACATTACAGTAGAACATCTCCATCTCACACAGCCAAAAATACAATCAACTTTCTTCAAACCAAAAAAAAACTATTGTTGCAGGCTAGGCAAGTCGGATCACGCTTAGCAACATCGGAAAGCATCATCAACGTAGCGCAGGTCAGAAATATATTTATGAATACTTCTTGATAAAAGTCTCTCTCAGTTCCCTCCAATGTGTTGTTGATTGACTTTGGCAGCTTCATTATATCATTGACCCATCATGAGGTCTTCCTACCGGTCAATTTGAAGCTCGTGCTCTCTGGCATAGCGATCTATCGGTCCGCTAATTGCAAAGTGCTGCGTCTATTTTAACTCAGAGATGTCCTTCATGTTGTAGGCACTGCAATACGCCTCCAAAATTGTTTAAATAAGTCACACAAATGAAGAGTCTTGTTCTTACTGTATATTTTTTTTAACAAAAATTTTAAACATTGACAGTTTAAAGAAGTGTCCCCGCATTTATTGTGAATGATATGCACCGCTGTTGCTGAATAGTAGTCTGGTAATAGTTAGGGGGGATCAGACGTGTAGAATGAGGGACTATCTATTATAATGTTCGGCAAACATGTCAACATGTGTACGCAATTGTTTTGTGACAATAGCATCACTACATTACACTTACATATACTTAAGAACAGAGAAAAGTATACAGAAAACTGAGTTCATTTCAAGCTCGGGTAATCTTTGGCCTTGTACAGTAATGTAATAATTGGTTCTGGATGTATTGATATGAAACACAGTGCTTGATAGGCTAGAAAAACTGGTGTCGTTTGCCAACATTGAAAATAAGATTACTGGATACTTCAACATGGACAGATCATATAAAATAAATGACAGGGTCGTCATTTTACACAGCCTCGCTTGGAGAAAGATTATCAAAGCAGCTGGGGGAGTGACATTCAATAATCAGACTGTAATGTATAACTTGGATGTCCAAATCAGACTATAATATAACAGTGTAGTTAGAAATCCTTAGGATCCTTATAAATACACGATATAACAGACCTAATCCATAATATTTTAAATTACTAGTGGAAAATGTTCAAGGACTATGTGCAAAGAAGTGATGTTGATGAACTATGCGAAGTTCGATATTTTTGTTTTTTTATCATCAATATAATGTTTTTAAATGCTTATATCACAGATATGGCATATTAGGCACAGATTAGAGATTTTCGACTCATATTTTAAATACATATTGTCTAAAATGTTGTGCACTAGGCGTGTCACATCCGGTATAATATTTACTTACGTAAATAAATAGGTATTTTACATTTTATTTGCATCTTGTTCCTCCTTTTACACTCACGATTTAATTTTTATTGATTTATTCTCAGTAAATATTTCCACTACCAAGTCCAAGTCCATAACTATGATTGTCTATTTTCTCTACAAAAAAATCACTAAATGAGAAAAGAGTGAAATTTTTCAAACAAATTAAATAAATTAGCTATAGAAAGATATACAAAAAAAATCTATTTATCGAAAAAAATATTTTGTCTCTTTTTAATCAGTAAGGAGGTGAAGAGCATCCTGTTTAAATCGTTCTTCACCAGCATGTATACCTGCGAGCTCTGGTCGAAATACAAGGAAGTGACGTATAATCGTCTCCGAATTCAGTACAACAACTCATACAGAATACTGTTCGGATTGGCGCGTTATTGTAGCGCATCTACAATGTTTACCGAAGGCCGCATACATGGATTCGTTCCGCTTCTAAGACATCGAGTTGCCGGCATAAAGCGGCGACTGGAGCTCAGCACCAACTCTCTGGTGCAAGCGGCGCTCTCATGGAAAGCTGGTTCCCTGACCAGAGAATGGCAGCGCTTATAAAATAGCTACATATACAACAATGTCATATGTAATAATTATATTTTGTGTGAACTTTTTACTTTTTATTAACTTTTTAATTTTTTAATATTTTTTTTGTATTTATTAATATTTTCCTTGGTTTTCTTTTTCATAGCATATTTATTTCATAACCTTTAAATGTATAACTTAATATGTATTATATTTATGACGAATCAGGTTTAAAAAAAAAACCTGATCACGCTGGAATAAACACATTATTATTATTATTATTAATCGGGGAAGAGCGTTTATTATGAATATATTTCTAGTTGAATAATCTAATTTGTATTAAAATACGACAGAACTACGTTCTGAAAATTTAACTTCACAACAAAAAAGTATTCTCTATAAAAAAAAATTATATTAAATAAAACTGAATATCCATCTGTCTGTCTATTCTTTACTCAACCCTACACCATCTGTCTGATCTAAACACAATTTTGCAGAGTCACTCTTCAGAACCCTGCCCAAAACATATTCTATTCTCTCTTTCCGGCCACCTCGCATCTTCACCTCGATGTAAATGTACCACTGAGTTTCCTGGTTTACAATATTGCGCATGTGTGTGTGTGTGAGTTTTGCCGCCTTTTTTTTGGAGAATGCAAGAAAACTGTAAACGACAGGCCGATCAATTATATTCCGCGCTTCGACCAGTCCAGAGGTCCGAATAAACCTATCGTCGGAAGTGCGCACTTCCGTTGGTAGAAATTTATCCATTTTATGTATCATATGTACCCTCATTGTCAATCGGAAACCTGGGAACCAGCTATCGAAGGAAATTAAAAATTTAAGGTTAAGGTAAATGAAGTAGATTAAATGAGACGTGCGATTTGCGTAGAAGTTTATTGTGACAGAGGTAGATAAGGAAGAATACAGAATTAATGCGTAAAATATTAAATGTATACAAGCGAGTCGCGGCAAAGCGATGGAACAGAAGATATGTCGTCGGCGGGCGATCGGGCTAAACTTCTTGCCAGACTGTGATGGCAGCACCGGCAGCATCGATACTGGCTGAAAACGGCGGTAAATTTGAACCGCTGACCCTTACATATTATATTTGATACCATTCATCATAAGCAAAGCATTTTGCAAAGCTATTTTGAAACCTTCCGCAAAACCCCCCTTCCCTCCCGCTATAAATGGATATTATATTGAAATTTGGTTTAGTTGCACTCTAAGATTCTGAGGAAAACATGTCCTGGTCCAAATTGTTGCCCGGTACCGACTGCAGATACAAAATAAAATATATTTTGTGGTTCTCGTCACAGGTAGGTACGAGGGAAGTAATTGATATTTCATTTTAATTCTAAATGACAGCTCGTGAAGTGAAGTACCCTTCGCACGATCTAATAAATCTGTCAAAGGGAAAATTATTGAATTGTAGCTACATTTCAGGTACCCACATTCTGCACCGAGGGAAATTAAAAAAAAAATTTTTTTTATAAATTCTCCGTGACAAAATGACGATAGACACTTTGACGAGAGATGCTTTCATGAATATATTTTATCATACCTGTATTGTGTGTTGTGTGAATAGATCCATTGCAACATCGCTCTCCGACCGGGAAATAAGTCACATTTTAATTTCATAAATGTATTCATTATCCTAATTTGTTTGAAAGAACTGGAATGTATGAATGTTGGAGCAAAAATGGGCGATTTGATTGTATGCTGTTTATTGTAAGCCGATGGTGCAGTACTGTTAAGTACAGGAACAAGACTGTATAAAATCGCTTAGGTGCTGGTTCAGTGCGGTCCGCTCTATCTCTCGAACGCCGATATTCTGCAGCTGTATGCAGTGGTCCAAGGGGGTCCAAATCGTGTCCAGTGTAGTCGCAGAGTCGTAAGTATCTTCCAGGATCAGTCCAAGTGTGCAAGCCAAAGGTCAAATCCAAGGGGAAGAAAGTCCAGGTGAAAGCAGGGTCAAAGTAGAGATGAATGAAACAGTTTTCTAGTAGTGAAGTCCAGCGGTGCAGGCGAAAGCGAGGCAAGTGATTTTGCAACCGCTGGACCGTTTATTTATATTATACCTCTAGCCCTGGGAGCTTATGGCTCCCTCGGAATGCTGGGACCAATCAGGATGCGCAAGCATCCCCCGCGCCACCCCGATTTGGTCCCGCGCCGACACCACCTGGCGGCCAAATTCGGCAACATTTGCCATTTTTTCTGCCGTCCCGTAAGGGGCGGCAGAACTCTATTTTGTCCGCAATTTTCTTAATTACAAATCAACCAGACATTTCCCCAGACATCGCGAGTATTTTTTATTATTAACATTAACCTGCCTCGCGATGTCTGGTAGTTTTTATTGCGGGCGATCCCCCGGGGAATTTATTAATGCACCTTAAACTTTTAAAAATCCAATTTTATTACCTAAACGATTTTTAAGGTGCATTAAACTATCTCCGGGCGATCACCCTCTCAACTCTCTATTTATTAACATATCGTTATCAGACATAATCATTTTTTAAAGCGAAATATATTACAAAATCATAACAACAAATTCTGACGGCGCCGGGGCGTGGCCTCGTCCGCGGCTCGGCTTCTCCCCTCTCCCCGGCGGCCCACTGTGTTTCCAAAGGCGGCGGATTTTTCAAAGGCGTCTCGTGCCGGACGAAATATTGCCGTAAAGCGGCCAAGTATGCTCTTTCGTCCGGCGTTTTTTCGAGCCGCGTAGCTGTGCGGAACAAATACTAATGGCGAATAATGAACAAGAACTACAGTTTAGTGAGTAGAATGTACAATGTATGCAAGGAAAGCGACCTCATGATGAATGTTAACAAGTCGAAAGTGATGGTATTCGAGAAGGAAGAAAGCGAGACAACGTGCTAAATGCAATGAATGTTTGGAATAAGTAGATGAGTTTGTGTATTTGGAAAGTATGTTTGATAGAAACGGAAAGGCTGAGAATGATATCGAAAGAAGGGTGACTGCGGGAAATAAAGTAAACGGCGCTTTGAATAGAAATATATCTAACAAGAATTAGTCAACCGAGGTAAGACTAGCAGTACATAATAGAGTCCTGGTACCGACACTGATGTATGAAAGCGAGGCCCGGAGCTGGCAGAATAATAACGAAAGTAGACTGAATGCAGTGGAAATGTGATCACTTAGGCGTATATGCTGCAAATCTATTTATGACCGATTAAAGAATGAAGAAATAAGGAAAGAATGTAAAGCTGATGTTAGCATAGTGAAAAAGATTAAAAAAGGATCACTTAGGTGGTTTGGTCATATGTAACGGATGAATGAGGAGGGAATGGTAAGAAAGATATATGACGCAAATGTTGATGGCACCAGAAATAAAGGACGTCTGCGAAAGACATGGCATGACCAGGTAAATCAGATAATGGAAGATTGTATGAGAAGATGTATGAATGTGGATTAGGCGAGAATTGTGTGTCAGGATAGAGGAGTGTGGCGCTCTATCTTCTGCATGATTCTCCCGCGGGGAAACGGCGTGATGGTAAGTAAGAAAGGATTTGATGAGCCAGATAAAAATATGTAGTGCCTGATTCCAAAACCCCCTAAAACAATTTTAAGTGCAATTTTTAAAAGTTATTTTTTTAAAGAGAGTTTCATGCTTAACTGGATAAGAAAAGATCCAGGTTCAGATCCCGATAGGCACAAAAATATGTTTTCTATAAATTGATTTTATATGTATATCTTTCTAATTTATATACCTTTAATTTGTATTAGATTTCTAGTTAATTCATTAAATTTGCATGTTACGAGAAGTTCTAAGGCAGATTTTGTGAGAAACTTTAGTGGTGCATCTAACATACATATCTGCTGAACACATAAAAATATAGTAGATTTCGATTATAAAAATGTAATTACTATAACATGCTGGGCACTGATTGCGTGCAATTTAATTTGCTTTGCTCCGCTAACGAGGGCGGAATTTTCCGATATTTATAATGACTTCAATAAATGGTCGTGGTGGGGGGTGCAGGGGTCCTTGTCTCGCCCTAGTTGGCAATTTAAATCCATTCATTAAAAATATTAAATTGTCGGACCAAAATATGATTTTCCAAGCGAATAATTATTAATCCCCATTGGAAAATTACACAGTTTTGTAGTTGTTTTTTTTGATTTCCGGTTCCTGCAATGAAAGCGGTCCGGCATTTTATCAAGGGTTATTTACAATTCAGTATTTTATCCCTTTCAAAGGAAAAAAAAAACATTAATCAAATTGACTGTTCCAGTTTCGAACACTAAACGCGAAAAAACGTAAATATTTTTTTATAAATGTTATTCTCATTTATATTTAAACAGCGCGGATTTCAAAAGGCAGCCGTTATATTTTTATACAATTTTATAATAGGTGATGCACTCGGCGTTGCGAGAAGAACGTTTTAACTTCTTCTGTTAGCTTCTAGAACCATATACGAAGTGCGGTTTTCAAGTAAGTACCGATTTCCGGTTGCGCAATGATTTCCTTCATCTGTTGACACACCGTATGCAACGTTAGAGACATTCACATAATGCGGCCATCGTGTAGTGCGTAGACTGTAAGATTGGGCCCCATGAAACCAGCTGACATTCATCGCTAAGTGTGTCCTGTTTTGACCTGATTTGGCGTCAAGCTTCCATCTTTACTTTCATCTTACCGCACGATAACGCCAAAAGCCAAATTCCTAGTGGGTCGAGGATTAAGAATGGATCGAGGGCGGTAGATAAACGCTGACATGTGACATTAATATTTTCGCGGTCGATATTAAAGTGTGCCAAAAGTGTGTTACCTATGAAAACGAAACATGTGACAACAACATTCTTGGCATTCGATATTAAAGCATGCAAAAAGTGTTACCTACAAAAACAAAACCTGTGACAACAGCATTGTTCGCGGTCAATATTAAAGCGTGCCAAAAGTGTGTTACCTACGAAAACGAAACATGTGACAAAAGCATTTTTCGCGGTCGATATTAAAGCGTACCAAAAGCGTGTTACTTACGAAAACGAAACATGTGACAACAGCATTGTTCGCGGTCAATATTAAAGCGTGCCAAATGTGTGTTACCTACGAAAACGAAACATGTGACAAAAGCATTTTTCGCGATCGATATTAAAAAGTACCAAAAGCGTGTTACCTACGAAAACGAAACATATGACAGCAACATTCTTCGCGGTCGATATTAAAGTGTGCCAAAATTATGTTACCTACGAAAACGAAACATGTGAAAACAACATTCTTCGCGGTCGATATTAAAGTGTGCCAAAAGTGTGTTACCTATGAAAACGAAACATGTGACAACAACATTCTTGGCATTCGATATTAAAGCATGCAAAAAGTGTTACCTACAAAAACAAAACCTGTGACAACAGCATTGTTCGCGGTCAATATTAAAGCGTGCCAAAAGTGTGTTACTTACGAAAACGAAACATGTGACAAAAGCATTTTTCGCGGTCGATATTAAAGCATGCAAAACGTGTTACCTACGAAAACGAAACATGTGAAAACATCATTCTTCGCGGTCGATATTAAAGTGTGCCAAAAGCGTGTTACCTCCGAAAACGAAACATGTGACAAAAGCATTCTTCGCGGTCGATGTTAAAGCATGCAAAAATGTTACCTACAAAAACGAAACATGTAACAAAAGCATTCTTCGCGGTCAATATTAAAGCATGCCAAAAGTGTGTTATCTACGATAACAAAACATGTGACAAAAGCATTCTTCGCGGTCGATGTTAAAGCATGCCAAAAGTGTGTCACCTACGAAAATGAAACACTATCTGTATTTTTCATTTTGACGTCGCTGATCTGGTCGTGGCAAGTAGTTTTTTCTTTTAATGTTTATATCGAAATCCGGTTAAAATTTGAAATTGTAGAACCAAGATCCACGTGCTTCTTCACGACCTCGCAATACGCGTTGGTATGTTGCCGCGGTTAACAATTATTAAATGAAGGATAATTTATATCGTATGATGAAGATTTGTATGATATCTTTTCCGAGTTTTTTCATTCGCATATTATATAAAAGTGTTTAATCATAATGTTTTATAAATAAATATTATTTGTCTCACTGGTGTTAGTAAGCTGCCGCCTTCGCTTGTACGGGGCAGATGTAAATGTAATTGAGAGCATCGAAATACGTCTTTAAGGCTCGTGTCCACGGAGGAAGACACGATGAGGGAATTTCAACAATTTAGTTGAGATATATCTTAATACACGAAATTGAGATTTTAATCTGGAAAAAGAGACAAAACTTAAATTCACGACGTTCGATCTAACAGCGAGATTTGAAATGTGTACATAAACGTTACCTAAAATCATTATAGATAACTAAACTGTACATGTGTTCTGGCTCCTGGGATAAAATACCAGGGCAACGCCACCGGTTATACAGTGGTAGACATGAAAATTGAAGTTGAGTCCTGCGCACTCATCTTCAAACGACGACCTTTCTTTCATCTGTGTTTATTTCAGTGTAGTGTAATTCGGACTAGGTATCAAAGGCAATTAATGAAAGAGGTTAATTTGTAACAAGATTGTTTAATACAAAATAAATATCAAGTAATCGATCTCTGAATTCTGGCATCTGTTCACAGATACAACTTGACAAGGAAGTGGAACAATAATTATCTCGAACCATCGTCGAATCGATTCATGTGGTAAGCCTCTCTGATAAGTAAGATTGGGCCCACCTCTTCGGTAGTGAACTGCCGTTCTCTCTTTATATTACAACTAAATTAAAATAATGGTCACGTAGCCTCGAAATCCGTGCGCCGAAACTGCTGCACAAACTTGATCCTCCATAATATGGAATCGTGGCCGTCACGCTGGATGTGCCGAAGATTTCTGAATCCTGAATGGAGACTGCCTTCCATCGCACATCCCAACTACCCGTGAGGCTAACTACAGATTAAAACCGGGTGCCCGGGAAGAGAGCACAATGCAAATTAGATACTACAATATTCTACAGATGATGCACTAGTATCAACAATCTGAATGGATTTGCGACCGCGGCCGCTCGCAGAGCTCAAGTGGCGTCGTGAGCCGAGCGGTCCCGAGCGTCGGCACCGAACAAACTACCTCCCTGCGATTCAGTGTTTACCTCATATAAACGTGGCGAGTTGTCAAAATTACATATTGAGGGATTAAATACTTTAAATGTTACATTCATGTAAGGCGTTAAATTACAAACATTTATTCAGTTTTAACTGATGCCCAAATTTCCCCCAATTCAAAATTATTTAACTGACGAACGACATTTAACGTAAGGCTCGAGACGGTGACTCTCCGAGACATGATGACTTGACAAGGAGACTACGAAAGTTGAGAGCTATCTCCAAAGAATCTTAAGAGAGCAAAATCCGTACCTCAAAAATTATCTCAAGCCGAAAATCTCGAAAAAATCTCATTGGTGGATACAGGCCATTAAGAGATAAAGTTCTCGCAAATTGGCATTGGAGAGTTAGCTCAACTTTTAATGATGATTCTAAATGCTTTCGCTTTGGGCCAATGTCTCACAGAAGTTGACAACTTTAAACTGTAGCAAACAGTAAAGAACGCGGACTGCCAACTGGTTTTAATATTAAAAAAATGCAATCGTGTAGCGCTGCACGGTTGAAATTTTAATTAGTTATGACTCTCATGCAGAAGGATGTCGCACGGTTAGAAAACTAATTAGTTTTCTGAATATTTTGTTCACAGTAAAAAGTTAGAGGAGTCCGGGTTTGGCCGTGTCATGGGGTAGGTTGCACGATGTCTGTTCCTCTACTCGCTAATTATGTGTAAAAAAAATTTACTAACTTACAGGTCGATTTTTCACTCATGACACTATATACTCTTCCACTAATGATAATAATCAACTGAAACTAGCCGTTACCTAAATAAAACTAATCCAACTGAAGTACGACATAGAAGTACGCGTTGCGTGTGGTGTACACAACCGATACCATGCGGCAACTGACATAACATGTCTAGTGTGAAGCGGTAATATAACTTTGTCTCTTTCTATCTTAGATAGTGCTCACACACACACACACACGTGTATCGATACACAGCACATTCTTGAAGTGCCATGACCCAAAAATCGACCTTTACCTATCATGCGTCTTCTATATTGATACACCATTCTTGTTTCATACTCTTTCATACATGTTCTCTTTAGTTATTGAAGTTTTTGAATTTGATTTTCCAAACACTTCTCTTCAAGACTAGCCTCATCTATTTTCAGTACCTTCCTCTCTTCACTCATATGTTTCACATGACAACGATTTCAGCTATCCTTTCATAATTCAATTAACAGATTTCACTCGAAATTTATTAATTCTTCACTCTTCGTACATAGATTTTAAATGTATTCATCTGAGTAATCTTTACGTGATATAGAAATGTTAAAAACAGTAATTGATAATGCGTAAAAAAGGAAAGACAAATAATAGCATAAATAATGAACGGCAAGTGGAACGATCAGGCTTCGGTTAAGTACGTTAAGTAATTACAAGATTACATCTGTAGCGATCAGAATTTATATTCATCGCCATCTCAGTCGGTATCGACGCTAACGACAGCGCTGCCGGCTGCCGCTACAAGTCTGGCTCAAGCGGTCTCTTCAGTTTCATCGTTTCACAATGGCGGACTTGCCGGCCCACGTGCGCCGAGCAAGACCGTCGACTCGCCTCATTTCAGTTCATAATACACGCGCGCCTTCTGCATCTTCATTCATTTCTTTAATTCCATTTGTCTTCATTGTTATATCCATAACAATAAACACCTCGTTTTTAAGTTCTTTTACACAAATACCGGATTTACTTTACTTTCTTCGGACGCTACACATCTTAAACTGCTTCTCAACGCCATTATTAAGACACTTGTCATAACGGGGCACTAATTTTTGTGTACTTTCATCATAGAACGACACCGTCTGATACGAAAACCATGTCTGTACTCCATCTTTGAGTTCATCATTATCATAAAAATGAAGGTAAAGATGGAAATCACTTGGCGCTAAATCAAGACAAAACAGGACGCACTCGGTGATGAACGTCAACTGGTTTCATGTTTCGTGCATTCAAGAAACGAATCTCACAGTTGGCGGGCTGATCGATTATCTTGTTCACTACAAGATGGCCACACTGTGCGAATGTCTCTAACGTTGCACGTGGTGAGTCAATAGATGAAGGAAACCATTGTGCATGCGCAACGTACTTAAAAAACGCGCCCCGTATATAACTGCCTGCCTGCCTAAATAATTTAACTTGGGGTAAAATTTTTAATAACGTGCTGTTGACAATTAAAATGAGATGTGTTATTTTGTTAATAATAACAATTTTTTAATGTTTAAAGGTTAAACTATTTTTTAACGATTCAAAAGCTGGGTATTTGCATTGATGAAATTATATATAGACCAGTATTTTTTTTATATTTTAAGGCGGTCATTTGGTGTTGTGTCAAATTCCCATGGTATGTACACCAAACATATACCCAAAAGTATGGGTTCTTTCGGTATACGAAGCGTAACAATAATTAAACCAGACTCCTCCTGTTAATAAAATGCAACTTACAAACTTGACAAAGTTTTCATTTTATTCAGTGACGCGCGCAGTTTCGGGTAACAGAGCAATTTGCGGTAATTCGACGGTAGAGTACTGGTAAAATAGAAAAATAAAAGTTGCATTAAAATAGTATAAAAACTGCAGAATAATTTATAATTCTTCAGTTTGACTAACTAACTAACTAACTAACTAAGGATAGAGCGTCACACCCCTCCGTACTGACAAATAATTCTTGCCTCATTCACATTCAAACAGGCTCGTCGATTGTTGAGACTTATAACAAGACCATATTTTAGTATCTGGTTTACTCGGTCGTGCTAAATCTTCCGCAGACCTTCACTATTGCTGGTGCCATCAACACTTGCGTCTTATGTCTGTTTTACTATTCTCTCCTCATTTAACCGTTCCATTTGAGCATCTGTGCACAAGAATCCATGGAAAAGTACTCAGATTATACTATTTAGGATGTAGTCATCGCCATAATCATTATTGACAGCTGTTGTATTATGAGATGTGTGATGTATACTAGCAGAAGCCAGAGATGAAGCTAGTTTATTTATTATTCCCAGGTTTTCTATTGATAATGTGAAAGTCATTACAGTTAGAAAAATCACCACTAACCTGGAATTAAGGATTTCTCTGTTCATCATGGGTTCTATTATTCTTATTTTTGAGCTCCAATCTTAGGTCTGGATGCGGCGACTTGATCTCCATAAATTCTTCTGAATATCGTAGTCGATCAGGCGGAGTATCGACTGCAATTCTCAATCATTCCGACCACGGTTTGTCAGTGATTCCACCGACCTTCACACTACATAAACTAATCATACCAATAACACAAAAACCAGGTGTGTCAATAAAAAGTGCAAAAACAAAGCTACTGTTATAATTAAACGGTGCTCATATAAAATGGTTCGCTGTCAGGCGATGACGCTGAAAGCATTACATAAATACATAAATAAATAAATAAATAAAATGCATTACGATTCAATTCTATAATCATTTACCACCTCTGAGAGAAGAGGCACGCGCGTCTGTAAAGTAATTCAAGTCCAAAATAAATCAAGTTTAAAGTCGCTCAGTTAAGCCATCGATGAAATAAACAAAGCTTAGTTTTCTCGGTTGTTAAAATGTGAGTAGAAATGCGACGATAATGGCGAGGATTCGAGTGTAACGGAGTGGAAACATTGCTTAATCTCCCGGACAGATTAAATCGAGAGTGCAAGCGAATCCGCGAATAATGGCTGTATTTATAAATATTGGAAAAAATTTGGCTAAACTTTAATGAATGTACACGAATGTGAGATCAAACGTATTTAACTACGTACAGATGCTTCAGGACCAGACACGAGAATCATCGAAGTTGACAAAACTATACTTACTTACTTACTTACCATCACGCCGTCACCCGAGGAGGTGGCAGAGAGGATGGCGCGCCACACTCTACTGTCCTGGTATAATCCTCACCTCGTCATCTCATGCAAGCTCGTCGATTATTGAGGCTTTTAACAGGACCATTTTTAAGTATCTTGTTTACCTGGTCGTGCCGAGACTTTCGGCGGACGTCCTCTATTTCTGGTGCCATCGACACTAGCGGGCGGCTATTGCGCGGTCGGGTCTCATCGGCTATCGCCGATTGCTCACTACTAATCGCTGCGGGTGGCTGTGTATGGAATATGACATTGGCTAAGTGACCATATTTTTCCATACACTCCGTGTGTTATTTCAGCAATTTTCATTTCAAACGTTATTCTGTGGCATCGGAATTATTGTTGGCGTATTGGCGTAGATCTTTTCTTTCGAGTACCTCCGCAGAAAATAGTCGAAAGCCGTCAAATCAGGTGATCGATCTTTTTGACACTATGCGGCTGAGAAATATTTCTCCCATAATTTCAAGCGTAGTTCGGGATGTGTGTGAGATGGCACCGTCGTGTTGCAGGCGCGATCGACCCGATTCGGCTACAAATAAGTTTTCCAACATGCGACGATAGCGATCATCATTAATGATTACAGCACTGTCTCTCGCATCCTGAAAGAAATAGACACATTCGTTGGTGTATCAATTGAAGATTTTCAGTGCCCCAATAACGACTTTTTTGTTTATTAACAAAACCTACCAAGTCGAAATGAGCTTCGTCGCTCATGATGATTTTTTTACAAAAGTCAAGATAATCATATTATTGAGGCATCAGATAGGCTATAATCAATTGTAATTAATTATTCTCCGCGACTACTAAATGCGAACTAATAAATATTTGTTAAACTAAAATGGTAGTCAAACAAAATCGGCCCGAAACATAATATTCATCCCTATACTTTATTATATTTTTCGACACGAATATTCGTAATGTCAATATTCGTGTCAAAAAACATCTGAAATGTTTAAACAGTAACGGTTTCTCAGAATTCGCCAACCATAATATTGGAATAGATTATTCTTTTAATAATACCACAGGAGTCAATGTCCTCCATAAAATGGGTTTGGCCTCCGGTTGTACAATTTAAAAGCCCTCGCAATAAAAAAGGCAATAAATAGTGTACACCAATTCTCAATAATCAAATTAATTTATCCATTAGCTCCAAATTCGGTATGTTTCCTTTAAAATCAATTTAATTTCCATTAACACTATATTTTCCCCTCCCTTAATGTTTCGTCTATTTTATCTCTCTCTTTCGTATATAATTTTATATTCTGACTCTCTTGATGTTCTATTTAACTATATATGTATTATGTCTCTCTCTCTTTCACATGTTATGTTATATTCTGTCTCTCTCTTTATGTATACATAAGTGCACTTTTTTTGTATTTATGATCAGTTTCAAATATCCTATTTTTTAAATATATATTTATGATCAGTCCTAATGAAGCTTGAGATAAGCGAAACCGGTTGACGTATAATAAATTACGTGGTTTTATACAAAGTTATGTTATTTTATTTAATATATCTTTTTATTATATTTTAATGGAAAGATATGGAGAAGTATGGGTAATTACATAGCTTACGACCTATCTTCAGCTGGGTTATGTGATCACTTTACAAATATAACCTTCACCATTCTCACCCATTAATCAATCTCTATATCTATCAAATTTTTGAAAGTTGTATATATGTTACTATATGGAAACACTTCGAATACAAGTGCACTATCGCTATATATACGTATATTTTTTGACTAATGTTTAAATATAGTGTTTTTCCCCCCACCCATACACTGTTTAAACTACTGTTTTCATGTGTTGCTTGATTTCTCTGCAGTATAGTGGTTAGCTTCCCGCCAGTAAGATTTTTATTTAAATTATTGTACTGAATTTATTAACGTTTTTTCGAATTATAAAAAAATATTTTATTCAGAAGGTGGTGTATGGCACACGCGACTGAGACATTAAAAAAAATATATTTTGATCCAGGCCCGGATCAGATAATTCTAAGCGTGACGTAATATTGGAATGTAGGTAATGTAGATAATTCTCAGGTCGGGCGGCGGGCGACACGTCGTGATGGTGATTGAATAAGCAAACGTACACTGAATCCATCAATTCCCATTTGATTCCACTCAGCCACCTCGGGCGGGAGAGTGCGGGCGCGGATTGATAGGCCCCGGGGGTGTGTTCGACTTTTGTTAAGGGTGCCATATTTCATCTGCAGCGATAACGTCTAAGACTGGATGGGAGATACGGCCGACTTTTCTCATACAGTCGCTCTTTTTCGTAGGCTGTACCAGAAATTCTGATAAACGTATGTAAATTAAATAATCCGTATGCCCACCATAAGCGTCAGCGAGCGACTGATGTTTGTAGGTTATGAATATCAGAAGATGACTGTGAGGGCCTAATCATCCTCAGATACTCACGTGTGTGTATGAACGAATGTGATGCGCGGTGCGTGTGAGTTGATGTGTTCGCGTATGCGACTAGAGCAGGTTGATGAAATAAAACAGGACTTATAATTGGTTGGTGTTTATCGTCGAACGATGTACAAATAAATTGCAAGTTAAAGTTTGTGACTAGCGAAGCTCACTAGAGGTTGTTCGGTAATACTTTATTTTAATCTGCTGTTTGTGTTTTTGCTTTAAATTGTATTAAAATTTATTTATTTAATATGTTATTAAACAAATAATAATATATATCTCGCAGAGACGATGTTATTTTTTTATTATATTTTGTGGAAAAATGTGGAAGTATTGGTAATTTCAGGGCTTTCAACCTGGCTTAATTGTATATAAATATAACATTCACCATTCACCATTAATCAATTTTCATATCTATCAAAGTTGTATATGTGTTACTATGTGGAAACACTTCGAATACCACTACACTATGGCCATCTATGGACTAAATTTCATATTAATTTCCCTGAAACAGCATATATGTCATAATGAGAATCTGATTATTTTTTTGAAATTATTTATAGCAATATTCTGTTTTTGTAAAACAAAATGTTTCTAATACATTATACTAGAATACGCTTAAAAAATCAATATTTTTCAATTTTATATATTTTCTTATTTTGACAAATTACAATAAATTATTAGAACAAAATACAAGCTGAGGTGTTTTTGTGATGTGATTCAGTATACAGTAGTTAAACGACGAATAAGTATGATTAAAAGATGTCCAGGTTTGATAAAATATGAAAAGACCGCGGTATGACAACGAAGGTCAGGCGTGTGCAGTCTCTGGTGCATTCTATATGTTTATCTGATGTGGAATCATGGAAAACTGATTGATGCCCCTGAGATGTGGTGCTAGAGACTATGGATGTCGAGATGCACGAATGACATCAAACATCAAAGACAGACTCTCAACAATTCTTCAATATTTTGAGTATATTGAGAGAAGAGAACATAACTTGGAGAAGCTTATTTTAGTGGTTTAAAAAGAAGATTCCCCACAAGTGGAAAATGCAACACACATTTTTCTGGTGACAGCCCTAAGGTTTACAGGATGCCGAGAAAAGTAATTTGGGATATTATTAAAATGCGGGAATTTATTGTCAGTTCGTAACTAGTGAGAGATGAAGCAAATCACTATTTAACTTTTAAAAAAGACTTATTTTACACTGTTAAATATAGTGAAGTGCGACATTTACACAAAAAGACTTTGGCGTTTTCAATCATCGATCTGCCATTTCCATTTGTTCCTTTATCAAACCGCGGGTCTTTTGTTTGTCTTTGATACTTTACTTGTCATGTTGCAGACACGCCGCGAGGAGTGGGAGCAGCCCGCGACGAGGAGCGGCTTTCTGTTTCAGTTTCTCCGAGACGACGTCTGGGGCGTTCGCTCGCTGCCATCATTTCCTCCTTTTCATGTCGAATATTTATGCTCGACTTGTTGGCAAAGTAGGTATCGTTTGTTCGTCGTACACCCGAGGCGAATATGTCACTGTCAACTCCATTGAACTGGAGCTCACACGCGTGTGGAGGCTGCAGGCCGGGGATGAGACGAGGGTGGTCTTGTTCAATTTAATATGCCCTCGCGGGGGAGGGCGCGGAGACGGGGTATCTACCCTCGATGCACGCGAATTCTTGTTTCGAATACTACTCTTAATAAATAAGATAAAATAAATATTAAACAAATATCAGATATTTCATATAGACAAAGCTATTTTTTATTATATTTTTAATGGAAAATATATGGAAGTAAAGCGTAATTACATTAATTACATTGGTGGGGTGAGAATTGATGAATTGATAATCACTTAAGCCAGTCGAAGACAGGTCGTAAGCCTTGTAATTACTCCATACTACCACATATTTTCTATTAAAAAAATAATAAATAATACCTTTATCTCTATGAGATATCTATTATTTTTTCTAATAACAGTGCCTTTGTAGGTGAAAATCCAGTAATTGTGTGCTCTTGGATATATTCAAATATTGATATTAAAATAAATATCGTTATTTTGATGAAAAATTCATGATGTTTTGTTAATGCAGACTAAAACTATCAAGATTCTGATTAGGATTATTATCAGATGGCGACCGAAGTAATGGAGATTTTTTTTTAAGGAGATCACATTATTATTGTGAAGTTGCAGTTCTTCAGAACATAGTTCTGTGCTATTTTAATGCAAATTAAATGTATCATTTAGAAAGATATATAGATAAAAGATCATACAAATTTAATAAAAATGAATTGATTTAATCTCTGGCGTCTCTTAGCGTACATTACTCAAAGGTGTTTGAAATTTGTCGCAATAAAAGGTGATAGCTTTTAAAAAATGGAATAACATGTGTATCAATTTGAAAGGTTTGAATATTTGTCGATAACTTATTCGGTTGACATGGTGTAACATTTTTTTAGCATAAAATATTACATTTGAAATAAAATAATTACTTTACTAGACGTGGTCTGTTCTAAAACAATTACCTGTGTAGTTTTTATAAGTTGTATAGTATTAAGGTGTATTCAGAAGTTATAAAAAAGTAGGTTAGCACAAATAACAAATTAGTTTCATTTTCCTTTCTACCCACATCAAGCAAACATTTTGTTATTTTTAGTTTAAAAACGTTAATCACTTTAAACCCTTCAGACTCTTGTGGTAATTTATTAAATACACGCGGTGCACAAAACAAGAAAGTTCGTTGACCAAATTTTGTATGCATTTTTGACACTAAAAAGTATTCTAAAGTTTTCCTCCTAGTTTTCTTTGAATCGGATCGTGTATAGTTTTAGGATTGATTATCCTGATAACCTGTTTCTGACCCTTAATTAGAGAATACATTTAGAGTAAGAGCTGCACCGCTCCGTGTACATATTGCGTAACTGATGAGACTGACAAAGTGAATAGTATACCATTTTTAATAAAGTAATATTCAGGAAGCTGTGTAAAATTTAGAAAATATAAATTAATTATCTCACTTTGGAGCTTACTCGATCGATATGAGGAGTCCATCACCATGTCACATTTGCATATTTGATATGAATCCAATTTTTTTAGTTAAGTGTTAGTAGGTGATTGTTTACTCATACATTTAATTTATTGATACTAACTGTTATATTTAAATGGTGATATAGTTGAGATAAATCTCAATACCACGAGTTGAGTGATTTTGATCTGGTGATAAACCCAGGGATCAGTTTGAGATTGATAGATAGATAGATATAATTCACAGTTCATCCAAATTGTCTATAGCATACGATACCTCCTCATAGATATGTTCTCGCATTTGATCAAAGCGATCTACTCTGAATATTTTTGTCTCGCATCTGTTAATTTCAAGACTCAGTTCCGAGCTCTCTTCATCAAAGTGTCAGTATTCAAAATGTTTCCTAGATCGTGTTATCACTTATGCAGTAGTAGTTTGTTAGTCAAACGGTTAAGACGCTGGCCTCGTGATCTAGTCGGTCGGGGGTTCGCGCCTCGTTCCAGAAGACCAGCAAGTTCAAAAATATTGATGTGATATATTAAAAATATTTTTTTTATCTAGCATTTCTACAAGTTGAACCAATTCTGGATTACTCTCCCCTACAGTGAGAATTTCCTGTTTCATTACCAATATTTAAAAATCTAATTAACAATATTTCCTATGCTTTTTTCGTGTAGTTTTCTAGTCCATGTGAAATATGCTAGAATGTAAATTATTTGTCACCATTTTTTTTTCTCCATGTCCACTTATATCTGTGTTATTTTCAATAAATATATACATGTTAATATTCGAGATTAATCTGTGCTACGAACCGATGCGGGCACGTGCCGACACTGCGGCGACCGTGGTAGGCTTCCCTTTGTTTGACGAGAGCGATGAAGCGCGAAGACATATATCCGTTTGGCATTTGGAGCATCGCGTTATTTATATTTATGATAGCGCAAACTCATATCTCCACAGATATGAACAATAAATAATATTTTATAATGTTCAATGTAATATTTTCGAGGTAATACATTTTAACTATTGGATAAGAATAAACGATTTAACCGTTGGTGAGTTTTACAACGACACGAGCATTTTTCGACCGCCAGGAGTGTATCTATTTAATTTAATTTTATTAAAGAGAACACATTCTTATTGTGAAGTTGTAATTATTCAAAATATAGATCTGTATTAATTAAAAAGATACACATATAAAATAAATTTTATAGAAAAATATTGTTGTTGTTAGCGGGATTCGAATTTGGATCTCTTCCAATCCGGGGAACGTGCATTAACCGATTATGCTACAGCACACAGTACATTGACGAAAAATTTTTCATCTTATATGTTACACTTTTCAAATTGATACATTTATCGTTCCATTATTTGAAAGTCATCTACTTTATTTTAACAGAATCTCAAATACTAAATTGTAATGAAGCATAATCGGTTAATACACGTTCTCCGGATTGGAAGAGATCCAGGTTCGAATTTTGGTAACAACAACAATATTTTTCGATAAAATTGATTTATATGTATATCATTCTAATTAATACATTTAATTTGTATTTATTTTATTTCATAACAAACTTCCTGAATAG
Source organism: Eubasilissa regina (assembly GCA_022840565.1). Lineage (NCBI taxonomy): Eukaryota > Metazoa > Arthropoda > Insecta > Trichoptera > Phryganeidae > Eubasilissa > Eubasilissa regina. The sequence goes on from JAINEB010000011.1 coordinate 29,424,592, forward strand.
CAATATATGAGGTAGTTCAAGGGACAATTTATGTGGGCGCGCTGATCACGAACGCTGGTGACAATAGAATGGAAATTCAAAGACAAGTAGCTAAGGTTGCTGTGTACCAACTGTAGAGAATAAGGATAGACAGGGACACTAAGTAAGCAACTAAAATTATATATTGGTTCACGCACTTGTCTTTCCTATCTGCATTGCTGGAGAAGTGTGTACGTATCCCGTTGCCAGCACGAAGCACGAGTGTCAGCTCTGAACTGGGGCTTGTTGTGGAGGTGCATTATGAATCTGACTTGATTGAGGCCACTATATGTCATGATAACACAAGCGCCATTTTATTTTACGCATTACAATTTTATTTATGCCCGTCTTCGTGTTTTATTACTTATTATTATTTTCGCACTTGTATTAGCAGTTATAGACAATATTTGACTTTTATTTAAATTATTACTCAAATAAGATCTTTATACTAATGTTAAATTAATAAACTGAATGTTATTTGACGTAATTAAGAAAATACAAGCATTATAAGAAAGGCCGCGACCATAAAATTCATTTTCCGCGTGCCACAAAATCCCCTTAATATAAAAAATTCTCGCAAACACGAAATATATTTTTTTACAATCTTGAAGCCAAAGTTATGGGAAAAAAAATGAATTTAGACAAATTAACATAATATAAAAAATGAATAATGTTATAAACCATTCAATTTGCAAAACATATTATCAATTTTTTTAAAACACTTTATGTTAGTAAAAACAAATAATATTAAATAATTACTTACATATTTTGAGGCTTTTACTATTATTTGATATCAAGTTTTATATGAAATATTTTCATATTTTCTTACTAAATAATATTTATATGGATCCTATTAATTTGTGTTTTTATTGGGTTTCTTCATTTCATATCATCAATTTAGTCTCATACAGGGAGCAAGTTTAAATTCATACAAGTATTTTTTCCTGTTAAAGACTCCTGCTGAAGTCAAGTGACTCAGTAAATAAATATGTCTGATTCCCAACTGTCAATCAAAATCAAACATTTCCCAGCAATGAACGTTCAAAATGATATTGCTAATATTAAAATTGGTCTTTATATTTGGAATATCAAGATACAAACAAATAAACATTTTAAAATCAGCACCAAAAACATCTCTTAACAAATGATCTATTTTTTGTATTTTAAGATGCAGAACATTAATCTATAATCCGAATCTTCTATTGTTCAAATTAGAATTTATTGTCAATATAATAACTTTTCCGGCCTCGCCAGCGCGCCTTGCGTGTTCACGTTCGGATCCAAGTCCTGCTGAAGATCCATAGTCGATAAATCAGATTTGATTTATGATTTGGACCTTCCAAAAATACAAATTGAGCGTCTTCAACAGTGTAAATCTAGTAAATCTATCGTATTATAGAAGAATGGAGTCATGAATCTTAAATTTATTTTGTGGACAATTACCACAAGAGCCAGCGGTATTGGCTACTAAATTTATACTACTTCGATCAGAATGGCTTGGAGCGTACTCAAGAGAATATAATCGATAGTAGGTATCACAGTTTAGTTTTAACTCGAGTTTATTTCTACCAAGATTATACTCTATTCTATAATTCACACAACAATACTCTCTTAACCTATCTTAAAATGAAAGGCGTAGTCAGGAGGGCGGGAGTTCACGGAGATCACGATCCTCGGTTATAAGGGACCGATCTTAATGATGATGTAATGGAATCTGTAGCAGTGCGGCTCAACACGTCAAGTTCACGAGAGAGATCCATCGATATCGGGCCGTTGCTCTGACCTCTGGTGACAGTGCATCGAAGCTCGCTCCCTACCTCCGCGTCTCGGTATACGCGGATACGGAGAACCGTTGGTAGATGCCGCTATCAGGTCAGTTTGGATGATCACGCTATCTAAATGAAAGGAACACACGAAGCTTATGCTAGATAAAATAAGATTCAATGATCGTAGAATTAATGAAAATTGTAGTATCGCTCAAAGGTTATTAGGGAGAGTGCACTGAATTTTGCTGCGTCTTTCTCAAAGCCTCAAAACTTTCAAATAAACATAAAACTCTTTTATTTCATCCGATAAGTTAGTTAAGGCGTGCTTTTAAATAGAAGAAGAAATAATAATGTATTTACGTATTAATGTATTTACGTACTTACTTGATGCAGAATATCTTTATTAAATCGTTTTTCGCATTACGTAATACATTTATTCTCAGTACCGATAAATAACGATATTATGTTCGGTTCAGCCCCGGCACAAAGGTCAAACATTTCCCGGTAAAGTTTTCCGCTATTTCCTGCCGAGACATTCTGGTAATTTATCGCTCATAACAAAGGGAAATCCTTTATTTATTTCGGGTTACATTTTTTTGCCAAACTCAGTCCTCAGGTATGACAATGGCACGCCAGGACGAGCGAGTCCGGTGCGGCTCGGAGCCAGAGGAAATCCTCAAAGTATAAGGGAGGAACCGGTCAGGGTAGCGGTTCCCGGGAAGGTTCAGGAAACTAATAATTATCGGTGATTTTCGTATGTAATAAAAATGGTCGCAATATTAACGGTAGACTGGAATGAGACAACGTTAAATTTATAGAAAATCTTTCAAAGAAAACGATTGAGAAATCTATTATAACTTCAGGTATCTATTTTATAATTTATCAGATGCTTTTAATGACATAGCTTACGCGGCCCCTGGCAAACTCAATTTGTTATCTATTAGTTCACTATTCTAGTTCACTGCGATAAATGGGGTAAAAGGCTACAGACGGTTGGCGCTGAATTTATTAATGCAAGTTACAATAGAGCACGGACTAGCGCGTTCTGGTAGACTACGCATAGGTGGCAGTAGGTGTCTGCCACAGCTTTATCTTTATCAAATTACTTTTTTTTTAATATCGGCAAGCAATTGTTTTTCTTTAATACTAGATTGTTTCTTATTCTATTTCTTACATTAGTAGGTACATCTAAATCTATATTTTTGAATTGAAAGAATTGAGTGCAGACCAGAAAATAAAGCATAGTAATAAGTATGAAAGTAATTATACCGAAATCATAAAATAAATAATTAATTTTTATAACCGTTCTGTGCTCATATTCCAAAGGTTGTGTTCTTTAGTAAGAAAGTCCCTAATTCCTATAATCTTCTTGCCGGCTGGGTAAATGAAATCTGTCTGTCTGTTCCGCTTATAAAAAAATCCCTTTAAATCAAATACTTTCATTACTAGAATACAATTTAATCACATCTGACTGACTGAATGAGATCACTCATCTGTTTATACGGTACGCGAACGTAAATATATATTATATAAAGGTTAATCTCGGCAACCGAACTGAATACAAGTAATCTGCTTAAGTATTAAGAAAACGTTTCAGTCATGCTAAATCAAATGATTGTAACGCTTTTGATATTTCGAATCTGATTTATTTTATTCAGTGTTGAGATTATTATTATTGGCGGCTAATAGAGCCATATATTTTGGCACTAACAACTGCACACAAAACATACATTAGTATTAGGGGAACACTTTCTTATTGTGAAGTTGTTATTATTCAGAACAGACGGTCTGCGATATTTTAAATACTAATTAAATATTTTTTAAAAAAAAACAACAATTATTTAAAAAGTAAATTTAGTACCTAACTCAAATTGCTGCTCAATACAAATTTAGTCGAATAATTTTTAGGAAAAAATTTTAGAATAGGACTCGTAGTTAAATTTAGTTGGCTGTTTAGAATTTCCTGATTACTTTTACATGCTTTATTTATCTCCAACGATTCCAAATTATTTAATTTGTGACCTACACCATTTATATGCAAAATTGACAATCCCAATTTTTTATCAAAACCATGACTATTTTCTATCAAATGATTAGCAAATTCTGAAAACCCACTATTGTTCAAACATCTCAAATGCTCCTTTACTCTTATATTAAAATTTCTACCCGTTTTACCAACATAAAATGCAGCACAATCCTTACAACTAAGTTTATAGACGCCAGAATTGTTAAATTTATCATCCTTGTCCTTAGAATTTATGAGCAAATTTCCTATACTATTATTTGTGTAAAATGCTGGTCTAATATCTCGTGGTAGGTGTTTAGATATTTCTTTCGAAAAGTTATTTATGTATAAAATCCTACGCCAATTATCATTATTATCATTATGTTTCATCTGTGATTTATATAAAAACTGATTATTATATTCTTTTAATTTATTTTTTAAAATAGTGTCTATCAAACATGTATTATACCCATTATTAACAGCTATTTTTTTAATTGTATTCAATTCAATATTAAAATTGGATGTTGACATAGGAATATTGACTAAACGATGTATCATGGAGTGGAACCCTGAATGTTTATGTGATAATGGATGATTAGATTCATTGTGTATGATAGTATCTGTAAAAGTTGGTTTTCTAAAAATTTTGAACTCAATTTTATTATTATTTCTAATCAATGTTAGATCCAAAAAATTTAGGGTAGAATTATTTTCCATTTCTAATGTAAATTGTATTTTAATATTAAACGAATTAATTAAATTTAGAAATGTAGTTAGTTGACGTTGTGAACCCGACCAAATACACAATACATCATCCACATACCTTTTCCATAACAAAACATTATTTAACAAAGAAGAATCACAATCAAAAATTTTTTTCTCCAAATCGTCTACAAAAATATCTGCTATTAGTGGACTTGTGGGTGCTCCCATAGGAAGACCTTCTGTTTGATTATATATTATATTATTGAATTGGAAATAATTTTGGTTCATACAAAGATTTAATAAACGACATAGATCTTTTACCAAATTATTAGGTAAATTAGATGAATTTAGTAAATCAAAAATTAAAATTTTACTTTCATTAATAGGTACATTAGTAAACAAATTAACAATATCAAAAGAAACAAGTTTAACATTGTTGGGAAGATCCATGTCCTTTAACATATCCACTAATTGCAACGAATTTTTTATAGTATATTTTGGATTAAAAATATTAAGTCTATTAATAGTTTTAGTAATAAAAGAACATAATTTAAACGTTGGAGCACTACAATACGAAACCACAGGTCTTATTGGAATATCACTCTTATGAATCTTTAATACGGAATACAGTTTTGGAGGCTTAGGATTCATTAAGATTAAATCTGATAATACAGTTTTATCAGTAAATATATCACTTATTCAGGGTTCCACTCCATGATACATCGTTTAGTCAATATTCCTATGTCAACATCCAATTTTAATATTGAATTGAATACAATTAAAAAATAGCAGTTAATAATGGGTATAATACATGTTTGATAGACACTATTTTAAAAAATAAATTAAAAGAATATTATAATCAGTTTTTATATAAATCACAGATGAAACATAATGATAATAATGATAATTGGCGTAGGATTTTATACATAAATAACTTTTCGAAACAAATATCTAAACACCTACCACGAGATGTTAGACCAGCATTTTACACAAATAATAGTATAGGAAATTTGCTCATAAATTCTAAGGACAAGGATGATAAATTTAACAATTCTGGCGTCTATAAACTTAGTTGTAAGGATTGTGCTGCATTTTATGTTGGTAAAACGGGTAGAAATTTTAATATAAGAGTAAAGGAGCATTTGAGATGTTTGAACAATAGTGGGTTTTCAGAATTTGCTAATCATTTGATAGAAAATAGTCATGGTTTTGATAAAAAATTGGGATTGTCAATTTTGCATATAAACGGTGTAGGTCACAAATTAAATAATTTGGAATCGTTGGAGATAAATAAAGCATGTAAAAGTAATCAAGAAATTCTAAACAGCCAACTAAATTTAACTACGAGTCCTATTCTAAAATTTTTTCCTAAAAATTATTCGACTAAATTTGTATTGAGCAGCAATTTGAGTTAGGTACTAAATTTACTTTTTAAATAATTGTTGTTTTTTTTAAAAAATTTTTTTAAAAAATTTAAAAATAGATTCTGGATAAATAGAAAAACAATGCTATATTTTTAGTTAGTTTTGACATATCCTGAAGAAGGAAAAGGTGTTTTCCGAAACCGGTAGATGTTTTTTAAACTCAATTGTGGTTATTAAACTAAGATAATAAATAAAAAAAATATGAATCTTAACCACCAAGTTAATATTGCTAATTTTAAAAGTACTAATTAAATATATTAATTGGAAAGAGATACATATAAAATCAATTTTATCGAAAAATATTGGTGTTGTTTCAAATAATGGAACGATTAAATGTATTAGTATCAAAAAGGTAACATATAGATTCGAAAATTTGTCGCTAAAAATGTCGTCGCTGTAGCATAGTCGGATAATGCACCTTTCTCGGTATGGAAAGAGATCCAGGTTCGTATCCCGGTGGTACCGGGAATATTTAATTCATATTTAACATAAATTTGTATGTGTGTATTATTGTCTTTTTTATATTTATAAATATACATCTGGATTTGCGTGCTTGTTGCAGAAGATGTGGCTTTGTTAATAGCTCCAGACACTAGTGATGATAAACCGTTACGAGACTGTGATTGTGCCAATGATTGGTAACTAAGATTTAACTGTCAGAGGCTTACTTTCTAGTATACCGGTCATTGTTCGAAGAATTGCGGTAATCAGTTATCAATCATCTTTACAATCGAACACAATCACAGTCACAGTAATAGTCAAAACAACGGTTTAAATAACGATTTTACCATCACTACCAGATACCTTGGAACTGAATAAAATCTTAAGCGGTATTAAAAAAGGCCCGTATATCAAAGATAATTGACAAAAATTTTGGAGCAGTTTCCAAACCATCGCATCCTGTTTATGTGCGTCACATAATAAATAACACTGACGAACAAAAATTACCTTTTGTTTTGGCACATATCATATAACGTGATTCTAATAGTGAATTGTGCAATCTCCGGGTCACACGTCCCGCGAATATAATCCGGTCGTCAATCGGAATCGCCGCAAGGCATGGGGGAACATGGAAACGTGATACAGGAAGAGATCTGTAAGAGGATAGGTGTTTAGTTGAAGGACCAGTGAATTTCGGGAACCGGGATTCGGAAGGACTGCTTGCCTCACCTTAAGTATGACGCCGCCAAAATTCATACAAAAGTGGCACATGGGTGAGCCGATCTCCGCTTTTGACTAAAGATGGCGATATCAGTTTACATCCGCAGCACACACAAGCAATAGACACTATGCACACAAATCACAATATCACAAAAACACAGTGTTAGTGCACTGGATTAGAAAAAGTCCACAACGCGAATGCTATTGCGATGTCGAGATCGAAAACAATATTGCTCAAGTTGACGTCTGCTGGCATCAAGGTCACATTTCACACTAGTGGGCAAGCATTGGGATAGGTTATGGGTAAGAAATTTGGACGCGGGAATGTAACAACAATAATTTTCATGCCGATATTACAAACGCCCTAAAGTGTTTTGCAAATATGGAACAAGTAGTATTTTTTACGTTGAATTCAAATGTGTAGTTAGATTTTATCCATCACCCATCGTTTTTACACGTAGGTGAACTTTTATGGAAATTCAAGAAATTACACGTATTCAGGTCACTGTTCAGCTTACCTGAAATGTAGTATTTGTAATTTGACTTGTATGTTTGGCGTCTGGAACATCCTTCTTTAGCGTCTAATAATAATCTGCGAGCATTCTTGTACTCCAATGTTGTTGGTACCTGTTGTTTACGCGCCTTGTTACTTCGATTGGCACCACTGGGTTTCTTGGTTTCTAATAATGTACATGTGGGTGTGTGAGTATTGCCGCCCTTTTTTCGGAAGGCTAAGAAGATGGTAAGCGACAGGCGTCATTTTTTTTATATCCAGTGATTTGACCAGTCCAGCGGTCCAAATAAATCACCAGAGCGCGTTTCGGTCGGTCGAAATCTAAAGAAGACAACCCAGCTAAAAGAACAACAACATCGGATCAGAAAGATACCAAAAATAAAAAGGTTAGATAAACTGTATGTTTTCTGAATAAAAAAAAAAAAAATCACTACATATTGCCCAACAGACTTGTGTTGAATTTATTTAACAGAATTTTGATATTATCGAATGTTTCTTTCATATTGGTTGCGTACGCTACCGGCACAGACGGAAATTTGTCACCGTCGTGCTAAAGTACAGTATTAAGACTAGTTTTCTAAGAATCAATGATCAGTCTCCACTGTTTATTTATCTTCATGATTAAGTACAACCACGACAGCAGAAATGTTATTACAGTACACTAAACAATCTTAAGAACATAAATCTTGAAACTCTTCCTGACGATTACGAAAGAAATACACTTTAGCGTCGGTATATAGAAGATTACAAACTTTTAGACCAGATCCCAAAAGCTCGGTTTGTTCTTTGACAACTGCAAATCTCGAACAAGGTCGTTTAATTCTCCCTGAGTTATCAGATGAGGTAATGGGATTTTTTTTGGCTCCAGTGGCTACATCATATTCTGATTCACCTTCTAAAGTTGTATGTATGTATTAGAGGTTGCGGTACGCGTAATGCATACTCATGTACGAGGGTGAGTCAAAAATGATATACACCATATGATTGTTGATTAAAAATGTAAAACGTTTGCCTCAGCACGGGAGAAGCCCAGTGAGGCAGATGTTAAAATATGAAATGTATGATAAATAAAATAACACACCTTTAAGGTTGACATACTGCCTTCTGCTCATACTCTAAGTTGGTACGATTGCAGTCACGTGAGCGAAATTCGATCCCAATCGCGTTATTTGCCTTCGGATATTACAGTGTAAGCATGTTCGCTCCGCTGGCAGTTTGCACCGAGGAGAAAACAACAAACGATTTCTCTGGTGGCAGGATGTGAAAGGGGCTGAAATTCATTGTAGACTTTTATCACAATATGTGACGACACTGGTTTATCACGTAAAAGTGTTTTTTTGTGAATCGAGAAGTTTAAAAGTGGCCGGACGAGTGTGATGCACGAAGAGGGAGCAGGAAGCCCGTCAACCTCCATCACGGACAAGATTCAGCAAGCTTGATAGATGGTTTTTCTTTGAACATGAACACCGTGAACGACGAGTTTGGCTTGTATAAAGTCTATGTAAATAAATAGTAGTACGAAAAAATAGATAATTTTTGACATACCTTCATATAATAAATACGTACGTTGATAAAAAGTATTGCTGTTTTAACGAGACAATAATATCATTTTGTTGTACACAGTAATCTTTGCTTATCGACCATTCGAATAAGTTGGCAAATTAATTCCTCACTATTTTATAACTTTATATTTTATTGAAAAATGTAAAGTTTTTAAATTTTGTACGGCATGCGATCGGTCGATACAATGAACATTGCCTTACTGACTCAATAGACAGCCCTGGTAGGCGGATGCCCAACGAACTGGACCACGGAGGCGATATCGAGGGGCGTATGGCACACCGTTGTTACTAAAGTTGAAGAAGAAGAAATAAGATGTCATCAACATAGTTCGACGGTCGCTCACTTGGCGCTAGAGGTAGAAGACGCAACACACGTTATAACATATAAGTATCTCTTCTCTGAACAATTTCGGAGTAAACTGTTTGAATTTAGACTTGTGGATGCCACATGGAGTACACGTGGGAGAGTGGAACAGACGCTTGATCATATTTTGTGGACTTGTGAGATACTTAGATGCACGTGAACGTATGCAGACCAAATTAGTAATGAGACGAATTTTGTTTTATATAAGGAATTTATTCGGGTATGGGTGACTCGTTGGAGCTTGTTAGGCCGGCCTGCGTGGGTGGGACTCCACCTATGTGCCTACCTCTTACTCACCATACCTCGTGTTTTGCAACTCTGTTAGTCTGTCCGTGTAAGTGTGGATCAATACATTTCGTGTCTCATCCACTGTCCCTCTTTTGGGAGCCTTGAACTACTGCACCTTAATTTTCCATCTGTATGTAAAACTATGTTCTATGGATTTACGTTATATGATTTTTATGAATAAAGACAGCATTTATGAAACGTTGGAGGGTCTAAATTTTAATATCTGCGATAATTTCTAAAAACCACATTGAATTTCTTCTAAAGTATTATTTGTATGGATTTCAAGTCGCGTATTTTATTAGCTCTGATGAGTGGGACCGACAAGGAAGCCCTAGCTACTAGACCGGTTCTGAGAAAGGGTGGATCGGTGGGTGAAATCGGCCCCCTCCAGCTGTCCTTTCAAAATGGTCGTAAGTGTGAGCTGTCGTTAAGCGGGATGATTGTTAAGTGAGGCGTGACTCTATTTCGTTGCCTTGTTTGATTCAACAGTGATACGATGAACAAGTATCGCATGTGACGTGAAATTCACAAAAACGTAAAAGACGAGCGCCAACATTGAAAAAACGAAACAATGTAAAAATAATGAAAGTAAACTGAAAAGCTTACGCTTTAAGCTTTTCAGGATTATATTTGGACTGTTGTATATTTTTAAAATTGGAAAAATATGAAATTTTTATTCAAAGGATTTGTTTTTGGAGCAAAATAGGCATTGTTAATCCTTGTTAATTTGAGGTGTATTGTTGTTTATTGAAGTTGTTTATTTCGACATAGTCGTGACGAAAATGTAACATTCATTTAAGTTTATTTTAAGGGTATTTTCAAAAACGTATTTGCAACATTTTGTACAAAACCATCTTCCCTGATCACTGTATTTTGAAGTCACTATTTTTTTTAATTAACCTGAATGCAGATGTCGCTCACGTTGTTGGTCGTTTGGAGACGCCAATGGTAATTGAATCTATTATCATGGTTGTCTCTTTTTGATTTATCTGAACGTGCTAAAGTTTTTGCAGTTGCCTTCTATTCCATCATTACTCTCCTAATATTTTTTATGTAATCCTCTCTTCGCTTGTACGTTCCATATGAATAAACTCCTATTCAGATGAATTCCAGATACTAGACACAGAGATGCAGTGGATAGATAAAGGTGAAGGTAGGACCATATTAAGTTGTTCATGTAAATGCCTTCGATAGCTGGTTCCCAGGTTTCCAATTAACAATAAACACACATATGATATTTGTACTGCACTAACCTTTTTAATGTTACTGTCTTTTTGGTCCGATGTTGTTGTTCTTTTAGCTGGGTAGTTTTCTTTAGATTTCGACCGACCGAAGCGTGAACTGGTGGTTTATTTGGACCGCTGAACTGGTCGAAGCACTGGATGTGATAAGAATGACGCCTGACGGTTACCGGTTTCTTAGCTTTCCGAAAAAAGGGCGGCAATACTCACACATACACACACACACAAACCCAGAGGTGCCAATCGAAGTAACAAGGCGCGTAAACAAAGGGATTCGTTTTAAAATCTTCAACAACGAAGGGAACGAAAAAAAAAGCATTTCACTTCGTGAAGTGTTGTACTACTCTAGTTCTTGTTTGCTAACTCAAAACTTCACTTCATTAATTTTCCGCGATATTGTGTGGGTAAGACTGCAAACTTTTGCGTCGACCTCAATTAAATATTTATTGTATAGCAGTACACGCGGAATACGAATTGTGGATCTTGAATTAGTTCTTGAGGGCTGCAACAAGCAAAATCAGAAAACAACAGCAGATCACCGGGTGTGATCGCAAATAAGCAGATGGGCGATTTTTTTCTTCACGATTTGGAGTGATGCGCTTAAGAAATATAACCAATAGGAAACCAGGTCTATCGAAGGAATTTATGGCGATATCTCCAGAATTTGATGATTTCATTAGTCTAGTGGGTTTCAGGGCAACCTGTTGATCTTTTGATTTCTCTCGGGAACTATTAGATGAGTGCATCTGTTGTCCTCCGAGTGATGTGACCCACCTAATGACAAATTTATTACCTTATTTAAGTTTCTTTTTCTGTCTCTTTATGTTTATATTATATAATGTGGCGGCGAATGAGTATAACCAATATGAGAGCTGCAGCTTAAAGAACAGCCCTGGGTAAGCGGAGGGTCGCCATCCACAGTCTCTTCGTGTTTCCAACATACATCTTTCCACGCGTTACTCTAAATTATCAAAGAAATACTATTAAGTTAATTAGAAGCTGAACCGCGCACACCGAGGAACCGACGCCACACAGTTTAACTAGACGATTAGCGAGGTGACGTCACATAATATTCTTCATTCAAGATCGGTGGGATGATGTTATATAATTTAATTCTACTCGTGTTGAAGGATTGACTAATCCTTTGATTACCGAGCGATTACCCATGTCTGGTGTAAGGAAAATGTAGATCCATCGCCGAATAGGATCTACTGTAACGAAATTGGGCGATCTTTGAGTTGCGCGTCCCGCGGATTGGATTACTACGATTCGGGTCGTAAATCGGAATCGCCAAAGGGGGGGGGGGGGGTAAAAGAAGGAAGGAAATAGGAGACTTAGATAAGGGTCGATGATGGGAGGGAATCCAGTCGAAGAGAATCGGGAAATCCGGAATCTGAAGGACTACTCGCCTTCAGTATGACGCCTCCGTTTCTTCCGCAGCCGAGATCACACAAACAGCACGCGGGCGGGCAGATCTCCGCTTCCAAATAAAGACGGCGATATCACTCACTTCACCCGCGGCTCACCCAATAATCACAGTGCACAAATTACAGGGTCATAATACAGTACTGTTGCACCAGAGTTGAACAAATTCACGCGAACTAATGCAATCGCGGTGTCGCAACCAAACAAGTATCGCGTCACCTTAACGTCTGCTGATGTCAAGGAAACTATTCATACTGGTCAAGCAGTTGAAAAAAAAGAATGGGTGAGAATTTGAACGTAGAAAGGTGTCAATAATATAGGTCGCGACCGATTCTCAAGAAGCGCCAAAAATGTGTTCGATGAAAACGGAACATCTGGTATACTCTTAGATCCTATTGTTTTATCAGTGTTAAATTTTTACAATAGTAAATTTTTACCATCTCTCGAGGTAAAAAATGTTTGCTAGTTGTTCTTACATCAAATTTACTACTGTCAAAGATAATTTCGCCTCACAGTGTAGCAAGGCGAATAATCATGAAGTATCTGAGAATCATATAAAATTTAATTAATTTGAAATATTCGCTATTGACAATACATACACACGAAAAATCTTTGGTCTATGTTGTAATGCAGCGTGGTTCAAATGAGGTTTAAAAATATCCATAAATTTTTTGATTTTTTCTTAAGAAAATAAAATTCATGGAAATTTTTTTCCAACTAAGTATGATATATGACATCTTTAGAATGGTTTCTGTTTTCTTACTAACAAATTGGCTCTTTTAAGAGTATTTTCCATTATTTCTGTAAAGTTTCTTCAAGTAGCCCCACATAAATAAATCAGAAGCCGTCAAATCTGGTGAACGAGGAGGCCAAGCGGAATCGGAATTGAAATTATTCGTTCACCATAAAGGTCACGAAGGAGCTCCACCGGATTCAGTTACAAATTTCGTTGTAGAGATCTTCTGGAGATACCCGATAGAGTGAAACGATGACGAGTAGAGACAGATGGATCGTTGTTTACACTCTGCCGTACAGCCTTCACAACTGCTTCAACTCCACAGACCGACGAGTGTCTCTTTCCGGAAGATCTACCATAGATCCCTGGTCTTCAAATTTCGTCTCTATAAGATATTTATTATTTGTTTAATAACAGTGTTTGTAGGTGAAAATCCAGTAATTGTGTGTTCTTGGACATATTCAAATATTGATAATAATTTACTGGTCAAAATAAGAAAATATATAAAATTTTTAAAAGTTGATTTATCACGGGTATTCTAGTATAATGTGTTAAAAGTTGATTTATCAGGGGTATTCTAGTATAATGTGTTAAAAGTTGATTTATCACGGGTGTTCTAGTATAATGTGTTAAAAAAATATATTTCACAGATAAATAATATTGCTTTAAATGATTTCTTAAATAATTAGATTCTTATTGTGACATCTATGCTGTTTCAGGGAATTGAATATGAAATTTAGTCCGTAGATGGCGATAGTGTAGTTGTACTTGAAGTTTACAACTATATATACAACTTCCAAAAATTTGATGGATATAGAGATTGATTAGTGGGTAAGAATGGTGAACGCTATATTTATATAAAGTAATCACTTAAGCCAGCCGAAGACAGGTCTGTGAATTATCAATACTTCCATATATTTCTATTAATTTTAATAAAAATACCTTCGTCCTCTATAATATATCTTTTATTTTTTGAAAATATTTATATTTTTCAATGTCGATATCTCAGTTTCACAGAAGGATTCGTCAAGATCTGCTCCAAGACCACTATGACACCATCATCGGAGAAGTGGGTGGAGAAGTGTACATATAGGTCTCGTATTGGACGCAACAACCACAAAAATAAGTGAACCTGGCTGCTGCATTTCCATCGTCTCACTGCGGGTTTTCGCGGAGAGGATAGAATACCATACTCTAGATAGAAACATTAGACGAAAACCAGTGTACCACTACAAAATACTATTATTATATTAATACTGACTTGTTAGAATTTTATTAAAATTTGATGTTAAAAATGTGTAAATAATAAAATATATAAAAACCATAAATCAATGAATTCTAACGCAAAAAATAGCATTATATACTTATACGACAATTTAACACCACAGTAAATAAAAATAGAAAGAGAAAATTGGGAGACACAAGGGGAGACCTTCATTCATCCAAGAGTGGATAAAAAATAGTTGATAACGATGACGATTATATACCACAGTCTATTAGAGAAGTAGCTAAGACGGAAGAGCAATGGCTTGGCTTGAGAGAAGTATTTGGATATTTTTGATTTACAAAAAGGTTTTTGATACGCCAGGTAAGGTTTAAACCACAAGATAAAAGTGAGAGTATACAAAAAGGTAACGAAATTTTCTAACGCAGTCTCGTGACAAAGCTCACTGGGGTACAAATAAACATAAACATTGATAATGCAATAGTTTATTTATTTCAAGAATAAATATTTTCAAAAATGTAAATATTTATACGCTAAAACCGACCCTCAACTACTCGCTGGATTAACTATAATCCTAGAGCAGTCGAGGAATAACTATTAAGTAAAACCTCAGTCATTAGCGCGTGGTTAGACTAAATAGGTGTTTCTGAAAAAATTGTAACTAAAGTAAAAAAAATGTTCTCTTTTTATCCAAAATCCAACACAACTTGTTTAAAGACTGTACTTTTTAAGACTGTACTTTTTAATATTGTTTTTACTGTACTGGAATGTGAAGTTGTCGTATAAATATACGTACTTTTTTTTTTTAGAATTAAATGCTTTAATTCATATTTTTGATTTCATATACCTGTTTATACATACTTGATATCAAATTTGAATACAAACAAAATTAATCAACTATACATATAACACTATTATTGAATTAATTATAAAGTACGTAGTTTTAATAACTAGTATTAATAAAGAGATTAAGATGTATTCGCTGATTTGCTGAACCAACTATGTAAAATATAATAATTGATTGATCATATAAAATATCTGTCTCAGCACGGGCGAAGCCCAGTGAGGCAGGTATTAAAATATAGAAGGTGTCCCAAAAATATTTTTAATATTAAAAATTCTGAAATAAAATAACGGACGGGTTTAATAAAAATATGTTTATTTTGCATACACAGTTCCTGAGAATATATTTCTTAAAAATTATGTTTTTATTACACTCTTCTAAACGGGAGGCAACGTTTCTGAGAACATCTTTGATTTAAGGTAGCCCCATTGCGAAAAGTCCATTCGTGCCAAGTCGGAAGCCAGTTAATGTCACCTCATCGGGATTTCAATTTTCCAGGGAAAATTTCACCAACAACTGGTAAGAACACGCTCCATTGCGACTAAATTCCCAAAGACGCGGCTAGTAATCGGCATACCCCTAGCTCCTCTCTCACTCGTTGCGTTGGTGCAGCGAATGAACCAAAAAACTGATATTTTTACATTATGTTTGTATACCTCGTCAGAGTAATGGTTATTATCCCTAGCTGTCATGCGGGAGACCGTGAAAGATTTTTACTATAATTTTATTAATTAAACTGAATTTTAAAATATTTTTTTCGAACAAGAAAAATATATATGTGCAGGGGTGGTATGATACATGTGTCTGAGACATGTTTTTTTTTTTAATATTTTGACCTCGCGACGAAATAAAGTCATCACTAATTAACATGGCAGTTTCTTTGTGGTGTTACATGATTAATTACATTTTTTAATAAACTATAATTTGTATTACTTGGTCGTCCCTTTAGATATCCATCAGATCTTATATTTAAAGAGTACAATGTCCTAGATATAAGACAAATCTTTATGTTGAGACTCTTTCAATATTTCCATACTAACAACAACTCTCCTCAAGCAATAAATCATGGACACAACACAAGACAAACAACAAACATCTACACACCAGTTCCGAGAGCAACAACGACATTTTATCAAAGATTCTACATGTTCCTAGCTCCGAAACTATACAACACACTCAGAACCAACTGGAAATCGTGTAATTCCAATAAGATTACACAAATATGGACCCAATATATGATTCAATCAGGTAGAGATGAATCAGAAGCATGGATATCCAACATTCTAATATAATTAATACAATACCTTCACTAATAATTCCCTAGTCCTATAACACTCCCACTACATATATTTTTATTTTATTTTTACTTTTTTATACATATTTATAATTCTCTTTTTATTCCTGTCTATCGAAACCACCATAACAGCACGAAAAATACTGGCTACTTAAACACAGAATTCAGTCTAGCAAAGTAGCCAAGACAACGCTGTATATATCAGAGGTGAAGTCTACTCCATCCCACACAATAAACTATGAGAATGTCTTATGTTTATTATGTATCCACCTCTATTTAAACAAAAATATGTATGTCAATATATAAATAAATAAATAAATTACACACACACGTTACTTTGAGAGGGATTACACTTTTTGAAACCACAGTAATACGTTAACTTTTTTTGAAACCACAAAATACGTTAACTTGACCATATTTAGTGTAAAGTAAAGTTTATTTAAATAATTTAATTTTTTCATGCGACCAAAAATATTATAGCATTTGAAAATGATATTTTTTAAAGATGAATAGCGAGCATCTTAGAAAAGCGAATTGGCACCAGGAGCAGCGGATCCGGCGGCCAGTTGACCGCGCGCGCGTCCCCAATCCCGGCCCTTTGTGCTCTCCGCATGTTAGTCTATTATGAATGTTATTTCCCCCGAGTTGTGTGGAAATGTTCCCGTGGAATTTCCGAGTCGACAAAGGACGACGAAACGCGGAGAAGTTGAGCTCGAATACCTCCCCGGCAGGGATCACGTACAATTCCCTTTGTTGGAAAAAGGTAGCCAGGTTACGGTGGCGTGCAGCCAGCCCGGCGACTGGACGGAACTTTAAAACCTCCATACTTTTTACATTCAAAACTTTCAAAGTAATGCTGTGATTCCGCTTCCATCGCAGTTATTTTAAAATTAAAACTTGTGGAACTTTGCCGCGGTAAGACTCGCTGAATAAAAAAATCCTTGGAAACTGCGGACAATAAGGATTTCCTGACTCATATTTCATGTCTATCACAAGGGTCTTTTTTTTTTTTTACAACATTTTTTATTACGTTACCTCTTTGAACCGAACTTATGTACGCTGAATGAGTAAACTTTTAAACAATAACATTATTTTAAATAGCTTTCTCGGTGAACATTGTTTGAGTTTTCCGGCTATTATATTTTACGATAGACAAATTTATCAACGAAATGCCAGTTTTAGAAAATGATTTTTTTCGTAGATATTACAAAAATTAGCTCTGTTCTAAGGGTTATTAATATATATAACCCCTAATTCCAAAACCCTCTAAATTCTGTAATGTACATTTTTTTTCTGCATATACCGTTCTGGCAGTCATACTTGATTTTATATCACGCGTTGTGATTGGTTGATTTCAATTCAGGGGGAATATCAACCTATACTATGTCTGCTTTCAGGTATTTTGGAACTAACTCTGATTTTGAACATGCAATATCAATGGATTTAAGTGTGTTCTACATGTGGCTAACAAAAAAATCTACAAAACTGCATATTTAACTCAAATTACCCGAAATCAGTTTTAGGAGGTTTTGGAATTAGGTCCTACATATGAAGTCATTGCTTTCGGTCTGTAACAATTGTTTGTAATTGTTTATCTTAATGCCTTTCATAGCTGGTTCCCAGGTTTTCGATTGACAATAAGAACACACATGACATATGAACACTGCACTAATCTTTTTATTGCATTTGCTGTCTTTTTGGTCGACCGGCCAAAGTACGCCCTGGTGGTTTATTTGGACCTCTAGACTGGTCAAAACACGGGATGTAATTGAACCGCCTGTCGTTTACCGTCTTTTTGGCTCTCCGAAAAAAGGCGGCAATACTCACACACACACACACACACACATGTACATTACTATAAATTAGGAAACCCAGTGGTGCCAATCGAAGTAACAAGGCGCGTAAACAGTAGTGATAATGATAGGTAAGGTTTAATTTCAAGTGAAATATTATATTTTGAAGGTAATACAAGCCTCCTGTTTTGAAATCACAGATATATCTATATCAGAAAAAACATTTTTATTTATTTAATTTTTTACCAATATTAAGCATGACTGATTTTCTTAGTATTATAGGGATATATGCGAGTATGCGGTTACGATGGAATATTATGATTATATGTTAAGTATCAGAAGGTGTTGTGTGTGAGCGCCTAGTTCTCCAATAAATTACATCAGAGCTCACCTGTTATTTTGAATAATAACTTGAAGTGTGTGAGTGGCTGAAGCAGGTTGAACAAGAAAGACGACGGTTGATAGATGTTGAAAAAGTCGACAACGAGAAGCCTTTTTTTGCGACTGTCGAGAGTCTAGTTTTACACCCAGGTGTATTCAGCGGACGTCGGCGGTGTTGCTGATTATGGGGGCGATAGACCTCCACAATAATATAAATAATATCTTTCTGTTTATCACAAATGAAAATTGAATGGAAAATTCGTGCATTTCATTGAAGAGTATTCAAATACTTTTGAAAATGTATATGTACATGGTTTTAGTTGTGAAAGTGGATGGAAAGTGAATCACGAACCGTGAGTCAATCACTGATATCTTTGAGTCACATTCACTATCAGTGATTGAATATCTGGGAATATTGAGATTAATTGATTCGTGATTCGACGCATGTGCTTATGAAATGAAAATATTTATGAAGGAATGGCGTTATAATTCGTGATAAGCGCCATATTTTTTGCTTTTTTTTAGGGCTGTGATGCTTTTTTTTTTAGGGCTGTGATATCAAATTAGATATATATTAATTATATATCTAATTTGATATCACAGCCCTGATAACGCTGGAATATATTTTTTACGCAAATTAAGTTTGAATAATATAAGTAAATGCGCTCAAAATTATATTTTTTAATGTATTTCGTGTATTGTGATATCTTTTCTTACTTACTTACCATCACGTCGTTTCCCCGCGGAGATAGGCAGAGAGGATAGAGCGCCACACTCTTCTGTCCTGTTCTCGCCTCATCCACATTCATACATCTTCTCATACAAGCTCGCCGATTGTTGAGGCTTCTAACAGAACCATCCTCCATTAATTGGTTTACCTGGTCGTGCCAAGTTTTCCGCGGACGTCCTCTATTTCTGGTGCCATCAACACTTGCGTCATATATATTTCTTACCATTCTCTCCTCATTCATCCGTTCTATATGACCAAACCACCTAAGTGATGTTTTATTAATCTTACTCACTATTCTAACATCAGCTTTACATTATTTCCTTATTTCTTCATTCTTTAGTCTGTCATAAATAGATTTGCCACATTTCCACTGCATTCAGTATACTTTCGTTCCTTTTCTGCCAGCTCCAGGCTTCACTTCCACACATCAGTGTCGGTACCAGGATTCCATTGTGCACCGCTAGTCTTGCCTCAATCACAATCAAGTCAAAGTTTTCAATCACTGATAATATCGAATGCCAATCACAATCACACCAGTGAGTCAAGAGTAGCATTTTGTCTCATCACTAAATCAAATGTCAGATATTTAAATAAATAGAAATAATGTAAGGTGAATTAAATTTTATGAAGATACGTAAGTAATAATAATAATTGAAGATTATTTGTGTTGATTTATTAATATGGAACACGATTCAGTTCGGAAAACGCAACGCTCAGATATAGATAAACACAGAAAAAATATCGAGCACGATAAACAGACTCAACAAACACTTTTGTATCTACCACACCAATCCTTTGGCGCCCGTACTTGGAAGGGTTTATATATATATATAATTTAGATACATCAGTCCAATCTGTTTACTCCAATATTTTGCTCATTTATATCAAAATCACGTAATATATTTTAAACATCTTGAAATATTATTTTAGAATTCTTTATATTATGCTTGACTATTAATGTTCTGATTCTTCTTCATGTTGCTCGTCACAGCGTCGTGGCCATTGATCACTCTGCAGGCGAGCTGTAGCGGAAATTACTTCTTATCAGTCTGACGCGAAATTTCTTTCGAATTCCAAAGATGACAGTTTCTTATGCGTTTAGCATTTAACATAGAATATTTTTTAATACACCTCCCGAGACCTGTATTGTGCCACGGGCTTACTATATGCTGATATCTCAAAAGATTGATCAAAGAATGATCAGAAATACCATTATCGTCGCTACCAGCTGGCCGACGATACAGGCGACATCTGGACCCGGAGACCAAGCCCGTTCATTTAACCACCTACCTCCGCAAATTACTTCAATATTAGACACTTAAAAATTTATTATATTAATATAAAAAAAAAAAACATACATTATCGGGGGTAATATGGTGGTCTCACACCTTTACTTCAGTTGGGAACATAACATTCGTGGGTCACTTCCCTTAGAATCACTTATCCACCTTTTGTCAACAAGTTTTACCTCCATCACTTGTGAAAAATAATAATGAATATGGGTAAATGTGATGATTGTTTATAATTACCTTATGATTAACGATTTACAATTTAATACTAGATACTGTCAAAACCAGAACTCATTGCGCCGGCGCACAGTCTGGGTATACCATACTTAGAATAGATGGCGCGCATTAAAAAATGCGTAACGTCACAATATATATAAAGTTGTTGGAATCCACAACAGTCCACACTACTCTACCAGGCAACCTGTTGTCACCTGGAAAGTTAGACCTTAATCCTACAATACTAGCATAATTTTTTCTGCACACACATGTGACGTCATCGTGTTAGTGGAGTGACTATACCTTAGACGCTTGCTCGATAAGAGCTGATTGTATGCTTTTTGATGCAACTACATTTAGTACTCAATAGTAACGTGTTAACTTTCATCTGATATCCGAAATTATATTGAAACTATTAATTATAAGTTTTCTCCTTCATGTCAGCATTGACATATAGTGGACTCAATCAAATGAAACTCGTCTCCTGATGCACCTCCACAAGTCTCAATTCTGTGTCGAACTCATAGCTGACTCCAGGATATCTCCAGGTGAGTGCAAAGCATCTGTTCATAGCTATATTTGTTGCAATAATTCGTGTGTTTACTGAATTTTAATTTGAATTATAATTAGTTTTAGCTACCAAGAAAACCCACACTTTTTAGTGAAAATTCTAGTTCACTTAAACTTAGATATAATCAGTTTTCAGGCGAGATCATTTCAAGATGTTTAAAGCATTTTGAAATATTCTCCTCGAGTACTTGGCATTATCGAAATGGCGGAATAACAGCCGGTTCCCTCTCGATAATCCCGATTGATTCACGCTAATTTCTCCCTTCCCGCCCGCGCTCGTGTATCGGAATAGCTTCTGCCAGGGCCTCCGGGCACCCTTAGCTTAAGGGCTGTAATCCCTCACCAGATTAGGTGCGGGATTAATTGGCGGTTAGTGGCCATAAATACGGCACTTCTCCGATTTTAGGCTGAAACGTAAATACATCATATCATACTACCGGTCTATAAACTACAATTTACCATCAGACTGGTAATACGGACGGAATGTCTTACTGTTCAGCCTTATCTTTACTCGTTCGATAGCTCGGATATGTTCGGATAATTGTATATTCGATTATAGTGAGGACGAACAATAGCGTGGCATGAGTAAACCAGTACTTACATGAAAACACTTTGTTTATTGAATATAGATATAATATATATAGGAGCAAGTGTCCTATCTTTGGACAGTTTTACCTTTGGACAACATGAATATCTCTGGCAATATTCAACAGAAAAATTCCCTAAAAATATACGGGTATTCTATTTTCGTCAAATAACAACACTATGTTACGTTATTTCTTCATTCTGCCTCGGCTTCATGTTCAGGGGGAGGCATGTAGCCTAACTGGTTCTTTTTTAAATTATCATCAAGTCAAATGGTTATTAAATGAAATAACAGAATGCCATTTTTATGCATGTATTAAAATTAAAAAAAAAAGCATTTTTCCTAATTACTTATTAAAAAGAAAATTTAAAAATAATTACAATTAACTTAACATTATATATGCGCCCATCATGCCAACATAAAGTTAACTACCAAATTTTCGTTGTCGATTCTTGTGTGATGTAGATTATGCAGGTCCCTCACGTAAGGGATTACCTTTAGGAGACGCCTTCCATGTGTAGATGATGGTCCTGGAACCGGTACGTGAAATGTCGCCAATAGTTGTGGTGCCAGGGTAGAGTGACGGAGTTCAGGATTGACCACCAGACGATGTCCAATTATCCAGGCAAACCGGGACTCTGGACGCGATGTGTTTAATTACAATTAGCGCGTGCCGTATATGATCTCGTCTCTTTTGATAGCGACAAGTTATTCTCGCTACATCAACGATTAAGCACAGAGAGCATCACAGTCTAAGCTTTATACTCGAGGCGCACAGTTTGAATTTTCCCCGGAATCACAAATTACATATCAGAGACGATAAGTATTTTGTTTTCTAATTGAAAACTAGATCGTATTTATGGAGCGATCTCTCCCGGCTGGGATTGGGAGAAAGACTGACGCATGAGGGTGATGCATCCCTTATGGTGCAATTACCTACGTGACCAAAGTCACGTTCGTTGGATTTTTATTTGGCGTTCCCACGCCGCACCGTCCATCTAACAATACCGACATTTATTGCCCTTCGTCCCTTACTTCGACTAAGTGCTTTTGTATCCTTGAAAAACAAAATATTGTTTTTGATAATTTTGCATTCTAACAATTATTGTATCAAATCTTTCATTTTATTAATAGTGTTTTTGTTTTAAAAATTAAAAAAAAAAATGTACGAAAAGTAAGTTTTTTACCTATTTTGATGAAGTATTTTTAATAACTACTTACTTACTATATACCTTATATTAGATAATAACCAAGAATAAGCCTATTTGATTCAATTGTTACTTTTGTATATTTCTAACCTCAAATTTCAACGATTATTAATCTTTCAACTTTGTGCGCTTGTCATATCTTTGGACAACTGGACGTTCGCAACTTTGGACGCGTCCAAAGGTATAAACGTAGTAGAGTATATTTGCCAAGAGGTTTGTGACTAATAAAATATTTTTTTTTAGTAGTGCCGAAAAGTAAATTGGGACGTAAGAGAGAGAATGTTAATATTGAAGACTTGAAAGAAGATGTTAAAGAGACGATTTAAGGCAACAGTATTCGCACGACTGTTGCAAAATGGAAACTTAATAAGTCCTCACTGTTCAACTATGTTAAGAAGCATGCTACTTCAGGCAAAGCTGAAATAAGTACAGCTCACTCGTCAGAGATATTCTAAATGTGGAACCAACTAATTCTGAAATTCTGAACTTGGAAGCTGGATCCAATCAAAAAAGACCGTCCCCGGCCATTCTATATACTGATGAAAATTTAAGAGAAATTGTTTTCGCAGAAAATCCTATTTCATCAATCTCTTCGGATATACATCTAATAATCCCTGAAATGATTATTCCATCTCAAAGACAGGTAAAAATAAAACAAAAAATCAAGGAGGTAGTAAGAAAGGAAAATAAAGAATGAGATTATGGAAAATTTTACAAAGAATGAAAAAAATAAAGTTACAAAAATGAAGATCCTTATGAATAAAATAGTTGTAACTAGTTATATATGCAAGCGATTGGTCAATCGAAAAAATTCACTCACCTGTGGCACATGCAAGAATAATTTTCGTGTAGGGTGCATACCGAAACGACACAAAGAAATTATATAATTTCCTATGGCAGAATTATTTTATTCTATCAGAAGAATCCGATACAAATAATTCCGTGGATTCAGAAGAGCTGTACACTATTTATTTAAAAAATAAACGTAAATAAGAAGTTTAGTTACGTCATATTTTTAACAAGCTCTTTCGCTATATTATTTGATAACATCTCGTATCGTTATTTTGATAGCCCTATTTAATTACTGTTATAAAAAAAAAATATTAAAATTTTTTAAAAACAATCAATGTATTCTTGTAGCTTAAATCATACTCTTACATAATATTATATTCATAAATGAATTAGTGTCCAAAGGTATGGTCACCCCGGTCCAAAAGCACGTGCATCTGTCGTAACTTTGGACAAAAATACAGTTTTTCAGAAAAGTCCTTATAACTTTAAAACGGTGTAAAATGAACAATACTAAAAATATAAAATACGTACACAAGAGTTTGGCCATATTATTTTCTATTTATCAGATAAAAAAATGTAAAGTTGAAAAATAAAGTTTTATCCAAAGGTAGGGCACTTGCCCCTATAATATTATGTGATTGTGAATACAAATGATGTTACGAAGTGGAGCTATGCAGAAGATGTGGCTTGGCTGTAGAACGGTGGGAAGTAGCACATGTGGAACGCCCGACCGACTCGCTCGAGGTACTCGTTGATGCGTTGAAGCAAGTCACGGTAAAGTTTGGCTTTCTTTTGGCAGCATACACATTATAGTGCAATCTCGTTGATTGTTGAAACTTGTAACTGGACTCTAGTATTCACTATCCTGTCTTCAATCTTAATTCTGTAGACTATTTGCTCCGATTTTGAACCACATTTTATCTACTATTTAATATTCTTATTAATTTATTGTGATGTCCTTAGAATGCTGGGATGGTGTGTGTATGTGTGTATGTGTGCCCCATCGCCGGTGCGGGTATGTATGGTTATAAAGACGGCGCGTAGGTCTCTTTTATCTGCGGTTCATCGGCTTAATAGTTTGACTTATACTAGTAATATACCTTGTACTAAATTGTAGCTTATTGTAATAAAAGAATAATTGTTACAAAGTCTATTTCTTGGACCTTCACGTTACGCCGTATACACTAAAAACGTAATAAGAAGTCAAGTACGCAATGTAATATTGGCGAAATCGGTTTAAGATTTTCTTGTTAATGAGCATCAAGGAAGTAAGGAACATTGGATTTAAATTTAAATTAAATTGGAGACAAGCAGCGGATCGAGAGAAGAGCAAAGAAGATCGGGATCGTTCTTCTTGGCGCAGTGATCTTCGGCGGACTTCCAGGAGCTGAGGCTTTTTGGAAGATCTTCTGGGTGAAGAGGATCGGCGGCGAGAAGACTCAAGGCGTGCAGTCAGACGGAAGGCGCATGGCGGGCTTCTACGGACTGAGGCAGCCGGGGGACCAGAGCAGCGGACCGGGCTTCTACGGACCGAGGCTGAAGGGACCAGTTACAGCAGACGCAGGCTGAGAGGATCCTGACAAGTATTTATTTAGTCTTTCACCTGTGGGTATTATTATCTGTGGGGCAATGGATAAGAAAATGTCGTATTTTTGGCACGAGGTCGACAATTGGTTGGTTTTCAAGGCGAGGTTCGATTGGTTTCTGTTAGCTGATATGAGAAGGGAACAGAATCTAAGAAAAAAGCCATTTTTCTAACCGCATTGTTTGAAAAAACGTTTATATTGTGTGTACCTAAAAAGATTAATGACATAAAATTGGAATTTTTATTTGATGTACTCAACAAATACTGCGTGGAAAAATATCAGTATTTTTACAAAGGGAAATTTTTTTTTAAATGTTGGAACACGAATCAATTTCGGATTTTGTGTTAAGATTTAAAAAATATAATAGTAAGTGTGCTTTCGGTAAAAGACTGGAAGACTTAAGGATTTGTCACTGGGATAAGAGATATTAAAACTAAAGAAAGGTTGTATTTAGAATCGAGTGATGAAACATTGAATTATTTTGTTCAAATTGCATGTAATATTGAGGCAAATTCACAATTACGGTCGTCAAAAAAGAGGTTTTTGCTGTTAATGACATAAAGTACAAGGCGAGAGCGAGATCAAATAAAAATTCGCAGTGGAACGCAAAACGAGTTGGTAGCAAATTGAATAATGCAAAATGTTTTGCATGTGGTTCATTAGAGCGCAGAAAAGGTAGTTGTGAATTTAAAAATTCAATATGTTTTAATTGTAACAGAATAGGTCACTTACAATATGTAGGAAAGAGTCGGTGAATATATTACAAATACGGATGGAATCGTCGGTAAATAGTGTTATAAAACCAGAATTGAATAGTGATGAGTTGTTAGAGTCATATTATTGCGCAATAGAGGATAAAGAATTTATTGATTTGAATATAGATCAAATAATATGTCAAACGAGCAAAGACCCAGTTTTAGATAAAGTATGTGAATTTTAAGGATAAATGGCCATCGAAAGTGAATAAAAGCGATGAGATTTGGCATTTTTGGATTAAACGTTTTGAATTATCGTTGTTACGTCGTTGTGTTGATTTAGCTGTGTATCTACAGTTGCCGTTCTATCCACCTCACCATAATACTTAAGTCGTAATAGAATTATGATTTTATAGTTTATTTATTAGACTTTATTGACATAGTACATGTTTTTGTTGTAACAGAGGTGAATATATTATAATATAACATGGTAAATATAGTATGTACTCGTAGTTTATTGCGTGGGACGGAGTAGACTCCACTTCTGATATATACAGCATTGTCCTGGCTACTTTGCTACACTGCAGTCTGTGTTAAATTAGCTAGTTTTCTTCGTGCTATTGTGGTGTTATTTAATTTAAGAATGATAAAGATTCGACATGAATAAAAATAATAATAGAGAAAAAAATATATATAAAGGGTGGCCCAAAAAAAGTGAGAATATCTCCGTAACGCATGAGTTATTTCAAAACATAATATAATTAATTATAATTCTTAACGTAATTTTTTTCCACAATATTCAACCAATCAAATCATTTTCAATGTATCCTCCTTGTTTATCAGCGACTTATTCTATTTTTTTTTTTGTTTATAATTGAAACTAATCTTGATGTAATTATATCACATTTTACGAAATGTCCTCACTTTTTTTGGACCACCCCGTATATGTAGTGAGAGTTGTGGAACTAGTAAATTATTAGTGTAGGCACTGTATATTAGAATATTGGATAGCCATGCTTCTGATTGATCTCTACCCGATTGGATCATATATCGAGTCCGTATTGTCGTAGGTCTATTTCTATAATATAAAGATCTCTCATGGATAATTGTCCCAGTTTGAGTCTTGTCACCCGTCGCGTACTCTCCATAGAAAAAGTATTGTAATCCCGTCCGTCCGAAATAGTAAATGTATGTAAATAGAAAAGCAAACGTGAAATTTTTATATTATGCAATTAATTATATGACCAAAATATAGCTCATTTTTTACGATTTTTTTTTTTCAGATGGATTTAGAACAGCTGTGAAAACTATCGAATGTCGCAGAGTATACGCACTTTTGAGAAGAAAATATTTTTTTACTAACGATCAAACAACCAGTTTTTGCAAAAATTTTTACTTTAGTGACTTTTTTTACTATAGTAAAGATTTACTACTGATCACACAATGTAAACAAATGACCAATTTGTAGTATTAAAGTCAACTGTCTCAGTTTTAAATACGTCCTGATGAAGCTTGAGATAAGCGAAACCGGTTGACATATAATAAATTTAGTGGTTTCGTACAAAGTTTTTGTTGTTGTTGTTTTTTTATTTAATATAATATGTCAAACCACAAAGTGATTGCTTTCTACGAAAATATTAAAATGTTTGTATGTAATATTACTTGAATGGAATAAAATTCAGATATGCCTGTTTAAATGGATAATGGATATATTTATATATTTTAATAAAAATGGAGATGCGTACACGGAATACATGTCACATCAATATTCTTATTATTTTCAAACTAAACTAAGCGCTTGTGCTATGAAAATAGAACTAACTTGCTGGTGTCCTGGAACGAGGCGCGAACCCCCGACCACTAGATCACTAGGTCAACGTCTCGACCACTACACCAACAAGCTAATCTACTAATAAACTATATTTTGGCAATCATTTTACAGTATTCTGATTTATCATGTGCAAGAATGGGATTATGCACATGGAACTACTCTTTAATATATCTTCTATGTTCACCTGCGTAATGTGTTGTTAGAAATCACATTTCTCATTGCAAAGATGTGTTTAAATTACGCACCTTGATTTATTCATGTGTTTTAGAACCCATTGAATGTAATATGGGTCGACACAGAAAATCGTCTGAATATTTTGTGTTTCAAAGTAATGTATTTACGAAGCATTTTTAGCGACAAACAAACGTACAGAACATTATGTTTTATGGCGCAGATTAAGCGGATTATCGTTCAAGAGAGAGAGAGGTCCAGGGACGCGAAGGGAAATTGGAGGAAAGTCGTTCCGCAAAGATCAGCGGATGATCGCCATGGAGGATTAGAAACTGTCACATTATCAAATCAATGAAAACTTTCCTTTCAGCTCTGAGATATAATTTCGCAAAGGGACATAAAAATTCATTACGTCGGATACTAATCTTGTCATTGCGAGCCTCCCTTCACACATTAATATATTTTTGTGAAGATCGTGAGAAAAGTCAGTGCTCTCCGGCGGTCTCGGCCCAGCGACGGGGCATTAATATCCGAGGGCTGTTTATTGCCCGCGTTAACGAGGGCCCGAGCCTTTCCGCTGATATAATATCGTTCCGAATCGTTAAGACTTTTTATTACTAACAGCTTCTCGCGTTAAGAGGTTTATAATGGATTTCTGAATTCCCGAAAAGCAATAAAATAAAATCAATCTAGTGCGGTGCGCCTAATTGAGGCTGAATGTTGACGGGAGTCACCTCGGCTTTAATGAAACTGTTACAATTTCAATTATTCAGCTCGGGGATGAAAACCGAGGGTGGTAACAATGTATATTAGATTGTATAATAATTTCTCGTGGTCGATGTGCTCATGACTCTCCATTCCTCCTCCATTCTGCTTCTGCGTAAACTACTTCACAACTTCTTACAGTATCTCGGATTTGGTCTGTCCTTTTTGTCAGATTAACTTCTATCATTTTTATTCTTCTTTCGTCTTTCATGTCAGTATTGATATATACTAGAAAGGACCCACCTTATCCAGAACTGTTATAGGAATGGTTACTCTCTTGACAAAGCAAAGTAAAGCAACGCGTATTTAATGTAACCATATGTCGTGGGCTTATTTTAATATCCTAATACCTACCGTCAAAAAATAATTAAACTGCAAGAAGACGTTCTAGTCCCTCGTATTGTACAAGCGCAGAGGTAGGTTTCCGTTTCCCTGTTTGTCGACGCTGTTCTCAACCGCCATTCTGCCCGGCGTGCTCTAAGCGATAACAGTCTCCAATGTTTTGAATTCCGATAAATAACTTGCCTCAATCCAATGAGCCATTAGTTTGAAATAATCCATCGTAATCCATTATCTGATTTACCATTTTATTATGTAAATTGTTATTATCATATCCGCGAGTGATCCAAGATATCTACAGCTGTTTTATTATTATTGTGAAGTGTAACTGACCACTATTACATGTTTCACGCGGTCTCGCTAGAATCGTAATGACAAACCAATTACAATTTGCATGACCATTACATCATTCTACACAATTATTCAGCCTTCGCTACGGACCCATGCTAGCCGCTTCTGCTGTCGCCTACCTAATCATTCCTGCCTTCCTGTCGGCATTGTCCGACTAGGAGTCCTACCACCGCCACCTGTATCTTACACCCTCTGTGCAGGTATTCTCCGTTTATCTTCAGGTTTACTAAATAAATCTAATGATGTTTATTGAAAATTTAATCTAAGTAAAATTAGTGAGTGATACGGCCTACGAGGCGTCCTAATCATCACCGCCATACTGGCATGGTATTCAGTTGATTATGTGAGACTTTTATATTAAGAAATTTAAATGACATGAAATAACATTGACCCAGAGCCCATTTAAAGGATAAAATATCTCACTACACACTGAGCTGAACCGAATGAGATATTCTTAAATTGTACTTAGGTAGGTTAGCCATTTTTAACACCCGTAGAAGTAGTCGTTACACATAATTTGAATGCTTTATAAATTAATTCTTTAGCTAATGTTTATTATTCCTTTATACTAGATTTCAGGGGTATTTGGGTGCTATTTATTAAGAAACAAAGATTACATACTAAAAGTTAATAATATAACATTTGGTTAAAGTTGAAAGCGTATTGAGATATTGATTAGTCGCAAATAAAAAAATGAACAATTATAATTACAAGTAGATATCAAGTACCAGTTTTCATTAATATTAAATATCAAGAACCAGTTTTAAATATCTAGATTTAGACAAAACATGGACATAAAGATTTTGAGTCTCGCTCAGCACGATCACGACCTAAAATATATATTTTTAAAATATTATTTACACTAAGACGGCAAGGAGAAGGGAGAGGAAAATAATTTGATGTCTCCCTCTTCTCGTCTACCTTCCTAACATTACCCGGCGGGTCACCCATATCCGGATAAAATTCCTAAAATATTGTGTAGAAAGTTGTCGTTCCTTGAAGAGCGATTACGGGCTTTAAATAGACACAGACTCATGTGGGTAACGCATAATCGGACACGCCCATAATACATGCTCCGGCGTCTATCACGGTTCACGAATAAGGCTAAAGTTAAGCAATCTTCCAGGTCTTCATCAGCCCAAAGTTGTTCCCAGGGTAATCTTCTTTCTAGGTTGTTACTTTGATGACCGAAAAATGAGCACTTTAAAAGATAGGGTTTGCTGTGGTTGGATTCGTTGAAAGAAGAATAAGATTTTAATTACTATGAGATATGAGTATGAGATTTCTGTATATTATGAAGAGTCTCTATTTAGTGTGTAGTTTCTAAAAAAAATAGTATAATGATAAAACACTGTTAAGGCAACTAGAATGGGAGGAGAAAGGCATTTTAAGCACTAATATACTGGAGTGCTTTCGGATTTTCAAGATGACGTGAATTTTATTCTAGAGCACTATTTGTTATTTACCTTGCATGCAGAATCAAAATGCTCTTAAATTTGAAAGATGAAACAGGCCATTTTTTTCAAAGCGTCCTAATATTTGAGCCGGATAGTCAGTCACCCCCTCCCCCGGTAGGCAGGTGGGTATCCAGGCGAGGGATCTTCTGCACAGGTCGTGACGCGGGTATTAACAAAGATCTATTAATATTTGTGGTCAGCTAATCGGGCGTTCTGGGAAGCTGCCGTCTAATCATTCTGATCAGACTCCTCCTTTGTAAATGGGTATTCAATTTCAACTATTGAGATCGCGGTCTGCGACCCTGAAACGGAACTATATCCGCATCAATGGAATAACGAAACAATTGCAAGACTTCAATCAACACTTGGCTGTTTATTAATTAAATAAAAAGGCACTTTTTGTTGAGATCTAATTAAAAAAAGAGTTTTTAATGGGATAAAGAAAGGGGATAAAAAATATATACAGGGTGGCCCAAAAAAAGTGAGAACATGTCGTAGCACATGAGTTATTTCAAAACATAATATAATTAAATATAATTCTTAATTTAATTTCATTTGCACAATATTTAGCTAATCAAAAATCATCAAAACACTCCATATTGCATTATCTAGTGGGTTTAAATCTGGGCTGTTCGGTGGCCACACGCCTGACTCGATGAATTAACATTCTCATGACAAAGAAAGTTGATTGCATTTCGGACTGTGTGAGATGGAGCTCCGTCCTGCTGTAATGTCCATTTATGCTGTAATGTCTAGCTATACTCCAGGCATTGTTTTAAAACTCTTTGATTATTTTCCTAACATCCCGACGTTTTTCAAATACCAAATTTTTATACTATATTACTACTTATAATACGGTCTTCTGCGGTGATTTTTGTCATTTTGGGTGACAATTTGAAAAAAACCAAATATAAATAATGGGAAAATTAATAATCAAGGATGGCCACCGCAAATTGTCGAAATAAAACGTAATATAGGTAAATAGGTGAGTAAGTATTGAAGCTATCGTTGATATAGTTAAACTAATTTTGATGTAATTATATCACATTTTACGAAATATTCTCACTTTCCGACATCTGTGCATCAAAACTAACACGGCGACACAGCGAGTGGGGCTCGTGGCTTTGTCAGCGGGCGTTCCGTTCGGCGCTTCACTTCTCTATCATACCTCGTTCAGACCGTTGCAGAGTTATTACTTACTTTATATATATAATAGAGTAATATGCATTCAATCAATCTATCCTCACTGTAAGTTAAGTTGAATACATGAATACTTGAAACCGAATAACGGACTGCATTATAGAGGCGAATGCAGTTCATTATTCATGTATTCGAAAAGTGCTGCAGCAACTTGGTTTATTCATTTCTCTGATCTAGGAACATACGTTCTAAAACCGGTCGGCGTTAAATAATAAAACCCATAATACACATATGTTATAAACAGAGAACGGAGTCGAATAGTATACGAATATTTTATATAAAATTCATTATTACCTTATCCGTTTTTGCGGATTTGTTCTATGGACGACTCGACCAGAATAATATTGTTGTTGGCTTTTTCCCAGTTGGCTGTCGCCCAGGTGTTATGTCGGCCGGTTAGATGTCGTCTAGTTGTACTGTCGCCCGGTTGTCTATCGTCCCTGAAGTGTCGGTAGCCCCCTGAACTGAAATTTGTGAGAGAATGGAACGGCTACGCTAGTTGGATGCATAATTGTTGAAAAATTAGGATACCACTTGTCATGAAATATTTTTAATAGGGTCACTTGCTGTGAGAACTGTCACTTTGTAAATGTATGTGTGTGTGTGTGTGTCATGAAAGTGAGTAGATGAGTGGTGGGGGACGAACCTTATAAGAGGCCGTCTCTGGGGGAACAGCTCCTTCCATCACAGCTTCTCCAGAATAACTATATATATTGTATAACGTGTAGTAATAAACGTATAATATTGTTTCCTGGAAAGGCTGAGTTTCACTTACACGGAATTGGGACCCCAAGTAATTAGACAGTAATCAGAGGATAGAATCCTAGGGGAATCTGGTGGTAATCTAAGATTTATCACACTTGCGTACAGAAACATTCACAAAATCCACATTGACAGATTTCCACAGTTTTAAAATATTAAAATTTTTGCTTTCGAAAGACCAATTTCAATCTTTGAACTTTAGCTATCGGAAATCGATTGAATCATTTATATGTCGAGGATTAGAAGAATATATAACTTCTGAATCTCCTATGCTTAATATTTGACACATAAGTAGGCGTATTGTATAGTGAAATTTTGTCGTCTGTGACCTCAGCAACCTCTTATCTCGGACCTGTCACTGTACGTACACTCAGAGACGTTCGTCATTTTCCGAGTGCTTCCGAGAACGGTCTCATCAAGGGATTTCTCAGTTCAGTTAATTCGCATTGAACGCTTCACAAAATGCACGTTCACCAACATGAAGCGTTCAAAATGAATTCGCACTTCATATAGTTCAATCAAGTGTTCATATAGTTAAGTCGTTCTGTAAACCGTTATTGAACTATACTTCAATGAAATGAATAGTGTGAAGTATGATACTTCGCATACGTAAGTATATATTCAATGAACTACACGAAGTGAGAGACAATCTTTCGTCCTTATACGTGTGAGTTGCAGGCAACAAGTTATTTGCTAGTGTGTGTGAATATGGTGTATAGTATTGAACTATAGCAGAATTTAAAACGTACGAACTGCAAAGCGTGAGTATAAAGAACTAGTTCATTGAAATATTTCGTACAGTGTGGACTTAGTCTCGGTCTCGTTATCAGGTACATAGCTCCGGCCGTCTATCTAACATGTCTCGTAAATTCAAGTCTAACGAGTTCGAACAAATTATATTTTGTTTTGAGTGCGGTCGTAATTTTAGCATTCTGTTCTTGCTGTCCCACACATATAATATACAGAATCAAATGTCTTGTGATATGGATATATTTCGAAGCCTTCCGAACCTGACATTGCATTGTATTACCTCCACACAGTTTGTTACTATCCTACTTTGCGGTGGTCAACACATCGCGATCGTCTATTTGGGTAGATTCCAACATACAAATCGTCGATCCTGTTTCCTATTTTGGCTGGTCACTGATTTGCAAACTTAGATCATACTCTGCGAACTCAGTAATCCAACTACATATCCAGCTCTTTATTTTTGTGCAAAATATGTGTGTCTTCTGTTTCTTCTTCTTCCGTCCCACGGGCGGAC
This sequence comes from Eubasilissa regina, assembly GCA_022840565.1. NCBI lineage: Eukaryota > Metazoa > Arthropoda > Insecta > Trichoptera > Phryganeidae > Eubasilissa > Eubasilissa regina. The sequence goes on from JAINEB010000011.1 coordinate 29,459,150, forward strand.
TCCAGTGTTCTCCTGCTTCCCGCCTTGTCTTCTGCTTCCTACTTCTTGCTCTCGTCCTCGCGTTCTCTGCATCTACTGTATTGACATCACGATTATCTGCGTTCTTGATTGATACTGATTATTTAAGCACTAACGATAATTTATTCCTTCTGTTGGCAGCTCTATTTTGCATGTTGGTATCTTTGATTGTCTGTGCGAGTGTAAGGTTGCCGCTTTTTTTATGAGTATCAATCGCAGTTGACCTCCCGTCAGATAAGAATATACAATTACACCACGGAAGTTAGTCGAACTAAACTATAATAATAAAACTCCTTGGTGCCTAACTTCACTGATACGAATTAATGCATTATCGCTTCTTCATCCATTGTTAAGACTGTACTTCATAGTATGTAAAATGAACTAAATGACGCCATTGTCCTCGCGCTCACCGTCCATAATTATATTTACATTAATAACCATAGTAAAAAGGGAATTACAATTTCTGCAACAGAAAAGATAATCGCATTTTGGATTGGTCTGAATTTTCCCCTTGAGCGCCACACTTATTACAGTTAGATGTGAACTCACCCTTATAGTACTATAATTAGACACTGAATTCTAACATTTTAATATACCGGCAGAGGTCCGGCACCGTTCTGCCTTTCCACACGACAGCAACAATACATGTATAACATTTCTCCTTCACGTATATAATACGACCGCCATCTTTAAAAATGCTTCCACCTTATTCGCTGCAGCGATTAACTAGCATTGCCATTATTCAAAATATATGTTGCCTGTGTACAATATATTAGTTTATAATAAGCCCAAAGCGGGCTTGTGTTTTGGGCATCGGTCATAGGAAGTACTTCTCTAATAAATAAATACATTTCTCTAGCAAAGTGTTTAAATAAAATATATCCTTTAAGTTCGATACAACGCTGGTGTAAGAAATATGATTCGCATTCTTCAGTCTTGAGAAAACAACTTTGAAGAAGAAAGTGGACTTGGATTTCAAACAGGGATTGAAATGATATTTATAAAAAATATTATACTTCGCAAATTATATAATTCCTATTCTACTGAATGAATTTAAAGGAAGTCAGGTACTAAGCCAATTAAAATAATATTTTATTATATATTTGTAACTCAAAATTAAGGAGTAATTCCCATCGCTGTTTGCTGTTGACTTAGGCTCTTCTGGAATCTCGCTCTTCAACTATTGGTTTTTATCTTCAACTATTTGATTCAATTCCCGTCTGCGGAATTTCTATGTTTAATGAATAAATTTCATATTAATTATGTATTGTTGTTATGTAATCGTGTATATATTATGTATAGCTAAATAAATTATGGAAATTACGAGATAATGGGTAAAAATAGGTAAGTGACAGCATAGGCGAAAAAATCCACAGATAATGCACATTTAATGATTATTTGTCGCGCCTATAGACATCTCCATCTATGCTTTGACAGTAGTAAATTTAATGTATCAACAAACCGCAGAGGATTCGTACTACGGGCGTTAGTAAAAAGTATCACAACCGGCTCTAAAATTGCCATACATCTATTAAAACCATTTTTTTAAATATGCAGAAAAAAAAACAATAAAGTATATATTTGGTCACATCTTATCTAATTTTGTTTCGTCAAAAGATGACGATTTTATCTTAAATATTTATAACTCATTTTACAAGAAAACACAATCTCCTGTTTGATCAAACCGATAAAACTATTCCCTTCAGAATCTTTATAGCTGACTACATACTTCACTTTGTTAGTAGTAGAAAGCTATAAGAATTACTAATCACGTAACCGGCCCTTTAAAATAAAATTGAACTTTTTTTCGCTGTTTAGAAATTTTTTCCGGCAATACCGGTAATGAGAAATAGCGGTAATTTTGGAAACCCTATATACAATGTTATTATTTGTATACACGGTAAGACGATACTGATCAATAGGCTATGCAGTCCTACCGGTCACATTAGATTAGGCAAATTAATTAGAGTGACCATGTGCATACGCTCCTCGAGGAAGCTGTTAATCTTGAGGTATTACTCCCGAGACAATACCGAAAGAGAGATGTGCTCCAGATGTGGTCAATAGAGAAGAAATTATATTTTTATGGATAAAGTTAAACTAATCATAATGTTTACGCGTTTTACACTTTTACCTGGTATTATAATTCAAATATGTGCATTCCATTTTTTTAAATTTGAAAAACGGAAACAAAAACGGAACTGCTTCTGTTCGGAGACGTTTTCGGAGTCGGTATTATATTTTACGGCGGTGATATAAAAACATTTTTGTATTATATTTTTCGGATTACCGGTTATGCTAAATCGCTTAACAGAGGAAACAAATTAGAACTTATCTGGTGGATCATTCATCCTCGGCCCGTGTAACTGGTCTAGCCTTTTCTCCTCATCAGATTACAGCATTTTATTCAGTCATCCCATAAAGTAATAAACTGCATGCGCAAGTCGGATACAGCATCCCTAGTGAAATATCCACTATAACACCATTGCATTGAATCTTAAGTGATAATTACAATGAATAATACAGTTATTGATACAAAGTATATGACTAGTCTCGGAGCGAAATGGTAGCGAAAAAGACCGTTCTTATATGCCCGCCACACACACACACGCATACATCTCGCACCGGCGGGGCTGGCGAGCTGACACACACATATACACGATCCCAAGGATATCACATTGACGATACAATTAGGATTTTAAATACTAGAAAATGAGTGCCACAGTAATCAATAAAATTTTAAATTTACCCATTAAATATTTTAGCCTCGTTCCGTCAAACTTTTTCGCTCGCTGGCAACGGCCTTTGCCTCGAGCAATGCTCGCTTCTCAGAGGTCTTCATAAAGAAATTAATGTGCGATTATTTTAATAAAAGTATTTGCAGATTTAAATTGGTCGGCATCTATGGTTCTTTTTCAAACCGTCGCCAGAGCTGTCAAACTAAAATGTAGCCGTGTGTGATTCACTCTACATAGAGGGCTAAGTATTTTTTTATCACTAGTGCATAATTTTATCACTAGTGCATAATTTAATGTTAATTTATTAATCTAATCGCATGGTAAATGATTTATTCAAGAAACAAGATATTTCCCTCTGAGCTTTGCCTCTGGAGTTTAACCTCTGGTTTTTGCCTCTCGTTTATGCCACTGATGCATACTTCTTAGCTTCAATTTTCACTTTAGATTTCCCAGTTCAGGATGAAGGCAGAATGTGACAAAAATGAGGTGGGTACGCGTGCTCAAGGTAAAAGAACCCGCGGATCTCATGTTCTACACTGTCAGGCGATGAAAGAGAAGGACGTAGGTCTTTTACCCCACAATATACATCCCACTCCGGCGGTGCGGCGCTCTGACACACACACATATATATGATCTCAAGGACATCCACATTACATCAAATATGCGAAATTTGGTTTAGATCGGTTATTTATACGTGATTTAATTAATATTATTATTGGTACATATATACACCAGGTATGTAAATATGAAACCGGAATTTGCCCATAGATCCAGTTAGTATCCACAAATTGTCAGAAAGATGGAAAAAATGGGCAATACTTCTAATAAAACAATTTGTTTCATTTTCATACATTAAACATGTATTTTCTATACAAAAATTCCGGTTTCATATTTACATACCCAAGTATATATATTATTAACGAATATAACATTTATTTAACTCGGCAGAATTATAGAGTGGGCTGTGATTATTGTAAAATATACGGAAGACGTAGAACGCGTCTGTAAGGAATAGGGTAAAGAATCGGTAGGAATATTATTATTAGCAATAAGCAACCCTCGATGGTTGGGTGGTTTCCCAAGGAGAGCAGGCGGGCGGTCCCCGGGAGAATCCGCCCCGTGGCAGAAGCACCAGGAAATCATGCCAACTCAAGTTAGCCCCGACTCGACCTGAATTCGGTCGGTAACTAGGGATGTCTGATATTTTGACGTTTATAAATATTATATTACATTTACAGCTTCATTGTATATAATGAACCTGGTGTCTCTTCTATATTTGATCGCATTTTATTCAGATGCTTTCCTCGAGGATAACTAGACCGACCCTTCAGTGCGGTTGTTATATTCCAGCTACTTATTAAATTAGATACAATTTTATTATTATCAGAGTAGCATGTCAGATCAACGATCGCATTATCAACTCTTGAGTTCCAAAGTCCCAGCACAGAAAGATCGATGTTCATATTAACTGGCTAGTTCAATAAACTCACAAAAACTGTTTAGACTAGCCTAAAAATCATCTATTAAAAACTAAGAGTGTTTATTTTAATAGAGACAAAAGATGTAGTTGATAAAGTTGTTTATCACTGTATTTTGAGTATCGGTAATAGGAAGATATTTTCAAATAAGTAAATAATCTCTTGCAAACCATTTAAGTAAAATATATTTTTTAAATTCAACACTACGCTAGTGTGAGAAATATAATTCGGTAATAAGTGCCATTGTCAAGGCTTCGCACTTGCATTCGCAGCACGATGACACGCCGCATAAAGTGTCAAAGCGATCAGCGCTAATGTATTTGCAGTAGTGGATTAGCGTGTAGAGAATGAGAAGTATAGTAGACTCTAAGGAATTGTAAAAATTGAAAAACGGTGTCTATTGCAAGTTCGCCGTGAACCGGTATGCGGCGTGTCGTCGTGTCATCATGCTTTCTCGAACCGCCGCCAGATGGAAATATGAGTCCGCCACACACCTTTAAAAATATACTTGTGAAACTGTATGTGCATCTACACACTATCAAAAATGATATTCCCATTTATGGAAGTAAGCCTAGAATTCATTTTTCAGAACAATGTTGAGTACTTTTCACTTTCTGTTGGATAATAGTTATATTAGAAAATTTTAAGAGAGTTAAGTCACCGACTAATAGGCGGGATCATTTTTTGTCCAGGACGTCTCTCACAGTGCCGGCCCTCTGTACTATGCCCTAAATTACGATCTCCCATTTTGACGCCAAAGTGCACAGATATTACAACCCCAATAGCTAATTAATAACTACCTCTATCAGCTTAAAATTTAAGCACGTATTAGTTCGAACATTACACATTGTGCTTTGTGTAGGTAGGAACTGATTTGTGCTCACTCGATTATTTTATATATATATTTATATTCAAACGTCATTATTTAAAAGGTGGTAATTCTTTTACGTTGTGTCGTTTAGATTGTCGTGGAATAATTCATTTTTTTCCATTTCATATTTAATGTAAATGTCTCTCCCTGACCGTTCTCTTTTAATTGTTACAGGAGGGTTCACGTACCCCCCTCCCAAACGGACAAAAAAAAGCCTACCGGTCGTGTGCGGTCAGCCCTGGAGGGTGGGGGGTCGTCCTGCCCATTTTTATGCAATAAATGGTAGACGTAAATAATTTTCCGGGCCGAACATGCGCGCGTGACGAGAATACCGTGTCGGGCCCTGCTTTGTTTGCGTATTTATGAAAGGGAAGAGTAAGCAGGCGATCACGCCATCAGGCCGGAACTTGGGGTAATTCATGCTCGCTCTGTGCTCCCGCGGTCCGTCACACGGAGGCGCAGGTGCTCCGCGGTACGGCCGAGTGAATTACGAGGTTTTAAATCGGCGATACACAAGATGTCCGGGACACACGAGATATTATGCAAAACTACACGCTTACCATAATTTCGTTACTTGTGTGGTGTTCTTCGCTTACAATCGTTCACCCATGGCGTATTTTAAAAGATATTTGAGAAATACTTTATCTACAGTCAGAACAGCTCTTAACCATTTACCTGAGATGAATCCTCATATTTTTAGGTATCTTGGGAGAAGGAAATACAGCTTGGAGAAGCTTGTTGTGGTTGGCTAGATCGAAGATGAAGGTTAGGTTTTACATTCACTGGGTGCTCATCTATTTCAACCGCCTCAGGCAAGATTTGACATTATTCATTTCACACAACACCTGTTTTCGACATGGTATTATAAATCAGTACCAAAAAACGATACACCCTGCTTTCGACACGGTACTGAAAGCCAGTACTTAAATAACAACACCAACATGTACACATCACATTTGTTCTGATAATGAACCCTGCAATGAGATCCTAAAGGTCGGATATATGCACGGCATATTAGCCAAGAAATCTGCACATAGAAAGAAGTGGAAGATATCCAAAGTCAAAAGTCTCTTTTCTTCCTAAGAGCTGCAGGACGTCGAGAAAAGTGGAAAAGCATACTCAAGAGGGACGAACGTGGATGATGAAACTTAGTGTCGAAAAACTACCTTGCAGTTGGACAATCAAGCTACACTAGGAGACGTCGGCGCATGTCAGAACACTGCTATCTAATTCCTTCTCCGGCTCGGATCTGTCAACAGCGTTCAATATTCACTCCGTTCTATCACGTATAATCAATCTCTCTCTCGGTCGATGAATTCATGACTTAACATAATAATTTTATAATCCGCTTCCACAGCACTTGCCTTTTCTGTCCATCTAATTGAAGATCAACCTTTCACTTTCAACCCTTGCACGTTTTGGCCTTCTCCACAAGTGCTCTTCATTGACTCTTATCCCTGGCCATTCTTGTCCAGTTCCCAGACCCTTCCATCCTGCTTCAGTCTTCTTTCACAGTCAGTTCACCTCTTCGCGTCGCTTCCACTAGGGTATCTACTCAGTCATGATCTTTGATGTCCTGTCATCTGGCATTCTTTCGACATGGCCAGCCTCTCGCTGTTTTTTTGGGACCTACAATTGTTACAATTGTTTTTGGCTCAATCAACTTTTTGAACTCATGATTAATTTTTATTTTATATTAGAAGTTCTGAAAACCCACTATTGTTCTAACATCTCAAATGCTCCTTTACTCTTATATTAAAATTTCTACCCGTTTTACCAGTATAAAATGCAATTAAAACATTTTTTTTTTTTAAAGTTTTTAGAAAACCAACTTTTACTATCAACAGATACTATCATACACAATGAATCTAATAATCCATTATTACACAAAAATTCAGGGTTCTACTCTAAAATACATTGTTTAGTCAATATTCCTATGTCAACATCCAATTTTAAAAAATAAATTAAAAGAATATTATAATCAATTTTTGTATAAATCACAGATAAAACATAGTGATTATTGGCGTAGAATTTTATACATAATTAACTTTTCGAAAAAAATATCTAAACACCTACCACGAAACATTAGACCGGCATTTTATACAAATAATAGTATAAGAAATTTACTCATAAATTCTAAAGACAAAGATGATAAATTTAACAATTCTGGTGCCTATAAACTTAGTTGCGAGGATTTTATATTGGTAAAACGTGTAGAAATTTTAATATAAGAGTAAGAGGGAGCATTTGAGATGTTTGAACAATAGTGGCTTTTCAGAATTTTCTAATAATTTGTTAGAAAATGGTCATGGTATTGATAAAGAAATGGGATTGTCAATTTTGTATATAAACTTTGTTGGTCACAAATTAAATAATTTGAAATCGTTGGAGATAAATAAAGCATGTAAAACTAATCAAAAAATTATAAACAACCAACTAAATTTAACTACGAGTCCCATTCTAAAATTTTCTCCTAAAAATTATTCGACTAAATTTGTATTAAGTAACAATTTGAGTTAGACACTAAATTTATTTTTTAAATAACTGTTGTTTTTTAAAAAATAGATTCTGGTAAAGAAACAATAATATACGTTTTTAGTTAGTTATGACATCCTGAAGAAGAAAATGGTATTTTTCGAAACCGGTAGATGTGTTTAAACTCAATTCAGTGGTTCATAAAACAAAGATAATTAATAAAAAATATATTTATATTATATATGCGTGATGATAGATTAGTAAATTGTCCGATCTAATACACAATTAGGCGTTTTTATCTATTTTATACTCTATCGCTGAATTGCCGTGAACTGCGTTGTTAGCCGAAGTTGCAAACGTCACTGAATGAAAAAGTGAGAACATTGTCAAGGGTGATGGAGATCGCGTCTAATTATTATTGTATCGATGCTTTGTGTGTCATTGGAGTTTAACAGAGTTTCAAGGGTGCCGATTTAGTAAAAAGATTAAGGGTATAGAATTCACCCTTCTGCTGATTAAAATGAAAAAAAGTTTATATATTGAAAGATATTGAAAAATACAGTTTTTTGCAAGATTTATTGTTTAAAAATGGCGAACATACCAGAAACATTCCCGTACTGCGTTAATTATTACCCTTAAAACGTTTCTAAAATAATAATAAATAAAAGTGGTATTGGGATAAACACAGTTAAAAAAATTGAACTTGTATTGCTTACGTATATAATTAATATAATTCATATAACGATGATCTATTTAAATTGAGAAAACCGTTTAATATAGTGATACGGTTCGTAAAAGATTACAAATATTCTTTTCTATCAAGCAGAGAAGGCCTCAAATTACCTTTTAAAAAGTTTTTGTATTTTCTATTATGAATAAAAATAATATCTTGTAAATAACTTCACCATTTTCAACTTCACAAATGCGAGTTTCATGAATAAAAATAATATCTTGTAAATAACTTCACCATTTTCAACTTCACAAATGCGAGTTTCATGAATAAAAATAATATCTTGTAAATAACTTCACCATTTTCAACTTCACAAATGCGAGTTTCATGAATAAAAATAATATCTTGTAAATAACTTCACCATTTTCAACTTCACAAATGCGAGTTTCATGAATAAAAATAATATCTTGTAAATAACTTCACCATTTTCAACTTCACAAATGCGAGTTTCATGAATAAAAATAATATCTTGTAAATAACTTCACCATTTTCAACTTCACAAATGCGAGTTTCATGAATAAAAATAATATCTTGTAAATAACTTCACCATTTTCAACTTCACAAATGCGAGTTTCATGAATAAAAATAATATCTTGTAAATAACTTCACCATTTTCAACTTCACAAACGTGAGTTTCATGTATAAATAAAAAAAAAAATCATATACATTTTATTTCACGTGAAAGATAAATTTAAAAAGTATTTTAATTTTTAAATGATTATGTAGCCCATTCTGTAAACCGGTTATGTGATCAGTAGTAACTTTTTACTTTAGTAACTTATAACAAACGCTCATAGTAAAAATTGTTGATACATCAAATTTACTACTGTCAAAGCATAGATGAAGATGTCTATAGGTGTGACAAATAATCACGAAATATACATTATCTGTAGATTTTTTACCAAGACGTTTGAAATATATCACTTTGGTGAGGAATTTTTTTCATGAAATGTGTAATAATGTAAATTAAACAACGAGATCGTCATCGGACGAAAATAGCGAAATATTGAATGATTCATTGTCGTATAGTGCAACTTTTAAAGTATCAATGTGTCAGATGGATTTGGAACAGCTGTGAAAGCTATCGGATATTGCAGAGTACACGTACTCTCGAGAAGTAAATATTTTTTTACCAACGATCAAACAACCAGTTTCAAAAATTTTTACTTTAGTGACTTTTTTTACTATAGTGAAGATCTACTACTGATCATACAATGTAAACAAATGATCAATTTGTAGTATTAAATTCAACTGTCTCAGTTTTAAATACGTCCTGATGAAGCTTGAGATATGCGAAACCGGTTGACGTATAATAAATTGAGTGGTTTCGTACAAAGTTTTTGCTGTTGTTTTTTATTTATTTAATATAATATGTCAAACCACAAAGTGATTGCTTTCTACGAAAATATTAAAATGTTTATATGCAATATTACTTAAATGGAATAAAATTCAGATATGCCTTTTTAAATGGCTGTTGGGCATATGTCTGGGCAGTGTAACCTCAGACCCCAGTCATAACTCAATTTTGACAATAAACGAGATACACATTTTTGAAAGATAGAAAACGATTTTAGAATACCGTGGGATATCTAATTTAAAAAGTCTTTATTTTTAATATCACATGCACCACGGGAACGGTAAATAACATTATTATTTCTGTCTGATTGTGTATTTGTTTGCGTTAGTTAAGTTACGTTGTACATTGTGGTAGACCAGATTAATTTTTATAATAATATTATACATATTAGGGGAACACATTCTTATTGTGAAGTTGTAATTATTCAGAACAGATGGTCTGTGATATTTTAAATATATTAATTAGAAAGATATACATATTAAATCAATTTTATCGAAAAATATTGTTGTTGCCCCATCTGGACTTGAACCTGGATCTCTTTCCTAACCGGGGAAGGTGTCTTAAACATTTCTAATTAATATATTTAATTCATATTTAAAATATCACAAACCTATGTTATGAATAATTACAACTTCACAATAAGAATGTGTTCTCCTAATAATAAAGTTGTATCAATGTGTCAAAAATTTAATAAAAATGAATTGATAATTATGGCGTCTGCGATCAAATTACTCAAAGGTATTTGAGATTCTGTAAAAATAAGGTTTCAAATAATGGAACGATTAAATGTATTAATATCAAAAAGGTTCGAAAATTTGTCGCTGTAGCATAGTTGGATAATGCACGTTCTCCAGTTAGGAAAGAGATCCAGGTTCGAATCCTGGTGGCGCAATAACAATATTATTCGATAAATTGATTTTATATGTATATCTTACATATATTTTAATAATATTATATATATATATATATACTTAACATGGTTGGAACACTGATTTCGTGAAGAAGAGAGATCTCGTGGTACTTCGCAGATGCTGTCGAAATTAGTTTTTTCGTGGTCCGGATTTTACGCACGGCGTTACTCTCTATAGACAAAAACGTGTTAACATATTAGCGTTGCAAATGAAATCTGTCCCACGTTGGCCAAAATCCCTAGGTATTAGTTAGCCAGAATAGGACAGATATATTAAAGGTATACTGGAACGATGGAATGAAATACTCGACTTGCGTCAACATAAATTATATCTTTAAGATTAAAATATAAGTTTTAAGGAAACATCGTTTTCTGCTGGTGACTCGTATTCTGCCCTGTCGAAGAACTATGGTCATTTTGAAATCAGTAGGTAAGTACTAAAATATAAAACCCGTGTTTGGGACATATATTTATTTGTTCTCTCCTCCCTCTTCTCACGCGGCACGCCGCCGTCCAATCGAACGGCGACCTTGAAGCGGTGCGGTAATTCGTGAATCGAAGAATATTATTAAATTGAGACGTCGCGTCTATACGGTGTATTCTAAAGAACCTTAAAGACGAAGATAGTGATAAATTTACAGTCCACCTTGGAGGCGTCAGAAGAACTGAATTGTTGTGAGTGCAGACCTCCTTCCGTATATCCTGTTTTCTTCCGACATCTAAACTTTTACGCAACAACCCGAATGACGAAATACAAACTAATCATAATTTAATAATCACAATAATATTGCGCTTCCCCGTCTTTTATCTATGACTTATTGGATCTGGACTGTAGTAAATGTGTCATTGTGGTTGTAAAGTGCTTGAGGCGTGAGCAGAGCGAAAACGAACGTATTTTTTATACCTCTAGGTCAAGATTACTTAAATGTTTTCTCTTAACAGTACGTAAATATATATTCAATTTAAAATTAAATGTATATGGTCTTTATTGAGAGTAAGAAAATAAATACATTAGCGAAATCGTACAAATTTTGACAATGCTATCATCTCTCTTATCTATGGTCATCACGCGTCGAAGTCGCAAATGAAATCGTACGATCTTTTTCTATGGTCTCAGTTTTTTTAAGAATGTCTTGAATGAAGTGGAATAAGTTGATACGTAATAACAACGTTTGTACAATTAATTCCAGGGAGGGCTATTGCTTTTCGCTGCTAGGACCTGTGGATAGTTTATTATAGTGAACGCTGCACGGCGAGGGCTTCCGTATAATCAATATTTCATTTAAAGCAATATAATAAGAGATTTCTGCATTAAAGTACAGATTCTATGGAAGCTTTGGCCACTATCGGCTGAAAAGGGGATAAAACAGCTGCTCGCAAGGTCTAGCAGCTAATAAATTATGTTAATAAAGTGTTAGTTGGGAATTATAATCAATATTTTTTCCCAGCCAGTCCTAAAAGATTGTACTGTACGTGCGATAGGCTACCACAATACTACGTGACGCGCGCATTTATACATGTGTAAATAAAACACATGTGTAACTTAACACCCCCCCGGTTGGGGCTGGAGATATGATGATCACGTGCGCGGCGCGTGAGGGATTTTAAAAGTAAACCCAGCAAAACCTTCCCTTAGCCTCGCTGTTGGCGCAAAACCGACATGTGTCTGTCGGCGCAAACATACTAATTAATTTCAAGTCATTCATTTTGCAAACATTGCGTTTATCGCTTGCAAGGGGAAAATACGATGTTGTAGGTCTGCAATTAATTAAATATCAGTCATGGGATGGACGTGAAGCCTCAAAGCAGTATTATAAATATGTAACATTCAATATTATATCAAACTGAAGCAAGATATAATAAAGCAATATATGTAACCGTCCGAATTGTGTGTCGCGTTCATTTAATTAATTAACTATAATATTTTTCAAAATTTAGTTTTGCAGGTAGGTATTGGGAAAAGAATTTTGAAACATTATTAGTAGATGTACACGGTGTAAAAAAAATAGTACGTTCTCAAAAAATAGTAAGTTCACAAAAAATAGTAAGTTCATAAAAAATAGTAAGTACACAAAAAATATTACGTTCTCAAAAAATAGTAAGTTCTCCAAAAAATAGTAAGTTTATAAAAAAATAGTAAGTTGACAAAAAATAGTACGTTCTCAAAAAAATAGTAAGTTCTCAAAAAATAACACGTTCTCAAAATATAGTAAGTTCATAAAAAAATAGTAAGATCACAAAAAATAGTACGTTCTCAAAAAATAGTAAGTTCACAAAAAATAGTACGTTCTCAAAAAATAGCAAGTTCATAAAAATATAGTAAGTTCACAAAAAATATTACGTTCTCAAAAAATAGTAAGTTTATAAAAAAATTGTAAGTTCACATAAAATAGTACGTTCTCAAAAAACAGTAAGTTCATAAAAAAATAGTTCACGTACGTTCACAAAAATTGTAACTAAAAATGTCGTAACTAAAATGCATTAATAAGTTCAAAAAATTTTTTTCATCTATTCGTTTAACTTAAATACAGGGATTTGGATTAGTTTGAATATATTACAAACAAAATAGTCCGACTCGGTTGCACGCCAAACGGTGAATAATGTATTGATACGTGGAAATTTTGCACCGTTAAGGAAAATATTATTGTTTCAAATTTTAACAAAATCATTTAATTTAAAAATTTAGTACATTGATTTAAGCGACCAAATAAATTATATGAAGATACTTTGTCTGATTTCAAAACATATTCATATATATGAATTGATTAAATTGAAATTGAACAATATTTAATTTTCGATGAATTAATTCAAATGACAGCACACATGTTTATTTCATTCCATATATCGATATGTAAAAACGTGGAAAAGACTACAGATACGAGTTATTTTTGACAAATGTATTAACAATTTTATTGTCATCTCTTTCTATTCAAACTTTCCTCTCTCGCATGATTTACGTAACAAATAACATTATTGATTATTTCTTTCATACTTATAAGAATTTAACTTTTAGCCTCATCTTGAAAGCTTATGTAACTCGCATAGAATTTCTCGAATTTCAAACTGAAAAAATGAAAGCACGTTCTTAAGTCTACGTACTTCGAAATAAATATTTGTGAAATTTATCCATTATTAATCAATATCTTTGCTTCAGGCCATTAAGTAATCGAAATAATAGCATTTTTTTTTTTTGAAATGCTAATATTGCCGACAAGGTTGGCACACGTTTTTTTGAACATTTTCGGCTGGTAATTTAATCAGGTCTATTATATCCTGTCTGTATGTGGTTATTGAATTTTTATATAAATTTGCTCATTCTATCTATCTAAGCAATCCTTGTCTGTTCTCTTGTATACATGTTTATTTTCACTTCTCTTTGTTGTTCACCTTCCGTTTCATCTCTCTCTTTTGATCTTTTTTGAAAATCAGATTCAAGGGTTCGAATGTATTTCAACCTAGCTCTGTTTTGTGAACAATTCCACCGGATATGATTCTGGTTATGAAAATGTATTATCGTAGGTTGACAAAAACTGTATACAACACTGATACAACCAGTGGCGTGCTGTAGGCGAAAACTTAGGTTATGCTGTTACCGACAACACTTACTAAGTATACATGTACACAGCATTTCCGAGAACAACAACGATATTCCATCAACTTTTCTAAATGTTTTTAGCTCCGAAACTGTACAACACATTTAATACTAACTGAAAATCGTTCATTTCCGCAAATATGGACTTAATATATAATGTAGAGATCAGACAGAAGCTGTCCAACATTCCAACTTAATCATAGTGCAATACCTACACTAATAATTCACTTTAGATTTAAAATACATTCTCCACATTTTTTTACTGTCCATATTTTTTTATATCTTTATCAAATCTTACTCTTTATTTATAATATTAAATAAATAACACCACAACAGCACGAAATAAATGGCTACTTTAACGGTAGTCTAGCAAAGTTGCCAGGACAATGCTTTATGTATCAAGACAAGATCTTTTATTGCTCGGTATCGTACTCTGTTTTCTATCATACTTAAAATATTATCTATTCAAATATTATAAAAGTTCAGTAAGAAAATATTTAGTTCAATATGATTGTCATACGAATTTAGCAGACAACTTAAATTAACAAATAAAAAGTTTAAAAAACAAATGATTCGCAATTTTTCTGAGTAACCCACGGCTAGACAAAAGTCGTGGGATACGCCATAGACAAGGTAACACTAATCCGGATAGAATTTTACCGGGTCTATTCATATAAGATAAGTATTATTTAATTTATTTTTATTTCCCAGAATATTTGTTTGTATGCAGTACACGACTTTGGATACAACCGATCGCTCTTTATGGGTGTGAAGTTTGTTTTCTTATGAATGTCTTCGAAAATAAAGTCTTGCGCAAGATTTACGGCCCAATACGAGATAACCTTACAAGAGAATAAGGGAGGAATAACCTGGAATTAAGTGAACGGTATACCGCCCCAGATGTAAGTTTAATTTTATTTGTTAAGATTTTTTTATAATATAAAACGATAATAGAGTTATGCATCCTCAAAATAAGAAAGATCTAGAATTATGGGGGTGGCTATCAACATTTATATAAAACAAGATCAAGATCTACTAGATGCAAGCAATTGTTTACAACTAATAAAAAATATTGAGAAATTGATCAGATTAGAACTTGGGAAAGATGTCAAATACATGATTATTTAATATGTTTGAAGACATCTAAGTCATTTTATAACCTCTTTTTTGTACACATTTGTATTTGCTGCTAATTTAGTTGATTTCGGCAGTTGGTTTTATAGTTCAGGAGCAATGTATAATGCATGTCTCTGTACTATTTCTCATTTAGACATTTTTTAAATAACATGCTCTTAGTCAGATAGTTGTGGTAAATTTTTATTTTATCCTCTTTAAAAAAATGAAATAAAACAGTTTTTTTTTTTATATATATAAAGAAGATGAAGAAGGTAGACATAATTATTGCCTTGTTCAAGATCATTTATCTGTCGAGTTAACAAAGATGGTCACTTTAGAAACCTTTATTGTCAATCCTACCCTGCAACTACTTTGTTGCACTTTAGTGCACTCTAGTCACCTGCATCATCTGAGAAGTTCACAATATCATCTATTAAACTGAGATCTCCATACGGGATCATCAATATTATGATAAATTGCCCCCAGACTGTTGGTCTGGTTGACTTTCACGCAGCATTGAGCTAATCGAGACACAATTCATTATTCTATCACAGTGGTAATGTCAGTACTCATGCACTAGCTAACTCCGCACTTCTCAGAATGCATACTTTGAAGAATGAATTTGCGGAGGTAGTCGATATTTTTGCTGTTAATTTAACTCTTTATAGGACATTATTACAATTTTTTGTGTCTTAACTCTATGATGACAGATAAAATGCTTTATATTTATTTTTATTTTTAATTATGTAAAAACATGCTGATATTTTTAAGTTAACATGTAAGTTTTTTCTTTGTGTATTGCACTACTGGTGTAATTTTCTATTATTTTACAAATAATGTTTACGCCTGTAAATAAATAAATGTCCACCAATAATTTTGTCTGCTCCCCTGGAGATGCTTCGAAAGGAAGCTAGCTAGTTTTTCTGAACCTCTGACTAATGTAGAAGCACTCGCCAGATGCATCCATGTCCGCTACAATACTAATACCCTTTTTTTTCCATTTTAATAGTCTGTAAGGAATATGCTCGATGATTTCAAGATGCGGTGTTAGCGTCGCGCGCTTCGTATACCATGAACTGTGAAACGAACGAATGCCTGGAGAAATTGGAGATTACAGAGAATGTAGAAGGGCAGAGGACACAGCGAGAGGCCAGCTGTTCAGTCATGAGCACATCGACCGAGAGAGAAAGACATGTAAATGGAAAAATGCGCGCGAGTATTGGAATACTCCATTTATTTATAACTCGGTGGCAGGCGTTATCAATCAAGCATGTTTTATTTGTCATAGAGAGGTTTTGACAGCAGCCGCACATCCCGGATGGGGTGTGTCTCCAGGCATTGAGGCGGGGAGGCGGGGAGGCAGGGAGGCGGGGAGGCAGGGAGGCACCGCCCACGCTCTGTCAAAACCTTTCAAATTATTTTCCCGCGGAAAATACGCGAGCCGATTCGTCGGCATACATCGCTTTGTTTATTTAATGAAAAATATGTTACCTTATCTAAAAAGGTATTACTTTAATATCCTTGATAATATTCGTAGGTTGTTTTTGTTTCTTGATCAAAGCTGATGGAATAATGTGTTTATGATAATAATTATTTTTACATATATGATGTTAAAAATATCTACGATTTATTTCCTAGAATAAGTCAAGTTTGTCACTTTAGAAATAGCGCGTCAGAACATTTCGCCGGTAACACGTTTTTATTTACTGTATCTAATTGTAAATTAATTAATACTTAATTAAATTGATAAATACATATGTTGTATACACAAATACAAAATATATGTATTATTTTAGGATTAATATAAATATTTTCAAGGAGAACATATTAAAATATACAAGTTGTATCAAAGTTTAGCTTATATTAATTAATTAATTGTAAAAATATACTGATATTAGTTCTAAACTAACACACTCGTATCCCGGTAGTAACTAAATATTTTTTCGATAAATAGATTTCTTCCTGTGTATCTTTCAAAGTAATTAATTAATTTAATTTGTATTAAGATAAATACGTTATTTTACGGTAAATAAAAAAAATATTAAAACACTCACAAAATAAAGTCGCCGCTGGCATTAGAACCTGTCATTTTCTTTTGCCGGTAGACACTTTCATCAATTAAGCTTTAGTAAAACTATACAATGTCGTCATATTACACATTCGTTACCTGTTATCTTTACGCTCTTATCTTGTGTTATATTCAGTACAGGGATCGATACCAAGCGCCTCCAAATATTTTTTAAATAAATATGAAATAAGTGACGATTACAGAACCTCTTGATCATGCTAAACCGGTGCTCTATAAAGGGAGGACCCACCCTCTCCCGGAACCGTTGTAGAAGTTTTAACTTTTATTATCGGTTCTACACAGTACTACAGAAACGCGAAATGCTCAATTAATAACCAAAAAAAAAGGAGATAAATAACAAAAGATAATGTAAGTAATTGCGAAAACAAACAGAGATTTAAATATAAATCTTCCTGCGCCCTTTTAAGTGCTATCTTTATTTTTTTTTTTTATACAGGTATATAACAACATTATAAACAAACAGATAATCAAGTGACAGAGACCAGTGTGTACAAGACAGCCATTAAAGGGCTAGCAAACAAGTACACTCTCCACGCACGATTTTGTTTGTTTTAAGAATTTGACTTATGAAAAGTGGAGTGATACGATCTTGTCATCATCTGCCTAATATGCCCCATCTCGCGCTCCTGCCTAATATACCCCATACCAGTGCTATGTCATCTTATCATCTCCCTTAGTCAACTGTTGAAAGATACAAATTTAAAATCAAGCTAAAATTATCGATACAAATGAAAAAGTTTGTAAGAAAACATATTAAGATAAATCAATTTCAAAAACGCACAAAAAAAATTATTTATCGAAAAAAATCTACTAAAAAGACTCAAACTCGGAACTACTGTCGGTAGAGAGAACTATTTAACCGATTAAGCGAGTCAATATTTCATGTACGTACTTTTCTAAGAAAGATATTTATTTATACCTACATATGAAAATAAAAATTCTTATGTTTTAGTTCTACTCGTTTCCGTGAGACACGTTTCGCTTAATCAATCTAAGCATTTTAAATTCAACATCTTGTATTTATATGAAATCTATTGAAAAGTAGCAGCTATATAATTTTAAGTACTTAAAGTAATAATGGTAATTTTGGGCTTTTATATTTTGGCACAATTCTAAGAAACAGTTCAGTTCAAACACTAATGACGTTTTAATGAAAGATAATAGTTATGTGAAAGAGGATATTTATTTATTAAACTTTATTGATATACATGTTTTTGTCGTAACAGAGGTGAATTATATTATAATATAACATGATAAACATAAGATACAATTATATTGCAATTATGTATATACTTGGAGTTTATTGTGTGGGATGGAGTAGACTCCACCTCTGATATATACAGCATTGGTCCTAGCTACATTGCTAGACTACCGTCAGTGTTAAAGTAGCCAGTTTTTTTCGTGCTGTTGTGGTGTTATTTAATTTAAGAAAGGTAAAGATTCGACAGGAATAAAAATAAAAATTGAGAAAAATAAAATGAAGAAAATGTGTTGTAGAACTAATGAATTGTTAGTGTAGGCACTGTATAATGAATATGTTAGAATATTGGATAGCGATGCTTCTGGTTGATCTCTACCCAATTGAATCATGTATTGGGTCCATATTTGTGTAATCTTATTAGAAGTGAAAGATTTCCAGTTGGTGCTGAGTGTGTTGTGCAGTTTCGGAGTTAAGAACATGTATTATAGAATTTTTGTAGATGTTCGTTCTTTGTCTTGTGTCGTGTCCATGATTTATTGCTTGGAGTGAGTTGTTATTAGCATGGAATTATTAGAGACGAGTCTTAACATATAGATTTATCTTTTGTCTAGAGCATTGTACTCTTTAAATATAAGATCGGATGGATATCTAAAGGGACGGCCATGTATTACCCTAAGAATTGTCTTTTGTAGTCCTTTACCCGACTCGAATATTGTTTTTGTTGCTCCTCTCTCCCCTCCTACTAAATAATTTTATGTAAATGAGATAGAGATAGAGTTTAATTGATAATGCCTTCGTAAGACGAAACGCGTTTCACGGGAATTAAATGAATGGGACTATAAAAAGGTGTTTTTATTTTCACATATGTGATTATGAAATTCTACAAACTTACCTCCGTAACAATAAACATGTATTTATTTTCATTGGTAGCCGGTATCTATTTAATTACAAACTTTGAGAAGAATCTGCTAGGTGGCGCCAGGTCTTCCAGCCATTTTAATAATATTATACATTAACATCTCGAATTATATTAATTTTTAATAGCTATTAAATATATTACCATTCTTCAGCGACAAAATGTTAATCTACAGAATGATATGAGAGAATATTTAAATTGTATTCAAATATTTGCACGATAATTTAGCTCTATCTAGCTTCAAAATCATTAATAAAACCTTATGAAACTTCGTAGGCTAGGGGATGGTGTTCAGTGTCGAAAAACTGCAAAAACAGAAATTACATCAAAAAGGGCTCTTATGTAAAGTTACGACGAGAATATGAGAAGTTCACACAATCTGCGCGCTTTATCAGATATCCGATCAATATTTCATCCGATTTAATCAATTATCGTCCATTTTCGGTGGCCGATGGCATTACAGATTGGAGAATGTTTTTACAAGCGAAGGGAGGGTCTGTTTGCTCAGACTGGGGGAGGAGTGCTGCAGGGTGGCCGCTCGGGGGAATCAACCCGAAGGGGGCGTGTCTCTGACCGTGTTTTCCTCTGATTTCTGACCACGCTATTTTTTCCTGTTATTTTTCTTTGAACACCTAACGCGGCCGTTAAATCGGGCCAATTGATTTTTGATCTAGTCCCGGTTAGTGATTTCGTTAGGGCTTGTTCGTTAGTCTATCAATTAATTTATATTTTTGGCTACCCTTAACTTTGCCGTCGAGCCATTGCGCAGGGGGTGTGACAGTTCATTAATTGGGGGTAAATACGATTTGCAATCAATAAACAAATAGAGTATTCGAACGATAATTATTTATTGTTTTACACACATAACTGAACAAGCAGACCACGTAGGATGTTTAAAAATAATAGTCAGTTTCTTCTATTAAATTAAACTTTTCTTATTGCGTCATCGTCAGTAATAAACTAAAACCTGAACGATAAGTTAAGCTATCGATAGATTTATCTTGAAACTTAATGATAGCCCATACTTCAAATTTACGAATCCCATATACATACGGGCAAGAGTTCAAACTAATGAACATAATTCAATACTACCGCAAATAATATTATTTTAAAATCTCAATAAGCTTATTATAATACAATAAGTCTGAATCAATAAAATACATTCTCAAGAAATGAAGAAGTCATCAGGCCAATTTTAAAAAGCAGCATCGTTATTTAATACGATTCTTCAGAGATTATTGAATGGGGAGCGGAAATGGTGAAAATCCAATGTGGCCAGGGCGGATGTGGAAGAATTTTCCAACCAAGCTAGTTAGCTGTACGCGAACAGGTTTTATCACGCTAAATAATCATGCCTCGATGCCGTCTTCTATCATGGTTTTGATAAATTTGTTTTTTATTAGTTTACTTTAAATAAAACTAGATGGTTTGAAATCCTTGTCATGTCGGATTTACTTGTTCAACAACAATAATGTTCAAATTGATGTACCATAGCAGTGCTTGGAATATGTTCTGACAGCGTTTTGTGTGCATTCATTGGATATATTAGGTTATATTGCGGTTGACCGCATGTCTTTTCTTGATGATCATAATAAGCTGTGGAACTCGGGAAGCTGGCATTGTTGTGCAAATAGGTCCATATATTAGAAGTCACAGAAACCGCGAGAGCATTTCAAATGTTTCCTTTGACTGTTTATGACTTAATATGCCCAAGAACACACAGTAATAACAGTGCCTTTGTAAGTAAGAATCCAGTAATTGTGTATTTTTGGATATATTCAAATATTGCTAAAATAATATACTATTTAAAATAAGAAAAATATTAATTTTTTAGGAGTATTCTAGCATAATGTATTAAAAACATATTGCTTTAAATAATTTTTAACAAAAGTCAGATTCTCATTGAGTTGACATGCTGCTGATATGCTGTTTCAAGGAAAAATGAATTATAAAATTTGATCCATAGATGGCGATGGTGTAGCGGTACTCGAAGCGAGTCCATGTAATACCATATATATACAACTTTCAAAAATTTGATAAATATGGAGATCGACCTCGAGGTGACGATTGGTTGGCAATAAACCTCAGACGCAATTCATAGTAGATGCCCATAACTCTTCGGTTAAACTCAAATAAAAGGATATGTCGGAAATGTTATTTTTTTAATAGCTCTGTATTTAGTGAAACATGAATCATAGTTAAATTCTAGTTTTTTGTTTTCTACTGATAATATAATATGAGATCATGTCACTCTAGTGAGACATATCACCACTAATCTGGACAATCGGCCGATTGGACTGCTGGCTTGCTGACTGATCCTCCGCTGGCTGATCCTCCGCCGATTCCTGTTCTCTGTCGGTTGAACCGATTGCGATGGTGGCTAGATAACTTCTGTCAAGTAAAGTGGCGTCTCCGCCAATAAATAAAAAAATAGGCATACCGCCAACATGAAACTCAGGCCTACCAATCGAAGGATATAAAACACACCCGAACAGATCCAAATAAAATAAAGCAACAAGCTCGACGCTTTCGAGAAGTGGTATTGGCTTCTATTACTAAACGAACTAGCGTCTTCATTATTCAGGAACTTTGCACTAAAGAAAGACCCTCTACAACTGCAGGAAAATAATTATTTGGTTCTTTTGGCATGTTGTTAGAAGAGATGGAGATAACGAGAAATGTACAGTGATGGAGGGCGAGAGGTTGATATCCAAAAAGATGACCAGACGTCTCACTACACATCTGCACAAAACAAGAGCCAAGTTCGCAAACAAGGAGTTTGCGCTCTGAGAGAGGGAGACTATTCACTTTTTTCTTTTTTCCTCCTTCATATCATTATTAACATATAGTAAGTATAGTGTGGTAGGTTCCTGTTATTTTCCAAACTGCAGTACCATACCCATGTTCACTGCATCAGCTAAGCCTATGGTAATCCGGAGACAAATCGGTCCGAAGTAATTCTTCCTGCGCTTTATCCCGGTACTGATGGGTACTATTTCCCTTGATCAGTGAATCTCGTTTAGTCTGAAATATCATCTTCGACCTTTCTGGCGTGGGAGGCCCTACTGGTAATCAAACTACTACTAGCAAAGCTCTCATAATCCTTGAAATACATTAACCTCTTCACCATGACAAGATTGTGATCCACACGAGTAGGATTCTAATAATCATATTTAACCAACCACTCACACAAACTACTCAAGACGTATATAATGAAACAATACAATGCCATTTATTACGTACAGAATAAATAATGTGTTTCATCGTTTTCGATGCTGAGATTTTCAATCTTCTGAATATTTTATCTGAGTAATAATGATTTACAGAGACATGCGTGAAAATTGTGTATTACAATTTCAGGATTAAAGTCAAGTGGTTTCATGTTGGATTTATTCAAAAGAACTGATTACAAAATATTTAACGTCGTCTTATTTAGGGAAATTTCCTACTCGTTAATGACGGACGTGACATAAATAGGCCAACAAATGAAAATCGTCGGAATTAGTAGCACATATGGCTTGCAGGTGTTCTTTTTTGCCGTTAAATGCGGCAAAGAAATGTTTTACACGGGGCATTATGTATTTGATTGTTTTTACTCTTTCCATAGCACTCTTGCCTTAAAAAACAAAAGCGCTACGACCTTATTTGACGTGAAAAAAATCGATCGTTAAACGTGCAATAAATTCAAATAAAGCGTTAACAGGCTATTAACCGCGTTTGGTTCCAGGGTTCTTGCATTGTCCCGAGTAATTAATCACACTCGACCTGGAGGCTCCGCCGCTGCTATCAGGCTTATGAAGATCTATAGGAGAGGCCCAGCATCCATCCGGGGTGACAATAGAACACCCCACTTGCTTACCCCATTCATCGGAAGGGTTGCCGCTCGAGGAAAGCCCTTCAGGCCCGAGCGAGGTATTAACTTCGCGTAATGTCCCCATTATGAATGGTACCGAGTTTTTATAGAATATAAACGGGATATCTCTGTCTCGACATTAAAAACTCAAGCAAAAAGGACATTCAATTTATTTTTTTCAGAAAATCCTTTCAAAGCGATTACCTTAGTCCCAGGAGTGCGATGTGCTGATCTAGCGATCATCTTAAAGTTTTTTTCTATTATTAAAACAATACCATTACAAACCTTTCTGTCCGCTTGTCACAATATTATTCAAATTCGAAGACTCGACCTACATATAACAAAATGTCTGTCTGTTTTCTACCCAATCCTCTTTAATAACAAAATTTTACATAATTACCCTTTTGGACTCTATATAAAATATAGTGTTCAACGACGTCCTATGAGAGTTTTAAGTTTTAATCACTAGTTAATAAAAAATTGTCTTTACCCATTCCAAGCACTAAATTTTAAAAATTACGAAGATTTTGTCTATGCGTGAAAGGATGTATTTGCCCATTTTCTTTAAGATAAATATTAACGAAGATACAAACTTTTTAACTAGTTGACCAGCCGCCAAATCGAAGCTAGGTGACGGATCTGGCCGAGCTAACGAATATAGCCGAGATATTTACGAGATAACATTTCCAGAAAAGTTTAATCGTAACCGTGCGTGCAGTTGTCATTTGTGCAGCTATCATGTATGTCATTTGGTCCCTAGAAAATAGTCAATGTCTTGTCGTTAACAAGGACCATTTTGCGTTAGGTGTATGACGTCAAAGGAAATCTTCTTTAAGTTAAATTCTTGTCAGAATATTAATATTTTAATACCCTTTAAAAGTAATGGGGTTGGTGGTAATTCTGTTTAAAAACGATCCTTTTAAAAGCCTTCTTCTTATAATTTTATGTAAAAACCGGAGATAAAGGGGGAGAAAGGGGCATGTCGGATCACTTTATGCGCTTTCCTTCAGATATGCCCCCAGTGTCTTATTTTCCGGCAATCCCACGGTTATAATTTTTTTTAAATATTTACGTCAGTTCTCATGCCAGAAAAGGATTCTATTTAAATAATGACGCTTATTCGACATTTTTGCTTGCAAAAATATTATTCTAAAGATCGAGTCGCGCATCCCGTGGAATGGATTACGATTGTAAGTCGAAATTACCACAGGGTGGGGAAAGAATACCGGGAGACGATATAAAAAGAGGTTGGTGAGGGGAAAATAGTTAAATTATTAAATAAGCGGGATTTAGAAGGAATGCTCACCTAACCTTAAGTATGACGCATCCGAAGTCCCTGCAGTAGCCACCGAAATCACACACTGCGTGCACGAGGATGGTCGACGACCTCCGCTCCCGACTGAAGACTGTGATGTCACAGTTCACTCACGGTACACACAAACAATATGATCACAACACAAAACAGTGCTCCACCGCACTGGAGCTAATTTGGTCCACAACGCGAATGGTACCACCATTGTCAAGATCAAACAAAATAATATTGATCCAGTGACGCCCGACGGCGTCAAGCTTCCAATTCGTACTGAGTGCAAGCAGTAGGATAATGGGCTGAGGAAGAAATTTTGACTCGGACATGTGACAACAACATGATGCGCGGCCGATATTAAAAATGCGCCAAAAGCGTGTTATACAAATACGAAATGGGGATAGTACTAAAATACGTTTTTCTCTCTACGTTTATGACATATTTAATTAATATTAAAAAATGTGAGTCAGTAATATTCAAGCTGAATTTGCCAAATGTAAGCAACGTAAAAGATTTAAGGATATTAAAAGTGTTGTTCTTATGTGATTATTTATAATAATTGAAATATTTTATTGATTCCAAATTATACATTGTTATGAACATGTATATTACTCACAATCTGCATATACCTAAAACGATTGCATTATGTATTACTGTTAAATGTTTACTACGCCAACGGCTAAATGAGGAACACTTGTTTTTAAGTTGAGTTCACATCATCTTAAAACGAACACCTGAACTATTTTCTAGTCCACGTGGACCAGAATATTTTTAACATCAGTTCTCTTCAAAAAATCTGCCGTGTAACATCAATCTGAGTTTTTTAGTCATTAATCGTGTATATTCTGAATCGTCTAACTGAAGCATATCTTTGCTGCGATTATTAACATTAAATTTAACAAAATTTTAAAAATTCATTAAATGTATTAATTAGAAAGATATGCATATAAAATAAATTTTACCAAAAAATATTGTGGTTGCCACCGGGATACTAACTTGGATCTCTTTCCAAACCGGGGAAGGTGCATTAACCGACTATGCTACAGCAGGCAGAATTTTTAACGACAAATTTTCGAATCTATATGTTGCACTTTTTAAATTAATATATCTATCGCTCCATTATTTGAAAGCCATCTACTTTATTTTTACGGAATCTCAAATACCTTTGAGTAGTCCGATAGGAGACGCCATAATTAATTAATTAGTTAGTTAATGCACCTAAATTGGAAAGAGATCCAGGTTCGAATCCCGGTAGCAACAATATTTTTTGATAAAATTGATTTCAAATGTACATCTTTCCAATTAATACATTTAATTAGTATTTAAAATATCACAAACCTATATTCTGAATAATTACAACATCACAATAAGAATGTGATCTCCATTATCTCTCGGGTAGAAATTGTACACCACACTGTCGTTTTTGGACAATGCAAATGTTTTTGATGATGTTCTCTTGGATTGTCGGGACACCAGTATCTCATGTTCTATTATTAACATTAACATAGCCATCGATATGAAAATGTGCTTCGTCAGTAAACAATATGTTTCCAAGCGTTCGTGCTGTTTCAAAACGTTCCAGCATCATTCTCGCTAAGGTTAAAGAATAATCACTTTTGTTGAGAAACTGTACAATTTGCAGTTTGTACGGGTGAAACTGTAGCTTCTTTTTCAAAATAACGTGCACTGTTGATTTTTTTATTTTTAGTAAAAGCTGCAAACTTTCTTATCGATTTAAGCGGGTTGTGCATAATTTCACGTCGAACTTGAGCCACATGTTTTGGCGTCGCTGCTGACGTTGATGGTCCCGGAGGAGTTTGGTTAACCATTGTCCCTTCTTGTCTGAACTTTTGAACCCAACACCAGATAAGCTTCGTGCTCGACCCATCACTTACTCATTGAATATTAAAGTGAGTACAAAAAGCGTGACGCGCACGAACCAATGAATCACCGCGCTTAAAATATTGCTCAACCGCGAATGCGCGGTGCGCTATGGACTAGCGACTCATTGCGACTGGTAAATCAGAAAATAATGCGCGTCGAACAATATTCCTCCCTCTTATCTCACCCTGATGGTTTACAAGTAATTACGACTTAATCTTAAAATTTTTCCGCTGGACACCCTTTATCTTGTCACATTGGTTTCCAAATATTTTAACTGATTTTCAGATAATAATTATCATTAGATTATTTAACTTGGTTTTTTATTAAATTATGTTAATATGACATCCCGACGAAGGAAATAGTATTTCCTGAAACAGGTTGGTGTAATAATTAATTAAATGGTTAAAAAACAAAGTTAAATAATCTAATAATGAACTTTATCTACAAAGTTTGTTATGTTAATATTAAAAATTATAATGATCATTAAGAATTGTTTTAAATTCGCGGAAAAGGGTTGAAGGAATTTAGGACAGGAATTGGGGAAACAGAGGGGCGACTGAAGGACCACTCAGAATCAGAAAACACGATCCACCTGTGAAACGCTCCTTCAGGTATCTGAATCATCTTCCACTAGTTTCACAGGTTATTCTGTAACGACTATTCTTGAATATACACTTCAGTGATAGCGGGAAGTGTCAACAACCACCGTGCACAATAGCACGATGAAATTAATAATCGGTGCGCACAGTAGCGAGAAACCGATTACACACAAACAGTGTCACTCCCACAAGCAGCAAGACGATACTTCGTAAGCCAACAATTCGTTCGTTCATGCAACATGACGAACTTGGCAGCAGTCAATGCCACCAATGGTAAAACGATATCTGTCAGTTCAAAGGTTCAACTTCAACTGATCCAAAAAATAATAGAGGAACCAACCACAGAAAAAGAACGGTTCTGGTATAGAGGGAGGGATAGGGGGGTAGGTAATTGACAGGAACCACCGATCTATTATACGTACGTCATGTTAAAATACCATGACTAAAATAATAAATATCGAACAATTTATTCAATATAATTATGAAAATATATTGCGGTAGTAAATAATTTTTGTTGTTTTTCTATTTGAAAAATAAAAGAGTTTCTCACTAAAATTCAAACTTGTTATACAAATTGACATTTCACGAAAGGTCTGGGAATTTCATACACGATTTTCTAGATTTCGCGGTTTGCCGGTGGCGACATATTATACAATACGAGTAGTACGTACATATAGGAAGACTGCCAGAAATGTTCTCACAATTTGGAATTGTGCTATTCGGAGGTTTAACCCCCGCTCGGCGCCTGCGGGAACGCCGGGGGGAGGGGCCGGGGGGATAGTGAGAAAATGCACGCGCGAGGACTTAAGGCAGGCTTTAAAAACTTTGGACGCGGAATACCTAAACAAGAAGCCAGCGCAACTTTGTATTTAGGGGCGGTGACGATAGGCCGCGGGCGGTGCGGGTGAGAGGTGGGATGGGGTTGAAAATATTGTCACGATCTAAGTTTGATCTTTTAAAGAAGGATTCTTTTGTTGACGCGATTTTTTTAACTTGATGGTCGTTTTTTTTGTATTCTATTACGGCATTTAAATTTATCAGTTGTCAACAACCTCAATTTATAATTTTAGTTATATTAAATTAAATACTATCTTTTTCTTTCCTTCTTCATATAAATATTGACAAAATGGCGTACTTACAAGTTTGCACTAAATTTATTAGAGTAGGAATTACAAAAGTGTGCGTTGGATGCGTTCAACATGATATGGCGAGCGCTAACATTTCTCAATGGGGTATATTTATTGCTATGCTGGGAGTGTTCGGAATCGTGTCCCGATCGTCACAAGTTGTCTCAGTCTTGGACCGAATAAAATATGGCTGTACATATACAAGGACAATGATAAACATCATCCTCGCAACAAGACATCAGATAATTTATACATTAAAAACGTATAAAAAATGTTTACCTTTCAAGTCATATAATAAACTAATAAATATCTTATACATGATATCCTAATATCCTTCTGTGTGTGACGAGTAGGGAAATTTGAAAAAAATTTAATACATTGTGTCGGAAGAGAAGTATCAATTTCCTTTGAAGTATACAAATTAGGTAGACGTGTGATATTTGTCTTCTGAAGATTTATCCATTTCTGACGTCAGAAATTTGAACATTGAAAATAGTACCTAATTTTATTTTGTAAATGTGTATAATTTTAAGTCTTTATTTTTATAAATATCTTTTCTTCACAACGAATATTCATCAATATCAAACTATTTTTACAACGTTTCAGGACTACATTTTAATCATGAAAATGTAAATGTAAACAACTTTGTTATATTTATTGATTACGAAATTATCCTTCGCGTCCTATATAGGGCGGGTTTTAAACAATGGACAAACTTAAACACCATCTCGGGAGCTGGTTATTGGGTGTTGGCAGTAAGGAAGCTGAGCAAAGATTCATGGAAATGATCACATGAACAGAACATAATTTCTTTATATTCATTTTTCTGTTTTGCATAGTGTTTCAGTCATTGATTTTACTTATTTATCATGTTATTAAAATTCTTTTAAAACCGTGTTTACCTCATTCTTAATATTTTTGGTTTAGATAAAAAAAATATATGTATTAATAATAGTAATGTTTTTTTATATTTGTACGATAGACAATAGATGCATCTGTCTCCTTTAGTACATACTTCGGTCTAGTTAAAGATACAGTGAACATCTCTTATATTATGAAGATAGTTCGTCTTTTTTGTATATTTTTTAGTATTTATAAGAATGTTTATAATATATATTATGTACGTATTTTAAGAAGGTGAACAGAATAAATAAATTTAAAAAATATATATAATAACATATGATAATTTGAAAAAAAAGTTTCAGAGCTCTTTGAAGAAAACAAGTCCATTTCTGTTATCAGAAATTTAAAGATTGGTATACTGTAATGTCTATGTACTGTCGGTGGTTAAATAATACATGTATGTGTTTTAAACAGAGGTTATGTAATAACTATGAATCAAGTTGACTAAAAACCTTATTTTAATTTATACCCAAAGGATAACAAAAAAACCTTTTAAATAACAAAATTCTTGTTGTCTAGAAGTTAGGGCATAAAAAAGTTGAATACATCCTGACTCTTCAAAATACTTATTGTCATAAACAACTGGCGACCGCTTTCCCTGAAAGAAAGGACAAGTAAACATCTCGAAAGGGTGACATTATTCGATGACATAATTCTTTTAATATACGAATATAAAAGTTTGAGTTTCCTGCCGCTCTATAATTCTTAGTAGGGTGAATACGTGAAATTCGGGAAATGGTTCAATTCACGTATTTCACAATATATAAAAAAAATTCGTTCTCTACTGTTTGGAATCATACGAGTGTACTAAAAAAAAATAAACACTTAAAAGCTTTCAAAACTTTTTTTTAACAAATCCGTGTCATTATTGAAAAAAATACGCATTAATTCCCAAGCACAACACTTCAGAAAATGTGAAAAATTTGTTTGTGAAAGTAGACCCGAAAAAACTGTTTCAATATACGGTGAGGTGAAGAATTGGGTAGGAATGGTAATCCGCTTCCAATTCTCTTCACAATTTTGTATTTAGATTATCAACAAGTCGGTTATGTCACAAAATACTGATTTAATAGTTGAGAAATTTAAAACTACCGCACAGAAGTAGATAAGCACGTGGGTTCCGAGGTCATTTAAATCAATGCTTATGCCGACAATCTTTAGCTTCAAAATTATTGGTTGAGTTTGAATAATATTTTACAATTTCGTTTTTTAATTGAGCCTCGAAATGAAGAATATAGCCACGTTAGTGTTAATCAGCTAAACGTTATTGTGACTGCGATTGTGGGTTTGGTATTTCTTTTATATCGACGATTGGTAACTGATATTTTACTGTCAGAGGTTTAGTTTCCAGTATATCAGTGATTGCTCGCTGAATTACGAATAATTAGTCACAATCGAACACAAATTTTACTATCAGTCACAATAACGGTTATAATAACGGTATAGCTCGACACTAGTAATTTATTACTGTAACTTTTGTGAACATTTGATTTATGTTTGTATTCTCGTAAACTGAACCCATGTTATAATAATTTATTTGTGTTTCTTTATAAATTCAGTAAACTGAATAAATGTTTCGACTGCACTGTACATACATACAGTGAATTTTTATACTCTTGCATATGAGACCGATATTACAAAACGGTATTGGATGAGCGGTGTGTCACCATCTATTGTAGTAATTTAGTATTCCTGGCAGTGGAGAGAAATAGCTTAGTTTAAAATTGTAGAATTGAAATAGCGACCTTAGTGATATTTAAGTATATTTGTGAAAATATTGAGAGAGTGAACAGTTTTTTTATTGATTATTTTGTAGAGTATCATTATGTCCGTAATTATTCTAAGAAGATTACGTGTAAACTTACGAGTCACCTGTCGTACGTCTCTAGCAAATCACTCGGGTCTTGTCAGAGATTTAAGAAACTTTCTTAGGATTTTTTCTACTCAGATGAGTCCAGTAAACTTCTTATGAGGGATTTGTAAATGGGAATTTGGTATACTGTAACATTAGAAATAGGAACTCACGGTATTATTAATACGCGAGCTACATTTATTTATTTTGAAGCAGTGGCAATACAAGCAGTCGCGATGGCCAATAGACGCTGCGCATTTTTAAAGATGGCGACCATACTGCTTTCACAGAGGAGAGCTGTCACATTTTTCTTTCGTCTGACGGTTAAATCTGTGTCTAATTGGAAACACATAAGGGTAAGATTGTGTCTAATTACAAGTAATGTTTTTTATTGTTTTGTTGTAGGAACAGTAATGATCCCTTATTGTTCCCTCGATTACTGTCAGAGTATTATTGGAAACATAACTTTTTGGACGATGCGCCAAGAGCGATGGAGTTTTATTAATTATTTTACACACGATGAAGAAGTGAAGTCACCCCAAAAGGGTGGAGTGGCGCATGGGTTGGTTGGTCGAGGAGGGGGCGGCGGTTGGAGAACCTGTGAACATTTCAAGGTTGACCTAGTTTCAGCCATAACCAACACATTCACCCGCACTCGTGCTTTTAAAAGTTACGTTTCTATTTATACTCGGTTCAAGATTTGCTTCTCAGAAACGGAGGATACGACAGTGTATTTTTTTCCCTTTTTATGAGCGTGGCCTGGCGAGTTCCACGACTTTCTAGAAAACTATTGTAAAAGTAGACAATTTGACTCAAATGACAATAAAATAAAAACTCGTTATAAGCCTCAGATACAAGCATAGGATATGTTTAATAAAGTTAAATAAATATATTTAAAATAATAACTCGCTGGATGAGAACCTAACTCTGGTATTCCGTGTGACAGAAGGAGATGCTTACCACTACGCTGCCAAAGACTATGAGTAAGAGCAAGAATTAGAAATTGTATTTGTGCGTACGGCACCAGTTTTATTTTCCGGTGTGCAGAGGTTGTCGTATGGAGACGGCGACGTGACAATTACGAATTTGTTCACGTACTCTGTACAATTATTACATGGTGTTTACACAAGGGATGAGGAAATGTGATGTAGGAAGTGTGGAAGGAAGGAAGAAATAGAAGGACAGGACAGTAAAACTCGAAGACCGACCGAAAAGCACGACTTACCTAGATTTTTTCTACTATAGTCACAGCTCTCCTGAACTTCGGGAAACTTATTGCTGATTCGCACAAAACATTGGAATACACAATAGTTGTTTCGGCACGCAACGCGAGAAACCGAATACACACTACTATCAATAACTGTACAATAACAAATCGTTGTATCGAGCATATAGCAGGACGTTCACACACATAAAAATTCGTGCTCTGTGATAGGAGAAGAGGGTGGGGGGGAACAAATAGGTATAGTAAACATAAAGCGAGCCCTGATATAGGTCAACCATAGACATCACAATATTAATAATAAATTAAACTATGAAACAAAGTAGATGAATGAATTAGAAAGATACACAGGCGAAATTTATTTCAATGTTCAGGGATAGACAATTTTTTTCTAAGAATCATATTAGTTTTAAATTATATTTTAAGATGGCAACTTAAAATTAATTGTATTTTCATAATAACCAAAATTGTATGTAATGTAATGATGGGTAAAAATAAATCAGCATTAAATATTTATATGACAATTTGACCTCGGTATATATTTGTGATTTGATTAAGATGGCAGAGTAGATTAGCATGTGAGAGGTATCAGGATCGATGCCTGCAAAATTATTTTGAATTCAAAAAGTTTTTGGACTCGCCCGGTGGCGATCTCGGTATAGGTTAAAGGGAAAATAAAATACGGGTACATATGTTATATATTATTATACATATATTATTAAATTTTTATGCTATTTCTAACAGTTTTTATTACATATTTAACTAAGATTTACTGAATAACATTATCTTAAAACGCCATAGCGTAAAGCATTAAAAATCCATGAAAGGAATTAGACAGTATGACCTATGATAAGGTGATGATGATGATGATAACGGAACTATAATCTGTTCCGGGGGTCTAGAATGTAGAAACAATTTTTCCCATAAGAAATAACTGAAATTCAATTAATCTGTTTTCAACTCCTAAAACTGGTATAAAATTTTTTTTTTTAACTTTATTGTACTAAATAGATATGCTTGGTGGTAGAAGTAGAATAGGTGGAAGGTTAATGTTAAGAAAAAGAGATGGTATCAATTAAAACAAAATAGTAATTCCAATTCTGATCATGGGGTCCGTTTTGCCGTTGACTCAGTAGCACTCGATTTAACAAGGACCTTATCCAACGTTGTCTACTCTGTAAAACCTTCCTGAAGTAGTGTCAATCACATTATCTTTAAATGCATTTATATTTTGGTTGATATATTATAATTACGAGAAAAATTAGCGCGAAATACACACACACACAAGATATACGATATATATATACGCACAAAGCAGACTAACTAAGGCTACCTAATACGTTTAGCTGATTGGCGTGCGATTGCAGCGGTAGCACTAATACCGGCGGTGGAAATGACGACGAATACGGAAAATACGTGCATGGGGGAAAAAAATTGTCATCAAAATGTGACGATTATCGAATATAGAAGTTCCACAGTATCTTGACAAATAAAACGAAACTTCATTAAAATTTAATAAAAATATAGAAATTTTAAAACACAATCACATTCTCTAGTTAATCGTGAGATAATTAAAACAATCCATATTACTATCAAAGTGGCACTACGTCATCCTGTAACGATATTGAAAGTGTTAAAAATATATATACGTAATATTCTATAAAATGTATCTGAAGTGAAGCCAACAGAAATAATACCCGATAGAGTAAAATGACTTACTTCCCACGTCTTCTCTCTCTCGGGAAATAATTATAACAAAATATACTGTCGTGCTTTCTCTTAAGTTATCCCTGCCATATCACCGTACGGAGTGTGCTACGAGAACATCTCGTATCCAAAGGAATAAAACTAATATGTGGCTTCTACGCCCGCACTTGAGCAAAAGGAAAGATACCATAATAGATTTATATAATATGTCTATATTAGAAATGATCTGAAAAACTGCCAGCCGCGCCTGTTACCCCCTCCAGCTACTTTCGGACCGTCCAGCTAGCAACGCGCTGCCCTGGCAGATCTCGATCAGCTGCCGTTTTATTGGTGTAATTTATTACTGTGTTGCTATCGTCATCCTGTTCATCGCTAACTATAATACACAGAGTTTAACATGTTGTATTCCTGGGAGCCGTGAGTTCCTTGTACCGAATCACCTCGAAGTTTTGCATCTTTCTACTACCGCCTTGCCGAGTCACGCTGCACTCGAAGTCCTACTTCCTCGAAAGAGTTTGAGATTATATAAACATTTTTCTGGTCGCCCAAGTACCGACCTTTGGCTACTCAATTGTTGCCTTATCACGATTCTGTTATCAACGTCGAAAGCTTCTGTTCGGCTCGGCTCCTGTTCGGATTGGATCTGTTTCTATATCTCTCTTTGCTGATTGCCCACATATCTCCTGGATCCTGGACCTCGTGTTTGCCTTTCTCGCGTTTTTTGGCCTCCGCCAAAACTCCACGAAGTATACTTGACCTCCTGTTCATTCCGTTCTCCTGCTTCTTTAACAAAAGTGTCTATTATTATTTTGTCCTGGGAGAGTCGCTGACCAAATTTGTACAATACTAATGTGAGAATGTAATGAAAATGCGTGGTTGGTGTAGAGTCATTTATTGTGAAATGAAATATAGGGAACTGCGAAGAATAGAGAAGCGAGTTGGCGGTGTTCGGTGTCGGCTCCGCCGTCTCCGAACATAGTGCCGGGGCAGCGGAACGAAATGTGTATCGTCGGTGAATCGAGCCATACTGTGGCGGCAGCACTTTGCTGCTGGCTAGGTATTGAATGCAGAATCGCTGTCCCCTACACTAATGAGATTCATCTCACCCATTATCCTACTTGTTAAGATATAAAATTTTCTTACTCTGATTACGGTTGCATAAATACATGTATATTTGCCCGTGTACAACTTATTTTTATTGAGACACCTTTACTTGATATCTGATATTATACCTACAACCCAAATGAGAAGAAAAACGCTTGCAACCGATGTTTCTCAATTTGTGGCCTAATACATCAATGTAAGTATTTGCACAACATAAAACTATACAGAAGGGAACACTCTCCGTTAAGTTATCCGAATAACTTCGATACAATGGCATTTTCGTTATATGCGAGAAGATACGTTAAAATTGAATGTTATGAATAATGTGTGAGCGTTTGGTGCCCCATTAAATTACACCAGCGCTCACATTGCCAGATTGAACAAAAAATATTACTTTCAGTTGACAGATTAATGATTTTTGCGTAGTTATATGCGTAAATATGTGTAGTAAAAAGTCTACAACGAGAAGCTTTTGCTAGTTACTAGCTTTTGATTTCCAGGTAGCTATTGATGATAAGAGCTTGGTTTTAAACACAGGTATCCGTAAGGTGCGTTTAGGAACCGTCGGTGGTATTTCTGATTGTAGAGGCGATAGAAGATTCTCTATTCATATAACAAAATATTGAAATAGTTTCATAGTGAAACATATTAGGAGAACACATTCTTATTGTGAAGTTGTAATTATTCAGAACATAGCTCTGTGATATTTTAAATACTAATTAAATTGATTTTATATGTATACCTTTTTAATTAGTATATTTAATTCATATTTAAAATATCACAGAGTTATGTTTTAAATAATTACAACTTCACAATAAGAATGTGTTCTCCTAATAATAAAGTTGTGGCAATTTGTCCAAAAATTAATAAAAATGTATTGATAATTCTGGCGTCTGCTATCAGATTACTCAAAGGTATTTGAGATTCCGTAAAAATAAGTTAGATGGCTCTTTCAAATAATGGAACAATTAAATGTATTAATATCAAAAAGGTTATAGGTATATAGGTTCGAAAATACGTCGCTAAAAATATCGTCCCTGTAGCATAGTTGGATAATGCACCTTTTCCGGTTTGGAAAGAGATTTAGGTTAGAATTCCGGTGGCGCAACAATAATATTTTTCGATAAAATTGATTTTATATGTATATCTTTCTAATTAATATATTTAATTCATATTTGAAAAATATTATTTATAAACCATAGTCTGTAAATAGAGAAGTCTCTACAATTCATAGCTGATGCGTTAAATCTTTATAAGAGAAGGAGATTATATTCTATTCCAGAGATATTCAAAAATTCAGAGATATATCGTTTTATGGCGTATTCGGATAATATCTTTGAAAGAATCTGGGTTTTTGGAGCAACCGTAGCTCACGAGAGTTAGCTTAAAGCGTGCTTACTGATGCAAATAATAATCGGCATACTTCTCAGTCCTGACTAGTGAACTCGGTTTGCAATCCCACAATTCAGTTTTAATAATATGGATTTCAGAAAATACTAATTTGCTCATTAAGGAACGAATACAATTATGAAAGATATTTACTTTTAGGTAAGTAAGGAGCGGAAACAATAATTGGACAAATGCAATCATCCAGTGATACCCGAGGGAAAATCAAAAGGCCGACAGGCTGATCTAAATCGCGCTGAATTGACGAAATCATCAGAAATACTTAATAATAATAATATTGAACAGAGAAAAATAGGAAACCAAATGTGATGTTTATATGGAAAGGGTGCAAAGCGCGCGCAAGATGGCGAGGATAAAAGATCGCCCCGCAGTCGGGCGAGCTCTCTCGTCTCCAAACCGTTGCACGGAACACATCTAATATTATCATCTATTGACTTGTAAACTGTATAGCATCGTAAAATATACGTCATATTATCATATCATATTATATACATATTATCCCGCACAGGACAGCATCAGGTAATGGTAAATACATTATACTTAATAATAATGCATGATTGAAAAATAACAATTTAAATTTGAGGAGTTTTCATTATTATGAATATGCCTGAAGCGAGAGCAAATATATTTATCACTGTTGACCTTTCTGATCTAATTTTGATATCTTAAAATTAATCCCGAAAAGGTTCCGAAAAGTGCTATTAAAAATTGCATATTACTAACTGGATAACAAAGATATTAAACAATATTTGTGTTGTTTCATCACATGAAAGATGATCCAGTAGATAGAGAAAGAGCAACAATGACGAGCTTGATAAAGTAAATATAATAAACGGAGAATATTGATAAAGGTTATTTTTAGAGGTTTTTTTTTCGAATTTGCAACACTTTTTCCTGCGACAGCTAATTTGACAGCTGATTTGTGCTTAGTTTGGTTTGCCATTTCACCATTAAAAGACTAACGACAGCTTGCCAATTGTGGAAATTCATTACTTCGTTGTTACATTATTCAATTCGCGAAACTTACTGTGCGCTACGTCCATTTTACGGTCGACATAATCGTCCATCCGAGCAAGTAATTCCAATAACCATGGATCGTTTTCGCACCACGCATACTCTAATTGATAATACCCATTCGCAGAAATGTCGTACAGTGCGCTAATAATTTCGCGTATATAATTGGCCTCCAAGATCGTGTGATTTAACACCTTTGGATTATTTTCTGTGGGCACATGTAAAGTGACTAGTCTACACTGAAACCAGAGACGATAGACGACTTGGAAACCAATATTCATAGCGTTATTGCGTTTTATTCGGGCGATGTATGCGCAAAATCATATTTAAACACAAATAATATCAGATTATCTATCTAATAATGTGAATACCATGGCTATTACCACGATTTTTATGTATTTTATTTCATTTTAAAGTTCTGAGTCTCTAAAAAAAACACCCTTCAGAATGGTAGATGTGCAGCTGATTTTTTCTAACATGCCAAGAGTTCTATATACGTTTTTGGTGCCCATACCAGGAATAGATTTAAACACTAGTCGTTTTATAATTTACATCTAGATATTAAATATAATATATTTGTTAAATACACGAAGTACCTATGAATGGAAAAAATGATGAAAATATTCGCCATAATGTATTTCGTTTTTATCCAGATTTTCGGTACAATAAGCTAAATCTACGAATTGGTAAACACATTCCATAGTTGTTGGTATTTTTTGCTGGCGCTCAAACAGAGCTACGCTTCGAGAATACTTAACGCAACAAGAGAACATTAAGAGCAGCCGCTCCCAGCATCCAGCGTCCCTCGTCCTCCCCCGCGGATCCCCCCCCGCCGTAGTCCCGCGGGGGAGTAATGTGTTCTCTGGAATCCGATATGTGCTTCAGTTTTTCCAAGAAACCCTCCAGTGAAAGGGTAGAAAGTAAGGAATTCGGTAATGGCGCAGCCAATTGAAAAATAATTATTGTTATTATACAACGCAATATACAACTCGTACTCGGGAATATACCAGAGGAAGTCAGGCAGCTTCATATCATTATTTCTTGTTCTCACAGAAGTACCCATAAATTCAGTCAAATATTTACATATTTTTGTGGTGATGTTGCATTTTCAGAATATGTCATTTTTATATTATTAGAAAAACATACAGTTAGTCGATATAAACAAAAATTATAATAAAAGTGTAACTTTTAAATAGATAAATAGCTTAAATGTAATTTACTCTGCAAAAAAAAAATGAACAAGGAGTAAAGTTTCCCCTCTATTGCAGAAATACAAAAAATAACTGAAAATAAAATAAGTGAGAGAAAAAGTAGAAAAAAAAAATAGAGGAGAGATAAAAGTTATAAAGAAGAACATTTTCCAGGGAGGGTGAGGGGAAAAAAAACGGGATAGGGAACAAAATCTGTGTAATAAAAATAAAATGAAGGCCTTCAAGATTACTTATATTGAATTTTGATTTAATTGAACTGAAGTATTGAAAATGTCTAGAAAAATGAGTTTTGTTTGACATTGGTGTTGCAGTGTGGAGAAGGTTAAGTATGAGATTATTTCTGATTGACCTA
This sequence comes from Eubasilissa regina, assembly GCA_022840565.1. Lineage (NCBI taxonomy): Eukaryota > Metazoa > Arthropoda > Insecta > Trichoptera > Phryganeidae > Eubasilissa > Eubasilissa regina. The sequence goes on from JAINEB010000011.1 coordinate 29,498,182, forward strand.
GATGGCACTCAAATGGAAATAGGTTTGAGTAAATCAGAATAGTCTACATATTTGTAGTTCTGTGGTACTTTTAATACAAATTAAATTAATCAATTGGAATCATTCATTACAGAAGTTACGAATTTTCAAAAATGTATTCGATTGTTATAGCGAAAATGGTAAACGCAATTCCCCGCGTAGGGGGAAGTTCAGGTTTGAATCCCGGTGGCAACTTTTAGTTGTGTTTATTAGTTAATTAAGACTCGTTAGCATCACCAATAAGGATTATTTGTGTCAGAAGGATATGCGCAGTGAGAATCGAGGTCCCTATACCCCCTCGGTTGTCCTGAATATATATGAAAAGTTACCAATATAGAGGCTGGTATTTGTGTGAGTGTTTATGGCTAGAGCGGGCGCGTAATGAACGGAAGAGTACTTATGATAGTTAAGTTTATTTACCGTAAAAGCACAATCGAATTTACACTGCTTGTTATATTATACAGAGTTCAGTTAAACGTAGTTCATTGAAAGCGGTGCCGAGATGCTAGCGGGTAGATGTGTCCGAGGACCTGGCCAGGAGAAGAGTCGTCAGTTCCGTGGCTTCTTGGAGGAGTATTGTTGTCCTCAATTTGGCGGGTACCAGTCGGACTGAATTGTTGTTAAGTGACTTATTTACTCTGATTTGTGAGAGGCGAGCAGGGCCACCAAAAACTTTTTTTTTTTTTCTGTATATCTTTCTAGTTGATTAATTTAATTAGTATTCAAGTATTTAGTGCCTGTACACCTTCTTTTAAAATTGTTATTATTTCAGTTGTCATTTTTTTTTTAAATTTTAACACGCATTAAATGCATAAAAGCCTTTTTAGAGGATGTGTTGGATAAGGTGGGACTTGCATTTATTTATTTAACTTTATTGATATTCATGTTTTCTGTCGTAATAAAGGTAAATATATAAAATACTATCATATAAATGATGAATTTAAGATAAACTTATTACAATCAAATTGTTATTAAGTATACTACTGATAGTTTATTATGTGGGATGCAGTAGGTCCAGTATCCACCTCTAATAGATATAGTATTGTCCTGGCTACTTTATCAGACTGCCGTCTGTGTTAAAATAGTCAGTGTTTTCGTGCCATTGTGGTGTTATTTAATTAAAAGGTAAGTCGATAGAGATATAAAAAAAATAAAGACAATAAAAAATGTAGTAATTGTGTTATCCCTTGAACATTTTTGACTCGTAATTAGGATTAGGTCGTGGATTAGGTCTGTTACACTCTGTATATAACATAGTGTTGCGTACAAGCATAGATGCCGGAAGAATTCTGGATATTCTGGAATAGGCACTCACCATAATCCGAATTCTGCAGACATCTCCAAAATGTGGACTGTATGTGTTATTCACTATTTCGTCAAAGGCTCCGACACAGTATAGACGCGAAGTCTCAAATTAGTATAATATTGTAATCCTTTCCGAACACGATTGCCCGCACCAACTCAAGGTCGCCAATCGACTGATCGGTGGTGAGACCGGGAAGGGAATGGAAGGGGATTATTTTCGTTCAAGAATAAATACGTATTTACACAAAAAAATATATGCCCCAAACATATAGATACAGAAATTCTCGAATTTATTAAGCTTATTAAACATTACTGCTATTGTTTGTTGAGTTTATTAAGCTTGTCATACTAAAACTATCTACAGATATACCTGCAAGACGTAGACACAACGTTAGATACAGGGTGTACTGCGGCTTCTGACTAAGCCGTGCGACACTAACGATAACGCAGCCCTTGTACACAATGTTCACGTATTTCCGGGTCCCGTAACTACCCTTCCGAACACGTGTCCGGGCATTACACCCGGCAGCGGTGCCGGACCACCGCTACCGTCGCTAACTCCTCGCTCCGGCTGCAGCCGCAGAGCGCGGGACCCCAGGGTGGAGCAGGCGTCGGTTTGCGCCGCCATCTTGCGCTCACCGCAGAGTCTCTGGAGCCCAGGGTCTTCGAGCTGTGAAACAATAATGTAATACTATGCTGAATTCGTCAATCATCTTTTGGAAACGAACCATTATTTTGACATTAACAAGGGTTTAAAATTTTTACATATAAATACGAGGGATAAATTAGAAATAAAAAATAGTGTAGATAGCAAATGCAAATGATCACCATTTTAAATTTGTTTTCACATTAGTTCCTTATTAGTTACCCACCAGTTATTTTTATAAATAATTTTTTGTCTTTTGCATTTTTAATTTTAATATACATTGTATCCTGAAGAAGGGACCATTGGTCTTGAAACAAGTTTTTTTTTAACTACGCTACTAACCATATAAAATATATATTATTGTATTATACAAGCGATCCTTACCCAGTATAACCCGGGATTCAACTTTACATAGTTATACATGAATTTATTATGGTTTATGTGGAGAGAGGTGCCTATGTTTTGTGCAGGAACCTAAAGAAAAACTACGCAAAATGACGTGGATGATATTATATATATAATACACCCACATATACAGATTGGCCCAAAAAAGGTGAAAACATCTCGAAACACATGAGTTATTTCAAAACATAATATAATTAATTATAATTCTTAATTTAATGTTTTTAGCACAATATTTAGCTAATCAAAAATCATCAAAACTCCCCATATTGCATTATCTACTGGGTTTAAATCTGGGCTGTTCGGTGGCCACATATCTGACTCGATGAAATTAACATTTTCACGACGAAGAAAGTTCATTGTATTTCTGTCTGTGTGAGATGGAGCTCCATCCAGCTGTAATGTTCAGTTATGCTGTAATGTCTAGCTATACTCCAGACATTGTTTTGAAACTATTTGATCATTTTCCTAGCACCCGAACGTTTTTCAATTCGGAAATTTTTTGATCAGAATACTGTCTTCTGCAGTGATTTTTGTCATTCTGGGCAACAATCTGAAAAAACTAAATATAATTAAGGGGAAAATTAATAATCAAAGATGGCGACCGGAAATTGTCGAAATAAAACGTAATGTAAGAAAATAGGTAAGTAAGTAAATGAGTAAAGTATTGAAGCTATTGTCGATATAGTTAAACTAATTTTGATGTAATTATATCACATTTTACGGAATGTTCTCACTTTTTTTGGGCCACCTGTATATACATATATCGGTGTCATGTGTAGAGAAATATAATTGTAGTGAATTGTTAATTCCATATTAACCGTTTCCAAAATAAGTTTGTAGAACTCCATAATCACATATGTGAAAATAATACACTTGTTTTTTGTATACATATTAGAGTGTATTGACTGTATACATAAGACAAATGGGTGGACATTTTGAAAATAAGTTCTCAGAAATATTTTTTAGATAATAATCATAAAATGAACGACAAATCTGCACCAATTTCATTGCACTTTGAAACCAAAGACTTCATGTTATATAACTTGAACAATTAGAGATTATCAAGCATGGAATATTTATTTATTTATATATATATTGACATCCATATTTTTGTACTAACAGAGGTGGATACATAATAAACATAAGGCATTCTCATAGTTTACTGTGCGGGATGGAGTAGACTTCACCTCTGATATATACAGCGTTGTCCTGGCAACTTTGCTAGACTGAAGTCTGTGTTAAAGTAGTCAGTTTTTTTATTCGTGCTGTTGTGGTGTAATTTATCAACACTAATAAAAAGAGAATTACAAATATGTATAAAAAAGTAAAAATAAAATAAAAATATATGTAGTGGGAGTGTTGTAGGACTAGTGAATTATTAGTGAAGGTATTGTATAAATTATATTAAATTGTTGGATATCCATGCTTCTGATTCATCTCTACCTGATTGGATCATATATTGGGTCCACATTTGTGTAATCTTATAGGAATTGTACGATTTTCAGTTGGTACTGAGTGTGTTGTATAGTTTCGGATCTAGGAACATGTAGAATCTTTGATAAAATGTCGTTGTTGCTCTCGGAACTGAGGTGTGTAGATGTTTGTTGTTTGTCTTGTGTTGTGTCCATGATTTATTGCTTGAGGAGAGTTGTTGTTAGTATGGAAATATTGGACGAGTCTCACCATAAAGATTTGTCTTATATCTAGGACATTGTACTCTTTAAATATAAGATCTGATGGATATCTAAAGGGACGACCAATTATTATATTGTTTATTAATATTGTTTTTGCTGCTCCTCCCCAAACTAAAATATCATATATAGTAATAACATAATTAATATTTATATGTCTACCCTAATTAACATTTTCAAAAACCAACAATATTTTAAATAAATAAAAAGATTAATAATATTATATAAATTATAGACAACTAGGGGATTTGATTCTGCCGAAACATTTTTTTCTGTTATAGGTCTCTCGAGGACGTGGAACAAGATCACCAATTCGACATTACTGCTTTGATTAGTGTTGAACACAGACTAGTAAATTTTGATATCAAAAATATCTCTCTGACCTTCTTGCAAAATTATATATCTGTCTTTTTCTACACATTACCTATGACATTAAAATATCGTTAGTGTAAAAGTATAAAAGCTACTTTGAATAATTAGTAGCATTAAAATATTCTCAGAATTTGTCCATTAATATTAATTATTAATATATCTAAATAATATTGTCCATTTTCAACTCGTGAAAATAAAATTATATGTCTGTCCCCCGTTATAGATATAAATACAAGTTGTTGATGATGCCTTCACAAGGCGAAACGCGTCTCAAATAAATGAAACGAGTAGAATTTAAAAAAAGTGTTTTATTTTCTTATACGTGTTAATTTCATTTTTAAATAGTAAACATACAGTACTATTTCTATTTTCAGATATGTAATTATTTTAATAATATTGTGTTTAGTTTGAAATGGCAATTGAAAGGCCGCATCGCTCGGAGGACGGACAATCGTAGTACCCGAGGGAAATCAAAAGGCAGACAGGTCGCTCTTAAACAAACCCCGCTGTGACGACGAATAACAATAGATAGAGAAAACTGAAAGCTACTTGGGGAGGCCTTCATCCGGGAGTAGATAAAATGGCTGATGATGATGCCTATCTCACGACGATAATGTTTGATTCAGACGAAATTAAATGAACTGGGTCGAAAGTGCAAAAGATCCCTGTTTAAAATCTGTGTTGAGAGAGCGTTAGTTCCGGAGTTTAAATTTGGGTTAAGAGAGCTTTCTACCCTTCTATTGATCTGCTCTTCTTTGGATCATCTATCTCAGATTTAAATCTGTGATGAGAAAGCAGAAGATACCGGGTATAAATACGTTATGAGAGAGCAGAAAATCTCGGTTTTAAAATTGTGTTGAGAAACCAGAAGATCCCGGTTTTAAAACTGTATTGAGAGAGCAGAAGATCCCGGTTATAAGTTTATGTTGACAGAGCAGAAGATCCCAGTTTTAAATTTGGGTTGAGAGAGCACAAGTTCCCGGGTATCTGAGGGTAGAGAACAAAACATCCCGGGATTAAATAATAATTATTTCGCCTTTGCATTTAATAATTTTTTTGCTATCAAACGTAACACCTTTAAACCCATTAAAAAATTAAGACCAATAATTAAAGTTTATTTCTTCAAATTGATAAAATATCCATTTTCTGTTATACATAAAGACGTATCCGACTCGTCTCAGGATACAGGGTGGTTAAGATGCTATCACTTAGAAGGGGAGGTGGAAATGTGCAGAGATGTAGGTTTGGGGATGTAATCTGATCTGGGCACCAAACATAGTATTGCTCTTATCGAACAACATCTCTAAACTGAATGGTGAACTCCTACCTGAAAGAGTAATTTAATTGCATTGTTCAATTAACATATATAAATAATATTGTCTTATTTTAGATAGGTTCCAAAAAATGTAATATATTTTTGCCATCATGTCATGACCTTATAACGGAAAGGTTAATCTAACAGATGTTAGTTAGTACTTTTAATATTTTTAGACTAACAAATTTCAATTCGAAAAATAAATATTCAAAACTTGAAGTTAAATATTTCAATTTGTCATCTTGTTGTTCCAGATACGATTTGTTACTATATTAGTGAGACATCTACTTTTTCAACTCGGAAGCGAACATGTTTTTATCGCAATGCTTTTCAAAATCCTTCGAGTAGAACCTGTTAGGTGGCGCATTAATAAAATAAAAAATTAACAAAAAATCGTGAATTCAGAAGTATAATGTGATTTTAATTTTTGAATAAAAAGTGCCGAAATATCCAACTCCTCTAAGAGTACAACAACACGAGCGGATATTAATCGTCGGACGTCACAACAGCGGCGTGACACAAACACACCTGGACCCGCGGCCGACCCAGTTTCCCGCCATCAATCCAAAATGGCGACCCCACCCCCCTGCCGGCCGCCCCCGCGCCGCGCCGTCTGCGAATAACAATACGAGTGATAAAAAAAAACAAACTGAAACGGGGCATAAAAAAGAACGTAGACGCACCGAGTTCGGGCGTTCGGCTGTTTCCGCCGCGCGCCGATATCGACCGAGCGGCTGCGCGCGCAGCCCGATCGTGTTGTTTCGGCCATCTTTAGTTTGGGAAAGTTGATTTGTTTTTGTTTTGATTTTGCGAAAGAAACTTTTCTGAAAGTTCCGCTTGTGAAACATCTGATTAATATTGATTTGGTTGTATCAGAGTATACAACTTTTCGTTCATGTCGTAGCAATTATTGGTTCGACTGCTTTCTGACACTTTTCTTCATTTTAATTTCAACTGAGTTGTTGACTTCCAGCTTCCAGCAAATTCTATAAATATTGTGAATCTGTAATACGGCTATTGGCATCATACGTGAGTACAAATAATTTTGTTGTTTGAAAAGAGTAAAAACTTTAGCCGTAATATTGAAACGTTAAAAAATAGTTTGTTGTTTTTCAACTTTGAAAAGCGTCCGTTGCTCTCGAGGACATTTCTAAACATACAAGTTTTAATTATTTAATAAATTACCGTCTTACATAACAATTTTATCAAAAATTTTACTGTTTTTCAAATACAATTTTAAAAATTCTGACACTAGAAAATGAAAAGTGTATGTAAATAGAACAAAAAGTTATTATTTCCAAATTTGATAGATAATTGGTACTTCACTCCAATGCAATGTATATATTTCCCACATTGTGATTTTTTAATGAGTTAGAGGTATAGATCTTAATATGTTTGTTGGGATGCTGAAAAGTTGTAAAGTTTGCAAACCTTCTTCCAGATACCACGTGGAAGTAAATTGAAGCTTCAGCTGTGTCATCGAAGATAAAAACCATCGTATTAACACATTATATAAAAAAAAAAAGGTTTTTGTTCCGAATTTTGGTCCGTCTTTTCCACTGTTACTGACAGATTCCACATCCAAATTCCCATCTATACGTTTCCTCATGTTCGTCAGACGTCAACTTGACCTATATTTATTCGATCGCGATAGCATTCGCGGTGTTAACCTTTCAGCTCCAGTGCACCAGCGCTGTATTTTGTGATATTGTGTTTTGATCTCGTATTGTTTTTGTGCCGTGGGTGAACTTGTGACATCGCTATATTTAATTGAGATCGAAGATCGGTGATCTAGGCGACATATACAAGGTAAGGTGAGCAGTCCTCACCGACCTCATCTTGTACCACGTTTCCCTACTTTCTTCCCCTACCCTGCGGTGATTCCGATTTACGACAGGAATTGCCGTATTTCATTCCTCGGAACGTGCGACCCAGAGATTACACAATTCGTTTTGATCCTATCGATCCGGATTTACAGTTTGAATTCAGTTGTAATGAAAATACATAGAGTAAGTAATGGTATATAATATTATATATAGAAGAATTTAAAAGTTGTATTGCACTCCCAGGCATATGCTATGTTCCCAGTAACCCGCGCGCTATTTCGCCATGTTATATTCTAAACTTGAAATTTAAGATTCACATTTCATTATAAATAATAACGAATAATTTTTGTCAAGATAATATTGCAGGCACAAATGGAAGTACAATCTCATGGAGTTTGCAGCGAAAGCTTGAAATTGTTTTTGCCATTGTTGTCTTACCGACTCAAAATAGATATAAAAATGGATAAATTAATGTTATATAAGTAAAATTTCGTTATATTTTCATCTAATGCACTATTAGTCTCGTATTACAGCTAACGTTAGACACATGTGTGTTTTGGTTAAAAAAATAATTTCTTCAATTATGTTAAATAAATCAAAATTAAAATTAAATCTACAGTACCGATGCAAGTAAAACGTGAAAATTTCAATTTAAATTCGCACGGGCAAACACGTATTTCTAGACGAAGGCATATAAAATTTCAAGCAAATACCAGATCATTAAGGAAGCATGAAACATTCAGACTAGATGCCTAGAACAGCAATATTGCGTTCTTTAATTCGATTTCACGTATGAGCATTGTAAACAAGTTGGTGATATTCTTCAATTCAAAACCTATACAATTTTTTGAGACTATGTTAAGTGCTAAATATTTGGTGATAATTATTTTTATGAAGATTAAGACGTCTCACAGAGACAAAGATATTATTTTTATATGAGAAGTATGGAAGTCTTGGGCGTTCCAGGGCTTACGACCTACCTTCGGCTGGCTTAAGTGATCACTTTACACAATGTAACGTTCACCAATTTACCCACGCTTTTATGTTCCTGAATATTATGATGTTTATCTGTATTTAACTTTACAATTTGTTCAGATGTATACTGTAACATCTAATTTTATATATTTTATTTTTACAGAAAACACATTATTATTGTGAAGTTGTAGTTTTTTAGAACATAGTTTTGTTGTATTTTTAATAACAATTATTCAACTTGGAAGATATACAGAAAAAAAATCTATAGAATAGGATAGGAAAAGGTCCAGGTTTGTATCGTGATGTCAACTAAAATATTTTTTATAAATAAATTTTCCCTGTGTATCTTTAAAATTGATTAATTTAATTTATATTGTATTTCATTGTCAATACATGATTTATATCCACTGTAGTATCTATAAGCTACGGTAGATAGTCACATCATAGTATCTGATGACTATTTTCAAGAGGTTTAATAATTATTTTTATATGTAACTCAATTATACTATCTTATTTTGTATTATTAGCAGGGGCGTGCAGTGCATACAAGCAAAAAAACTGTGCATTACTAAAAATTCTGTAAAACAAATAAAAATTATATAATCTATTGTATAATATGGATCATGAACGTATATTTACGGATTAATTACAATTAGCGTCATCTGTGTAAAAACTTTAATGGCTTAGTTCTAAAAACTACCACGACAACCCACCGCTGTAGCCGTAGCGCTAGTATCTACAATGCGTCGATTGTAGCTATTCATATACTATTCATATACTCAAGTCATACAATTGGCTATTTACTGAATTGAAAATTCTTTTCGGTTGATCCGTTTTGTATGGGTCGTTATAGACTCACAACTGCGTGCAAATCATTGGAGTGTTGATTTCATGATGGTTCTGTTTTTGATTTGGGAAAAATAAAAAGCAATTGGTAGAACTATTTCCTACGTTAGCCTTTAATAAAAATAATTATTTCCTTTAAAAACACTATTAATAGCACTCAAAAATTACAAATAAAATACATGGTAGGGTCGTATAAGCTACGGAATCATTTTGTCTAAAAAGGTTGGTTAAACGAAAGTACATATGTTATACATGATTGTATAATATCATTGGTAACAGCATAACTATATGTACTGCACGCCACTGATCATTAGGTACATAACTATTAACGCGCGATCTGCTCAGTTGCGCTCTTCGCGATCCTGTATTTTATTTATTGCGACTTATAACGAGGCTCCGATCCTCTCTCGGACTCTGTATATTTTAGTGAAGATTTACGTCTCGCCTCTGACCTTGTACGTTCTTAGTGATGATCAATTTTATCATCAAAGTATAAAGAATTATTTTCCTGCATTTTTTGTACGGTACCATAATAGTACGGATAAAAAAATATAAATTTAAAAAAACATAAATATTTATCGATCATATTTCTGGGCTTAATGGATTCAAATCCTACCCCATGATAAAAACGCAGATCGCAAGGTAGCTATTTCTGAGAATAATATAATAAAAAAAATGTGGAATTTTCTCGAGTAAACACCATTAAATCAGTTATTTATGTATGCTGGGTATTCCATAAAACAGGTCACAGCGGAAAATACAAAAGAAGAGAAAATCACGCAATAACGGGAGGCAGTTTACTGTATACCTACCTACCTATCCGCTATAATGTACACAATTGTTTAGGAAATGAAATATTAGATAACTTTAACGATCTGTATAAAAATCGTGAAAATTTCATTCCCTTCTCATTTATCTTTACCAATAGGTACACGCATTATATAATGTTATTATTAGTTATCTTTATATCTAAATTAATTGCGTTAATTTAAGGTTTTTACGGGTTGAGAATAATATTAGAAAGGAAGTTTTTTGGTTATCCCTTATCAAAATTATTTTTAGAGAATGCCTTGTTGGTGAAATATCGCTCTGAAATGATCACGGAACAACATCTTTTCAGACCGGCAGTTCAGAGCTAAGTGAAATCATTAAGTAATCTTTTATTTGTGTATTAGGATGAGAATCTAACTGTAAATCTGGATCGATAGGATCTAAATGAACGAATTGTGCGATCTCCGGGTCGCACGTCCCGGTTATAAATCGGAATCACCGCATGGTATGGGAGGGAAGTAGGGAAACCGTGGTACAGAATGAGGTCGGTGAGGGGATAAGGGTTCTAGTCAAAGGATCAGTGATTTCGGGAACCAGGATTCGGAAAGACTGCTCGCGTTACCTTGTATATGACGTCTACGTAATGCCCGCAGTCACCACCGATATCACACAATGGCACGCGGATTAGCCGATCTCCGATCCGAATTGAATACGGCGATGTCACAAATTCACCCACGGCACACAAACAATAAACAATACGTGTTCAAAACACAATATACAAGGTCACAATTCAGGAATGTGTCAATAACAACGGTTGCGGCTGATTCAAAAAGACGCGCCAAAAACTTGTTTACGAATTTATCCTGAGACAGGTGTTCATGTAGTATGGCGAATATGGGATTACGTTAAAAAAAGCATTAAATTATTAATACAATTAATTTTACTTGTTATTATATATACTCCTACGTCACAATACGTCTCCATCCTGTCGTGTCTATTTTCAAATTCCAATATTTACTATGAGCTATTGTGCATCTAGCCCCTCGGATTCCACAGAAACGTGCAAGATCTAGAAGGTTCGGCCTGTCGGCCCCGCTTCATCAGATTCTAATAATTTTCTCCGCCTCATGTTATCACTGTACTTGACTTTAAACTGTGTGATACTGTATCAACATTCTTGACAATCTCATCAAGTCGTGGCCCACGTTATTCAACTATATTGCCTGAGCGGATCTCATTCCACGTGTCGTCGTCTACAGCCATTTTAAATCGTGACCAAGTGCTCTTGTCTGATCTGAACGCATCTGATATCATGACAACCATTTTAGTTATTAATTCGGTTCCATCGTTCGGCCCTTCTCTATTGTACTTCTGCATCAAAAGAACTCCTTCATCTACCTCCCGGGTCCTACAGATTGCTCCAGCCACGATCTGCTATCTCGCCATCATATAACTCCACTACCAGATCTATCGTGCAGGTGTGCTCCGTCATATTATAGTGTATTTTTGCAGTGATTCAATATATTTATCTTTAATGCTATCTATTCTGGTAAACATGAAGTGATCTCCACCCAGCGGAACTGACTTTTAATTGGACTATTCATGTTAAGAGTTCTAGAGAATTTGGTATATTTTATTAGATAACCTTTGCAAATTAATGGCCGATTTACCATCCTCTATGTCTTTATATAAATTCTGAGTCATGTACTATCACTAATTTTAAGTCTCATCCTTCAAACCTAGTTTTAACATTTACAATATTAATAGTTATGTTGTGTATTAAATAAACCTATATTTTTAACTGTAAACTGAACCTCTATTTATTGAAGCGTTTCCCTAGTCGTATAGTCTCTGTTACCACAGCCCACTATTGAGAAAATATATCTCTTGTTCGATAGCCAGCCGAGCAAAGGATACTAAAAGGTAATACTATATTTCCATTACACCGGTATATAACTTCTTCTTATAAAATTTATACATAACCTTAGCTTTTCGAGTTTCTTGTCTCTCGTTGTTTCTTTTGGCAACATGTCCGAAGTATACATGAGCAAATATTTCAGTATTCACTTTAGCCTACAGTGAGGGATACTATGAATTAGTACATTGGCATGAATAAAATAGTATGAATCATTTTTAATCGAGGCGTTTGTTCTGCGGACTGTCCACATTATGCAGAGCATGCGTTGCCAATATTTCTAGGCCGTCAATCTGGTTTAATTCCGGTTCTCTCAGAGTCCGGGTTTCAGCATCTTAAAGTAAGATCGGAAAGATAAGAGTTTTGACCGTCTTAAATCTCATTTCAAAGGATAGAAGATTAAGTCTTACATTAAGATGGCGATAGAATTTGCTTTGTATCATCTGTTCTAATCTCGCAATGTTGCAGAATGATTGATTAAAAGATTGAGTACAAAAATGATGAGAGCCTTGAAGATGAATAAGGTTGTAGACTTCAACAATTCAGAGCTTGCTTGTACAAAAGAAATACATAAACATAACAATTATAATAAATCTTAATAATAAAATCAAAAAAATCTTGAAAAATGGGTGCCGCACGAACTAAATAAAAAAAAATCGCTGTTACGAAGTTCGTTGCGTTAATTTTGGAGTCTTCTTGGGTTATCCGTTATACTCTAAGACTTTACATCTCTTTCAGGGTAAGTTCTTCAATAAATAATGTTCTGTTGAATGTGTATTTTAAGATATTATCAACTTTAGAACTCCATAGCTTCATTAACCGGAAAAAATAAGCCTGTGATTGGCAAACATATGTCGAATCTATGATAAGGAAATTGATTAAAGAATAGGTTCAGTTAGGAGCATTCTATGGTCACTAAGAAAAGTAGAGTTAAAGAATAAGACAAAAATAGCAATTTTCAAGTAAAACTACGCCGTCAACTTTGGATACTAGTGGAGTTGGTAGGAATTGGTCGAAAATCTAGGTTGAGAGATCAAATCAGATACAATATCATTCGAGAAAATTTTGGGATGAACCCGTAGCTGTTACAAATGGAATAATTTATTTAGAATAGCGGCGCACTAGCAAATGCTAAGTTACCTTGGACATATCCTCCGCATGAAAAACGGAAGACTGTTTAAATAGATTTTCTCCTTAATACCGGAGGAATGAAAACCTGCAGGTCGATCTAGGAAATATGGAAAAGGCAAATAGAGAGACTCTGCAAAGACAGATTAAACTATCAATAGCCAGATAGCTAATATAGGTGGATCAAAAGAGTTCTGAACTACTATTGACCCATAGTATGAGTTGACTGATAGATACGTTTTTACACCATCTATGTTAACGCAAATCTAGTACTCCCTGTGCATTACATCTTTCCAATAACTTTTATACCTGTCCTTTCTAGTCCACTACTAACTACGGATTGCGGGAACAGATTGTATTTCAACGCCGAGATGTCAACGGGCTTTTTTTGTGGAACGAAAGTGACGCCGTGCGTAAAAATCCGTACCACGAAAAAAAAGAAGTTTTTCTACACCATCCGGAAGTGCAGTGAGATCTCCGTTCTTCACTACAAAAGTGCGAGTCAAGTGGAGGTGAAAATTGTGGACCAATCCAGGACTTAGATCAATGTAAGCCAGATCCATCTGCCATTATTATCTTTCTGAATTCAATAAACCATAATTTTAATGAATACAGTCCACGGGATCCTGTCCCACCAATGTACCAACATTCTTATTGTTTGAGTTTTTGTAACTAATGTGTCCATGAAATTACTCTAATGTTATTTATATATTTTTTATACATTATATTCAATGCCATGTATGTAGTTTTAATGATTTAGATATTATAACTTGAATTTACTCCATTTCCCAATTTTTAATTTCTTTATTGACGATACTTAATAGTATATAGATATATACAGGGTGGCCCAAAAAAGGTGAGAACATTTCGTAAAATGTGATATAATTACATCAAAATTAGTTTACCTATGTCAAAAATAGCTTAAATAGTTTACTAATTTACTTACATACCTATTTATCTATTCGACGTTTTATTTTGACAATTTCCGGTCACTATCTTTGATTATTAATTTTCCCATTGTTTATATGTTTTTTTTTAAATTGTTGCCCAGAATGACAAAAATCACTGAAGAAGACCGTATTCTGATCAAAAATTTGCAAATCCATAAATGATGGGATGCTAAAAAAATGATTAGAGTTTCAAAACAAAGCCAGGAGTATAGCTAGACATTACAGCATAACTGGACATCACAGCAGGACGGAGCTCCATCTCACACAGCTAGAAATAAAATCAACTTTCTTCATCGTGAGAATGTTAATTTAATCGAGCCAGGCGTGTGGCCACCGAACAGCCCAGATTTAAACCCACTAGATGATGCAATATGGGGTGTTTTGATGATTTCTGATTAGCTAAATATTTTGCAGAAAAAAATATATAAAGAATTATAATTAATTATGAGGAGAATACATTCTTATTGTAAAGTTGTAATTATTCCCAACATAGCTCTGTGATATTTTAAATATTAATTTGAAAGATATACATATAAAATCAATTTTATCGAAAAATATTATTGTTGCCCGCTTTGGAAAGAGATCCAAGTTGGAATCCCGGTGGCGCAATAATTTAATTAATATATTTAATTCATATTTAAAATTATATTATGTTTTGAAATGATTGTGTGTTACGAGATGTTCTCACTTTTTTTGGACCACCCTGTATATATATTTATTGCTTGAGCAAATGTAACCGACCTATTGCAAATGATACAAAATAAGAAATGTAAATGTTACAGAGAAAGCACTGTCCACCTCGATACGGACTCTGATTTAGTGAGGAAACACATGAAACATGATGAAGAACCAATCCCAATACAAGACAGAGAGAATAATGCGGCTGAAGAACAAGAAAAGTATCGGTTTAATGGTACTGATTTCGATTAATCCTTATTTTATATTGCGTTTCACCGTCTATTATATATGACTTATTAAAAATTATTATTGAAAAATAATATTCGCCAAAGTATCGAACATGTTTTTAATATCTCTAGGTTAAGATTACTTAAATTTCTTCTCTTTTATATATATTCCATAACAGTACGGAAATATATTTTAAAAATGAAGTGTACATTGTCTTTATTACGAGTTAAAAAAAAAACATATTTTATCGAAATGGTACACAACATCTGGCAAGAATATTGACATGTCATATTTTCTATTCATCTATGGTAAATGCTTTTCATTGAGTGAAGCACTTTCTGGTACATGTGTTAAACATCTATATATTGATAAAAATCTCCAGTAATCATACAAAGATTTGAACATACTCAAAAAATATTGTGAAATATACTGGTCTAAATATGAAGTTTAAAAATACTGCCTTTTCAGACGTATTCTAGTATATATGTTAATAATTCGAATAAATTTCATATATACTCATATTGGGTGTAGCCCCATACTTCAGACAAAAAATAGTCTCTGGTTCAGCGACATCTATAATGTGGTAGCATGGGTAAATAGGTGAACGTTACATTGTGTATAGTGATGACAGGTCGTAAGCCCTGTAATTCCTCAAGACTTCCCATGTAAAAATAATAGCTTCGTCTCTGTGAGACATCTATAACTACTTTCTTAGTTGCAATGTCAAAGCGACGCGAGATGTTAAATATTTTCTCTTTTATTATGCTATCCATTGCAGTCAACAACGAAAACCATTCATCAGATTCCATCTTTACTTAAATGCATATTATACTAAGAAAATAGCATTTTTATGTTAGTTATATACATCAATATGTCGTTTTTGTTCATTTTGACAGCTAACTTACAAAGGTGGAATAATTTTAATAACATCAAGATATTATTTACGTGTGGTTTGTTTTGGGGAAAGCTCTACTATTAAATTATAGATTATATTGAGACAGCAATCGGAGATAGCCGTTTATTATCTGTATATCGTATCTGCTAGTAATGTTAATTATTACATGAGAAAAATGTATTTGAATTAGACTTGGAACTATTTTCCTACCAACCGAATATTTTTCCATGGAACATATTATTAAGTAAATTCAATTTGATATTAACTAGTTTGGTCACATACGACTTGTTCTTTTGACCATTGAACTTTGCTCAGCGCTGAGCGAAAATTATATTAATATACGTATATTCCCACATTTGACACGGAGCAAAGCACGCGTCACGCAGACAGTCGCACGCGCAAAATGACTGTACACGTACATCTCGGTACGTAATTCAGTTTGCTTTGTTTTGATTCTTCCCCGCAGCCTCCGACCGTAAACAGCCCCACCCCCCGGCAGACAGAGACGGACCGACGCGCACGCGAGAGGGAGACACGAGAATTGTTTTCGGAGCGAAGAGTCAGATGGCGTGCAATACATTACTCGAGACAATCGATATTCAAATGTGATTCGAGTTTGGCGCGACCATCATAAATATGCCGTAAATAAAAAGATGTGTTTGCGTTTTATTTTCGATTTATAAAATGATACCGCGCCTAGAGACGCGCATACAACTTTTGCTCGTGATTGCTTTTAGTCGACTTCTTTCTTTTTTTATCAAATACACATATATTACAATATCTTTCGGCTTTATTCAGTGAGAGTTTGATATATTTGTTAGTAGCTTATCGGACGTCCGACGTATGCGTGAATAGTGAATGAATTCTGTTGAAATTATGTCTAATAATGTATTGTTAAATAATTTAAACAAGTTTTGGTATTCGGATCACATTAATTCACACTGATAATAAAATAAATGCAATTTTTGCAAATAAAAATAGAAGATTTCTGGTGACGATAATAATATACGTAAATTATATTTGATATTATTGACAAAAGAGGAATAAAAGGAGACCAAATGTGTAAATCTATGCACGATATAGTAAAAATTTAACAAATTACGAGAAAATGTAGCTAGCAGAGGTGGTTTGGACTTATGGAACGTATGAGAAAAGTGGTAATGAAAATTATGAAACAAGAGTTGAAGGCAACATGTTCAGAGGACGTCTCTCTCTGTCTACTCCTGCGTGAATACAAGTGATATTAGACTCTCATTTTCTGGGACGTATTTCAGTAATAGCAAAAATATTGGCAGCATGCAACGAATCACATTGTTGACATAAACAGTTTTTATTACGCAAAGCTTTCAATAATATTATAATGTATTTTTTATTAACCTTTCAAATCGGAGAGTTATTTCTGTCAGACCCCAAGCTAGAATTACAATTTTTAAAATACGTTTCAATAGCGAACGCGCGATGCTTACAACTCTACGCCATGATAGCAACTAAAATGGCAAGACATTTGGTGTGCCGAAACTACGCCCTATACTACTAGTGTTCCACCAGCAGCAGTGGAAAATCGGAAAATTATTTCTGCCGGATCCTGTATATTCTATTCAATAGAATATAATATATTAAAAAATACTTCCATTTAAAATAAATATCAAATATAATTGACATTCTAGAAAGACGGGTCAAATGTAAAATATGTTGTTAGAGACGTGCATGTAATCTAGTGGTTACGATAGCCGCCTGGTGATCTAGTGGTCTAGGGTTCTAGCCTCGTTCTAGGAAGACATCAAGTAGTCAATTTTCATAGCACAAGCCGTTTGTCAGTTTAGTTTGAAAGTAGTACAAGTCAGTTTAGTTTGAAAGTAGTAAGAATATTAATGTGACATGAAAAAACATCTGAAAATATTGTTTTGTCACCACATAATGAATATGATCTAGTTATGTGTGGGGGAGGCTTTATTATGATTAGTTTTTTTTTAAATAGCGGTTTATAAGGGTACGTCATATAATTCTTTAAAATATGAATAATCGCATGCCTATGAAGTTTTCAAGCTAGTTGAATAAACATATCAATTCATGAAGAATTTCAGGACGTAGTATAAAATTTTCAGGTTAATGTAATGTACATAAACCCATTTAGAATTTTAGACAGTGATATTAAATTTTCAGACTAATTAAACAATAATATCTCACTTTTGAAAAATTTCAGGTAGCAAACTGAAGTTGTCAGGCTAATTTCAGGCCATTGTATGAAGTTTTCAGGCTAATAGAACAGAAATATTAGTTCTTGAAAAATCTGGCCATGTTAATGAGTTTTCAGACTGATTTCAAACCATTATTTTAAGTTTTTAGGTTAACCTGTTGTATTAATATAACATAAATATATTGGAAAATTTAAAGCCATTTAAACAAAATAACAACTTCACAAATAATAATCTGTTTTTTACTTTACTATTTTACTAAATAATTTAAGAATTTCAGAACGTGATATTGAATTTTAGGCTAATAAAATATAAATATGAATTCTTTAGTACAAGTTTTCAGATCAATTTCAAGCCGTCGTATGAAGTTTTCAGGCTAATTTAATCAATTTTTCAGGCAATAATAACAGAAATATCCATTCTTAAAGATATTAAGGCCATGACAAGAGATTTTCAAGGCAATTTCAGGTTATCGTATAAAGTTTTCAGGATAACAGAGCATAAATTTATTCTTGGAAAATTTCTGGCCGTGGTATGAAATTTCAGGCTGATAGAATAGAAATATTAATTTATTAATAACAAAGGCGACAGATGATTACTTTTTTCTAGTCTTATATATACATAATAATTTATTTTAATAAGTTTTGTACATATATGATTTAAAACAGATTTTTTTCTGAACGTTTTTTCTGATCATTTTTCAATATTAAAATGTCAAACTATTTTTCTTAATACTTCACGATATTGATTATTAAAGTGTTTATGACGGTAATTTAAAATATAAAATATGAAAAGATCTACTTCAATGAAGCGATGTTAAAATGACATTATAGTATGCGATTTAAACCTGATAACTAACTTTTAAAGATTATTAAAATATGATTTTTCAGGAAAAATTCTCTTCGCTCTGAATCGCCGCACAAAAATAAACAAAAAAGCAAAAGATACAATTCGAAGTGTCGCGGACCTTGGCGTGTCTGCGGAATCTATCCCGTCAGGGCCGGAGGAAGTCTTCATCCCTCCTGCAGAACCTTTCCGAGTACATCTGTCTGCGAAGGCTGTAACTTTCACCCAAAAACGTCGTTAATTGGTAACTGTGTCAGCGGGCGCCTGCGGGACGGGGCGGCGGGCGGAGGGCGGGGGATGCACAGCCTCCGACCTCCCCCTCCCCCCTCCCCCGCCGTGCGTCATTACGTCGCCAAGCGTCGCGGCGTGAGCAGTGCGCGTCGGGACGCTCGTCCACCCCTGAATCCCGTTTTTCGAATTTCCGACGCACCTACGATGGTTGTGACTTCAAACGTGACAAAGTAACATTAAAATATTCCCCGCACGAGTAGAACCGCCGGAGGTCCGCTCCGCGGCCGCCCTCAGCCGCGACCCTCGTCGCAGTCAGCACGACAGCTCGCACACTCACTTGAGTACTCGCGTCGCGTGCTCCGCTGCCGGCATCATCGAAAACGGTTCTCCGAGGCGATCGATATATTATACGCTTCGAGTATCGGCTCTCCAGCAGCCGAGGCCGGTCTCCGGCAGTCGAGAGCGACGACACTCCGGCCTCTGACACTCTACCGCCGTCTCGCGATATCCACAGTGTTCAATGTTTCTTAAATCAAGATGGTTGTTGATTAAATATATTTAAAATATTTTAGCACTAATCATAATAGAGTAATGATCGCTCCAGTGTACATATGTGATGTTTTATTCGTGTTTTTAATATTTCTATTGAAATTAATTCTATTTTCCACTAAAATATGGTTGTGAGCGTCAATAAAAATGAGTGCTTCTAGTTTCTCTCCCTTCTGTTCTGTTACCCTGGCATAGCTCCGAGACAGTGCACGAGGGACGCATCCTCCAGAGGTTTGTTCCATCATGTGTTTCATTTCAGTGTTGATGTTTTCATGGAAAATGTGTTCCTCTCGTTTGCAGCCAATCGGCACTCTCGCCGTACGTCTCCCGAGTGTCACCGTAAACACACCACGGCCGTAATAAATGCAAACAAGCCGTAATGCTGGGCCGCAGGGTCGGCCGAGACAATGGGGTGCGAAAACCTCGAGTCCAATATTTTCTTTTTGACGTACATTAGTCAATATCTCGCAACAGCCATAAATCGATAAAATACACTACAATACAATCAAGGTTCTACCGTGTTTATAACAAAGGTTTCCACAATGTTTTTTTTTAAATATAAATACTAAACAAATTGAAGTATATCTATGCATTCATATAAAAACAATGATAATTCTACAATGCACCAAATAAAAAATATGCAAAATTGAAAATTTTTGTCAATTTTACACATTTAATACAAACATTTAGTTATATCGTGTTCATTTTTCTTTCACTAGGATGTTAACAAATATGTACTATCATCGTGTATACACTCGTTTTTTTAATATAATGTATATTATAATAACAATTTTACACAAAAGAGACGTCAGTAAAATTTGCAATAATAAATTCTAAACATCATAACATTTGTAGTCTCAAAAGCTTAGTTACATTTTACGGCTCTGATTCTTAGATGTGGAATGATCGGTTAAGGTGGAACCTGTAATCGTCAAACTTCTCCCCATATAATTGCATTTTAAATACAATAACATATCTCCTTACATGAGAAGATTAAAAAGTTGTCACCTAAATTTGTATATATATATATATATATATATATATAAGTCCCTTTATTGGTTATATTTTTTCTTGGGTTATGGGAAAATTCTTCTGTGGATCGTATTTAAATATGTAACAAGATTATATAAATAGATCATCATTTCACTATTATTCAGTATTAAAATTTACTTAGCAATCAATGGATTTTATAGTTAGGTTAAATTTCGTTATGGCTATCATTAAAAATTCTTCTTTAGATATTTTACGCATACCTTATATCTTCTTTTTCAATCTGGTCTACTCATTCTTCTTCTTTATAGGTATCTCTCGACTAAGGATCGCTATCTCTATAAACACCTGCCATCTTAACCATATACTCTTTTACTTTCCTCAGCATCCTGAAGATTTAAGAGTTGTCACCAGAGAACTGTCAAACGATATAATTCTTTCTCATGGATCTGATGATAACCTTCCTAGCAATAACATGAATAAAGTAGTGATTACAATAAACACGAGGAACATTGTAAATCCCCAGCTGACAAATAAGGCACTAATTCAGAATCATTGACACATTCAAATAAGTTCTTGAAACAATATCAATTCAGAACTTCACTATTGGGAAGTATCTTAAGTACTAATATTATAAGATATCTGTGTTCAACGTAAATAATAAAATTGATCATAAAACAGATCCTTGTGGAACGCCTGCAATAATCAAATTTTAGAACAAGACCGATCTTAAACAACTATTAGCATTGCTTCACTCGATCAATCAACACATTAAATATTGTAGTGAGACGGGGATTATTGTTATTAATAAATTATTCATCAAAAATATAATAAAAGTTAACAAAATACAGTATATATATTTTAAAAGTTTTACACTGAAAATTGTGTGTTATAAAATAAATAAATAAAAAAAAACATAAGAAAGATACGAATGAACAAAATAGATACTATTTTATTAAATTTGTTTCAATACTCTCTAACTAGCGATGCATAGTGGAGTTCTACTGCCAACACTAATTAATGTTTGAAGGTGAAGCCTGAAATTGGAAAAATAAGCTGACTGAATGCAGTGGAAATGTAGTTTCTCAGATGCATATTTGATAGAATTTTAAAAAGGGTTTGTATTTGTGGGACGTATCATAGCATTGAAAGCAACAGAAACACCTGCCGAGATCATATAAACCATGTAAAGTAGAAGCTTTTATCCTTTCTGCCTATCTTTGTGGAGATAAGACTGATGATAAGTAAGGTAATTAGTGCTCTCTAATTAATATATTAAATTTGTTTAGTTTCAATACCCCCTACCTAATATATATATATAAATTATTTAGTTTGAATATCCATTCCAACAATAAATAAAAATAGAACGTTGTCAAAGCTAATTTAATCAGAATTAAATGTATATTGAAATAAGTTTCAATTTACCAATAATTTTATGTAATTATGAGATCTTTTTAGGTTTAAACCAATCAAAGCCCGGGTTCTGTTACATTAAATAATGGCGGCCGCAGTGTTTAATGAGTAAAAATTAAGAATGATCAAATTAGTACCTAATTGGTTGAAACTAATATTACTGTACATTTAACGGCCCAAGTTTTTTAAGGGAGGGGTTTTTTAATTTAGACGATAAAATTCTGACATTGCTACCTGGATTTAACTTCTATTTTGATTGCTAGTCTGTGTTTATTTACTAAATTTAATTATGAACTTAATTTAATTTTTCTTATTTTACATAAATATTTTTTTTATATAAGTATGTATATACTCGTATATATAACAACCTTAAATCTAACAAATACAAATACTAGTTCGTAGAGTTGGTGTCTTTTCTAGGTTAGATGGCTTTTTTATAGATGGCCGGTGTTTCGACACGATAACACGTGCCATTTGTCAAGACATTGCCTCAAAAAAGAGACTTTCAAGATTAATATCTCCCGCGAAAAAGTACGATTGAACCGAATTTTTTGAAGCAATGCCTTGGTAACGGTACGTATTACCAGGCCGAAACGTTGGCCTAGGATTCCCCAAGGAAACCATCTACAAGAGAACGCTATTTTTTTGAATTAATACGTACATATATAAACAGACATATTTAAAACATAAATTAATTTTAAAAAATAGAAAATATCTATCAATCGAAAAAGTAATATTTCCTTATTACCGGAACTCAAAACGCTATATAATTTCGCATCGAATTTTTAGACAAATGTAAATATATATTATATTGACTTACTGGATATTTTTCTGTTATTAGATATTTCGCATATTATATTACCCGTAGCCGTCTTTGTAACGTAAAAGGATAAAATAATTAATAGAAAAGGCAGCCACGTGGTCGAGGGTTCGATCCTTGTCCCGAGAGACACAAAGATAAAGTCCTATTTCGCACAGCCCCGCCGCTCAGCTTAGTTTGAAACACAGTAAGAATATTAAAACGACATCTTTAGTATTTTTACGGTGTATTTACATATTTAGGTTCAATAAATTTATAATATGAGTTAAGAATTATTTAAGAGGAAAATAAATTTATAATTCTTTTAGATTATTTTATTATTTCAATTTTTTCAAGGGTCATATTCAATAATAATATTTATGAATAGTCATTTATTACATCTTTAATATTTTCAAAATTACTTTGTGGCAACATATTATATAAATAATTTTAAAAAATATTTTGTTTAAAATCTCAATTTATTTATAAATCAACGTGTTTCAAGACACCTACGGTATCTTATTCAGGAAACAATCTATACTAAAATGAAAAAAGCAAGCAGAGATAATAATATTTTGATTATTTATAATATGCTTTTTAAGGGATTTATATATTTTTTTTATCATAAAATAATACATTTGTAATAAATAAACTTTACTAGATGTAAACTGTTCTAAAGTAATAACCTGTACAGTTTTTATTAGTTGTATGTTATTAAGGTACAATCAGAAGTTATAAAAAATATGTTTTATGCATAATATAGTTGGAGACAGAATGTGTAGGGAGTTAGGTTAGCACAAATGACAAATTAGTTTCATTTTGCTTTCTGCCTACATCGATCAACCACTGTGTTATGTTTAGTTTAAAATCGTTAATAACTTTAGACCCTTTAAGGTCTAGTGGCAATTTATTAAATATACGCGGTGCACAAAACAAGAAACTTCGTTGACCAAATTTGATAACTATTTTTGGAACTAAAAAGTTTTGCTCCTAGTTTCCTTTGGTGTGAAGTAAAGTTTTTTTTGAGAATAGTTTTAGGATTGATCTGGTAAACAGTTGTCTAATATCCAAAACTCGAAAGGATTTAAAAAGTTCTTCAGAGTTATATATAAATGACCTCTTGTTTATTACTCTGATGGCCCATTGCTGAGCCTTAATTACAGGATACATTAGAGTAAGATCTGCATATTTAGATAATGCCTGCCCATTTCTACATCATTTTACTACAATATTCATATTTTCACTAGCGATCGTCATGATCTTTAGACTATCATCAGAGAAGTGCCTGTTGCCTTTTCCATTTAATAGAATCTTCCTCTTTTTCATCGTCCTTCGACGTGGCCCCGCCGCAACAAGCTTCTCCAAGCTATTTTCTCTTCTCGCAAGATGCCCAAAAAAGAAAATGTTCATATGTCTGCTGCGAATACGTCAAAATTCAATGACAGGTCGTCAATATACTTGCCAGTCGGAAAAAATCATATGATTTAGTTGTTATATGTTTTTTACACGTAATAATGACAATGTACACTTAATTTTAATAAGTACCGGATTTTTTTTAAAGAAACCTAATTTTTACAACTCTTCATTTCTTCGAACGTCACACACTTTAAACAACACAGTCGCCACCATTATTAAAGCACTTTTCATAATGGAGCACCTATTTTTGTATACCTTCATCATAGAACGACGCCGCCAGGGATGAAAACCATGCCTGTACTTCGTCTTTGAGTTTATCATTATCAAAATGCTTCCCTCCGAAGAACCGCTTCAGATGAAGGAAAATATGGAAATAACTTGGCACTAAATCAGGACAAAACAGGACACACAGCTGATTTAATGTTTCGTGCATTCAAGAAATGAATCAAAGTTGGCGGGCTGATCTATTGTCTTGAACATTTCACAATTTGGCAATGACAATAAAATAGAATGAATACATTTATAATATGTATACCTTTACTCTTAGTTTTAGACACGGTGAAAGAACACTTTTGAAAATTATAATTCAAATGCTCAATTTTACTTATTTCTTTGATTAAAGAAGTTTATTTACTCTATAGTGATGTTTAATTTAATTTAAAGGTAAAATCGGTCGTTATACTTGACATTTCAATATTATTCAATTAATTTAATTCAGCGGTAAGGAGCCATCATTCGAGTAAACAGAGTATGGCCACTGTGAAAAGGCGGGTGGGATTTCTGCTACGCGCTATATTACTGATATTACAATACGCGATTTGATACTACTAAATAGTCAGACTCATAACACAGACTGGAAAGTATATTGGCCATCTATCATCTTTTTTTCCTATCTATGTTGTCATCTCTCTTATCTATGGTCATCTCGCGTCACACCATAGAATAAAGTACTTTCTTAGTCGCAATTCGCAATGTCAAAACGACGCGAGATGTTAAATGTCTTCTCTTTTATTATGCATCACATTACACTCAACAATAAAAACTGCCGTGAATAATTACTGGTTATGATAATATAATTGTTTGCGACCTAATTAATACTTGTCAAAATCTGCAAAATTTTAAATGTGTTCTAGGTTGAGTGAGAAGATCATTCATCCGATTCCGTCTTTACTTAAATGCACATTATACTGAGAAAATATAATTTTTGTTTTTATTATTGCATATCCTTGATTTTGAGTTCACTTCCTTGACTTCACCTAGATGTCATTTTTGTTCATTTTCTTATCCTATCTAATCTTATATCACATGCACACACACCACTCATTTACCTGTACCGCGACTGATAGATGTTTTGAAATCGAGACCCCAAGTGAGTTTTCTACTATCTTAGCCATCCCCCCATTAGACGTCATATTAGTATCAATACAGTGATAATTTTATGATGTATATATTATATTTGATTACTTTTAATTTATGCATTCTTAACATGATACTTGGATATCAATATTTATTTTTGTTTGTTTAAAAAATAGTTACCCCTGTTGAACTTTGGTAAAAAGCCAGTATTAAAAAAGAGCTGATATTTATTAAATTCTATAACTTTCATAATTATCGAACCTTAACCAGCACTGCTGAGTCATCTATCATGTTTAAAGTTCCATCAATACAAATTCGAAAAGACATGGCCGATAATATTTTCCTACAAAAAATAGCCAACTCCAAAGTAGACTGCCCTAATTTACTCGGACGCATATCCATTCGAGTGCCAGCCAGGTCAACTAGAACTAATCTTACATTTAACCTTCCACATTGCAACACCAATGCCAAACAGAACTTATTTTTCTACCGAGCCCCACTTTATTTCAACTTACATTTAAATGAACTAGACATTTTCAATACTCCGGTTACCTCAATGACATCTAAATTCAATACATAAACCTTAAGAGCGCGCTTTAAAAAATAATCAAAAATTGTGGGTTTTTATTATTCATTTATATCAGAAGTTATAGAGAAAATTTGACTTTTTTTAAAAGTGTTATTTATTTAAAAGTGTTATTGGACCTTTATACTAATATAAAACTAATAAACTGAATGTTATTTGCTATAATGAAGACAATACAAGCATTTTAAGAAATATCGCGGCTATTAAATGCATTTTTCGCGTGCTAGAAAATTATCTTAATATAGTAAACTATTATAAAAACGAAATATATATAATATAATTTTGAATTCAGGATTACGGAGATAAATCTCTATTAAGACAAATTAACAAAATGTTAAAAGTTAATATTTATTACCATTAAATTTGCAGGACAATCGATTTCGACGTTTTTAAAATACTTTGTTTTAGTGAAAACATACATTTTGAAATAATATATTGTATTTAATCAGATGCTTTGAGGCTTCAGCTATTATTTAAAATCAAGTTTGATATCAAAAACGCAATAATTTCTTACTGACTAATATTTATTTAGATCCTAATAATGTGTATTTTTTATTTTCTTTATTAGCTTTAGATCTCCGATTGACAGCTGCCGTAATGGCATCTATTCCGTGCTCTCGTAATTTTCGTTAAATAATACCGAAAATATATATTTTCACGCATATTTTAAGTTTAAAGTTATAAGAATGATATTTTTGATGCTGTTCTGAGTCAAAGATACAATTTTTATTATTTGTTTTACTTACTTTTAAATTATAATTTTTTAAAGCTATAATTTGTATATTTTGTATAGCTGCTCATGTTTTTGTGTTTTTTTTATATCAAACTAACTTTATAAAAGCCCATAAGGACGTTAATAAATAAATAAAAATATTAAAAAAAAATTTTACCCAGGGTATTAATTAATATTGAACTTATTCACATTAGTAGCAAATTTCGTAAGTTGAATTTTTTTTTACTGATTTTATAGGAAAACAACGTTTTATAAAACATAGTAAATATTTTGTGTACGTTATTTTTATGTATGTCGCAATTAAATATTTAGTTCATACATAATACTGTTGCATTTTAAACACAAGCTGTCTATTTCATAAATAGTATGTAATTATGAAGCATACATATCACCAAAACACCAACAAGACGTTTTAAATCGATAATATTAAGCAAAATAATAAGTTGAAGCTGTCATAATAATTTTAACTTTAGAACATTGATTTAAGATTTACATCATCTAAATATACGTAGGTACTTGGTCTGATTTCAAAAGATATTCGTATAGTTAGTTAGGTACACCAATAAATTATTTAATTTTCCATTGATTAATTCAAATGGCAATACATATTTTTATTTCATTCCATATATTAATATGAACAACTTGGATAAGGCCATGATAAAACTCTAGACACAAGTTATGTTTGACACTTGTATCGAATTCAAGAAAATCAACAATTTTATTGTCATCTCTTTCTATTCAAACCTTCCTCTCTCGCATGATTTGCGTATCAAATAACGTCATTATTTATTTATCTGATACTTATAAAAATTTAACTATTAGCCTCATCTTGAAAGCATTTCTAATTAGTGTATAATTTCTCGAATTTCAAAATGAAAAAATGAAAGCTCGGCCTCAATGGTTTTCATTTTATTTTTATCACACAGATTTTATTCCCTATCCTATTTTTCTTTAGGGTTTTTTATTTATAATTTTTATCTCTCTTCTGTTTACATTTTTATTATCTACTTTTTCTACCACTTCTCTTAATTTTAGTGTTACTTTTTGTGTTTAGGCAATAGAGGAAAATCTTGTAATTCCTATTATTAAGTCTTAATAAGCTGTTTATCTATTTAATAAGTTATTTTTAAATAATTGTCTTCACTATATCAAATTCATTGTTATTTCAGAAAAAACATGTTATTGGTTATATTTTTGGTACACTTTTATTATGATTTTTGTTTATATAGATTAACTGTTTGTTTTCTGAATAAAATAAAGTATATTTTTCAATGGATTCCAACACAGCGATATTTTAATTAAATTTATTAATATTTTTTCGAATTAGTAAAATATATTCTGTGCAGTAATACAAATATATAAATGAACGAGCACGTGTAAACAACCTAACCCACATCCTACCTTTAAAATAGGCCATTAGTAATCATAAATCAATAACTGGGTGAAACAGGGGTACGTTGGGACGGGCTAATTTTCCCCTGGTTAAATTATCACTAGGGGAAGCAATTTTATTCATCCATCATTGTTTTCTGGGAAAATTGGAGAAAATTATTTAGATATCTGTAGGTTCATTATTCAGAACTGAGGGAACATTATTCAGAAATAGACTATTGAATAGTATTTTTTGCACTACACGACTCGGGATACGGTAGCGTTTTTGGCATGTTCGTTTTACGTAATCGAGGCACGGCACTGCAAATACGATCCATCGATTTCATCGTTTCATTTTTTGTTACGGTCCCATCTCTATTAAAATAGGAGCATAACAAGAGACCACTCTTTCTGGATATCCTCGGGATTGTATAGTTGTGCGTGCGAATGTGTGCGGGGCTATAAAGGGCGACACGCGCCAGGCGCGCGTCTCTCTCTGCGTGTCCATCGACCTTATCGTTTGACTTGCACTAGTGATATAACTTGTAACTGAATTGTGTCTTACTATAATAAACGTGTAATTGTCACAAGGAGTATTTCTTGGACGTTCACATTACGAGATATATACTAGGACCTACTTAAAAGACAAGTACGTAGTATTTAACATGATTAAAAAAACGTACAAATTCTATCTGGACTGCACAATGGCTTAAAGTATATATATATATTTTTAAATGGAGATGCGTACACGGAATACATGTCACATCAATATTCTTACTATTTTCAAACTAAGCTAAATGCTTGTGTTATGAAAATAGGACTAACTTGCTGGTGTCCTGGAACGAGGCGTGAACCCCCGACCACTAGATCACTAGGCCAACGTCTTGATCACTACACCAACAAGCTACTCTGCTAATTCAAAGATCTATTTCCCGCACTGCCTGGTTCTCCAAATGGAAAGTTTACAAAAGAACAATATCAAATTCTTTAATTTACAATTCCTGTTCTGAATCAAGCACTGCCTGCCAAACTGGCATGTAATTATGATAGTCATGTGGATTTGACCCTTGCCGACAACGCCACATTTGTGATCTGTGAGCTGATAGATAATATACAAGTGTCCCAAAAGTATTTTTCATAATAAAAATTCTGTAATAAAATAATGGATGGGTTTAATAAAAAAATGTTTATTTTAAAAATAATATTTTTATAAATGTGATCCGTTATTTCGCTGGCACTCAAAAAAAAAGGAAAGGAAAAAAAGGGAAAGGAAGGAAAGGTGGAAGGCAAAATTTTTGAGAGTTGATCGCCACGTGTCCGTGGTCGCTGTCTTCTCTTCATTGATCCAGAGAGGGAGGATTGTTACTGTATAGTGTCAAGTCGGGATATCAATTTTCCACTACGACAGATGCAGCAAATGAACCAAAATGAAAAGAACTTTTGGGACACACTGTATTATATATAAGCTCCAGTGGTACCTTAAAAATACGAGCAGTTGGATCTATTTTCTATTTCCCAATCGACACTGTGATGGTTTCGGAAAAAGTTAAAAAGGATCAGTCCATTGAGTTTTGGAGCGGCATGTCGGACTTTTGATTCTCCTCGGGTAACACTGGATGACTCTATTCGTCCAACAATAGTAATTTCATTTCTTATCTATAATCCCACATAATAATTAGTCATCGTCAATTTGCCGTCTTCTACTGATAAAATGTCACTTTCATTTTGTCACTTTTCTTCTTCTTCTGGTGCTTCATCCCTTCATTGCACATTTGCTATTATCATATTGCTTACTGCGGCCTGAAAAGTTCTACAGTAGTGGCCAATTCAATAATTTTAGTTGTTCAGCCAATCTTTTCCTGCATTGTGCAAAGATTTATTATGTAAAATCTTATTATCTGGGAAATATATAGTATATTCAAACTAACGGTTAAATAATCACAATCCTTCATATTCTTTTTCCTCCATGTTAGTACTGACATATAGTGGATCATTTTGTTCCCTATTGATAATATGGTCATGGATGCAGAATGAACACCACCACTAACCTAGATTGACAGTAGCTGTTTTTCTGGCGTCGTGGGTTGGTCCGATGTTATTGTTCTTCTTATCTTTAGAGCGCCTTGCCGGATGATGTGCTGAACGCAATTGAGCTCCGACCGCGGAGCTTCGAAAGCGGCAGCATTCACACAACATAAATGACAAATAATCAACAATAAATCTTAGGGGTGCCAGTCGAAGGAACAAAACGTGCGTAAACACGCATAATCAGATGAGGCTCGCCTCCGCAAGTTCCGGTCCTGTGTTGTTACCCTTACAGCTGACTCCAGAATTTCTCCAGTTAGATGCAACGTATCTTTCCACTTTACATGGTACTTTTCCAAACATTCTTCTCACAATACACGATTTTTCTGGGCTATCTTTTTAACTCCTAATGTGGCCGAAAAAATGGAAGAATCTACTGTTCACTGATGTAGATTGGGTCGAGACATTTGTGACAATTCTTATAATATATAAAGTTCCAATGTCTTTCTGTCTGTGTATAACAATACGCAAGAAATTTGTTATCTTTAGTATTTATTGTAGTGAATCAATTTTAATTAAAACGTGGATGTAAATTTTTATTCCAAAGGTACATTTTTCAAAATTGTGAACAAAAAAGTGTATCGTCAGAATTGTGAAAAGCTACGGAATCTGAGAATTGAATTTATTTTGTTAACCCTCAGCATACCGTGATAGAAAATACCTTTACGCAGCCATAATGTCAACTTGTGTTACCGTGAGGAATATGTAATTTTTAAGCATTTTAAGTGAGAAAAACATGTCTTTACTAGTTTTAATGGCGGTAAATACTTGTTGTCAAACTTTTATAAGTACCGATAAATATAATAATATAAAGGATTATTCATTATATGCAATTTAACAGTGGCAAGTATCGATCTTACCAAGTATCGTATCACCAATACATTTTTTAAGCATTTTAAAATTTAATTTATTAGAAATTCACTCACTCAGCATTGTACTTTGTGTAGGTAATAAGAATGTATATTTTAAAAATTCAAATATTTAGGAAGATATCTACCTAGATGTCGAAAGATAGGTACCTATACATTTTCGAACATGCGGAATTCTTTTACTGCATGTTGTTAAAAGCCTTTGTGTAATTTTTAACTTCAGGTGGGATACACCTAGATATTTGTGCTCCTCGTGGTCCACGGGATACGCAGAATCTGTCTCCAGCACTTTGAAAAAGTAAGTTTTATGAGTACTGAATATAATATGTACTCTTCAAGGTAACGAGTGTGACCTACTTATCGGTCACTGTTTACTCACACATTTTTTTGAGATATTACTCTACAATAGCGATGAGCTCAAAATCACGAACCGTGAATCATTTACTGACATCTTTGAGTCACACTCGCTATCAGTGATTGAATATCTGGAAATATCGTGATTCGTGAATCATTTTTTTATTTTATTTATTTGGTTGTGAACCATGATTCGGCGCCTGCGCATTTGAGAATATGAAAATATTCACAAAGGAATCATGTTATAATTCGTGATCAGCGCCATCTAGTAAACTCTATCAAAACGTTTTACGCATTTGATCTGAAACGCTGTGAATTTGACTCGAAAAATAAACTCACATTTTTATAATCGTTTTCATTCTCTTTATGATGATATTAATTTATATATATATATATGTACATTAATTATTTATGGTAGAATAATAATATAAATAAATATGCTCAAAATTATGTATTTTTATTTATTTCGTGTATTGTGACATATAGTGCGACGCGTGCGCTTTAGTAATGAAACTGTGATCGCAGTCACAGTTTTCAATCACTGATATTATCGAATACCAATCACAATCATATACCAATGAGTCAGGAGTAGTATTTTTTCTCATCACTACTCTACAAAGAATTTTTTTCGGTGAGGCGCTAGCTAAAATGTCGTCACATAAAAAAAAAAAAATAATTTAAAATAAGTACGAGTTTTGAGTTTCGTGAGATGGGTTTCAACGAGGAAAAATGAAATATTTTCTTCTGTATCGATAAGACTTATTTTTGTTCAGTTTCACGATGGAGCTCGCTGACGCGTACGCGGTCGGGTGCGGTGTCTTGCAATGAAAACACAACGGCCAGTTTTAGAACGAAGAAACCGCGAGCAGATAAACAATTTTCGCTCGTATAAACACGTAAACGTATAAACATTTTAAAATAATAGCTCGAATTTATTTTTCTGTAAAATGTGCGAACATTGTAAAGTTGCACTCTCTTTTGACAAGTTTTACGGCCTTGTAATTTCCGCCAGCTGTCTCCTGACTCCTCAAGAATGTGCTCCAATCTGTAAACATGCAAGTCTTGGATAACATGTGACTGCATATCTCATACGGTGAATTAAATTCACATGTTTAAAAAGTCACAACACACGCAAAATTGTTCGAAAAATACGCAATTCCATAATTGAATACAGCTTTTATTTTTTTCATTATTTTTATTTGTTAACTTTGTTTTATTAACAACTTATTGAGTTTAAATATATCTACCGGTTTCGAAAAATACAATTTTCTTCTTCAGGATGTCAATACTAACTAAAAACATATAGTATTGTTTCTTTACCAGAATCTAATTTTAAAAAACAACAATTATTTAAAAAATAAATTTAGTGCCTAACTCATATTGTTAATTAATATAAATTTACTAGAATAAATTTTTATGAAAAATTTTTAGAATGGGACTCAAAGTTGAATATAGTTGGTTGTTTATAATTTTTTGATTAGTTTTACAAGCTTTATGTGTCTCCAACGATTCCAAATAATTTAATTTGTGACCAACACTGTTTACATGCAAAATTGACAATCCTAATTTTTATCAAAACCATGACCATTTTCTATCAAATGATTAGTAAATTCTAAAAACCCACTATTGTTCAAACAACTCAAATTTTCCTTTACTCTCACATTAAAATTTCTACCCTTTTTACCAATATAAAATGCAATAATTGTTGTTTTTTAAAAATAGATTCTGGTAAAGAAACAATAACATATGTTTTTAGCTAGTATTGACATCCTTAAGAAGAAAATGTTATTTTTCAAAACCGGTAGATGTATTTAAACTCAATAAGTGGTTAATAAAACAAATATAAAAATAAAATTAAAATAATGAATTTTGGTTTTAATTATCACATTCCTGGCTCCTAAAACTTACTAATAGAGTGGTGTCTAAAGTTTTTTTTAACCTTTCCCTAGCCAGGTCTATCAAGCCAAATAAATCGTATTTCTATAAATATGCACAATGTAAAATTTACATTTTACCTAGTCCTAGATAAATCATTTGCGCTTAGTGTTAAACTAATTATGTACAGCGAATTATAATAAAAATAATAATTTATATATAAAATTGATGCGTTGCATACTATCTGCATTAAAATACCACTTGTACTATGTGAAAAAGGTCACACATTAATTTAAATAAATAAAGACAATATTAGATGGGTCTTTTGACAAATACGTTATAAGAAAAACGTTTGAGAATAAAATTAAGATATCAAATTATAATATTTATAGTAACAATGACATTAACTGTCTTAACGTCATTTAAGCTTGTAAAAGCATTTTTTTTTTCATTTAAAGTGCTTAAATAACTGAAATTTCTTGCAGTAACACGAGTTGACAGCATGGCTGCCTAGGGTATTTTTAGCACAGCATAGTAAAGGTTAAATACAATAAATATAATGCAAACTGACCACAAATTGTATTATAATGGAAATGACATATATTACACGTTGTTCAAATCAAATAAGAACTGATTTCTAGTAGCCCTCGCGGGTAGTGGCAGATTACGGTGCAGGAACCTCAATGGATATTTTTTGAGTCCCAAAATGATAATGCCACAACTCAATGCGAACTAGGAATAGCAATATAGACACAGATGTAGAGACGATGTTTTAGGTTAAACTATCAATACTAACAAACTTGCAACCTAGAACTTCCGACCCGACATGGACGGGGTATACATGACGTCTAATGACTTCGTGACTCAATTCTATCATTTTTTATTTTCGCTTTCTCTGTTGCTCCTAGTTTTACTTTCCTCTTATCATGGGGGTTTGATTTAATTCAGGGATCTTTTAGAAAACAGATTCCCTTGGGCGACTTGCCTGACTCTATAAATCTACCACTGCTAATGGTGTCAATACCTTGAAATGAATAGAATTCAATCAGATGCACGTGAGAATACAATCTGAGAAAACTTCACATTGTGTTACGTAAAGTACGAATGACGCTGGCACTGTGAATTTTTAGTAGATTTAATTTTTTATATCTTTGTGCGGGCCAAAGATTGCGTTGTCTATCCGCCACATTTATTTAAACTGTAAAGATCACGTATTTATTTCATAATATTTTTAAAAGATTTTTTAAATATTTCTGACTGCAGGAGTCTCTAAACTATTTTTTTTTCTGTATGGTTAACAATGTCTTTAACGATATGTAAGTAATTTGCAACATAAACTGATTTTGATTCAGCAATGGTTCTATGATGAATCTAGTTCTGTCCATTCTACCCTTATTCAATGTTGCAATGACTATAAAAAGAATCTCTTCCATGATTATTAAACTTAAATGATTAAAATATATTAAAAAAATTATAATTACGCATAGCTAACAATCTCGAAGTAAAAAGCATCTCGTGTTATTTGAAGAATTTTATAAACAATGTATAATTTTTCTCGGAATCAAATAATAATATTTTATTACGAACATTTTACAAGCTGGCTAATTCGTTTAGAGATTATATTGTAAAAATTTATTATTTCCTGTTGGGACATTTTCCATAAAAACATCTCCATTGTTTCCACAAAGGTCGAATAATAATTATTTAAAATATAAGAGTGACGAAGAAATATATTATCAAGTGTTTACAAATGGTGACGTCGTCGGTGATGGAATGTTGATGACACTCGGTGACAAAGGTGACAGCCCTGGCACCAGATGTCAATCTCGTCAAGACCCTGACGAATTCGGTAAGTTTTACCACAATTATTGTATTTTGTTTAATAAATTAATATTTTTTATTGTAATCAAAAATATTGTAACACACACGAAAATTTTACAAACAGGATTGTCCCAATTAATATTATCTTACGATAGTTTTTTAAAATATTTCGGTGTCAGTGCATATTATATATCATGGATCCAAGAAGACAATAGTAGGTACTACAAAGTCTTGAATTTGTGTAGGGTGTTCAAAAATTATTTGAAGGTTATTTGAAGTACTACATCGTTGCATTATAAATGATCAGCAAGGTTTCGATTTATGTGGTGCATTATAATGGCTTTACTGATACGCCAATAGAATATCAATTAACTACAATTGATAATAAGCAATAACACCTTAAAATGGATCGAAAGCTACCTAACTTCTAGAAAACTTTACGTTAAAATACATAATTATAAATCTTTTCAATTTGAAACGTCCAGTGGGGTACCACAAGGGTCCCACCTTGGAGCTGTTTTATTTTTACTATTCATAAACCACATTGTTGACATTTTTAATGGAGTTCGTGTTTTGTTATTTGCTGATGATCTTAAAATATATAAAGCAATTTCTAACATAAATGGCTGTATTACTTTGCAAAATAAACTAAATGTTCTAATGAACTATTTCAATATATATAGAAAAATGTAAACAAATAACTTTCAATAGAACTAAAAATCAACTACTTTTACAATACTGCATTAACAATATAGTAGGGTCGCAGCATGTTGGACTGCCCTGAGTTGATACAAACAGTTTCGTATAAAGTACCAACTCAAACGAGACAACATGAAGTGTTCTTTGAAGGAACACACAGGAATAATTATGCTGTTAACTCTCCAATATCGCGGATGCATCGGCTTGGTAACAAGTTGAAATTCGTTAAAATTTTTTGTTGTAGGAGCATACCTGAACTGAAGAAATATTTTTACGTAATATTAAAACTGCTATATTTAAACTGTTATATTGAAGTGTTAATTAAAAATGCTTAAGCATGAAAATCTATTGGAAAACATTCGGAGAACAGCGTGGACGCAAAATAACCAACCGTGCTCTTGAATAGCCGCTTTTATAAAGTTAGCAATACGCGGACGGACATTATCATGCATAATAATCAATCGTTGCCGTCTTCCCGGTTATTTTATTAAATTACTAACTTATTTAATGGATCCTTGAAGCAATTTTTGCAGTGTCTATGAGTAGTATAGTATTTAATACCTTAAGTCCTCGATTAAACTCAAACAAAATGATATTTCGTAAACATTCGGGGTTTTTTGTACTTGATTCGCATTTGGGGTTTGAGGTTATGATTGAAAAACTACTTTATCACTTGATTTACTGACAGGCACAGTTTACAAGTTTGTAGTAGTTAGGCTATAAAATAAAATTACTACGTATATAGAGACGTTTATTATTCCTGTTGTTGGGAAGGCATCTGCGAGAAGACGTTGTTGGACGCGATCATGTTGTTACATGTCGTCGGTACTGAGTATGTTTACTGCTACTAGGCGTTTGATTTCAAAGACCGGAATCTTTAAGGTGCGTTCAGTAGCGCCGGGTGGTGATGACAAAAGTGGAGGTGATAGAC
This sequence comes from Eubasilissa regina, assembly GCA_022840565.1. Classification (NCBI taxonomy): domain Eukaryota; kingdom Metazoa; phylum Arthropoda; class Insecta; order Trichoptera; family Phryganeidae; genus Eubasilissa; species Eubasilissa regina. The sequence goes on from JAINEB010000011.1 coordinate 29,535,265, forward strand.
CTCCACACACCATTGTCTTTAGCTAATAATGAACACACACTTCATACAAAATGGGTTAATCTTAATAAGGTAACCAGTTATATTTACGTCATATTTTTATATCATTTTTAAAGAAATTAGATGAAATAGCTTCCAAGAATACACACGTCAGTGAGTTTTAATATTGCGCGGTTGATCTCTGGTTAATCACAAATCGTTGCCACCGTGCTGCCGTTTCTGTGTGCCGCTGACATTCTCCTTTGTAGGCGACTCATCTCGATACTAAATGGACCGCAAATTAAAGTATATCTTTTCTAGTCGTAGTCTGCAGCGAATCGGTTTTGTGTCGGTACCGTGCCGTACCGCTAGCCTGAGAAATGAGATTGTCCCCGGGCGAGCGGAGAGTCCCCCCCCGGCGGGGCTGAAGGCTGTATTCCGTATTACGGTAAAACTCAATTATTTTTAATAGCTTTCAGGGAGACTCAAAGCGAAAATGTACACCCATTCAAAGTTCTTTCAGTTTTTTATAAGACTCAATCGACAAAGACAGGCAGACAGACGACAACGTGTAATAATATGTACAAAATGTATTCATAATAAAGGCTAAACCGTAGTACTTATATTATTTGTACAGTTGCGTATCTTACATTAGGTTATTTATTCTCTCTATTCATATAGTGTTTGTACATTTATTGTCAAGTTAACAGAGGTAGGCAGTGAAAATTCAATTCTCTCTTGTGCTTCAGTGACTTTCATCTGTTATTCGACATATCGAAAAACCTGATAATCCATATGTATCTATTCTATTCTATGGCTTTCTGGACGTCTATGACGCAGTTTCATTATGGTTGTATGGTGATTTAATATTGACATCTGTCTTCTTTTCTTTTGTCTATGGTAAGGGAGAAATCTTACCATAGAAATTGTCTATCCATGATTCTTATATGTCATTTTTGTTTGTTTTGACAGCTAATTTAAACGATGGAATTATTTTAATTACATCGACATTTTATTTACGTGTGGATTGTTTGGGAGAAAGTTATATTATTGAGACTTTTGACCGCACATTGGTCATCAATGGACGCTTAGCGGACAAAATAGCCGCTCGCAGGGACTAGCAACAAGCTAGCTGCCCGCAGGGTCTACCAATAAAAAATCGGCGACAGCCCATTACTTATCTGCTAGTAAGTATATAGTCTATTTTCGTAGAAAGCAATCACTTTGTCGTTAGACATATTATATTAAATAAAATAACGTTCTGTTTATAACGTTCCGTAATAATATTCTGTTTATCTGCATATGTATTCTATCTCCCTTGATGTTCTATTTAACTTTATATGTATTCTGTCTCTCTCTTTCACATGTAATTTTATTTTCTATCTCTCTATTTATGTGCACTCTTTTTGTATCTATGATCGGTTATAAATACGTCCTGATGAAGCTTGAGATAAGCGAAACCGGTTGACGTATAATAAATTTCGTGGTTTCGTACAAAGTTATTGTTATTTTATTTAAGTAAATAGTCTTCTATACACGTAAAACACCTGGGCCTAGGTTTTCCATTGATAATATAAAAATGTGTTATATTAGTTCAGTGCAATATCCACTAATCTGGATGCAATCCGGACTGCTGCCTCATCTGTCAAATCATCTGCTGATTCTTCTAATGTTATCTGTTCTCTTGACCGGTCTCCAAAAATTCCTCACGTGCTCCGCCGATGCTTCCTCGACTGTTTCTTAGCAGTGGACCAACACCGATGACGTCTGTATTATTTCTGTCACTAGTTAAGTGGCGTTTCCGCCTATACCAAGATACACAGGCCTATACCTTCAACAAGAAAACTCAGAACTACCAATCGAAAGATGTAAAAACGAACAAATATAGTCAATAATGCATTCAACCTTTTTAGATTTAAATTAAATAAGAGTTTGTTCTTCGTTTTACGGCAATTGCTGTCATTGAAGTCGTTGTCACAGAATTTTAAGATTAAACCGCTGAATGAATAGACTTGAAATAAAGTGTACATACAGGAGAGGGGTTCAGAACATTAGTTGCGGGACGAGGTGCATTCTACATACATTATTTGTGGAAACATAATAAATCCAATTGTTTACGACACATTTATGCAACAGTAAAAGTATTTACTCTTCGAAAATTAAATGTTTGTATAAACAAGACGTATTTTTTACATTAATGCATATTATATTGTCAGCGTTTAACAAAAGACGCGGAGCTATTTGATTGCGTAATTGGTAGCAAAGTGATCGCGCGAGTGACACTAAAACGAAAATATTGAAACAAAGAATTTATGTTAATTCACGTCTATATAATGATACTCTGTGGATTAAACTGTATACAACACTGATACAATTTATAGATAGCGTAGGAAAATAAAATTTTGACGAGATTAATGAATCTAGAACCCCGGGAACGGTAGGTGTACCTTTCCAGATATCCTGAGTTTTGATTCATAGATTTCCGACTTCTATGAGACCATTAAAGAAAAACGTAAAAAATCTAAATTATAAATAATAAAGTGACCGAATCGTTAAATAACTGAAGCAAATGTACAAATACCTCTAATAATAATGAATTCTATGTGGTACCCTTAAATACCATTGGATATTTGAAAGGGCATTCGATTGATACAAAAAAAAGAAAGCAATATGGAAAAGACTTTATCACAGTTTTATTAAATCAGCTGATAGTTTACACACTTTTCTATAAATAAATCTTAAGTAATTACAAATAAAAAACATACATCTCGTAGAAAAATACATAATAGTAAGCAAGTATAGAAAAAAATGAATGGCTACGATGGGGTAAAACAAAGTGACGATTCTTTGAATTCGAATAAACAATAGATGAGAAATGGTTGAATTTTTTATTTATTTTCGCCATCGAGGCTGTCTAGTGATGCTGAACGTAACCAATAAATACTAGTGCGTGAAGCGCGACTTCCATCAGCCTTAATGACACTCAGAACCGACCTCACAAGCCTCCATAAAACGCCTCCAACAACAATTAGCGCAGTTATTTCTTTGTACGGTTAAACTATTACCTTTATTTGAGTAAATTCAATATATTAAGTGCAGTAAGCAGTTTTTTTTCCTAACCTGCTGCCTGTCATCATTTTTATTCCACATATATTCCCACACATGTCTACAAATATGCGCCACGACGCCTCCGTGACGTCAAATGAACGCGAATGATTTTTGGGGCATCCGATACTCTCACAAAAATCATAATGTAATCATCAAACCGTTCTTACTGAAGTCGACATACATTTTCATTTATTAATAATTGCATAACCAATTCTTCTTCCCAAACGTATAACGAGTGCATACTAGGATCCGGGAATAAATATGGAGATGTTATTAATTTTAAACAAGTTATTTTAGTTAACCCCATTTGACTATTATCATACAGAAGTTAGTGACCCAGCGGCGAGCGGTGCATGCGGTGCGGAGACAAAAAAATGATCAGCTATAAAAATTTGCATTAAGGAGAAATTAGTCCCAAGATTCCAGTACTGCTAACAATAAAAATCAGAAGTAAATGGTTTTGTCGGTTTGTTCAAACAGGTTATTATGTTTTCTTGTAAAATGCGATATAAAAAAAAAATTCATGTTATCTTTCGAAACATAATTTGGGTGGGATGATATTATTTGAAAAACTTTATCAAGGGACTTCAGTTGACTTTGTGATGTGTTCCTTTATTAATTGTTCTTATTTTTATGTTTTATATTTTATTTTGTTTGTGTTTTGTAATTTTTTAGATATATGTTTTTGTATTCAAAATATGTATTATGTAAACGAAATTTTATTTTAAAAATCTACCAACACAATAGGAATCGACAAGTTTCACATCAAACAGTTTTTGTTTAAATTAATAAGTATGTTTTTTTTACATAAATAATAATATTTTTTTAATAGCACGTACGTATGAATATTTATTAAAATATTCATTTGTTAAATTAAATCAATTTCATGGTCTCGATTACCGGGAATTGAAAAGAGTCCGCACATAATTGTAAATATAAATTATTTTGAAATTAAAATCCAATTATGTATTTAGAAATGTTACATTTCAGTTTCTTCGCGAGACATCGTGACATATTTTTGTGTGTTTTTGCTTTTATCTTATAAATAGTAATAAAGTTAGTAGATAATGAAAAATCTGATACAACTTATAAAAAAGGAATTTCATCAGGACATTTTGAAATTAGACTAAAACCACGAAATAGACATTGTTCTTTGTACTCTGTTTTTGAAACTAGAAACTATATAAAATACATAACTTTAGCTTGTTGCTTGTTGATAAACATCTATGGAGGTAGAATATATTCAAAGTTACATTACAGCTCGCATTTCAATCATTCATATTCAGATGTTTATATAAATACTAATTAAATATATTAATTATAAAGATATACACATACAATCTATCGACCTGTCGAACCTGGATCTCTTTCCAAACCGGGGAAGGTACATTATCCAACTATGCTACAGCGACATTATTTTTGACAACAAATTTTCCTATTTTGACAAAAAAAAACCTATATGTTACACTTTTTCAAATGAATACATCTATCGTTACATTATTTGAAAGAGATTCAGGTTCTAATCCCGATGGCGCGACAGCAATATTTTTCGATAAAATTGATTTTATATGTATATCTTTCTAATTAACACATGTAATTAGTATTTAAATATCATAGACCGTCTGTTCTGAATAATTACAACTTCACAATAAGAATCTGTTCTCTTAATAATAAAATATTTATGTATTCATTATATTGTGAGGGTAAAGAACGGCGTTTCATCCTCATCACCGGCTAGTTAGTGAAGAACATAAGAACGGGGACTTTTTCTCCTCAGAAACGCATACCAACCTTGATTTGTAACATTCTGCTTTTTCCCTAAACTGAGAAAAAATATTATTAATACCCGGGAGAGATAAATGAAAATATGTTTAACATTATAGAATGGAATCTAATCAAATAAACAGGTTATTTTAGAGCAAATAAAATAAGCAGAATCGGAATTCGATGAGATTAAGTGCGGGCTGGTAACAACAAGATTAAAATTTAACAAAAGGATGGAGTATCCTTAAAATCCATCCTCGTCCGTGCGACATTCCACCGTATTCCATACTGTAGAGGTCTACATCATTCATATGCGCCAGATGCCGTCACGTTAAATCAGTCTCTCTAGTTATCCATTCAAAATAAACCATCTCAATGACGTCGTAGTTGGCATTAACAATACTGACGGGACGATTTCGAACGTGACGTTAGTTTTGTAATATCACAATATATTATTTTAATTTAAAAACACCAAAGACACAATCGATCTTTATCTTCTTCTTCGTCTACTCACTGGTAAGCGTCTATTTATAATATAGTATTCAACATTTAAATGTTTGTATCTCCTTTCTTTTGAGAGAAGACAGATTGATGTAGTCCTGGAGACACATGTTGCGCATAGCAGGACGAATGTCTCCATTCTGCAGAGGCTGAACATCGACTACAGACTCTCAACCATTTATCTGAGACGAATTCTTTCATTTTTTGGACATCTTGCGAGATGGGAAAATAGAAAGGAAGGACGAAAAGAAAAATCCTCTACCCGTTGAACTGATCAAGTGGAAAAGGCAACCGGCACTTCTCTGGTGACAGCCTTAAGATATGAAAAGTAAAGGAGTGTCAAAAGGGCGGAAGTTCATGGAAATCACAATCCTCAGTCATGAAAGACTGACGTGGCTTACATGGTGAAAATAATGAAAAAATCCCTCGATTGATAGACCACGATGGATCAGTGATGACAGTAGAGCTGCTGCCTTCACTCTTCGGCGTGATGCGCGCGCCGCTGGGCCGTCCGTTTGCCAGTGACGAACGTCATATGGTACGATTTGTCTTTTAATTTGCAGATGCCGTCTTTCAAATATAGCTGTGCTCCTATCCTGAAGGGTAGCCGGAGTCGCAGAATGTCTTCTGAAGGTTGTTCTCTCCGTAACCAAATCTTTTCTAGCCAGCCGCGTGCTCGAAATAAAATTATTTTTATTTTAGGTGCCAGAATCTGTTTTGGCACCCTAAATTTGTTTTTAAAAACATAAAGTAGGAAAGTAAATGAAAGCACTTTCTTCAAGTGTCGTTTCTCGGTCGTGTCAGTACTATAAGTGGCTGCACATGGTGCTTTCAACTTCAAGTTCGACAAAACTCTATTTGCACTACCACTACGTACACATTTATTTATGTTCATGTATATTACTAAACCATAATATTCGTAAGTCACTTAATAACTCGTATTACCCACATAAATAGGTCATCTTATTTCATATATGGATTGGAGGTGGACTACAACAGCGGGATCTTAAAGCTCGAGAACATACATTATGCTTAAATATAGGAGGATGGGAATATAATCATATTCTGTGTGTTAAAAAACATGTATAATGAAATATTTTCTTAATTTTAAATCATTACTTTCGGAATTACCCACGCAGTTACGATCATATGTTAAAACGATGTTATATTACACATACATAATATATATTTGGGAGTAGATCCCGTGGACTGTATCAATTAAAATTAATGTTTAGTTGACGTAACCCGAATTGGATTCAGAAAGGAATAATGACAGATGGATCTGGCCTACCTTGATTTCAGTCCTGGGCTGGACGGCAATTTTCATCTCCACTTGACTCGCACTTTTGTAGCGAAGAACGGAGATATCACTGCATCGAACACCGTTCCTTTTTCGTGGTCCGAATTTTTACGCAAGGCGACACTTTCGATCAATAAAAAAGGCCTGTTAACAGGTCCGCGTCGAAATGCAATCTGGTCCCACGTCGGCGAAATCCCTAAGTAATTAGTTGGCCAGAGTGGGAAAGGTATATTAAGGTTATTGGAAAGACGGAATGCACATGGAAGTATTTAACTTGCGTTAACAATATATATTGTGCATTTTCTCCCCTTATCATCAAGTTATATTGCTCATATATATTATCTATGTAGGTATGTATATAGCAGTGGCGTGTAATAGACAAAAACAAGGTTATGCTTTTACCGATGATGCTAATTAGGTAACTAGGTATTAAAAATACTTAATCTACGATCGGATAACAAATAATTAAAATCTTCGATTAGCGGTCAAAAACCTATTTTTAAATAACTAGCTTTACAAATTACTATAACCGTACAGTATATAATAAATAAAAAATATATTATTCAAACTAAAAATGCAAAACCTCTAAATCTCTTGTCTACGCGAACACCATACGAACTTAGAAAATACATTGGAATACACCATGAAAACAAAAGCGTTTTGTCTGCAGAATCAGTAAAAGGTGCCATTGGACCCAGATTTCAATCAATATCACACAATCAAAGATGCCCCAACATCCACACAGCGTCAACAGAAAAGATTGTTATGAATATTGAACAAACAAATTAGATGCAGCAAATTATAGCGTATACCGAGAATATAGTGTTTTCTCAGATTATTGCAAAAATAATATTTTCCTACAATTGAGTGCCATGTTTTCAATAACATTCGATCGCAAGAATTAAAAAAGTTATTACACTTCGATGTTTTGAATTGTCACCATTATATTTTCAGACATTTGACACATTATATCTACAGTTAACTTCTCAGATTTCTGAAAAAGGAGTGGCTTCCAATGAACTGCAGTACCTATGCTATTTCAAAATAAGCCAAAATGACCCTTGGAAATATAAAAAATTGTTACACTGTATAATAATAAAGAAAAAAATAAAAACACGTACCATCATCAATATGTGTAGGAATAATTAAATTATAAAATTGAACTAACTAACCTAATCTAACTAAACCGAACTGACCAATTTCAACTCAAATATCATAAACAATATTTTTTTATTTGACATTTTTACAGTTTTTTATAACATGAATTAAGTATTTTAAATTACAAGTTTTTTTTTCGCTTACCTCTACAAAAAAAGAGACAAGCTCTTGTGCTTGGAGAGGGAGTTACACTATAATAATTTTATATAATATTTTATTTATTGTCTATTTGTGTGCTTCTGAAGTGTTCTGTAATAATGTTTATTTTCTAATTATGTGTTTTTGAAGTGTTCATTTAATTTCTTTCTAAACTCTTTTTAATCTTTTATTTCTATAATTTGTGTAGGGAGGCTATTGAAATTTTTTATCCCTAAATATATAAAATTTTGCTGATAGTGTTTGGTGTTACATTTAGAGATTTTAAAATTATTTTTAATCCTTAATGATGTGCTTGTTTCAAATTTGAGAGTGTTATTTTCTTTAATTAAGTGATTAATTGAGATTTTTTTGTAAATTTTTTCTATTTTGGGAACTGGGAATTTTGCAAAAAGTGTTTGTGTTGAAAAAGTTAATCTATTTTTTTTAAATATTACTTTGATTGTCTGTATTATTTTTACCGAGTTCATTATATTATTGTATGCTCCTCCCCACCTAATTATTTCATACTGGAGCAGCGAATGAACAATAGTAAAATATACCTTTTTAAAATTATTTATACTTAAAATGTTTCTTAATTTTATGAATATATAAATACATTTTCTTATTCTTTTCACTAATGTGACTGTGCCATTTTAAATGCTGATCAATAATTACACCGAGATATTGGATTTCTTTTTTTGGGCTTAAGTTTGTGCATGAGTCGTTACAGGTAATTCTGTTTCAGTTGTAGTTATGGATAGTAATTTTTATATGGGGCTGAGTTATTTATGATTTGAGTGAATTCGTCATATCCGCAGATAAAGCGTTTCACTTGTCAGAATGTACAGTGAAAGTTCGAAACTTTAAAATACCAATAATAACTTTAATTACTTGCGACCGTTATATATTTTTTCTTTTTGAAATCAGGGCACTCAATTCTCAATTCGATAAATATATGTGAATATATTTTTTGTAAGAATATTTAATATTAGTTTAACTTTTTGTATTGAGGGCGAGCTTGCACCCTGCGCGTAGACCCTGAACCGAGCTGTCATAATACACCGCCTGCTACCTTCTTAATCTAGAGACCCTCCGGGACACCCGCAGCCTGTTATTCCCTCGCATACATCTTCATTTAACTCCGCCATCTTCTCCGCCGTGAGAGACGAAAGAGTCCGCCATGAAATTTTAATCATCCTCGGCGGGAGCAGTGTTGCCATACTTTTTATTACGTCTCCGAAACCGGGAGCGGGAATTTTGTTTGATTGTAACACTCAAGAGCGGGAAATTGCTTTTGCAGTTCCCTTCGCACCGAGTGAGCATAACAAAATGGCGTCTCGGGTGTAGTAATAATATGTTAACACGCCAGGGCGCGTGTTTATGCAAATTAAAATGGAATTTCTGAATTTGATAAGGAACGTTCTCACGCTCACCGACCCGAAGGCATCGCCCGTAAGAGCATGTTACTTATATCGGTTACTAATATCATTACACGACTTTGTAACTGTCAAAGAAATCTGAGCGGAATCTGACAGCGTTTTCCTACATGACCTTTCTGTTAGTTCAACTTTTACCCTTGAAATACGTATAGAACTTCGATAATAAAAGAATGTAGAAGTCGTCAAATATAAATTAAAAGTCGCCCATAGATCAACGGAAAGAGCTACGTTTGGAATAACTATGAGGAATCTGATGTGCCAGAAGAAATTAATTGGATTATAAATATGGTCGTTAAACATCTTAAAAATGGTCATCACACGCGTTTACTATAATGTGACTACCCACAGTAACCTATGTATACTACTGTGGGTATGAATTATGCATTGACAATGAAATATAATCTACTTACATAAAAATGAGATCTTAAAGCATGTATTTGAGAAAATTACAGTAGAAATACATTTTGTTCAAAAAATCTGCAAGCTCGACGGCTTGGATGTATTTGTTGAAGTGATAATGAACGAAGGGAAGGAGATAATGGAATGGAGGCGTTGCACTGGTAGAAGTGTTGGTCATCCTCATACTCGATGGAGTGACGACATCTTAAGAGATGCGGACAATAGATGGACGAGAAAAACTGAAGACAGAAATGATTAGCGATCCTTGGGCGACGTCTGGTAATAAAATTAGTACTATTTAAAGTTTTCTGACCAAAATTTCTGAATCCCTCGCTTCGTAGGTTCCATCATCGGGACTGATGTCGCGTCAGTGTTAGTTAGTTAGTTAGTTAAATATTCACTGATATACTAAATTCCAGTATTCGTGAGATTTCTTGGCAACCCACTCGTGACATTAATATTGGTCATTGCCGTATAGGACTATCAAACTATCTTGTTATTCTTGGCTTTATATTATATTCTAATCTTCATATTATTTTCTCGTATCGTCGCTTCTTTTCTTTATTATTTTCTTGGATTCGTCAGAATACTATTTTTACCATATTTAGCCTTATTTTGCAAATCCAATAACTACGTTCTTAGCTTTGAAACTATATAATACACTAAATTACAATGTGGATCCTATTGGTATATGTAACACGATTCAAATCGGTAAAAATTAGTCAGAAGCAACACTGTCTAATATTGTAAGATAAGTCCAACACAATCATTTAACACAGAAATCCATGTTTAGAGATTAATAATATTTTTTATTATGTATTTATTTTGTAAAATGACATTACCTAAACAGCATGGAAAAAAATTGTTACTTTACTGATGAAATGCTAGAAAAGTAGCCAGGATAAGGCTTATGACTATTCGAAGGATTATATGAATGTATTATTGTTCGAATGAATATTATGATATCAGCGGGATAATATGGGAATGGTTATCCGCTCCCAAGTCGGTATGTGAGGGTAGGCAGGTAGCAATGACAGTAATGGTGATTAAACAAAAACCGTTACTTACATATTTTGCTGAATTTATTAAAGCAAGATTACAAAAGTTTCTACACAGTGGAATTAATCAGAGTTTTTCTAATGGATTATGACGTTATATCTGGTACCTACAGCGTTCGAGATGTGACGGGACTTGACATTTACAAAATGGCAACACTGCACCGCGTGAGACAAAGTGTGGTATTTCTTGTTCCTTTTAACGGCTGACACGCACGAAATAGCTGCTACTGCTACCGTCAAGAGAATGTTTTTAGGAAGGGTGAGAATGGATTTAGGAAGGGTGAGAATGATCAAATATATTGGACATCTGTGTTATCCTGCACCATATTGTGAGATTTGTTTGCTATTTTACTTGTATGTTTGCAGGATGTGAAGCATCGTGATGAAGCAGATGAGAATACTTTTTTCTTCATAAAGAATTTCTCATGAATAAAGCAGGACGGGGATACGATTTGGTCTCCTCCGCTTTTTTATTTCACAACTGAACTTGTTTTAAAACAGAAGAGGACGCAAGGATTCCACGTGAGTTCAAATGGAAGAAGATGACTTAGCCTTACCAACGTTTTGATAAGTAAGGAAATACAAGTATTTACGGGTGCCTCGTAACATCAACTCGGAACGAAGACTGTGGATCGCTGCCGAATAACGAAGACACCTCGCATTTAAATGGTTGTAAAACGAATTTCGACGTAAATTATGAATATTTGAAGAATCTTATTTTTTTAATTTTTTTAAAATAGCGTACACGGAATACATGTCACATCAATATTCTTACTATTTTCAAACTAAGTTAAACGCTTGTACTATAAAAATAGGACTAAGTTGCTGGAGTCCTGGAACGAGGCGCGAACCACCGACCACTAGATCACCTCACCTTTTTAATTTCAAATAATAACTTGCTAATCTTGATAATTACAATTGGAAGAAAGTCAATTTTTATGCTAAAGAAAGCATACTAAATCAATCTTTATTTGTGATCACATTTATTTGATACGATTTTGCTATATTTGAGCTGACAAACTCATCAGGGGATTTAAATTGTTGTAATGTAATTTTATAGGTGAAGATTTTAATATACAATGAATCTAAATATTTTATCTCACCATTAGTTTTAGATGATAACTTGTTGGTTTAGATGTTAACAGGTTAGTAAGAACTCTATTATTTTATTAAGGTAAGACTTGTCAATCAATCTTTCTATGTAATCACATTCAAGTGACGGGATTCATATGTTTTCATATCTGGGTGAACCATGAAATTATGTTGTTATAAAAAATTGAAACTAATTTTATTTTCCTTGAGAATAACAGCTGATGTGAACGGTGAATTCTGTGCATCAGAACCACGCACCCTGAGCGAGCCGGAGGATGGATGAAATACGACGTCACAAGATATAACATTGTTATTAAGATTCATCTCTAATGTAAAACAGAAACAAATTGTCAATTTTTAAATAAATAAATTTCTAATTTTATCATGTCAGGAGTTATACAGGATAACTTCATACAGAACAATTGCACACAAGACAACTATACACAAAGTTATATGCACTCGTGGTGTAGTAATTACGATACTCGCCTAGTGATCTAGTTGTTGGGGGTTCGAGCCTCGTTCCAGGATGCCAAAAGTTAGTCCCATTTTAATAGCATAGCGTTTAACGTAGTTTGAAAATAGTAAGAATATATGTAACGCCTAAAAATAAAAATAATTAATGATAGCTTACATTCCTTTAAAATACGTTACACCGAGTTGTTTATTAGGTCAGGTTATTTAATACAAAGTAACGCCCAATGACTGTGTGCAGTTGTCTTGTGTGCAGTTATCATGGAATAATCAAGAGCTAAAAATTTGTTAGAATTGAATAGTTATGAAATGATATCATTACATGACATAGTGTAACATGATTGTTTTAATTTTCTAAACAAAACTTTGCACTACACACACGTTGAATTATTTTCACTACTTGTTTCGAATGGTGCAGTCTCTCTCATCATCAGGTGACAACTAAAATAAATACAGTGGTATTGTAACATCGACAAAATTCTACTCATTTCAAAAACAAAAATGAATATATTAGAAAATAACGTAATATACGAAATAACTGGCGGAGATTGGGATAAAACATATATCGGTAGAGAACGAAGGAACATCGCCGCTGCCTAAAAAATAACAACTTTTCAGATTTTCTAATCACATAATTGAAACAAACCACTTTTTCGATAATCATAGACTAAAATTTATTCATTCGGTACCTTATAAAGGAATGATAATTAACCGCTGAAATACTAAAGGATTTGAATTCGGAGAAAACACTAGTTAACAACATAACACTTCGCCTTTACTGTCCATATTCTCGTTAACGACCGAAACCTCCCCAATCTCCTCACGAGCCCCGTCTCATTGCCCAAATAGACTTTAACACTCAATTTCAGATATCATCTGATGATGGGAGGGACTGCACCTCTCGAAACAAGTAGTGAAAATAACCAAAAAAACAGTCGTTATGAATTGATTTGGTTGAAAAAAAAAATTGTTTGTTTTATCATCAAAGCATTTTTATGAATATATTGTATGTAAAAGTGGACTACTCTGAATAATTATTGGAGATGATACTAGCTGCTGTTGTTGTATAGAATGATAAACAAACGTATCACGTAACACTCTCGAGGGTTTTCACCGCCGTCAGATGTTACAATGTACTCGTATAATTTCATATATTTCTCATTTTATATATAAAATCGCGCAACCATTCTACATAAACAATATTTTGGTAACGAAATTGATATTTTAATGTAGCCAAAATAATATAAATGAATAATAATTTAAAACAATACGAATCATCAATAAACTGTAAAATCATAGATACACGTACAGAAAACAAGTTATTTTTATTTATAAACTAAGATAATTTGATTCTGAAATTTACGATTTAGTATTACCGTTTTATACCTAATTTATATACGTATTTTTTTAAAGCACTACACCGACTATTTTAATAATATAAATATCATAAAATATCAAGTTTAGAATTCCTAATAATATTTAAAGACCCGTGTCCACGGATGTGGTGGGTGGTGGAAGGATGGGTTAGATGTGAAGTGGGAAATCGGATGAGGGAGAGGATGGGTACCTTCGATCGTGAATCAGGATGGATTCACGGAATCAAAATACAGCTCGACTCACTCGGTCAGAGACGCCGTCACGTTGGACTTCCGGAAGTTCACACCAATGTAGTAAATGACACAGCACAAAAAACTCTGATGGGTGTCACGTTCATCATAACAAATTCACGGCGGTGTGCGAATAGAGATTTACACGAGGAATCACACAATACACTTTCTATCCTCGACAAAAGGACAACCAGTCGAGCCAAATGAACAATATGTACTAAGGAGAATAGGCTGTGGGGGTATGAATAAACTAAAAACTGGTGACAATATACTACGAGTGACAATATTATAACTTAAAGAATACGTGCGGAAATATAATGTAAAATATAAAATAATAATTAATTTTATTAATTACAAATGCGGAATAGACATGATTAGATAATTTCAGAGATTTTGTTGAGATACATCTAAATACTATGTACGCGTGTTGAGATTTTATTCTCTCGATTGGTAGAAAGACAAAAACTCAAATCGATCTACAAGCGAGATTTGACACGTGCGCACAAACGTCACCTAAAATCACCACAACTATCTAATCTGAATACTTAGCACAAGTCAATAAATATAAATATGCATTAAATTACAATGAGGTGGTGGGGTAATTTTTTTACATTTTAAAAAAAATTCTTCGAAAATCTTATTTACAAAACTGAAAGAATTTTATTTTTATAGAATATAAAGTATTTTAAAAGCGATCGGTTTATAACACACGAGAGATGTAACGTTACATTTTCCGAGTCGACAAGTCGGTAATCGACACTCTGGCGGGCGAGTGTTGACGTCACACGGTAATCCGAGCATTTTTCAACAAGGCCAACTTTGATCGCTAATATCTTCGAAAGTATTGCACATTTTGAAAAAAATCAAAAAGCGTAGTAATCTGGATTTTTTAACATACTACATAAGCTTATTTATGATATGCTATAACTAACTCATCATATATTCTGATAAAAATTTAAAATTGACTTTTCAGGCGTATTCCAGTATATATATTTTAACCATTTCGTCATATATATAGATAAAAACAATGTAACCCTAATACTTCAATCAAATAAATATATTCTCACTTAAAGATATCTATATTGTTTCAGGCGAATGAATATCAAATTTCAAACCATAGATGGCGACAGCATAGTTGTAAGAAATAAAACTTCCAAAAATTTTATTGGTGTGGCAGTTGCCCAAGGGTAAAATTGGTGGACATTACATTTGTGTAAAGTGATCACTCAAGCCAGCGGAGGACAGGTTGCATACTTTCTATATAAAAAATAATAAGTTCGTCTCTATGAGACATCTATAATATGTATTGATAAATGTGTATATATAGCATTAAATTACAAACATTTATTCAGTTTTAACTACTACGGGGAGATTCAATCACTCCACTGACAAACGACATTTGATGTACATAGCGAGGGGTGAGCTAATGAGAGCAAAATTGTCTCGTGTCAAAAATCTTATTTGTGGACACAAGCCATAACATTGAAAAAATTTTAACAGTAACGCAATATTTTTTGATATCTAATAAGTAGAGTAGGTAATACGACTTTTTTTGGATAAATATGCAAAATTGACTATTTTATCGATTCGACACGACGTATTATTTTGAAGCAATTCACCGATAATCCGTGAGATGGCAGTATTTTCATTAACATTACATTACATATCATATTTCTCGCATCAGCGTGGTGCTGATTGAAAGAAGTACATCTTTATACACTATGTAAGAGAAATTAATTAATTTATTTATTTATTTAACCCTTCCCAAACCTACCATCATAATTTTTTCGGTAAATATATGCAACATAAAATTCATATCTTAGATAATTCTGAAGATAATATTAGGACTAGGAATGACTAGTGAAAAACCAAATATGAAAAGGGAATCGTACAAAAACAATTATTTTTACATTCACTCCGCTGTAAAATTAATACGTTTGTAAAAATACCGTTTGTTATATGAAAGACAGAGATCACACACTATTTTCATAGTGAAAAGAACATCAAATATACAAATATAATTATCTTTTTTTCACTAATTAAAAACATAAGAAGGAAGGACACCCTGTATAGGACTTAATGAATCCTCTAAATAATATTATTATTCTATTTTTCAAATTTGAATGCTCAGTACTTACGTACCATTAAAGCCATTTAAGCTAATAAAAACATTTTTTCTAACTGTTATTTACGGTAACACGAGTTGACAGCATGGCTACGTTTGGGTATTTTATATCATGGTAAAGGTTAAGAAGAATTTCCCACAACACAGTGATCTGCTAGCTATGGCATCGGGCCTCTTATAATCTATAATCCTTTGTTTTTTGTTAACATAAATATTTTTTGCTTTAAGGGAAGATTTTGGTCCCAACAGTTTTTTTTGAACCTGAACACCAACACTTGGAATCTCAAGTGGGATTTCAAGTAACCGCGTATGTTGGCCTGACATGTTGCTCAAAGTAAAAACAGAAACGAATACAATAATAATATGTAGGTGTGAATTTAACTTGTATAAATTGCATCTACTTTGATAAGCCGTAAAGTAAGTAGGTGGTAATAGTAATATATAATAATAAGCAATAGTATGAAGTCAGAAGTATAAGAAGTAGGTAGCCGGAATATAACTTACATACAGCACGATACATTTAATATTTACGTCTATAGAGAGAGCGTTGAGCGGCATTGCCCCCTGAGCGCTATTAGACTCTCTTCCCCTAATACTATTTTTTTTAAATGTTTTTACCTTTTCTGAAAATTATTTTATTATTTAAAGCAGAACCTTAAGCCGTAGTCTCTCCTTATTTAAAAAAAATATATATATATAAATATTAAACACTTAGGTGGTTTGGTCATGTAGAACGAATGAATGAGAAGAAAATGGTAAGAAAGATTTATGACGCTAGTGTCGATGGCACCAGAAATAAAGAAAATCCGCGGAAGCCTTTGTATGACCAGATAAACTGGAAGCCTCGAAGTTCGATGTCAGAAGGGAATCTGTCCCCACGTTGGCGAAATCCTTAAGTCATTAGTTGGCTAGAGCGCGACAGGTATGTATTAAGGTTTATATTGGATAGACAAATTGCGTTAACAAGTACTATTTCACTTTTTATTCTTCTTCCGATCTACATCCAGTGTTGAATGCAAGCTTTCATTTCTTACATACCACAGTTCGCTTACAATTTTGTGCAATAACACGCCTGATATTATCAGATCATCGTTAATAAGAAAGGGTTTCCAGTATTGAATAACACGTGTGTTATAGTACATTCAATACAATACCTACTAATGTATTGTACTAATACATAATCTAATTAGTGTAAGGTAAACAGAATAGAATATAATATTGACGAACATCTCAACAGAGAAATGCTTCTAGCGAGTCGGGTAATGGATCTGCCATACTTATTTCTCTCATCAATTAATATACCATGATTTATGTAAACTGAAATAATTATTATCCTACCAATATTTGAACATGTCCAAGAACACACAATTACTTCATTTTTAGCTACAAAAGCACTATTATTAAACAAATATCAGATATCTCACATATTTAATAGAAAATTATATGGAAGTATGGGGTAAATACGACCTTACGACCTGTCTTCGGCCGGCTTAAGTGATCACTATATATACAGGGTGGCCCAACAAAAGTGAGAACATCTCGTAAGACATGAGATATTTTAAAACATAATGTAATTAATTATAATTCTTAATGTATTTTTTTTTGCACAATTTAGCTAATTATAAATCACCAAAACACCCCGTATTGCATCATCTACTGGGTTTAAATCTGGGCTGTTTGCTGGCCACATGCCTGGCTCAATGAAATTAACATTCTCACGACGGAGAAAGTTAATTGTATTTTTGGCTGCGTGAGATGGAGCTCCATCCTGCTGTACTGTCCAGTTATGCTGTAATGTTTAGCTATACTCCTGGTTTTGTTTTTATCATTTTCCTAGCATTCCAATGTTTTTCAATTCGCAAATTTTTGATCAGTATACGGTCTTCTGTAGTGAATTTTGTCATTCTGGGAAACAATTTGAAATTGACTGGAAATTGTCGAAATAAAACGTAATATAGGTAAATAGGCAAGTAAGTTAATTGGTAAACTATTTAAGGTATCGTTGATATAGTTTAACTAATTTTGATGTAATTATATCACATTTTACGAAATGTTCTCACGTTTTTTGGGCCACCCTGTATACATAGCGTTTACCAATTCGCACCCCTCAATCTCCACAATTATCAAATTTTAAAAAGTTGTTTATATGTTAGTATGTGGACTCGCTTCGATTATCACTACACCATCGCTATCTATGGACCAAACTTAATAATTCGTTATTATTATTTTTATATATATATATCATCACTATGAAAAAGAATCAGATTCTCATAGTGATGACATATATGCTGTTTAAAAGTGTGTATATATTATATACATAGTCAGCATCAACTGAAAATCGTTCACTTCCAATAATATTACACAAATAAGGACCCAATATGTGATATATGATCCAATTGGGTAGAGATCAATCAGAAGCATGGCTATCCAACATTCTAACATAATCATTTTACAGTGTCTACATTAATGCTTCACTAGTTCTACAACACTCCCACTACATATTTTCATTCTTTTTTATTTTTTTTTCTCTATTTTTATTCCTATCGAATCTTTATCTTCCTTGAATTAAATAACACCACAACAGCACGAAACAAACTGGCTATTTTAACACTAACAGCAGTCTAGCAAAGTAGCCAGGACAATTCTGTATCTATCAGAGGTGGTATATTTAATTACAAAATAATTGTATCTTATTTGGTCATGTTATATTATAATATATCCACCTCTGTTACAGCAAAAATATGTATATCAAGTCTAATAAATCACAGTATTGTTTATTATTTACGTATCGTGAGTGAACTTGTGACATCGCCATATTGAATTGAAAGCGGAGATCGGCTCATCCGCGTGCCATTTTGTGTGATCTCGGCGGCGACTGCGGGGATTACGGAGAAGTTATATACAAGGTAAGGCGAGCAGTCCTGGAGATCACTGGTCCTTCAACTAGAACCCCTATTCCCTCATCGATCTCAACATGTACCACGTTTCCCTACTTTCTTCTCTACCTTGCGGTGATTCCGATTTATTCAATTCGTATTCCATTCCGCGGAATGTGCGACTCATAGATTGCATAATTCATTTTGATCTTGATTCGAATTCAGAAGCTGCATCTTATAAAACGATCCAGGATAATCGGAGGGTCCCCATTCACTGCCTCAGTCCTTTTCCAAACAGACACTCCACCTTTTCCATGATCTATATCTAGGTGATATCACTGTGATATCCACATCTTTGGTGTCCCGTCATCTGGCATTCAGTCTTTGAAACCTAAAGTGTTACACACTTGTTTATTTTATTGTTACGTATTAAATTCGTGGTTTAATTTAATTCTGTGAGCTCCACAAATTGTTCTTAGTGATTTGAGTTGAAAAACTGCCAATTTATTTTCTTCATTTTTGATTAGGCACTACGCTTTGCAACCTGTCTGATCTGATTGTAGTTTTGTATATTAGCAGTTTTGACTCCAATCCCAGCAGTCACCTGCAGGCAAAGAATCATCAGTTTCCAGGCAAAAGAC
Organism: Eubasilissa regina; assembly: GCA_022840565.1. Classification (NCBI taxonomy): domain Eukaryota; kingdom Metazoa; phylum Arthropoda; class Insecta; order Trichoptera; family Phryganeidae; genus Eubasilissa; species Eubasilissa regina. Next base: position 29,554,918 of record JAINEB010000011.1, read on the forward strand.
AGATGTCTTGTTTATTGTCTTTAAATCGGTCCCCGAAGAAATAATTAAAAAATATTAATAAAATACCTCCAACGTGTCATTTAGCAGAAAAATCTAAGGCAATGGCTTTCATGAGAAAAACGATTAAATCTAAAAAATATTTAATACTTTCTCAAATTAATGAAAACATAAAAATAATATGTTTTTCATTATTAGACTCTTGAAATTTTAATGTATATTAAAGATACGCGCTGTGAAAGGTTAGAGAAAAATGCCCTACTTACTGAAAATTGTTTTCTGCATCATGATTGGCATTTTATTTTATAGTCAAAGTAGATATGAATTTTAACATCCTCCAAGAGTTTTACATTCAAGTACAAGGTGTTTCGTATGCAATAAATTATGTGTTTTATTAAATACTATCATTTATCGTAAGCGAGTTGTAAGATCGTGAGGGTTGAGCCTTCAGTCGCACCATGCACAAAACCTGATACGAATCACATAACACACAAACATCAGTCGCTTCATCCGAGTGACTCGTAACTCAGATCACATAATTGATATCTTCACAAGTCAATAATAGTCTATAATGACAGCCCCCACAGTTTCATTAATTGTTTATGTATTAACACCATAGATAGCAGTTGATCAATATTGCTATAAGTAAAATAATTTACGTATAAGACATACGATTCTATTAGATTTGATATAAATAATTCAGATGTATTCTAGTATAATGTGTTAAAAACATTTGCAGATAAAGAATATAGCTTTAATTAATTTCAAAAGATAATTAGATTCTCATTGTGACATACATGCTATTTCAGGGAAATGAATGTCAAATTTAGTCCATAAATGGCGATAGTGTAGTAATATCCTCGAAGTATTTTCACATATTAATAAGTTACGTGTAACTTCCAAAAAACTGATAGATATACAGATTGATTAATGGGTGAAAATGGTGAACATTACATTTGTATAAAGTGGATTACTTTTTTCCTTCCACGTAAACCGTACACATATACAACTACTAGTATACATGAACACTTATTTAACTGTGGAAAGTTGGCGGGTTATCGGGAGATAAAAGATAGGATGGCACTTACTTGTGGGTCTCCGATCTCTGGAAGCTGGTTCGTTTCTCCCTGGTCCACCAATTCTCAAGCGACGCAGAATTATGTCTCGTACTTGAGGACACTCACGTTAAAAAATTAATTGATTTAAAAGTATTAGCGGTAGTAAAAAATTATAAATTAGCGGTAATTAAGGTTAGCGGTTGTAAGCGTATTTACAGCGACGGCCACGTACCGTGTTCGGTTTCAAAAGCGGAGTGGCTCGTTCAGGCGTATCAGCAGGCTGTAGAAGTCTTCTTTCTCCTTCGTGCCTAGGGACTAGGATAGGACCAGAGTAAAAGGGAAAATATATATTTCTGTAATCCAATGAGATACGCGCGCGTAGTACATTTTATGGCGCTAACAAACTGATTGCTGCCAAACTAGTCACATTTACGCAAAAATATATGGGTAGCTATATTTTTTAAAAAGGTTAAATTATAAAAAGCTCAAATTCTGTAAAAATGTATTTTTATGAGAGATGTTACGTAATGTAGCAGATCAAAAAGTATGAATTTTTTATCTGTATTTGCCTCTCCTGTAAAAAATGACTGCTATAACAAAAAATACTCAGATCAAAACTGATAAATTAACTTTTTGGATCAGTATTAAGTAGTTAGGGGTTAACAGAGCACACCTCCCTTAGAGCTTTATAATTAGTTTTAATAGTAATCGTACCAACTCAACAGTGATTCTGTAAAGGTTCGTGTGATTAAATAATGAGGAGAAGCTAGCGCAAATAATTAATAATTTATATTTGTTAATTTTTGTACTTGCGGTGAGGCATTCCGGGCAGCTGAACCAAACTACACTGAGAGACGCCGTCAGAGCCACCGTGCGTCCCGCGCGGGATAAAGTGACCATTTTCTCTCCGGCTGTTTGGTTATGGTCATTTATTTTATAGCACTTACGACATGTCTTCGGCTGGCTTAAGCGATCATTTTATACAAATATAACGTTCACCATTTTCATCCATTAATTAATCTCCATATCTATCAAATTTTGAAAGTTGTATATATGTTAATATGTTGAAACACTTCGAGTACCACTACACTATCATATATTATTCATTAAATATAATAAAAAATACCTTCATCTCTATGAGATATCTGATATTTGTTTAATAACAGTGCCTTTGTAGGTGAAAATCCAGTAATTGGTAATATTTGAACTAATTGTATCTGCACGAACACAGATTGGTAAACCGAAATGGAAGCGGATTTCCATTGCCGTATAATCCTTCTTATATCATCATTCAATCATACATATTATGCTACACGTAGTTTCCATTCGACATTACGTCTCCATTCCTTCTCATCCTGAGCCACGTTGATCGCAGAATTTAAAGAAAACCCTGTTGACTCCTGTATTTAACCTAACCATCTAACAGGAGACCATCTTGTTGCATGCTTTCACTCAAGTGGTCCTGTGATCGCAAACTTCTTGAGACTTCTATCATTTCTTCTGGCAACGCGTTTAAGGTACGCAAGAATTTTTTTCCTGCATTTTATCAAAAAGTCTTTCGGCAATCCTCAACTACTAGTGGGCAGAGACATAAGTGCGCTTCTAAGACTATTTTACATTGATTATTACAAGTGATTATTATTTTACAAAATATCTACATGTAAGGCGCGGTCGCTTCATACATGCGTTGAATTCTCCGCATCCATTCACAAAGTTTGAAAGTATTCGATTTTCGAGCGTGCGCATTCAGTTACGCCTGTCAAGGTCTTCGAATACTGTATACGCATTCGTTAAGAGGATCCAACATACAAAAAATGGCTTTAATGATTATGAGTATATTTATTATTATTTATACTTATATGAAGCGAGCGGATTGTTTTGAGTAATTAGTTTGTGTGGCGCATTTTGGCTTGAATAATTGAAACACTAAATATCCTTCGATTATCTATTTAGTTCATCATTTAAATATAAAACAAATCGATCTGTAATTGATGTTGCGGAGCTCTATAAAAGATTTATAGAGCTAATTTGACAGAATATTTTTTCCAGTAGTTGCATCTTATTCGTGGGCCCGTCTATAGATTAATATATTTGATAGTAAGTATAAATTTATTATCCAGCATCCCTTCTACAAAAAATCACCGACTGCCACTGCTACACCACCAATTTTTAAATGGATATTATTTGAAAATATCATCGAAGCAAACTGCCGATACAAAACTATAGTAAGACCAGTATCACTCATGGATGTAAAACGTAGTTCCTAACCCAAACCGATGACAATAAATTAGCAGTCTTTGAGCGTAAAATATTAAGAATAATTTATGAACACACATTAAAAAATGGAACTCACAGAATAAAAATGAATTATGAACTCAGCATTTTGATTGAGCGAGAAACAATTGTAAGATTCTGTTGCTCCCGAAGAAGGCGATGGGAGGCCATGTCGAAAGAATGCCAGATACCACCACCACCAAAGATCATGACCGAATGAATATCTTAGTGGAAGAGACCTAGAGGCAGACTAAGGTAAAGGTGGGTTGTCTATGAAAGAGAACTGAAGCAGGATAGGAGGGTCTGGGAACTGGATAAGAATGACCAGGGGTATGAGTCGGTGGAGAACATTTATGGAGGAGGCCAAATCCTACCCTGAGATGTAGTGCCGTGGAAGAAGCAGAAAAAAATGTACAATGTTAGGAGGCGGATTCTGATATAATTGAGAGTAGTGCCGCGTGCATATTGTTGCACGCAGCCGGTAGAGTTTGTGGCTGGTGTAAGTTGCGTTGTTGGTACCGTCTTGTATTGCTTGACAACAGTGGAAGCGATAGCCCTCCACAATCCCAATCAAATGAGATACGGTTCGTAATGCACCTCCATGAATCTCAGTCCTGGGTAACCCTCACAGCTCACTCCAGGGTATCTCCAGCCAAATCTTCTTCATTCTAAAGTTGTGCCAAGATAAATAGTTTAACATAATTATGCCAAAAATTAAAACTGTTTATTAGATACACCTTATTGGTGGAAATATGAGGAAAAAAGGAAGGCACTTCCTTTCCGTTTCGTGCTGGTTCATTTGTTGATTCCTCTTCACCACAAATACAAAGCGTATACTAACACTCGCGTAAAGAATTATTTTTATGTATTAGTGGAAGTAAAGATTAACTAATTAGCGTTAGCGAAGTGAAGCGACGGTAGTTGTCCGTACAAAAGTTCCAAGCGCACTGAACTTGCTGCAGTTGGAAAAGTTTTAATCGCTGCGACATTTTCTTTCTTCCTTGTGCTTAAAGATTGGGAAAGAAAGGGACGGATATACACAGGTTAAAATGTGGTAAATCGCGAATTGAATATATGCATGAGTGAGGCGACAAGTCAAACGCCAAAAAACTTAATAGAATTGAATTAATTTAAACGGCGCTAACACTTATCGTGAATAGATTTGTTCCAGGATTAGGTCATTCTTGCGAGATGCCGTCCACAGGACAATGGACAGGACGATCATTTTTCATTTCTTATATATTATAATATCAAAATATATTTTTGAAATGGTATTATGGAAACGAGGCTTTAAGTGACGAGGGTGTGTCCCGCCGAGGGGGCTTTCAACCGAAATGTTTAAAGCAAAAATAACAAAAGAAGCGGCCTTGGTCGGTATTTATATTCTTGTCTCGTCTCCGGCCGGCCGATTCTGTGAATGAACTGGCCGATATTACAATTATTATTATTTTAGGCAGATGCTGTATTTACTCTCGTCCCGTAAGAGTGTGTTAAACTTCAAGCAGACAAGTCATATTTTCTTAATTAATTCAGATTGGTTTTATACTATTTGCTTACAGATACGTTTCAATATTTATTCGATTGAAACGTGTATCGATTCTATCTTCTTTTTTCTATACAATCTTATAACCTTTGACATCATTACACGTTGATCTATTCCTAATTTTGCATCCTTCTTTCCTCAGATGCTGTCTTGGATCTTGAAATTGTCATCCCACCCCTTTACCTCGAACATCTCATCCTCCTGTTTGAACTAAATTTGGCATAAATCGTTAATAAGTTTCTCGTCTCGCAGCGCATCTTATTTTTAAATAACTACAAAATTTTCATTAACTTGACGAAACAACCCGTCATGTTTTTAATCTGAAAATGTGAAATGGTCTAAATTTGAAATCGAGTTCCGTGTCGCCGGGCACAGATGTCTCTTGCTGACACATCAAAAGCTCCTAATTTGAATCTTTGTCGTGTTCGGGAAGTATTTATTTTTTAGACAGCTTTATTTTTAACCACACTATACAATTCAGTCATATTGCGTAACTAATACGATGTATGACACATTTTAAGACTTGATTTAGGCACATCTAATGTTATTTTTCAGAATGTACAATCTTGAGAGATTTTCAAACAATTTCAATATTGACAAGTGTTCTATTTTTATGTGCAAGAACTTTGAAAATAATCTTTTAAAAAATAATTACGTATTTCATTTCAACGACGGAAGCGATTTTTCCTTAAATTGAAAGGGAGGACTTTATAGAAAGACCTTCATCCGAGCGACTAATTAAAAACTTTTAAGAAATTAAACGTTTTTGAACTGCAAAGAGCTGCAACCGCCGACAAGAAGGGTTGACAGGGAATCGGAAGAGGGTAGAGGGAAGAGAGAAGAAGGGTTGTACGATTCACCTTCTAAGCAATGTGATTAATTTTTTTATTACAGTTTTTTATAGAATTTATTCAATTAATCGCATAAATAAAAAAGCATTTAAATTTGATTCAATTTAATTTTTAACATTGCAATGACCGACCATCCACGGAAAAAATATTTTTATAATTATAACAGAAAAACCTGGATTGAAAGAATTAAAAATGGGGTTATTTTGAGGAGATTGTAAGAAAAGATTTAAAATTAAAAAGCCGTTCAAAATTAATTTAATTCTATCAAGTTTTTGGTGTTTGACCTGTTGCCTCACGCATACATTTAATTCGATTTTTACCAAATTTTAATCTGCACATATTCTTCCCTTTCTAACCTATCCCTATCCCTAAGCACAAGTAAGAAAGAAGATGTGGTAGTAATTAAAAATCTATCAACTGCAACGTGTTCAGAACTTCGAACATTCTACGAAAAAATTATTGCTGCTTTACTTCGCTACCGCTCATTAATAATCGTACGTTAATTATATTATAATATACTTAATAATTCTTTTCGCGAGAGTAACTATACACGACGCGACGATTGTTACTTGTTGTGGAGAGGAATCATCGAAGCAGTCAGCATCCATCCGATCCAAAAATTAAGTGCCTTCCTTTCTTCTCATATTTCCACCAGATGTCCATAATAAAGACCATCGAAAGTCGAAGGAGTCAATGGATAAATCATAAGAAAATGACGGAGAGGAAGAACTAGATAACGTGTTTTTTCACCGGTTCGCTCAATGGAAAGCATGAGATGCGTGGTCCTGATGCACAGAATTCACCATACTGTCTCCCATCCATATCATTAATCATTCTCAAGGAAAAAATAATAGAATAAATTTTAGATTTACAGCATTATAATTAATTAGCTTTTGTAAACAAAATTTGAGCATGATAGGGTAATATAGCACAAAAAATAATATCACATCAATATCATTTCAATAAAAGATTTTCAACAAATCGTCTATCTTAGTATCTAGCATTAAAATCAGATGCGAGAAAAAACATTATAATTTACTACCTCATCAAAGTTTTACTACCAAGAATATCCTTCACAACAATTAGACACAAGAACTTTTGCTCTTCAGGAGCAATCCATAATTTGAATACAGTTTTTGATGTTCCGAGTCACCCTGTAATGTACATTTGTTGTCTCTTCGCACCGCAAACGTCATAATGGCTGGGTCCTGACCTAACCTGCTTCCTGGCGTGGTTACTGAAGTAGTGCAGAAACCCTTGCGTCCTCATGTTGTAAAATAGATTGAGCAGATGGAAACCAATCGTGTTCCCATCATGCGTAGGCTTGTGAGTAATTCTTCACGAAAAAATTAGTATTGTCGTCCAATTACGCCTCACGGACGTCGTGACAGGAAGTGATTTATAAAATCTTGCAAATACACAAACACAATAACAAAAACTTTAGACAAACATGCTACAGCGTAGCGCAGATACCTTATATTTTATATTATTCTCACCCTTCCTTTTCTAAACGTGAAGTCACATTTTCTTTATATTCATTTGACGAGCTGCTGCACACGCTCTCGATCCGTCAGTGGAAAGTGCCGTAGATAAATTCCTTCCAGCGGTGCAATGTTGCCATTTGCGAAACGTCAACTTAAAACAATATCTCGTGGCGGGTAGGTACTATAACATAGCGTTATAATACATCTACCATGACTTAGGTGAATAAAAATACTTAGACAAAACTTCTGGATGATATTCAGGATAGACACACACGGCGAACATTGTACTGACAACAACGCAGTTCTCAAACCGGATAACTAAAAAATGAAAAATGACAGTTCTTTCTTCTTCAGTTGACTAAAATAACATAAAAGGTAATTTTCATGCTCATAAATGGTCGCCATTCAATCAATAATAGAAAAATATTTCAAATATATACTCAATATATGATCCATGTGGGTAGAGATCAATCTATTTAATATTCCACACTTAAATAATCCATTTTTAGTTTTTCAACACATTCGTTATTCATTTTATTTTATAAGTATATGTAAATTAATTTAAATAAATAATAGATATCTCATAGAGACGAAGCATTTTTTATTATATTTAATGGAAATATATGGAAATATGGGTAATTACGGGGCATACGACCTGTCTTTGGCTGGGTTAAGTGATCACTTTATACAAATATAACGTTCACCATTCCTACCCAATAATCAATCTTCATATCTATCAAATTTTTGGTTGTTGTATATATGTTAACTATGTGGAAACACTTCGAGTACAATTAATTAATTATTCAGCTTATTTTATATAAATTTAGAATTATTATTTTGCCGGGTTAGTTAAAAAAGTTAATTAAAACGCCTATCTCTTCACAACTGCAATTTCAATCATATTTGACTCACTTTAAAGACGAGCTTCTAGATTTTCCGAGCGGTCATTAGCCCCATATTAGGTATGTTTTCTTTAAAATCAATTTAATATCCATATACACTGTATTTTCCTCTCCCTTAATATTCCATCTAACTGCATATGTATTCTGTCTCAGTATGTTGCATATAATTTTATATTCTGTCTCCCTTGACTAACTGTATATGTATTTTGTCTCTCTCTTTCATGTGTAATCCCTCTTCATGTATACATAAGCGCACTCTTTTTGTATTAATTGTTAGTTTTAAATACGTCCTGACGAAGCTTGACCTAAGCGAAACCGGTTGGCTAGTAATAAAAATTCGTGGTTTCATACAAAATTATTGTATTTTATATAATCTAATATGTCAAACCACAAAGTGATTGCTTTCTACGAAAAAATAAAATATTATTTTACTCATAAATTTCCCACTGTACCTATTATTATAAAAATATATGATGATTTGTATACATTTCTATAGCCACCCTTATAATTCAAGATCGATCTTATTTGAAGGTACATAACTCTATCGCATATGTTCCGAATTCGTAAACACACTTTTGGCGCGTTTTTTCGAATCAGCCGCAATCGTTGTTATTGACATAATTCCGCATCCAAATTCCCATCCATTCATTTCCTCACGCTCGTCTTGTAAGTGTGAATTGTGACATTGACGCCAGCAGAAGTCAACTTGATCGATAATTGTTCGATCTAGACATCGCGAGGCCTTTCAGCTCAAGTGCACCAGCAATGTATTTAGTTATTGTTTGTTGTGTGTGTGCCGTAGGTGAACTTGTGACATCGCTGTATCCAATTGGGATCTGAGATAGGCTCATCCGCGTGCCATTTTGTGTGATCTCGGCGGTGACTGCAAGGAAAACGGAGGCATCATATCATATACAAGGTAAGGCGAGCAGTTTTTCCGAATCCCGGTTCCCCGAAATTCACCGGTCCTTCGTCTAAAGCCCTTGTCCTCTCATCCTGTACCACGTTTCCCTAATTCCTTCCAATACCTTGCGGTGATTCCGATTTACGTATGGAATCGTCGTATTCTTATTTCGCGGGACGCGCGACTCGGAGATTACGCAATTCATTTGGATCCTATAGATTCGGATTTACAATTCGAATTCAGAATATATAACTCATTTTATTTGTATTGAAATCAATAGTTGTACAAAATAAATATATTGAATGCCATTCATTCAAAATTTTGCATGGTTACTTTTAGGACCCTTAGCAAAATACTGACACTCTCCTTCGTGCTTCTGACCATGCTCACTATCTCCTCGTGATATGTAAATACGTGTTACATTTAATGCAGCAATCCTGCATCCCGCAGTCCATCCTGTAATTCTGGATTCTGATAAATATAACACAATTCTTTGTTGATTTTATTATCCAAACTTCCCTTTCCCGCATTTAATATGCCATATATTAATCCACATCGTTCCCTCATGTCCAAGTATCGCGATTTATTTTATTGAAATGCCCGTTGCCTGGTCTACTCTTACTCTTCGTCCTTCATCGTAGCCTATAAGCTATATTCCCTCCTCGTATGATGCCCTAATAATTGAATGACTCGTCTCAGACAAAGGCCGATTCAATTTCTGCAGAATGAAGACATTCGTGCATCGCGAAACATTTATATATTATGTTACTAAGGAGAACACATTCTTATTGTGAAATAATTATTCAGAACAGACGGTATGTGATATTTTAAATACTAATTAAATGTATTAATTGGCAAGATATAAAATTTGTCGTCAAAAGTTTGTCGCTGAAGCACAGTTGGATAATACACCTTCTCTGGATTGGAAAGAGATCCAGGTTCGAATCCTGGTAGTGCAACAACAAATTTTTTGACAAAATTGATTTTACATCTTAATATATAATATTACGTTATTTAAAATATTGTGGCCTTGCAGAACGGGCGGTACAATGATCAGAAGCGAGCCTCTGATTACCGCATTTTTAAATTCCATAAAATGGCGAATAGATCGACGAACAAAGCTCATTGTCAATAGTTGTCAAAGAGCCAATATGCCGGTATAATTTGCTGTCGAAGTCAGACCACTCTAGGGCGATATTTTGCTTCCACTCTGCGCGCGTGTGCGTGCGGCGTCTCCGTGTGCAGCGCGCGCGTACGCGGAGATGTTTTCTTTGAACGACTGCCAGGAGCACACACTGGTCCACACGTAATGGAATATTTACTCCCACACATGCGTGACTCAGAGCGGGCGTCGGACAGATTGACTGAAGACGAGGACCCAACGTGTTTGGGTTCGGATTCCAGTTAATGTGTTTTCGCGATGTATCTTCCTAAATATAACTATTACTTGTCACGTCGGACATCGCGAGGAAGATCGGTCGATTTGTATTCATTCTGTAATTATGTAAATAGTGAGCGTCCCTCAATCCTAATCCACCCTTAGATTCCAAACGATAACTGCTCTCTTGTTTGGTCTACATGGTCGATCCGATGGGTTCAAAAATTTCTCCAAAAATCTTATTTTCTTATAAACTAACTAACTTACCATCACGACGTTTCTCCGCGGGAGTAGGTAGAGAGGATAGAGCGCCACACACTTCTGTCCTGATGCACAGTTCTCTTCTTGTCCACATTCACACATCTTCTTATACAAGCTCGTCGATTATTGAGACTATCTGATTTACCTGGTCGTGCTAAGTCTTCCGCGGATATCTTCTATTTCTGGTGCCATCAACACTTGCATCATTTATTTTCCTTACCATTCTCTCCTCATTCATCCGTTTCATATGACCAAACCATCTTAGTGATCCTTTATTAATAATACTCACTATACTAAGATCAGCTTTATATTCTTTCTTTGTTTCTTCATTCTTACTCTGTCATAAATAGATCTAACACACATCTGTGTCGGTACCAGGACTCCATTGTGTACCACTAGTATTACCTCGGTTGACAAGTTCCTATTAGCTATAATTCTACTTTATACCCTGCAGTCACCCTCCTTTCGATATCTTTCTCAGCCTTTCCGTTTCCATCAAACATTTCTTTTCCAAGACGTCCAAAAACGTTGAGAGTCTATCCTCAATGTATAGTTGTACGGAAACGGAGACATTTGTAGGTCTCGCTGTGCATGGTCTCCAGCACCGCATCTCAATGCTGACTTGATTAGGAATGAATGTAGCTTCGGGATGTACAAGAAATTCATCAGATCGTGGGTATCGCGTTGGTGCATCCTAGGTAGATAACCGAATGGATAGTGTCTGCAGGATCGCGGATATTGTATTGTTTGGCTCGGTCACTTATTGGCTACTTTGCACTCTGTTTAATCATATCTACTCCGTATATTTGTAATAATAATGTTGAATCTTTCATAATAACATCTATTCTTTGTATTTTAATCAATTATTTGTTTTGTGGTTGTTTACTATAATTTAAGGTAATATTTATGAGTTTATGTAATCTTTATATGTATCTTTTCAAAGTAATAATAAAATGTATTTTAAGATAGCACTTAAGAGACATTTGATGGACTAAACTCCCACCCCCCCTTCCTTCCACTTAAGAGACATTGGAAGGACTAGACTTCCGCCCCCCTTCCAGCTGTCCTAAGCAACGCATCTTAAAGGAACATCTTATATCCTTTGCGTTCAGAGTTCACGTATCCACACCATACAGACATATTGAATGCTCCAGAGACTTGATTGTTTTGGATACGTCGCATGTGAAAAGGCAGTGAAAAAAAGAGTCAACTATAAAAACCCTAAGCAATTTTTAATTATGCCTAGTTCACTCAGAACCATCGGCAGACTCGGTAGTTGCATTTTGAAGATACCGTGCGTGTGTCACATCGCCGGAACGGTACATTAACTGTAATTACGTGAAATCATTTCACAAATATGTCCGTTTGAATTTTTGTTTTTGTTAATTTGTTAAGTTAAAATGCACTGGTACTTTATTTTGTGTGTACAAATCAGGTGAAACTCTTCGAAATATATAGTTAAAGAAAAAATATACCTATCAAAAAAATATTTTATTACTCTCTGGACTCTCTCAGGCAATCTCAGAAGTAGGAATTATGCTTCTACGAGATGCTTTGAGACAACTCTCGATTTTCATACTTCATCGTGTACATACCACACAAGCCTCCGAGATCCGTCGTCTCACGCCTCACTACACACTTGTATTCGTCGGTTAGATGAACTTAAATCTCAACTTTAAACGGAATAAATTATTATAATTTAATGTCTATGGTAACATCTAGTCTCGCTATCACTTCTGATCATAATCTCAATACGTGTATATTGTAGATACTGAGATTTATTTCAACACGAAGAGATCGTGTCTCATTTCTTGAACACGAGGCCATTTTTTCTCTTAAGATTATCAAATGGTCACAGGTTCGATTGGTTAGTGTTCGTCCAGTTTATAAGTGGGTCTGTTTGTGACGATATATTAAGTAATACCAGGCATAAAAATATTTTATTTTGACCTAATTCACTCTTATTAGTATGTCTTATGTTTTTAACACGACATTTTACGTGCATGCATTATTTTTGTGAATTATTTTTTTGAATATGAAGTGAGATCAGTAGACAATGCATGTCTTTGTGTTAGACTAGACGTCCGAGTCTATATTGAAAAGTTTGTTACGTATCATTTCAAAAAAATATTATTTAATTTAAAAATATTCTGATGTCATATTTCTTAGGTATAAATAAAGATTTTTCTTTATGTTTCCTAAGTATTTTTGATTGTGATTCTCCTCTGTTAAAAAATGTTTTGCAGTGGAAAAGGTATGCGGATGATATATTATGTATTCGGTCAGTGGTCAGGTTCACAACGTCAACTAACTACATTTTTAAATTTCATTAATTCTTTTAATAATAAAATACAATTTACATTAGTAATGGAAAATAATTCGACTCTAAATTTTTTAAATCTTAGCATTGATTAAAAATAATAATAAAATTAAATTCAAAATTTTTAAAAAACCAACTTTTACCAATACCAATCTAATCATCCATTATCACACAAGCATTCAGAGTTCCACTCCATGATACATCGTTTAGTCGATATTCCTATGTCAACACCCAATTTCAATATTGAATTGAATACAATTAAAAAAATAGCAGTTAATAACGGGTATAATACAGATTTGATGGACACTATTTTAAAAAATAAATTAAAAGAATATAATAACCATTTTTTATATAAATCAAAAATAAAACATAATGATTATTGGCGTAGAATTTTATACATCAATAACTTTTTGAAACAAATATCTAAACACCTACCACGAAATATAAGACCGGCATTTTATACAAATAATAGTATAGGAAATTTACTCATAAATTCTAAAGACAAAGATGATAAATTTAACAATTCTATAAACTTAGTTGCAAGGATTGTGCTGCATTTTATATTGGTAAAACGGGTAGAAATTTTAATATAAGAGTAAGTGAGCATTTGACATATTTGAACAATAGTGGGTTTTCAGAATTTTCTAATCATTTGATAGAAAATGTCCACGGTTTTGATAAAGAATTGGGATTGTCAATTTTGCATATAAACTGTGTTGGTCACAAATTAAATAATTTGGAATCGTTGGAGATAAATAAAGCCTGTAAAACTAATCAAAAAATTATAAACAACCAACTAAATTTAAAAATTTTACGAGTCCCATTCTAAAATTTTTTCTTAAAAATTATTCGAATAAATTTGTATTAAGTAACAATTTGAGTTAGGTACTAAATTTATTTTTTAAATAATGTTTTTTTTTTAAATAGAAAGAAACAATAATATATGTTTTTAGTTAGTAATGACATCCTAAAGAAGAAAGTGGTATTTTTCGAAACCGGTACATGTATTTAAACTCAATTAAGTGATTAATAAAACAAAGTTAACAAATAAAAATATGAATTTTAACCACAAAGTTAATTTTGCTCATTTTAAAAGTGGTAAAATAGCAATTGAGTACTCCTTCCCAGAAATGTATAATACAACGAATAAACATTTACACACCTGTTCCGAGGGCAACAACGATATTCTTTCAACGTTTCTATATATTTTTAGCTCCTAAACTGCACAACACACTTTAACACTAACTGGAAATTGTCCACTTACAAAAAAAAATGCAGAAATATGGACGTAATACATGATTCGATTGGGTAGAGATCAGTCAGAAGCATCACTGTTCAACATTTCAGCTTAATCACAATACGATACACTAATGATTCACTTTACATTTATAACAACACAACAACATAACGCAAAAAACTGTCTACTTTAACATAGACGGTAGTCTAGCAAAGTGACCAGGACAATGTTTTATTTTTATTTATATTTTGAATCCCATATGGTAAATTAATAAATGCATATGTCATTATATGTTCAATTTTGGTGTATAAAAAATTGATATAAAAGAAATGTCAAATAAATAAATATGAGTAAAGAATTATTAAGAACACATTCTTATTGTGAAGTTGTAATTATTTAGAACATGGATCTGTGATATTTTTAATACTAATTAAATGTATTAATCAGAAAGATATACATATAAAATCAATTTTACAGAAAAATATTCTTATTACGCTACCGGAATTCAAACCTGGAACTCATTCCAAACCGGGGAAGGTGTATTATCCAACTATGCTACAGCGATAGTACTTTACACGTTATATGTTACACTTTTTTTCAAATTAATGCATCTATCGTTCCATTATTTAAAAACCATCTACTTTGTTTTAACGGAATCCACAATTCATGTAAGATGTATCAATGGGTCCAAAATTTAATAAAAAATAATCGTTAATTCTGGCGTCTGCTATCGGTTTACTCAAAGGTATTTGAGATTCCGTAAAAACAAAAAAAATAAAATGGCTTTCAAATAATGGAACGACAGATGTATTAATTTGAAAAAGTGTAACATATAGGTTGGAAAATTTGTCGTCAAAAGTACTGTCGCTGCAGCATAGTTAGATAATGCAACTTTTTGTTAAGTAAAAAATATATTTTTATCTCAATAAAATAGGTTTACAATGATAAACTGGGAAATTCAATCATCTGACATTTGTGTACGTGTACTCTGACCTTTTAAATGGCACGAGCGAGTTAAATCGCCATCTTCGCACGTCACGCGATGCTGTTCGTGCACCGCATTTCGACCTTTCAGAGACGTGATCAAATACAATTTCGAATTAGCGCGGTATCGGAGAATTATTCGGAGAGTTAGTTAAAAATACTTGCCCCGTTCACTCAATCATCCTTTCTTTCTGCGTCGTCCCACGCCTCTACGGACGACAATATTTCACAAGACTCGAGAGCGCCGAAGAGTGCTTCTGCGTCTGATGGTTTCTGACCTTCCTCCCACATCTATTATTCTTGACCTTGCGCCTGAACTATTTCTACACTTTTCTAGTTCTATTTCAATTCCAGTGTATCGTTAGTTTTATTTTATTTAACAGTAACTGAGCCGGATGTGTTTTTTGTGTTTCTTCAGGGTTTTAAGAGATGGGTGGTTATTTTGATTTTAATCTAACTAGTCATTAAAACATCAGAAATCTTATATTTTTTCTATTCTCTTAGAACGTTGATGGATTAATAAAACCGCCCACTTCCCCTACATCGCGTCTGGCAATCGATAATACCGCGTGCCCCCGGTACAACAAAGAATCATCTGGCATTTACATCAAACTGAGATATTGGACATCAATTCAACTTTCCATTTCTTCGGCAGAGTTTGTTTTATCATCCATGAACTGTTATTTTTTCAAAAAAATCGCTATTTGATTTAGAGTAATAAAATAAAGTTATATAACTCGTAAATTGTAATTGTATTCAAATCAACAGTAAGTGCTGCTAATATACAAGTTGGCCCAACAAAAGCGACAACATCTCGTAACACGGGAGTTATTTCAAAACATAATATAATTAATTATAATTCTTAATGTGATTTTTTTGGCATAATTATTTAGCTAATCACAAATCATCAAAACACCCCATATTGCATAATCTAGTGGGTTTAAATCTGGGCTGTTCGCTGGCCACATGCCTGGCTCAATGAAATTAACATTCTCACGACGAAGAAAGTTAATTGTATTTATGGCTGCGTGAGATGGAGTTCCGTCCTGCTGTAATGTCCAGTTATGCTGTATTGTCTAGCTCTACTCCAGGCTTTGTTTTGAAACTCTTTGATCATTTTCCTAGCACCCCAATGTTTTTCGCTAGAATACAGCCTTCTGCAGTGATTTTTATCATTTTGGGCAACAATTTGAAAAACCAAATATAAACAATGGGAAAATGTATAATCAAAGATGGCGACCGGAAATTGTCGAAATAAAACGTAATATAGGTAAATAAGTAAGTAAGTAGATTAGTAAACTATTTAAGCTATTGTTGATATAGTTTATAACTAATTTTGATACAATTATATCACATTTTACGAAATGTTTCCACTTTTTTTGGGCCACCTCGTATAAAATTGTCTTGAAGAAAAAAATATTGTTAGAATTTTGACACTAAAATTCACTTTTAATTTTTTTTTTTGTTGTTTCAGGTGGCAAGGTTACCAAAAAATATTTTTTGAACTCCCTTGGGTAATGTTGTCTGATTTAAATATAACTGCAAAATTTTCCTATAATCCGCCATTTTGGAGAGAAAAGAAAATAATTATTTCATAATATTTTTTTTTCTGCTCTTAGCTCGGGTGTCCCGTCCCATTCGTGTTACAACTTTCAGACTAGCACACATTCCACTTATACTCATTGTATCTTATTTTATCTAGCGAGTGGTATTGGCTCCGTCCTCATATTATGTTTATTTCGTGCAGTTCGCATGTACACTGAAGTGTACATTGTATCGGATCACGCAAAAAACTAAATTATCGCACACGGAAAAAAAAAAATTCTGTAATACGAAACTTTTACTCCTTTTTCAAAAATGATGGTTAATTTATTATGGTCAGATCCTGGTATACCCCGGACAAGGTATATATTTATTTTGGTTTATCAAGTGCCACACGAGACCGTGTCATAGGCCACAATCGTATTTAAGTCATACAAACAGTCATATTGTCAATCTAATTTTTAAATCTGGATTTTTAAAGTGTTTCTTTCTGAAGTCAAAATTATTGAAAATAAATTTTAATTATCCTGCAACCGCCCTCCTGCTATCTTTAAAATATATATTTCTCTTTAGGGTGTAACAAAAATGTTCAAGTAATGAATCAAAACGTTCAATCCAGATTGATTTATCAGCTATGTTTCTTCAGTTGGACTTAAATTTGAACGTGAACGCGCCAGGCGCGCTGGTGACATCAGACGGGTGATTATATTAATTTAGGCTTTTTAATTTCAATTTTAATATCATGAATTAATTAGTTAACTTAAAAAATGTAATTTCTCGGAGCCTAGATATATTTAAATACATCAGAATATACAGTACATACCACAGAATATATAAAGACAGGATATTTTATTTAAACAAGTGGATTTTGGTGTTAACGTTCAGTGATTAGAGTCTAGGAATTGTGCTTAAAGTACTCACAATACATTTGTAAAAATCTTTTATTCCATATCTTATTATCAAAGTAATATTTCTTAAATTTGCAAATCAAATTAATTATTCATCTCGTCTTTACACGTTATTTGTCTACTTCACTTCGTAACCGGTCTCTATGACAGTTAACAAATTGGATTCAGTGATCAATTTGTAAACTGCTAGATACAATCTAACCTTAAACATTATTTTTTTATTAAATTGATTTTTACTCGTTATTATATTTCATCTATCAAGGCGTGGATAATATTATACATACATACATATATAAAAATCAGCAGATAGCATCTTTGTTGATGCATGCTTTGCCAGTCGGGGATTCGAACTTGCGCTATAAATACTGTACTTAATATTGTATTATTAAGTACAGTATTTATAATAAACGTGTATACCACAGTGTATTTTTTGGATAATATAAAATATAGATGGTATTTGAGAAGGAGGAAAGCAAGACACCATGCAAAATACTTGTAGGTAATGAATGTTTGGAACAAGTAGATGAGTTTGTGTATTTGGGAAGTATGTTTGATAGAAACGGAAAGGCTGAGAATGATATCGAAAGGAGGGTGACTGCAGGAAATAAAGTAAACGGTCCTTTGAATGGAATTGTATCTAACAGGAATATGTCAACCGAGGCAAGACTAGCGGTGCACAATGGAATCCTGGTACCGACACTGATGTATGGAAGTGAGGCCTGGAGCTGGCAGAAAAGGAACGAAAGTAGACTGAATGCAGTGGAAATGAGATCACTTAGACGTATTTATGGCAAATCTATTTATGACAGAGTAAAGAATGAAGAAATAAGAAAAGAATGTAAAGCTGATGTTAGTATAGTGAGTAAGATTAAGAAAGGATCACTTAGGTGGTTTGGTCATATGGAAAGGATGAATGAGGAGAGAATGGTAAGAAAGATATATGACGCAAGTGTTGATGGAACCAGAAATAGAGGACGTCCGCGGAAGACTTGGCACGACCAGGTAAACCAGATAATGGAGGATGGTTCTGTTAGAAGCCTCAACAATCGGCGAGCTTGTATGACAAGATGTATGAATGTGAATGAGGCGAGAATTGTATGTCAGGACAAAAGAGTGTGGCGCTCTATCCTCTCTGCCTACCCCCACGGGGAAACGGCGTGATGGTAAGTAAGTAAGTAAGTAAGTATAAAATATAATAGTCGGTTGTGCAAAGTTAGAAAATAAAGAATATGTTAACTTTGACCTGCGGTTGATAAATTTTTGTTTGTTTTATGAAACCTTTATTCAAACGTAAATAAAACTGAACCTTTTTAGATTAAGATAAATTATGCAGAGAAAATGTATGATTGCATTTTTTACTACCGAGATCTGGTTGTAAGTCGGATGCTGTTACTCTGTTCGGCGGTACAGCTCCGAGGGTTTGTCTTCGACCCGAGGGCATTGACCTAAAGATCTCGGTGCAGAAAGGTCAAACAAAACTGACGGTTATAATAGTTCATCTATTATTCAAGTCGCAGATAAAAACAATTCCAACAATCTCCTCTATCCAAGTCCGATTAAGAGGTGAAACGAATTATAGAGATGAAAAGGTTTGTACTCAGTGAATCTGGCAAAAAAGTACGTGAATGTATTAAGATGTAATGTAATATAAACTCCACCGGACCAAGATATCTGTCCTAGCTGTTGATTGTGTCAGATGATGGCGGATAGTAATGAGTTAAAAGGTAAATATAATAAAAACGAATACTCACAATTTACGCTGAATTTATTTACGTTAAATTACAATGGTTGTTTGGAATCTAACGGAGTGAGAAACGAAAGCTGCAACCGTGGCGGGAACCGAAGAGGAAGTGGTCGCTGGCAGAGGAGAAGGTGGAAGATGAAAAATAGTATGGCTGAAAATCTAAGGCAATAATTCGTGCAGTCCACAGTCCAATTATTTGGAGTTGCTGCTGCAGCAAGAAGAGTTAACTTTTAAATAATGTTTTTTTCTTCTTGTCCCTTATCCGTTTAATGGACGTTGGCTATCATAACTTGGTTTGTTGTGGCCTTGAAAAGCTCTACAGTAGACTAATCAAACAATTACCTCAAGTACTTTCAGCAGGCTTTCCCTGAATATTGAAGTTTTTGTATTTTTATTGTTTTAAATACTTATTTTTCTTTGTTCTTCCAAACCATAGCATCTTAATCCATAACTATATCCATCCAGCCTACTTTAAGTATTCTTCTATACATCTACATCTCAAATATTTGGGTAAGTGTCCACGCTTCCATTTCATAAAATAACACAGATAATACCATATAACCATTCTCATTCGTAATCTAATTGAAGAATGTATTATCAAGAACAAAGCCACCCTCTTAATGAATATATTTCGGAGCCGTGCCCAGATGATGGGTGCACGGGCCGGGCACGTAAGCCGCGCCTCGTACACGGCGCGCACACGCGCACAGACGGCACGCGCGCCGCACGCACGCGCACTCGGAGTGACTTTGAAGTCAAAGCTTGAATGAAGTACCTACCCCTAATACAATTTAGTCACTAATCCGCTTTAATGACTTCTTTGATGTTCTCCCAGACGCCGGTACCACCCTGGCAATGCTAATTTTCAATTTAACGTTGCAAACCTTTGTGCCGAGCCCGCTTCCACCCACATTCCTCTTATTGAAATAGAAAATGATCGCTCAGAAAAGATTTAATCAATTTTTTAAGGGTTTATTACCTTTTGCCTTGTTAGGCTGTTTAATATCTCCGCCGTGTCTCACGGTGGACGAATTTATTATGTTTTCGTGAGGAATTTAACGATCACCGAAGCACTGAAGCACGCCACGTACTACGAGTGCTTTTCAAGCATTCACTTTCTTAGAATTGTACATTTGGTTGACAAATTAAATCTGACAAGATATTAAAAACTCCAGTTGAATTGTATTTTGACTGAAAAGCTTTTAAAAGACATTGGAAATGCCCAAATAAGCTGCGGAAACCGAAAGACGTCAAATTATAGCGATTTTAATGTGAAGGGTTTTTGGAGTGAGAAATGTTCGTGGCGCGTTTAAGTACTGACATATTTTTTTAAAGATGTTGTAATATCATTTTCACAACACGCTACACACCTTAAACTACTTCTCAACATGGTCATCACTATTACTAACACTTGTCATAACAAGACATCAATTTTTGTATACCTTCGTCATAGAAAAACGCCGCCTGGGATGAAAACCATGTCTGTACATCTTTGAGTACATCATCGTTATCAAAACGCTTGCCACCGAGTTCATGTTTCGTGCATTCCAGAAACGAATCACGGACCGTGTCTCACAGTAGACGGGCTAATTTATTGTCTTAAACATTTCAACCACTCACTACAAGATGGCCACACTATATGAATACCTCTAACGTTGCATGTGGTGAGTCAACAGATGAAGGAAACCATTGCACATGCCCAACATCGCAACCGCAGCGCTACACCGGGAATATCCATCAATATTTACTTAAAAAACGCGCCGCGTCTTCAAAGGTGTCTTCAGTTATGGGGAATGAATGTATCGACAGATTGTATGAACAGTTGCCGCTGCCAGGTAGGATTGGATCACCAGTTATGTGAAGAATGTTAGCGATATTCAATGAATAGTATAAGAGTCTACATGTGTGCGTGTGTTGTTTTGAATAATGAGTCGTGTTTATTGTGAGAGTGGTGGATGCCCCAGTATTCATACATCACTTTTGTGTCCGTTTGATAGCCGCAGAATATTTTATATGTATGTCCAGAGCAGGTTATGAAAAGTGTATGTAATTGTAATGTGTTATGTGTTATGTAATAAAAATTAATTGTTTTTTTTTCATATAATGTACAAACGCGATATTTACATATTACCAAAACAGTACCTACTAATTTATTGTAGTCGTTTTTTTTAAGACCTGTGTCACGAAATCTTCGAAGAATTCTCAAATTAGTTTCCAAAATCCCCGACACGCTACAGTTCTCGTGTTGATGGGGTCCTTCGCGTGTGTATCTGATTCTGTCTCGGCGCCGATGAGAGGCGTGAGTAACAATTCCTTAAACTTATTTGGTAACTGGAACCGAGGAGCAGATAAAACGTTATTTCCGTTCCCGGTGCGCTGCTCCTGGACGACGGCCGCGGAGCTGTCGGCGCGGCTCTGAGCAGGAACGCGAGATAGCACCAGAATGGTGAAACTTTTCTTTCCATCTGAACTATTCTGCGTAATAAATTAACGCTTACGGAAGGGCGCGCGAAATGGTCCGGATAAATGTTGCGCCACTGCCCCATTAGTGAAACTCCCACGGAATTGTATGGGATAAAAAATTAATATTTTATTAGGTCGTAGACTTTCTTTTACCAACGTTCTAATGTTTACAGAAAGGAGTAATTGTATGATTCTGATCATGTTTAAATTTGAAACACTTCCAAACACGTTTCTAAAAGTATGTTGGATTGATAGGATTACAAATGACAAATGTCAAAAACAATATTTTAATATTTTGGCTACGTCATGAGATATCAAAAAAGTATAAGATTCTGTAATTCGACGTGAAATTGCAAGTTATAACGAATTATATACAGATATAATAGAAATATAATATTACTTTTTCTACGGCCGCTCGTTTAACGCCACAGGTAAACAACGTGACACATCTTATAACATTGTCTCTAGCCAGCTGATGACGATGCAGTGCAGAAGTTTGATGGTTCTTATACTTGGGGCGCAGCATTGGCAGCGTAGGTCTTAATTGTGAGCGGTCGTATAATGAGAAAAATGTCGTTAAGTAAGAAATGACTGTAGAAAATTTGGCCCGATTATCTATAATGTTTCTTGGCGAAGACGTTACAATACAGATATGTCTACGTGCTGAATGCTGTACGATAACGTCAGTATGATCAAATCAATCAAAGTTAATATACTACGTTGGTTATGTCATATACAGACACCAGCAAAAAATATGGTTTATGGTTAAAAAATGTACGATAAAGTGAGTAATGAGCCAATTATTATAGGAGCACATGTAGAGGTTCTTCTTCGTATGCCATATCCTTTTAACGGACGTTGGCTATCTTCACTTTGTTAACAGTTGCCCCTCTACAGTAGACTGGCTAAACTATTGCCTTAGATTCTTCAGCCTTGATATTCTCCCCGACTTCCAGCAATCTGTCCCTGCATTATGAGGTGCAAGATCTCGCGCTTCTCAGAATGTCTCACTACATGTCCGAGATGTTAAAGTTTTCGTATTTCGTGATATAAAATACTTGTTCATCTTTATTTAACCGAACCATAACATTTTCGTTCGTAACTCAATCTTCAATCTAATGTAGAGTTATTTGAAGAAAAAAAAAGAGTTGCTGAGATAGTTTGGACATGTGAAATGTACAAACGAAGAGATGATGGTGAAGAAAATCAGTATTTCAAGCATAAGGAATAGAGGAACAAGAATATAGTATCAAGATGTGTTTTAATTCTCAAAAATAATCTGCGTTTACACTCATAGGCCAGTAGGCCTATATCATATCATATCATAGACAGTAGTCTATCGGGGTAATAGCAAAATGGTTGATCTTTCATTATATATAACAAATTTCACTGGTGCTGAATATTCCATATTCTATCTTAGTCCGACCCTGTTTATATTACTGCAACTCTATCGTTATAATTACGATCATTTTGTAGTACAAATAGCCTTCGTCTCTTCCAGGTCTCGACCAGCCATTCTAGCGAGACATTAGGTGAACTCTAGACCGGACGAACGAACCGACGGCACTGAAATTAGCCGGTGTTGTATCATCTGTCACGCAGATGAAATAGTACGAACAAATGTGATACATTCTGGCGGCGCGCGTCGGATACGCCACGCCGAATGCGAACCCACCGTTTTGGCCTATATACACCGCGGCAGTGTTTCTGTAATTCGGGCGATAAAACAACGCGAGTTCGTATAAAAAAAACATACAATTTCCTCGGCATCCCATCAGGACACAGATCTATGAATTGTGCCTTTTGTTAAAAGCACAATATCTATTTTCTCAGACGTATTCGTATAGTTTGACATTGATTAGGAGGAACACGTGAAATTTAGGCACATAGTCGAAATGCTCAACATTTTTAAGATAGCTGTTATACTATTGGACAATATGTTTTAGTAAATCATTAAATTTCTGAAGTTGAGCCCTCACCAGGCACACGTTACTAATTGAAAGCTTTAGTGGAAGAAAACCTGAGACAAACAACTTACATCGAAGATAAATCATCTCGCTTCACGATTATTTTCACCTTTTCGAGCGTCGATAACTATTTACGATAAAATTCTTAAATTCTTAGATTTAAATCTTATTCTACAGGCATACATTTATGAACCTGGGGAATAAACACAAAAGGCAAATTGTGTTTCAAATCACGTAAGAGGTGCTTTTTTTAAGTAACAGATTTTTTTTTAAGTTACACAAGATCATTCTTACAACACTTTTCTTTCTTCTGACGCTGCACACCTTAAACTACTCCTCAACATAGTCGCCACCATTACTGAGGCACTAGTTTTCATATATCTTCGTCATAGAATGACGCCGTTTGGGATGAAAACCATGTCTGTACTCCATCTTTGAGTTCATCTTCGTCATCTAAATGCTTGCCACCGAGGAACCGCTCCAGATGAAGGAAAATATGGAAATCGCTTGGCACCAAATCAGGACAAAACAGGACGCGCTTGGCGATGGATGTCAGCTGGTTTCATGTTTCGTGCATTCAAGAAACGAATCGCGGATCGTATCTCACACACGGCAGGCTGATCTATTGTCGTGAACATTTCAATCACTCACTACAAGATGGCCACACTATGTGAATATGGTGAGTAAACAGAAGAAGAAAACCATTGCGCATGCGCAACATCGAACCGTACTTTCTTTAAAAACTCGCCTCGTACATCGGATTTATATTTTTATTATGTAGCAATTTATTTTGTATTAATATTATTTATAACAACGTGAAGATTGTCTGAATACTAGTTTTCCTAATCTGTTCTAATGGGAGGTCTGTCGTCTTCACAATTTGCACGCACCTTGCAAATACCTGGGTACAGAATACGGCTCTCACCAACCGTAAAATCATGCCGATATCGATCGAAAAACAGATAATAATACAACGCGCCGCACCGTCAGAGAACTCGGCCCATACCATACCATACCATTTCTCTCGCGGCAGTTCATTATGGTTGTAGAACATTATACTCGTATCTGTAATAGTGTTCATTTTGGTTGTAGAATTAATTTAATTTATAATACTGAAAATAAAACATAAACATGCAGCAAAACATATTGTTTGATATTTTCAATAAAAATCAATTTTATATGCTTATTTAATACCCCTGTTGACGCAAGTCCCTGTGCAATTTGGTCATTCAATGCAAACCTTAATATATACCTGTCCCGCTTAAGAATTTCGCCGACGGGGGGGACACCGAACTGTCAAGATCTTTTTTACCATACGAAAAGCAGCGCCTTGCGTAACGCTAGGATCACGGAGAGGCGGTATTCTAAACAGCTCCGGAAATGCAGTGATATCTCGGTTCTTCACAAAAAAACGTGCTAGTCAATTGGAGGTGAAAACTTGACGTCCAACCCAGGACTTTATAGCAAGGTAAGCCAAATCCATCTGCCATTATTTCCTTCCTGAATCCAATTCGGGCTGCGTCAACGAAATCATTATTGTAATTGATACATCCACGGGATTTTATCTCACCAACCCCCAATTTACATTTTCCCTCTGTTTACATTTTTTTTTGTCGGTCCCTAGAAAAACCTGAAATCGGGGTTCCACTGTATTCGTAAATTTGATAGTGGGTATAAACTTATTATCCAACATCATTTCTACAAAAAGTCACCAACTGCCATTGTTGTAGACCTGGTACTCGCATAGCGCGGTCGCACGCTTCTTGACCGTTGCAATCGTGTACACGTATGTGTCGCGTCAGTATACCAAGAAATAGATGTGTGACATCGAACTGGTCCACGAAAATGTACAAACAAGTGACGACACAAATAACTGAAGCTATTTTAATTCAATCTTACGTATTACATTTAGGATTTTAATGGGGCGTATGAATAGGAATCCTAATATTTTAAGATGATATTTCCAAGAACAGCGCTTACGACGTACTTAGACACGTTGCATTTTGAATATGCGACTGAATTACGTGAAAACACTGAGAGCGCGCGTTTATCAAATACCAAAATCTTAAATAGATTTAGCCAATTAAACTGTGCAAATCTTTATTATATTTTATACAAAACTTCGTTTTATATTATTTTTAATTTAAAAAAATACTAACAAACTTTATTTAAACTACTTTGGCTGAACGATAAATCTGTATCTTCGTCCAGATGGACGTATACTAATTGAATTCGAACTGTAAATCCGGATCGATAGTCGCGCGTCCCGCGGAATGGAAAATGACGATTCCAGTCATAAATTGGATTTTCCGCAAGGTATGGGAGGGAAGTAGGGAAACCTTAGTACAGGATGAGGTCGGTGAGGGGATAGGGGTTCTAGTCGAAGGATCAGTGAATTTCGAGGAACCGGGATTCGAAAGGACTGATCGCCTTACCTTGTATATGATGTCTCCATAATCCCCGTAATAAATGACACGCGGATGAGCCGATATTCGATCCCAATTGAATACGGCGATGTCACAAGTTCACCCACGGCACACAAACAACAAACAATACGTGATCAAAACACAATATCACAAAATACAGTGCTGGAGCTGAAAGGTCCACAGCGCGAATGCTATCGCAATGTTGAAATCGAACAAATATCGGTCAAGTTGACGTCTGCTGACGTTAAGGGCACAATTCACACTAACAAGATGAGCATTAGGAAATATGTGGATGGGAATTTAGACGCGGAAAGGTGTCAATAAGAGTGGTCGCGGCTGAATCGAAAGACGCGCCGCGTATTTTACGAATTCGGAACACTAACTGATCCATAAAACAAAATATGTAAAGATATCAATTATAAAGTGGGTACGTGGCCCCAGTCGTTGGGCATGAGTTTGATTAATTTCATAAATATTTTATTTTAAGGATCAGTTAGTGTGCGTCCGTCCTGATAAATATTCAGAAGACAACATTTGAAATATTGTCATTCCAAGAGCATATATGTATTTATTTTAAACTGTTTTTGTTTGTAGTAATATTGTCCCAAAATAATGGTCGACTAAGATCGTAAAATTTAAATAAACATTATTTTACATTACTAGCGAATTTATTAATCAAAAAACAATTTGATTCTGCTTATAATAATATTCATAAAAGTTTATTTTTGTTTTATTTTTTATCGAGTCATCTAGTTTTATACAAGGGTTCCAAAACACCTAAGTCAAATAACTTTCTTCTCTTTCCTTAATTTGTACTACCGACCTGCAGGATGAACAATGAGAGACTACTAATAATAGATCGATGTTTATTGACGCTTGAAACACTATTACAGATATTTACAAGTATAATTAGTAGTAATGTTCTACAACTATAATGAACACTATTACAGATACAAGTAAGGGTTTCTGTTAGTACATTACTAATACTAGTAAAATATGTTTTGTGACTGTCCACTGTTTCATTAATTAACACTACGTCCGATGTTATTACGATAGAGTCAACGTGTAAATAAGTCTACAAGACTTATTCATAAATATGTTTCCTAGCTATTAATGCTGTCTATATTATCTTCTGCACAGTTTTGTTGCTGATTCCAGCAATACGGAAACGTAAAAGTCAAGTAAGTATGACTGATACACTCTTGGCCGGACGAATTTGGACTAAATTTTAGACTTAAATAGCGGGAAAGACAAGCGTTAAACGAGGTTTTTAATATACTTGATGTGCCCGGCATACTATGAAGAAAGAAAAGAGCACTCAACGGCTAATCCGAACGCGGTGCATTCCTTGAGAGATTAGCATGGGTAACAGGGCCGTGTAAACAATTAAGATTAGGTGAACGTGTTTGCTTTCTTGGGGGATTTAAGGGACATTTTATGACGGTCCAACCCCAAGAAATGCATCTAATCCTAATTGTATACTGTCGGCGACGTACCTGTCCAATAATAATAAATGGCTGGGAAAGTACTTACCTACGACGGCCGTAATCTTAAGCCGTAAAATGCATCTGTTTCGAGAAAAAGAGAGCACCAATCACCATCTAAGGGGACGTGTTAAGGACACGCCCTGAGGTCCTTAAAAGGCCGGAGGCGGCGGTGAACAAAACACTTAGACTTAGTCACTTAGTCACTTAGACTTAGACACTTGGAGTCACAGTTGAGAAGACACAGTTAAGGGGAGTTTTACTCCGGATTAAACGGGACTTAAAATCAGTTGGACTTAGAAAAAATTTAAAACTCTCGAATTAAATGTCCTACTCCATGTCAGCGATTGGACGGCTGGCGACCAGCCCTCGAGATCGGCCAGCATAAAAACAAGACATGGAAACTAGACTTGGAAACGACACTTAGAGACTGCACTTGGGAAACGACACTTGGAAACAACACTTGGAAACAAGACTTGGAAGGATCACTTGGAAACAACACTTAGACACTGCACTTGGAACAATACTTGAATACAAGACTTGGAAGGAAGACTTGAAAACAAGACTTGGAAGGAAGACTTGAAAACAAGACTCGGAAACAACACTTGGAAAGAACATTTGGAACAACACTTGGAAGGAAGACTTAGAATAACTCGAGCGAAGGTGGAAGGAAGCAGTTTGGAGGAGCTGGTGAACGAGACAGCCCACCAAAAGGACGGGATTGCAGAGCGGGCTTGAAGTCACGGTCCCGCCCAGATCACGTCGTCGGTCGCCATCCGCGCGGCAGACATCGATCACCGGGCCGAATCATCACCTTAATTAAGGTAGATTTAAGATTAGAATTAAATAGACCATAAGATAGATTAAGAATTTGGCCTAAGGTTTGTTTTCTCTTCTCGTCTAATCAAATTAATAAAATTGTAAATATTGTATTTAACCATTGCTTATTGATTTCCATCCTCGCCTCCTTCTCAGTGACCAACAATGCATTGACGATATGATGATTAGGCAGGAAGGAAAGCCCGACGCCATATCATACTTTATGCGCAATGACACGTCCCTGCAAAAATAATACGCAAATGGAGGGAAAACGCAAATTCCGGGAATGCGAAAATGGGGTTCCAATGTATAACATATTATCGAAGGATATTCAGCGTTCCAATAATTCGGCTTCAAGTAGTCTAGCCAAACTGTTAGAAATACGTCACACAAACAAATTTCTCAAAAGAATCAGCTCGTTTCGCAATATGTATGATATTAAGTGCATTATACCCATAACCAATAAAGTCGTTTTATGTACGTTGGATGCTGTTGACTTTAGCATTCAAACACCTTGACAGGCGGAATTAAACTTTGTGTCTCTATGTTTATGTGATTCGTAGATGTTCAAAAGTTGAAAATTTGTGTGCGCGCGCCGTGTCATAGTGTGTGTTATTACTGATCTTTAAAGGACAGGATGAATATATTTACTAAACTTGTTGAGTCTAGAATACAAGGGATGCAGAGCATTCAAAGAATGTATGAAGCGACCGCGCCTGATCTACAAGTGTGTTTGGAGTGTAAAAATGTAAAAAAAATGTGAATTATTATTTTTTCCTTCTTCATATCTATCTCCTCCTTATCTCTACGTATAAGAGCTAGTTTTTTTTTTGGAGAGGTAAGCGATTCACAAAAGTATGTAACTTTAGTTTTGTAAAAGATTCAAATAACTCATATATTATGTAAAAAATTCAAAATAATCAGAAAGAATACAAAATAGTGGCCTCATTCCACGAGACCCGGTCCTGGGTCTCCAAGCTCCAGCTGACTCCAAGGTTTCCCTAGCCAGATGGGATGTATCTATCTCTTCCAGATTTTCTTTAATTAGTGCTAAATCCTGTTGGTGGTGGTGGTTTAAGAACTCTGACGTGAAATGCCTTAGCAGGATGATATTTCCGAGATAACTTACTGTTATTTCTACGTTATCGCGTGGTGAGAATGTGTTTTTTAAAGGGAAAGTTTGTAATTACGGTATAGTAATTTCATTCAGTTTTTAAGACCAGTGTTGACGTAAGTCGAGTACTCCATGTACATTCCGTCGTTCCAATAAATCTTTATACCTGTTCTACTCTGGCCAACTAATATCTAGTAATCGGCCGAGGTGGGACAGATTGCATTTCGATGCGGATATGTCAACAGGCTTTTTTTAAGGATCTAAAGTGTCTCCGTGCGTAGAATCCAGATCAAGAAAAAGCGGTTTTTTACAGCATCCTGAAGTGCAGTGATATCTCCGTTCTTCACCACAAAAGTGCAAGTCAACTGGAGGTGTAAATTGCCGTCCAACCCACGACTGAGATCAAGATAGGTCACATCCATCTGTCATTATTTCTTTCTCGCTCCAATTCGGGTGGCATCAATTAAGAAATAATTTAAATCCACTTGCCAGCCAGTGTCGCACGGATTTGAAGCGAAAATTATATCATTGTGAATAATCGAAATGTTTTACAGAAAGAATGTTATCGTTCAAAAATTTGTCATTGCAATATTGTAAAATATTTCAAACCAATTTATTTTACGGTTTACCTTCATACAATTCATAGTGTTGCAAATATTTCTGTCTAATTTCAACACATTGCAATTTTCATAATCATAGTTTTTTTTCAATATTTTATATTAGTTAATGTTAATTTATATTAATTTTTCATCTTTTCTAAGCTTTTTCTACAGAAATATTTTTTTATGTTGACATTTACCGGCTGAGTTCATTTATATATTTACTAATAATTTTTGCAGTTTTAGGGAGGTACAGGTGAATATAATCTCCCAAGCCGATGTTGTTTTTGAATAATTAGGAATTAATAGCAAAATCTCACCAGTTGACAAAAAAGTAACATATACTATAATATTCAACGAGTTGATAAATAATGTAAATATAAATACTGACCCTCACCACAGCTATTCTACCAGATCGTCGGGTCCAACCATAAGAGTGCCGATCGAGATCAATGTGTACTATGAGAGAACGAGAGTTGTGCCACGAATATTTAATACAATCAATCAAGACTTATTAAACATTTTGAAAAATAAAGAAACCCCAGTGACCACCCTATAAATTCTTAACTAATTTTTTGTTTCCTTTGTTATATATATATTTTTTTTTAATGTTGTTTATAAAACCTTAATAATTACTATGTGAAAGGCGATCCTTGTCACATAACTGTTATGCAGTTTGAAAAAATAAATTATAATGTATATAAAAAGAAAACGTAGATCCCGCGCCGAATAGGATCTACAGTAACGAAAATTGCGTGATCTCCGAGTCGCGCGTCCCGCGGATTTAAAATACGACGATTACGGTCGTAAATAGGAATCGCCGAAGGGGCGGCCGGTAATGGAAGCAAGGAAAGGAATGGACTAGGATTAATGGGGATAAGGATCGATGATGGGATAAGGAATCCAGTCGAAGAAATCTGAAGGACTGCTCGCCTTACCTCGCGTATGATGCCTCGCTTCCAAGTGAAGACGGCGATATCAATCACGTCACCCGCGGCTTTCACAATTATCACTGCACACATATCACAGGATCACAGGAACAAGTATCGCGTCGCGTTAACGTCTGCTGACGTCAATGTCACTATTCACCCTAGTCAAGCAGTAGGAAAAAAAAGGATGGGTGGAAATTTGAA
This sequence comes from Eubasilissa regina, assembly GCA_022840565.1. Lineage (NCBI taxonomy): Eukaryota > Metazoa > Arthropoda > Insecta > Trichoptera > Phryganeidae > Eubasilissa > Eubasilissa regina. The sequence goes on from JAINEB010000011.1 coordinate 29,586,310, forward strand.
CGTGGAAAGGTGTCAATAATATAGTCGCGACCGATTCGCAAAGCGCGCCAAAAATGTGTTTTACGAATACGGAAAAGTATATATATATATATATATGTAATAAAGTTGAAAAATAATAATTAAAAAAATACAATTTTTAAATATTATTTTATTTATCGATTATTTGGTTTATTCCAATTATGTATGGAAAATGACATCGTTCATGAATGCGTTCTCTTTTAACCATATATTTCATAACATTCTCGTAGCAATCTTAATACGCAGAAAATACTCGGAAGTCGTCAAATCAATCGAGAAGGCCAGTCGATATCACCACTTTTTAACATTATACGACCGGGAAAAATTTCTCGCAAAACGCAAAAAGCGTAGTTCGGGCTGTATATGAGGTGGCACCGTACTGTTCAAACCACACGTGTTGCAGTCCCAATCTACTCAATTCGGCCACCGAGAAGTTTTCCGACATGATGGTGATCACCATTAATGATTACAGCATTGCCTCTTGCATCCTGAAAGAAATAGGGTCCAATGACACCATAGTAACTCTGCGTGGGTATAAAGGTCATTGGTGTATCAATTGAAGATTTTCAGTGCCCCAATAATGGTTGTTTTGTTTATTAACAAAACTCGCTTGTCGTCGCTCATGATAATTTTTTTCCAAAAGTCGGATGTTTATTTTGGTAAAATGCTTTAACAACTTTAACACATTGTTAAAGCTCCATAATAAATTGTAATCAACGACTACAAAATGCGAACTGACAAATGTCTGCCAAACTAAAATAGCGGTCAAACAAAATCGACCTGGAGCATAATATTCAGAATTATATACAGTTGTCATAAGTCTATAATTATATTTTTAGATTGTAAAGAAATGGAAATATTTTTGTCGATTATAAAGTGTGCTTTATAAAAGTAATAATAATAATGACTTTTTTTATATTACGAGATGAGAAGTTGGACTACAATACACTCAGATTACTCAGTGATTCTACTAATTGATTAAAAAAATTATTATAAAAACCAAAAATTTGGAACGTAATATTACGTATTTGCAAAACACTACATGGTTCCATTTTACTCGTATATTAACTTCTTGGAACTAATTGTCTTTGTTCTGCTACGTTCTTGTTCTGAGGCCACGATTGCCTTTGTCATTGTTTATACAAAGTGTACAGATTTTATTATGAGAGAAGGGGTTGGGGTAAGTCTGCTCCGGGGGCTCAAAGCGAAGTGATTATTATGAGAGACCAAAGGCCGTACAGCATCCCCATGGCGGAGATCTTATTTATAAAACTCCAATGTCTTTCTGCGTGTCCATTACTTTTTGATTTGTGATATTTTAAAGAAACCTAGCGTCTTCTTCATTTTTTTAAAGGCCTCATAATACTCGAAAGTCCATGACCGCAGTCACAATAGAACGCCAATTATTTCTTGACATCGCATGTGTAGTCCAGTCTCTCGAGCACACATCTATCTGCCTGCCTTGGTCTTTACTTTGATCTTTATATTATTGACATTATTGTCTCGCTTTCTTAGGATATCACCATAACTTTATTATACTGTAACTTATTTCAATTAACAATATATACAATATTTTCTAGTATGAACATTACCTATAGGTAATTATTATTTCAATGTTAAAACTTCGAACAATTTATCTGGATATTTTCTTTCTTTGATTTTTAAGTCTTTAGTTTGTGGTTCATATAAAATCGAGGCTTAAACGACGTTCTAAGACTGGTTTTAAACAAGAGTTTAATAAGATTAACCTATCAAACATATTTATGAACACCCACCTTCTACATCTACATATTATTAAAAAAACAAGGCCTATTTTGCGATGTTTATATGTAACAGATTGAGTCACACATTAGATCGGTTATATCTCTGCAATCTCTCGCACGATTTGTGTTTTGTGATTTCCCCCGGCAGCTAAAGGTTTAAAGCCACGAAATTAATTCAACAGAGGGCAGTAAGATGTCGAAATTATTGATAATATTGTTTGACTTTAATAAATTATAGCATTATATTCTTTAGAAACATTTTGCGAAATTGTAGTAATAATCTGTTTCCACCGCACTGGGGTTTTTTGATTATATTAGTTAGTTTAAGTGAGATTTTAATTTTGAAAATTTCTCCTGATAGCTAAATTTATTACGCATTGTTATTTTAACTTTTTCACTTCTTTTTCTTTTTATTTTTCTATCAAAACACTTTTTATAGTTTTATAAAGTGTATTGACAATTTTAATTATTTTTTTTATTCTGGAAATCGACAACAGAGTACTGCGTCTCTGCATGATACGTCTGCTACCGTGCGATAACCGGTGCGGGCACGCTAGTTTTATTGATTTTTTTTTCAAAAATGTACATAATGTTCGATTTTCGTAATAGCTGTTGATGAACGAACTGATTATTCAAAATAATGAAACCTAGATCTCACGCTCGACTTTACATCAGTGCTAATTTGGTGAGCCCGTCGACAGCTCACATTTGCTAGAGTGAGTAATACTATATTTGTGGTTGATCCACCTATTGAAATATTTTTTACCGAGACCGGCAGCTTTTATATTCTTGCAGTAAGTTCAAAGGTGGAAGCTGACGCGGCGTCTTTTGAAAGGGCTTTTGGGTATCTTGATAAGTCGAGCGTTTCTCACATCAGATCCACAGTGACTCTGGTTCCTTCGATTTCCTAATACCCATCTCCGCTTTCAAATCCCATCCTTCAATTTCTTTCAGTCTCCTGAAACCTTTAATATAGCTTCATGATTTGCTCTATTTATCAACAGTAGTACGATAGTACACTTCTGGGTGAAACTAAAGGCACCACCTGCCTTTACCTAAAGACTATTTCCTCGGTTTTATATTCTTTCTTAGACAATGGTTTTGTCAATCTTCTGGATATTTTAAAGGACTGATAATGCTTTGTATATGGTGCGTGAAAGTGAATTTCAGGATGCATTCCGTCAATAAAAACACAAATTGTTTTACGTTGGATTTATTCAAGAGAACTGGTTATAAAATATTTACCTGCGTCTTATATAGGCAAATTTTCTAACATACTAAATATACGTATCATAAATAGGCCGTTATATTATAAAAATGTTTTTACATACGTGGGAATTAGTCGCAAGTATGTCTTGTTTTTGCTGTTAAATATGACACACAGGTTATGTAGGTAGATGCATGTATATTAATTCTTTGATAATATTGTAATCCACGTTCACAGACCTATCTTACAAATTGAAAGATTTATCAAGGATTAAAATACTAATCTTTCAGAGAATTTTAACGTATATTTGTAGCAATGAACACATTTTTGTCTACAAAACAGATTGTTTAATTTAGAGCGTGCTAAAAATGTTCTCATTGTTTTCACAGATAGCCCTCGACACTCTGCCAATGTCCGTTTGGTTGCTTGAAGGTTGGCTAAATATATAAGGCTAAATATTCTTACGTCATCTTCTGACAACTTTTTCATCGTGTATTATTTAATCAAATCGACCTTCATATTATATTTCTTGTGCAAACATACTCTCATTTTTATTTGTGCGTATGCGTTATGTGCACAGTTTACAGGGAAGGGAGAAATTAAGAAATTAAATTGTATTGCATATTTTAGACGTTAAAAACGTTTGCTTATAATTGAACTTTGATTGGGTAAGTACTAGGTATGTATCGGTGGCGAGCGGTGACTTTTCGTGGAAGGGATGCTGGATAATGGCGTATGAATCTATAGATTAGCCGACGAACATTTGCACAATTAATTATCTTGGTTTACAGTATTAGAACACGTCGGTGAAGTATCCATTTTATTTTCTGTATTCAAAGATATTCTACACATACAAATTTCTCAAAACAATCCACTCGCTTCATAATATGAGTGCTATTCTGTTCTGAATTGCTTCACCCGTAATCATTAAAGTCGTTTGTTGTACTTGTAACGAATACGTATACAGTATTATAAAACCTCGACAGGCGGACCTGAATGCTTAAGTTTTCAAATTTTGTGAATACGGAACGAATGATAGGATCCACTGTTGCTGGTGTCTGTATGTATACGCGATTCATTAATGTTAGAAAGTTGAGAATGTATTATATGTATTTCGACTAGTGCTGTTTTCGGCTAGAAACAAAAAGTCCAAAGCTATTTAATTCTAGAACACAAGAGATGCGGGGCATCCGAAGCGATCGCGTCTGGTTTGTACATATATATATATATATATATATATATATATTTAATTATTATTTTTAAGTAAGAACCGCGCAGATACTGAATTCATTAATTGGATATTTAACAACCTATGTGCCATGCTTATAAATTGGAAGGGTTCATGGTCTGTTTTAAAAGATGGATATGTATATTTTAAAATACACTAGCATAAGATTCTATCTACTTTATTTAATAATGGATAAAAAATATTTTTTAGCTGTATTGGAAAGCCCTAGGAGGAAAAGTATACGGTTACTAACAGCATTGAGCCGTATCTTTTGAATATATATATCATCATTTTGGAGACAGAAGCCGACGAGTATTCTCTTACATTGTGCGGGCTACCTGGGAGGAAGCACGTCCGCGACAATATCACATCCACCTACTCGAGTATATGAAATTTGATATGGAAATTTAATGTAAAATCTCACCCGAGATGTAAGTTATTTCGTCTGACATTTTTTTTTATCTGAATTAGCAAAACAAACGGCAAAGATGAAAGCTAGATGCTGCGGAACAAAGAGATATTGTGTTTATTTTTGTTTGTTAGAAAAATAAATTGTATATCTTTGTTCTCGCCGTGTATATCGCGTTTATTAACGCTACTCGAAATATTTTTTTTAGATTTACGTTATTTTTATTTTATATTTTATTATATACTGAATAAAGATTGTATTTTCTGTTTTAGTATTCTACATCGGGTGCTAGTTTTCTCAATATTTTTGATGTTTTTAACTGACTGATGATGATTTGTAGAGACGTGCGTGAAGATTATGTATTACAATTTCAGGATGTACTCTGTCAATAAAAACTCGAGTTGTTTCTTGTTTGATTTATTCAAGAGAACATGAAAATCGTGGAAAAAATTTAGTTTGCGAAACTTACCGTGCGCTACGTCCATTTTATGGTCAATGGCGATCTTGGGCGAGTGCGGTATACGTGAATCGAAAGAATTACAATATTATACTATAACTATAATTCGTCGTCTTCTAGAGGAACCTAGGACGAAATTAGTGATTTAAACATACAGTCCACATTTTGGAGAATCAGGATTAGGGTGAGTGCCTAAAACTCCAACCGCATCCTGACTTGCACCTATGCTTGTACGCAACACACCCAATGTGCGAAACTGCCACGACACAAAAAAACTCTGATGAGTTTCAACGTCCACAAAATAACAATGGTACATGACACTTCCTGGCGATTCTCGACGACAGATGTATATTTTACAAGTGGTCCGACAAATAATCACATGAGGACACTTCTTCTCCAAATCTGGACGAATTTGACGAAATCAAAAACACACCAGTCGAGCCAAAGGAACAATGTGTACTGATCGGGAGTGAGCTAAGGGGTAGGATCAAAATTAAAAACTGGTCACAATAACCGATACATTTGAAACGCTGAGATCAACATAACTCAGGATCAGTAAGGATGGAAACGTTTTATACACCAAGTTCCAAAAAGGGACTAAGACGCATATACACGGTGGCCCAAAAAAAGTTAAAACATTACGTAACACATGAGTTAATTTAAAACATAATATAATTAATTATAATTCTTAATTTTTTTGCACAATATTTAGCTACACGAAGAAAGTCGATTGTATTTCTGGCTGTGTGAGATGGAGCTCCGTCCTTCTGTAATGCCTATCTATACTCCAGGCATTGTTTTGAAACTCTGATCATTTTCCTAGCACCCCGACGCTTTTCAATTCGCAAATTTTTTATCAGAATATGACTTTCTGCGGTGATTTTTGTCATTCTGGGCAACAATTTGAAAAAACCAAATATAAACAATGAAAATATTAATAATCAAAGATAGCGACCGGAAATTGTCGAAATAAAACGTAATATAAGTAAATAGGTAAATAAGTAAATTAATAAACTATTTAAGCTATTGTTGATATAGTTAAACTAATTTTGTTAAGGAAAACACATTCTCATTTGAAGTTGTAATTATTCAGAAAATAGGTCTGTGATATTTTAAATACTAAATTAATGTATTAATTATAAATACATACATATTAAATCAATTTTGTCGAAAAAAATTGTTTTTGCGTCACTGGGATTCGAACCTGGATCTCTATTTCCAATCCGGGGAAGTACACTACCAATTGTGTTATTAATTTGAAAAAGTTTAAAATATAGGTTCAAAAATTTGTCATGAAAAATACTGGCGTTATAACACAATTGGTAGTGTACTTCCCCGGATTGGAAATAGAGATCCAGTATCGAATTCCGGTTACGCAAAAACAATATATTTCGAAAAAATTGATTTTTAAATGTATATATTTATAATTAATACATTAATTTAGTATTTAAAACTAATTTTGATTTAATTATATCACTTTTACGAAATGTTCTCACTTTTTTTGAGCCTTAATCTTATCGTAATAATGATATAGAACACACATTGAACTCGTAGAACAAAATTTTATTAGATTATTTCTAACGCTGTAAGGGAGGAAAACTCCAAGAGACTTTTCTTTAAAGTTACTCAGCTGTATCCGCATGCACGTGGGTCTCCGGTCTCCGGCCTCGTACAGCACTTTACTGCAGTAATGAGTTTTTGATTGCAATTCTGACATTGCCGGGGTGTTATTGTAAGCTCATTTTTATTTTTTTCTCTCTCTTTCTCTCTCTCTATAATGGCTGTCGGGGGATGCGATATCCATTTTCACTCCACCCGGCGGGAGATCTTGATACTTTTATTATTCTGCAGCGAATTTAAATGAAAAACAATGGTCTGTCTTATTAGAACATCAAACATACGTATAAAATACACGGTTTGAATTGATAACACAATCAACAAGTCGCGACAGTTGTTACGATTTTGAATGTATTGAGTTTATTTGTTGCTTCTGTTGTAATACAGGATGGGTACAAAGTCTGAACACGTCTCGTAGAAAATGTGGTTATCCTAATAATATTTATCTTGAAAACTGCGTTACAAACAATATAATCGATACCTGGATAAATTAAAATTATTTTAATTTTTAAAAAAAATATTCGAATGGTGCCTGGTAAAAAAATAATAATTACCTCCCGGTGAACTTTGTATCAAGCCAGTGTTAAAACAGTTAAAAATATTTGAGATCAGTTATTCTCACATTTTATTAATATTCCTCAATATTTTTCCATGTTGTCGAAAAAATCTTTTTTTTTTAATTGGTTTCATTTTACAAAGTACATTGTAATACTACATTCTTATTCTTAACTGCTTCCGAGTCGTGTTCGAATATTAGTCTACCTACCTTGGTAGGTAGACAAAGGAGTATTCAGCAAGTGCCGCGAGCAATTGAAACATGTTTATAATTGCTTAACATGAGAAACACTGACTTTAATAAATTACTTCTACAATGATTACGTGGGTAAAATTTACGCGGTGGAATGCTAGTACAGATTTCGGAGCGAAATTATGTTGATCGGCTCAGAAACAGCAGAAGGTGATATTTCCTGGTGAGCCTAATATCACACTGTGCTGGTTTAATGCTGCTTTGCCAGGTGTGTACGTTCTTCCTTTGGTTATTTAAATAAACTAAATTTTGTTCAGTTTTCTTATAACTCTAGTTTTCTTTATAACTCAAAAATTCACAATTCGTATAGACTTAGTATTTCTGTTGACTGCGGTCATTGATTTTCGTCTAATGTAGGAAAAAAAATTAATTAATGGTCATAAAAGGAATTCAAACGATCGAATAGATAAAACCTTTCATTCGACGATGAGTCGATGACAAAGACATCCGCGACTTCATTTCACAGCCAGTATATAAGCAGAGAAAACAAAAAAACAAATCTTTAGATCACAACTAAATAGAAAGAAGAAAAAACGATTCATTAAAGCCTAGATTTTCAACAAAGCACTATACGCAAGCGAAATCTGAACAATTAACCACAGACAGAATCTCAGCTCAGCAGAAGGTTGGAAGCAATCGAGATTTGGTGCTGGAGGAGGATGGAGAGAATAAGCTAGATTGAGGGAATTACAAATGTGGAGATTCAGATAAGAGTGCAAGAAAAGATGTCTATAATAGATCCAATCGATAGAATACATTCTTGGACTTAACAATGCATGTCTCAGAAATTGGGGGGAGAAGACAGAGAGAAAGGCATAAACATCCACCAAATAGTGAGCAAAGCGAATACTAATAAATACAGAAAACTTTAGAATGGTGTTCAGGATAGATCGCGAGCATTGCATCACATTGACACAGTTCTTAAATATAACGAAGAAGAAGATTCTAAGCCCTTTGTACGGATGAAGCGAGGTTTTGTTGCTGTTGTGCAGAATTTTAGAGACCTCACAAAATACTTTTGTTCAGTAGATCAAGCTAAAAATGTACTGAATTCAACACAATGGCATTTGAAATAATAGCGTTCAGTTGAAATAAGAAAAGAATAGGCTATTTTACAGTCTAGTCATGATGTTTTATGAAAATAAAACCTTAATATCACTAAACCGCTAAATCATAATGGTTTCATTTATTTATATTGTTGCTTAGATGTGCAACATACATAAGTGTTACGAAAATACTTTAGTTGAGTCACAGCTTCACAATTCTGTTGAGAGTGATTTAAACCGCATCAAAATAATAGTGAAGTGATTAAAACCAAGAGTAATGAAATGGTTTAAGTCATGAGTAGTAAGAGAGTGTAATAAAATGATTATAACGGCTTCAAGAGTCTAGTGAAGAGAATGCAACCGCTTCGAGAGTGCAGTATTTAAACCGCACCGCTTTCGGCTCTAACGAGGTGATTACAACAGTCTAGTGAAATGATTACAACCGTATCGAGAGTTTTGTGAAGTAATTCCGACCGTTTCGAGAGTATCGATTATTATAGCATCATCCCCGCATCAGAGACACCGACCCCGATAATGAACTGTGCAATGGAATCCATAAAGTGAGTGCATAAGAGCATAAGACCAGATAAATCGAAGACATACGGCTAAATAGCTCAAAAATTTTTACTCGAAGATTTTGAATGACCGTGAAAATTTGAACATTTTATATCAAGCTCCAGCCAGTTTTTTAACAGGTGCATGATAATTTTAACCATGCATAATTTTCCGGCAATGTTCTCTACAGACAGAATTCCACCGAGAGGGTTTAGAAATTGGATCCTGCTCGCGAGAAGATTGACAAGAAGGTCAGTGGGGCGTACAATGGAATACTAATTACAAATAATGAATAATGCATCGCGCGTCTGGCATGTTTTACGCTCCAATGTGCAATGCAATTTAAAAAGTCTATGAAATGTGAATTATCACGTCCTGCGTAACTAGACCATTTACCCTGTGACATCGTCCCATAAAAAAATTCATACATATTTTCGAAACTTGACTACAACTGTTGAAAGATTTCATTGAATCTTAACCAATTCGAAAATGGTGCTTTAAGAGCGATTTGTATGAAGGCTATTTAACATTACTATACAGACGAACTGAAACGAAATGAACACGAAATAAAGCTGGCCAGTCGATCTCTTATTTTTTTTATACGAGACATAAGCCCGAAGAACTTTTCAAATCCAAGTTTTGGATGTAAGACCAATGTTTACCAGATCAATCGTAAAACTATTTTTTTTTTGAAATATTAAATGTACATTCATGATACGATCCAAAAGAAACTAGGAGCAAAACCTTAGGATACTTTTCAGTGCCAAAAATGAATACCAAATTTGTTCAACAATCTTTCTTATTGCCGCTAAATCTTAAAGGGTCTAAAAGAGATTAACGATTTTAAACCAAAAATAACAAAGTGGTTGCTTGATGTAGGTAGAATACAAAATGAAATTAATTGGTCATTTGTGCTAACCTAATTGCCTAAACAAAACTCTTTTTATAACCTTTTTTACAATAACATTTTATAACTTCCGGTTGTACCTTAACAATTACAACTTTTAAAAACTGTTCAGGTAATTGGTTTAAAACAGATCACATCTAATTTTCGTGTGTATTATTTTATGTTACAAAAACAAAAAAAAATTCCTTCATATCATTAATGACGTAGTGTCATCAATCAGATGAGATTCGGCTCGTAATGCATCTCCACAAGTTCCAATCCAGGATCGTCCTCATAGCTAATGTAATGTATCTGTCAACTATTGCGGCACTCTTCCACGTCTTCTAGGGGCCAAGGTTGTTTCCAAAATAAGCTCCTCTTCTAGGTTGTCATATTTAAGTAATCTATTGTTAATAAGGCTTGCTATGGTCGTGCCATCCGCGGGATGTGTAACATCCTCCTCCAGTAATACATTTTGAAGGCATCTATTTTACGCTTGTCGCTATTGTCGATCTACTTGTCCAAGAATGGTGAGCCAAATGCAATAAAGGATGACTTGCAAGAATAACGTCTGTCATGGTTTATCTGTTACGAGTCCTCGCGTGGCTGGAGAGGCCTATCCTCGAACCGCATACTCTTCGTCACGCTGTGTTTGCTTGGAGACTTTCATCACATTTGACAATTAGTCATTAATAATTAATAACATTAATAAGATATTAAAAAAAAAATACAAAACATTTGCACTTAAATTATTTTATTTTTACAACTTTTTTCTACCGAGAAATAAAAATAATAATGTAGCAAACTATGAACAAACTATTGGAGAACAATCACGGAAAAGTAATATAAAATTATTCACTTAGCTAAGTACTTACCTACGTGGCAATGGTGTGGTGATCGCTATTTATGAATAATACCATTTGTGTTTCATTTTCCCTTCGCAGATTTAATTTTTAATTCTGCACGCTTCCTTCCAAATGAAAGAAAGTCCTGTTGATTTTGATTTTTAAGATGGGCGCTTTTATTTTTCAAATAAATCCAAGCACACCCGAATTCGGGGAGACCTTCAAAAGTCTGCCCCTTAAACAATAGAAAATAAATGTCGCAATGTACAAATCTTCCGCGGCTGCTTCCCTTACAGAGCGCGCCGCGATGTTTCTCGCGCTTAATATGAAAAGTGACAGTGCAGCTTACGCGAGGCCCCGTCCACCTTCAGAGGGGGGTTTAGAGGGCACGGGGCGCAGGGGGCGGGTACCCCGCACCCTCCGCGAACGTAAAAAGGAACGAAAAGGAGAAATATAAGTGAAAATCCCTTTGTCGTCGACCGAAAAGGGGAGGAAATATATCAAAACACAGGTGGAGGGGTTAACTTTTTGCATTGATAATATGACCCCTCTAACCTCTAGCAACCCCCACCTCTACGCCTCATCCCTCAAAGACTAAGAATACGGTAAGTCTGCGGTGTAGACAATATTGTCACATGTACTTACTTACAATTTTTTATCTTATTTTCCATTCGGTTCCCTCATCACTGAGAATCATGATCCTGGTTACGACCTGTTGTTATCATTAGCAACATTTCTCAGCAGTCCGCTATTTGATCTGGTCGATCCATCGAGTTGGAGATGGCCAACTATTTCTCTCCCACGTTTCCAATCACCATCAGCTTCTCCAAGTTATCCTCTCCGCAGGCTGTGTCCAAAAAATTGAAGGATGCGTCTGAGAAAGATGCTGCACAATCACAATCATAAGATCGTTGACAATCTTTCTTGGATATTTGGATTCTTCATTTTTTACCATATTATGTTCTTGTCTCTTTTTCTGTTACTCTCATTATTTAGTCTAAATTTTGTTATTTGATCGATGGAACCTGTGGAAATCTTCAACTGACGGAAGGGACGCTGCAGATCAGAGCAGATGGCTGTAGTGTCATCATTATCATACCGACCGCAACTTCTCTGCTTAGAGCATAACAAAAAAGAAAAAAAATGTCATTCTCATGCCTGCAACGTTCAATTACCACAAATTTTTCCAACATAGACTTACACCTTGTCATTAGCAAATGATCTCGGAGCATCTCGGATTGAAGAAATAGGTCATCAGACCCCCCGAACGATGATCTATTAGGAATTTAAAAGAATCTAGAACTTTTCCGAAAATTTATTTGGGAGTGGGTCTCCCGCTGGGAGTTGTCGGGATGGACAATGCCGACAATAGTAGCAGGTAGGAAGGACCTAGCGGGATATTTAGCTGGCTCTCCTTCACTTCTTCTTACGATCTGGATAGGGTGAATTTTTGCCGGACTGTGACCAGGTTATGTGACGTTTACCCTCGTCTTTTGAGGGTGAATGACTTCCACAGCTGAATATTGCATAGGTATAAGTTTGGATCGATGATACCGGAGGTAACCTATATGAGTAAATTATCAATTAATAACACAATTGTCCATGTCTATTGTAACTACTCTATACTCTAAAAACGAATCTATTAATAAGCTTTAATTAATGAATGCTTTGCTTTATTGAGTGGAATTTAAGCGGGAGTGCATAATTATTCTAACGGTTTCAGGATAGGGTAGAATCCGTCGAAAAAAATACAACCATTAGGTTAGGTAGGTAGGTAGGTAGGAGCCATCTACGTATTAACGTAGATGGCTCTTTCAAATAATGGAACGATTAAATGTATTAATATCAAAAAGGTAACATATAGGTTCAAAAATTTATCGCTAAAAATATTGTCGCTGTAGCATAGTTGGATAATACACCTTCCCTGGTTAGGAAAGAGATCCAGGTTCGAATCCCGGTAGTGCAACAATAATATTTTTCGATAAAACTGATTTTATATGTATATCTTTCTAATTAATGTATTTAATTTATATTTTATAAATTATCTCTCACTGCTTCTTTTCAACTCCTATACAATATAGGTACTTAAATAAACATATTTCATGTTAATACGGTTATGTCTTGATTAAAGTATTGACTCTTGTGAGAGAAATGTTTAAGAAAAATTCAATTATATCTCAGTCATTTTAAAATTGATCAATTGCTCGCAATATTTCAAGAATTAAATCATGAATTGACATTTAATGTCCAGTCTGTGTCTGCTGTGAATATTTATACGGCATCTTATATCACCTCATTAAAACAAAATACTGTTCATGAACAAAAATAATATTCAATGACCGCAAATGTCCTCTAGCTTTAAGCTGGAGGGCTTTGTCTATAGTACCTTTTTTTTGATAAACATAAAAACCAGATTTTCAACCGTATCACTAAAAAATCTATCAATTATTTAGCTACATTTATAAGTGGACAAAATGAATGTATTTACATTGACTTACACTTATATTGACATACATTAATTTATACTTGATTTTGTTTATTGCAGATTGATACACAAATACAGATAAAGTTGATGACTAGGAGTGATCACTGGAGATGAATCCGAGAAGGCGGCTGAGAGAGAAGTGGTTGCTTCAGGCGGGCTTCTTGGAGTTGTTACATCGCGACATTGGTCAGTACTTGGCGGAATGGTATAGATGTAGAGCACCTGGCTAAACGGCCAGATATTTTGAACCTCACGCCTAGGAATGAGAAATATTATGCTCTTGAGGGAGTGTCCCCTCACACTATACAGGTTGATGCAGTTTTTTTAGGCTTCGCTGTGTTTAAGTTGAAACCCAGTTTGGAAGCATCTTATAGCATGTTAAAGCCTGATGGAGGTCTCCTCTCCGACGTGGCTGTTGTTTTAGATTGTATAGTAGTAAATGTGTCGAGAAGAAGACCACGTGATGGACTCCTCTGCGACTGACCGACCATAGAGGCTGTATTGCATGAAGCAACCACGACGGTGTAACGCATCTCGATCACCAGGAGTGCGCTCAAATAGGAAGTTTCCTCGGTCATATGATGGACTAGCATTATTTTCTGGTTCGAACTGCCCTGCCATCCACAGTTCCAACCTTCACGAACGACGAAGGGTTAATGACACGACATGAAATCTAATTTGTAGAGGGTTGCAGATGTGTAGTTCCTTTTATCGTTGTCGGGGTTGAAACCAAAACTTTCTGACCTAGGTACTATAAACCTTACGGACGTGTCACTGAAACATTAATGCGACTCGCCCCTCACCCCTCACCTGACTTCTTGTGGGGGTTGATTTTTCATATTTTATTTCTCCAGGTGAGCGGCGCGGCGGGGACGCGGCGGGAGGGGATGATTGATGGTGACCAATAGGAACAGAGGACACCGTACTTGGCAGTGTATTCGGTTTGAGAAATCTTCTCAGTTTATTACCGAGATGATTTGAGAAATCGGAGAAATTTTTCACACCAGTGTTATTTATATAAATGTCTGTATTTGAAAAAGAAAAAGACACACAATCATTTAACTATTTTTTCTTTCAGAAGAATATTCTCGAATAACCTCTCCAATACGCTTAGTTTTATTTGCTACAAGTGTTAAACCCACACTGCGTCCGACGATGCATGAACTGGTTCCAATACCGTATGAAAGTGTAGAGAATGCAAATGAGGAAGCACCTGAGAGGCTCTCTGGGGTAAGTATGAATGAGGAAAACGATATAAATGCAATAAGTATGGAAGAAATAAAGTGTGCAATAAAACATATGAAGAATGGTAAGGCTGTGGGGTATGATAACGTTGCTGCAGAGTATATCAAGGCTGGTGGCCCATTAGTTATAAGAACCAATTTTTTTAATCACGAGTCATGACTAATCAAAATTAGATCATGATAAATTCCTTTCCGTTTAGGTACATTTCTATAGAAATACTACCTTGTACAGATGGTTTCAAAACGTATCTTCCGGAAAATTTGAATGCACTTTTTCCGATCATGACCAGAGCCACTTCTTTTATTTACATATTTTAAATAATGTTGTTAAACAACTTTGAATGTTTTATTTTATCGATTCTAAGCATTTTCGATTCTAAGTAAAAAAATCATCCCATTTAAAATTGTTTATTTCTTTATTCATATATTTTTTTAAATATTTATCAATTGTTTTTTTTTTGTAGTTTTTTAACACATTTATTAGACCTACGGAGAATTTATTTATTAACACTATTTATTTAATATTTAACACTATTTATTTAGACCTACGGAGAAATGATCAATAGTTTTTGCATACAATATACGTATATAGTATAAACGAATTCCAGAATTTTTATAGATTCTTGTGTATATATTAATAGCTACATAAAATGCACTACGTAAAAACCATTCAATAATGACAGAAAAATATATAAATAAAATACATTTTTGGCTCGTCTTGCGAATCGGACGCGACCCATGTTATTGACACCTTTCCGCGTTCAAATTCACACCCATACCTTTTCTCATTCTCATTTTATCAGTGTGAATTGTGACCTTGACGTCAGCAGACGTCAGTGTGAGCAATTTTTGTTCGATGCTCCAGTGCGCCAGCGTTGTAATTTGTGATATTGTATTTGATCACGTAGTGTTTGTTGTTTGTGTGCCGCGGGTGAAGTTGTGATATCGCCGTCTTCAATTGGAAGCGGAGATCTGCCCATCCGCGTGCCGTTTGTGTGATCTCAGTGGCAACTGCAGAGGTGACGGAGGCGTCATATACAAGATAAGGCGAGCAGTCTTTCCGAATCCCGGTTCCCCGAGATCAGTTATCTTTCGACTGGAACCCCTATCCTATCATCGACCCTTATTTTCTTCCTTTCCCTCGCCTGCGGCGATTCCGATTTACGACCGGAATCGTCGTAATCCAAACCGGACCCGGAGATAGCGCATTTGCAATTCGTTCATTAGATCCTATCGGCGCAGGATTTATAGTTTTATTTACAAATCATATTATTAAATTTATACAAAATTAAGAAATTAGCTATCTTTTGATATTGAAATAAATTATTATTGAATATTTTAAGCAGGTATCATACTCGTACAAGGTTTATCTACATGAAAAACATGTTACGCAGACACAATCTTAACTTTAGATTACGAATGCGAATGGTCCGATACTATGTGTTCTCGATATTATATTATGAAATGGAAGTAGGGACACTTAACGAAGAAGTAACAAGGTAACTTGAAGCATTAGAGATGTGGATCTACAAAAAATGTTCAAAATAAACTGAGTGAAAATGAAATGTTATTGCATTTTTTAAATTATTGTAGCTAAATCAACTTTGTGGTTAAAATCCATTATTTTAAATATCAACTTTGTTTAATTAACAACTTTCGTTTGAAAAATATTATTTTCTTATACAGGATGTCATTAACTAATCAAAAACATATGTTATATTAATTCTTTAACGGAATCTATTTTTAATAAATTTACTTAGTTGTTCATAATATTTTGATTAGTTTAACGTGCTTTATTTATCTCCAACGATTACAAATTATTTGATTTAAGACCAACACCGATTATGTACGAAATAGAAATCCAAAAGTATGATCATTTTCTAATAAATGATTAGGAAATTATGAAAACCCACAATTATTCAAATGCTCCTATACTCTTATATTATAAGTTTAAACACACAACATATATTTTTGATTAGTTAATGACATCCTGTAGAAGAAAATGATATATTTCGAAAACGGTAGATGTATTTTAATTCATTAAGTCGTTAATAAAACAAAACAATTGTAGCTTGTTGGTGTAGTGCTCAAGACGTTGGCCTAGTGATCTAGTGGTCGGGGGTTCGTGCCTCGTTCCGGGACACCAGCAAGTTAGTCCTATTTTCATATCACAAGCGTTTAGTTTAGTTTGAAAATAGTAAGAATATTGATGTGACACGTATTCCGTGTACGCATCTCTATTTAAAAAAAAATTAATTAAAATACTATAAAATGTTATGGTTCGGATGAAAAAAGAAAAATAAGTATTTAAAATAATAAAAATCTCGGTCACGCTATGAGAAGTATGAAATCTTGCACCTCATAATGCAGGGGAAGATTGATGGAAGTGGGGGCCTTGGAAGAAGAAAATTCTAAGGTAGTGGTTTGGCCAGTCTACTGCAGAGCTAACTTGATAGCCAACATCTATTAAACAAGAAGACGAAGAAGTAGTGGATACACACCTATGTTGAATATGCAAAGCTTGGACAATTTATTTGAAAAAATTATGTACCTAACGAGCAATTATATGACGAATGTACAAATATTTTAATAGAAATATGCGAAAATACATTACATAATTATATTGACAATATTTTATTATTAATATGGTTATATAATAAACGAAATACATTGACCACAAAGACATGCCATCAGATTTGCTAATTGTACGTTAGATAATATAATATATCGGTCAACGGCAGTTATTCTAGAGGGATGAAATACTCGGCGTAGTCTGGTGTCTGTTTTCTTAAGATCCTCCAAGCCCCGCGCCGTGGGTAGGTACTTTAATTCAATTACCGCCCTCCCAAAGTCAACCCCCGGGGGATGGTTCTAGAGCTGGTCGTGGCTGGGGATGGCTCGCAAACGTGTAAATCATTTGTGATGTAGTTATCTTCGTGAAGTTTAAGGGAATATTTCGGGAAATATACAAAGCATTCAAATATATTGCGTAGGTCGATATGATAAATATGTTAGTTAATTATTAAATGATATTCAGAGTTCGATTACTGTTCATAATAATAAATAATAAGAAAAACATTTTGTTTAAAACCACTATTTAGTAATAGATACATCAACATGTTTTGGTATCTATGGTATCGTCTTCAGGAAACAATGTATACTAAAATTAAAAATGCAGGCATAGATAAAAACAAAACTATTAATTTATAAAACACATGTATTATATCTTATATTTAAAATATATTATATGGGAAGTATGGGTATTACAGAGCTTACGACCTGTCTTCGGCTGGCTTACGCGATCACTTCATACTGTAACGTTCACCATTCCATATCTATCTAATTTTTGGAAGTTATATATATGTTACTATGTAGTAACACTTCATGTATTAACTACAACTTAACCGTAGCCATCTGTGGTCTGAAAATTTGATATTTATTTCCATGAAATAACATAGATGTCACTATTGATAATCTTATTTTTAGAAATAATGGAAGCTTTTTTCTTAACTGTACATACGGCAAATGAATAACATATTATACTAGAATTCAGTTTTCAATTTTTATATATTTCATCTATTTTATATTTATGTAGTTTAAAAATGTGTATTGTACTTAATCACATGTTTTAGGGTTTCAACTACTATTTAAAATTACTCTTTAGATTTTTTAAATGTAGTTTTATTTCAAAACCAATATAATTTTCATTGCCTGTATAACTTTTTTTTTCTGCTCCATAAGATTCACACTATTTATATAACATAGATACATTTTACTTTACGGACTGTTGGTTGAAGTTCAAGTGTAACAACACAAAAGCTCTTAATCGAATCAAGCTTATCTGTTATCAAAATTCAAATAAAATTACATATATTAGTTATAATATGTATAATATTATATTTTTTAAGGTTGGGATTTTTATAAACTTTAGAGTTTACAATTTTAAACATTTTTTTATAAATTAAATAATTTTGGCATCTTTTGCCAAGATAATTAGGATCTTTGTAAATCAAAGACGTGAAACTAATGTTTTGTATTTCCTTAACATATTAATGGATCCTGGTTGGTTCTGAGTCATTTTTTTTTCTTGTTCATGTTTTGTCACTCAGATCACCACTTCCATCTTAATGTGTATAGATTGATAGTGATAGAAAATAGCATGTCGGTCAGTTAGTGATATTAGAATCAGATAAACAGCTTCGTCACCCACTAAACTCGTCTTTGATCTGCTTTGAAATCCTTTCGATTAGCCAATAATCTAGATATCCATTGATCTTATAGCGTTCATTAAATCGGGTAGTTATTTCGGAGTCGGCGGGGTCTTAAATTCATAATTGAAGTTATTACATCGTGCTGTATACGCAATCTTGGCTGGAGAGCATCAGACGTTCGAAGATGATTATCAAAAGTTATCTTCCACTCAATTTGTTCACCCAGTGTATACTTCCAAACCTCATGTATGCCGGCAAAACATGAACATCGACAAAAGAGAGACCAAAAATTAGTGCAACAAAAGTGTCATAGAAGAAAATACCTATAACGAGTCATCCAGTGATACTCGAAGGCAATCAAGAGGCTGACATGCCGCCCTAAATCCCGCTAGACTGACGAAATCATCAAACTCTGCGGAAATATTGTACATGACAGCGAATAAAAATTGACAGAAACAACTGTGAAATTAGACTGGAGGCCTTCATCCGGCGGATGATATTTTTTTTTATAAAATTCATGCGCACGATCGCACTCATTGAAACGAAGAAGAATTCACTTTAAGTGTGTTCACTGGATCTCTGGTTAGCTGATTGGTTGGTATCATCCGAATATATAGGGTGTAACAGATCTAGTCCACAAAATTTTATGGGTGGATTCCTGACGAAATTACAAGTCGAAAATGTTCAAGGAGTAAGTACGTAATCTCAATCATGTCATAGATAAAAGCATTTCAATTATGCGATTATTTCGATTTATTTTAATAATTTTTTGATTCCAAATTGTAATAAATTAAAGGTCATAGAATTTTGAGTGGTCAGACTACGATTTGTTAGATACCTTTGATGTTTGCTAGATGCACTTTAGGGCCTGAAGCAAAGATATACATTAATAACGAAACAATTTTGCAAATATTTATGTTGAAATACGTAGACTTTAATTTCAAACAATAATATTTTCCGTAGTATATAGTCAATAAACACTACGGTTAGATCAGATAAAATATCATTTTTCTCTTTCGTTTTTTATACTTATGTTATAATGAGATGGCTACACACTAGTATCACGTCAATGCCAAGCTAATATACAGCGATATCTTTTACAAGCGGCAGAGAGGACGACGCAGTAGCGCGTACATCACCTCGGGATGTATCACTTTTTTACCAAACTTCAGCTAGATTTAACGCTAGGATAAAATACTGCACGATAAAGTCACGCAATTCTGCAAACCGTGGAGCCCTGCTTGCTCCTCAAAGACAAGTCCATCAGAAATCTAGACAACAATACACCGCGACGCAACCTGTCCGTGAAACCACCAAAACCGATGACTCTTCTCCTGACCATCTCGTCGGATGCATCGCTCGACACCGCCTTCAGTTAACTTCGCAACTTACAATAAAATCAACGGTGTAAATTTATTTCCCAATACACACAATATTTAATAAATACTGTTTTTTTTTTTTTAGCATAAAATAATACATTTCTAATAAAGGTAGTCACTTCACTCGACGTGCTCTGTTCTAAAGCAATTGCCTGTACAGTTGTTATAAGTTGTGTATTATTAAGGTACACTCAAAAGTTATAAAAAATACATTTATATAATATAGTTGGAGATAAAATGTGTAGGCAGTTAGGCTAGCACAAATGACAAATTAGTTTAATTTTGTATTCTACCTACACCAAGCAAACACTTTGTTATTTTTGGTTTAATAGTTAATCACTTTTAAACTCTTTAAAATCTAGCGCCAATTTATTAAATATACGTGGTGCACACAATAAGAAAGATCGTTGACCAAATTTGGTATCCATTATATAATCATTAGGAGAAGACATTCTTATTGGGAAGTTGTAATTATTCAGAACACGTGGTCTGTGATATTTTAAATACGAAATAATTATATTAATTAGAAATATATACATATAAAATCAATTTTATCGAAAAATATTGTTGTTGCGCCACCGGGATTTGAACCTGGATCTCTTTCCAAACCAGAGAAGGTACATTATATGTTACCTTTTTGATATTATTACATTTAATCGTTCCATTATTTGAAAGAGCCATCTACCTTATTTTTACAGCATCTTAAATACCTTTGAGTAATCTGATAGCAGATGCAAGAATTATCAATTCATTTTTATTAAATTTTGGACAAATTTATACAATTTTATTATTAGAAGAACACATTCTAATCGTGAAGTAACATGTAGGTTCGAAAATTTGTCGCTTTAGCACAGTTGGATAATGCACCTTCATCGGTTAGGAAAGAGATCCAGGTTCGAATCCCGGTGGCGCAACAACAATATTTTTTGATAAAATGGATTTTGTATGTATAACTTTCTAATTAATATATTTAATTCATATTTCATTATATAATCAACCAGTTCTAGCCGCAACACCAAAACCCATACTCACAAGCACACCTAGTAACATTAGTTAGTATACACTGCGACATTCTGCGACATCTCGGTTGATAAGCTCTCGTTAGATATACATAATTTCATTCAAGTTCACTTTATTCCCTGCAGTCACTCTTCATTCCATATCTTTCTCAGCCTTTCTGTTTCCATCAAATATACTTCCCAAATATACAAACTCATCTACTTGTTAACCTTGTAAACCTAGCACCTGTAAAACTTGACATATTGATGCATTCTGAAACATTTCAACTCATTATTTATTATATTTTTACTTTTTTATTCATATTTTTAATTCTATTTTTATTCCAAATAACACCACAACAGCACGAAAAAAAAACTGGCTACTTTAACACACACTTCAGTCTAGCAAAGTAGCCAGAACAACGAAGTCTACTCCATCCCACTCAATAAACTATGTATTTTGTATGTTTATTATATATCCACCTCTGTTTGTACAAAAATATGGATGTCAAAATATATATAAATAAATAAATTATAACATATCTCCCACACGGCCAATAAAAGTTTAACTCGAAGGACAGATTTGATAACATAACCTACATTCTACATCAAGACATACAAAACAGATGATTAAATAAAGAGATTACCTTATCAATATCTCCAACAGCGTCGAGCAAAGAACCGTCTCCTTCAGGTCGTTTGGCCCGGCTCCAAGTTTCGCAGCTGAGACCTGAGACTCGGAGACTCGGGCGGAGGAGTTGGCTCGCTCAGCCGTTCTGCAGACAGTTAACTGTCACATAAAATAATGCCCGTGGCTGCTGGCCTTAACGAACAATGTCACAGAATGCCGGCTGTATTGTTGAAGAATGTTCGCTATTTGTTACCGAGTCGATTATAAAAATAATTGGTTTTATTTTTATGTTTCTTTCATTGGCAATCTGGCAAAGCCGATAATGTGAAACATGATATTTCCCACTTTGCGTGTTTGGCGTGTTTAGGGTTCCTTTTTTTGTCTTTAGGTATACAAAAATAAACAATATATACAAATGCATTATTGTAAACGTTGTGACGATGACACGGTGTTGCTAGTTGGCAGTATTACAGATATTCAGTACCTACAAAAAAAATCTTAAGGAAGGTATATTAATATTGAGATGGCAGGCATTTTTGGAAGACAATAAAATGCATATCTGGCCGTTAAAAGAAGTCTTTCGGATTCATCGTATCCATTTTCAGTGCCAATAAATCGGCGTTTGTATTTAAAACAACATTTCTTTAAAGATTGCATCAATAAAAAAATTCTTAAAGTAACCAATGCACCAGAAAGTACAAGTATTAATACTACATTCTATTTACATGCATGCCTGTTGGCCGCTTCTTACCTCGTTAGGTACATTTAAATTACCAGTTCTGAGGTAGTAATTTGTGAGTAGATTGTAAGCATTGCAAATAAAGGAAGATATTGATATTATCTGAGTAATATGATTGTAATGTAAAAGAAGGAGGTATCACAAGTGTAGGTAGAAAAATATTATCTTGGCTGGGACACTAATGGTGGTGTTTATGTAAATGCCTTCGATAGCTGGTTTCCAGGTTTCCGATGAACAATAATCCCACATATGATATATGAACTGTACTAACCTTTTATTTTTGCTCTCTTTCTGGTCCGATGTTGTTGTTCTTTTAGCTGGGTTTTGACCGAAACACGCACTGGTGGTTTATTTGGACCCCTGGACTAGTTGAAGCACGGATTATAATAAGAATGATGTCTGTCGGTTACTACCGTCTTCTTAGTTTCTCGAAAAAGGGTCGGCAATACTCACACACACACACACACACACGTACATTATTATACGCCCTGAGGATATCAATTATGATTATCTCGGTCATCACCTTATATTTCTATACAGGATCATCAATGGTATAATAGACTGCCCCCAGATCGTTGGTCTACTTGAATTTCGCGCACCATTGAGGTCATCGTGACACAATTCATTGTTTTATTACAGTGGTAATGTCAGAACTCGTGCACTTGCTAACTCCGCAGTCCCCAAAATGCATTCTTTGGGGAATGAATATATGAACATGTGTAGTCAATATTCTATCCTTTGTAGGACTACACTATTACAATTTTTTGTGTCTCAACTCAATGGTGACGGATAAGTTGACATTTTATATTTATTATTTATTTTTAATTATGTAGAAACATGTTGACATTATGTAATTTTTTTCTTTGTGTATTGCACTTCTGTTACAATTTTATCGTATTTTACAAATTATGTTATCTCTGAATAGGGCGGGTAAATAAACTAAGAAACCCAATGGTGCCAATTGACGTAACAAAGCGCGTAAACAGGTGGGTCACTACGTGGTGTGGAAACATTTGAATATTGTGCATACATCGTTGTGACCCGTGTTCACGTCTCTGAGACAAAAATTTTGCTCTCATGAGATTCTTTGGAGACAACTATCGGCTTTCGTAGTGTCCGTATATATAGCGTATCTCAAAGATTTATATGTACAGAATAAATCTATTAAATGAAAATATATTTAGTTGCTACCGGGATTCGAACCTGGACCTCTTCCTATCTGAGGAAACGTGTTGATCATTACACTACAGCAAGCGATTACGATTAAGAAAAAGTAAGAACTTATATCTGATATATTTATTATTTTATTTTTAAAAGCGATTTATTTTGTATATCTTTCTAGTTGATTAATTTTATTTGTAATAAAAATACCACAAAAAGTGTTCTCCTTAAAAATATAATGAAATATTTGCTTTCTAACTATAGTTAGTTACTTATAGGATAGTTGTAGGTATCTAAGTAACGTTTGAACATATATATCGAATATAACGTCGTGTATATATCGGTTTTAACCTTTTTTATATATCTATTAATCTCAAGCTAATATCTCCAGATCAAATTTCAACACGTGTACACAGTATTGAGATTTATTTTAACTAAATCTCTGATATATATCTCATTGTGTCTCAATCCATGAGCAATTCAAAATTCAAATGATTTATTTTTCAGCAGCGGTGTTCAAGATGTCAACCTGGAAATATGAATTAGTGTTGTCTTGATCAACAACACAAGACTTTAACAAAATTAGGTCATATATGCGTTTAACCGTGTCTAATAACTGTCTTGTGCTCAGTCACGCGCGTAATATAGGTTAGAATCGCACGTTAATATAACTATAAAAAAATATAGTTTATATGTTTAAAACTTTACAGTTTGCAGACGTTGAGGACGCCGAAATTAAACTGTAATACGAAAGGACTGTTGGCGAATACACCGTAGGACAGTTTGTTAATACTTTGGTCACTTATGAATGAACGACAAAATCAATAATAATAAAAGCCATGAAATTTATTTGTCATGCAACGTTCGTACCGAGTAAAATATTAATTTTAAAATTTAGCGATATGTAATATTTTTCTGTCACACTTGTTTTTTATGCTTCAGCATAAGTGTTCTGAAATCGTAAACACGCTTTTGGCACGTTTTTTCGAATCAACCGCGACCTTTGTTATTGACACATTTTCGCGTCCAATTCTCATACATACATTTCCTCACGCTCGTTTCTCAGTGTGAAATGTGACCTTAATACCAGCAGACGTCAACTTGAACGATATTTTTGTTCGATCGTGATAGCATTCGCGGTGTGGACTTTTCAGCTCCAGTACACCAGCACTCTATTTTGTGATATTGTGTTTTTTTTGTTTTTATTTTATCACGTTGTTTGTGTGCCGTGAGTGAACTTGTGACATCGCCCTATTTAATTGGTATCAGAGTTCGGCTCATCCACGTGCCATTTTGTGCGATCTCGGAGGTAACTTCAGGGATTACGGAGGTGTCATATATAAGGTAAGGCGAGCAGTCTTTACGAATTCCGGTTCCTGAGATCACTGCTCCTTTGACTATTCCGGTTCAGAGATCACTGGTCCTCACCAACCTCATCCTGTACCACATTTCCCAACTTCTTACCCTACCTTGTGGTGATTCCGATTTACGACCGGAATTATCGTATTCCATTTACACAATTCATTTAGATCCTATCGATTTGGATTTACTGTTCGAATTCAATAAGATTAGGTGATTTTTCTATTTTTTTAATTTTTTTTATTTATTTGCATATTTACAATTTTCTATAACATGAATTAAGTTATTTTAATTTTATTTATTGTCTATTTGTGTGCTATAATATTGCTTATTTTCTAATTATGTGTTCCTGAAGTGTTATGTTAATTATGTGGCTTTCTAAACTCTTTTATATCTTTTATTTCTTTAATTTGTGTTGGGAGGCCATTGAAATTTTTGATCCCAAGTATGTAAAATTATACATTTAGGGATTTTAAAGTTATTTTTAAGCCTTAGTGATGTGCTTGTTTCAAATTCTGGTGATAAATTAAATTACATCGCAACATTTTCTTTTCAATTTTCTATTTTCATATCCAATACCTTGCTTGACCGTCGGGTCTTGGAACAGTTAACATGCTAGTTTATAGTATTTTGAAAGAAACCAAATTTATATGATAATCTTAGAACATAGTGCTTTGATAATTAAATCAAATTTTTTAATTATTGAAAAGAATTATATAGTTACCGCCAGGACTCGAACCCGGAAATTTCTCTTGGCGGGGGAGTGTGTTACAAATTACATTATGTTAATTATTTAATTTCACGTCGTATTTTCGACTCACTAATTCTATTATAGATGTCTCACTAAAATGGAAGGAATGCCTTTATAAAATCGAAAATTCGACGTAAAATTAAATAGTTAACCTTTAGCATATCATGATATAAAATACCCGAACGCAGCTATGCTGTCAACTTGTTTTACCGTAAATAACAGTTAGAAAAAATGTTTTTATTAGCTTAAATGGCTTCAATGGCACGAATTTATTCTAAATATTGAGCATTCAATTTTGAAAAAATGATTAATAACATAATTTAGAGCATTCATTAAGTCCAATACAATGTGTCCTTCCTTCTTGTCTCTCTTCATTTAACTAGTGAGAAAGGGACAATTATATTTACATGTTTGTTGTTCTTTTCACTGTGAAAATAGAGTGTGATCTCTGTCTTTCATATCACAAATTGTATTTTTACTAACGTATTCACTTTACAACGGATTGAATGGAAAAAATAATTGTTTTTGTGCGATTCCCTTTTCATAATTGGTCTAGTGGATTCACTAGTCAATCCTAAGCATTAATGCTTTCAATATGAATTTTATATTGCATGTATTTACCGAAATATTACAGGTTTAATTATGATGGTAGACCTGTGTTACTGCATGGTTTGGGAAGGGTTTACTTAGTATAATTGGTGACTCATTTCTCTTCAAAAGAGAGCTTTGGTTTTGAGTCCCGGTGGTAACTAGACATATATTTTGTCGATGTATTCAATTTTTTGTTTATCTTTACAAGTGGTTCATCTAATTTAGTATGTATGGTACATGATGCGCTCTGGTGCTCAATAATGACTCCGATCATGAATTTTATAGTTGCCATTCAACGCACTACCTCTACACAGACGACCACCATAAAAATATAAGAAGAACTACAACTAATTGAAATGTTTTGCTATAATAAAATGAATAATCAATGAGCACCATCCAATTTAGTTACAAAGCAGATTTGACCGCAAAATCGTCAGAAATTTCCTTAAAAATATTACAGAATTTTCGTTATAATACCATAATTATTTAATATAGTGTACAATATACAAACCGTAGCAGATTAAAACCTCCACTGAATCTGCGAAACGTTTCTAACTACAACGATATAATTTAACTGTCAGAGTTTAGGGGTCGTAAGCGTAAAAATTATTAATAACAAAAACTTCTAGATTCATAAAAAATGTTTATTGTTAACGTTTGAGCCGCGGGGCTTTGCACCCGCACGCCTTTACCTCCACCTGAGCACCCCCGGCTGGCACCCCCGGTTGGCACACCTGGCTGACACCCCTGCCCTGCACCCCTGCCGCAAAGTGCCTCCGAAATGATGAAATCACTTCGTGGATTTCCCCCCGTTTCCAGAGTAACATCAGCTCAAAGGCGTGACATAAAAACCTGCCGAGAGATGTACATATTTACTCACGACTTAAATAAATTGCTCGCGAGTTTGTGTGGAAGAATTGCGATTCATCTTAGAGAGGTGTTCTTAATCAAAAAACCTCGAGGATAACAAGAAAATTGACTAAAAAAACAGGCTATTCAGTATGCACACAGTGAAGCAAATACGAGTTAAATGTCACCGCATATCATATTCAGAACAAAGAATTTCATCCTAGTACGTTATTTCTATCTAAGCTAATTGGTTTATAATTTTGTTATGTTCATACTAGTATTTTATTACTATTTATCAGCGATACAGATTTAGGTTATGCTGTAACCAATGATATTTTAAAATCATATATAATACATGTTGTGACATTACCAATTAAGGTCACGTTCAAAATTGCCCCGACACTTGTTTTATTGCAAAGTTATAAAAACGGTCACCGTCAATGGTTCTTTTTCAAATCATCGAGAGAGCTGTCAGATTAGCGCGGTGGATTTCCAAGACCATAGTTTCTAAAATGTGACTATGAGCGATTCGATATAACCAAAGAGTAAATATTTGTATGTTATTCAATCACTAGTGCATAATTTACTATTATTTGTTAATGTAATCGCATGGTGAATAATTCGTTTCTTCCTTTAGTTTCTAGGCTTTTGGTTTTCTTCGCCACGGCTATTCTCATCGTAGGCTACATTTTTTGATATGATATAATCTTCTACAATTGCGTCGGCCTGGATGCTGAAGATCATCTACAATGATAGGCCAAAGACATAGGTTGCCCGGATGGGCATGGATTAGAGTGATGCCATTTAAGATGTTCCATTGGTAGAACATATTATTGTCACCTATTCCGACGAAATGAGGATTCCTTAATGTTGATTGTATCTTTATTTTATTTCCTTTGTTCATGTTTCTTTTATGATTAGATGCCATTTGTATAATAAGCAACACCTTTTTATTTATCACCTCCAGGTATTACTTATAATTTTTTCCTAGTTTAAGATGAAGGCAAAATGTGACAAAATAAGGTGGGTATATGTTTCTGAGGTGAAGAACCCGCGGATCTTGTGCTCACCACTGACTAACCCGTGAGTAGGTAGAACGCCGGTATTTACTCCCACAATGTACTACATTATATGTTGTACATAAGACTTTAGTTTAACCAACGTCTTTAGACAAAATAAATCCGTTGTTTATACGACCCTACCATGTATTTATTTGTATTTTTAGAGTACATGTATATATTGTATAATAATTTTTTTAAAGTTTAAGTTTTAACGTAAAAATAATACTTTCTTACCCATATGGTAAATTGTTCTTAAAAATGTATGGACGTTTTTAAGAACAATTATTAAAGGTTAACGTAGGAAATAGTTCTGCCAATTACTTTTTGTTTTTCTCAAATCAAAAACAAATTCATGCACCAAATGCAGCTCAAGTGCAAAGAATGATCATGAAATCAACACTTTAAAAACAGTAAGATAGTAAAATTCGCGAATTAGTAAAAGAAGAAGTAGACACTTCAATAATTTGCACGCAGTTGTAAGCTTTTCTAATCTTATTCAGTTAATAAACAGAATAGGTAACGACTCAATACAAAACGGATTAACCGAAAGGAATTTTCAATTCAGTAAATAGCCAATTATATGACTTGAGTAATTCACTAGCTTAAAGATAGAATAACGTATTGTGCATATCTCAATGCGTTGAATAATTTATTGTTTCCCAGAATTTTTAATAATGCACAGCTTTTTTGCTTATATGCAATGCACGTCCCTGCTATTTATTATAGTCAGGCAATTACCATAGGATAAGAAGATGGGGTGGAATTTTATAATCACCAAAATAAAAAAAGACAGAAAAATGTTATATTAACCCGAAATATTAAGATTTTACTCACGTACATGATAGGATATTTATTATATCAATTGGGATTAACCTGTCCAAAAACTTTGGGGTTAATAAAATATTAAAAAATTAATTACAAAATAAAAATAATTAATTCTTAAATTTACATTTCATATAAATTGACGTACGTCACCCAGAATTGTTGTCATTTTTGTAGGTTCCCTATTATCCGCACGCAAAGAAAAAATACAGTATTGTCTCGTTTTCGTATTCTTTATATTTTAACAAACTGATACCGATTACGGAGAAATACGTAAAGGTTAAATATTAACATTTCAAAATGTACTCCGACAATAAAAAGTTGTTATGTTGTTTCACGTTAGATTTATTCCAGAGAACTGGTTATAAAATATTTATCGGCGTCTTATATAGGCAGAATTCCTGCCTAAATGATATTTACTAGGGTATGGTGAACACGATATATATAAGTTCACGTGTTTTTACATACGAAGTCGCATGTATGATTTGCATGTATCTTTTTTTCCGTTAAATGCGGCATACAGAAAATGTTGTACGTGGGGCATTATGTATTATATATTGGTTTGTAGATAGGTGAACGTATATGTGTTATGGCTGTAAACGTTCGTAACGCCTCGTTTAAATTAGTTCAATTTTTCATATTTTAAACCTATGAAAGTTAATTTTATCATCAGTGCCAGGGGAGAGAAGACCTATAGGACGAGCCAGAAAAATGTGGAAAAGGCAAATGGAGTAACTACGCAGCAATGAGGGTTGTCCCACCGCTTACCTCGCAATAAGCTCGAGGCTCCCATCTCGTTCGCTCCCTGGTTGGCATTTTTTAATGC
Source organism: Eubasilissa regina (assembly GCA_022840565.1). Taxonomy (NCBI): domain Eukaryota; kingdom Metazoa; phylum Arthropoda; class Insecta; order Trichoptera; family Phryganeidae; genus Eubasilissa; species Eubasilissa regina. The sequence continues at coordinate 29,616,256 of JAINEB010000011.1, forward strand.
CACTAGGCAGCTGTTCGATAGCGCTCTACATACATGACAGGGCGATACTGCACAGCTGGCAAAACAAATTTTTCCCACATTATCCCTGGCGGCCCCAAGTAATCGACACAGCGAGCGGTGGAAGAGTGCTGTTCAAAGGTTAGGCCCCGACTCAATTAATATAAACGCAATGACGAAAAATATCCAAATTTTTTGTTTACATAATTTAAAAATAATTCTTCGAAAAAACATTTACATTACAAATTAATGCATGTACAAATCATTTCATATTTCATTCAATAAATCCGTATTTTCTAAAAAACATATTTAAAAATAAAAATGTTGGCTTTATATAATACATAAGCGGCGAACAAAATCGTATAATACATAAGCGGCGAACAAAATTATATAATACATAAACGGCGAACAAAATTATATAATACATAATCGGCGAACAAAACTATATAATACATAAGTGGCGAACAATGTTCGTAGCTCTATTATATGATAATTTCTCTTGTTATTTTTCCATCTCTGATAGGAAATCATTGGCAATTTTTGCGAAATTCGACCAAATTATCGTAAAAAAAAGAATGTACGAAAGATTAGTTTCGTACTGCTCTGTTGAAGAAGTCGTAATGAATAAAGCTGTAGTAGTTGAAAACAAATTTAATCTAGTTTAATTGTAGTTTACAGATAATCCTTCATCTATTCATAGCTTGGACGTAAAATTTTAGACTATTAATAAATGATGGATGGACTAAAAAGGAGACGAATATTAATGGCAAATGGAAAACGAAGCCATTTGTCTTCATCAGGAGCGATAATTACCGAAGGCCAGAACTGTCCACCCAGACACATTAATATTACCATCAGACAATGGTGTGATTTGAGTGCACGAATCATATTCCTGTGACTGACGTCACAGAATCATTGAAATTCCCGAAAATAATGGCATCATGTTGAATTATCGTGGTGAAGAACACAGCGAAGACCACGAATAAATGACGGGTTCAGGTTAAAGTTTCAATATTCAAGTAGAATCGCTACACAAACATATAAGTATCATAGACGTAGAAGATAGATAGTTGACGAAAGGTTAAAAACCACTTATCTTTAGGATAAGTTGACTTGAAGGATCTACAGAAGAAAGTTAAAAATAAACTGGATGGATTTAGTTACAATGAGGATGTTTCGGATATATTATATAAAGGAAAATAAGTATTTAAAACAATAAAAATCAGAAAACTTTAATATCGAGGAAGATTGCAAGAAGTCATGGCCCTGGAAGAAGGAGAACAACATCATGGCTGAAGAACCTAAGGCGATGGTTTGGCAGGTCTACCGTTGAGGGGCTGCAGAAAACAAAGTGATGATACCTAACGTTTGTAGAACGGATAACGCTCGAGTAGAAGAATAATATCCCCGTAAAATACTCAAGCACACACTATATCACCATCATCATATTCAGATATTATCAATTCTGCAACTTTCTTCGTTCCTTCGCCAATAATTACACCCCCGTTCATTTCGATGATGACCTGCAACAATATGCTGTTAACCCTAAACAAAATTTAAAAATGGAAGAGATTGGTTCGGCTTGGGGTGAAGTGGTAGGAAACTTGATGTCATTAATTAATGGTCTCTCCAAATTTAATTTATTTATAATTCAACAATTTCAAAGTTATTCATTATTAAATGACAACAAAATAACTCAACGTGGGTGTAGCGTAAAGATTAGTTTAGTGAACTAACTTTTAGAATTTGGTATCAAATCTTTCATTTCGGATATGTTAATTTAAGCTAAGTACGACGAGTACATAATTAATACAAAAATTATAATTGAGAAAAATTATTACATAATTAAAATAAATCAGAAAAGAACATTAACATTATCAACAGAATTACAAATAATCGCTTCGTTAAAACTACATTTTATATCACCGGGTCAATTTCCACTTAACAAGTTTTTTACAACAAATACAAAATTTGGGTTACTATTGTCAATTGACGTTGTCCACTGTAAAATATTGAAGTAATGTTGTTCCTTCTATACAGAGATTATGTCGAGCGGATGGGATCCAAATCGTGATCTTCCATCCATCCCTGGTCCATGGGTCCCTGGCCCTGGTACACGGAAGCTTAGTATTAAATAAAATTACCCTTACCTTTCATTTAAATGTGAAATAACATGTTTATAATGGATTCATTTTCACGGTTCTCCTGTCCGTTCACGGAAATACTTAGAGAAAAATCCTTTTGTGCAGCAGTGTTGCCGTTGCTACGATGTGTTAAGCATTGAGGTCATTATCGGTGGGTAGGTACTATAACATAATGTTATAAAGTTTACGACTGAGTACATCCTGAATCTTCTCTATCTAATATATATCATATCTAACTATACCTATTTTTATTCTGCGTTTATTATCATTAAATTCCACAAAATCATATGAAGATTGATGAAACTAGCACCTAAAAATAGAAAGATCTTTCTTTCTATCTATCTTTCTTCTGTCAGTGTTTTTTCCGTACGTAACAATGTTCTTAATATTGTAAAAAACCATGCCCTTGGAACATCACAATATTTACATCAAAACTGACCATTAAGCTTCAAAGTTTTGTATACTAATTTATTAATTTCTTCGACGTAGTCTGGTTCATCTCTCATGAGATGAAATTTTTACAATAATGTCGCTACCTATAGAACTTAAAGTAAACTAAACCAATTTCTGATTTCGGGCACGTTCAAAAATAAAACTCTTCATTTTATTTGTATTAAAAACAACAGTAAGTTGTTGTTCCAAAAAATACTAAAAACTTCGTTTTTTGTTATCTTTTAATTTTCTAGGGAATTTAACACGTTTGTTTCAAATATTTAAAAAGAAAAATACTTTTCGAATTTTGATATAAAACTGTTAATTTTGACCAAAATGTTAGATTACTCTGGTCTACAATGAAAATGCTTATATCTTATTGATTTCAGTATAGTATATAAAAACATATATGACATTTAAAATGCTCAATTAGTTCTCATTTCTAAGTTGTAACTCATTTATGATGCACATAAAATGAAGCGTGGGGCGTTCCGAGCGGCGAAGTAAGGTTGGACAGGATTGGCAAACCTGAGAGCGGGAATGAGGACTCACTTTAGACCTTATTTTATTTATTGTATTTTTACAACTTTTTTGTTGTCATATGTTATCATCCTAGTTATATTTAATACAAGGTCGAACATTTCAAATATTTTATTTTATTATTTTACGCTTGATATTTTTCAGTTCGACATCAGGAAAACAAAATATTTGATATTCCTCAACGGACTTAATTTGAATACTAGACGATAGTGCGTCACCACGTCCAATAGCTATATCTCGTGGTAAATAACTGATGCAGTGTGTTATTTATTTTGATACCATTTCATATCCATAAAAGTAGTTTCAATTCTTTAACTGGAATATGTGAGGAAGATTTTCTAGGTGTTGAAAAGGGGCAGATTTTCATACCGCCACCTAAAGGAGAGTCCAGCAATTCCATTCCAATCACCGCCACACTCCTAACAGTATTAGAACGCGGAACATGCTGCCCTCGTAACTCAGATGTAACAGGTTCTTGAGATAATAATATCTTCGGTATTGCCTAAAGACTACTCTAAAAATAATAATGGTGTTAAGAATACACATTTTAATTGATTCGGATATTGTCATATTAAAAAAGTGTATTTTTTTTTTGTAGCATAATTAGTACATATGAAAAAATAAATGTAATTTCTTTACTAGACGTAGTCTGTTTTAAAGAAATTATCTGTACAGTTTTTAAAAGTAGTAAATTTTAAAAAGTAAGTAAGTATGAAGTACGTTATGAAAAGTTATGTGAAAAAAGTGTAATCAGAAGTTATAAAAATATTTTTGTCAGTAATATACAATAGTGGAAGATAAAAATGTGTTGGTAGTTAGGTTAGTCAGTTTAATTTTATTTTCTACCCACGTCAAGCAACCACTTTGTTATTTTTGGTTTGAAGTAGTTAATCACTTTAGACCCTTTAATGTCTAGTGCCAATTTGTTAAATATTCTCGGAGCACAAAATAAAAAAGTTCGTTGAGCGAATTTGGTATTAAATTTTGGCACTGAAGATTGCTCTGGTAAACGGATGTCTTATATCTAAAACTTGCAAGGATTTAAAGAGTTCTTCAGAGTTATGTCTAAAAGGTCTCTTGTTTATGACTCTGATGACCCATTTCTGAGCCTTAATTAAAGAATCTATTGAAGTAAGAGCTGCATCATCCCTATGTATATATCGCGTAACTGATGAGACTGACAGAGTGAATAGTATACTATTTTTAATAAAGTAATATTTAGAAGCTGCGTAAAATTTTGAAAATATAAATTAATTTTGTATTTATATTGTATTCACGCCCTTATTGGCTATTACAAAATTAATTATAAAAAAAATATGCAGCTACACAAGTAGTACGGAATATATACAAATAAATGCTCCGAATTATAATATTATATATATTTAATGGTTAATATTTATAGTAAATTTATGGCATTAACCATTTCATCACATTTCAAAGGCTAATAGAACTCCAATTTCTTACGGTAACAAGAGTATGGTAACAGTCAATACGAGTGCATTACAACTGAATTAGCGATCATTATTTTTTTTCTTTGGGTATCGGATTCTATAGGATCAAATTGCAGTACGCTGATACAGTTTTGCAAGATACGTCAGATCACCGGCACGTTTGACATTAAAACATGTTCTGAAGCTACGCAGCAAATATAATCTCATTCTACTTACATATTTGACTTCTATGATGTTACAACTCATATTAAGCCATGACCTATTGCATTTTTGCTTCTAGATGCTTCCAATCTGCAGCAGTTCTTTATTTAGTGGAGTCGGGATCATCCCACTGTTTTCCAAAAACTTCCCCATCCTGCAAAGGGTCCGTAACATCTTCGCACGTCACACAAAAATATTTTTCCCAATTTAATGGGGATGATTCCATTAGGTTACGAAAATATCGCGGTCTGCCTATATTTTGTCAAATCTGTACTAACATATAACTTTTCGCCATATCTATGCGTCGTTTGATTTCTGACTCGTAGCTACAGTCGTCAGCAATTATGGACCCGAGATAAATGAAATCCTTGATAATTTCAAGGTCTGGAAAGGAATCTCTTCGTGAAAGCTGATTATATCGATCAACGTTCATTAGCTTTTTTTTTCCTTACTTACTTACTTACTTACCATCACGCCGTTTCCCCGTGGGGGTAGGCAGAGAAGATAGAGCGCCACACTCTTCTGTCCTGACACACAATTCTCGCCTCATCCACATTCATACAAGCTCGCCGATTGTTGAGGCTTCTAACAGAACCATCCTCCATTATCTGGTTTACCTGATCGTGCCAAGTCTTCCTCGGTTTCTTCTATTTCTGGTTCCATCAACACTTGCGTCATATATCTTTCTTACCATTCTCTCCTCATTCATCCTTTCCATATGACCAAACCACCTAAGTGATCCTTTCTTAATCTTACTCACTATACTAACATCAACTTTACATTCTTTCCTTATTTCTTCATTCTTTAATCTGTCATAAATAGATTTGCCACAAATACGTCTAAGTGATCTCATTTCCACTGCATTCAGTCTACATTCGTTCCTTTTCTGCCAGCTCCAGGCCTCACTTCCATACATCAGTGTCGGTACCAGGATTCCATTGTGCACCGCTAGTCTTGCCTCGGTTGACAAATTCCCGTTAGATATAGTTCCATTCAAAGCGCCGTTTACTTTATTTCCTGCAGTCACCCTCCTTTCGATATCATTCTCAGCATTTCCGTTTCTATCAAACATACTTCCCAAATATACAAACTCAAACACTCAATCACTTTTTTTTCCTTGTATATCTCAAAGCCCAATTTTCTACTTTCTTATTCAATGCGATGGAGTAGTGTAGCTATTTCTTATTCTGATGTAGCGATCAAAATTAAATCGTCCATATACCTGATTTTCAAATTGAATGAATGAATTCATCTATCGTTCCATTATGAAAATTTGTCATTAAAAGTCTGTCGCTATAGCATAGTTGGATAATGCACCTTCTCCGGTTTGGAAAGAGATCCAGGTTCGAATCTTTCTAATGAATACATTTAATTAGTATTTAAAATATTACAGACCAATGTTCTGAATAATTACAACTTCACAATAAGAATGTGTTCTCCTTAATAAGGAAATAGTTCAGCCTTCAAGTTTTAATTCGCCATTCCAGTTTCTGAGTGCATTTCTCATAATGTATTCTACATATACTAGGAGATAAGCAATCGGCTATAGTGGACGGCTATTATGGACGCTTCGCGGTCAATAGTAGCCGCTACGCGGTCAAGGTCTCATCGGCTGTTACCGATTACTCGGTCAGGGTCTCAATAGAATCTATATTTCAATGATAGAACTTTCCCGAAAACAAACCACACGTAAATTAAATCCCCATTTAATTAAAATTATTCCACATTTGTTCGCTATTTGAATACTAGTTGGAATCGGATGGTTTTCTCTCAAATTTGTTGTTAACAAATTTTATGTCGAAACTTAACCATAGATCATTGTTTTGACATTGCGGAAAGTGCTATGATATACCATAGACAGTATATATAAGAAAAGATGACAGAATCATGTATGTTTTTTCTTACTCAAAAATAAAGACAATGTACACATCATTTCAAATTGAATGTATATTTACGTACTGTTATTGAATATATAATAGAGAAAACAATTATATTGAATAAAATAACAATCATTTTGTATCAAACCATGAAATTTATTATACGTCAACCGGTTTCGCTAATCTCATGTTTCATCAGCACGTATTTAAAACTGATTATAAAAGAGTGCATTTACATATACATAGAGAGAGAGACAGAATACTAATACAGATAGACGGAACTTTTATACTCTGTCTCCCTTCGTGTTCTATTTAACTATACATATATGTATTGTGTATCTCTCCTTCACATGTAATTTTATATTCTATCTCCCTCTTTACGTATATATAAGTGCACTCTTTTTGTATTTATGATCAGTTTTAAATACGTCCTGATGAAGCTTGAAATAAGCAAAACCGGTTGACGTATAATAAATTTCATAGTTTCGCACAAAGTTATTGTTATTTTATTTAATATAATATGTCAAACCACAAAGTGGTTGCTTTTTACGAAAATTGAAAACATTTAAGTAATCTTCCCTGCTCGCGTCTCACAGACCTGACCGTTTAAGCAAGCACTATACATCCAAAAATAACACTACTGAAGTTGCCACATCCAGTAAATCGTAGATATATATGGGGAAGTGTAATATTATTATGGATGTTTAAAAGGTCTGAAGACAATATACATCCTGATCTGACTCCTTTTCGCACATTAAACTTTTTAGAGGAGATTGAGAAGAAGTAAACTGTAGCAGTATTATTCAAATATATATGCAAATGAGATGAACAAGGTGTTCGGACTCGAAGGACTTGAAGTGCAATGAGTTGTAAGAGGTCGTATTTTTATTTTTAATATTGGCAAAATCACCTTTGTGGTTAAAATTAATTATGTTATACAAATAATAATATAGGAATAAAGTCTAAAGACAAATATGATAAATTTAACAATTCTCGTGTCCACATACTTAGTTGCAGAGATTGTGCTGCATTTTATATTGGTAAAACGGTGAGAAATTTTAATAAAACAGTAAAGGAGCATTTGAGATATTTGAATAATAGTGAGTTTTCAGAATTTACTAATCATTTGTTAGAAAATGGTCATGGTTTTGAAAAAAATTTGGGATTGTCTATTCTGCGTGTAAACGGTGTCGGTCATAAATGAAATAATTTAGAATCGTTGGAAATAAATAAAGCGTGTAAAACTAATCAAAAAATTATAAACAAGCAACTTTATTTTTTTCCTAGTAATTTTGTATCAAGTAACAATTTATGTTAGGTTTTTTAAAGAAACAATAACATATGTTTTTGATTAGATAATGACATCCTGATGGATTTTAATTTATTAAGCGGTTAATAAAACAAAGTTAATAATTTAAAATATCGTATTTCTTATTGCGAAGAGGATTCAAAGCATTCTTTCCTTCGTTTGAGAGTGATTAGTTTTCTTCGTTGATCCAAGATGTGTCCAAAAAGATCTTCAGCCTATGGTAATACAGTCATATTTGAAATATTTAATTTAAGAGCCATTATAACATCATTTATAAGATACTATAAACGGTTAGAGCTCTTGAGGTATAATTTCAGGACTCGTATCAAGGGCTCCGGGCAGTACATCAAGGGCTTCGGAGAAATTAATACAAAGTATCGCATCACACATCTCCAAAGGGTCGGATAGGGTTTCGCGCCGAAGCTTGCCTTCTTACGGACATCATCCCTCGCTTTCTTTAGCACGAAAAAGATAAAAAATAATCTTATTTATGAAGGGATGAAAGAACATTTATTATTTGAGTCAGAGCGAAGGTTTAAGGTAAAAACTGATGTATTCTTTATAATAGTGTCGTGGAAAGTTTTTGAAAATATGTAGAAGTAATTTATATTTTTAATGTGTTTTAAATTTTTGAGACGGTTGTGAGGAGACTTTTACGATAGAATTAAGACTATTATTATCAGCTGTTTGTGACTTAGTAGTATTTAAAATGTTGATCAATTTTGCACGGTGCAATTTCGCGCTAATTAGATTGATACATCTGGTACACACTTACCTTTATCGACACTCATAGATCAAAGACTCATTGATAGATTATCGTGAATACCGGATGTTGCGTACAAAGCATAGATTCCGGAAGAGAGACAGGACAGGAAGGAAACTGGCACTCACCACAATCCGAATCTGCTGACATCTCAAAAGATGTGGACTGTATATTTTGCATTAACATATGAAGTATCAGAGAGTCATTGTAATAAAAATAATTATTGCTAATCAAGTGTAAAGTTGACGAATTTTAGGCAAATCAATGTTTTTGAAGTAAAAATGTTTTTCTAGATATCACTCGCATATATCATCAGATAAAGTTGAGAAAAAACGTACAAAACAATGACTGTATTTTTTTGTTATCCTTATCTTTCAGAGGTGCTGGTTTTCAAATGATTTTAATTGTCTGATAAAGACGGTCTCTAAGTTATGTATTAAGACTTCAGAATGTGTCAATAAAAGCTCGGTAGGCTGATACACGGTAGATTTATTCAAAAATATTCACCATGTCCTTATATAGGTAGATCAACGACTCATGTGCTATTTACTCATGTGGTGGACGTGACATAAATAGATCGTTATAACATACCTAAATTTGGTTGCGAGAACAGCATGCCGGTGTTCTTTTTTATCCGTTAAATGCATCACATAAGACCGTTTGTACACAGTGTACCAAGTAGTTCGTTTATAGGTTAAATGCACCACTTACGTGAATTCTCAGATAATACTATTATTCACGTTCGTAACGCTGGTGTACAATATATATGAATAAATAAATAAATAAAATATGTCATCATCATTGAAATAATCTGATAGTTATGAACTTTTATTAGTCGAGCAATCAGCGCAGCTGTGTTGGGCACGCGTTGAAGATGAATGTCTGCCAACGTCAAAGATATTATTGACAAACTAACTAATGAAGCCACCAATTGCGGCTTAGTAATAGGTTTCCGTTGTTAAGCGCGAGTTCCGAGAAAACTGCTCTGGAAAATCTATTTTGTAATACTTCAAAGATTGATTATTCAGCTGGAACGGAAAAAATTCGACAAATAATAATATCACAGCGCGGATTCAGGTTTCAGACATCAAATGGTCTCTGGACAACTGGATTATTTTTCCGTCGCCAGATGTCAGCCATCGTCGCCGGTTTGACGTTTCACAAAAGAAGCTATCCAAAAAAATAATATTAATGTAGTTTTCTGGATTTCATCTGTATTATCAGGCCCGGATTGCAGTGTATACACTTTAGGCACTCGCCTAGGGCCCGATTTCACCTAGAGCCGATGTGGTGGATTGAGACCCATGTTAGGTAAAGTCCAAAAGACCGTCTTCATACACCACGGCAAGAAATATAATTAAAATATTTTAAAATATCACCTTTTTTCGATATATACAATGGTATATTATCTGTTGCATGTACATATGAATATCTAAAAGAAAACTTTTGTTTTTTTCATAAAAAAGAGAATATTATATATATATATATATTTTATATGTATATATAGGCATTTTTATTGTTTTGTATTGGAGCTTAATTTTTATGGTCACACCACTGAGCTGGGATCTGTGTCTCATCTCATCATCATCTTCTAAAGTTCCGTTTTCCAGTTTGCGTAATGAATTTTCATAAAACACTTTCTTTGCTGGTCGTTCTCTGAATCCGTATTTGGATTTGACGGATTCACCAAATTCTGCTCTTAATTCACGGTTACCATCTAATTTAATCTGCATCTTTCTTACTGAGTACCCAGCATTCAGGTTCATACTTTAAAACCGGTCTCAGGAGTGTTTTATAATTGTGAATCTTAGTTTTCTGGGTCAATAAGTGGGTCTTCAGATATTTTCGTACGCCAAAGTAATATTTGTTGGCCGCCTGTACACATGTGCGCATAGAAAGCTGTCACATCAATATTTTTAGTTTTTTTATAATAAGACTAATTTGCTTGTCTCCTGAGACGACCTCCGCCCATTAAACGAATGTCTTAACTACCAGATCATCAAGCACATTACTTGTTTTTTTTCAAAAGCGCTAGTCCCGATACCAATTTAATATTTTTTCTGTGTTGGATCTGCATTTTTTTAAGCTATCGTGTATGTTGTTACGAGTAGTTCTCGCCTAGAGTCTGCAGTCTCAAAGATTAAAAATTATCAAAGTAATCCTTTGAACGCAGATGTCAGGAGAGAAATATGAATAAAGCAGTCATACTAATACAATTGATTGGTTTGCTGTCACTTTCATCCTGTGACGAGTTAATTAATCCGAATATCTCATTCACTAATTTAATTCAAAATAACACGAGCAGGGCCATCCTCAGGCATTGTACCGCCCTGAGTCAAGGTAAAAATGGCTTCACTTATACTTATATTTGTATAAATGCAATAAACTGTTAATCTTAAAAAAGCTCTGAGAGCTATCACCAGAGAGGGGCTAATTGTATTTTTTACTCGGTCACTCAAATAGATGGGAAATCTTCCTCTTTCTTTCTATCTAGCAATCTATCTTCTCTCATTATCTATAATATGCACAGTATCTGTATCCAGCAGTATATATCAACGGCATCACTTCGCCCTCTCTTCTCTACCCTTCAGAGTCCACAACTCCTCACCATACAGAAATATTGAGAGCACTAGAGATTTCACAAGCCTGATCTTGGTTGTTTTGAATATACCACGGCTTTTACATATTTTGCCGAATAGAGCTTTTTGCCATACTCGTGTCACTTTTGATTTCTTGTTCGCAGTTACGATTATCAGAGTTTCAAGGCATGTTTTAGATTTAAGAAGATTCTTGGAATATTTGTTGTTTTTTTGGACGATATCAACCAAGTTATGGTGCGCAGGATCACCCGCATTTTGGAAATTGGGACGCATTTTTGAAGATTCAGTCAAGATAAAATCTTTCTACCTATGCTTCAGTTGCCAACTATGTTTTCCAATGTATTATAATAAATTGTAAGATATCACATTTCCAAGTATACAGCATTCTTTCGCTTTCTGATAGTTGTTCTATTAGATCTTTTAATTAATACGTCTTAGTACCTCTACCATGTAACCCACAATGCCTCTTCACTTATAATCATGTTCACATATGAAAGTAAATAAAGTTAAAGTATGTCAGAAGAGAAGAGTGTAGCATTCTAGCTAATGAAACATTAGGTTAAATGACAAAAAAAAATACTTTTCGAGGGGCCCAAATTTGAGGCCCCAATTTTCTGACTCCGGCCCTGATCAATATTATTTATATCTGTCCTTAATGGATTAACGGAACTGCGAAGTAAATAAATTTAAAAACGCGATAGCGAAGGATGGGTTTGATGGATGGGTCTCGGTTAGGAGGGAATGATGGAAGACATTACTGTTCCAAAATTCGGTTGATGAATCGCCATCCGTAACTCATTTTTTGCGCGGCCCGCGGCGGGCCTCAAATTAATGTTGTTGACAAATTAACCAGCGGATCGAGATGAAAGTCCCTTGGATTCAGTGGGCATCTGTTAATACAGCGGACGACGGATACTGTGATCGCATTGGCCTAAAATAATTAGATTCTTTTATCCGGCGTTTATATTTTCTTAAAAATACAACCCATCCGAAGGTAATATGACTTTAACACCTATATTTTTTATTTTCTTCATAACTTGGCGTATATGTCAATACAGTATACGCCTGTTATTGTGATCACATTTGGCCAATGCATTTTTGATACTTGTATCCGGCAGAAATATGATCTAAATTAACTAGCTTTTAATGTAACTGTTGTATTAACCTGTGTAGCAAGTATTATTGTAATAAAGAGAGAATTGTTGAATAATAGACCGAGTTTAATTGATAAACTTCCTGACCAAGTTACATGAGGCATAAAGCAAAGGATCGACCACAGAGATTTATCGCAGTTATAATTAGTAGAGTTTATAAATCGTTAAATTTGCATGACATTATTTCATTTATCGATGGTATTGACGAAAGTTGAATATCTACTGCCTGTGCATTTTGTCCTTCCAATATAAACCTTAATATACCTTTCCCGCTCTGGTCAACTAATTACTTAGGGACTTCGCTGACGGGGGAACATATTGCATTTCGACACGAAATGGTCAATATCTGTGTTTCTTTTTACATTTAAAAAGCGATATTCTAAACATCTCCGGAAGTGCAGTGATATCTCCGTTCTTAATTACAAAAGTGCGAGTCAACTGGAGGTAAAAAATGACGTCCAACCCAGGACCGAGATAAATTTCTTTCGTTTCCCAATTCGGATTGCGTCAACTAACTATTAATTTTAATCGATACCGTTCACGGGATTTTATCCCATCGGATGGTTTTAAAATGCTTCGAATTAGTGTAAAAATAAGTACATTAATAAATATATTTTGATTCCATCTATTAAAAGTGAACACTGCATGCGGCTGATTCGTACAACCGGCACCCACTGCGTTATATTGTAATATTTTACACAGCTACATCCGCGACATACAGAAAGCAGTGTGGGCCGACACGTTGTTTCCAGGCAGTAAATCGTTATGTATTACGTTAGTCATTTTCACGAAAGTGTAATGAAGATTTATCGACGTTAGACACGGAAGGATTATATATTTATGTATACGTATATATTTACTTTCACGGAATTCAAACACAAACAACAATTTGTGTGAAACTTTTTAATGCAGTCCTCAGTGACAAAAATTGCTTCAACATTTTTATAAATTTTAAATAAATATATTACTGTCACTATTATGTACCTTGCGTTTTATTTTTACCTTTACCGATGCCGATCACTTTTAAATTATTTTTTTTAAATTTTATCAATTACGGTTTTTTAAAGTTGCAATTCTTAAGGGGCCCGCTTTCTAAACGTCCCCCGAATCATAACTATTTTTTCTCCAAAAATACTGACAGCTACCGCCAGGCATGTTATTATACGTGTGTTGCTATTTGTAGTTTACAAGCGAACGCTCTGCCATCTTCCTATTACCGTATTAAACTATAGTGAAAATTTAATTTTGAAACCTAACATCTCCGACATATCCTTTTCTTTGAGTTTAACTATGGAGTTAAGGCATCCAGAATAGCGAAAACATTAACGTACTATGAATTTAGTACTACTATGAATCATCACTTCTGAATTTTTTTACCATTAGCTCCGTTGATTTGAGGCCATGAAACGACAGAGATGATCAAGTGATTTTTCAGCATGAAAATGCCCTTCGGCATACTGCTAACATTACAAAAGGGGTGGTCAAGAGCTTGTTTGAGAGGTTATTCCACATCCACCCTATTTTCCTGATCTTGCTCCGTCTGTAAGGAAGATTTTTATGAATTACATGCCTAAAGAGTTTCATCAAAAGTCTTGATCTAATTTTTGTACCCCGAAATTATTTCAAAATATTCATCCCGAAAGTTTAGGGATTACATGTACTAATCATAAATTATAAATGCTTTAAACTGGGCCAGGATTCCGGGACTGTATTCCCTAATTATCGAGCTAAGCTAAATAAGTAGTTATCGCTCTCGGCACTGGTTTGGACATGTTGAGTTGTAACTGTGATTTATTAATGGGTGCGTATTAATTAATGTATATAATAGAATTCGACAAGTGTCATCGTATACATTTGTCTCACATTTTAAACATTTATTTCTTTAAAGGGACATCCGACCATTAATAAATGAAGAATTCCAGAAGAATTTCATTTTGTGCTCTTTTAGCCGGTTTTTTATTTAAACCACTATTTATTAGTAATTCAACATGTTTCGGTATCTATGATATCTCCTTCAAGAAACAATGTATACTGAAATTTAAAATACAAGCATAGATAACAACAAAACTATGAAGCGATGAATAAGTAATAACTAATATGAAAACAAATTTAAAAGGTGACTGTTTTCAAACAAGATTTGGTTATTTATAATATTTAGCTTGCTATTAACATTTTTTCTTATTTTTATAATTACAAATTTATCTAACTGTAAACCTCTAGTATTTTTATGTATAATTTTTGGACCCTTGTTATCACCAAAAGAATGCCTTGTTTCCAAAAGGTGATATATTTTGTGATATAATGCTTGTATTTTTAATTTCAGTATACATTGTTCCCTAAAGAAAATACCACAAGTATCGAAACATGTTGAATTATCAATAAATAGTGGTCTAAACAGAGTATTGTGTCTAATTATTTATTTGAAATGAGGCACAAAGTAATTTTGCTAATATTGAAGATGGTTCTATTAATGATTTTGCTACTCCTCCCTAAACTAATATCGCATAATTAATTAGAGAGAAAATTAGTATGATGGATATATAATAATCAATGAGGAAAAATTACAATGCACTCTTATGCAAAATAGTCCTTCGTTTATAAATGTAATTATATAATAATAATTATAATCGATTTTGTAGAAATCATAACTACTGTGGTTCTTTACAGATTTCGCTCAAACTTTTTAGATAAATTAAACTGGTAGATATCTCAGCTAAGTTTATAAGCCAGCCTGATACGCCATCAAGTTTCAAAATGGCGGTAGTTCAAATATTTAAAAAAAATCATAACTCCGTTAATTGTAAAGATAGTAAAAAAATCACTTGATTTTTCTATATAAAGTGTACTATAAATATAAAAACATTTATCACACTATACTTTTAAAGAATACGTTTTTTTTTATTCCTCCCACCCATGTATAGAATACAACTTACTATAAAATATTACGCACTTTCTTGAACCACTTAAAAGTGGTCTTTATAAATAAAGCACTTATCGCAAATTTAATTACAACCAACTGTACAGAATGTGAAAAGACAGAGACATCCAGCTAGCAACTAGAATCATATCGGTTCACACTCTTGTCTTCCCAATCTTCATGGGTGCAGCGGGGACTTGGCCAGTCCGCAATAATGACAAACAGAAAATAGACGCCTTAAAAATGTATTGCTGGAGAAGGATGCTACGTATCCCATGAACAGCATGCCTCAATACTACAACAAATCCAACCACAGCAAGTCTTGAGTGGATATAAATGAAACAATGTTATAACTCTATTTGAGTTTATTAGCACTACTCGAGTTTTGAGAGATACAGTAACAGGTGAAGTATTAAACTAACTACACATAAATATAGGAGACAACTCTTAGGTAGTAGACATACAATAGTAATTAGATACTGAGAGAGGGGGCGTAATTACCGGTGGACGATGGAGGTGTGGTTTTTTTTTTTTTAATAAAAAATAGAGATGCGTACACGGAATACATGTCACATCAATATTCTTACCATTTTCAAACTAAGCTAAACGCTTGTGTTATGAAAATAAGACTAACTTGCTGGAGTCCTGGAACGAGGCGCGAACCACCGACCACTAGATCACTAGGCCAGCGCCTTGACCACTACACCAACAAGCTACTTAAATTGCAACGGAAATATTGAAAGGAGAAGAGATGAGTTAGAAAATGTAATATTTTTTAACAAATTAATACTTGAGTTTAAATATCTTTTCATTTCTAAACTTTCAAAATGATTCATTTTATTACATTCACGCGTAAAGGAATGGAGAGGTTTAACGATACATGTTTGATTTATATTCATCCATTGTGATGAAACTCTACAAAGTTAAAGCCGATTCAATCATTAAAAGCAAGCCTTATATATAACAATTATCCTGGAAATAACCTTGGCCCGAAAAAGACCCGGAAAAGTGCCACAACGGTTGATAATGACAGTTGATAGTGTCAATAATGACATAAAGAACAAAATAAAATAAATGCGTTAAAATAAAATTATATTTTTTTAATTATTCTCGTATATTACGGTAGGTACACAAAATTAGAGTATCAAAACTCAATTAAAATATGACATCTCGCTCGCCAAACGTGAAAATCAATAGTCTAATTGCACACCTTAACTGTTGTATGCGTAGCACCCGCATACAATAAACAGCTTTTTAAAAGTTACCCGACAGCTGGTCAAACAATCTGGCGCGAAGCTCGCCCGTCACGGGCACGGAGTTGGAATCCTGATCGCGGCCAACTTCACGTCCGAACGACAAACAAAACAAACCAATTATTAATGGATGGAGAGCTTCTCAGGTCTTGGTAGAAATTTTTTGAAGTGTTTCCGCCGCGCTGACAGACAGCGGATTAACATTTTCGGTTTGAGTAATATTCGCACTCCGCATTGCCCTGTCTTGTAAATGATTTGCTTACATTGCTTACCCAACATAATACAGTTCCCGTAAATATAGCGCACTTCCAACTCTTCACGACATTCCATTGCGTGATTATTTGAAGACATATTCGACTTTTCTAGTCCACCGAGTCTCAGAGATTTACCGTCTCGCGTCTCACTTCACGCTCGTTCTACATCAAACGTCAAATTTCAGTCCATCGACTATTCCGTTCATCAGATAGCAGAATTAGAATCTACCCGGCTATAATATTCATTGTCCACAATCATTGGACTACCGACTTTCCGAACCTTTTGGTTCTCCGGCTAGCAATGTTGCCTTGAATAATAAGCTACATGATCAGTGACGTGACTATAAAAAATGCGTTCCAATAAAAAATAGAAAAAAGACCTCTGTATGTATATTATATACAAAATAATATTATAAATACAAATCAAATGTATTAATTAGAATTTTATCGAAAAATATTATTGTTGCGCAATCGGCATTCGAACCTGGATCTCTTTCCAAACCGGGAATGTAGATTTCTTTCAAATAATGGAACGATAGATGTATTAATTTGAAAAGTGTAACATGTAGGTTCGAAAATTTGTCGTCAAAAGTACTGTCGCTGTAGCATAGTCGCTGGATAAAGCACCTTCCCAGATTTGGAAAGATATCCAGGTTCGAATCCCGGTAGCCAACAGCAAAATTTTTCGATAAAATTGATTTTATATGTATATTTTTCTAATGAATACATTAAATTAGTAATTATTAAGGAGAACACACAATTAATTTGAAAAAGTGAAACATATAGGTTCGAAAATTTGTCATGAAAAATACTGGCGCTATAACACCATTGGTAGTGTACTTCCCCGGATTGGAAATAGAGATCCAGGTTCGAATTCCGGTAGCGCAAAAACTATATTTTCAGACAAATTAATTTTAAATGTATATATTTATAATTAATACATTAAATTAGTATTTAAAATATCACAGAGCTATGTTCTGAATAATTACAACTTCACAATAAAAATGTATTTTTCTTAATAATATATTTTAGTAGCCGAAAATCAAGAATCTGTTTATCATTCTGAAATTTATGTAAAAATTTCACCTTAAGGGCGATCGTACCAAATAAAAAGTTAAGAATCGAAACTTTAAAGCACAATATCTCAATTTATGTAAATTCAGATGACGTCTTGTCTAATTATTGTATTATTTTTTATACAGGAACTCTTAATTAAATTTATCTGTTTTTTCTGTCATATATTTAAATGAAATTAAAATGAGCATTTTCTAAACTCACGATCTTGGGATTGATTTCACTGTTCGTGACTTTCTTTCATGTTGATCGTCATCTGTGTAAGCACTTCTACAGATTTCAATTCTCGACCTTGGTGTGCTAGCCTACGTCCACTTATAAATGATATGATTGATGGTTCCATTATAGTGTACAAATAGTCAAAACTCAATTAATACTTCGGCCATATTTCAACGAGCAAATTGATTTTAAGCTAAGAGAGAACTTCAGAATACTCTCCTGCGCAAAATGACTAGACAATTTTAAATACTAGTAGTATGTGGTCGAAGGGCTGTAACTCGTCTGAAAATTCTACGAATGAGGGAATAGTCTGCAATTTATTTATTTATTTATTTATTATTTATTAAATTGTTGTAATATTTTTCTGTCTAATGTGTTTTCCATTTTTTTTTGGAAGCGTGCTCCATCAGCGTGGCTAGTGAAATGTTGTCGCGCACTCTAGATAATTCTCCGCGCAACGTTCTGACAAATAAACATTTAATCATATTCACAAGTTTCATCCACGATTACGGGATGTAGTTTAAAAAATATTTTAGAAGTTCGGTACCTGATAAAGTATTTTGTTTATACCAAATATTCATACTGACGAAAAATAACGATTACATTTTTTTTAAAGATTATACGTTTTGTTGTGAAGTTGCATTTTCAGAACATAGTTCTGCGGTATTTTAATATTTACAAATTGACAATCATTTAATATTATTAAATAAATATTTTTTCGATAGATAGTGTACATCTTTCTTGTTGATTCATTTGATTGTATATAATATATTTTTTCAGAACATGGGTCTGTGATATTTTTAATGTAAATTAAATGTATCAATTAGAAAGATATACGTATAAAATCAATTTATAAAAATTACAACTGCACAATAAGAATGTGTTCTCCTTAAAAATATATTAGTTGTATTAATGTTTCCAAAATTTAATAAAAATTAATTATTATAGTGTAATCGGTTAATACATTTCCCCGGATAGGAAAAGATCCAGGTTCGAATCCCGGTAGCATCAAAAATATTTAACTGAATGCTGACGTCATTGATCTACCGTATTTGCTTAGTGGTTAAATATTATTTATTTATACTCAATATAGTACACAATATACTCTAATATAAACAATATCAATTTTTTTCATTTTAATTTAACATATCTTGCACATATTTGCTTAGTTTCATTTTACTTCAACATATCTCGCATATATTTGCTTAGTTTCATTTTAAACCTGTGTAATTTCTAATTTCATTGAAAATCTTCACCGATTCGGTCTTCCATCTATTCTATCTCTTCCTCTTGTATGCTCTTAGCACTCGTATTATTATGCTACAATTTTTTTTATAAATTCTGCTGATATATTTTGAGTGAGGATTTTAACCCTTCCCTAGCCATGCCATGGTGAACATAGGTTTACCGAGCCAATTAAATCGTATTTCTGTAAATATGCACAATATAAAACTTACATTTTACCTAGTCCTAAAAAAATCATTTGCACTGAGATTCAACTAGTGGAAAACCAATTATCATCAATCATTTTCGAATTCAATGCTGTATAAAATTGATGCGTTGCATCCTCTCTGCGTTAAAAATACCAATTGTACTACGTGAAAAAGATCATACACTAATTTTAATGATCAGAGATATAGATGAAGATCATGTTAGATGGGTCTTTTGACGAATGCGTTACAAGAATAATGTTTGAGAATATAATGAATGTATTTAAATATTTATTTATTATTTCTTATCGTATTCGCAGTAACTGTGACATTAACTATTTTAAAGCCATTTAAGCTTGTAAAAGCATTTTATTCCCATTTAAAGTGTTAAAAACCTCAAATTTCTTGCAGTAACACGAGTTGACAGCATGGCTGCGTGGGATATTTTTAGCATGGTATGGTAAAGGTTAAAAATAAACACCGCAACGATGATATATATTTTGTGTTTAGAAGCTTACAGCATTTCATCGATTTGCTTCTCTCCTCGAGTGAGATAGATGGATTATTCATTAATAGCAAAAATTCTTAATATTAAAAAATATTACATAACTATCGCCTTTAATTATATTAAAATAGCACATATTATTTTTAAATATGTAACAGTGTTAGTCAGGGTGGTATTACATATTCCCAGCGCTGTGACGAGATTGTTTTCGACTACGACAGAAGTATTCTACTAAAATTGTTTCGGAATAGACACACGAGAGAGACGATGCCGTTGGCCGCGTCCCAAGGTAGGTCATTAATATCCGTTTAATTAATTAAGTAACTTAAGAGTACATTTCAAAAATGGGGAGTTGCTCGAGAAAATTGACTTCATTGAGTGAATTTTTTTCTCTCAGATGTTTTAATTAGAAAGATATACGTATAAAAACAATTGTTGTTGCTACTTTTCCTATCGTGGAAAATGTTTGAGATTCCATTAATATAATGAAGATGGCTTTCAAATAATGGAACGACAGATGTATCAATGTGTAAGCGCAATACATGAGTTTGAAAATTTGTCATCAACCCACTGTGTTGGTGTAGCGTAATCGGTTAATGCATTTCCACGGATAAGAAGAGATCCGGGTTCGAATCCCGATAGCAACAATATTGTTTCGATAAATCGACTTTATATGTATATCTTTCTAATTAATACATTTAATTTGTATTAAAAATATCACAATCCATGTTTTTACAACAAATTCAATTAAATAAGTCTCACTAGCGGGGAATCAATCCCCGTTACGAATGAGATGTGAAAACAGACATTTACAAGTACGTATGTAAAGCTCTCGATTAATTTCAGCTTATTACAAAGTTCAAAAGGGGTAACTATTTTCAAATTAAATGTTAAGAATACATTAATATCAAAGTATATCAAAAATGTAATCAATGTATTTACTGTTTCCGAGGAATGGTTTTATCAATCTAATAATTTAACTCAACAACTTGTATTTAAAATAGACAACATTATTCATTGAAAATGTGAGAATATATATACATTTTTGTATCATTCTAATTATTCTAAGTAACAATTCCATTTTACTTACTAACTTACTTACTTACCATCACGCCGTTTCTTCGTGGGGGTAGGCAGAGAGGACAGAGCGCCACACCCTTCTGTCCTGACACACATCCACATTCATACATCTTATCATACAAGCTCGCCGATTGTTGAGGCTTCTAACAGAACCATTCTCCATTATCTGATTTACCTGGTCGTGCCAAGTCTTCCGCGGACGTCCTCTATTTCTGGTTCCATCAACATTTGCGCCATATATCTTTCTTACCATTCTCTCCTCATTCATGTGTTAATGTCTGTGTGTAACATGTGTTAAATCAATTTATTAAATTCTAACACAAAAATATTAACATTATTTAATCGTGGGTAACAATCTATTAGGAGATATCTAGATTAAGTTGAAATTAATACCGGGTCCCTCCAAAACGGTTGATTTAAAAAAAAACTATTTTTCTTTCGCGCTACTTCTCAAACAGTTTACGGGTCAAATGTTACTGAGGGACTCGCTAAATAAAAATATCATATGTATATGTATATTGTATTTAAGTATTTCTGATAAAATAAATTTGAAAACCTTATTGTCGTCTAGCACGCCGGCACAACTCAAATATTTTTTAGATTCATTGCAATTATGAATAATATATAACTAGATATAGATGTCTCACAGAGATGAAGCATTTATTTTTACATGAGAAGTATGGAAGTCTTGGGCATTACAGGGCTTACGATCTGTCATCGGGTGGCTTAAGTGATCACTTTACACAATGTAACGTTCACCTATTTACCCATGTTACCACATCTATCAAATTTTTGGAAGTTATATATATGTTATCATGTTGGAATATTTCAACTAATTATTACCAACTATACTGTGCTAATGCCCAAGACTTCCATGCTTCCCATGTAAAAATAATAGCTTCGTCTCTGTGATACATCTATATCATTAGGGGATAAAATCCTAGTAATTAGTTTCTACAAAGATTTGGACATACTCAAAATATTGTGAAATGTACTGGTCTAAATATGAAATTAAAAAAAAAAAATACTGCCTTTTCAGACGTATTCTAGTATAAGTTAATAATTAGAATGAATTTAATATATACCATACACATAAAATATATAGCCCCATATTCCAAAAAAATAGTCTCAGCTTCAGCGACATCTATACTGTTACATGAGAATGAATATCAAATTTTCAAAAAAATCCATAAATGGAGACAACATAGTTTGTAATAAATAATTGAAATGTTCCAACATCAAAACATATATGCAACTTCCAAAAATTTGATAGATGTGATAGCATAGGTAAATAGGTGAATAACTTAAGCCAGTCGATGACAGGTCGTAAGTCATGTAATGGCCAAGACTTCCATACTTCCCATGTAAAAATAAATTTGTAAATATACAATACTAACGCACTCTTGTGGAACATTAAAGTTCAGGATTAGATTCCCGGTGGTGATTAAATATTTTTTCGAGCACTTTCCGAGCTCAACTTTTTAGTGTATTTATGTAATATTAGAATTTTCAATAATATAGTTTGACGTGGGAAATATCGCCCTATATTCGTGTACAAGTAATATTATCCGGCAAAGCTGGTTGTGTATTCAACCCTCCACCGCCGCTAACACGATTCCCGTGTAAACTGATATGCTACAATGTGTTTGTCTTCACTACTAACCGTTGCCTGTATCCACACTCGGTCCCCGCCTGCCCCGCGCCCGCCGCGGGGTCGGCTCGAGTGGACTCGTCCCTGTTTGCCCGCGTCCTCTGGCGCTGAGCGTCTGCACACAGCGCTGCAGACTTCTGACTAGGGGTGCTGTTACTGACCAAATATCAAACATTCAATTATTGGCGAGTGATGACTTCACAGAGCTCTACGAGACAAAGAGATACAATTTAGTCGATCACAATATTTACGTATAAAAGTCACAAATTTAATTACATGTTTTTCTTCTTTTCTGGCACGTCGTCAACATAGTCCTATTTAAATAGCGCAATCGCTTTGAATCAATTATAACTTTGTTCAAATTAATGTTCAGAAATTAGGTATTTTACATCCGCAAAGCTCCTACAAAATTTTCCCATATATTCTTACTTTATATCAAACGTATTATTACTATCATTCTAGAAGCTTCCGATCAAATATCGGTAGGGGAGAGGACCGTGCCTCGGTCAATCGGTTCCCGGTAGTCATCTATCGAAAAATTTCCCACGTTTTTTTAAAAAATAAAACGTAATAAATATCTTCCAGCTGGTATATTATCTTTGTTAGATCGAAATATGAAAAATGTGTTTTATTAACAATGAAAGTCGATTTGTGTAATTGAAATTTAAAGGTTTATGCAGTTTATATTTGTGCTTCTGATTACTGATATATGACATTTCCGAGGAAAGTTTTTAGAACTGCACGATCACATAATGTGAAACTAAAACACATTTTCGTAAAATTTCATTCATCTGTTTATTATCAATGATAATCATATTATATTATTACTTCTATCAATTTGAACATATATAATTGAAAAATAACTAAATATTCCTTGTCAATTAAACATTTAACGAGACTTAAAAAAAAAATGACCAAAGCTACAAGCCCTTCCCCTATTTCTATATTAAAATAGAAACACGTTTTTTTATCTACAATTAATTAATTAAATAAATCAATTAGAAAGATACATAGAAAAATATGTTTCTATTTAGACAAATCAACCAATTACGATTTCAATATTGGAATATGTCCAAGAACACACAATCACTACTGTGACAGCTGTGCAACAATGTTCCGCACATAGTGACAGGGCGGTAGCAATATTTGTACATGTCCAAGAACATTCAATTATTGGATTTTCACCTACAAAGACACTGTTATTAAAAAAATAATAGATATCACATAGAGACAAAGCTATTTTTTATTACATTTAATGGAAGTATGGGTAATTACAGGGCATATGACACGTATTCGACTGGCGTAAGTGATCATTTTATATAAATATAACGTTCACCATTAATCAATCTCTGAATATCAATATCAATTTTTTTTAAAGTTGTATATATGTTAATATATGAACGCACTTCGAGTACCACTACACTATCGCCATCTATGGACTAAATTTGATAATTAATTTCCCTGAAACATGTCACAATGAGAATCTCATTATTTTTTTGAAATTATTTAAAGCTGTATTATTTATCTGTAAAATGTTTTTTAACACATTATGATAGAATACGTCTGAAAAATTAATATTTTTCAATTTTATGTATTTTTTTATTTTGACCAGTATATTATTACCAATATTTGAATATGTCCAAGAATACACAATTACTGGATTTTGATAGATATGGATTAATAGGTAAGAATGGTGAACGTTATATTTATATAAAGTGAATTACCCATACTTTCACATATTTCCATTAAACATAATAAAAAATAGCTTCGTCTCTATGAGATATCTATTATTTGTTTAATTACGTTTTCGACCAATTTGGAACTAATATTCTGTATGTATTTTTAAAGGCAATCGACTTTATATTGCGATATATTCCATATCTTTTCAAATGTGTCGTCAGCAGAAAATTATTAAAAAATCACCATTACTTTCATATATGAGATTTTAATATGGAAGTTAAGAGAGGAGGGTATAGCTAAGATCACAATCACATCCGGTGCGCCCGCCTGAGCGCCGAATTCCGCCGTCTCGTCGAGCTTTACAGCGTCCATGTAGTTCCACCACACAGATCTTCGTAACATCTTATTTAATATTGCAAATCAATTGTAATCATTGTAAATAAATCATGTGAATCGTGAAAGTACCTTTTACTCTTGAATTACTTCATAATTTCCTCTACGTTAAATCAATGCTTAATATGTATTTATCTGCTGATAATTAGTCTATTAAAAATAAAATATATCAATTTTGTCAAAATCTTTATTGGTATCGAACAGAGAGCGACATTTACCAATTTAGATTCTCGTCAAATCTAATCGTCTCATTATAATGTACGACTAACATTCTTTTGTAAAATTATCTATCTGGGTCTCTAACGAGCTGTTGATAAGCTGTATATTAAATATAAAATAAACAAATGTTGTCAAAATCTTTGTTGGTATTGGGCAGAGAGCGATATCTATCGGCGAGTAGCAGGCAGCAAGTATAAAAAAGCTATTTATTGTGTTCTGGTAGATTTTTTAATAATTAATTAGGACAAAGATCATTAATTTCCCATCATTATTGACGGCTTATTTCTAGTTAAAAAGAATAAACATAATATTAAGATTTAGCTAGTTTATATGAATAAATGTGTCGTAGCATGTGAGTACATTTTTTTTCTGTAATTTCTTTGTTTACAAATTTATAAGGTTCAACAACATATAATACAAATTATAAAATTATAGTCAATTTATTGGAGCAAGCGAGATTTGAAAACCTTATTTTGCTGAATGCAGTTGTTACCGTAATTACCTTCGATAGCTATAATAGTTCTGGGTTTTCTAATTGGTTTGTTGAATACACTGTGACGTGGTCGCCTATATGTGACTGCTGATCGTCAGGATAGGACGCCATGCTTTCACACCACCGGCTTGCTCAGGGTTCACATGATGGGCGTGGGTCATTGGTTACAAAATTTATCATAATGTCTTGCCTGTCACTTCAGCCATCATACTCAAGGAAAAATAAAAGATTATTAAAAAATTTTATCACTTAATTTAATATAAAAAAAAACATATGAATAATTAAGAAGAAGCAGTAAGAGATCCATTACTAGAATGTGATAAGATGAAAAGATTAGATAGGCAATTTTTGCCTCAGTAAAAAAATAATAAAATTTTACTATCATTTGAATATCTAAATCAACTGATTGTTGTACAAGTAATATTTATTTATTTATTTATTAGTAACTACATAATACATATAAAAATTTGTTTTGACTGTGCCCGTCTCACTAGAGAAATTCTGTGTCGAGACGAGCATATAGTGTGATAAAAACATTTGACTACTTAAAATGTGAAAATTTTCACCTAAGAAATAACATTACACAAATTTATCACCTGACCAGTTTGTCAGGTTAAATGTAGCAAAAAATTATAAATTGGTTCAACACGAGCAGAAATTTATTTACTTTAAATCAATTATATCATTAATTATTATACAACCGTACACACGAAGTAAATGTCCATTGCACAGATATCCACAGTCTTCATCCAGATTTTCTTGTCCGAAGCACTCGAACTACTTGTATCTCTCTGACTGGCCAGAACGTCAGGTGGGTCATCTTCTTACGTTTTAGCTCGCCATGAATTTCTTGGGTCATCTTTGGTTGTAAAATTATCCCGTTGTGTACTGATTGGCGGCAGAAATCAAATCGTACCGCTTCCTTCATTCTTCAGGAGAAATCCTTCCTGAAGAGTGTATTGTCGTGGCACGACCACTTTCCCGTCATGTCAGAAGAAGTAGTTTAAGAAGAAGGTAACAAAAAAATAACTAGGAAGAAGAAGCCTCCATCCTGAAATTACACACATAATTAGCGAATAGAAAAATTACCTATGGTGCAGGACAACACAGATACGAAACATATTTAATTATTCTCATTCTTCTTCACTTATACGAAGTCACATCGTTGTTTACACAACTGATAACCGAAAAGTACAACACACAAAATGTTTTATATCACCGCCGTAAAAATATATGACCGACTCCGAAAATGTATTTGAACAGAAGCAGTTTCGCTTTTGTTTTTTGTTTTAAATTTACATAAAATGAATGCACATATTCAAACATTAATACTAGGCCTACTTATAGAAGTATAAAACGCCTAAACATTAGTCAACATAACTATTTGTTTTACTGATGAATATCATGGCGTTCTTGTTCTAAAACTGTGTTTTTTGTATTGATAAGGGGGTATTAATATTTATATAAGGGTTGTTTCCCCAAGGTAGAGTGCGTTTTTTTGTTAAGAGTCCCTAACGAAATTGAACCAATTTTTTATATTTCGAAATTATATATTATGATTAAGTAGATCATTATAATTACTGTCCAACGATGCTGAAGGTTCAGAAAATGCAACAGGTGCGTTCTTCATAACACAACTTTTTCCTTTGCTACCACCGCTCACTTAATTATTTTATAACATTTTTTCTGAATATAAGAAGATTTATAAAATGATTAAATAAAGTAACAATCACTTTGTATGAAACCACAAAAAATTCATAGTTTGATTCATACAAAGTGATTATTATTTTATTTAACTCTTCCCAAACCATGCAGTAACACAGATCTATAAACTCATATTTTAGATAATCCTAAAGAAAATATTAGCCCTTACGAATGACTAGTGACAAACCAATTATGAAAAGGGAATCGTACAAAATTTTTTTTTTCTATTCAGTCCATTGTAAAATTAATGCGTTCGTAAAAATACAATTTGTGATATGAAAGACAGAGATCGTACACTATTTTCAGTGTAAAGAACAACAAACATACAAATATAATTGTCTCTTTCTCACTAATTAAATGAAGAGAGATAAGAAGGAAAAACACATACGATGTATACGATTTAATGAATGCTCTAAATGATATTATTAATCATTTTTTCAAAGTTGAATGCTCAGTGTTTACAATAAATTCGTGCCATTAAAGCCATTTAACCGAATAAAAAAATTATTTACGGTAACACGTGTTGACAGCATGGCTGCGTTCGGGTATTTTATATCATGGTATGGTAAAGGTTAATCTAATATGCCAAACCACAAAGCGATTGCTTTCTAAGAAAATTTAAAAAAATGCTCAATCTATAATTTAAAAAATCGCAATGTATTTCTGTGTGTTATACATAGGGAAATTAATACATTTTACTGTGTACGTATTTCCTTTGCGTATGGATATGTGACTTGAATACGTGACTCACAGATAGTCACACACGCCCAACACGTGTCAGTCTACTGTTTTTTTCTATTATAATGATACGAGAGAGCGGATCGGAGATCGGAGAAACAAATTTGCCCGGCGTATCTGGAGGCGCGCTGGATTGGGCAAAGAATCAGAGGTTAGATGTCCTATTGGCCTATCGAGTGTCGAATATATATCTGGCAGCAATCTCGCGTGTGGGAGACTTCTTGTCTAAGTATCAAAGTGAAAACAAGTCTCTCTCCTTTAATCTTGTAACTTTTAGAACAAAACAATTGCTGTTATAGATATACTCGTAGATAAATCCATTTTTTATTATGCTTGATCTGGAGAAATGTTTATTTATTTAATTAATTAATTTCACAAGATTGCATTGCAAGCATTGATGTGATATGAAACTGGAATTCATAGTTGCCAATTTGTTTCATTAATAACTTTAATTATTATGAATGTTCCTCGTGACCATTCAGAATCTTTCGTGTATAGTTTTTTGGGCTATTTTGCCGTGAGTATCCAACCTCTTTGGCCGACGTTTCGGACCGTTCCTGATGGCATCAGAGACAACAGCTCTGATGATGGACGCTTCTTTTATTTAAAAGTTCTGATTCAAGTTCTTCCATTGCCTGAGCGTCACGTATGACGGGCAATCAGGCGCGAGCAGTCAGTACATTGAAATAAGCTGTCCTTAATTATATATTTTGAGAAATAAAGCGAAAATAAATATTTATCTATCAGAATGCTACCATATATTAAAACATGAATAATATGAAAATAATTGTAATAGAAATATTACGAGATGTACATTTTATTTAAATTTATTTCGCAGAAATTCTATTCAAATACAGCTTTTTTTAATATACTGACTGCACGCCGCTGCGGGAAATATATATGTAACAATCATTTAGACTGTATGACGTTAACGTCCATAAACAAAATAACTAATTAAAATAACTGAAAATAAAAAGGCAATTATTTAAAAGTATAAATCATCAAAAATTATCCAAGATAATTTCAAATAAATATTACACTACATTTTGCGCGATTTACGAGTCGCTTGTTGTAAAACATTATTTTTTAAATGCAGATACTTAACAGATTCACGAAACTTTATAAAAAAGAACGAATCTGATCTAAAACCTGAAAATTAAATCAAACGGCAGTTTTGCATTTTTATCTAATGGGCTATACTTTGGGTCCACTCGATTGCCCGGTCGGTCCATAGTTTGACGTGTTTCGTAAGAGATTCGCGGCACACGCGAGATCTCCACTCAGATGAGAAGGCGTACTGCCAGAAATATTTCAAGCTTGGACTCGACAAGTCGAGCTACGCGCCATTTCGATATTTTTTTTAACGTATAATGTTATTCTTTCCCCCGTAATGTCATTATTGACATATAGCAACCTCAATCAGATGATATTCGACTCGTAAGGCACCTCCGCAAGTCTGGATCCTTGGGAGCTTTCACAGCTGACTTAAGGGTCTCTCTAGCTAACTAACTTACTTTCTTCTGTCCTGACATAATTTTCGCCAGCTCTTTAATTATTGAGGCTTCTTACAGGATCGTCTTCCAGTATCTGGTTTACCTGGTCACTATCCATTAAAAACAAATTACTCTTGTACAAAGAAACCATCCATTCTATACAAGTAACACAGTTTTGAACAAGAGTTTACAAGAGTTTGGAATCCAAAAAAAATTACATCCTTAGAAATATCACAAACTCACCCTGGTTTGTCAGAAATACAATCATTCACAGAGACTCAAAAATATCCTCACTCAAATGACACACACGATTTATCGTTTAAATTTTATTCTTAATTAATTTCCATCCCAAATCCGTACATAAATTCTCTCGACCTATATGATCCCTCATCCGATCCTCATCATTTTCGTCCCATTTCACTTCTTAACCCCATTAAACAAAATTTATAAAAATATTCTATAAAAACTTCTCACAATTTGTAAAAAAATCAACAAAAAAGTCTGAGACAAGAGTAAAGTATGTCGGAGACAAGAGGGCTTGGCCCTTACCCCTCCCCGCTTTAACAATCAGAGAGCCGAGTCTTCCGCAGACGTCCTTTCTTTCTGGTGCCATTAACCCTTGCGGCATATAGAAAAGATCTATCTATTGAATTTTTATTTGGTTGCTTTGTATCCCCGGGTGGGAAAAGATCCAGGTTCGAATATTTGTACCAACCAAATATGTTTTCGATAGATAGATTTCTCTGTACATCTTTCTAAATGATTTTTTTAATTTGTATTAAAAATACCACAAATATATAGACATGAACCACCGCAAATACAACTTTGGTACCACGTACGCTATCAAATAGCTCCGCGACTTTTTATAAAAATATGACTAGATTAGAATGAAAATTTAAACGCTGACAATATAATATGCGTT
Organism: Eubasilissa regina; assembly: GCA_022840565.1. Taxonomy (NCBI): domain Eukaryota; kingdom Metazoa; phylum Arthropoda; class Insecta; order Trichoptera; family Phryganeidae; genus Eubasilissa; species Eubasilissa regina. Next base: position 29,646,749 of record JAINEB010000011.1, read on the forward strand.
ATTGTAAAAAATACGTCTTTTTTCGAGTAAATACTTTTAATGATGCATAAATATGCCCCTCGTCCCGCAACTAATGTTCCAAACTCTTCTCATACATGTATACTTTATTTCAAGTCTATTCATTTACTGGTCTGTGCACAGAACTATTTTCTGAAATTGTAACTTCACAAAGTAATTCAAAAAAATTACGTTTATATTATTATTATTAGGTATAATATATTTTTCTTTCATCAACTCTTTATCAAACTATATTTTACATATTAAAAAAAAATAGAGATTTATATACGGAAAACGTGTCACATCAATATTATTTATATTTTAAAACTAAGTTAAACGTTCGTGTTATGAAAATAGGACTCACTTGATGGCCTTCCGGGACGAGGCTTGAACCCCCGACTACCAGATCACTGAGCGAGCATCGTAACCACTAGACAACAAGAAGCATTTTTCGACATCAATTATTGTTACACATACTTTCAAGCAGTCGCGATCGTGGAATTACTCTGTATAACGTCAAATTGTGTATTTAGGAGTTGGTTCTGCATTTAAGTGGTACTGAACTGGTTCCTTTTACTGTTTCTTAGATTACCAATTTCTCCACATCCATTACACAACATTTGATGGCTCAGGTTTCCGTATCTGCTACTTTTACTTTATTTTATTTTCATCTTTACAATACCTAGCTTACAAAAAATTTTAAAATCCACATGATTTTCTTAAAGATTTCTTCTCCAATACTGAGCCGATGCTCTGCCATCTTAGCAACTCGCCTAATAGACTCTGGTATATAACTGTAATTTATGTATATAATGTACATTTTTTCGTGGTAGAATTAAAATTATTTTTACATTCGTAAAATAATATTTTAATAGTAATACTTAATTAATTTTAATAAATAGTCTCCCCTGGTAAACTTAGAGTTTATGATATTTATAAATGTCTATTTTCACGACTTGCTTGATAGAAAAAAAATTCTATCCAGGGATGTTGTTATAATCGATAAATTATTTATTACCTTTATTATTTATTTTGTTATCTATCCGTTCAGTCACGGAATCGTCACATTTGCAATGACGATGAATTAGCCATATACTTCAGATAACTAATAAAGATTGGTGATGAGACGATATTTTTGTGTACTTGGTTAATTCAAATTTGCAGTAGTGTCATTTAAAAAATATCAACCTAATCTGACGGGACCCCTGGTCCCGATATTTTCAATTATTACTAGATGGCGGTGCCGCTTTAGATGATAAACACAACTGAGTTGTTCATCATCATTGAAATAATTACTTTCTAACTACGAGGCGCGTTTGCGTGGTGCAGCATAGCAGTTGCGATGTTGCGCATGCACAATAGTTTCCTTCATCTGTTGACATTCATATAGTGTAGCCATCTTAATGTTTAAGACAATAGATCAGCCCACCGACTGTGAGGTACAGTCCGTGATTCGTTTCTTGAATGCACGAAACGTGAAACCTAGTGACATTCATCGCCAAGTGTGTCCTGTTTTATCCTGATTTGGCGCCAAGTTTCCATATTTTCCTTCATCTGAAGCGGTTCCTTGGTGGCAAGCGTTTTGGTGACGATGATGAACTCTAAGATGGAGTACCGACATGGTTTTCATTCCAGGCGGGGGTCGTTCTACGACGAAGGTATACAAAAATTGATGCCCCGTTATGACAAGTGCCTTAATAATGGTGGCCACTACGTTGAGTAGTAGTTTAAGGTATGTGGCGCCCGAAAAAAGAAACGTACTGTAAAAAAAATTGTTTTTTTTTTAAAAAACGGGCCTCGTATTTTGAAAATGCGTCTTTAGACAAAAAGGTCACAGATCCATATTTTTAAGGAAATTGATACTTCACTTCAATCAAAATGTATAAAATTTTCTATGTACACAGAAACATAGTGTGATAATTTTATTTGTTAACTTTGATTTATTAACCACTTATAGAGTTTAAATATATCTACTGGTTTCGAAAAATACCATTTTCTTCTTCAGGATGTCAATACTAACTAAAAACATATATTATTGTTTCTTTACCAGAATCTATTTAAAAAAAAACAATTATTTAAAAAATAAATTTAGTGCCTAATTCAAATAGTTACTTGATATGTTCAACATGTTCTTAGCTCCGAAACTATACAACACACTCAGTACCAACTGGAAATCGTTTAATTCCAATAAGATTACACAAATATGGACCCAATATATGATTCAATCAGGTAGAGATGAATCAGAAGCATGGCTATCCAACATTTTAATATAATTTATACAATTCCTTCACTAATAATTCACTAGTCCTACAACATTCCCACTACATATATTTATATTATATTTTTATTTTATTTTTACTTTTTTATGCATATTTGTAATTCAATTTTTATTCCTGTCAATAATTAACACCACATCAACACGAAAAAAAAAACTGGCTACTTTAACACAGACTTTAGTCTAGCAAAGTAGCCAGGACAACGCTGTATATATCAAAGGTGAAGTCTACTTCATCCCACATAATAAACTATGAGTATAATTATGTCTTATGTTTATTATTATTATGTTTATTTATATATTAATTTATTTGTTTATTTATTTAAATTGATATAATTTATATCCTTTAATATATAAAACAAAATACAAATACGAATTTACTCGAATAATTTTAAAAATTTACCATTCTTATAAATTTTCTTTTTTGTATAACATCGTGATAAAAGGATTCAGTAAAAGATGGTACCAAAATAAAATGTAGTATTATATGATGCTGTTGTATGAAGAAGGCACCTGTTGCATCTTATGAACCACCAGCATCTTTGAACTTTAATTATAACGAAGACGTACAATTTTGGAATAATAAAATGATTAAATTTAAATAGGTTCTGCACAACTTCATAACAAACAATTCCAAAATAAATATTAATACTCTTTATAAATACTATCACACTCTATCCGAATAATAACAAGAACATCACGATATTCAGCAGTAAGTCAAGTAGTTTCAAGCAAAGGTTTCGTATCATCGCTTACTCCAATAAATAGTCTACAATTTTGTAATTTGTAATTTGTAATGTAATATATTTTCGAGTCTTATAGATTTCCTCATTTATATATATGCTTAATAATCGTAAATAATATATTGCAGAAAAAAATGTATTCACAATCTACAGTACAATTGTCCATATATAAGTCAGAATCAGGTGAGTTTTCATCGTATGTAATCTTATTTTACAATTAAAAAGAACTCTTCAAGAATGATCGGAAATTAATAATATTTATAAAAAATTATTTTAAAAATCATCGAAAGTATACAATACTCACCGGTAGATGTCGCTTTCGTCCAATGCTAACAAAGTTTATTACGAAATTATTTATTTTATTTTAAATGGACAGATTATGAATAGATCGTTAATGATCCTAATAGATAGTCTAACAATAGCATATTATAATGCGACATATATTAAATTCGACTAGAATCTATTTGGTTACCGTGGTTTAATTGGATCTGCTTTTCCAATACCAACTAAGATTTTGACCAAATTTATTTATTTTATTTTTAATACACAGAATGACAGACAGCATGTCGTTAATAACCCTGATATGTAGTCTTAAAAAAGTATTTTATTAATTAGACTCGATAGATAGATTGTTTCTGTATATACTTCTCTATCTCTCTCTCTTTTACAGCACTTTATACCAGAATGGGAGTTAACCTCCTCCATAAGTGCACTTCACTGACTCTTCGACGTTCTTCTCCAGTAATCCGTTTCTTCCATAGAGTAATCCCGCCTCTAGGTCGCTTCTACTGTGGTATTCACATGTCTAGTCTTTTGACCTACAGAATTAAGTTGTCGCTCATCCATCTAATGTATTTTAAAAATAATAATTAAAACGAATAATAATCGAATTGGCGACCGACGGCTCGGCGTTTATTATGCAATAACCACCCAGAAATATAGCCGCGGCGCACGTCCGTCCGCTCGGCGTGCAGTAGCTGCCTGACACCGGCGCCGCGACGCCCTCCGTCGCTTCCGGCTCGCGCGCGCTAACGCGTCTCTAGCATCGACGGCGATGACGACACAGGTGGCCAAAAGGTACCGCACGCTTCGACGCTGAACTGACAGCAGCCGCGAACACTTCAAAATAGACTGTGTTTTTATTAAATTGCAATAAAATTAACTAATAATCGCGCGATATTTGATTTTTATAAAGTTTTAAAAAATAAAAATAAATGTATTTTTTTGTTCGAAAATAACAATTTTACGAAGTGTCGCGGATGGATGAAGCCGAGTGCGGTGACGTCCTCGGTACACTCATGCACGGGAGTGACGAAATAATAAGTGAGTGCGAGGAATGGAGCAGCAATGACAAACGTGTCGGACTGTTTGATGCTTCGAGTGTTGTGTAACCACCGGCCAATTTAGATTACCGCCGACTATAAATACGTCCATAGTGATTTACGTAAGATGCAACATCAATCGTCGGACCAACATTGATTGTTCGTTATCACTTCTTATGTTTTGTTCGTTTAAAATTAATCAACATATCGAATAATAATTCAATTCACCCGATTGATACCGAGCTATCCACTGTTGGTGTTGTGTCTAATATATATATATATATATATATATATATATATATAATGTGACCAAACAAATACGTCATACTCGTTATCATGATGATTGCATATTTTATTTAGTACTTAGTAGAAAATCGCATGTTCGCTTATTTAGTGAATTCATTACCTAAACAAAAACTCCCTTAGAATTTAATTTTTTTTAAATTTACACACCTAGTACCTACGTACATACTTTTTTAAAAAATAAATTGAATTATAAAATGTCAACATAAATATAATGAAATGTATTAAGGAGAATACATTCTTGTTGTGAAGTTGTAATTATTAAGTCTGTGGTATTTTAAATACAAATCTGGACCTCTTCCAATCCGTGGAACGTGTATTATCCGATTATGCTATACCAACACAGTAGATTGACGGCAAATTTTCAAACACACACATTGATACAGCTTATATATTATTTAGGGTAACACATTGTATTAATTTGAAAAAGTACTGTCGCTGTAGCACAGTTGGATAATGCTCCTTTCCCAGTTTGGAAAGAGATTCAGGTTTGAATGCCGGTAGCGCAACAACAATATTTTTCGATAAAATTGATTTTGTATGTATACTTTTCCAATTAAAATATCACAGAGCTATGTTCTGAATAATTACAACTTCCCAATAAGAATGTGTTCTCTTAATAATTTTCTTTTAATATATATATGACCTTTTTTTTATGAAGATGCATTTATCAAAATATTAAACAAATGACAGAAATTAAAAAAATTGAATAAAAGTTATTTACTTAGTGGCTGAGGTTTATAATAGATTCATTTCTAGTAGACATTTTAAGGATTCTGTAAAAATTCTTACAAAAGACAATGTTCATGAAAAGCTTCTTTTTTTTTTTAATTCGAATAAAAAAATACTATCTTTTAATATAATCGTCAGTTGAAATAATCGGATCGTAATAAAATAATATCCCGTCGTTACGACTTCGCTCACAATAAAGCTTTTAAATACATTAAAATATCAGCCACCAACGTGTAACAAATTTTTTATATAGCGACTTTAATGGTGCACATAAATAGTCTCCATGAAGAGGCCAACTTTCGCACGTGGGTCTGACTTAATATGTCGTCTGATACAGTGATACAAGTATCCTTTTGTACACGATCGCCTGAATTGATTTAATGTTTCATTTTCTTGAGAATTTTTTTATTTTTATTTAAATTATTATTTTTTATTACTCTGAAATATTCTCGTATTATTAAATACATACAACTTGTCTGGCATTTATTTAATAATTGAATTATTGAGACACCCCCCCTCTGCAACAACACTGTATATCGTTTTTACAAATTTCGATAGATAGAGCGTCGCCTATGTTTATTTTTTTCTGTTTATGTTCTAAATATAAGTACATATTTATAAACAATCTTATAAATATTCAAAAAAGGCGAACAAATTTCATTATGTAAGACATATTCACTGTCTCCTTAACTAGTCCGCTGTCTGTACTAAAAGAGACAGGTTCATCCGTTGTCTATCGTATAAATATGAAAACCATTATTATTATTAATATATACATATTATTTTTTAATCTAAACCAAAAATATTAAGAATGAGGTAAACAGGGTTTTAAAAGAATTCTAATAACATAATAAATAAGTAAAATAGTCTCGCTATCCCACGATTGAAACACTATGCAAAACAGAAAAATTAATATAAAGAAATGATATTTATGAATATATTCAATATTGTAAACATAATTCAGATCTGCCTAAAACTGATATACAGTATTGTTGCGGGGGTGATCTCAATTATTCAATTGAAATTTAATTACTAAATATTTAGAATTCGTATTTATTATTTACTAGTGTTAAAAACCTGTATTATAATGAGCGCGGGTGACAATTAATACTCTCATGTTTTTGTTTAAAAGTCGCGTGTGTTCGACGTGTGTGCAGTTTATTGGGAAGGAAGGAAAGAATAAAAAATATAAAAAGTTTAGAAATTTTACAAAAAAGTTTTTTTATCCTGCCGTCCGGCCACGTGAATGGACATGTATAAATTTTCAAACGTGTGAATTTCTAAGAAAAGTGTCAAAACAAATTTATGTTTGACGTTTGTGAGTACTGAATAAAATTTGTACACGGTAACGAGATTGACGTTGTTAACACGATTACGTCATTTTTTTAGATGTACGCCTTAATGCTTCCAGCCATGTGTGGACCTTTTGATAAGAGCAGCATTTTTTTTTTATTGGTATCCCAGAAATTAATTTTGGCAACTTGACCCAGAAATTAATTTTGATATCAATTTCGTGAACACCATCATTTGTTGCCATTGAACTGTATTGTACTCTCCATGCATTTTATGAAAGGATTGTGGATCACACCTACTTCAATCGGCATGTCACTAGTCAGTCTAAATGGTAGTCTAGTTTGCTTCGCGTTTGCTCGCGACAATTTTTCATTCTTGTTTTTCGTCGCTTTGTCGAGCTCAACAATTTTACCATCACATGTGTATATTGATTCCATTCGTTTAATTTACTTGATACGCGTTTCGCCTTGCAAAGGCATTGTCAATCTAACATTTTAAATGAACATTATTCATTGGAAGATTCTCAGAATTCCAATGAATAATGTTGTCCCTTTTTACCTCATGTAAATGAAATAGTATAGCTGTCCTCCAGTATAGTTATAAATACAAGCTGTTGTGTTAAATTGTTAGATTGATCATGCCTTTGCAAGACGAACTGCGTATCAAGTAAATTAAGCAAGTAGAATAAAAAAACAAACATTTTAACTTCATATTATATTTAATAATTACCCATCTATTTACCAATGTTCCCTATAAGGTGAACGGATGTGCGCGCACTTCACAAAAAGACTTCTTCTTCATGTGCCGCCTTCTATCGAAGTTTGGCAACCACGTGGTAGTAAGTTCATTTATCATTATACGATTATCAATTTGGATATTTTTAACAACTTTCTACACCTCTGCTGCCTCCTATCTTCCCTTCATAATGAGTTGTAAAATATTATATTTTTCATTGCGAAGAATATGTCCGAAGTATGTATATTTCTTTGATAGTTATTAGTTATCTTGATTTACAGGCCAATATCTCAATTGCTCGCAAAATTTTAAGCGTAGCTCGGGATGTGTGTGAGATGGCACCGTACTGTTGAAACCAAATGCGTTGCAGGCCCGATCGACCCAATTCGGTCACCGAGAAGTTTTCCGACATGATGGTGATCACCATTAATGGTTACAGCATTGCCTCTTGCATCCTGAAAGTAATAGGGCCCAATGGTACTGCAGTAACTCTGCGTGGGTGTAAAGGTTGTCGGTGTATCACTTAAGAATCATCAGTGCCTCAATAATGGCTGTTCTGTTTATTAATAAAACCCGTCGAAAAATGAGCTTCGTCGCTAATGATGTTTTTCTTCCAAAAGTCGGGTTCATCAATATTGATCTGCAAAACATGTGCGCTCAAATTTTGTCAGCATTAGATACTTTATAATAAATTGTAATCAATTGCTCTCTACAATAATTACGTACAAACTAACAAACATTTACTAAATCAAAATGGCGGCTAAACAAAATCGACCTGGAACATAATATTCATCCTGTATTTATGCGTCTTAATACATCTTCATTAGTAATATGATCAAGCTAGGCCTTATTCTGGTATAATAATATTTTTCTTATTTTCTCCCCCAGCGCATAGATAATAACGCTGCTCCTTAAAATTGCACAACAGATTTTGTTTTATGCACACACGGTAGTGAATACTTTCAACCTAAAGATGCCCTTGATTGAATGATAGGGCGAAAGTGTATACCTGCTCACTGAAAATATAATATTATTGAAGTATGTACCGCGCGCTATTATTTTAAAAATTATTAATTGTGTGAGTTTTAGATTATTTGCTCGGAAAGCATTTGGAAGTCTTGAACAAATATAATAGACATAGATCCGTGATAATTAAAACATATTTTAGATAAATCTCTTAAAAAACTAATCAATCAAAAAAAATATAGTACAAGCTTTATCTAGCAAAGTTTCTAAAATTATATATTACCGGCGTGATTGTAATACTCGCGCGATATGGAAACTGCGAGCTCGGAAACCACCCTGGCGTAACTATTATCGCATGCGGGGTGGTTTCATTTTTCAGCAGGCTTTGGGGGTTTGTCGGGCGGAATAAACTTAATATCCGGCGGCGGGGCCTTCTGCTGAATTTCAGCGCCGAAGAAAAACATTTGCGGGAAGGGGTGGGATTACAACCCTGAGGTTTTAGGGACGCACTTTAGGATCACTATTTTTTTTTGCTTTGTTTTTTTAATGTTTCTCTCTTTTTAGATATCGTACGTGCCCTAAATTTGCAATTACAGGCTTTCTTTTATATTTTGAGATTACTTACTTATTTATGAAGGTTTCTCGTAGAGATATGCAGATAGTATAGAACGCTCCACTCTTCTGTACTGGCACAGTATTCTTGCCCAGTTCACTTTACTGTATTTCACATGCACGATATACATGTATCGATGCTTTTAAGAATGTTTGGTTTATCTGAGCAATGCCGTTCCTAGTAAATTACGAATACACAATAATAAATATAAGCTATACTCTTTGTTACTAAATATGGACGTGATAAAAATAGCATATCTATTAATGGTGACGTTTTTTAGATTTTCACTGGTTAAATTTTTAACATTTTCGTCCCCTACTGAAAAAACGACCAAAACGGGGGTTGTATTTAAACGAAAAAATATCGCCTTAAAAGTGGCAACACCCGAAATTTATGACATCTGGTAACTGCCATTTTTTATATACAAAACACCAATATTTCTCCTCGGCTAAGCCATAAATGTCGAACATATTTATGTCATATTTTATTATCGAGTCTGCTTTAAAATCGCATATAAAAATACACTGTTATTAAGCTGTGCCACTGTAAACAGTAGAATTTCACTACTTCTGAATATCGCGTATAAATCATTATTAAATACATGTAAAATGTTACATAATCGAGTAAACAATTCATATACTATTCGTAATACGTGTACATATATATTATGGATCTAGTGAATAATAGAATATTATACAGTTTGTAAGTTTAGATAATGTAATTTTCAAATATGAATTAAATGTATTAATTAGAAAGATATGCTTAAAAAATCAATTTTATCAACAACTAACAGGAATACGTTTGCAAAGGCAACACCAGACTAAAATAAAAAAATACACAAATATTGCAGAAAACATTTCAGTATTCAGTCAGTTAATGAGTAACTAATTGAAGTTATTTTAAAGGTCAGGCTTTCGAAAAAGGGTTTTCTTTTAAGTAACCTAAATACACGGATATTGATTCTAACGATGTCGATACACGCGCTAAATTTCTAATGAACAGATCAATAATCATTTGTAATTCCAGATAGCCAATTTTATTTTGTATAAAGCGAGCTGGCTGACAAAGGAAGGTGACTCGTAATCCAAATGAATTGTATATGCCATTTCGTAGAAAAAGCGATTTATATTTAAAATTGTGAAAATGGGAAATTAAAGCAATCTTTTACTTTCCTTATTAACCAACAAGAGGAGTTCTTCTTATGCATTCAAATTCTTCGAGAACACTCGCATGTTAAGTTAAAAATGGTGGTTCCAAAAATTTAATGCTGGAGACGAGACACTTGAAGATGAAGAAAATCGTGGGTATCCATCTCCAGTTGATAACGATCAACAGAAACTTGCACAAAAGTTAGGTGTTAGTCATATGATAGTTCTGAATATTTAAAACAGCCATGAAAGTCAAAAGAGCTTGACAAATGGGTGCCGCACGAACTAAACGAAAATTTTCAAAATTTCTTCTGTAAAATTGCCTCACCAATCTATCTGCTACACTTCCAAATTGTACCGATATTTTACTCCTCTGGAATTAATAAACCTGTGATTGATTGACAAAAATGTGTCGATTCTTATTTATTTCGATTCGTGATGTAAATTATTAGCTGAGAAAAATGAATTTGAATTTGAATATTATAATATATAACCGCAATCATTTTTTAACCAATTAATAAAAGCGTTGACAGAAAGTAAATGTTGCTCCCGGTAATAACGTGACGGTATTTACTCTCTCTCTAGTGTCGTGACTATGAGTTATTTATTACTGAGTAAGTGTGTTGTAAAATTTTAGAAGTCTCAGCATATAGTTTAGTTATTATGTTATGTTTCACTAAGAGTGTTGGGCAGCATCGCTTACAATTTATATATATTTTATTTATCACGCGTAGGCAGAGAGGATCTAATGCCGAACTGTCTACTTTCATACATCTTCTAAAGTATGCTCCAGTACTAGGTCAAGCTAGGACTTCCACGAGTGCCATCTGGCCCTGATGCCTTCAACATTTATCTCATATTTTGTTTTGTTAATGTTGGGACCAAAACTGCATTATGCACCGCTAATCTTGCTTCGTGTGATAAATTTCAATTGGCGGTAATTGCATTTAAAGCACTATTCACTAATCTGCCATCTCTAGTCAATGTTGTTCTAAATACTTTTTGTTCTCACTGTACTTAGAGAGCTTTAAAATGGGATTATAGTTAAAAAAAACGTTACGTTATTTTTTTATTATTCTATGACATTAACAATGGAGTATAATTTCATTCTAATGTACACTGTAATGGTTTATCAGCATAAACGAGTGACTTTACACATTACCACAGAATATCACATGATCTAGGCGGCCAATTGACTGGTCTATTTTTTGAAATGGAAGTTTGCCGAATCGAAGACTAGTTTGTAAACATTCCACGCTCCATGATAAAATAGCAGACTATAATTAATAAAAATAACAATGACAGCTGTCAAAATATTAATAAACATGGCTATTTTTATTCGAATAACCCTGTTTATTATTTCTTCCTGCGGTACGGGAACTCGGCTGAACAGCAGTTGTTATAAGGAAGAACAAGAAGAAGAACTCTCGAAAGCTGGTAGCGACCTGGACTGGTCAAGTTTTATTCGTTTTACAGGTACATCTGTAGGTACCGGAAGCCCAGGCACTTGTTTATCTTGGTAGAAGAATAGAAGAAGAAGAAGAAGATGGCGAAGATAGAGGCGAATTTTGAAGAATCTTGATATTTTTTCAAATCTGCCCGCTGAGCTAAACGCGCCTCTATATATACGCCACGATAATTTGCGAGGGGCGTGGCCCTCCAGACGCCTCATTTTTATATTTATTTTATTAATCAAATTTGTAATTATAATAGATAAATATTTGTGATAACTGAAATGATCTCCTGCAAGTGCTGGTTTCCTGCGATCTTCTGATAGCGCCACATAAATCTTGTGATTAAAAATAAACATATAAAAGATCCTAACATATAAATCTATTTTATACTCTAGACAGTTTTTATGGCAAAATATCTCAAATTTTTACTTAACTAGACTTGATTCCATACATAACTTATATTATACCAGTATTTCATTTCTTAGATATTTCGATAGGCCATTTTACTACACCTAACTGAGCTTATTTTTTATTCATTATAAAATTAAAATTACATATTTAAAATTACATTTTCACCTGCAGCCAGGTGTACTCCTCAGTACACCTGGCTGCAGCGTACACGCTTGAACAAACTGTGTGTGTTATAGTATTTATAACACAGTTCTGTGATATTCTATTACAAATTAAATGCATCAATTAGATAAAATCACACATTTTTGCTGCCGCCCGGACTCAAACCTTGAAACCTTCCTATCCGGGAAAGTGCGCCGATCGATTACATCACGTCAATATAGAAAGTTACCTACAAATATGTTGCACGTTCAAATGAATACATTTTTTGAATGAATATCTCTGACAGATTATTTCATAAAACGCGAAGATCTATCGGCAATAAATATTTCACCGTTATTGAATGAATCCGAATAGATCCGTCGGTGTGCTCGTCTGTCTGTATAGACGCGCGTATTCGTGTCTAGACGCTTCTCTGTACCTAAATATTCCGCGGATAAACTGCGGAGGAATTGTGCCAAATTTCTTGGCACAGATACAAAGACTTATGGAGCATCTTCGCGTTATTTGGAACTTGTGTGAAACCCATTTCCAACTGTGATTAACTACCGTGACATATGTTTTGATAGCGATCCGTGCAACCATTTCATTCGGTCAGGAATTCGTTATTCATATCCTGAACTTTATTAAGCTCTTCAATGACAAACGGGTATGCCAAATATGGTTTGTTTATTTTTGATTCACCGTGTTATGGAAGTTTCCTCGTGAGATTATTTGGATACAATACTACAATGTGAACTCTCGGAGATTCTCCGTTTTGCATCTAACTTCAAGTTAGTTGTTCGTTATTATATGAAATATTAGTTCACTGAACACTGATATTCCTTTAATTAGCTGGGTGAAGTTGAATTTCCCCAGCAGCAGTTAAAACGGAATAAATGTTAGTAATTTAAGAAGCCCCTTTCAAAACTAATCCGTATTTTGCATTTTTTACGTAAAACTGTGCTTTTATATATGGCTTCGCGGCCAATAGCGGTCGCTGCGCGGTCAAGGTCTCATCGGCTATATTTATATAGCCATAATTTGACAGTTCTATCATAGATAAGAAACTGACCATAGAGTGCGACGCGATATGACCGTGAGACATAGAGGAGATGACAGGATGACAGATGTTAAATATATTTGCTAGTCGTAATACGATTTCGCGAATATATATTTACGCGAAAGCATTTAATTTATCTTAATCTTAACACATTCTTTTTTGCCACGCTGGCGTCTCACAAACCTAGCCGTTTAATCAAGCATTATACAGCCATAATTAAATAACATCCAAGACTTGCAAGACATCCATAAAGTCATAGAAATAGATGGGAATATATAATATCAGAAGTTATACACTAGATTATATATTTTTATAAGTATTACTTTAATGAATGTACAAATAATAAACTATATTATTTTTCATAATAAGGACAAAATAGGGATTATAAGAAAGACCGCGATCATTAAATTTGGTTTCAGTGTATCGGGAAAATGTCTAAGTACGGAAAATGCATACATATACAGATATATGTTTTCTTATGGGTCCAAAGCCAAGGTTTTGAAGACAAATCAGTGTTTATGAAATTACCAAAATGTTTAATGTTTTTTTTGTTTACTCGAGTCGGTAAAATAACGCAAACCAACCGTTTAAAGTATTTAAAGGCAAAATTGAGGAATAGATTTTTTCTGGATTCCGGACACGCACTAGTTATAAGCGTTAGTCTATCGACTTAAGAGAACGATAATGTTTCTCTTAAATATAAATTATCTAAATTATTAGGCCTTCACTCGTTCAATATTAGCTATTAATTTAAAATACAAAAAAACTTAAAACTTTTTCATGCGAGTGATTGTGGGTTTTATAGAATTAATAATGGGTCGATAATTTGGAATCTGTTATGGCTCTCATATATAACGTGTGAGCGAGGAGAATGTATAAGGTAAGTGTTGCAGTCGACAGGTGTGCCAGGACAGTAGAGTGTGGCGTTCTATTCGCTTTACTTACTCCTTCAGAAAACAAACGGCACGGTGTTCAACTCATTTTTTTTTTGCAATATAAATCAGGAAGTATTTTTCAAAAGAGTACAACTCCAAATTTGACTTTATTTTTACTGAAAATATTATATCACTCTCTTGAATGTGATCGATACAAATTCAAAGTCAAATCATTTAAAAAATCCAAGTATAGGACTATTTTTCAATAGTAGACAAATTTGGACACGTATATTTTCAAACAGCGCCAAATCCACGTCATCGCAAAAGGGCAGACGTCAATACGCTGAATCACATACATTGTGAAGGTGATCGGAGAGAACACATGTTCACTTTTCGGTGCCAAAAAAATAGTGAATTTATTTTAAAATCATTAAATGACCCATTTTCTCACTTTGTCAAAAAGTGGATTTGACCAGATTTGAAAATCACTTCCTGAAATATGGAAATACATTAAAAGATACAGCCCTTAAATAAGATGTAACCAAACAGATGATGTAAAACATTACATCGCTAGAAAACCCTTATTTTGTCAGCGGTGATTCTTATAGGCGGCAGTGGGAGAGGGGCGATGAATATTCATGAAATGTTAATGTTCCCAATTTACTTTTAATTTGAATTATAACGAATACAAGAAAAACATTTTCGTTTCAAAAATGTGAAATAAATAAATGAGTTTGGAGAAGATCCCCGGCAATAATTGCTATTGATTATTACAACAATATAATTTTTTAAAAATGTGACGTCATTACTGGCAAAGTGTGTTAACTGTGTACAATGTGTTCGCCAATGAAAGAGCTGGATATTACAGGATTACTCTCCTCGGGACGTGAACCGGGAGCTGCATGATGTTAAGCTGGTTTGTATGTATACATTTCAAATTGTCTTTTGTGTAACTTTAATAATAGGTAATATAATATAATAATAATAATATAATTGTAATAATATTTCATTTCATTTTACGAAACTATATAATCCTTTTTATTATTTGTAGAACTAATAGCTAACTTGTTAACTTAAAACGATAACGATGGAAGCAATTATATGTTGTATTTTAAAGATAACATTTTTTGTGAACTTATTATTTCAGAGAATACTTCTGAGGTATTTTTTAAAAATATAAATTTAATTCATCGACAAGAAAGATATACAGACAAACTCTATTAATCGAAAAAATATTTTAGTCGCTACCGGGATTCGATCCTGGAAAATGTGTTACCATTTTGCTACATCAACCAAGTACGTCTACGATAAATTTCTGAACTTATATTTTGTAGCTCTAAATCAACTTCAATATTTAATTTCTTTTAAAATACCACGGAACTACCATATTATCCTTAAAAAATATACAAGTCGCATCAAAGTTTATATTCATTTCATTATGGCGTATTTGTGTTTCTTTAATGTTAGCAGAATTACTTTGTGGCCTTATTTTATATAAATAATTAGATAAAATACTTTGTTTAAACCACTATTTATTGATTATTCTACATGTTTCGATACTTATGGTATCTTCTTCAGGAAACAATGTATAATGAAATTAAAAATACAAGCATAGATAAAAACATAACTAAATAGTGGTTTAAACAAAGTATTTTGTATTAAATAAAATAATAATATGAATGAATCATAGATTAAGCTTGAGATAAGCGAAACGGGTTGATGTATAATAAATTTCGTGGTTTCATAAAAAGTTACTGTTATTTTATTTAATGTAATATATCAAACTACAAAGTGAATGCTTTCTACGAAAATATAAAGTATTTTGTCCAATTATTTGTATTTTTCTTTAATCGCAATATAAAATTGATTTCTTTTAAAAATAGAATAATAGATGTATTAATTTTAAAGAGCTACAGAAAATAAGTTGTAAACTTACTTGGTTGAAATAGAGTAATGGTATATATATATATATATATATATATATATACCCGGATAGGAAAAGGTTCAAATTCGAAATTCGGTAACTAAAATATCTTATTGATAAATAGATTATATATATGATTAATTTAATTTGTATTAATTTTATGTTGGATTAACTATGTTATGTTTGATCGTTTTTTATTGAAAAACTTTTCGATACATTTTGCAACATTTGTTATAAGTAATATTAATTGAAATAAATATATTTTACTGCATCCCGTGTGTAACACGATGCATCTCAATTCTATAACAAATCGAATCACGTCTAGCTCTGTTTACAGCAGTGAACAGAATATTTTTTTAATTCTTCGGCCATATCAACAGCCTAGATTATCTTGGGCGGAAGAAGACCTGGAAGGGTGCCATCGCAATGGACAGACGCGTTAGAGAGACCCTGGAATCAGCTGTGAGGGCGACACATGACAGGGATTTGTGGAAGTGTATTACGAGCCAAGTCTCATCTGATTGAAAAAAATTCTACCGGCTGCGCCAGTTGTGGAGACTTTATACTCGTTGTCGAATTGTTTTGTCGCGGTTTTAAATTAAACAATGAGTATGATGACAATATAATTTATTCCAGAAAACAATATAATAGTTAGGTTGGAGCTACGTGAAGGAAGCCTAGCGAAGTATCAAAAATAAAGCGCGTCCTGACGACCTAACACGTACACACATTCATTATAATTTATAGTACATTTAACATGATTATATTAAATACTAATAAAATGTATTAATTATAAGGATATACACGTAAAATCTGTTTTCTAATCCGGGGAAGGTGCACTACCAACTATGCTACAGCGACAGTATTTTTGATTAAACTACGTGTTTAACTTTTTCAAATTAATACATCTTTCGTTCCATTATTTGAAAACCATCTACATTGTTTTTACAAAATCTCAAATACCTGATTCAACTTATATATTATTATGGAGAACAAATTCTTATGAAGTCGTAATTATGTTATCTTTCATAATTATCATATTATATACATCACACCATAGTATATGTCAATACTGACGTAAAGTAGGTAAGAATAAGAAAAATTATGTATATTTCAATAATTATTTTACGCTGTATTGATAGTACCCACTTTTTAAATACGTGGTATAATTTATGTTAAGATTATGACTGTCATTAATATAATTTACAATATACATTATATATATACACCTATACTTTAATGGACTGTCATCACAGTATGTAAAATGTTAAAAGGGTTTTATAATACTCAGGAACGCACCATCAGCAAAATGCCCTAGGACTAATTGTGCGACTTTTTTTTTTATTTGAAAAATTACTTTGTGGCAACATATTATAAAAATAATAATAACTATTTATTGATAAAATAACATGTTTCTAGATCAATGGTCCCTTCATTAGGATACAAATTGTACCTATAGTAAAATTATTATGTTTTTTGCAAATAGTTCCCTTTTAAATTTTTTTTCATAGTAGTTCCTAATTAGTTACTCATCACTTATATTTATAGCTTCGTTTTTTGTCTATGCAATTTGTATTCTGATGAAGGGACGGGAGAAATAAAACATCTAGTTTAAAGTTTTAGTTTATTATTGAAGATGACGCAGCAAGCATCGAAAACGTTTTTAATTAAAGTGTAGTATGAAGTAAACATTGTCGTTTTTTATTTTAATAATTTATTTATTAATCTAAAAGTTATTTACAATGGACGTCCACAAAGTTAATCACGAACATGTTATATAATTAGACTGTTCATGCTCTGTATAATATAAAATAAAATAATAGAACTCTGTTTACAGTTGTGTGTCAATGTGTAGCTAAGATCTAATTTTAAAAAATCTCTGAATACGTTTTATATCTTCTAGTTATTTGACCGTTAGTTAGCTGTAATTAGAACTAGGTTAACGACGGGTAAATTGGCTATTGTCAGGCAATCTGAGTAATGTGAATATTGTCAATTTAATTGCTGATCACCGACCGGCCCTGAAACCCTAAAATCTAAATGACTCGACGAAATGGAAGTAATTAATCGCACACGAGTAAAGGATTACTTTAATTAAATTTAACGTATAAAGCATGACGTTAAACATAGTACGCACGTACAATGTTTGTTTTTCGCATTATATTTTGTGCATGGAGTGGAAAAACGTTATAAAATATTCGGTCTACAAATGTTAATTTCACAAAATGCGATCGTTTATATTTTGAATTTGTTTTTCTGCTTTTATCTCTTCTGAATTATATTTGTAATTCAATTCTTATTGTTTTCTCTTTTTATTATCTTATAGAGAGCATGTTCAATTATACTTCAGCCGAGAAATGATGCATTAAAAATAATAGATAATATCGAAGAGGATGGACCAGAGGCATACGAGAGATTTTTAAAATTCAATAAATATTTGTTTTATTTATCTATTTGTTACTAAAAGAAAACGGAAATCTTTTGTATTAATAGTAAGCTAAATATTATTAGTATCCAATTTCCTGAAAAAGTTAACATGGGTATCAAAACATGTTGTGTATCAATAAATAGTGGTTTAAACAAACTGTAAAATTCTTCTTTCTTTATTTATGTTAGTGTTGACATATAGTAGTATCATTCAGATGAGACTAGGCTCCAGATGCACCTCAACAACCACCGCTCCTGGGTCTCCACCACAGCTGACTATAGGACCTCTCTAGCTAGACGCATTGCACTTTTCCACGTTTTCTTCGGCCAGAATTGGCTTTGAAGAATTAGAAACATATGTAATCATGGTTATAGATATAGCCTGCTGTGATTGGATTTCTTGAGATGGTTGAGAATAGGCGTATACCTTTAAAATTGTCGACTCATATTTTAAAATATAGTGCCCTCAAAATGGTGCCTTAGATCCAGTACACATACTTGACAACAAGGAATGTACGGCGCTGGCGCTGTTAATGAAACGTGATCAACACAACAAACTAACTTCTATACATCAGTGTCAGTACCAGTATTCCATTGTGCACAGCTAGTCTTGCCTCGGTTGACAAATTCCCATTAGATATAATTCCATTCAAAGTGCCGTTCACTTTATTTCCTGCAGTCACCCTCCTTTCGATATCATTCTCAGCCTTTCCGTTTCTATCAAACATACTTCCCAAATATACAAACTCATCAACTTGTTCCAAACATTCATTACCTCCAAGTATTTAGCACGGTGTGTTGCTTTCCTCCTTCTCGAATACCATCACTTTCGACTTGTTAACATTCATCATGAGGTCGCTTTCCTTGCATACATCGTACATTCTACTCACTAGACTCTAATTCTAGTTCATTGTACGGTTTAATCCCGATTCAGACGATAATGGTAATGATGAGATAATCCAGATGTATGTTTCCACAAAGAACGTGTAAAGAATGCCTCTCGTCCTGCAACTAATATTCCATATTAAGAAAACACATTCTTATTGTGAAGTTGTAATTATTCAGAACAGACGGTCTGCGATATTTAAATGTTAATTAAATATATTAATTAGAAAGATATACATATAAAATCAATTTTATCGAAAAATATTGTTGTTGCGCCACCGGGATTCGAACCTGGATCTCTTTCCAAACCGGGGAATGTGCATTATCCAACTGCGCTACAGCGACGATATTTTAACGACAAGTTTTCGAACCTATATATTACCTTTTTGATATTAATACATTTAATCGTTCCATTATTTGAAAGACCCATCTACCTTATTTTTACGGAATCTCAAATACCTCAAGTAATTTAATACCAGACGCCAGAATTATCAATTCATTTTTATTAAATTTTGGACACATTGATACAACTTTATTATTAGGAAAACACATTCTTATTGTGAAGTTGTAATTATTAAATATCGTCGCTGTAGCATAGTTGGATAATGCGCCATCCCCGGTTTGGAAAGAGATACAGTTTCGAATCCCTGTAGCGCAACAACATTATTTTTCGATAAATTGATTTTATATGTATATCTTACTAATTAATATATTTAATTCATATTTATAATATTCCAAACTTCTCTCATATATGTACACTTTATTTCATATCTATTCATTTACTGGTCTGTGGTGTTAATTAACGATGTTCTATAAAGTCTGTACATATTAAAAAAACAAATGAATCTAAAACATTTTTTTAAAAATTACAAATTCGTTATTATTGGACGTAGAGAAAAAGTGAAAACATGCATTCATACATGGAAGAAAGCTACCTGATTCGGTTTACATCTGAGCCGAGGAAACGGCGTTTTATTTTGTTATAAATATTTTTTATATTGTCTTATAAAAAAAATCTATAAGTGTTAGATCGTAAGTCGTAAGTGTATGTGAACTAACATGATTTGAATTTCCACAGAATGACGACATAATCGACCAGACGGAGCGGCTGGGCGGAGAAATGGCAGCCGTCAACTCTGTAAGTTGATTTTTTGTAATCCACCAAAGCTTACACTTTGCTAAAAACGTTGTGTTTACGATATTTTATACAAACATACACCCGTAGATATATAATATAATTTTTTTGATGTGTTGTTGAAAGTTATCAGAAATAATGGCGAATTCAAACCTACACCAAATATCGAATGTGCGTATGTATTTATAATTCGCAATGGCGTCCGCTGTTATACCTTAACATTATTCTGCCGATAAGTATTGTCTCTAGTGAAATTATATTTTATTACGATGTTGCAATTTTGGAATACAGTTCTTTGATAAAAAAGTAATTTATTTTTATTCAAAGAAGTTTGAGAATCAGATGATTTTAATCGAAAATAATACATATCTCTTTAAACAAATTGAATTTGGATCAAATTTTAAAATTGATTTGTAGGGTTGTATTTGTAGTATTAGCAATATTTTTTCGATAGATTTAAACTAAGTGAATTATTTAATTTGTATAGATTATCATCAAAGAGCTACTAAAATATGACTATGAATAGTTGTGCTAATTTCTTATGTTTAAATAAAACAGACTGAAAGTCCCGGTGTACTCCATCAGGTTATTCTCAAAGGTTTTAATAAATCATTACAAATGATAAAATAATTCCTTTTAAACTTAACTTAACTTACCATCACGAACGGATGGTATAAACGGCAGCAATGATAGAACGCCACATTCTTCTGACTTGGCGTACTACTGTCGCTTGCTTGTTATATCTTCTCATGCAATCTTGTTTTTTTATATTTGATTTGTCTGGTCATGCCAAGTCTTCCGCAGACGCCCTCTGTTTCTACTGTCTTCAACACTTCCACAATCATGTTTTTTATGACTTTTACCGTATATTCTATACCTGATTCTTTTCCTTCTTAATATATTCTTGGTTATTCATCTAATTTGTTATATTAACTAAGTTCCACAACTTCTTATTAAATTCACAAGAAATAGAACCTTATTTTTAATTTTAAAATGATTCATATTACGATGATCACCAGTGTTGTAGTAAACAGAGGAAATGGAACTGAACTGAATGTTTGATGAGCTCTTTGCCCGTGACTGATGCAATATTACTTAAGAAGTATGAGACTTATTTTTAATTTCCCAGGAGACCAACAATTGATGAAGAAATACATATTGCGATGGATTTACTCGACAACTTGTATATTATAATATTTTTATATTTAATTTTACAGTATCTCGTTTTATTCTGTAATTTTATGGTATTTGTCTCTTCTGCTATAATTTATAATTTACTTAATTTTACTAAACGATGGCAGTTTAATTTTGCATCGTAAAAAATCATAAAGATTCCACATTTTAATTTTAAATGTTTGATGTATACTGACAAATAATTAAACCACCTCTAGTTTGTACAGGTCAATCTCAAAGGAGTTGTATTGAGCACGTTTTGCAGTTTCAATTATTTTAAAATTACCCAGTGATAATTTTGCCGATACTTAGAATTTACTATAACTTTGATTTTATACAGAGTGTACATAAAGTCAGGAACTTTTCAAATAAAACGCATTAAAATTATAAATAATATAACTAAGGAAAATTAGTAATAACTGCTGAATTATCATTAATAGAATTTGACATAACGATAACATAGATTCAGATCAAATAGTCGTCCACTTTTATCACATACCCGTATTTTCTTGTACACCGTTATCTAGCTTTGTTAAATTTCCCTTCAAACGTATTTATGATTTCATTTCAATAGTTTACTATTTCTGTATAATCCTACTTATTCTGTAAAAGAAAAACATATGAAATTAACAATTTTCAGTAAAATACTATACGATTTTATATTTACCCTATATTTACGTAAATAAAGTACACAAAGTTATAAAAAAATAAAAGAAATAAAATTAGATTCAACGATTTTTGATTGTTTTAGAAAGGGTGAAATTATTAATCCACAAAATGGCTTCAATATTTTTCAACTGAATTGAGTCCCGTATTGTAGAGGGTGTTTTTTTTATTAGAGGTATAGATCTTTAAAATGAAATAAAACACATAAAAATCGTGGTAATGGCCACGGTATTGGCTTTATTGGAAAGATAATTTGATTTCATTAGTGTTTAAATATGATTTCACGCATACGAGCGCCGCGGCTGGCTCGAATAAAACGCAATCTGGAAGTTCAATTTTCGACCACTTTTTGGAGCAGCCGGGACCGTATATTGGCATAACGTGACGAATGTCGGCTTTCAAGTCGTCTATCGTCTCTGGTTTATCGGCGTAGACTAGCGACTTTATATATCCCCACAGAAAATAAGCCGAAGGTATTACATCACACAATATTGGAGGCCAATTCACAGGTCCGCGAAATTATGCGCTCGTCGAATGTTTCCTTCAATAAATAGATTGCGGCGCGCGCTGTGCGGCATGTGGAGCCGTCTGGTTGAAACTACATCTCTTCCATATTAATGCGTTCACTTGCGGAACGAAAAAGTTATTGATCTACAGCGCTCTCCATTGACTGTAACATCACAATCAATTAGAGTATGCGCGGTGCAAAAACGATCCATAATTATTCGAATTACTCGCTCGGATGGACGATTATGTCGACCGTAAAATGGACGTAGCGTACGGTAATTTTCGCGAACTGAACCACGATTTTCTAAATAATTTGTTGTTCTGGCGTAAGTCTATTCATGGTGAAATGGCAAACCAAACTGAGCACAAATCAGCTATCAGCTGTCAAATTGGCTGTCACTGACCATTTCGAAAAACATAACCTTTTATACGCATATACCATCAATATTTCCTATAAGCTGCCCGGCTAAAATAAAATCTAGCTGCGCACAAACATTAAAATATCACCCATCTTTGGCAACACTATGACCCGTGGTAAGTCCTGGCCGCCTACAGAATATGTTACAATTATCTTATATCTATGGCATCACTCTTCCACCAGCTTCTAATCCCTTTCAAAGCATGTTAGTCTACTACCACATCATCTAGCCTTCACATGTGGTCAGTAGGGCCTTCAGGGTGTTGCGTACATCTGTATGCCATAATAAGAAGAACAAACACTTTACTGAACACGACATTCCATGTAAATTAATACACCTCTCCCAGAAACTGTCCCTTTTGTGGGTTTCTTATTATTCGGATTTTCACCTGATCGTATCAGTTAACTGAACCTCTACGGTTCATGGCAATGAAAAAACATTAACTTAAATTTTGGAAGTGTATAAAAGTGACTGAAATGTAATGTATAAAAACTAATTTAAATTTTTTTTATTATAAAATCAAAACCAATATGTTGCATATTAATTTAATTCGTATTTACAAAGTGAATATAACCTAGAACAGTTAGTCCTTTACACTATATTCCATATAAACATTATTAAATTATTGTGTTTATACGTATTTAATAATTGAAACCTGAGTAAACCATTCTGTATGCGATGGAATATGAAGAGGGAATACAAATTACTTAGCGATGTCAAAGTGATATATTATGACCGCCTACGCAAAGCTCAAATCACTTAACACTATAAACTATATAAGCACATTGAGGTAGTTAAACCTCCCGGCCGTTAAGTTTGTCGGTAAGCTATCATTAAAGCGATCTACCTGTACTATATATCATTTGGAAAAAATATTCTCACATTAATTGAATTACAGTAATTTAATGAGAAGATTCCATGTGATCCTTTTCAACTATCACATAATTAGAGTATCATATTTGCTTTTTTATTATTAAACGTAAAATTTAAAAGAAATTAAATTAATCAACTAGAAAAATATACATAAGAAATTTTCTTATCGAAAAAATATTTAATTTCTACCGGGATTCGATCCTGGACCTCTTTTTATAAAAATTAAAATACATATTACATATATTAAATTAAATATACAGATATAAATTTGTCGTAATCGGTTGATGTAGTGGAATGGTTGATTTATTTAATTTGTATTAAAAAACTATATTTTGAAAATGCAATTTCACAACAAAATGTGTTCTTTTTCAATGTTTTCGAGGTAAGTTTGTAGAACTTTATTATCATATATGTGAAAGCTTGATTTTTTATTCTACTCATTTAATTTAAGAACGTTCCCAAAAAAATCACTTTTCTTACAATCCTTTTGAAACTTT
Source organism: Eubasilissa regina (assembly GCA_022840565.1). Lineage (NCBI taxonomy): Eukaryota > Metazoa > Arthropoda > Insecta > Trichoptera > Phryganeidae > Eubasilissa > Eubasilissa regina. Next base: position 29,671,323 of record JAINEB010000011.1, read on the forward strand.
GAACACACATTTATTTAATACACGTCTTTTACGAGTATACGTAGAAATTTTTTTCAATAGTCCTCGCGGTAGTAAATTTGTAAATATTGAATATTAAAATGTGCATATTTAACATACGAACCATACTCCGATCAATGTTGTTGCGCTTGTTTAATTGAATAGCAATAGTCATTTTCTTACGATTGTTTTGGAAAACTGAGAATCATTAATTGAAAAATTAACAAATATTTTTCTGTAAAAATAACTAAAACAAGCGGTATTCGTTTTGTTATAAAAAATGTTAAAGGTGAGCTATTTTTGAATGGTTTTGACTTTTCCTTTTATAGTTTGAATAGTGAGAGATTTTTGAACTTTTGCGCATGTGAGTACACTGCACCTCAACTGTTTTTTATTCTATTCATACGGGGGAATCTTGTTGAAGATTGAGTACGACTTCTCTTTGGGAACGACCTTAATTATAATTTATTTATTTGATTCTTAGTACAGTGTGTTATATTATAATCAGCTAAACATTTGAGTAAAGAAAGACATATTCGGGTACCCTGCCTGCTACACTAGTACTTTACTGTATTATAGCAGATAGTGTTCTTCCGGTATAGCAGTGAACAAAGTGCAATGATCAATATACACAATTATATATATAAAGAATGTCATTATATTAAGTAAATATTTTGTAAAACTTAACGTAAATGCGTTATTCAATGTATAAGATATAATATTTGGTATTTGTAAAGAGTAAAACAAGATGCAATTAAATAACATAATTAAAACGTAAAACTTGAAGTAAGTCCAATGTTCAAATATATGTATAAAGAGTAGAACAAGATACAATTAGATAGCATATAAAAAAGTTATATGAAGAGTAAAATAAGATGCTTTTAGGTAATTCAATAAACCGTTGTAGCAGTTTTAATCTTAATCTTGGACCTTTAAAAATTCTTGGCGTAATTTCTCCCCATATGTTGTTGTCTGTTGTATATTTTTGGTGCTAGAAACAAATGGAATTGAGACGCGAATTGTTAGATTTATAATGCCCTTACAAGGTGAAACGCGTATAAAAATGGAATATTCACCTTATATTAATTATGGTGAAACCGTTATTGCACCTGTGATTCTGTGATTAACGATTGTAATGATGATTGGTAACTGTATTATTCGAGCAATCACTGATACACTGGAAACTCCAACAGCTAAATCTCAGTTACCAATCATCGTCACAATCGAATACAATCACAGTCACAATGACGATTCACCATCACTAACTTCAACATCATTCTTGTTTTTTTTTGCACTCTATTTCTCATTTATCTATATATCTATTTCGCATTTTTCTCTGTATGTTTTTATTCGCTACAATCAGATTTTAGAACGGCCTATTGGCCTCTTTATTTCCCTCAGGTGCCGCCGGATGACTGTCCATTTCATTTTCTTGGCATGTTCAATTATATCAAATGCTAATTTTTGTTCTTCTTATTCACGTTTATTTTCCTGTCTCTTGCCCAATACACGCATATTTATACGACCATGTAACGTTGTTGATACCGCGGCTATATCCCCACATCTTGTGCGAAAGTTTCCGTGTTCAAGAGACGATCGGGCTGGTATCAAATCATAAGTTACAGGTAACGGAAAATAACAATTTTATTCAAACAATTGAATTAACGAGGTCTTCTAGCAGTCGTGGTCTAGATGCTCTTGCCAACAAACATTCCTGTCATCCAGTGAGTCACGCCGTACATCATTTGTAAGACATTAATTAGTCTGCTCGACGCTCTCTTTAACCGGTCAAATTTATTATAAAGTTATTCGTGTTATATTTAAGTATAATTAGTTTAGATTAACTTTTCAAAACGGTTTAAGTCGAATTTTTTTTAATCGCGGTGATTTGAAGACTTCTTCTTCTTGCGCCCTGTGGACGGACGTTGGCCATCGTCACAGTAGACTGGCCTAACCGTTGCGTCAGGTTCTTCAGTCATGATGTTTTAGTATGTAACACTTTGTAAAGCTGTACAAGGATTTCATCAAGACATGGACTACGAGATGGGGTATATTTGGTAGATTTTGACTCAGTTAGCCTGTTCCGGAAATGGTGTTAACATTATTTAATTTCATTCTAGTCCTTTCATAGGAGAAGTCTTGTACCCACTTATTTCATATTTCTTATTTTGCATTGGTATTCTGTTAAGACAGAAGCAAACTGTGAGTATTGCGAGCGTGAGTGCCACCGGCAAGGTATGTCAGCAGATGGTACTATTCTGTCTCCAATAACTCCATATCGTATTAACAAATATTTTTTATATTTTTAAAATTGCCTTTATATAATTTGGCATAAATTCATAAATCACATAAAACATAATGATAATAACGATTATTGACGTAGGATTTTATACATAAATAACTTTTCGGATCAAATATCTAAACACCTACCACGAACATTAGACCGGCATTTTATACAAATAATTTTGTAGGAAATTTATTCATAAATTCTAAAGACAAATGTGATAAATTTAACAATTTTAGAGTCTATGTACTTAGTTGCAAGGATTGTGCTGCATTTTACATTGGTAAAATGGGTCAAAATTTTGATATATATAAAGGAGCATTTTAGATATTTGAACAATAGTGGGTTTTCAGAATTTGCTAATCATTTGATAAAAAATTAAGATTATCAATTTTGCATGTAAACGGTGTTGGTCATAATTTAAATAATTTGTAATCGTTGGAGATAAATAAATCAAAAAATTATAAACAACCGACTAAATTTAACTACGAGTCCCATTCTAAATTTTTTTCCTAAAAATTATTCTAGTAATTCTGTATCAAGTGACAATTTGAGTTACGTACTAAATTTATTTTATAATAATTATTGTTTTCTTTCAAATGGATTCTGTTAAAGAGACAATAACATATGTTTTTTATTAGTTATTGACATCCTGAAGAAGAAAATGATATTTTTCGAAACCGGTAGATGTATTATTATTCAATAAATGGTTAATAAAACAAAGTTAAAAATAAAAATAATATTTTTTTTATATTTGTTGTAATGTAAGTGACCTGAAGTCTCGTTCACACTCACCGGCTAGATCAGTGGAGAAACATAAAATGTGAGTAGGGAACTCAGAACCCACCTTGCTGACGACTTTTCTCTTTATTTGCGAAACATTTATAATGTCTTGTGTAATTCGAATGAACAGGAATCTAATCTACATTATTGAAAGAAGTCACAATTAACTACATCAGTTTATTAAAAGAAACAGAGCGATCAACACAAGTGTATAGACTAGTGTAATCCTAAAAAAAATAGTGAATGTCCTACCGCCATCAGGGTAGATTCGTAATCCAGCGCAGACAGTAAAATGAATTAATAATGCATGGTCTTTGACTCGGGACGCGCTTCCTCCACGTTTTGAACTCGTTCTCATAACTCCTCGTCGCCGCGTACCGGTTGGAATGAATTGGCTTATAGGCCTGGGTCATCCGCGACCGATCGGACACCAATCCAGATATGGTGATGGTGTCATGTGATCTCCTTAGAAAGGCTCACCGCGACATACAGGAAAATAATTCTTTCGTACTTTGCACGCGACGCTAGAAGAGACGGAGATGATGACGTGCACCATTTTCAAGGCACTGTCTCATTGTACATTTTAAACGATTTAGTCAAGACGCGAACCGCTCCGTAAGCTTTCTGCTAGCGTCAGTGTACTTTCGAGAAGCGCAGACACTTAGTACTTTAATGTCGAGAAGTGCGTGTCTTACTCAACACGCACGAGGGAATTTCAAACTGAGTGACAAAATATTTCTCCGAGAATCGATTTATCGCCCCACATTTGGGGGGGGGGGGCGGTGCTGACAGATACTGATGTCGTCCATAGTAGCGGACATTCGAAACGTTTGTAAATGTGATACAGAATTACGATGTACTTTAAATTTCAAATCTGCAGTGCTTTAAATGCGACAAATTATTTAAATACTAATTAAATATATTAATTAGAAAGATATACATATAAAATCAATTTTATTTTCATTGTTGTTGCTACCGGGATTCGAGAGGTGCATTAACCAACTCTGCTGCAGCAGACAGTACTTTTGACGACAAATTTTCAAACTCATGTTACACTTTTCAAATGATTACATCTATCGTTCCATTATTTGAAAGTCATCTACTTTGTTTTTTTTACAGTATTTTAGTATTTAAAATACCTGAATAATTACAACTTCGCAGTAAGAACGTGTTTTCCTTAATAATATACAAGTTGCATCAATGTATTTAAAATTTAATAAAAATTCATTGTTAATTCTGGCGTCTGCTATCGGCTTACTCAAAGGTATTTGAGATTCCGTAAAAAAACAAAATAGATGGCTTTCAAATAATGGAACGATAGATGTATTAATTTGAAAAGCACATTTCCCGGATTGGAAAGAGATCCAGGTTCGAATCCCGGTAGCAACAATAATATTTGATTTTATATTTATATCTTTGTAATTAATACATTTAATTTCTTTTTAAAATATCACACAGCTATGTTCTGAAAAATTACAATTTTACAATAAGTATGTGATCTCGTTAATAATAAATTATTTTAAATATTGTTTTTCATATCTGTACATTCTTTTATCTTCATTTATCTTCTAGATGAGCCAGTAGCAACGTTAATATTTTACTGGATAAAGAGATCCGGTACAATATTTTCTATGGAACCAGTGAGCTTGGACATGACGGTGTCGATGATTAAGACAATGATTATGAACAATATCTTATTTTTTTAAATCTCTGCCACCCCGCCGGAAGAGTTCAGCGTAGTCAGTTCGCGATGACCGGTTGTTGTATAAATTATACGAACGCTCAATTTGTAGGCACCGATAATGTTCGCGCCAGATGAAAATGTATTCCCGGCTGTCGTTTGTCGTACGCCGCGTTATGAATAAACGGATAAATCTGGCATACTTTGTATGTCAGTGTTATTTCAATCGACCGGAGATTATTTGAAATGGTCCAGCCAGTGGGTGGCTGAGGGTGTCCCTCCTTTCGTATCCGACAAACGAGACTATTTACTAACATCGTACGGCATTAATATTACTTGTACTGATGGTGTACGAAATAATAGTCGTGTAACCTGCATACAATATGTTTTTCTACTCATAAATTCAGTAAAAAACACGCAGAAAGATATGCATATAAAACTATACATATAAATTGTATCAATGTGTCTAAAATCTAATAAAAATAAATAGTTAATTTTGTCGTCTCCTATCGGATTACTCAAATGTATTTGAGATTCCGTAAAAAAAAGTAGATAGATTTTAAATAATGGAACGATAGATGGATCAATTTGAAAAGTGTAATATGTAAGTTAGAAAATTTGTCGTCAATGTACTGTGTGCTGTGGCATAATCGGTTAATGCACGTTCCTAGGATTGGAAGAGATCCAGATTCAAAACCCGGTAGCGACAACAATTGTTATCGATAAAATTGATTTTAAAAACTTATTTACCGCGTGACAAATATATTTTGCGATATTTGTTTATACACTGTCAAAAAACCAATCAAGACGTGAAAATAGCTATTTATAAATATCTTAAGCTCTTTATTGTTACTGGCTTGTTACAAAGTTTAACAAGGATGTATAAATATTAATGTAGGTATATCAAAAATTTGAATCAATTAATTAAACTCTAACACAAATATTAGCATTACATATTTTTTTGGCAATTTGTTAGGGGAATAACTAAGATGGCAGAGCATTGCAATAAATTTTGCAACGGTGGAAGAAGATTCGATGTTTAACTGGAAAAGAGTCATAAACACCCAGCTGTCAAATTGATGGCTAGGAAAGCTTAAAAAGATCATAAATTGAAGGCAGACATGTCCTGATTTAGTTTAATAAAGATAAATTTCCGAGATCGGGCAAAGTAGAAAATGAATGTCCAAGCAGACCCAAAATTGTTGAGATAAAACGTATTAAATTATGAAGTAGTTGTGTTGAAAAGGTTTACACGTGAACCTTCATCATGATAATGAGACACTGCAAGTAATTTCAATAATTACATGACTGTGATGATTCATTGTAGTGGTGTGGTTTTGTTTACCTCCGGTGCATCAGCACTGTTATATTGTGATCCTGTGATTTGTAGGGACAGGAATTATTGTATGAGCCGCGGGTGAAGTGATTTGATATCGCCGTCTTCATTTGGAAGCAGAGATTTACCCACCCGCGTGCTGTTTGTGTGATCTCAGCTACGATTGCGGGAGTAATGGAGGCGTCATACACGAAGTAAAGCAAGCAGTCCTTCAGATTCCCGATTCTCCGAGATCCACTGGTCCTTCGACTGGATTCTCTTTCATCATCGATCCTTATCCCCGTTAATCCAAGTTCCTTCCTTATTTCCTTTACTGCCCCTCCTTCGATTTACAACCGGAATCGTGGTATTCCAATCCGCGGGTCGCGCGACTCAAAGATCGCGCAATTTTTGTTATGGTAGATCCTATCGGCGCGGGATCTACGTTTTCTTTTCATTTTTACTTTTCTTATATAAAAAACTATTCAAAAATATGCTGAAATTATATTATTATTTAGACTTTGGCTAACCAAAATTCACGCTCAAATAAATACATCTGCTGGACGATAATTTCAAACTACTCATCAAGGTATTTCGTTCAATAGTTAAATAAATATATTGGATAAAATGGCTGGGGACTTGTCCCAAGGCAATTCGCCCAATTTAAAAATATGACCGTAAAAATATTAGTCGACATTTTGGTACTTACCAATTATTTTTTGTCCCATGCGGTTCGGTCCAATCTATATATTTTCCCCTACAAATTATGTCGAAACGTAAAAAAATAAGATGTATTTTTATGAAATTGTATTTAGAAGAGCTGCTGCCGATGCAGCAGGAAAAAAATACGCGATTCATTACATTTTTGATACAATCCAGGAATTTGAGATACTTTGATGATTCTAGATAAATGTTTAGCATGGGCGAATCACGAAATCCTTTCGCTCCATATTTTACTTGTTTTGTGATCTGATCTAACTTTTAGAGAATGTTCCTAATCTCTATATAGATTCTTTTTAACACTTACTGCCCAGTGGGTCAAAACAAAATACGTCCGGCGGTGAAAGGTCATTTTTTATAGATATTTCAATTTAAGTATGATTTAATGAAATAACATGATGTGCCGCAATGTTTCTGCTAAAAATTTAAAGATAAAAATTAAAAAATATTACGAATAATGTACATATTTTCACGCATCAACAGACGCCCTTCACAGCCAAAATACAAACATCCACTGAGAATTTAATCTTCTCGTCGGAACCCGAACAGGTAGTGTCATAAAACTTACTGGTAGGCGCAAAGCCCCTCAAATAGTTATATTACTGATATTGTCTAGGGGTCGCCAGATGAAAATAAGTCAAAACAAATACATGGACGCATACCTGGTATCCTTTGCCTACCCGCTCAAAATGTTGACAATATATATATATCGATGTAAGCGCCAAATTTCAATCCCGTAAAAGCCACTGACTTTTGTGCGTTTTTTCACATTTTTATCAATAATTCATTTGAATCTCGTCCGAAAAGATTTATTTGTATCTCAAATTATTTGTATATTTTATAAAAGATTAGTTAGAAGGAAAACAGCATTAAACGAATATTTGTAGCGTAATTAATATTTTTACAAATACCCGGGTCAAATCTACCCACCACCACAGAGTATGTGTTAACCTTCCCAGACACATACTTAGTTACCTACTTGCTCGCCCATTGGCGAGGCGCAATTAGTGTTAATTTGATCACCTTACAGAAAACAACAAAAACTGTGTTTCTTTTCGATTACGCATCGGTCACCTATCTACCCTAAGAAATGCCTGCAGAGTAGCCGACGATTTCTACAAATTGAAGCAAAGTAATTCTTGCACACTTAGGCTTATTATAAAAAGAGATATAGTCAACCTGACAGAGACTACTGGCCGAGTTGTCACTGGAATGTAGAAGTTCGAAGACCATTATTATTTTGGGCATCTTGCGAGTAGATAAGATAGCTTGAAGAGCTTGTTGTGGAGAAAAGAGATCTGTCGCTACTCTAGCATTAGTTCCTCTAAGAAAATCATTTTCAAAATAGCTCAGAAGATGGATGTAAGAACGCGATTAACCATTCCCTTATGGTGCTAAAATAAAAATGCGCGTTCCGGTGCTGTAAACTCAGTGTACATGTTGACTTTTGCGATTTTTAAGTCGGATAAATATTAATATTTTACATTTATTACTTACGTTAATCATTCAGTTGACATATACATATAAGTGAATATGTTCATCAATTATTGTGTGAAAGTGCTAAAAATGAGAAAAATATTAATCATCACGAACGACAGTATAAAGACGGCGCACGCTCTGCCACTAAAGTGACGATCGACATCCGGCACCCCACGAACTGCGCCGTCCCCACCACTTGGCACGTACGCATACATGTATTGACAAATTCACGTCAGGTTCTTCAAGAAAATATTTTTTATTGATGCGTGGTAAATACTTATATGTATTGTAATTAACTCTGTATTTAAAATGTATATACAGGGATATTCACATAATTAGAGGCCATGTCAACTCAGTTTACATCCTGTGATGTTCTTGGGATTGTATAGTTTAGTGTGTGAGTGTGTGTATGAATGCCGCACCGCCGGGGTGTGTGTGCAAGGTTATAAAGGTCGATGCGCGCCAGACGTGCGTCTCTTTCCGCGTGTCCATCGACTTATCGTTTGACTTATAGTAGTGATATATCTTGTAACAAAATTGTATTTTACTGAAATAAGCGTATAATTCTCACAGAGTATTTCTAGACCTTCACATTGAGAGGTGTACACTGAAGTACTGTACGTAACAGTTAAAATTCCAAGAAAGCCATCATGACTTAATATCAACACTATTGTCAATTTACGGCCAAAAACGTTGGGTAAGTGTCTAGCTGTGCCCAGATGTGGCCGCCTCCTGGCCATCCCGAGGCTCGGCCGCCGGCCGCCGGCTGCCGGCTGCCGCTGGACCGGCGACGGGTGCAGAGCATCTTGGCAGGGCGACAAGTGCGTGGCATATGCCGAACTGGTCTGAAGCTCCTCGGCACACATACCTACATTTAATTATAGTCCATTGTGAGACAGACAATGTTTCATTTCCTGCAATCTGATAAACAAACAGCGGATCTATTCCCGGCCGCGCATTCTGGTCAGATCAATTGTGCATTAATTATTTAATTAATTTACTTCACTATTTCTTGTTCCTTTCATTATTGTCAACGATATTTTTATTTTATTTGGATATTTAAGGAAATATTCTAATAAATTTTTATAATATTTGTATAATATACACTTTAACGAGCTCATTATTTTTGCTGTCTCTTTCAATCTAAGCTAAGGACTTGACACTTCTTTTCAATGAGGTATATGAATTTTCCATTTAATTTTCATCTGTAAGAAATAGAAGAAAGTTAGGATTATAATAACACTGTAATGTTGCTGTACTCTGGGTAGATAATTATTTAAATTAAGAGTTATATTTCTGATTCAATAAATATTACATGGATTGGTAATTATTATTTCATAATGATCGTATTTCAAGGTTTTTGAATAGAGATGCGTACGCAGAATTAGTATCATATAGATCAGTGATGCTTGTCTATTACCTATCTACTACCCCCTCATCCTATAACCAGAACACGATATTTTCTGTTGTTTTTTTCTCTATGGTTTTGTAGTTGAAGTTGTACCTTCGAACTGAAAGTAGCGTTTAGCATTTTGGGTACGTTGACTGCTGCCAAATTTGTTCTGCAATGTGGGAACGAATTGTTGGTATTCGGTTTCTCGCTACTCTGCGAATCACCGATTTAATGTTATACACCTTGCTATTGTGCATGATATTCGCGCTATCATCTTGTCATCCGAGTGTACTTCATTCTGAATAACTTTGTATGTGTACTGAAGTCAGAAGACCCGTGTATTCATTGGAAGAAGATCAAGATACCGAAAGGAGCGTTTCTCAAGTGGGTCGTGTTTTCTGATTTTTGGTGGTCCTTCAGTTGTCCCTTGTTTCTTACGCCTGTCTGTATCCCGAATTCTTTCCACCCTTCCTGTATCTCTTAATTCTCCAACCCCTTCGTTCAAACAGAATATTTTGAATAATTTACTGACAGTTCCATGCCCTGATTTAAAAAAAAATATTTGTAGTGTTCAATTAATATGAAAGAAAGTCTAATTCAGAAAAATTGGCATTTGATGGAACGTCCTAGGATGAGTTTTAAATAATAGTTTTAATATATTTAAGGATACATATAAAACTCTAGTTTTGGTAAAGCTGTATCAGATTATATTTTGAAAAAACAAAATGTTTTATTTCATGGCTTAAGATACCTTTGAACAGCGGCCTACTATATTATCCGTCCAGCCCCTATCGCGAGCAACGTATCTTTCCATCAGAATAAATACCCCTCTGATATAGTATCTGACCTTAACGTGAAGTTTGATCGGCTTCTCACTAAAAAATAAATGACGAAAACATTTTTGGCTTAGATCTAGAAAACCAAGTAGGCATGAGTGAGTGAGGTCTTCGCCATTGGCTGGACAGATTACTCTCCCAGCAAGATGTGGTCTGGCAGGTACCGTGCAAAGGTAAACATTAGACGGAGGATCATATAAATAGCAAAGTATATTATATTATATACATTGTATATACCTCATATCGTTATGGGTAATGTAAATATTAAAGAACATAAATATTTTATTTATATTTTTTATGAAATTTAAAAAATCATATTTTAATAAATATTATTATTGAGCTGTACTAGTTTTTGTAAATTATTATTTAAATATTACAACTGTCGAGCATGTTCGTCAAGCAGCCACTACCGCTACGCGAATCACAGTTTTTTTTCACTTACCAGGGCAAATAAAACCCCTTATTAAGTGCGTACTAGTTCTAAACTTGAAAACTGATGTAAAAATTAAATATAATATGGAGCAGAAGGTTCGAAAATTATGGACGGAGGATATCATAAATATGACGAATTATTGCCCAAGGTTGACTGACGCCCATCGATTAGGCGTTACGGCCCACTGATAGCGCTAGCTGCGTCTGCTGTGTCGTCGCGATGATGTTGGTGGGAAATAGATCAGTTATTGTTTGTTTTACTCAACCCGATTTAGATTAAGAAAGGTGGCCTTACCTTGATCTCAATCTCATGAGCTGAACGCCACTTTGCACTTTCCTCGACTCCCACTAAAGGAAGAAAATGTCGCTGCATTTCGGAGGTGGTCAGATGCTGATGAATTCGGTTTCCCGATCCGAAAAAGGTTAAAGCACGACAATAATATATCTTGGAGGAACCACGCGCGTGTTGATCCTTTGAGATGGCCTGTCGGCGCGTGGTGACGTCATAGTTTGATAGTTACAACGTGATCGCTAGATGGCGCCCTGCGTATGTTACGAAATCGAGTCGTAGTTTCTTTGTAATCGTTAAGCGTTCTCTCCAGATATTTTAAATTTACATTTTTAAACACCTAAAGGTTCACATTCGAGGTATAAAAAAAAATACACCTACAATCACAGTACCTTGTAGAGATAGCTCTAGAATCCTCCCTGAAGCATTTATCTGCCATCGTACCTAATCCTCCCCTACTTACCTGGCCTTGTTTCCGCTTTATCTCTTTTAAACTTTTCTCCCGCCCCTAAAATATGCCGCTTAGCCTGGTATTCGTTGTGCCTTATTTATTTAACTCCAAGAATTGTTGACGTAGAGTGAAAAAAATGTAATTTTTTATTAATTAGTCAGAAATTTTTTGACATTTTTAGTCTGTTTTAGTCATAGCTACCATTTAAGGGTACAATTTTAGTAGCCAACATCACAGCTGACATCCGCTCAAATGGTTAAAAAATGAAGGAGAAACGAGAAACATAATTAACCAATGCGATTATACATTTTTGTTAGACATTTCACCATTGAGTCGTCTCGTTATGGAACTCAATTCTATGAAGGCCTCCCCATGATCTCCAAATCTTTGTGGGTCACTTCATTTATACATTCATTTACCCAATGAAATATAAGACTTTCATATTTTCGAGTATAATAATAATTATTAAATATAATCTCCTAATTTCCTTCACAGGTTTCCGATTGACAATAAGAGCTCATATGACACATGAACACCGCACTAACCTTTTTATTGTACTTGCTGATTTTCTGCTCCAATGTAGTTCTTTTCGCTGAGTAGATTTCGACCGACCGAAGTGCGCACTCCCGGCGATAGGTTTATTTGGACCACTATACTGATTGAAGCAATATTTGCTTGTCGTTTACCGTTTTCTTGCATTCTCCAAAAAAAGGCGGCAATACCCACACACACACATGCACAATATTATCAACCAGGAAGCCCAGTGGTGCCAATCGGAATAACAAGGCGCGTAAACACCAATCTATCTGTAAACACCAATCTTCGAGTTTCAACTTCCTTTGAAGTATCAATTTCCTTTTAAATGTGAATATGTGACTGTACTATGTGTATGCGAATGAAAAAAAATTTTTTTAAATGTTGGAAATTGTAACATTTTAATGTTTGCGTAATATAAGTAGATAATTATTTCTGAAACGGGTATTATGTTTATTATTGAACCGAGTGAAGAGTACTTAGATGAGAGAGACCCTCAGCATGGAGCTTCTACTTCAGCATATGTAAAGATCTTAGTTAGGGTGGCTTGGACACCAGGCGTGGTCGCTTCATAGATGCTTTGGATGCTCGGCATCCCTCGTGTTCTAGAGTCAAAAATGACTTTTTGTTTCTAGCCGAAAACAGCACTGCTGCAAATAAATGCATCCTGTCCTAACAGAGACCAGTCATAACACATACTACGACGAGGCGCGCGCACGAAGCGAGTCGACATCATATACATTCTCAACTTTCGAACATCTATGATTCGCGTAAACACAGATTTCAGCAACAGTGGATTCTATCATTCGTACCATATCCAAAAAGTTTGAAAGTATTCGACTTTCAAGTTGGGCACGTCTTTAGAATTCCAGATAAATGAATACAAAATATATATACTTTTAAAATTAGCAATATTAACTTGGTGGTTAAGATTCATATTTTTTATTTATTATCTTAGTTTAATAACCACAATTGAGTTTAAAAAACATCTACCGGTTTCGGAAAACACCTTTTCCTTCTTCAGGATATGTCAAAACTAACTAAAAATATAGCATTGTTTTTCTATTTATCCAGAATCTATTTTTTAATTTTTAAAAAATTTTTAAAAACAACAATTATTTAAAAAGTTAATTTAGTACCTAACTCTATTCGACTAAATTTGTATTGAACAGCAATTTGAGTTAGGTACTAAATTAACTTTTTAAATAATTGTTGTTTTTAAAAATTTTTTAAAAATTAAAAAATAGATTCTGGATAAATAGAAAAACAATGCTATATTTTTAGTTAGTTTTGACATATCCTGAAGAAGGAAAAGGTGTTTTCCGAAACCGGTAGATGTTTTTTAAACTCAATTGTGGTTATTAAACTAAGATAATAAATAAAAAATACAAAATATATATTCTTGGAAGTTAGCCAATAGATAAGAATACAATTATCTTAATTAGAATATATTAATCTTTTACATATTGCACATTTTTTTATCTTTTTATATATGTTCACGTTCACTAACCTTGTATGTTTCGTATTCTATTTTATTGTGTTTTGCCTCCAATGAGTTATTTGGTTTTGTGAAATGTAATTTGGTTGCTAATTTGCCCTAATAATTGCTTGCCTAGTTGGGCAATGTATTTTTAAATCTGTGTAAAATATATGTACCAAACAGTCATTTTTTGTAGATGTGCAATGCTTATATTTTATATGCGCCTAAATAAATAAATTAATTAAAAAATTTAAAATATTTAGGAGAATACATTCTTATTGTGAAGTTGTAATTATTCTGAACATAGATCTGTGATATTTTAAATATGAATTAAATGTATTAATTAGAAATATATACATATAAAATCAATTTTATTGAAAAATATTGATGTTGCGCTACTGGGATTCGAACCTGAATCTCTTTCCTAAACGGGAAAGGTGCATTATCCAACTATGCTACAGCGACAATATTTTTCAGAAAGGTAGATGGCTCTTTCAAATAATGGAACGATTAAATGTATTAATATCAAGGTTCGAAAATTTGTCGCAAAAAATATTGTCGCTGTAGCATAGTTGGATAATGCTCCTTCCCCAGTTAGGAAAGAGATCCAGGTTAGAACTCGTTATGAAGACAGATCTTATTTGGTACCTTCAAGTGATAGAGGAAAACTGAAATTGGGGTTTGAAAAAAATAAGGGGATGAAATAGTCATGAATATTGTTTATTAAAAAATGTATCGATGTTCCAAGTAGAGATCTGAACATTAGTTAGAATGGACAACATGTTATGTACAGTCCTCAGTCCTCTAGTAATTAAAAGGTCTTTAAATGCCAGCAACAGTTTCGCCAGCAGCGGTGGAATTTTCATCAGTTCTCGCTTTACGGTTAATTGAGAGCAACAATATTGATAGATGGTGTTGTGCTCTATTTTGACGTGTTGCCAAAACATTTAAACGTGCTCATTTTTTAGGGATATTTGGCCGCCCCGGCCGCTGCTAATGATGTCGTTCACAGAATAAAACAATAAAGCGAACGCACAACTTCATCATATAAAACACAATAGCTCGGCTATTGCCAATTTCCCAAAGATCAAACCAAAAAATGTAATTACACGTATGAAATACACATTAAATCATAAATACTTCGTTAAAAATATCGCGCATGCTATTCATCATCATCATCACATTCTTTTATTCTTCTTCTTCTTCTTCATGCGTCCATTTTCTGGTTTCCGGGCCGCAGTAAACAAAGCGATTATAGCCAACGTCCGTTGAATGGATAGAGTACAAGAAGAAAAAGAATACTAAATAGCCAAGGTAAAGGCTGATTTACCTTGGCTATTTAGTATACAACTTTAAAATGAAATAAAACACATCAAAATAGAAGAATGGCTATGGATTATTAGCTTTTTTTAAATTTTATTTTATTGAGAGATTTTGACAGTCTAAACATATTATAACAAACATAATAACTATTTAACATCTGATACTAATAATTAAAATACACAAAAATATTTAGATACATGAGTATGTTTAGATGCAGAAAATTAATGAAAAGAAAAAAGAGGGAGAAGGGTGGAGAAGTTACATCTATTGTTGCGGAAAAGGGAGAGCAACATGTGTTTTTATAGGTAGAATTAATGAGCAAAATTGAGATTCTGGTGGTTCATAAGAAGAACCCTTTGAGCGTAGTGAGGCTAATGTAGAACAAGTCAATTTCTGTAAATTTATCATTATGGTATTTGCGTGACCGATGATCAAATGAATTTTGTATGTAAGATGTTCTACTTCTGGGAATGTAGAAGAGTACGGATTGCCGGGTTGATCTAGACGGTACATGGAGAGATATTAATTCTAATTGGCTAGGACAATCAATACAGCCTTGCAGTAGTTTGAAGAGAAGTATTAAGATAATTTAATTAAGATAAGATAAGTTTAAAAATGATTTCGCGCGTGTGGCTCGAATAAAGCGCAATCTGGAAGTCCAATTTTCGACCACTTTTTGAAACAGCTGGGCCATATATCGGCAATAATGTTGGCTTCCAAGTCGTCCATCGTCTCCGGTTATCGGCGTAGACTAGGGACATTACATAATCACACAGAAAATAATCCAACGGTGTTGAATCACACGATCTTGGAGGCCAATTTCTTTCAATAAATTAATTGGCATATTGAGCCATCTGTTAAAACCACAACTCTTCCACATTAATGCCATTCAATTCGGGAAAGAAAAAGTCAGTAATCGTGGATCTATTGCTGTGCAAGATGGCGAATTGACTCATTCGGGTCCTCCTCAATACTACGCAACACAATTCAATAAATAAGACAATTCATAGTGAAATGGCAAATCAAACTGAGCACAAATCAGCTGTCAGCTGTCAAATTGGCTGTCGCTGGAAAAAATGTTGCCAATTGGCAAAACAAACACCATTTATATACTTTTTGTAGATATCGTTTTAATCCAAGAATTCCGAAGATGATATGTTGACGTCATAATATTATTATGCAATTGTGATTTTAATTTAACTTATGTACAGAGAGGTGCACTTGTTGAACTAATAAATTAATCAATTACAAAATTATTAGGTTATTGAAAGGTTTTTTTAAGTTAAATAATTTTTATTTTCACATTTTATAATGATAATTAAAATAATAATGCGTTTATTTATTAATATTATTTTTTTATGAAGACTCGATTCTTTATAAAGATACTACGTATAATGGAATACATTTAAGTTACAAAATAATATTAATGTTATGAAAATAAAAACAAAACAAAGTTATAAAAAGTTCACACAAATATATATATATATATATATATATGTGTGTGTGTGTGTGTGAACTTATATATATATATATATATATATATACACTGCATTTCAGTTACGGCTATTATTGTGTCAGTAGCTATTCTGTAGTCGTTGCCATTTTTTGGTCAGAGAGCCAGCTTTCAATGAGAGCGTCGCTTGCACTAGAAAGTTTGTGTCACAGAATTCGAACGAATCTATGTACATAGCTTTCAGCAAACATTCTAGATGTGCTACAATAACGCACCAACCCGAACAGTATTCTGTATCAGTTGTACTGGATTCGGAGAGCTCACAGGCATGCATGCTGGTGAAGAATGATTTAAACAGGATCATCTTCACCTTCTTACAGCATACTCGCACGTAGGCTTGACCGTCTTTATCGTTCTGTGTCATCATCGTCTTGTCCATCTTCATTGAATGTATGGCCAAGGTTTTTTACATTATTTTAAACGCTTTATTAATGAACTATTATAATATCTCCAAGCATTGAATAATACTTGGTAATTTATGAATACTACGATGAACTTGGGCCTTGTCTGTTTATCAAGGTCTATGAACTAAGCATCTGGCTCAGGTGGAAGTGTTTTCACTAGTGATGATCCAAACCATGCAATTAGCATTCGATTTTAACCCTTCCCTAGCCATGTTGTAAAATTAAACCTGTATATTTCCGTAAATATACGCAATGTGTTCAGTACAGGAACAAGAACTGTAGCAATCACGTAGGGGTTGGTTCAGTGCGGTCCGCTCTGTCTTTCGAACGCCGATATTCTGCAGCTGTATGCAGTGGTCCAAGGGGGTCCAAATCATGTCCAGTGTAGTCGCAGAGTTGTAAGTGTCTTCCAGGATCAGTCCAAGTGTGAAATCCAAAGGTCGAATCCAAGGGGAAGAAAGTCCAGGTGAAAGCAGGGTCAAAGTAGAGATGAATAAAAAGACTTTTTCTTGTAGAGAAGTCCAGCGGTGCAGGCAAAAGCGAGGCAAGTGATTTTGCAACCGCTGGACCGTTTATTTATATAAGAGATTCATCCCCTGGGAGCTTATGGCTCCCTCAGGATGCTGGGACCAATCACGGGGTGAAGACATCCCCCGCGCCACCCCGATTCGGTCCCGCGCCGACACCACCTGGCGGCCAAACTCGGCAACTTTTGCCATTTTTTCTGCCGTCCCGTAATTTTCTTCATTTATTAATTAACTGGACATTTCCCAGACATCGCGAGTATTTTTTATTATGAACATTAACCTGCCTCGCGATGCTTGGTAGTCTTTACTACCAAGCATCGCGAGTTTAAGGTGCATTAATGAATTCCCCGGGCTATGGCCCGGAGAATTCATTAATGCACCTTAAACCTTAAAAATCCATTTTTATTATCTAAACAATTTTTAAGGTGCATTAAACTATCTCCGTGCGATCGCCCTCTCAAAACTCTATTTATTTCCATATCCATCTTATGTCTAACAATTTTTCACAAAGAGATATTTTACAAATAGTGAGTAGTACATTTTCTGACGGCGCCGGGGCGTGGCCTCGTTTGGGGGCCGGCTCCCTCCTCTCCTCGGCGGCCCGCTATGTTCAGTGGCGGCGGGATTCCAATGGCGGGGTGTGCCGGACGAAATATTGCCGTGAATCGGTCAAGTTAGACTTTTCGCCCAGCGCTTTTCTTGAGCCGCGGTCCGTGCGCTCCGCGGCCACGTAGCTGTGCGGAACACAACACAAAATTAATATATTAACCTTAAAAAAATCATTTACGCTTAGAAATGACTAATGATTTGTAGGATTAACTTAATAACCAATAACGTTAAAGTAATTCTTTTTCAATTCAATGCCATGTAAAATTGCTACGTGGGAAAAAATAGTATTTGCAGCAAGACAGAAAAAGATCAAGCATTACTTTCACAATGAAAAGAATAATAAACATTCAAATATAATTATGTATCTTTCTCATTAATTAAATTAAGAATAATAAGAAGGAATTTAGTATTGTATAGAACTTGTGTGAAGAAATGCTACGAAATATTTCTGTTTTTTAAATTTTATTGCACGATATTTAGATGTAAATGCACGGCATTAACTATTTTAAACCCATTCAAGCTCGTAAAAGCATTTTTCTCTTTAAAAATGCTAAAAAAACTATAAATACTTAACGGTAATACGAGTTGACAGCATGGTAGTTTACGGATATTTTTATCATGGTATGGTAAAGGTGATTGGTTACTGAGATTTAAGTGAACTAGTGACCGCTCACCGAATAATCATCAAGAGAATGCAAGACTTGATAGTAGTATTTTGACAGTGAAGATATTCATATCTAATAATTTTGTAGACAGATTTGCTTCCCTCTATTTTTACGCGAAAGTTTATTTCTACACTTTCAGCACCCAGCTCCAACAAATGTATCTCTGGCGAATTTTTCTCATTGGCGAATGTGTTTATTCACGTAAAAACGTATGCAGATAAAATTTGACGACTTTCTGTACGTTCTTCTCAGTCAAGCAATAAAAAGTTCCGAGTTCTGTATTTTTCTGTGCTTTTGTGTATTTTCTAAATTTAATTTAATTATCGTGATGGAACAACGTTATGAAAAATCGTATAGTTAATTAAAAATTGATTAGTTTTGTACTTAATTGAATCATTTATCGTAATCTATTCTGAATAGGACATAATAGACCGAGACTGCGTCTTGAGATGAGTGTCGTCCCGAGGTGGTGCCAAGATCTTCGTTGCAGGTCAGCAATACTTGGCGCAGGAATCAGATTTACGCTTTGGGCTTGCAGCTATCCTGACTGACTCACCGACTCCACGCTTTGCTCATCTTTATCGAATCCTTGGCACTGAAGAATGTGTTGAATCATGTACCACACTTCAGGGTAATAGCTCAAATATTACGCAAAAAGGTTAAAACAAAGACTACAGCCAGTTTGCAAGGTTTCTGGTGTAGACTATTCCATGTGACTTATTGTACATTGCTAACTGTGGCTCGTCTGGTTTAGGCTACTGTATGCCAAATTAATATTACCCATGAAAACATATGAATTCTATTGAAAATATCTGTCTGAATTAGTGTTGGGGAAATACTGGATGTATGAAGTGTGGAAAGAATGTAGGAAAGGGACAGGATTAGGGAGCAAGGTGGGCTGAAGGACCATCCAGAACCAAAAAACATACCCCACCTGTAAAATGTTCCTTTCGGTATCTAGATTTTCCACTGGATATACAGGATTCGGCATGCATGGTAGCGAGTAAACCGAAATATACACGTCAATTTATCATTCCTACACGGCAAGGCGATAGTTCATGCAATTTTTACAGCCTGCCGTATCGCACTGGTAACGTGGTAACCGATAACTATCAGTTCAAAGTTTCAAATGATCCAAAAAACTTAGAGAACACAACCACAGAGAAAGATCATGTTCTGGGTAAAGAGGGAGGGGGTAGGGGATATCATTCTATATGTCGCGTTCATATTGCGCGCACACGTCGATCAGCAATCGTGGGATGGTTATAAAAATCGAACAATATCTTTATATAATATTTATTAGACTCTATAATATAGTAATAGTGAGATTTAGAGCTGGAGGTCTACTTGATTGGTAGAAAGAGACAAAACTATTGGATTTAATAACGTGATTCGACACTTGCGCATAGGTGTCACCTATCATAGATATCTACAACTATTTATTCTGAAAGTTAGACAAATATAAGGCATCGTATTTTAATTTTAATTCAGCTGGAGAAATTCATTTTCAACCAACTAAAGGATTAACGTTTTGTCTCAGAGACTTAGCACTTTGGTCATTTAGATTTTTCAATTGAAATTGAAATGATATCGTGATCCGGTGGTGTGTTTACGAGAATTTCATGTACCGGAGCGACTTATTTTCTTAGGTAAAATGGTCGTGTGACTTCTTGAGATGTTCCCGGAGCGGCCCGGCCGTAAAACGGGACACCAGGAACGCGGCGGCTCCGTAATGAAATCCGGCCATTTTTTTCAGCCATTGTGATTAAATTAGGATCGCTTTATTTTACGATGCCGAATTTTTACGTCCGTCGTTTTATACCTTTGTTTTGTGGAGTCTCCGGCTAACTCGATTCGCCAGCCGTTCTTTACCCTAGGAATCCACCTCCTTTGATCACAAATCAAATTACAAAACGACATTTTTCTCTAAATTACATCCAAACGTCTCGTCATCGTTCGCAGAGATGATGCGGGCAGAGCCATCGCCTATTTCGGGTTCACGCAAAAGACAGTCAATTGTTTCTGTTATGTATTTTCTTAAATCGTCTTTTGTTCATCATCAACTTTACTTCCATAATGATATTATTTAATTTATCCTTGTGTAATCTCTTCTAAGACATAATCAATTGATAAACAATATTATCGCCGCTAGGGTAGCGAGCAAATTTTTTAAACCTATAAGTTATTAAAATTATACCCTTCAAAATAGTTGTCTCCTAAAGTAATACAAAGTGTTTCCCTTGCTTTTGCAATATTCCTTTCTCTCTCTTATCTTATCTTACTCGCTTAATTTACTGAATGTTTTTTTCTTTTGTTTTGTTAATATTAATTATATATTTTTGTAAGATTATATCAATAAAGGATGAAGAAATATTTTTCAAAATTTTAGATACATTGATCTTTTGTTTACCTACTAATTAATTAATACTTAGAATTGTCATAAATTAAAATCGTGGCTAGAAGCGTATGACTAGTGGGACCGATAAAGGAGTGTTAACTATTATAACGGTTCCGAGAAATGCCGGGTCCTTTCTGTCCTTGCAATAAATATTGCTTCATCGAAC
Source organism: Eubasilissa regina (assembly GCA_022840565.1). Taxonomy (NCBI): domain Eukaryota; kingdom Metazoa; phylum Arthropoda; class Insecta; order Trichoptera; family Phryganeidae; genus Eubasilissa; species Eubasilissa regina. The sequence continues at coordinate 29,692,602 of JAINEB010000011.1, forward strand.
AATATTTAAAGTCATTTTCCTCGAGGCTGATCAGAGCACGCGTCGTAATCCGTTCCATCTCCGCTCATGATTAGATTTTTTGATTTTTGGCGAAAAGTCTTTCATAATGTTCTACAATGCAATGTGCATCTTTCGTTCGTACCTCGTAGATATTTCATTATCCCCAGATAAATTGCTGCATTATCATATGCACTGTTGTTGTTGTTCGATGCATAATTCGAACAAGATCAATTCTAATCGAGACACTATTTTAGAACGAATATTATTGTAAAGATTACTAGACACAGCTTCTACATAACCTAACCTAATATAGCTTACACGTTATGTTAGGTTAGGTTTAATGTCTTCTTCATCGTCGTTGGTTTACTGCTGAGTGTTGCGGTCCCCTGAATTACCTGGCATCCGGGACACAGTGCGTCTTCATTCGTCCCGGTCTTTAGTCATGTTGATTGTAACGTTCAAAGAAGATACCGCTCCTTAGTTTGGTCTCTCCATCTTGCATGATGAGACCGTCCTCTTGCTCAATTTCCATCTACTGTTCCTTTGATGTCCCTATGTCTAAAGTACAAAATAATTATTTTTCTGAGTGTTGCCAAAAGTTTTTCTGTAAGCCATAATTAATGGAAGATAGAGACGAAATACTCAGATACCAACCAATCCAATCCAACAGATTCAAATAAATCGTCAGTTTATTACTAAAGATGACGCAGTAAATATCGAAAACGTTTTAATTTTAATTATATGTAGTGTGAAGTCAAGTGATTTATTTGATTAATTAATAAAAAAATTTAAAGTTAAGCTAATTTTCAGTCTTGTATGCAGTGTCAGTCATCGTATATTATGTACTGCAGAAACTACCCTCAATGTAAAATTCAAAGCATCGGTGCAACACTGAGTCGTTCAAGGCAATCACAAGTACCTACTGTACGACGGGTACACTTAGGCAAAACCCCTTTTAAGTGAAATGTGCTTCATCCAGTAACACAGGACCCATCCATTAGCCGACGCCCTGGCAGTGCTCACGTTGGGCGTTAAATATGTCGGCGTCTGAAAAACTATCCAGGAGCAGCACCTACACACCGTTAAAAAAAAATATGCGACCACTTTTAGCGCCGAGACAAATCCTTTCAAAAGTTTTTGCAGTTATTTTTTGGTCTATCGAAGTGATGGTTCAGGAATTTATAAAGTATTATATTTTATTAAAGACCTACACGTTTGGTAAACCTTTTCGTCGATATTTAATGTACTGTACGGTGTAAACTCGTCCTCTCTCTATCTGAGCACATCGGTCTTTTGAGTAACCACTTCTGCGTTATCATCTTAAGGCCCGCGTCCATGGAAGGAAACACGGTGAGATTTAGTTGGAGATAAATTAAGAATCAACTTGACATTGGTAGATGGAGACCATAATTCAAACTCAGTATACCTGACGTGGACGTAAACGTCACCTGAAACCATTATAGACTTATTCTGAAAGTTAGACATTAAATTATAAACATTTATTATGTTTTAACTGTTCCTGGGGAGATTTAAAATTACCCAACTAACGAGCGATAATAACATTTCACGTTTGATCTATGATGTGATGTATAAGGTACGAGACGGCCAAACTCTTGAGACAAAACAAAAACTACAAACCTCAGAAGAAATATTTAATAAAGCTGTTCAAGAATCTACTCAATGGCTTGTTATAAATGAGAAGATTTTGAATAATTGAGCTACGAAAGCTAATTGTCTCCAATGAATCTCATGGCGATAAAATCTGTATCTCAGAGATTAGTGGAATAAGATGTCATTGACTGTATCGATTAACATTAATGGCTACTTGACGCAATTGATCTCGGTCCTGGGTTTCACCTCGAGTCGACTCGCACTTTTGTAGTTAAGAATGGAGATATCACTGCACGCCTAATACTGAAGAACATCGATTCTTTTTCGCGGTCCTGGCTTACGCACGGCGTTGCTTTCAACCGTTAAAATAAACATATGTGTTGACAGCTCGGAATGCAATCTGGTTCCACGTTGGCGAAATCCCTAATTAGAAGTGGTCCAGAGAAGAACAGGTATAAAAACGTTTGTTGGATAAACGGAATACACAGGGAGTACTCGACTTATTTCAGCAGAAATTGTCTCGAGAACCTTAAAAACTTGATTTTTGGCCACTGGCTATTAATATCTTATCGATCTCATAACGAGACTCTGAATATTTTCAGGTTAATTTTGATGCTAATCGACTTCTTACTCATTGGTCTTCCACATATCTTGCATAGCCTTAATGCACTCCAAGTTGGGTATCTAATTAACTATCTCTTTCGATTAACTTTTTGGTTATTTTTACATTAAATTATTACGTACATTTTTAAATTTATTTTTCGTGTCATGAAAATAGGACTAGCTTCTCGGTAATTCTTCGGGATTTGAACACGCAACCTACCGCATGCGAGGCCACAGCGTAAGCTACTTCGCTCTGAAGCTGCTCCTCCGTATTTAGTATCCTTCATTCATTATTTATTTATTAGTCCTTCTAATGTGTAATACATGCTTGCTGTAAGCCTAATTCGTACTAATCGCTTTGAAACTTCGAGAACTGTCGCGTGTCATGTGATTAAACTTAATTGACCTTGGAACTCGCCCACTTCTGTACTTATGCGGTAGTTTTTTTATTTTTTGTTTACTTTCCTGAATTGTACATTTTTAATCACTCGACTATAAAAAAGTGTAGTATAAAATAAAATCTTAAGTGTATTTATTTTTTTTACATTATATCTTAATATCATATTTGGACTATCTATCGGGGCTATTGACGACCTGTTGATAATCTGTATATTAAAAATAAATAAATAGTTTATTTACGATTAATTATTTCTGTTTACACGAAGAGGTGGGGAATTAAGAGTGTTAGCGCCATTTAAATGTACTACGCACCGCTATAACCGCTAACGCTAATTACCGCTAATATATATATTTTAAAATAATCACTTTTCTACGCGAGTGTCATCATTACGAGACAGTTTCTGCGTCGCTTGTGAATTGGTGGACCAGGGAGAAACGAACCAGCTTCAAGAGATCGGAGACCCAAAAGTAAATGCCATCCCATCTTTTATCTCCCGAGAACCCGCCAACTTTCCAAAGAGATACAAGAAAGGTCGAAGAAATTCTGTAGAAAGACAGGAACGGAGGACAGGTTTCGGCAAACACGATAGCGAGGAACCAAAACACACACAATAAACATTATATATATATATTATAAATTGGAAATATTATTTTGTGCGATTTGGTTTATAAAACTCTCATTTCATTATTTAATAGTCTACTAAAAATTTGTTTTCACTGATTGTTGCTGTTGGCTATATTGTTGAAAAACAATTAAATTAATATAATAAAAATTTGCGGAGGTCTATCGCCTCCACAATCATCAACGCCGCTGGTGATCCCTGAATGCACCTTGCAGAAACCTGGGCGTAAATCAAAGCTACTAGCAGCCTCAAAAATACCGACGACAACAACATGCGCCGGCAGCCGTTCGAGAAGCCGGGTTCTGAACGCTCCGCGTAACTTTATTGCTCGGTCTAAATTCTTTACATTTCTGTAAACTGTTTTCAATTAACTATAAGTAGTCTTTCTCGTCTCCAATTTGCTCTAGTCTGGCCTCATATACTCACACACACTCCGCGATTATGATCAAACGAAATGTGCCCCAATAACCATCCATTCACTCACGCCATAGCACATTCTTTTGAAATTTTGGCCACATTCTGACATGTACACTCGTACACGCACATATCATTCTAATATAACATCGTTCATTCTCTCCATATACTATTCAACTCCATTTAATTATCTAACTGGTTAAGGCAATACTTTCAATAATAATTCAGATTTTCGCATTTCTTACGCAAGTATCGATTTTTATTTGTGGTTAAAATTCATATTTTTATTTCTTAACTTTATTTTATTAACCACTTATTGAGTTTAAATACATCTATCGGTTTCAAAAAATACCATTTTCTTCTTCAGGATGTCAAAAATAATATATATTATTGTTTTTTTATCAGAATATAAATTTGTATTAAGTAACAATTTTAGTTTGGTACAAAATTTTAATAAGGTTAACAAATAAAAATATTTATATCAGATTTGACTTTTTTTTAAATAATGACTTAGATAGGGCCTTTACACTATATTAAAACTTAAAAATTTAATGTTATTTGCCATAATTAATAAACCACAAACATTATAAGAAAAACAGCGACCATTCAATTTATTTTCCGCGTGCCACAAAATTACCTTAATATAGAAAATTATTGCGTATACAAAATATATTTTCTGGAAGCCAAGATTGCGGAGATAAATCTGCATTAAAACAAATTAACACAATGTTAAAAGTTATTAGAGTAATGAACTATTCAATTTTAGGACATATTATTTTTTGACGTAATTAAAACACTCTGTGTTAGTGAAAACAAATTATTTTAAATAATATATTGTATTTACTAACATACCATGAGGCTTCAGCTACTTTTTAAAATCGAGTTTTATATCAGAAACATAATAATTTGTTATTAAATATTATTAATATCGATCCTATTAATGTGTGCTATTTTTTTATTGTAGATTAAACCGTAAATGTTACCGAATAAAAATAACTGGATGTTGGTTACATTCAAATTGAATTATGAGAGTAAATCACGTTCGTACTTCGGATACCATATTTTTATCCTACTACCCAATAAATATAATTCATCTTTTTAAAAATATATATTTTCTAAATAACATAGCAAAGAGAAACATTTGTTAATATTAAGTTTATAATTAAAAAACACACAGAATTACGAGGGAATTATAATTAAATATTTTCATACCCTTCAGGTCAATTTTTTAATGTTAATAATTGGTTCCACCATCATCCACGCACTCCCATCTTCCACTTGTAGAAGATTAATATACATTCTTAATTTATTGTGTTAAGGTTTTCAAGTTGGGCAATTATCGTTTATTATATTTTTCTAACTTTCGTATTAAATTAAGGCTTCAAATTATCCTTGACTAGGTAGGTAGGTCCTACATTTAATCTATTTACAGCTAGTCTAAAAACGGTATTTTTGAGTGAGATCGACAATTAATTTTAATGAAAATTTAAAACTTGTATAATACTATTCCGCTATAGTATATTAATGTTTAAAACTTTACCTTACTGAAGCTTAAATTACTAACCTTGCCCAAATTATTAATCTTACCATACTATTGATTACAAATTCGATCTTTTTCCATATCAAATAATAGCACAAATACATTTTATAAGCAACTTCTCTATCCTCAAGAATAATAGTTTAACGTTTTAACTTTGAAAAACGACCGCTATGAAGTAATATTTATTTAATATCGAGTCATAAATATTGCTGTCAATTTTAATAATTACTCTACAGTAGCATTACAATTTTCAAATTTTTAACAGTAGACATGTTTGTTAACTATTTTGAAAAATGTATCCATATTCAAAGAAATTAGCGCTTTCTTTAATGAAATGAAACATGCAATACACAGAAAGATATTGGGGATTTATATATAATTGTTCCGTACAGGAAACAAGAAATGTAGACAAGGGTGGTTCGCCAATCTCTGCTCCTCTCAACTTACGATGATGATGATAATTAAGAAGTCAGAAAAAATTAAATAACAAAATATATATAATATAAATAGGTGCACTACGGTGACAGAATCGAGAATGCGATCCCGTCCGCAGAATACCTCCTTTTATTTTAGTTACAAACAGTACATTTATGGCAGGGAGCATTTTATAAGAAAATGACAGTATTTGTTTACCAAAATCTATCACATGTCTCTCTGGTACCACGCTGATTATACCTTTAATTACTGCCTCGTATCTTATCATGTCATTTAATTAGCATCACCTCGGAGACATCTCAATCCTGTGCGATACAATAATATTATACTTTTTAATTATTGAATGATTTAAGTTTATTTAATTTGTGATGATTTAGTAATATTTTTTTGTATTTACAAATTAACTTATAAATAAATAAAATCTTTTAGTTAACTAAGGTACGTAATTAAATTCTTGTAATTATTAGGTTATTTAGAAGGTACGGCGAAAGATAGTGCAAGATTGATAAATACCAATTTGAATGTGATTTTTTTATTATTACTATTCCCGAAACAACGGCTAAGAATCGAGCGTATCATCATTGTCATCATCTAATTTTGATATTCCGAAAATATGACAAAATATTAACCCCGAAAAATTTGGGATTATGCATTCTAATCTCAAGTATCATATATACTGTAAACTGGGCCGGTATCCCGGCTGATCTCCATTGGACTGATTACTAACGAGGTAAATTGTGGCCGATGATAGGCTTGCAAACATTAACTGTGAGACGGCATTCATTTATATTAACTTAATTCTATTGATGGGACGAATGTACGATGTGTGCAATAAAAGCGACCTTATTATGAACGTTAACAAGTAAGTGAAAAAAAAACAAGAAAAAGGAAAGTAAAACAAATTGCAAAATACTTGTAAGTAATGAATGTTTAGAACTAAAGTGAAAAGCTCTGTGGGGGTAGGTGGTGAGAGCGAAATGGAAACGTGCGGTTGGAGTAGAGGCGTTTATTGTTAGAGAATATAGAACAGGGAGTGCAGGAGGTATGCGTGTAAAAATTAAATATAGAGAAGAAAACAGCGAAGGGTAGATGAACGCGTCGGCGGTGTTCGGTGTCGGAAGATGTGTCATCGGTGTGCGATCGGGCCAGACTGTGGCGGCAGCACTTTGCCGCCATCTAGGTATTGAATGCAAATGTCGCCGGTGTCCCTTTTAACCCCTGTCCCCTACAGCTCATTAAATAAAACATTTTCTAATGAGAGCTATCTACCGAGGCAAGACTGGCGGTGCACAATGGAGTCCTACTACTGACACTGGCATAAAATAAACGAAAGTGGACTGAATACAGTGGAAACGAAATGTGGCAAATCCATTTATGATTGAGTAAAGAATTAACAAATTAGAAGAGAATGTAGAACTGATTGTGTTATATTATTATGGTTTGGACATATGGAACGGATGAATGAGAAGAGAATAGTAAGAAAGATATATGACGCAAGTGTTACTGGCATCAGACATAATGAACGTCTGCGAAAGTCTTGACACTTGTTAGAATCCTCAATAATCGATGAGTTTGCATTAGAAGATGTATGAATGTGGATAAGGCGAGAAATGTACGTCAGGACAGAAAAGTGCGTAACTATCATTGTCTCTTCCACAACCTGTGACGCAATCAATTGAATTATTTTTAAAGTCACAGACAAACACGTATCATTGAATTCGGGCAGAACCGGATTCCTCCAAGGTTTTGCCAAGCAAACAATTAATTTCTAATTCGAATGTATCGGAACCGCCAACATTACAATGGCGATATCACCGAAAATTTCGTAACCCGCTTTATGACACACAAAAAAATATATATTCTCTAACTACCGTAATAGCCCGGAGTTTGGTAGCGCGCGAACAATAAAATGCCAAAATGGCGGCTCGGCCGAAAATTCTGTCAAAAATATTCAAATTCCGAAATAGAACGGCCCTCGCCTTCCATTGGCCGAGAGCTCGGCCGCTTAAGTGATGTCCAACAGGTGTCACGGCGGTTCTACGAATAAATATGCGCGACTGTTGTTATTCTTGTTATTATTATTATTATTATTATTATCGGGCCGTCTTAATGTCCGCCTTGTGGAGAGCGCGCCGCCCAGGAGACGCGGTCGTCCAGAAATGCACACAAATTACTGGAGTGCATCTTTAAAGAGAAATTGTATAGTTTTTAGACTTGTAGAACTGGCAAATAAAGAACTGAACAGCATGGAGTGAAGAATGTGAACAAATTACAAGCTGTGTACTAGACCAGGCTAGATAAAACCAAACACTATGAAACGTTCCTGTTAAAAAGCTTCAACAATCGAACAGCTTGTAGCGATTAATCCTCTCTGCCCACCCCTGCGCAGCTTGCAACATGATGGTAAGCAAGTTAGTTTTGGATACAATAGATAATTACACTCGTCATCACCAAAATTCTCCCGCTGAATGTCATGCCATGACCACATTTATTTTGGGATGTCAAATACGAATTTAGAGTCCAAAATTTTCTTGAGTAATTTTTAAAAATACATCAACATTTTTTTAAACTATAATACTCATGTCAATATCATGTAAATGTCTATATTAGAATACTTGAGTCAATATAATCACTCCTCCGATAACACCAGCGCGCCTGGCGCGTTCACGTTCAAGTTCAAGTTCATTTGAAGAGCCACAGCTGATAAATTATATCTGATTGGTGACTCGAAACGTCCTAAAATAAACTTTGAAACTTGAATATATTTATAATTTTTTTTTTTAAACAAAATACATAAGTATACAAGGTATTTATTGTGCATAAAAGAAAAAAATTATGATAAATGACTTATATTTTAATATATCGACCCCTCAGAATAACAAGGTTCCATCTGACACTGATACTGTTTTGAGATAATGAGCTCAAAAGTTTTGATAGAATTTCAACATATATTATTGTGTATTTTGTTTTGAGTATGCAAATATGATCAGTTTTAAGATCTTAGCTTATTTTCAGTATTATGAATGACCACTGTGAATGAAAACATTGTAAATTAACAATAACGATCCACAAATCGAAATAAATAACTGATTCAGTTGAAACTTTGAGCTCTTGCTATTTCCTTTAATATCCGTTAAATAGAGTCGATGTGTATGGAAGAAATAAAGAATAATGCATTTGGAACCCTTTTCACGCAATAACTCAAATTAGCCCAAAATATTAGTTAGAACCTTGTTATTCTAAGGGGTCGATATTTCATATGGACAAGAAAACGATACGAATAATGCGTAGTTATTAAATTAGAGTAATTTGGAGTTATGTGTATAAGAAAAAGAAAGACAACAGCAAATAATAATACTAACAAGGAAAAATCATTTCCATACTGCATCGAAATATATTGGTATAAATATTGATAATGAAGCAAAACATATATCATTAAGGAGAACATATTCTTATTGTGAAGTTGTAATTATTCAGAACAGACGGTCTGTAATATTTTAGATATTAATTAAATGTATTAATTATACTTTTTTCAAATTATCGTCGTTCCATTATTAGAAAGCCATCTACATTATTAATTTGAAAAAAGTGTAACATATGGGTTAGAAAATTTGTCGTCAAAGATACTGGCGCTGTAGCATAGTTGGTAATGCACCTTCCCCGGATTGGAAAAAGAGATCCAGGTTCGAATCCCGGTAGCGTAAAAACAATATTTTTCGATAAAATTAATTTTATATCTAAATCTTTATAATTAATACATTTAATTAGTATTTCAAATATATATCAATGTCAGTGAATAAATTATTGTAAACTGGGCATATATTCACTACAAGAGAACGTAATTCAGAATTAGTTCGACTTGTAAAAATACTGAAAAGGGGTTGTCCCATAGACAAAAGGCGTATCGTGTTACAAAAGAAGAAAATCAGAAAATTAAAATTAATTTAAAGTTCAATTTAGTTGCTCGTGCAATCCGTAAGAAAGAATAAAATGTATGAGAAAGAAGCAATCGTATGAAGCTATTGCTATATAAAAATTGTAGAAATGCTCACAGTGCATATTAAATTTTGCTATTGCCTAAATGAGACAGCTGAACAAAAAAAAAAACAGCAAAAATTGCTATTTTTTTATACAAAACTTCTTTTCTCTCCAGAATGGTGGGTGATAGGAAAATTCTGTAGTCATTTATAAAGTTCAGATCAAATTTCCCAAGAGGACGAAAAAAAAATTTGTTTACAAGACTTTTTGAAACGTAAAAGCGCCTCGAGACAGAACCTGCTTGCGTACAGATTTACCTACCACCACCGCGCACCGCAGCACACTAACCTCCATGTCCTTAATACGTGAATTGTCATCAAGCTCAATTTTTCATTTAAATGCTCGCAATTATTAGAAGCATTTAACTTAATGAAACCCTATTAACTCAAAATATTATTTTTATGAGTTAATTCCTTATTTTTGTGCCTTATCCACCAGGCTATCATTAGGCGTACGGTGGAAAACTCTTGAACCCTTATATAATTAAAATTGGTCATATTAGTGAACACTGCACCTTTTCTAAACAGAATCGAGAAATCTCAGTTTAATATAATGTGAGTTTATAAGAATCTCAGAGCAAAATCAAGTTTTCGAAGCTAGACTATTCTTTTTCTTATTCTAGTGTTTATTAGCGATCGTGTTAGTGATCATTATTTTATTTACAGCGGCTCCAAATTCTTAAACTGAGGACTTCGCGTACCATTCGTTGTCTTAGATCTTAAGCCATCGTCTTCTAGAGCCTCTTCTGCTAGCAATTTTGCATTAAAAGATGATAAGAATAAGGATCGGATTTTCTGAATGTTGAAACATGTCCATATATAGTCAAATTATTTCAGTTTTCAGGTTTTTATTATTTTAACCTATTTTACGCTGATGTAGCGAAAACGCAACGGTCATTTGGCCGGCACATATTCTGAGAATTTGCCAAGCAATCTCCGATATTGGTTTAGGTGCATATTATTAAAGGCTTCATCTACCCATAAACCTACGCAGATATAAATATATTGCTTTTGGTTACAATTCAGGTGCCTTCAAAGACCCTTGGGTAAGCTGTTTTTGAATACATTATATTTTTAACATATTGCAATTTATTTCATTTTTGCATTTTTTCTTATATATAATTATATAATATTATATAATAAGTAGTTTTTAAAAAAACTTTAAAATCAGAAAGCTCGAATGTATTACGAATAAGTTGGCCGTTGCGCTAACGCAACGTCAGTGAAATACGGGAGTAAAATCTATTGCATTATTTGATGCATATATGCATCAATGAACGTAAATACAATGATTTGTCGCTTAATAGGATGAACTAATATGATTTTGTTTTATTCCACAAGAGGCTGCTGACTTCATCGCAGAGACCTTTAAAGAAAAATGAATTGTTTATGTATTCAAAAAACAAGACACCCATATCGTCGTAGCGTTAACGTTGTGGTTATAATAACCAATTAAACCTTACAAACAACATGTTATTTAATATATTCTCTATTTTAATGTCTGCCTGTCAATTACCTCCCCAGTCGTACCAAGACTTCGCCTACACCCCGTAGTGGATGTTATTTAAATTTTATGAAATAGTTTAGTTGTGCGCCAGTCTTGACGAAGCAGGTTGACGTAAAAAGTTAAATATAAATACAATTTTACACAAAAATCTGGCGACGAAGTGGTTTATCAAATATATTTTAAAACCTTTTAAATAAAAAAAGAAGCTTTAAAATCCCGATCCTGATTAGATCTCCGTGACGCTGGTGACCACCTGGTGTCCGGGATCCGGCAGCGCGAAGGAGCGGGGGGTGGAAGGGCGCGGAATTCCTGACAGATGAGCGCAGATCCGGACCAGACCGGTGGGCGGAATGACTCCAGGGATGACGCACATAATTAGCACGTTTTTATTATTATCGGATGGAGAAGTGTGTACTCGGGTGACTTTTAACTCAGCCAAAAATTCAATAATCAGACTAACTAATCTGGGAACGCTGTGAAAATGCCAACTATAAAACGAATCTATACATAGAGATACATACATATACATATGATTTAATTTATTTTGATACTTATATTATATAATTACCAGTTTAATCTTATAAAATCCACACAGGATATTTTTAATATTTCACAGGACTTAGATCTTAATGGCCCGTATCCACTTTTAAGTCGAGACGATCATGCTTCCATGACATTCTTTGGATATGAACTCTCAGCTTTACACTTACTCCATACTTTACATTCGTCGTATGTCAGTTTACGAATATAGAGAAGTTACACCATACAATGAAGTTACTAAGAGCGAATAGTTTACGGAAGCGTTTCTGTAGCTGTTGCTGGGAAGGTGAGAAGAGTGACGTTCAAGAGAGGCTGCTGGCCGCAATCGTGTTGTTACTGAGTGTGTTTACGTTTGATTTCACGCACTGGCATCTGCAGGGTGCATTCAGTAACGTCGGAAGTGACAAGATATGCGCCTGAAGCCGGCCATACATGCAACATTATACCTGACAGGTATGCTTGTTTAGGTCGCCTGTACAGGCAGAGCAAGCAGTGCGTACAAACAAAAAAGCTGTGCATTACTAAAAATTCTGGGAAACAAATATAAATTAATAAATTGGATTAACATAACCGAAAAAATTATTTTGCAATTAGCGTCATCTATGTACCAGAAGAGACTTTAATTGCTTAGTTTTAAAAACAATGACGACAACTCACCGCTGTAACCATGGCGCTCTTTTGAATTCGCCGCATCGAGATATTCACATTACTCTCTCAAGCTAGTAAATTACTCAAGTCATATGAATGGCCATTTACTGAATTGAAAATTCCTTTCGGTTGAACCGTTTTGTATGGAGCCGTTAATTTGCGAATTTCACTATCTTACTGTTTTTAACATATTGATTTCATGATCGCTCTTTGAATTTGATGCATGGGTTGGTTTTTTCTTTGAGAAAAACAAAAACCAATTGGCAGAACTATTTTCTACGTTAACATATATATATATATGGTAGAATCGAATAAATGACGAATTTTTTTTTTTCCAAAGACGTTGGTTAAACGAAAGTGCATATATTGTATTACATATATTATATATGATCGTATAATATCATTGGTAACAGCATAACCTAAATCTATAATGCTGGCAGGTATCCCTACTTGTACAGACGATATGACAATAATTAAAGATTCGTTGCGCACTTCGAAAAAATGGCGTCTCGCAAACGCGACGTAATTGTGGAAGATTTGATTGAATCTTGTAAATCTGAGCCTTGCCTTTGACTCGTATCGAGGTCGATAGTAATAAAAATATATGTCAAATTGACGTGACTGTATTGGCATATTTTTAACAACCATTGTTAACACCACTCGTGCCGCGATTTTCTTTCTTTCGTTTGTAGAATGACGAGAAGACCTGCTAGCGCCACCGCATTGTCGCAGTTTATAGATTGTGAGAAAGTTGAGCTTCAGTATATTTGCCATGTTTATCTTATACTATATAATATACTATACGCTATATTGTACGTAGATTTATAAACTTTCGTTTAACCGACGTCTTTAGGCAATAAGAATCGATCATTATAAAAATGCATTGCTAAGGTAGTCAAATTTTCGAATTAGTAAATGAGATAGATGCTTCGATCAGCTCTAAGCTAAGTTCAAAACCTTTCAAATATCATTCTATTAGGTGACAACATAAAAAAGGACTTCGTGCATTCTGACTCTGCCTAGTGGTATTTTCAATTCAGTAGGTAGCAATTGCATGGCTTGATTAGAACGATAGATTATAATAGTGGCTAACAATTGTAGTAGAAAAAAATGAAGAATAACCCAGTAGAGGACTACAACGCTACAATGACGTCGCGCGGTAGCATCCAGAACTACGCAACTGATGATTTTACCGATACACGGTGGGCGCTTGTATAATTATAACATTTTATATTATTTAATTTATATTTATTTTAAATACTAAATTAACGTATTAATTATAAATATAAACATATAAAATCAATTTTGTCGAAAAATATTGTTTTTGCGTCACCGGGATTCGAACCTGGATCTCTATTTCCGATCCGGGGAAGTGCACTACCATATTTATTTCACAGATTCTTTAGTAATGCACAGCTTTTTTGTTTGTATGCAGTGCACGCCGGGCCGGCTTAAGGCCAATTAATATTTTATCGTAAAAGATGTGAACACGAAAGAAAAGATTTTTTTACCATTACCAATTTTTTTTAAAGAATGTGTAACACGATTCTTTTAACTGTTTCGTCGTGTGATTTTCAAAGGAAAATATAATTTTCATAACAAATTAAATATTTTCTATTTTGGATAGAAAATATAAAAATGAATGATGGTTTCCGAGCCCGCCGAGGCGCGCACGGACACGTGTAGACGCCGCGGACAGACTCTCAAATGAATTGTCAAGAGGCACATTTGTCATTGTTCAACCAGAATATATTTTGGTCAACCAATGTCAACCTTTTTTCTTTGACACGCACCAGCTCGAGGGGGACCTACTTCAAAAACCGTGTTACAGGTTTTTTTGTGTAATCTCTGCCGTGGCAGACATTAGGCCGTGGACGAGGGGGGTGGAGGGGGGGGGGGGGGGGGTACCGGACACTGCGCAGACTTGACAAAATATAATAATGGTACTGAATAACGTAAGATGTAAATAATATATATCTATTTTTACAAATATTGACAGATAGACGGGGCGTCGGCCATTTTGGATGATGTACTGTGTTGTTGCAGGAAAGCTTTTATTTTTTTAATGCAGACGGTATTCATTTTATAGAACTCCATTGTTAATCAACATAATGAATCATACGCAATTTTTTTTTCTATATTTAATTTTTTGCAAATAATTGTATCATCGTCAGTTGATAATGGCTTAGACAGTCGAAACGGTCATCATATTTTGAAAAATTTTATATAGTATCGAAAAAATCGTGTTTGATTTATTACGTTGATTAAACTTTTATTTATTTATTCTTAATATATTGGATACATAAGTATATTTATATATACTCTAATATAAACAAGATAAAAAGCTTAGTTTCTCCATCTTTTTTATATCTTCTGGCATTTCATTAAATATTTTCATCGCACTGTACATCACCGATTTCTGAGATTTAGTATTCTTCCTGAATGGCAGTCTCGGTCTTTCTATTCCTGTTGTGTGATGTTGATTTGCATTAATTTTTCTTATAAATACTGCAGATATTTTCTTAGTGAGGATTTTAAAATATATTTCCTGCTTAAAGGTCAACATATTCAGATCTTTCAGCATTGCACTGATCCGAGTTTGGAAGATTTGGCTGTTTTAATACACGATTCGATGCTCAAGATGATATACAACTATGTAGCATTCATAAGTTAATATGCAACCGATATGCAGTATTGTTGCAGGGGTGGTCTAAATCCATTACAGTAATTCTGAAACTCGCAGTAGATAGTTCCTGTGAAATCTCTCCCTACTGATAATTTTCAATTTTTTCAGGTAATTTCTTGCTTTCGTGTTTTTATAAATGGTGCTCTTTCTGGGGAAAATCATTATTTTATATTATGTTGACTGTTGTAAAGAATGCACTTTTCGTCTTCGGTGACAATTTACGTAAAAATTTCAGCATTTCCTGAATTGTACTCAATTTTCTTCGCCGATGAGGGACTCGTATTTCTTCTCTGAGCATATTATTAAGTTGCTTCTAGCATCGTAATACTGCTGAGTTAAGATTTTCCGCTAATTCCTGAATGGTTTGTTTAGGGTCGGTTTCAATACAAGGTCTTTGTCAAATTCAACGGGTCTTACAAGGTTTGAATGTACGAACGCTTCTTTCGTACAGTTGAATCTGCAATTAATTTATAAATATTAAAGAACAACAGATTACCGTTTACAACACTGTGCCTAGTATTGTTTAAGGTGTAGTTGGTTTTGTTCCAGTAGTTCGAACAAGCACTAGAAGAAAGACGAAATAAAGAAAATCCAGGACAAAAGTATTAGATCGTCTAATATGTCTTTGCGGTTTTTTTGAAATACTATTGATATATTTTTTTTGTAACAAAAAATAACATACTGTTTGAAAACATTTTTTCTACTCTAAATCGTAAATATCGCTTTTTTCTTGTATCTTATAGTTTTTTAAAAATTTTTTGGCTAAAATAATGGAGTATCGAGTTAAGAAAAATGAACATTTTCGACACAGGAGCTCAAATGCCAACTCAAATTCTGCCGCATCCACCCTACAGTCTCGACCTCGCTCGGTCAGATTGTCACTGTTTTTAGTCGCTCTCCAATCAAATGCGTGGCGTTATGTTCAATAACGACGATGACCTCAGAAATTGGCTCGATAACTATTTAAATACTAGACAAATTGGTTGAAAGTTGTGAACAATAATAGAGAATACAGAATTGATTAAAATGTTATATATATATAAATACATAAACCGAGTAATAACAAAGACAAACGTGATCTCCTACTCCTGTAATGAAGAACAGAGACAAAATCGTTTTTAAAAACAAGAGAAAGAGAAAGAGAGTGTCAATTTTCCACCTTTAACACTTGTTTTATTTTTATGTCAAATCACAATAAAGACAATATCCTATTCAACTACTTGAATATCTTTATTGTTTGCATATCAGGGTGGAGACGCGCGCAGATGTGTCTGCTCGGTGGGATTGACAAATGAAAGAATCATTACGAAGCGATCTATAAATAATGATTGCGCAATGAAAACAAAAGACTAATAATGGCGGCCTCAGTTTGTGGTTCAGGAATGTTATGTCATTTTAAAACGTGACATCTGCCCGAGTGTATCTGACAAAAATATTTTTCAAAATGTCGCACCGAAATTAATAAAACAATATGCATAACGCAAGAAACACACAACGAAGGAAAAAACTTTTTTGGAACTAAATCAATTATATTTCTTCACGCATTGTAACGAAATTCAAACTATTTTAAGTTTGCCTAATTCTAATTGCTAATGTTGTTGTCGGTTATGTCATTATTAATACGAAAAATATATAATATGAAGACTGTAATAACTTTCGTAGAATTTTTTTATTACGGTATGTGAACATACTTATTCGTTATCTTGCTACACGATCCCCATCAAAATAGCACCCTTTTTTAGCAATTTTTAGCTACTTTTAGAAAGCTGGACTCCAATAAAGTAATTTTAAAGAAGGATCCTCAGGAGAGTGAATACGCTACAACCAGGAACATTCTTATCTTTTTTTATTTATTATCTTTGTTTTATTAACCACTTAATTGAGTTTAAATACATCTACCGGTTTCTAAAAATACCATTTTCTTCTTCAAGATGTCATAACTAACTAATAACATATATTATTGTTTTTTCACCAAAATCTATTTTTAAAAAAACAATTATTTAAAAAAATAAATTTAGTACCTAACTCAAATTGTTACTTAATACAAATTTAGTCGAATAATTTTTAAGAAAAAATTTTAGAATGGGACTCGTAGATAAATTTAGTTGGTTGTTTATATTTGTTTGATTAGTTTTACACGCTTTATTTATCTCCAACGATTCCGAATTATTTAATTTGTGACCAACATCGTTTATATGCAAAATTGACAATCACAATTTTTTATCAAAACCATGATCATTTTCTATCAAATGATTAGCAAATTCTGAAAACCCACTATTGTTCAAACATCTTAAATGCTCACTTACTCTTATATTAAATTTTCTACTCGTTTTACCAATATAAAATGCAGCACAATCCTTGCAACTAAGTTTATAGACACCAGAATTGTTAAATTTATCATCTTTCTCTTTAAAATTTATGAGTAAATTTCCTATACTATTATTAGTATTAAATGCCGGTCTAATGTTTCGTGGTAGGTGTTTAGATATTTATGTATAAAATACTAAGCCAATAATCATTATTATCACTATGTTTTATCTGTGATTTACATAAAAAAAATTTATTATTCTCTTAATTTACTTTTTAAAATAGTGTCTATCAAACCTGTATTATACCCGTTATTAACTGCTATTTTTTTAATTGTATTCAATTCAATATTGAAATTGGATGTTGACATAGGAATATTGACTAAACGATGTATCATGGAGTGGAACCCTGAATGTTTGTGTGATAATGGATGATTAGGTTCATTGTGTATGATAGTATCTGTAAAAGTTAGTTTTCTAAAAATTTTGAATTCAATTTTATTATTATTTTTAATCAATGTTAGATCCAAAAAAATTTAGGGTCGAATTTTTGTCTATTTCTAATGTAAACTCAATTAAGTGGTTAATAAAACAAAGATAACAAATAAAAATATGAATTTTAACCACAAAGTTAATATTGTTAATTTTAAAAGTACATTCTTATCTGTATAATGAATCGAATATCATAAAATTACGGAGCATTCGATGGCTAGACCGTGTACAGCATATGAATATTACGCAACCTCCGAAATGGATTTTTAAAAAATTCTGAAAAAATATGAATATTAAGAACTTGCTTTATCCGAGCTAGCCGCGGCGCCCATATGCACGAAGTCATATTTAAACACTAATTATCTTTCCAATAAAGCAATACCATGGCCAAAGCTGCAAGTGACGCGCTTTTATCTGAATACCTTTTGCCACGATTCCTATGAAGCCATCCAACAGAAGACGAACATGCACAAATAAAATGGTGACGTATGATCTGATACTACATCCACCAAGAGGTGATTATTCAATATCTGATTTCTGTAAGATTAAACTAAGGAACTTTAGCAGGTACTGTACCGCGCCTAGTGTATGGATATTACATATTTATATTATTAAATAATTACATTTGGATATTTTCTTATACAATATGCTTGTAAGTTAAAATGCTTTGATTCCTGATACAAGTTGATGGATACATTATTATTTAACTTTGTTTTTAGACCACTGTGTTTTTTTTACGTTAACCTGTTTCGATACTTTCGTATCTTCATCAGGAATGACTTATTACTGAACTATTCCATAAAATTTTAACGATATCCATTAGAGGGTATTGGCGAAGTCTTGGTAAGAGTGGAGAAGTGATTGATAGGTAAACAACACAGTGGTTTAAACTTACATTATTTATTTCGCTTTTGAACTGTGGCAACTTACTTATCTCCCTACATCCTTTGTCATTCTTCTCTCGATATCGTCATCAATCTTCCAAAATTATTAGAGCCTATATTGTTATTCTCTTCACTTAAACGTTTGCGCTATTTTTTATATTTTCGATTGACGGAAACCATGTGATCCTGTAGAGAAAGTCAATAGAGGGAGTCTTTTCATAACGTGTACCTAACCACGTGATCCTGTAGAAAAAGTCAATAGGGGTGTCCTTTTATAAGCCTCAGGTCCATAAATCTTCCCCTCCGCCCGCCCCGGACCGCTGCGAGCCACCCCCTCCTCGGCTACATTAATTAATTAAATTATTAATGTATCGTTTAATTTTCTCAAAACAGCTTCGGCCTCAGAGTACCCTCTTGATACGCTTGACTGACGATCTTTTCACATCTTCTTTATAAGATTTCTTCATTTAATTATATTTAATATTCGTGTATCTAAGATGATGCGGACACATAGTGACATCTAGCAACAACACGTCATAACTGTAGCACCATTACTATGGATTGCATGACATCTACACACGAGGCAGGCGCACATATATCGGCTACACAGTCAGCTTATCACTATGCTGCTGTGACTTTGTATTAAATAACTTAGCCTAACTTAACATATTCTATCTTAAAGGAATTAAGCTATCGTGTACTTTACGTGTGCAGTCATCTAGTTTCAGTATTATCAGCGATTCACTCGGTAGAGTCAAGCACCTCTTTGCCGAACTTACACTACACGACATGATTATTTTTATTTCCATCTTTAATTATTATTTATTGAATTAATGCATAATTTTACTCATCACTAGCTCAGTTTCTCGCTTTTCTCACTGTTAAACCAAGATAAGTATTGCATCATTTTGAACACGAATTATGGACTGAAATACAAATGCGTTTTGGTCCCAGTGACATAAATGTTTAGGTTCAAAGTCCAGTTGCCCATTAATCTGATACTCACGTCACTACACAATGAGTGTGATTCGAATCTACTGATATTTGATTGCAAGTAGGTAAATGACGACCTACTGAACTAGTTTTTCTACTTTATTTTATTTATAAAACAAACAGAACAAAAATCAACAAGAAATTATAACAATAATTGAACCAATGACATGTTTTCTCTGAAATAACAATATATACTAGATATAGTGAAAGACAATAATTTTAAAATTCTTAATAAATTGGTAAATAGCTTATTAAGTCTTTAATAGGAAACGAATTTTACACTGCATCGAAAACAATAAAAAAATGAGATCTTTCTCCTCTATTGCAGTTTTTCCTCTAAAAAATAAGAGAAATGAGAGAAAAAGTAGAAAATAAAATTATAAACAAGAGAGATAAAAGTAAAAAATAAGAAAATTTTCCAAGGGAACGGGAGGATGTGTTAAAATCAGTGTAATAAAAATAAAATAATGGCCATTAAGTTTTATATATTGAATTTTGATTTAATTGTGGTGACTGTATTGAAAGTAGTGATAATTTTAGTAGAAAAATGAGTTTTGTTTGGCATCGGTGTTACAATGTGGAAGGTGGATTGTGAGATTAGTTCTGGTTGACTTATATGTCAATCGACTGAATTATATTATATTTATGTTGGCTGACTGATTACAAACTCATTTAGCTAAGTACGAAGTTGAGGCATCAATATTTATTGTACATTTACTAGGTAATTAAGGTAGAACCTCGTTAGTAGCGCTGATGTTTCCTATACAAAGTTTAAATTGAATTTTGTAATGAGTTCCTATTATGTTGCACGCTGAAGATGCTGCAACATCTTATTTGTTTGAAAGTCTTCATCACTTGTAAACTTATTAAAAATATGGTTTCAAACCACTATTGGTTTTTCAGAAAACAACATATTTAATGTATAACGAAAACTGGTACCAATATAATCCTCCTTAAAAATTCGCAAGGCGGTGTGTAAGGAAATACCGAAGCGCCTCGTAATTTTTTTTAGTTCATATTTATATATAATTGTATTTTTGACATTTGTAATACTTCAGTGACACATTTATTTTTCGATATCCAGATGTGGAAAGTCACAGATGATGATGAAAGACATTTTATATGAAAAAGTGATGGGTGTCCCAAAAAGCGTTTTAATTTTAAAAGATTTAATACACAAAGTAGGGTAGAAATAGGTTAAAGGTTAAAAAAGTTATTTGGTTATCATTGAGATACAAAAAAAACTGAAATTTATCGTGCCAAGAGATTGCGTTACCTTTACACCACTTTAACCTTTAAAATACACGTTATTTATATTTGATTCATATATTTTTTGTAATTACATACTCGTATATAATTTACTGAATTGCAAAATCACAACAAAAATGTATTTTCATCAAAATATACAGAAATAATGTGTATTTGTAACGTAAATACGTACGACGGTTTACACTTTCTAGACATATTTTTTTCTCATAGCCGTCAAATTTTCGGGGAGAGAGCGAGCGAGACTCCGCTGGGGCAGGTCGAGGGGTGGCTGCGGCGCCCGTATTGCCTCGCGATATTCCCTTTATCCCTGCGGAGTACCTCGGGTGGTACACCTGCGTGGAGCGCCGCTGACACAAAAACACCCCCCGAGCCGCCTGGGGTAATTGACAGTTTCTTGAAATATTATTTTTGCACTTAGAAAATGTTTACTTTCACCAGCCGTTTTGAATTACGATTTCCGAATTCACAAAAGGAAATGGCAACCTTCAAACGGAATATTATTTGCATTTAAATTTATTTATTCGTTTAATCAACATTAATACTAGTCGAGCATTTCAATTGTGCTTCAAATTTATTAGAATTGTATAATATAACGGAGTATTTAACAATAAATTTTCTTTAATGCCGTTGATCCCGAAATAAGCAAATTGCGGTTCGGAGTGTTGTGTGATTTATATCTTTTTTGTAGAAAAACAATTTAAAAGAGTGGTAACGTACAGGGTGTTTTTTAAATTATTTGGAACATCAGAAGCTTCCGGAGGGATGACAAGTGTTGAAGTATTCGTTCAATTCTTGTGAAGTATCTTTTACGCTTTGTCGTGTAGTATACTCGTATAACTTTTACGGAGGAATAAAATTTTTTTTTTCATAAATTATGTGAAACACAGAAGCTTCTGGAGTGATTATTATTATACGGGATCACCAGTATAGGACTTATTATTACATAATGAATTGTGATCGATATGTGTTATCTGAGCTGTCGAGTTGCTAGGATGGAGTAGACGGGTTATGAGATTCGGATCCGAAGGTTTTTTGCATGATCAGACTGAAGGCTCTAACTCTCTTTAATATCTTATACGTGTGGGTGGATGTCGCAGTGTATATGAATGTGCTTGTGAGTATTTATGCTGTGTCTAGGGCAGGGTATTTAAATGAAACAGAAATTACAAAAGTTGACGTTTATTGCAAGACGATTTATAATTGGCAGGTACTACGAGTATAAAGTTAATTACGCGAATAAATTTGAAGTTGTCAAAATAACGATCTGCGAAGAAGTGGCTGGCTAGCTCTTAGAACTCGTCCATCATGATCTATTGACATCTGCTAGGTGATTTCTTACACGGTCATATCAATATGTCATTCAATTCATCTAAAGTATGTATTGCATTTTATCTTACGGTGTATAACTTTCACGGGGAAATCGTAATAAAAGGGTGTTAACATACAGGGTATTTCTTAAGTTATGTGAAACATCAGAAGATTTTGTAGCGATGAAATGTATTGTATGTATCGTTCAATTTCTGTGAAGTCTGCGCCTTGTCGTGTAGTGTATAACTTTTACGGAGGAAATATAATATATTCACAGTATAAGACGAGATAACTTCTGTTCACTTTGTAATATCCGCTTTTACTCAAGTATATCGAAAGCAGCAAAAGCTTAAATCAATTGAGAATCCGTCATCTATCTCAGACATCTCTATCATCCATGCATCAAAATACTGATGAATAGCTTAAAATCCATTGTTATCTTAAAATACTGTATCATAATATGTAATTCAATATCTTCCGCGTACCTACTGTTACTGTCGCCGAGGTGACGCCAATTAATTCATGTTTTGAACACGAGGCAGTTATTTAAACATATAAAAACGGTGAATCATCAGAGTGACGTCAAAAACCCCGTGAGATTGATTTCGGAAAACAATGGCTATCATTCTTGATTTACGTCAGACTGGCGTCCATCGCTGTCTACCTACCAATATGGTAGTAAAATATTAATTAATAAATGTACCGTTTGTAAGCGAAATAAAAGGATGTATTCTGCAGGCAGGACGTCATTCTAGATTCTGTCGCCGTAGCGTTCGTTTAACATATTTTGTGTCTCATTTCTTTCAACCTCATAATCATCAGCATCATCGCCAATTGAGAGAAGCGGAGATCGACGAACCACCCTGTCTACATTTCTTGTTTCCTATACGGAACACCTACAAGTAAGATTACTGTGTACAATTATTAAGTTAGTGATAATTTTAATGGTTATTTATTTCCATTGAAATAAAAACAAATTTTTTACAATCCCAAACAGGATTGACCTTTAATTATGCAGGTAGCTTAGACATTTATACAAAACATGATCAAAAATTTATAACGCTCGTGTTATTTAAGGAGAACACATTCTTATTGTGAAGTTGTAATTTATATATATATATAAAAGTTGAAGTTGTAATATATATATATACAGTAGAGATAAATTTGGTCAATAATTGTTGGTCTAAAAATAAAATCGCAGTGATGCTATAACCTATTATACAAACAAGATGAGGCACAAAACACATAAGCAATAAATAATGTTAATATACATATAAAATTAATTTTATCGAAAAAATTATTGTTGCTACCGGGATTAACCGACTATGCTATAGCAGACAGTACTTTTGACGATAAATTTTCGAACTCATATATTATACTTTTCAAATAATGATGGATGTATTAATTTGAAATGTGTTATTTTTAGACCAACAATTATTGACCAAATTTATCTCTACCGTATATATATATATATATATATATATATATATATATATATATATATATATACGCACATAATACTATTTGTATGTGTATATACTCGTATCCGGAATTCCTCTACGTAATTGGCCATTACTTTGATTCAAAAAACAATGGTAACCAAGTTATAAATATATTTGTCGGCGATAAAAATGTCTCTGGCGTCGGGAGCAAATGTCGAATATTTTTCACTTTCCGTGTGGACAGGAATAAAAGAAATAAACAATGAGATTATTCGCTGGAGTGGCGCCAAATCTTAAGGATTTTTTTATGAAGTCATCTGAGGCACGCGGCCGCGCTGCGTCCGCCATAACTCACAGGGCCGCCGAGTGTTGTACACTCTTCGCTACCGAGTTGTTTATGGAGCTGGCCGATTTCTAGAGTTGCCGCGGTCCAGAGTTCAAGGCTGGCTAAGTTCGTTCTCAAAATCGAAATAGAAAAATATACAATTTTTCCAACTTATTATTGGCGAATGTGAAATTCTTTTCGATGTCGTCATCACTATCAACCGTTTTCTGTTTACTCCTGTGTAAAACCCTCCCCAGGTTGTATCACCATTCGCTGTCGGCCTTTTTTCCACGATGACTGCGTTTGTTCAACAATTGTCAACAACAGATTTGAACCTGGATCTATTTTCCAATCCGGAGAAGGTGCATTACCAACTCTACTACAGCGACAGTATTTTTGACGACAAATTTTAGAACTCATGTGTTACACTTTTTCAAATTAATACATCTATCGTTCCGTTAAATTATTTAAAATATCGCAGACCTATGTTCTGTAAAATTACAACTTCACAAAAATAATGTGTTCTCCTTAATAATATAATTTCCTAAACGAATAATAGTTACCTCAAAGAGACGAAGCTATTTTTTATTTAGTGAGTATGGGCTAACGACCTCTCTTCGGCTGGCTTAAGTGATCACTTTATATAAATATAACGTTCACCACATTCACCCATTAATCAATCTCCATATCTATCAAATTTTTGAAAGTTGTATATATGTTAACATGTCGAAATACTTCGAGTGCCACTACACTATCGCCATTTATAGACAAAATTTGATCATTCATTTCCCTGAAACAGCAATTATATCTATTTTTGTTTAATTATTTAAAGCAATATTCTTTATTTGTAAAATGTTTTTATCACATTATACATTAATCACTTCCATATTTTTACTTTAATATAAAATAGCTTCATCTCTATGAGATATCTATTGTTTGTTTAAGTGCCTTTGTATGTGAAAATCCAGTAATTGTGTGTTCTTGGACATATTCAAATATTGCATATAGTTTTCTTGTCAATTATATTAACTACTCTTATCTGTCCTCTTATCAGTACATTTAATTTTCTATCTCATTATGATACCCAGCATCCGAATATACTCCAACCCATCTTTGTCTAGTAATCAATTTATTTTGATATGTCTTGCTAAGGAAATTTGTTATCCTAGGTAGATATAATTATCATCTTACTGTATTCCTATCATTTATTCTACATGCTGGCAATCGCGTCAATTCCTTTTGATTTATATCTATTATCTGTTCTATGTACTGATAAACACGTCAAATTTTTGTTCTACTATTTTTTTGTTTAGTCAAACGATAAGACACTTGACTATAGATCAAACGGTTGAGGATCAGAGCCTCGACCGGGGAAACCACCGAGTCAGCCCTATTTCCTATGACACATATTGCGCAGTCATGACTTTATTTTATTCAAAAAATATCAAATAAAAAAATATTTTGTATTTCGTTCAATTACCACATGTGCATATTTGAATTACTATATATGTTTACAAATAATTTCTATACGTGTATATTCCATAATAAATTACAATATCAGCTGCAGTTTTAGCCATTTTCAAATATTTAAAAAAATCTTACAGTTTTTAAACATTAAGCGATGGAAAAAAATGAAAAACGTTAACAAATTTCAAGACGAATTACCATAACCGACGATTTGAATCTTTTTATGCTCATGTCTGCGGTGTTACCTTACTGCAGCAGGTGAAGCGTGGTAACAGATACTCGCAATTAATTTACAATTCCATTATCACTCCGCACATAAATTATTGTTCAACAGTTCTATTTTTGGGAAGAAAAAATTCAAATAATTCAAAACAGAGCATTGACCATTTTAAGATGTGATAGATATGCAAGAATAAGTTATATGCTAAAATAACTAACAAAAAATTATACAAAATGTTCTGATGTTAATATACGAAATTATAAATCTATTTTGCCATCATACGTGAATAAAAATATAAAATATAATTTTGAGCTTCACAACTTATCCTGGATTATATAGAGATTTTGGACTTTATATACTATAAAAGTTTCAAATAGTTTAATGAACTGCCAACAAATGTGAACGAAGCAACTAGTCTTGCTACTTTTCCTAGGTTAATTGCACAATATGTAGTATCTAAGGTTAATAACTGATCATTTCGTGTGTTTATTTTCTTTTGTATTTATAACTCTTTAATGCTTAGTAATATACGATATTATTTAATTTTTTCTTATGTTGTATAAAGTTTACTAGAAGTAAGAAAATTTTTACAATTAAATAAAAAATATCTAATTTAAAATCAGAGACAATTTGGGAGACTTCTGTCTCGCGTTTTATTTCAGTCCGAGAAATTGAATATAACCAATCATATTCAAGCATTTATCAAGATACCTTAGCACGTGCGTTTATTTTTGTTATTTCATTCGTTTTTAAATCTCTCCACATTATCATACGTGTATTTTAAATATGATAAATATAAAATTCAAATTTTAATATATATTTTTTATGAGTATTTTCGACGATATTAGAAGAAAAACAACCATTATATGCATACGTTGATGGTATATTTATAAAATAAAAAAATATTTTTAAATCCATCACCGCGCTACTAAATAGATTCTCATACATACGTTCATGTATAATAATGGAAGGTACTTAATACAACCCCATTTTCGTATAAACATTACCATGAGAGCACTTTACACGTCATTGCCTTTAGTCCTATACTAGATATTCATTTGAATTTATAGATATGTCTTTCTGAAAATATATCGTTTTCAATATTTTAAAAACAATGTTATAGATACACAATTTCTTATTACCGATGGCCAAGAGTTCTACACTTTTTGATGTACCATAGTAATAGCTGATCAGTTCTAAAATTCTATCTGCCACTGAAACGGAGTTTAACGTCTGTTAACGCAAGTCGAATGTTACCTCTGTCATATCCTTCGTTCCAATAATTCTGTAACGATGTCGACGTTGCACCCGGGCGCATTTGGTGGACAAATTCGAGTGTCAAAGAAACTTTGAGATTATCCGGACCGGGAAACCGAATTCGCCAGCATTTGACCAGCTCTGAAGCGCAGCGAAACCTTCTTCCTCGTTCATCTCTTGCGATTAAGATCAAGGTAAAACCAAATTACTTCTATCTTTATACCTTTCTTCATCCAAATCGGGTCGCGTAGACCAAAGAATAACCAACAGAGATACAGTCCACTC
The DNA here is from genome assembly GCA_022840565.1 of Eubasilissa regina. Taxonomy (NCBI): domain Eukaryota; kingdom Metazoa; phylum Arthropoda; class Insecta; order Trichoptera; family Phryganeidae; genus Eubasilissa; species Eubasilissa regina. The sequence continues at coordinate 29,719,893 of JAINEB010000011.1, forward strand.
CGGGATTTATTTTCCACCAACGTCTATCAATCAAGTTGTTTGGGAGACAATACTCTTAAAAAATACATGTTATACGTCATTTCGTACATTAGTCAACGATAATTTTGTTCTACTCTTTCAAGTGTAACAAATTTTGTTGTATCATATATGAGTTTGTAATGTAACATCACCAGGCCAGCATAAAAACTACGGTAGTAATCCACACGTGACACGATGCATATATGAGTAGATCAGAGGGCAGTTATCTGCGAGTATTTTTAATTTGTGCCAGTACAAAAATATGCATTGACAGTTTTTCCGAACGAATCGAGTGCCGCCTAAACTTTAATAGCTTAAATGCAGGTTTGACATTTACAGACATAAATTCCTGGATTCCATGACAAATGAATACAAGACAGGTATACATATTGTCAACTGCACATTGACGTGAATTTGTATTAAATAATTATAATCTAACCTAACTTAAAAATATGTAACATAACGTAATATCTTATAATGAGACTTATATTAATCTCATTAATTGACATGGTGGTTACTTTGTGGTGTAACACGATTATTTTAATTTTCTCAACTAAACTTTGTACTACACACTTTGGGTTATTTTTTTCTCATCATCGGGTGATAATTAAATTAAATACAGTATTGTAGTCTATTCAGGTGATTATAAAATAATATTCGCTAACACTTCACCTTTACTAACCATATTCACGTCTGCAACCGAAACCTCCCCCTCTTCCCAAGCCCCGCCCCATTACCCGCATAGACTATAATACTGTATTTAGTTTAGTTATCGTGCGATGATGAGGGGAACTGCACCTCTCGAAAATATAGTTGTGAAAATAACCCAACGTTTGTGTAGTACAAAGATTAGTTTACAATTACAATTAAATACCATTTTCTATCGCTCTGTGTGCAATTGTCATGTGTACACCTGTCTTGAGTCCAGTTTCCGTGTGTGCAGTTGTCCTAAGTGCTGTAATCCGGTGACCCAATTCCCGGATTAAGTATTATGTTGTAGCTGTCGTTGCCCAAATGAACTAAACTACGTAAAATCTAGTAAAAATGTGTTATTCGTAAGCAATTATTCAATAGTTAAAATAAGTAATTCATTAACCATTTAAATGCCATGAGCGCGTTAACACGCCAAACATCGTATGTCACGCTAAGCTATAAGCGTGTTAACACGCATATTTATAAAGTCATGTTTTTAAATCATTTTGCCATCTGTAAACGACAGGTCCCCGCTTTTGATAGATAAGTCAAGACCCTTAAAGCCTAGTCTTACCCTATGCGGTGTCTTCCATTTCAAATAGAGTCGGCGGTTAAAAGGTTAAACCTATAACCTTTTCTACTGACGTCATGCAGTGAAGTAATTGTACCAATATTTCAGTCACGTAAAGTATTGATTGGAGTCCGTTTTTCATTAAGCTCTACAGCTCCGAATGAATACCAACACTCGGATTAGCCGGGTGGCCTTCCTACTTCATAAAGGCATCAAATGGAAAAAAATGCGCGTGAAGGTTGATACAATTATTATTTTTATATATATCAAGTAAATCTTGGGAGGAAATAAGTATAATTAGAGAACAGACAAGAGATGAATTTTAATTAATCGAAAAATGTATTGTACAGACTATTGTACATTGAGCAGTAGCCAATTTATCATTAGCGATATTTCTTAAGAAATGTTTTTTAGAAGTTGATAACTATCATGTATACATAACACGATTCAGCAACGATTATTGTTAAAGCATATAATAAAATAAACTGATCAATTGTGGATCCTGGAAGAAAATTGTGTGTAATTTTCGGTCACCAGTTAGCACTTGCCAAGCAGACAATCTAGAACGAGTGTTTAATAGAAAAATTTCCTTTGAGAATGACACACGAATACCCACACATCACCATGAACAAAGCTTCGATGAAAAGAAAACATTGAAACAAATTGTGACTGCAGACAGTACTATCTTCTTCAGATGCCCTGCGCAACAATTGAAACCCTCTAACAACACACTACATCGAATTTTGTCGAAAGATCTTTTTTTCTCAATTGACCCAATTGCTGCCTACGAATCTATCGACTGCCTTTTGTTGAGACATCTATTATAAATTAAATAAATAAATATAAAGTATAAAGTATTAGACGAAGAAACAAATAAACAAGATGTATCTATTATCAGGAGAACACGTTCTAATTGTGAAATTGTAATTATTCAGAACGTAGGTCTGTGATATTTTAAATATGAATTAAATATATTATTTAGAAAGATGTACATATAAAATCAATTTTATCGAAAAATATTGTTGTCGCGCCATCGGGATGGAACGATTAAATGTATCAAAATCAAAAAGGTAAATATGGCGTCACTGTAGAATAGTTGGATAATGCACCTTCCCCGGTTTGGAAAGAGATCCAGGTTCAAATCCCAGTTGCGCAACAACAATTTTTAAGATGTGTCTAGCTAAGATTCTACTCCACTTTGTTCTATTCTGGATAATATCCACATTAAGTTCACATCTTTAATATTTCGAATGACTGAAGCTATCCATGTTGTTTATGGTCTTCCTGATCAGTCTCGATAGTCTTATGAATTAAATCATCTTCTATCCTTCTTATTACACCTTTAGTGATTTTGTTTGCGTGTATAGCTAGAGCGGGTTGATTGTAAATGTGGAACAGTACTTACGATAGTTGCATATATTTACAGATTGAATTTGCACTTGTTTGTTCCATTATAAAAAGTATAAGATTAACGTAGTTCACTGAAGGCAACTAGACGTGTCCAAGGAGCTGGCCAGGAGAAGAGTGGTCGATTCTAGGTTTCCTCCGACTGGTTGCGGCGCGACGTATTATTGTCTTGTTTACTGCGGGTACCAGTTAAACTATATGGCTTTCAGGTGAATTTATACGCAGCCATGTATATGGGAAGCAAACATGCCGACCACAAACCAATTATATATTTATATATCACACAGTTCTAAATACTAATTAAATGTATTAACTAGAAAGACATACTTATAAAATAAATTTGATCGAAAAATATTTTCGTTGATGCCGGGATTTGAACCTAGATCTCTTTCCAATACGGGAAAGGTACATTAACTAACTATTTTACAGCAAACAGTTTTTTTGACGACTAATTTTCAAACCCATATGATACACTTTTCAAATTAATACGTTATTTGAAAGCCATCTACTTTGTTTTTTACGGAATCTCAAATACAATGCGTATCTTTCTAATGAATACATTTAATTAGTATTTAAAATTTCACAGACCCATGTTCTGAATAATTACAACTTCACAATAAGAATGTGTTCTCCAGTTCATAATAATCCTTACTTTGGAAGATCAGAAGGTTACATGTTAAAATCACGTCGGGGTCACCAATTTGAGAGTTTTAAATCATGGGTGACGTAAACGAATGAGAGTTAACGTATGTGTCTGACTTCATATCAAAGTGTAAAAGGTGTGTGATTTGTGTGAGAGTGTTAGATGCCCCAATATTCATCCAAATACTCTCGTGTTCATGTGTATTGTGACTCGTGTTTGTGTCAAAATACGTATGTAAATGTGTGACAGGCGGCAGTTTACAAGAACATAAACTACTTCCGCTTGTATTGAAATTATTAATGTTAAATTGTACAAGATGCGAAGTTAGTAGTAGGTATACGAACTGAGATTGGAGTATCGGTACCCTACGCCTTTGCATTTGGCAGGAATTGCGTTGTAAGTCACCTTACTTGATACGTTCAGCTTCGATGTGCAATTTTCTAAATGATGAAAATAGAGACGATAGCCCTCCACAGAAGCATAAATAGACTGTACAATAACTAGCATTAGAATATATTATATATAAAGTCATGCAGACAAAAGAGTCTGTCATTCTTCTCTCTCTACCTTCCTCACTAGGGAAACTACGTGATGGCAAGTAAGTTAGTCATTTCATCGAATTCGTTAAAATCAAACTTTTTCTCAAATCTTAATGAAAAACCACAAAACCCGAAAAAATAAATGTTGACCGACTAGTTTTGTCGCCTATGAACTAAAACTCAATACAGAAACTTTCTAAGAGTTGTCTCTATTGCGAAATCTGGGTCATACTGGTGGGGGGGGGGGGGGGGGTAAGCAGACTTTTTCACAACTAAAAAGAAGCACATTATCGTATGGCGCAGGTCCCGTCAGCGACCGCGTGTGTCGCATAGCTATAGGATTATACAACAATATTTCGATAAATAATTTTAATTTTTAAATTTTATTATGAAACTTCATATATAAATTATGAATAAATTATTATGAAACTTCATACATAACAGTTATATAAGTACTTGTATACAATTTAAATATTAAATTTACATTTATTGGGATGTATAAAGTGAATTTTTGTTTTCAGGTAGTTACTGAATTCACAAATAATTTCTAGTTACTACCAATATGTGATATTTTAATACTCGATCAGGCTAGAATTGTGTTTTTTCATCACCATGTGAATTTCTGTGCCAAAAATATGTTTAACGTTTACTGAATAAAATGTGTAGACACCATGGTAATAAGTATGACGTATTTTTTTTGTTCAAACTAGCGGATTACATGTAGTAATCATGCAAAATGTATCTATAATAATATCTTGGCTAGCTTGTTGGTGTAGTGACCTAGTGATCTAGTGGTCGGGGGTTCGCGCCTCGATCCAGGATACCAGTCTATTTTCATAGCACAAGTGTTCAGTTTAGTTTGAAAATAGTAAAAATATTGATGTGATATGAATTCCGTGTACGCATCTCCATTAAAAAAAAAATAGTAAAAATATGATCAGTAATCTATTATATTAATATTCCTATTTTCTTAAGCAGCGTTTTTCTTCTTCTTCTTTTACTTCTTCTTGTGCTCTAGATATCATGCTAACTATCGTGACTTTGATAACTGCTGCCCGGTGCAGCTCTACACCAGACTGGCCAAACTAATGCCTCAGGTTCTTCAGTGATGACGCCCTCCTCCTTCCAGCAATATTTCCCCGCATTATGAGATGCAAGATCTCGTACTTCTGGATTTTTATTGTTTTAAATACTTATTTTTCTTTATTCATCCAAACCATAACATCTTCATTCGTTACTCCATCAATTCAGCTTATTTTAGGTATTCTTCTGTAGATCCACATCTCAAATGCTTCCATCTCAAATGTCCATTCTTCCATTCCATAAGCAGCGTTGGTCAGTTCAAATAATTCTTCAACAAGAAATCCAAAATTGTAACAGTTGAAAATTCATTTCCAGTTTTGACTGCTGGTGAATCTATCAATAAATCATATTCTGTAAATTGACTTGAAACATTGTTTTATTTCACTATTTTTTATTATATTATCCCATTGTAGCATCCCCTCTCTTATACATTTAAACTCCACCCCCACCTCCACCTCCCTTAACTCCAGGCACACCTTTAATTTCTGACTGAAAATGTTTTTAACTTTAGTTGAATTGTATTATTGATAATGAGAAGGTGTTCCTAAAAACTTTCTAACTTTTAATATAATAAAATATATTTAGAAACACCTGAAGCGAGCATCTCCAGTTACGAACTTTATTTGTGCAAATTAACTGTCAAATCGTTATACTTTCAATTGTGAATCGACCCGCAATAAGTCCGGTTTTAATTAAATATCTAGCTCTAGTCACAGCATTTATACTCACTCACATTCATATACACTGCGACATACATCGACACGTGTAATAACTGAAGAGAGATGAGGCCATCATTCTCACCATGTATAAAACGTTCTGATCTGATTTATGTAACCTTCAAAGTGACTGGACAACTTAAAGCGCACAAATTTCGACTCATATCATGCCCTTACAGAACCAATCAGCCAAGAAACTACCCTCGATATAATATATTGACTCCCATCACAATCAGTACAAAACTAGGTGGTTAAAATTAGACAATCACAAATACCTACTGTGCGGCAATGGTAATCGTAATTTTTCGAACAATGACTGGTACACTAGAAAGTAAACCTCCAACAGGTAAATCTTAGTTACCAACCATCATTAAATCTCAGTTACTATTCATCGTCACAATCACAGTCACATAACGCTTAATCGAGAATACCTGATAATTCACCAGACAGAATAAAAATAAAATTTTTTTTTTTTAATACGCGGATTTAGAAATAAATTGAAAAACGGTGTCCCAGAACGAAAGCCTGCAGATAGAATTGCCAGGCAGTGGTTCGGAAGGGTTGCTACCCTTCTGTCGCCCCGCCCTCCCCTCCCCTCCCGCCTTGCGTAAAATTCTCATTGTCATTATTGCCTCGTTCCTTTATTTCCTCCGCCAACATCCCTTTCGCTTTTTTCAAGACATTCCTTTTGTTTCGTTTTCGTTTGTCCCGAATGTTTTTTTCACTCTTTGCAATAAATTTTTTATAAAAAATCTTTTGAGACGTCAACGAATTTGTCTCCGAGCCGAAGCGAGTTCGGAAAGGAGGATTTGATTAATCCGTATTATATCGGACTTGACAAACTTTCATTTCGAATCCTCGCCACCCATCGTCGCCTTAAATCTTCACATTATAATATCTAATATAAAAGTTATTTTATGAAATTTTATCATGAAAGGAATAGGCTATCTTTATATCTTTGATCTTAAAAACTTTCCAATGTGCAACTTTTTGAAATCCCCCACGTTTCGTGGTGTTCTTTTAGCTTTTATACCACACAAAATGCTTACTTTACTTTTTTTATTCTTTTATTATATTTAAATTTAATTATAATACACACATTATAAATCGATCTTCTATACTAGGTTTTTCCGAAAACAATGGCCGATTTTATCCATCAAATTTATATTGAATAAAATAAATTAATTAAAATAAAAACCATTTGATTCTATACATTTTTAAGGAGAACAAATTCTTATTGTGAATTTGAAATTTTTCTGAACACACGTCTGTGATATTTTTAATACAAATTAAATGTATGAATTAGAAAGATAAACGTATAAAATCAATTTTAAAAAATATAAATAAGATAGCTTTCAAATAATGTAACGACAGATGTATCAATTTAAAAGTGCAACATATAGGTTCGAAAATTTGTCAATTTATTATGTTGGTGTAGCGTAATCGCTTAATGCATTTCCTCGAATAGGAAAAGATCAAGGTTCGAATCTTGGTAGCGACAAAAATATTTTTTGGATTTTATGCATACATCATTCTAATTTATACATTTAATTTGTATTACAAACATATTTATGCGAAAAAAATAAAACTAAAGTGGATTAAAATCCGAAAATTTTAAAAATATTTTCTGCTGATTCTCTTAACTGATTTTTTTTTTGCCTTAAAAAATTATGGAGGTACTTGAAAATATGAAAGTTGTCGTTCATTATCACTAAAGTGTTTCCTTCCACTGAAGCCACCAATTCTTCGTTATCAACAGTAGCAGAACGTCCTTGACCCTCTTTTAAACCTACGTTTTGATTCCAAAACTTATCGTTCAGAAGTTATTTCTTCGCCTCACGTTTGGTTAATATATATTACCGATTTCTTTTCGGCTAGTCTGTCAACAACTAAACACTCTAACAATCGAACATGTATTATTGAAACTCGTTGAAATCGAACGAGTATTATCTTAAAAAATTTCAGGTTGTCAAAAAATATTGTATCATTTCCTTAATTATTCTAAATTTATATTTACTAAACCAGCTATGTAGGTACAAATGATTATTGATTAACAATGTAAAATATTTGGATCAGCACGGACGATATTAAAATACTAAATGTATACACAACATATGATATGAAATAAATAAATAAAATATTGTCAGCTGTTTGAAATACATAATGCCCACGTTTAAATGCATGCAAAAAATTACACAAAATTCTTATTTTTTTCAATGTCACTTCTGAAGGATTGAAATAGTACTTTATCTTCTTCTTCTTCTTCCACGGCACTACATCCAAGAGTAGGATTGAGCCTCATCTACAATTTCTCTAAACCGACTCCTATCTGGCCATTATTCTCCAATTCCCGGAGCCTCCAATTCCTATAGGTTGCTTCCACTCGGTAGTGACCTTTGTTGTCTTGTCAACTGGCATTCTTTCAACATGGCCAATTCGTTGCAATCTTTGTGGTCTATAGAATCTTACAACTATTGAAGTAAGTTGAATCAGCACAACAGAAAATCAAATTATGAAAGTTGTAAATCAAAAAATCAACAAAAATCACCGAAATAATGATTACAGCAAAGTACGAAACAAAGTTTCTCCATTGTCCTGGCACCTGCAACTGAACTGGTACAGAGGAAGAGGTCTGCGGTCTTAATCCGGTCTGTCCAGCGGGGGGCGGGGGGAGTTTTACCTCTCCCCTCAACCCCTACGTTGTTTACCGCAACAACCTACCCCAGGGTTTTATCTCGTCATTTAAGATGTTCCAAGTACTTGAGAATACGTTGGAGGAAATACTCGTGCAGTGGAGACGTTCGCGGTGACCTCAGCCATTACCACATTTTGAAGACATCCTTCCTTCCCTGTACAGAATTGTTTATATGAGCAAGTATCTTTTCTAGGTTGCTTAATTAAGATAGTATTTTTAGATTTATTTATATTTTGAGTGCTGCTGGAAATTCATTTAAAATGCGACTATTCAATTTGTGAAGTATAATTTTTTCTCTACATTATATTTCATCACCTATATAAAAGTATATAATTTAATACTTAAATTATATATATATATATACACACATCTTCATATTAATAACATATTAATAATAATAATAATAAAACACTTTGTTTATACCACTGTTTATTAATAAATCAACATATTTCATGTGCAATGACCCCTTCTTTAGGATACAATGTATATTGTATTTAAAATGCAAGCGTAAACTTAAATATAAGCGATAGGTAACGATCTGATGTGAAAACAAATTAAAAAAGTGACTATTAGCAAAAAGGATTTGCTTATTTATAATTAATATATTATATATTTATATATATTATGACGAATTCTTAGTGTAAGAAAAAAATGTAACGTTAGTGTACCTAATTAAAATAACAATCACTCTGGTTAGCTAATTTCACGCGCAGATCGAAACGCCTAGTACTGATTGCAAGATTTGCCGCTAGGATCGCATCCATCGATTCGAGTGACGGTCCAGCGCTAGCAGGTACGTACACTTCTATTCGCGCTTCGAGCTAGGAGGGTTCAAACTGCAGGCAGTCGTTGACCGTTGTGCAATTCATATTTGAAGGCTTATATTAATCTCATTACCCATCTTCAGAGGACGTTTGACGTTTATTCATCTTTGGACCTACAGAATAAAAGAAAGAATAACCAAGATACTATACACTATATAAAGAATAAATAAATAAATACTCACAATCACGATACACAACGCTTCTTACCTAGTTTCGGAAGACAAATTATTATATTAAATTGTAGAATTATTTGACAGTACGTATCTACATGTACCTATTGTGCTCTACATTTGAGGTCAGGTTTGGCTTGTTCGTGGGTGTTCTTGAAATGACAAATAGGTAGTATTTGTTGACCGCATTCGTGACGTATCTATTCCCCGGCGGAGCGGTCCAGTAATGTCCTCCCGAATAGATGTGTCCAGTAAACGGCGGGTGATTTATCCCCAGTAATGGAAACATTACATAAAACGTTTACCGACAAATAATGTTCGGTGTATGGCGATAAATTTTAACAGGACACTCGTTTATTTTCTATCTCTGACGGTATTTGTAGGCCGGCTACGTCATTTTGTCTTATTTCCCACCCGTCGTCGCCGGTCCATCAGGGCACACGGCAGATATCATTTTTTAGAGAGTAGGGGAAAAAAGGAAATAATTTATATTAAAAGACTTTTCTAGCTCCAAAAATATTAACCGGTGAATTTTGTCCTTCCAATATATACCTGTCCCGCTCTGGCCAACTAATTACTTAGGGATTTCGCCGACGGGGGGTACAGATTGCCTTCTGACACCGAACTGTCAAGATCTGTATTTTTTTACCATCCGAAAAGCAACACCGTGCCTAAAAGGCTAAGATCACGAAAATACGGTGTTCTAAATAGCTGTGAAAGTGCAATGATATCTCGTTTCTTCACTAAAATGGTGCAAAGGAGATGAAAATTTGACGTCCAACCTAGGACTTTAGAAAAAGTTAGACCAGATCCATCTGCCATTATTTTCTTTCCTAAATCCACTTCTAGTTGCGTCAACTAATCATTATTATAATCGAAACAGTCCACGGAATTTTATCTCACCAGGTTTGTCATTATTGCTAGTTTAATCTCAAGTTTAATCTTGAAACCCACTAACTTACATATTTATGTGCTGTTTTAAAAATGTTTCGTTCTTAATTACTTTATCATAAAGTGTATTATGTAATACATTATTCACCTATCTGCAAGTCATATTAGGACTATCTATTAGAGTCATTAATAACCTGTTGCTATTCGTGATTCACGTGGGTTGTGATTTTAACATTTTTCTATTGCATACATTGATATACAGTGCCGTCAATCAGATGAGATTCGGTACGTAATGCACCTCCACAAGTCCCGGGCCTGGGTTGCCCTCACAGCTGACTCCAGCTCCAGGATCTTTATTATTCACTGCTGTAAATAGGGTTCACTGTGATTAGATTTATCGCAGTATTAAGGGATTCGCAACATTCTGCTCCAGTAATACATTTTGAAAGCATCTGTTTTACGCTTGTCACTATTGCGGACTGGATTAGAAAAATAAGAATGTAAACAGACATAATTTTAGTTGTTTGCTTGATATCACTGTCGTTATATATTTCCTACGCAACCAACATTTGTAGAAACTTTAGTTAGATGTATACGTCTTCAAATTTACTGCCCACTGTCACCAGTATTCGGGATCAGTGCGCCCAAATTAATTGCCTCTTGAACTGCGTCACATCCTGCTTGGAAAGTTCGTATTTGAGACAGATCCCAGCACCATAAATTCGCTAAGGTTAGTCAGACAAACAAACAATCTTTCTGAATTAGCAGCAGGACAATAATACCGTCACGTCACCAACACCACCGTCACCAGTGGCGCACAGTAGGTATACATTTAGGTTATGCTATTACCAATAATATTGTACAATCATATATAATATTTACTATATCCTGCAATTAACTTTAACCCTTTGAACTCTAGTCCCAGCCCTGACACTCCAATACTTACATACGGTACATTTTTTTGAATGTACAAATACACATTAAATCATCAAAATATATGACTTACGTATGATTTATCGCCTCAGATAAAGATAAAAAACCCGTAGGATGTTTATAAATGAATAAAGATAAACTCCACACAAAAACAAACATAACGGTACAGCAATGCGGCCGCTGCTTTTCCACAAATTATTCTGAAGATTTCAGCACCGTTAAAGTATTAAGAATCTTTTAGTGTATGTTAAAATATTATATGAAATAGGCGCACTGTGGGATCACGGACCAAAATCGCCGTATCAACTATTGATACGACCGCGTACAAAAATAATTTATACTGTATCGACTGTTGATACGGTAGCATTCAATAGGTTAAAAAAATTAACTTTTGGAATAAATAAATAAAACACAACGTTGTTTACTGCATACTACACTTTAATAAAAATTAGAATTATGAACTTTCGTTTAACCAATACCTTTAGGCAAAATGAACCCTTCGTTTATATAACACTATCATTTATTTATTTGTATTTTTTGAATACTATTCATAGTGTTTTTAAAGTTTAAGTTTTAACGTAAAACAAGACTTTCTTACCTATATAAAAATCTACAAAAAATATATATTTTACTGTTTGAAAATCTTTCACATAATAACTAAAGCAAATAATTGTTTTTATTAAAGGTTAACGTAGGAAATAGTTCTGCCGGTTTACTTTTTACCCGAATAAAAAACAAATCCATCATGACAGCAACACGTTAACAACAGTAAGATAGTAAAATTTGTGAATTAGTAAAATAGTAAGAAAATATTTCGATGACTTTCACACAATTGTAAGTCAAGCTGAAAACCTTTCAAATGTTATTATGTTAGTAAGCGCCACATGTAAGGACTCCGTACAAAACGGAGCAGCCAAAAGGAATTTTCAATTCAATAGGTAGCCAATTGTATGGCTTGAGCAGAACGATAGCTTAATAACAGAAGAAACAATTTTAATAGAACAAAAAGCTACATAAAACAACCTCAGCGCTACGGCTGCAGCGGCAGGATAGTCGTGATAGTTTTAAGTACTAAAAAAATAAAGATTCTACTGCTACACGACTGGCACTAGCGTAGTAATAATAATAAATCGTCTGTTTACAACGTACGTATTATTTAATTTATATTTGTTTCCCAGAATTTTCACTAACTCACGCCTTTTTTGCTTGTATGCAGTGCACGCCCCTGATCATCACATCGTCACAAAGCGGAAGTTTTTTCTCACCCAATAAAAACAAATGCGAAAAAAAAATATCTCGCCGAATTATCTTCCCTTCATTATCGCATACGGGAGACCTACGCCGGCGGGAACTCTCCGCGGAACCGTAATGGCGGCGCTTCCGCCTCCCCCGCCCCTCTCATCATCCACCATCCCATACCTCCCCCCGCCCTCGCCGACAATGCCGGACCGGAAGTTGCCCGTTCCGTGTCTGGCTCTCGTACGCGGGGCCAATGGGCGATTAACAAAAGAAAATTTTTCTTTCACCAGAGAGAAGGTTCCGCCGTATTAACTGCGCCCATACACACGCGGCCTATTGTGCCGGTGACCCAGTGTACTATAATGGCGTATTGTATGTGATAAAATATTTTGGCACTTACTGAAGAGATTACCGTCGTGTACTTCTAACTGCCGTAAACACGAATGAGAATAACAAAGAATTAGATAAATCTATGTTCACGTTTTTTCCGTTAATGTATTTAAGAAAGAAATGTATTTAGCTTTTATATAAGGCGTTACTTGACGGAGAACTCTACGTTTATCTGTTAAGAAGTTTTTGCAGTTTAGTATTTTGGAAAAAGGAGTACTGTCATGTTTATGAAATAGAGTTTATCAGAAGGTTGCACGTGTGGAGGCTGGAGCCACATTTCTCCCACCGCTCTGCGTGTTAGTTTGAGGATGATCGCGGAGTGTGATGAATGTGTGTGATGGCAGACTAGAGCAAGTTATGAGAAGAAAAACTACTTATGGTTGACTAGATATATTCAACACTGAAGAAAGACTGATCTACTGTTTGTGGTCGGAAAGATGGCAGGTAGTTGAGTGACGCTCACAAGCCAGTCTTCCCGGTGGTTGCCAGTTGTCATTGTGGCATGTCGCCTGACATTAGTACCTGGAGTGTTTATGGCTGTCGAGAGCCTGGTTTTATTATCAGCTAACTATGAGGCGTATCAGTTCGGTGCAACCATATTTTAGTATTAATTCGTTCAGATATTTTTTGTATACTTGTGAATGCCTGTGCAGTTTTAGTCTCATCATCTGAAGACTGCAGCATGAAACTGAATATACCCAGCAAAGTGGTACCTACAAGACAACATCCACCAGCAATACACAAATGGTGACACACTCGGAAGGGCCGTGTCACGACTCGTCTCTCTATCTATCGATGTCTCCCGAGGGGTAACTCCAGAGCCGCCTTCGATCTTAGTTCAGACACTTAGAGGGGTATTTTTGACCTCTTTCTGCGGAGTATAAACATGGATATGAATAGAAAATGAAACTTGACGCCTTTGAAAGACGGTACTAGAAACGAATACTTAAAATTCCTCGGATATATTTTTAGACGCAATAATCGCAGATAAGTTATTGAAAAGGTAGAGAGAAATATGGTAATCTCCGACTCAATAGACGGACCAGATCCAAAACGCTACTGGCTATCCTATTACAACAGCTCTTCGAAGGAGAGAAGAATTAACGAAGATATCGAAAGGTCACAACCTGGGAAATACGATACGCATGATATAATACTGAAAAAAATCGAAAAGGTTGAATGAAGAGACTTCACTAATAATGTTGATAGTTCAGAAAAAATATGTTGTGTCAAACGGCCCTCATAACTGAACAAAACGAACTGTATACAATACTGTGCCAAGAGTTTTCTCCTTGTTGGACCACATGTTACAGCTAGCACCAGTTTCGGGGCACGTTAACTTATTAAACATGTTTTTAAATCAATTTGGACAATAAACAAAAAGTTTCACGATTGGACTCCAACTTCAAGTCGTAACTTGGAGCATATTGAAAATCCCAACTAGAATATCGCTCTGTAAATTTTACAATTCTAGCATTTCTGCTGTGCGTATTGCTTACTGCAATATTTTAGCTAATTTTTATTGTAAAGCAGTATGAATATTTAATATATTACTAGATATTACAATATCTGTAAGTTTAAAAAATTGACAGGTAGTTCCGAAACATAAGGAACAGAGACTTTATTTAAGAAAAAACTTAAAACGCACCTTTTCAAAAAATCATTTCCATAAGTAAAAATAACGATTATTAATTAAAAAAAAAAAAAATTGTAAAACTATTAACAGTTTATGTGTAAAGCACCCTTGAGGTGAAATTTTTTACGAAAATGGCGCTATACAAATTATCCATCATTATTTATTATTTATTTATCGAAATAAACATTAGAAATACGTCATTTTTGTTAAGATCGCAAAAACACCTCTTTCCTCTGCCATCCCTTGGACACGTCATCTGAAAATTTTCAGTTAATTGAAAATGCTTACCTGATAAAGTTTTCTTCAAATCGTTACGTATTATTACGCTGTTAATAGTTTTAGGATACATTTTCCAGTAGATCGTTAAATTTTATTACGTTGTTAATAGTTAATTGTTAAATGTTCCTTCGAATCGTCAGATGCTACTCGTCATCATTAGCAAATTCCAATCCTGGTGAAGGCCTCCCTAAGTACGTCTTACTTTTCTATAACCACTGTTATTTTTATATATGTATATGAATACCAGGATTCCAAATATGTCTTTCGAGCCTTCATATGTTATAAAATTAAATAGCTGTTTTTTTCTATGTATTGCCATTAACGTTCAATTAAATAATTATAATTAATAAATTATAATTAGTGTTGAAGCAGAATTGTTACATTAAATAATAATTCTAATTATCTAGAATCGTCCAAAAATTTAAATAAATTCTTAAAATTCCAAAAATACATCTCCTACTTTATTGCGTGTTCTGTCAACAACACCATTTGGACAACACCGTTAAAGTTTATCTTCCGACATGCAAGCTATTTGCTGCATTTAATAGATCAACGAAATCCCAGACATATTCTTTTAGGTCAGATTATTTTATAATACACAATTTTTGGTTACGCTTTTGATATTTTAGAAAATGTGATATTACTGCATTGTGAAATTTGTCGCGTAAGTAAATATCATCGTGTATCTCTTCCATTAAAAATGATATTTTTATTTAGTTGATTTATTATTCATCATTTAAATATGTTGATATTGATATTTTTACATGTATTTCAACCATTGCAGGTGATATATCAGAATTGCGAAATATTCACTCGTTATTGGTGCCAAAAAGATCATTGTACCTCTGCCATCTTCCTGAAGTTCTTACGGCTGGACTCTCTTGTTTTCGTGCAATAATTATCATTGCGAATTTGAAGTTCTCTTGGCCACATTTTCATTGGCGATTTGGTTAACACAGTGAGATAACTCCTCACAAAGCCGCCCACGTCGTCCGGCGTACCTCCTGGCGCCATGGTGCTCAAACTGTTGTCCGCCACGTCCTCTGGACGATCCGCATCGCATCATAATAATAACAATTAGTAATTAAAAAAACAACTAAATGTTTCGTCTCGTTGGTCATAATTGTTTTTTTTTATTAACACATGTGTTAACGATGGTGACTATAATTGTAACGATGATTGACAACTAAAATTTACCAATGACTGCTCGAAGAATTACGAATAATTTGTTACCAATCATCGTACAATTGAACAAAATCACAGTCACAATAACAATTTAAACAACTTTTTAAATAACTGTTTTACTGTATATATAAATAAAACTATTTAATAAATATTTTTTATTCATTATCTTTGTTTTATTAACCTTTGTGACTAAATTTGTATTAAGTAACAATTTGAGTTAGGTACTAAATTTACTTTTTAAATAATTGTTTTTTTTTTTTTAAATAGATTCTGGTAAAGAAACAATAATATATGTTTTTAGTTAGTATTGACATTCTGAAGAAGAAAATGGTATTTTTCGAAACCGATAGATGTATTTAAACTCGATTAAGTGGTTGATAAAACGAAAATAATAAATAAAAATATGAATTTTAACAACTAAGTTAATATTGCTAATTTTAAAAATATTATTTAATAAATGGCTAAATAACTATTTAGATAATGATTTGCCACTAGGAACTTGGCTTGTTCTGGAGAACATTTGTTTTTTTTAATACGTAAGCATTTTAATTTGTAAATTATCAATAGGTCGTGAATAATTCTGATATGTAGCACAATAATAATAGCATTAAGATACAATGTTAAAATATTTTAAGACAATTAGAAAAATAACATGTAGCAGAATTCATTTTTTAGATTTAAATAGAGAAATTTATCAAAAATAGTGAGAGCGTTAAAGTAAGGACATTTAATAGACTGCGTGGGTAATATGTTGATGAATGGTAAATGGAACAAGTACAAACTGCAGCCGGCGTTGTCCGCCAACCGTCCGATGAACATGTATAGCGGGTTCAAACAAAACAAATAGAATAACGTTTCAGAAACCCTGTCCTGGTGGGCCGCAATAAACACGTTTGATTCAGTGGTTTAAAATGTTTGTAGTATATAATTAAAACTCGATGGCACCCGTCCAACAGACGCGATCCCGAAACCGACAGAAGCAAACAACGTCGGCTAACTGAACGAGATGACCAATTTCGAGGGACGCCCACACCTAACCTGGCCTTGAACCGAATGCTCAGTCTGGTAATGTCCTCCCGGGTAACCTTACACTGGCCAGGAAAACCTCGCCATCTCAAATATTGTACTACTTCGAAAAGTCGACTGGTTTAAAAGAAAATATAGCTAGTGAAGAGTTCTTTTCGAAAGTCGCCATTTGTGCTACCAAAATAAAAAATGTATCCTTGTGTGTCTTCGTCTTCTTCATCTTCTTTTAGGTAGACTTTGACAGAAATATTACCTATTCGAGAAGATCTTCGACGTTACTTCAGTTAGATTTTTGATTTCAGTTAACTTAAAAGTTTGATTTTAATAAAACTATTTTAACCCGATCCGCTGTCTTGTTTTAAATTGGCATCTGTAAAAAACTTCATAAAATTTAGTTAATGTTAATATAGAGTATCCCAACAAGAGCGGAAAATTAAATATATTAAAATTTTTAATAAAACAGATATTGATCTAATCATAAAGTAGACATGTGATGGGAATTGTGTACAGAACAACACTTCTGATAAATGCCCTCCACGGCTTAGCTGGCACATTTGCGTTCTTTTGACAAAATTTTCAATCACGGTTTGGCATAACTGTGGCTGGATTTCAGTGATTGCTATAGTCTAATCTCCTCTTTCAAGGCTTGAGTGATCGTAGGCTTGTATCATATTGGCAATCGTCACTTTCCTTTCTGTAGCCCGAAATAATTCTATAATCCTTCGCTAATAAGTACAGTCAAACCGTAACTTTTGAATCAAAGCCTCGACAATGACACGTGTTACAGTGCTGAAATGTCAAACTATGTTTCCTCAAAGAAACAATCTACAAAAAACTTGTAACTCCCTTAATATTTGATCTAGCATGAAGCATGAAACACGTGAAATCTACCTAATTCTTGAGCAATTAGATTATTTTTTAATTCTTTTAAAATATTTTGTTTTGTTCTATTATATATCCTTTAATCAGAGCTAGTATTCACAACACAAAAGTGGATTCTATTTAGAGAAAAGGTGAGAGGAAAATTCTTGCAAACAAGGTGTTCCGTATCCGTAAAGAATTAAATTTATTATTATTTTGTAGGTAAACACATATATTTCCGCACGTATTCTTTCAGTTATAATATTGTCACTAGTAGTATATTGTCACCAGTTTTTCGTTTATCCATACCCCCATAGCATATTCTCTTTAGTACATATTGTTCCTTTGGCTCGACTGGTTGTTCTTTTGGAGGTCGAGGATAGAAAGTGTATTGTGCGATTCTTGGTGTTAAATTTCGCCGTGAATTAGTTATAGTGAACGGGACACTCATCAGAGTTTTTTGTGCTGTGTCATTTACTAATTGACGTGAACTTCCGGAAGTGCAACGTAACGGCGTCACCGACCAGTTGAGTCGAGCTGTCCTTCGGTTCCGTGAGTCCATCCTGGTCCGCTATCGAAGGTACCTATCTTCTCATTATCCTCTCCCTTATCCGATTTCTTACCGATCTCTAACCTATCACGCGTCCGTCACAAAGGGTGACGAGCGTTCTTGATTGTAACTAAAAGGCTTGAGAGCGTCGTGTGCAAATTGCAGCAAAGCATTCGTAATGAAACTTACATTTTTGAAAGCTGGGTACGATCATGATTCTTCCCTTAATCCCGTATTCTTTATTTTAATAATCTCCGCTTTCATACAAAATCCCTCCGATGAATGGACTCGTAGCGCACGTTTTGTGCAACGTTATATGCAGCGCTACGTGCAACGTTCCGAATCACGTCACCACCAATCATGCAAATGAACCTTGGTCTTCAGTACTCGTACGTGGTTTCAATGCATACATAAGTATTCATTGCAATGTAGGTATAGATAACTACTGCACGATAATATTTAAAATTCTAAAACCTTATTATTAAAATTTCTTGTGGAATAGTAAAAAATAAAGGCTACTTTTATACAATGTTGTCTGTTTTTGCGCCTTGTAACTCCGATTGGCACCACTGGGTTTCCTGGTTGATAATATTGTGCGTGTGCGTGTGTGGGTATTGCCGCATTTTTTTGGAGAATGCCAGAAAACGGTAGACGACGGGCGGATCAATTACATACCGTGCTTCGACCAGTCCAGAGGTCCAAATAAACCGATCGTCGGGAGTGCGCACTTATTGCCAATCGGAAATCTGGAAACCAGCTGGCGAAGGAAATTACGAGAACACTGTCCACTTCAACACCTTTACGAACTACTTTCTAGCTATAAACATCTGAAGTATATAATATTAATACATGAACTGGAAGATTAAAAAAAGTCTTTCAAAAACCTTCTAAACAATTTTAATGTTATTATGTTATAATGGCTCGTGTCGCGGTCAACATTTTCGACTCGAGACATACGGATCTTGCTCCCACGAGATTCTTTGAAGACTACCCTCGGGTTTCGTAGTCTTTGTATATACACCATGTCTCAGAGATTCGCTATCTCGCGCCTAACTTCACGCTTATACGTCAAACGGCAAATGTTAGTCCATTATACATTGATATTTTGGTCGTCAGTTGGGTACCTACTCGTAATTCAATACCTTCTGATTGGGAACACTTTGAATTCTGGTAACATTAGGGACATTACAATCTCTGCTAAACTAAGTGAAGTGAATTTCTCATATGAGATGAATCTTTTCTACAAATTATTCATGACATTAAAATATTATTTGTGTTAAAACTAAATGGTTACTTAAAATAATTATAAGCATTTAAAATGTATGAAAATCCTCAAAATTTAAATAATGAATGTTGTCCCTTTTTATCTCGTGCAAATAAAATTGTATAGTTGTCCCTCATTATAGTTATAAATACAAGTTGTCGAGTTAAATTGGTAGATTGATAATAACCTTTCATTTTCACATATGTGACTATGAAGATTTACAAACTTACCTCGAAAACAGTAAATATGAAGTGAAATTTTTAGTGAAAGTCAAATTTAATGCATTTGTTTGTCTAACTTTCAGAATAAATAGTTCTTAGTGACGTGTGTGAGTGTATTTTAAAGTTTTTGTCTCATTTTACCAATCTCAAGCCGATCGAACATTTCACATCTCTAGATCAAACATTTGTACTTACACATGGTACTTAGATTTATCTCATCGCATCTCATTCCGTAGATACGGGTTATAAAAGAACAATTAATTATATGTACAGACATTACTTTATCTAGATAATCGTTTTACTCTTAGAGTCGGTAATTATAAGTAACTAAAAAAAAACATAAATTCATATAACTCATGCCTACTTAATTATTTATTTGTAAATCATAAGATAAGCTTCAGGTTGACTGTCGGCAACATAATCACTCATATGTTTATAAGTCATAAGATAAGCTTCAGCATAACATAATCACTCATATATTTATAAGTCTTAAGATAAGCTTCAGGTTGACTGCTGGCAACATAATCACTCATATATTACAAACTCTAAAATATAAATAATATTGGTATGACATATTAAAAATAACTTTAGCCAAAAAACAACATTTTTAACGTTTTTCCCGGAAGCGTCGGTGTTTATTTAGAACCACCTCCCATCTAAATATTGCCTTCTTGTATAGTTTAGTGGATTAAATTGTTTTTAGCCACTCTACAGACATTTATGAGATTGGTGAAATTAAATTTAAGTTTGCTTACTTTATTTAGCAACCATTTTCATTACTTGTTTATTGTTTAACTTTACTAATTCATTTATCTTTTAAATACTTTATTTTGATTTGCAAAATTCCAAGCTAACAAAATTTATCATTCAGAAATTGAATTAAATTCTACAGCATTTCCCCCTCCCCCCTCAAATTATTTTACATAATAATTTAAGAAAAATCATCATTATCAGCCGTACCTATTCATTGCTAGATAAATTTCCCCAAGCATTTTTCACTTTTCTCTGTCGTTACCACGGTGTAGCACATATTATTTGGTACCTATAAATATCAAACTTACTATTGTTAAAAATTAAAATAGTTTATACCTATTGCCTATCTGATGCTGAGCGACCCCTTTAAATAAATTAAAATTTAGAACGCCAAAAATAAACGTAAAATTTCATTTCTTCCTTGAGAGTACTAATATTTATCACTCGTTAAACATTTTTTATATATTTTTGAATAAAAAGTATAAATTATTCTCGAAATAATTCAATAGGTGTGTACTTAAGGCTTCCCTTTCAAAAATAATTGATTGAGAAAATATAGATTTTTATTTGCAATAATTAAGAAAAATACGAGTACAAGCATTATAAGAATGGCAATGACCACTAAATTTATTTTCCGCGCGCCATAAAATTGCCTTAATATAGAAAATTCTTGCATAAACGAAATATATTTTAAAAATTAGAATAGTTATAAACCATGCAATTTGCAGTACATATGAAAAATTTTTGAAGTTTTTAACATTTTGTGTTAGTACTTTAAGTAATTTATTATATTTACTTACATGCTTTAAGGCTTCAGCTACCATATAAATTCAAATTTTATATCAAAAACATAATATATTCTTACTAAATAATATTTATATCGATGCTTTTAATGTGTTTTTTGTTGTTTTCAAGGGGGGATTTGAAATTTAAAAAATCCAATAAAAACGCACACTAATAGGTTCGATATTATTTATAAGTTAAATATTATTAAGTAATAAATCATTGTTTTTTATTTATTTTCTTAGTTTTATTAACCACAATTGAGTTTAAAAAACATCTACCGGTTTCGGAAAACACCTTTTTCTTCTTCAGGATGTCATAACTAACTAAAAATATAGCATTGTTTCTCCACCAGAATCTATTTTTAAATTTAAAAAAAAAAAAACAACAATTATTTAAAAAGTAAATTTAGTACCTAACTCAAATTGCTGCTCAATACAAATTTAGTCGAATAATTTTTAGGAAAAAATTTTAGAGTAGGACTCGTAGTTAAATTTAGTTGGCTGTTTAGAATTTCTTGATTACTTTTACATGCTTTATTTATCTCCAACGATTCCAAATTATTTAATTTGTGACCTACACCGTTTATATGCAAAATTGACAATCCCAATTTTTTATCAAAACCATGACTATTTTCTATCAAATGATTAGCAAATTCTGAAAACCCACTATTGTTCAAACATCTCAAATGCTCCTTTACTCTATATTAAAATTTCTACCCGTTTTACCAATATAAAATGCAGCACAATCCTTGCAACTAAGTTTATAGACGCCAGAATTGTTAAATTTATCATCTTTGTCTTTAGAATTTATGAGTAAATTTCCTATACTATTATTTGTGTAAAATGCTGGTCTAATGTCTCGTGGTAGGTGTTTAGATATTTGTTTCGAAAAGTTATTTATGTATAAAATCCTACGCCAATTATCATTATTATCAAGGAATTTTCCATATTAAGGCAATTTTGTGGCACACTGAAAATAAATTTGACGGTCGCGATCTTTCTTATAATGCTTGTATTTTATTAACTATGGCAAACAACATTCAGTTTATTAATTTAAAATTAGTATAAACATCCTATCTAAGTAATATTTTAAAAAAAACCAAATCTATCGTATAACTTCTTATATAAATGAATAATAAAAATCCACATTTTATTAAAAAAACGCGAAGTTATGAATTATATTTGAAAGCGCGTTTTCTTGACCGAATAGATTTTCCTTCCAGATAAATTCCTTTCTCACTTTCAAAGGAAACAATCAACATTTATAGCACATTTAATGTTGTATAGCTCTCTTCGAACCGCTTCATCTATTTAAATACGCAATAAATTGAAAACATTTTGAATTCGGCAATATTATTAAATCATGTTCTACTGACACGGCTAGTCAGCTTTATGGTCCCCGTGGAATGGGATCTACAATTCGATTTCGCATTCGGACCCGCGATGTTCGCACTGTACATTAAGTATTACCGGACGAACGTGCCGGGGAATCAAATGGAAAATTCTCGCACAAAACGATAAATGTAATAAATACTCGTTTGCATAAAGCCTCCTTTAAGATTCAGTAAAAACAAAACATTAAAAAATTGTTATACTTAAATTTAATATTTAATTCTTATTAAAAAAATGTGTAACAAAACTAGTCCGCGATGTTTTGAATTGTTTACAAGAATTTTACAAAAACATGTTCAGTTTTAAGACTACGTGCTTCGAAATAAATATTTTCGAAATTGACACATAATTATTGTACATCTTTGCTTCAGCATGCGTGCATGTCTCGCCGCTCAAAGATCGGTGACCTTTAATTTTTTTTTTTTATCAACTTAAAATTATAAATCATAAAATATTTCAATTCAATTACTGCGACATTTAAAAATGTTTATATCTCCGGCATGGTTGAGATTAGGCACGTACAGAAGGAATATTTCTACTCGTATTTTTAATAAGTAGGGTGTCTAGCAGAAAATTTTCAAATTTAATATTAAGTAATAAAAAAAAACTACAATGTTATTCTCCTATTTTATTTACATAAAATGGAGTTTAATGATTTTACGTTTTATAAACAATATCGTCTAAATGCCGTCCATTTCTCTCAAGACACTCTTGCAATTGTACTCTTAAATTTGAGAATACGCGAGAGCAAAGCGTTGGTTCAATAGCAGCAACTTCAAGGCGGATATTTTCTTGTAGGGCCTGAATTGTTAGAGATTGTTACTGTAAACTCTCGACTTAAAAAATCTACACAAAAAAAAGTCGTACGGTGAAAGGTCAGGTGCCCAGGGTAAGTCTCCGTACTTGCTGATTAATTTATTGGGAAAAATGCCCCTCGGCTTCTCCATTGAAACTCTAGCTGTATTTGGAGTAGCCCTGTCTTGCTAAAATTGTGTTCTGTTGTTGAAACAGCTGCAGTTGCGGTACCAAAAACTCGTCGATCATTCGGCAATATACGTCAGCAGTGACTCTCTCGCTGGTAATAAAAATAAAGGTCAATTATCCCGTGGGTAGAAATTGTACACCACATTATCGCTTTTGGACAATACAAACATTTTTGATGGCGTTCCTTTGGGTTTTCGGGGCACCAGTATTTCATGTTCTGTTATTAACGTTAACATAGCCATCGATAAAAATGTGCTTCGTCAGTAAACAATATGTTTCCGAACGTTCGCACTGTTCCAAAACATTCCAGCATCGTTCTCGCTAGGGTTTTACGTAAAGAATAGTCATTTTCGTTGAGAAACTGCACGATTTGCAGTTTGTGTGGGTTAAACTTTAGTTTCTTTTCAAAAATAACATGCAATGTTGATTTTTTATTCCAGTACAGACTGCAACCTTCCTTATCGATTTACGCGGATTGCGTATAATTTCATGTCGAACTTGAGCCACATGTTCTAGCGTCGCTGCTGACGTTGATGGTCCCGGAGGAGTTTGGTTAACCATTGTCTCTTCTTGTCTGTACCAGTTAAGTTGTGTGCTTGACCCAACACTTACTCGTCGAATATTAAAATGAGTACAAAAATGGAGGCGATGGACTTCCACAAATCTCCGGAAGTTGAGTTATTTTACTTCTTCAATATTTGCAAAAATACTTTGCGGCCTCGTTTTACATTAATAATTAGACAAAACACTTTTTTTAAACCACTATTTATTGATTATTCAAGATACATTTTTCGATACCTATGGTATCTTCTTCAGGAAACAATGCATACTAAAATTAAGAAATACAAGCATAGAAAAAAAAACCTATACAGTAGTGAATAAGTAAGATCTAATATGAAAACAAATGTAAAAGGTGACTATTTGCAAAAAGGATTTAGGTATTTATAATATTTAGCTGGCTATTAACACTTTAAATGTGAATTAAATGTATTAATTAGAAATATATACATATAAAAGCAATTCTTTCGAAAAATATTGTTGTTGCGCAACCGGGATTCGAACCTGGATCTCTATCTATACCGGGGAAGGTGCATTATCCAATTATGCTACAGCGACGATATTTTAACGACAAGTTTTCGAACCTATATATTACCTTTTTGATATTAATACATTTAATCGTTCCATTATTTGAAAGAGCCGTCTACTTTATTTTTACGAAATCTCAAATACCTTTGAGTAATCTGATAGCAGACGCCAGAATTATCAATTCATTTTTATTAAATATTTAACACATTGATACGACTTTATTATTAGGAGAACACATTCTTATTGTGAAGTTGTAATTATTTATTCATATTTAAAATATCACAGACCGTCTGTTCTGAATAATTACAACTTCACAATAAGAATGTGTTCTAATAATTTACACTTTTTCTTATTTCTAAAATTTCTAATTTATCTAATCGTAAACCCCTAGTGTTTGAATATATAATTTTTAAAACCTTGTTTATATCAAAAGGATGGTTTGTTTTCAAAAGGTGATTGGAAAATTCTGAATAGTTATTGTTATTTAGTAATACTTACATTACAAATTAATTTTATCATCCGTTTTTTCAAAAATTATCAGCTTTTCATTCCATGCTTAATAGATTAGTTAACGTTCCTTTATCCATAAATAACGTCAACATAGAATTAAACATTATTCAACAAATTGCAATTAATAATGGTTATAATATTAAACCAATAGATAATTTCCTAAACAAAAGTTTATCAGATCATATGTTTACCCACCTATTATTGAGGGTATAAAAAATATTCCAAATTCTGTACAAGCAGCTATTTACATTAATAATAAATTAAAGAATTATATATTAAATAACAAGGATTATGACGATATTTAAAAATATCGGGGGTCTACAAATTAATTTGATTATTTTTATATAGATAAACATCAATAAATAGTAGTTTAAACAAAGTATTTAGTCTCATTATTGAATTAATTTTAGCTTCAAGACAATCCATTACTAACCTTGGTTTGTTCAAGGAATACAAATCAAAACGATATAACCTAGAGGAGACGCATGTTTCATATATATCTTCATATTATGTTAACATACTATAATATAAGAATTATGGGTATTTAATATTATTCATCTCCTTGTAAAACTCGTGGGCATTTTCGGATCTCGCAGCTGCCGCCTAGCGGACGGTCCAGTGTTGTCTATTAAACAGCTACTGACTCTCATCCCCTCGCGGTACCCTCCAGCGCACATCTCGGTCCTTTGTCTGATTTATTCGGTAACTACCTCCACCTGTCACCCCGTGCACCCTGGCCTACTTGAAAACTTTTCCCAATATTGTTTTGCGGAAATCGAGTGAACCACCTGCAAAAATATTTTTAAAGGTCTCTGAATCTCTTATAGGTAGAAAAATACTGGATTTTATTGATCGCAAATAGTCACGAATTACGTATGGTTAATGCTATATTTTTTTTGATTTTGTGTAAACCTGTTACAAAGAATCGTACAAGAAAATTCATTCTGTTTTTGATAACATTACTTTAAAGTTAATATATAATAATAGTGAAATATTATTTATTTTAATGTCGGCGTCATAAGGTAAATATTTTACAATATTAACCAAATAAATAGAAACTGTAAATAATAAAATGATGTTAAGTAGTCGTATATCGAGAAAATTCGTTTATATGTGTTTTTAAATTGTGCTAAAAGATCATAATTTAATAATACAGCATTGGCATTTCCAAGATGTCATGATAATACATATTTTAAAAGCTTTAAGTTATGAAAAAAAAGGAAAAGAATAAATTGAAAAACACTAGAAAAAAACTTAGATTTATTTATTTACAGTGAAAATGGTATTTGCAATGTTTTTGTCATAATGTTATCAATCACACATGCTCTTTTGCTTCCAGATATCTATTAGGTTGGAGGGGTAACCATACTCTAGACACATACTCGATCAGATATATATATACGCTAGATATATACGTATAAATATACACGTAGACATATTATTTTATATATAAAACTAAAGCTTGTATAATGCTTTGTAAGTTATATAAAAATACGAAAACATTCATGCAGTTCGCATTCAGCGTTCTTAGAGAATCTTTCTGGGAGTATTTAGTATTGAAAAACAATCATAAATTTATTTTAATAAATACAATACGATATAAAATATATATAACCACGGTCTTCCGCGAGACAAGTAGTATATACATAGTAATTCAAAAATATTTAAAACTTTTTATTAATATATAATGGCTTGTTACAAAGTTCAACAGGGATAACGATTTTTTAAATAAAATTTAACAATGGTATTGAAATTTGATATCAAAAATATAAATCAATGTAATAAATTATTTAAGAAATCACATATGACAATTTTACAGTAAAGTTTACTAGGGGAGTAGCTGAAATAAGCTGAAATATTATAGCACTGGCTTAGAATATAATACCTATTACATAATAGGTACTCAAAATTCTTTCTGATTTCATTAAGTCTTTGCAGGTACATGATATTGATCCCGGTACTGGTAGTGTAGAGATAAATTAAACGTAGTTTTCGTGACAAATTTAACTCTGTTAAAACATAATAAAATATATTTTTATTATTTTTATTCTGTGCGCACGCCCCTGCCGATTAAAGAAAAGTCTCGTTAAAGGGGGAAATAAACCTATTTTTATAGGGCGTGTCTTCGCATTTAGAAAGAATATTAAAACTTTTACAAGGGCTCGAAACTGGAACGAATCGAGCACCTTTCATTTCCCGCTGCTCCTTTGTACTGTAACGACGGCGGGGCTATAAGTTTCCCCGGCAGTTGCTATTGACGGCCGCGGCGGCGGCGGGCGGGGTGTTGTTCCCGACGGCCACGGTACAGATCACAGGGTCAAAGAAGTTGCTTTCTAAGAATTATTTCATCGCTTTTGTATAGAAATGTCGTTGGACTTGAATGGGGGGCACTCGTTGTGGAATTAGCTATTTTTTTAACTGTTTTTATCGAGTTTTGCTCAAAGCCAAGATTGATATTACGGCTTTAGTTAACGCTTTTGTAATTTTATGTAATCTGTAGGAGATAATACCGAAAATCAATTGATTCATAGATTTTTTCAGAATAATACATGGCATTAAGTGACCTAACAAATACGTCACACTCTTTACCATGGTGAATATATATTTTATTCAGTATTCACAATCGCCAAGCTTACCAAAAAGCCATCTCTCGCGTGTTTGAAAATTAAGATATATCTTTTCATATTCTGGTAAGGCAGGAGAAGAACTCTTTATGAATTCAGAACCTACACAGTAAAACTTTTAATTCAAAAATAATTTATTCTTAAGTTCTTCTATGTACAATGCTAAGCAATATGTGGAGTTTTAAAATGTTAAAAATAAATAAATTAAATTGTATTTCCTTCCTTTCTCTCTTCCTAATGAACTGTACACATAAGTATAAGAGTACTCAGTCATCATTCAAACTTTTAAATGTTGGCGTAGTTTAAACATAGTGGAATGAAATAATTGATTTAGAAAATGCGTAAAAGGAACATAATGGTTTATTAAAAAAAGTTACAATTTTTTTAATAATGTGAAATAGACGTGATATTATGTTGCGAAGCTCTGAGTTTACGGTGCTTGCTGGACGGGGTGTTAGAATGAAGCGCAGAACAGGTCAAGCCTCATCACAGAGGCAGGCGCGATCATCACGGAGAAAGTTAGATGAGTTCCCCAAAGATTTCGTTCAATGTCCATCTCACCATATATGAAAACGAAATGTATGTATGTGTATGAATGTATAGCTGGTCTATACTATGCTCATTGCGGGTCTTGCTTACCATACTTTTTTTGGAATTTTGGTGTTTGTTGTTTGTGTATTGAATTGTGATCGATATGCGTGATCTGGGTTGGTGAGTCACTTGGATGAAGTGACCGACATCTGTAGATTATGCGATTCGGAGGCCCTAACTCTCTCCAATGTCTCATACCTGTGGATGCATATCGCAGTGTATATGAATGTGCGTGTGAGTATTTATACTGTATATTTAAATAAAACAGAACTTCAAAAGTTGGCATTTATTGCAGGATGATTTACAGTTGACAAGTACTAAGAGTATAAAGTTGAAGTTATCGAAAGAATGGTCTGCGGAGAAGTGGTTGACTAGCTCCTAGGACTCGTCCGTCACGATGTATTGAAACCCGATATTGGTGGGTGCATTTCGGCACGTCAAGTGATTCCTTACGCGGCCATGTTGGTGAGGCGCGAGCAAGACCACCGTACTTTATTAATTATACTTATTATAGTATTATTTATATAGTTATTTAAAACCAATACTTGTATATTCTAAATCAACTTTTAAGCAAGTTATTCATTAATAAATAGAAACATAAATTAAGTAAAACTAAACAAAATTTTTGAATAAAATGGTTCCTTAATTATACAATGAAACACACTTTGTCCCAAAACAAATTTTCGCTCCTAAATAAATTATGTTTTATTAACTTTTGAACAAATTTTCACTATTGTATATTTCACCTTATTTATGGTTCATAAATATTTTATCACTGATCTAGTGTTAGTTCTAGGGCCAACGCGAAGTTAAATGGAAACGGATTATTAAATAATAAGAAGAACACTTTTTTTAAAGATACTATTGATTGATACACGTTTCGATACCTATGGTATCTTCTTCAGGAAACAATGTATACTAAAATTAAAAATGTAAGCATAGATGAAAACAAAACCATAAAAGTATAAGTGGTGGGTAACTAATTAGGAACTACAGTGAAAACAAATTTAAAAGGTGACTATTTGCAAAAAGGATTTGATTAGTTATAATATTTATTTTGCAATTAACACTTATCTTATTTAAAAAATTCCAATTTATCTAAACCCCCTAATTATTTGTATGTAAAATTTCTAAACACTTATTAATGTCAAAAGAATGGTTCCAAAAGATAATTGGCGAATTCAGAATAGTCATATTATATATTAAATAATATTGTCTGTCAAAAACTGCTGAAGCAAACTAGTAATATATAAAACAATAATAAGGCCAGTGGTCACTTATGGTTGCGAAACTTGATACCTAACCAAAATCGAGGAAAATAAATTAGCGGTGTTTGAACTCAAAATACTAAGTTAAATTTATGGACTAGAAAATGAAGCTCACAGAATAAAAATGAATCATAAGCTCGAAAATTGAATTGAGCGAGAAACAACCATAAGTTTTATAGTTCTAAAGACTGCGATGGGCTGGTCATGTTGAAACAATGCCAGACGACAGAATACCAAAGGTTATGACCGAGTGAATACCCCAATGAAAGAGATCTAGAGGCAGACCAAGGAAGAGATGGGCTAACTGTGTAGAATAGGACTGAAGAAAGATTGGAAAGTCCAGAAAATGATGAAGAATGGCCAAAAAGAGAAATCGATAGAGAGCATTTTTGGAGAAGGCCAAATGTTGTACCGTAGAAGGAGAAGAAATTATTTTTATGAATTTAATTAAACACTCCAAAACTGGGTAGGCACAAGTGCACGAAGCGTAACAAATAATATCGAGAGCGGTGAAAAGGTATTTTTAAAACTTCGTCGAAAAAATTTGATAAAATGAAAAATACATTTTACGAACGTCAGTTAGCTCCATCTTGAAAATAATGTGCTACCCTATACTTTTACATCGCAGATATTAAAACGATTGAAAAACTAAATATGAATTAATCATATTCCTTTATTTTATTTTATTTATTTATACATTCGACAATAAAAATACAATAGAGTTTATTTATATATTTGACAATAAAAATAATAGAAGAATTATGCACCCCCATATAAGAAAGATCTTGAATTATGAGGGTGGCTATCAACATTTATATAATACAATATCAATATATACTAGATGTAAGAATTTGTTTACAACAATTTATAGCATAGAATTTATTTTAGTAATGTATTTTTCATTTGTACAGGATTTATTAGTTTTTTTATAGTTTTATCATCTATTTAATAGACCTATAGGGAAATGATTTGACAGTATAGATGGATTCAGATAGGTTTACACCATACATTGTCTAAACATGTTTTAGAATTTTTTTCGATTCTTGAATACGTATTACTGCATAACTATGAAATAATATGAATTTTGTGAGAGTCTTTTGAGAGTTTACCATTAAAAAGATTTCTACTTATTACTTCAATAATGTAGTATTTACTTATAGTATATATTCTGCTAGATTGAATAATAAAATAATATTAATTCTTATTGTGAAGTTGTGATTATTCAGAACATAGGTCTATGATATTTTAAATACTAAATATATGTATTAATTAGAAAGATATACATATTAAATCAATTTTATCGAACAATATTAAACGATAGCTGTGTATATAATGTTACATATAGGTTCGAAAATTTGTATTTTTTATTTATTATCTTCGTTTTATTAACCACTGAATTGAGTTTAAATACATCTACCGGTTTCGAAAAAACGAAAACCAACCGAAACCGTTAGATGTATTTTAACTCAATTCTGTGGTTAATAAAACAAAAATAATAAATAAAATATAAGAATTTCAACCACAAAAATATTATTGCTAATTTTAAAAGTATCGAAAATTTATCGTATCGTTGCTGTAGCATAGTTAGATAATGCACCTTCCCCGGTTTGGAAAGAGATCCAGGTTCGAATCCTGGTTGCGCAACAACTATATTTTTCGATGAAATTAATTTTACATGTATATCTTTCTAATTAATACATTTAATTTGTATTTAATAAAATAATATGTTACCAACGTGTGTTCCGCGAACAGGTGACTGGTTTAATATTGCCGCCGTTTCTCTAGCGGTACTTTATGATGTTGATACTTGACAGCTATCATGTAGACAGTTGGGCATTATGTGATGTACGAACATATGAAAACATTGAAGGTGTGCAAGAAAACGTAAATGCAGACAGTACTATCTCCATCAGACGGCATGCGCAACGACTGAACATCTCTAACACCACATTACATCGAAGTTTGTCGATAGATCTTCATTTTCACGCATATAAAATCCATTTGACCCAACAAATGATGCTAACGATAATCGTACAAATAAATCGGATACATCTTGTCGGAATACCCTATATCATATAGTTATTAACTTCTTGAAGGAGACATATTATTCTTTCTGAGAAAACTACTTACGATATAATTTTCGTAATTGGCTTTTCTCGAAACAGTACTTATAAAATAAATAATAACGTATTTCTATATTCGCGCAAGTCAAAAAAACATCTCATCAATTAAATAAGAAATTGTAAAACCATCTTATTATTATTTCATATCTAATAGGTATAGCATTACCCATTAGAGAACCATATTAATCGTCGGCTTATAGATAAATAATAACTAGCTCACGTATATTTTATTATCTAATAAAATTTCTAGAAAAGCAAGCACGAACGACTATTAACCGTGTATAATACAATTTAAAGGGAAATAAACCAAGAATTTTTAAACTTTGAATGAAATTAGGATGGAGATCTCAATGATCGTACAGGGATATTGTAAAAGTATTAAAGAGACGCGAACGTCATGTTAATAATGAACTATTTTGTAGTGTCGTTATAAAATTGGTCTAAAAATAAACAGGACAAAAAGTATTATCGTACAATAGCAATTAGTGACTGTGTTTGTGATTTTGATGATGATCGGTAACTAATATTTAACTGTTAAACGTTTATTTTCTAGTGTATCAGCCATTACTCGAAGAATTACGAATAATCAGTTACCTACAGATCATTGTTATAGTAGCAATAATAATACAATTCACGAACAAATATCACTTATGATACTAATTTAATATATTTATTATAAAAATATACATATAAAACGAATTTTATAGAAAAATATTGTTTTTGCGCTACCGGGATTCGAACATGGAACTCTATTTCCAATCCGGAGAAGGAACATTTTCAAATATGCTACAGCGCCAGTTTCTTTGGTGACAAATTTTCGAAGCTATATGTTACACTTTTTTAAATGATTACACCTATCGTTCCTTTATTTGATAGCCATTTACTTTGTTTTTACGGAATCTCAAATACTTTTGAGTGAACCGCTAGCAGACGCCAGAATTATCAATTCATTTTTATTGCATTTTGGACAAATCGATATAACCTATATATTATTAAAGTGCACCTTCCCCGGATTAGAAATAGAGATCCATGTTCGAATCCCGATAGCGCAAAAACAATATTTTTCGATAAAATTGATTTTATATGTATATCTTTCTAATTAATACATTTAATTTGTATTTAAAATATCACAGATCTATGTTCTGAATAATTACCACTTCACTATAAGAATGTGTTATCCTTAATATTCATTTATGACTTACTTACCATCATGCAGCCAACACTTGCGTCGGATATCTTTCTTACTATTCTCTCCTCGTTCATCCGTTCCATGTGACCAAACCATCTATGTGATCCTTTCTTAATTTTATTCACTATACTAAGATCAACTTTACATTATTTTCTTATTTCTTCATTCTTTGCTCTGTTATAAATATATCTGCCACATATACATCTAAGTCATTTTATAACAAGTTTAGTAATTTCGAAATCCAACGCTTCCTACGTTCTTTAGACGTATTTTTATATAGAAATACACCACTTATTTTGGTAACAAACAAAAGTATACTCAATATGATATAATAGCCAGTTGTACTTTTAAACATTGAGTGAGAAAGAGGAGACAACCATCCGTCTCTCTCACACTCTTTCAAAGTACATATAAGTTGATAAAGTAGGCAAGGATTCGACATATATAATGTATAAGGTTCGGTGGTGTGAAAAATATGGTTATCGTGATGGAACTCACTGGACTATATCGGAAGGTTACGTCAAACTAAACACATTTGAACAAAATCATATTAAACAAATATCACATATCTTATAGAGACAAAGCTATTTTTTTAAATTATATTTTAATGGAAATTATATGGAAGTATGGGGTAATTACAGGGTTTACGACCTGTTCCACCTGTAATTACCCCATATATTTTGCATTAAATATAATGAAAAAAATAGCTTTGTCTCTATAAGATATGTGATATTTTTTGTTAAATAACTGTACCTTTGCAGGTAATTGTGTGTGTTCCTGGACATATTCAAATATTGCTAAAATCATTTTGTTGAAAAGGTTGGAGATATACCGTAATTGTGCGTGTTCTTGGACTCCAGTAATTGTGTGTGCTCTTGGACATATTCAAATATTGCTAAAATCATATTGTTGAAAAGGTCGAAGATATACCGTAATTGTGTGTGTTCTTGGACATATTCAAATATTGCTAAAATCATATTGTTGAAAAGGTCGGAGATATACCGTAATTGTGTGTGTTCTTGGACATATTCAAATATTGCTAAAATCATATTGTTGAAAAGGTCGGAGATATACCGTAATTGTGCGTGTTCTTGGACTCCAGTAATTGTGTGTGCTCTTGGACATATTCAAATATTGCTAAAATCATATTGTTGAAAAGGTCGGAGATATACCGAACGAGGCAATTATGAATATAACACATGTCTAACAGCAGTGACACCTTTGCTGAAGAATGGACGATCGCCGGGTAAAGAAATAATACGAAGCGTGGGTTACCACCAGCTCGGTTGTCCGACGACATAAGACGAGAGACAGAAAAAACTGGCAAATGATAATAAATATCGATAAATTATTTAATTTTTTAAATGATTCACTTACGATCTTTTGAATGGAATTCGTCTACAGAAAGAGTAGTCGTGTATCAGCCCACCCGATACGCCGTGGGTATTCCAACGTCTTTATGGCTAGTGGGAGTTAACACGGAACGCACCCAGCAATACGGCACTGTTTTCATTGTATTTTTGATAAGTTACAAAAGACAATTCTTACTTTGAAAGTGGTTCTTATATATTGTTTTCTTTAGTGTTGAAAACAAAAAAAGCACGTTACTGTTGTCACGTTGGAAAAACATTCTATCTGTATCTAAAGTTATCAACCGAAATGTATTTACACTAGGATAGGCACAGGTGGGCGCCCAGATCGATAGACATCTGATGGCGGACAGATGGAACATTCCAGATAGTTTTATTTCATTTGGAGAAATAATAAAAATGTATTAGAGAGATCTTCGGCCGACCCGTGAAGATTGTACCGACGAAAACACGTCGGACTTGGACTCGATCCTTTTCTTACTTGCCACCGGTCTCGTTCGGAGAAAGAGAGACGGATATATCAATTAGGTACCAGATTATTTTTAAAGATTCTGCGATAGCCTTGGCAGTAGACAAAAGGACTGGCAAAGGAAGTGATGGAATTTGCAACAGTCGGTGCTGGTATTGAATCTACACTTAAATTCAATAAGGGTATTAAATTTTAGGTTATACCGAAAATAATGGCCGATATTACATAACAATACATAATTTTGAATCTATGGGTCTCAAACAGCACGCAATGTTAACCGAAGCATGAAGGGGTGTAGGAACACTTCTGAACCGACAGTGCGGCATTTCGAAACTTTAGGAATTGAGACTAGTTAAAGATGAAAAAGGTCGAATATAACTTACTACTATTGCAAACGAATTGAAAATTAGTGAAAAAAACGAGATTTTGACTCATGACAAATTTCCATTTTTGGAGTATCTCGTAACAGAAAAACAACAGAAAATGTCCTTAAAGAATTTTTTAATATAATCCGCCTAAGTGGATTCTAATCTACAAGCAATCATTCTACGACAAAAATACGTTAAAGCAAATAGCTATTAATGTTTACTAATTCTAAAGTTATATCTCGTTCAATTTGATAGTTAAAATAAGTCATAATACGGTAAGGTTTTTTTAGAAGTTTATTTTTCGAATCGGCAACACTTTTTCCAGCGACAGCCAATTTGACAGCTGACAGCTGATTTGTGCTCAGTTTGATTTGCTATTTCACGCTTCCAAATTTATTTCGAAAATCTTGGTTTAGTTCGCGAAATCTTCGTAATCGTCCATCCCAGTAAGTAATTCGAATAACCATGGATCGTTT
This sequence comes from Eubasilissa regina, assembly GCA_022840565.1. Classification (NCBI taxonomy): domain Eukaryota; kingdom Metazoa; phylum Arthropoda; class Insecta; order Trichoptera; family Phryganeidae; genus Eubasilissa; species Eubasilissa regina. The sequence continues at coordinate 29,755,715 of JAINEB010000011.1, forward strand.
TCGCACCACGCATACTCTAATTGATAACATGCGCCCGCAGAGACGTCGTACAGTGCGCATCGAAGAAGCTGTTGTTTCGTCAAAAATGATGCTGACCAGAACGTTAGTCAATGGAAAGCGCTATAGATCCATGATTACTGACTTTTTCTATCCCCAATTAAATGGCATTCATGTGGAAGGGCTGTGATTTCAACAAGACGACGCAACATGCCAATCAACAATCAATTTATTGAAGGAAACATTCCCGTAACGGACCCGTGAATTGACCTCTAAAATAGTGTGATGGATTATTTTCTGTAGGGATATATGAACTCGCCAGTCTATGCCGATAAACCAGAGGTAGAAGCTAAGTTGTTCCAAAAAGTGGTCAAAGATTGGACTTCCAGATTGCGCTTTATTCAAGCCAGCTGTGGCGCCCATATGCGCATTATCATATTTAAACACTAATGGCATATGATTATCTTTCCAATAAAGCCAATACCATGGCCGTTACCACGATTTTGATGCGTTTTATTTCATTTTAAAGTTCTATACTTCTCAAAAGCACTCTTTATAACGATTCATCATCCGCGTTGGTACTCAATACGGAGGATCGTGATTTCCTTGAACTTCCGCCCTCTTGGTCACCAGAGAAGTGTCTGTTGTCTTTTCTAACTTCTTGCTCTTCCTCTTTGTCCTTCGAAGTGGCCCACCACAGCAAGCTTCTCCAAGCTATCTTACCTTCTCTCTAGATGTTCTAAAAATTGTAGGATTCATCTCAGACAAATGGTTGAGTGTCTGTTCTCGATGTTCGGCTTCTACACAATGGAGACATTAGTGCGTGCTTTTCGCAGCATGTATCATCAATTACAGGAATATAATTCAATGGTCACCTGTCTCTACTATGCAATTCACTATTGCGTATGTAAGAATACTACGACAATAAATATTTGTGCTATTCCTATTGACAAGCTAATCCGCAGATCAACAGTGTGACCATTTTGGAAGATATCTTCATAAACTACAAAAAATTCATTACCAATATCAAAAATATCAAAAAATTGCAATTACTTATTTAATTTGAAAATATTATGTTTTGCTAACATTGCAACTCAACTGTTAATTTAAAACAGGAGCAAAAGCGAAACTGCTTTTGTTCAGAGACGTTTTCGGGGTCGGTCCTATATTTTTACGGCGGTGACATAAAATATTTTGTATTGTATGTTTTCGGTTATCGGTTGTATAAAGTTTCTGAGGCTGACCAGCCGAGTTTAAGAAGATTCAAGATTTGAGGTAGAAGAATCGGCGACTAACTGCCCAGTTTCACAATGTATTTTTATTTACATAGGTTGAACGAATATATCCAACAAACCAATTAGAATAGCCAGGACTAGCTATCGAAGGTAATTACGGTAACGAAATGTTTGTGGTGTTTTATTAAGATGGAAGACGATCCATTTCAGAAAAAACGACGTTAGTCAGCTGAAATGACGAGCTCGATAAAAATGGAAAAAAATACAAGCTAGACATGTGGCTAATGTTTTCTACCAACCGTGTTATGTCTGTTATTGATACCCGTGCCACGATTGGATGAAACACTAGTAATACAATAACAATACAGTATTGTAAATTCTATTGAAACCGCTGTAAATAAAGACAACACTACGTGCAAAGAGACTTAAACTTGATTACAGTGCTTGAAGTGTAGTAAAGTAAAACAAAAAGGTTACATTATTATTTATTAAAAGACATTTCACTGACATCTTGAGTTTTACAATTTAGATATATCATTTATTTACAAGCACAAAATGTGCTGAGGATGGCGCGGGGGACTCACAAGACTAATCTATCAACCTCGAGGAACTTAAATCGATCAGCGTCAATTTCCAGCCAGACGAAGCACGAAGCATCAGGATAATATGGAGAGATTGATCGATCACACGCAGGATATATCTGGTGAATGTTTCAACTCCATCTGTGCGCCAAAATTGAGACAAATGGCTCATACGATTTCTGATGCAGTTGAGAGCAGTCGAAACTCATGAGAACGGTCGCTTTTGTGTCAATAAAGTCACATATTTCGAAATATTCCCTGACCACATGACAAATGGGTCAGGGAATAAATAGTTATTATTGACTTATTCATGAATAAGTCAATAATAACTATTTATCCGTATTTCTAATTATTTTGTTGATAGGTGAACACACATAATTTATACATATACTCCATTCACTTAGGCGTATTGCGTCAAATTTATTTATGACAGAGTAAAAAATTATTAAATATGGAAAAAAATGTAAATCTGATGTTAATATAGCGAGCAAGATTAAGAATGGATCACTTAGGTAGTTCGGTCATATGGCGCTCTATCCTATCTGCCTACCCCCGCGGAGAAACGGCGTGATGGTAAGTAAGTATTTCATGTCCTTGAAAAAAAATATTATTGTTAAAAAGTAGTATTATTGTTACCGTATTTTGTTTGTTACCGGCTGGTTCGTTTTAGATTTGTAAAACTCGCCGAGATTTGAAGTGGAAGTGTCGTCCTCACTGTGATCGTTCGTGTTGGAATGTTTTGCCCTCAACTCGGTTAGATGTTTCGTTGGATTGAATTACACCGAGATTAGGAGTGAATTTTCGTCATTGTGATCAGTGGTTATTGGCGATCATTTGAACGTACTCAACATAGTATTTATGTGTGTAGTTTTCTGAACATTGGACGATGGATTCACCAGAGTCGCCAGTCCTTGCAATTCAAACTGAGTGAACTTCGGGAGAAACAAAGGGACGGCATCAGGTGAGTTGAGCTGTTCTTCTTATCCCGGAAGTCAATACCTTGGTCCTCTATTATCATTTCCTATTTCATTCCTTATTCTTCAATCTACTAATTCCTCCGTTTCTTGTTCCTATTCCATCAAATGAATTAAGGAATGAAGAGTTGATTGATTCTCACAAAATTTGGTCGTTTATTGCACTAAACTACTTAAAAGTTTTAGATGAAATAGAATTTTCTTCTTGTTGTTTCCTCCTTCACGTCCGTATTAACATACAGTATCCTCAATCAAATGAGAATACACCTCACTTTCACAACTGACTCCAAGGTCTGTCTAGCTAGATGCATTCACCGCTATGAGCACTCTTTCGGGTCTATTTCAGCTTTAAATTGTGTCCATGAAAATCTCATTTTCTAGGCAGTCACTTTGATGTATAAATGTGGCAGAGGAGTTGGAATAAAGGGTGGATGTGCTGAAAGATTGAGGCATTTGTATATTGCGCTATCCACGGGATGCGTAACATCCTTCTTCGCTTGTCTCTATTGCGACTGTCCAAGTCTCCACTGCACCCACGAAGCTTGAAAAGTCAAAAATGTGAACCAACATTATTTTAGTTGCTTGCTTGATGTCACTTTCTTTCCATATTCTTGTAAGTTGGTTCATAGCGAAATAAGCTAGCAGTGTTCACGGTCAGCGTGCCCAAATAAATATTTTCAATTAAAGAATGTAATGACAGATAATCACTGGTGTCCGATTGAAATCGAGAAGCTGTTCGGCCACTCTAAAAACTGCAGAACTGACTGAAAATCATCAAATCCTGAGAAAATGAAGAAACTCATGAGGAGGCCTTTATCCAGCAGATTATGGAGGTTATGTACATATAAGTAATAATTCTAATGAAAACATTCCCGGAATTGTGCGACGCGTCTTTGCGCCGTCATAAAGCACTGAGTATATCCACACTCCAAAGAAACGCACGTGCGCGCGCGTGCGTACACCGGGCGCGTGCCCATCGCCCGCGAACACTTCCAGCGAATGTGACGTCACAAGTGCCTGCCCCCGCTGCGCGAGGAAATGCGGAACTCCCCGAGGTTTTATTTATTAAAAGGAAGTTGTGACATGTCTGCGAGAAATACACGATAGAATGAAGGAGGGAAATATTGTACATTCGTTTAAGTACTCAGAAATATAAAAATTTGGCTAAATTTCTCACTCACCGTTCTTCTGTTTGATAAAGAACGTGATACGTGAATGCTAACTGCACACTTTGCACTATATTTTTGTCACGTAAGCCCTGATGATAGTCATTGATATTGCTTACACACTCTCTGGAGGAGTATCAGAGGTTCATTAAAGATTATCGGAGGCATCACGAGATCACCAGAACCTCTTCGGCATCGAATACGCCAACAGCTATCTCGCCGCACTCTGCATCTTCGAATTAGTACGTTTAGAATCGAACCTTTATAAACTTTCCTTGAATAAATTTAGTGTATAAAAATCGTATGTATTATTATAGCATTCTATATTAGAGGGACCACCCTTTCCTGGGACCGGTTTAGAAGCTAGGGCTTCCATGTCGGTCCCACTTGTCAAAGCTAATAAAACTACGCGACTTTAATTCAATAACATATTCAAGTTTATGCAAAACGAAAAACGAGAAGAAATTCAATGTGGTTATTAGCAATTTTCGTAAAAAAAAAAATGTAGACCCTCCAGCGTCCCTTAAGTGCTGTCTTTATTCAGAAAATAAATTCATAGAACATAGTTTTACTTACAGATGGAAAATTAAGGTGCAGTAGTTCAAGGCAGACACTCGGGGATATAACTATTGTACTATCATACTCCACACGAACGCTTAATTATATACAGGCGACATACCTTTATAACGAACATCAAATGAGAACTTAAGACTAGAGGCTCCCTACCTATATCTGATTATTGATTATAAACTGTTATTATGACTATGATTAGGGATGAGAAGCAGTTTTTTAATGTAATTATAACGATAACTGTTAACTGATATTTAACTGGTGGAAGTTTTGTTTTTTGTACCGGCGAATCCTCAAAAAATTACGAATAATCAGATACTAATCATTGTTACAAACACAAAGGTTCAAATAAAGGTTTAATCATTGCTAGTTAAATATAGTATGTAACCTTTATATCTTTACTTTAAATAAATCAGTGTATTTAAAACGTAAAAAAATATCATTTATTTCTATTCAACTTGATCCGTCATACTCCACACGAACACCTAGGCACATATACGCGACATACCTTCATCGAATCCAAAATTATAAGTGGGTACTTTTCGCATATATACCTTGTGAGGTGTGGAGTCGGGGTCCCTCATCTCCAGCGGCCAATATAGTCGTGAGCGTGGGAGATTTGAGTTCTAATGAGATAAAAATATTTCTTACCTACCAACCGTCCATCAAATCTGCATTCGTCACTTGAAGAAAAATAATAATTAAGAATAACAAAATATTAAGAAAAGTAAAATGTTTACAATTTGAAGATAAAATTAACACGTTTTAATACAATAAAGTATGACTAAATTAATGTAATGAAATTGATATAGAATTTTATATATATAGAAAAATCAAGCCAAAGATAGTATATTACAATCAAACAGAGACGTCATTATTTACAAACCAAATTACTCATCGCCATTCCATTTCATACATCGTGGAGGTAGATCTTCCTTTCCAGAGACTGGTAGTCGCCTCATCATCACATATCGCGCTGAGACACAGAACTCAGCGTGACTCAGTCCAACTCCAAATTAATAACCTGACAGGACCAAATCCTCTGCCAGCCAGAAAATATCCAATATTGCAGATCTCAATATCCAACCAAATGTGCAAAAAACTCGCAGGCATTTTCTCATCTGTTAGGATCCGATGATCCACCAATCCAATGTTGCACCATCAAATAATCTCTCTCAAAACTGATATTGCAACAATAAGAGCGGACCCACCACATTCCCAGGACTGATTCAATAAGCTCAATGCTCCTATTTCGGTCCTACTCTTACGCCGCCTGATTGACATTTTTTAAAGCTACAAAGGATGCTGTTCGATAGCGCCCCGCACACAGTGATAGGGCAATACTGCGCAGCCTCTTATACCAAATTTTCTCTCATTGTACCCAACCTTTGTTTTATTTTTATTATAACAATATATACAACATGTGGGTAACATTATATACATAAGATCACACAAATAATAATTAAATTATAGTAACCTACAAACCATAGAGAGCAAGAGAGACGTTAGAAGACACTCCCCTCCGAAAAAAATACAGCACAAAATTAAATATAAGTAAGCAAAGGGGACTCACTCCACGCAACGCTGTCGGCAGACTTAATCTTCGAAAACAAAACACCGTATACCCCACATTATTTAGACTGTATAAGTGAAACTGCAAGGAACAAAGAACTACAACAAAAAAATATCCTGGTATCGGTCCCCATTTTAGATTATAAATGATTCCTCAGACGAGCTTCCAGTAGTCGCCTGATGCAGGAGAAGTGACCCCGACCCGGCGTCCGCCCGCCGCCTCACAGGTATAGACTAAAATGTACTATTTAGTGATTCCATTATGCAGATACAATTATCCTAAGGTACCTGTTTATAACATTGCAACATCAAATAAACATCTTTAAGATGGGCTCGGAAGAAGCTGAAGAAGTGTGAGAGAACGTGTGAGACATCACGCTCTCTCTGCCTACCCTGTGAAGTGCCGTGAGACGGTAATAATGTATATAATATTATAAAAAGAGGCAGTAATATCCGCGCACATTTTCGGTGTTTACCGAGCCATGCAGGGAATTCACGTTCAATTTTCACTCTTCCAAATATCTTTTCAGAGTTGTAGACGTGCCGGTACCGGAAGTGGGTCGCGCCTACCTGGTGAGACGTGAACCCAATATATCCGGTGGAAGTGGGGGATAAATCACGCCCGGTGATCTCGCACCTCCCGAAACCTTCCCAGTTTCTGGGTGCGAAATGCGAACATGTATTTGCAACAATATTTTACGACTGCAAAATATTTCCACGAAATAAATAAACCTTTTGGGAACATTTGATTTAACGTGCAATGCATATTACAATACTGGTAATGATAGCAAATGAATGTGCGGTGCAAATCAGCATTTTTAATTCTAGTATTTAATATTTCCGAGGCATTCGGGTGAGATATTCTCATCTTCAAAGTTTAATTATTCTTGTTCTTCCTTCATCTTTCGCTTGCTTTTCAGGTCTTCAATGTACATAATTCTATTTACACGAGTTAAAATAGTCAATTTAATATTCATCAATACTGTATTTTCCCCTCCCTTAATGTCCCATCTATCTGTATATGTATTCTGTCTCTCTCTTTCGCATATAATTTTATATTCTATCTCCCTCTTTATGTATATACATATAAGTGCAGTCATTTTATATCTATGCTCAGTTTTAAATCCGTCCTGATGAAGTTTGACATATATTAAATTTATTGATTTCATACAAAGTGATTGTTATTTTATTTAATATCAATTCTATGTAAGAATTCTATTTCATCACAATTTACATTTTAATGTCATATTCATGGTTATATTATATATATATATATAAATGAACAAGCATATAATTTTATAAAATTAAGAGAGACCGAAGACAATATAGGCAAGAGAGACATTCTTGGAATTTTGTATTAATTCTAGTTTCTGTAATTATATATCTGTTGTTCACTACAGATTAACATTAATATAAATAAATGTTCTCAAGTTAAATTATTATATCGATAATGCCCTTTCAATTTAAATTAAACGTGATTATGGAATTCTACAAACTTACACATTTTTTTTAGTTCTGCTTGGACCCAACTTATCCAATGTTCTCTCTAACACAACTGAATTATTTTCTTTTATCCATAGTATCACTACCGTCAAGCTTTGTATTATATAAAAATCAAATAATTCACTGAAATAGTTATGGAACTTAAACACCCCGAACATGGGCTGATTTTGCATGCGTCTCGTCGTTCCACGCTAGAGGAATTGAGAGCAGTATTCGCGCTGGAGATATGAGAGCTATTTTATGAATGTTAATGGATAAAAACTGTTCTCATAAAGCACACTGATTTGCACAAACGATCCGAGCGAAACGCCTGCTCCGCTTGCAATATTACCGATTTATTTTCTCTGAAGTACATTTTTTTAAACCCCTTTTAACGTTTCAATAGGACGCCATGACAAGGGCGGACGATCGGGGGGCAGTTTAATAGAATTGAAAGTTCTGCGAAAGAATAAATCCGTGAAGAAGTGGTGCTTGCGAAGCTGTTCATGATGATTGGATATCTTCGAAAGGTATCGCATTGCATTATAACATACAGCTGTCAAATTCGAGTGTGCAAGAGAATCGTGAAATCTAAGCTGGCAACATTTTATTTTAATATTATGTTTGTGTAATACAATACATGTATGAAAAATTAATATACAATGTGTTCAACATTTGCAATTGTTACAGTGGACATACACAATTCATGCGCGAATTTATTATTGTTAAATAGTTTTATTGTTTTAAACCGTTTCTTTCCGCATCAGTACCAAATTACCTTTCAGCTCGGCGTATTGTTGACTATTTATGACTTTCAGAAATCGCCGATATTGGAGTTATCATCGGGCAAGTCAAGCGGTCCATTCATATTGAATGATTCCCTAATCACCCCACTTACCCAACCACCAATTTCCCTTATATCCCATCCTTCTCTTCCGTGTCATCACCCCCTATTAACGGTGAACTGCGTCGGTAACACAATGTGATAGTTGAATAAGATGATGCTTAAAAGATGACTTGAAATAATCTCTGAGATGATGAATTTTTCTCCTATTAGATTCATTGGATAACTCTCAGCTTTCGTAGTCTGTTATTCAAAATTTTCACAGTGGTGAGTGATGATGGTATCTGACGGGACGGATTGGATGTAAACTAGAAAATCAAAAATGAGGAAAGGAAGGTAACGTAATCTTTTCGATAGCTGACCAGAATGGACTCACGGAACAAGGTCAGCTCGACTTAACTGTTTGATGACGCCGTCTCTATGATCTTCCGGAAGTTCACCTAATGTACAAAACTGCCACAGCACAAAAACTCTGATGAGTTTCAAAACACTAAAATCACAGCAGTATTTTAACTAAAGATCTAATAAATAATCACATGAGCATACTTGCTTTCCCCGAATTCAAAGACAACCAGTCGAACCAAAGGAACAATGTGCACTGATTGAGGATAGGCTAAGGGGTAGGAACAAAACTAAAACAGGTGACAATAACACTACATTTTAAAATAACATTTATTTCAAGTTATGGAAGTACGTATATGTGTTCACATATTTAAAAATATATAATTACGAATACGGAACACTTTGGGATGATTATAAATGTAGATTCAAGCTTATTCCTGTGTTATATATTGAGTTAAGAAGATTCGTCAATATAATAAAATTACTTCATGATGATAATAGTAACTGAAATTTAACTATTGAAAGTTTAGTTTCTAGTACACTAATAATTTCTCGAAGAATTACGAATTATCAGTTACAAATCTTTGTTAAAATCTAGCACAATCATATTCATAATATATATATACGAGTATAACGGTTTAACCATCGCTAGTTATATGAATGAGTCAGAAGGATCAAGTATGTGTGTGATAATCCGCCCCCAAATCGGCTTACCGTTTATGTTTGTAATTATTGGTACTCGCCTTGGTTTGCTGCGCAGAATGTGGAATGGTTTAGATAGTGGCGGTGCAACTGAAACAATCTGTACGTACAGAATAATGGATTAATACCAGGATTATCAATGTTGCTCCAACGGAATATCGTGCTTGTTAGTCCTGGTAGTGATCCAGTAGTTGGGGGTCCGAGTCTCATTCTAGAAGATCAGCAAGTTAGTCCTATTTTCATGTAGTAAGCGTTTAGTATTGTTTGAGAATAGTAAGAATATTGGTGTGACGTGTATTCCGAGTACGCATCTCTATATATTTTTTTTAAATACGGTAGAATGTAAATACAGAAGTCAGAGTGAACGTGGCGTGGTGCCAGCTGCGTTCAGCACTGTGCGTTCAGAACTATGTTCAGCTATGGGGAATAAATATATTCGATGTTAAAATGCGGTGTCACTGTGCAGTCAGCGGATTAAACTGTTTTGTATCACGTCGAACATAAAGTTTAACGATAATGATTCCCCGCATTCTCTCTCGGCCGACCCCGACATCAAAGTGGTCGACGGGTATAAATGGATGCATTTAGAAACTGCACGTGTTGCAATGGAGATATCGAACCGCTGCGTTCTTCAATTGCCGGCTGACGTGTCTCTCTCTATTGCAGACAACGATGGAGGCGAAATAGGCCAAACAACTAAGGTCGAACGTCCATTCTATTTTGGCTGCGAAGAATTGCGCCAGATATCTTCGTGTTATAGCATTCCTTGCGTGCATTATGCACGTTGTTCCCGGAAGGAGGCTGGAGCGACTGGACGAGACCGCTGCACGTAGAGCCATCGCGGTACTGGTTAGTCAGGCCACAGAATGATGACTACTTTTCATGGCTAAGTTCTAACTGTATTATTTTAATTTTCACAACTAAACTTTGAACTACACACACATTGCGTTTTTGTCACTACTATAGTTTCAAGAGGTGTAGTCCCTCTCATCGTCATGTGATAACTAAACTAAATACTGTATCGATTTCGGTCGTTAACGAGAATATGAATAGTAAAGTCGAAGTGTTAAGGAATTTTACGTTGTTGATTAGTATTTTCTCTGAATTTAAATTCCTTTAGTCCTAACTGATTTAGCCAATATGAAAAAACAGTGAAAAGCGCTAACTTTAAAAGTATTTTCCTGTAAAACGACATCTGATTTCGTACATTTATTTTCTTTTAACGTGAAATAATACACGTTTAACATGAAACTACGTTGCATCTGTTTTTAAACTTTTTGAACCGACGCCATATTATTTGTACAGAAGTGTTTTTCAACTCGTTTCTGAAAGACTAAAGAAATGAAAATGAAATGCCTGACTCAATAAATAAATACAATAGATTTCTAGCTGTCAAACAAAAACAAATTAACATATATTTCCTAGAAAAGAACGTTCAGAATGATGAATATTTTCGGATTTATAAATAAATATGAAATTATTGAGTTTTCCATATGCTATACGCGTGCTGTATAAACCTTGTTTTGTTTTATTTTATTCAAAAAAGGGGGATAACCGAATGTTTCTCCGTTCCCTGTACAATTCTACACTCTTTGGCAGATACAAATCAATTTTTCGAAGTCGAGAATCCTGCACAAAAATTAAACACATTTCCCCTTCTCTTGACCACCCCACCACCTCCCCAAAATATAACTCTACATTATAGTATTTTTAAATTTTGCTGAGTTACGCTCTAGGACCCTGAAGATAATATTGACACGAACATCTCACGCTCACCTGTACTGGGCCAAATTTTACATAATATATCGTTATTCTTAACATTTCCCTTACAGTGCTAAATAAAAACGCGCCTTTCGGTGCTGTGAACTCAGTGTACATGCAGACTTGAGTGATTTTTAAGTCGAATAAATTTGAATATTTTATATTAATTACTTAGTCACTAGACCATTTTAAATTTTTTTTTTTTAATCTTTTTTTCTTGGAAGTAAATTTAATTTAGTTTTGAAAATGACTTTCACAATTTTGCTCTTCACGCTGACGTGTCATATCTAAGGAGTGAACCATCACCTGTCTTCAATTTATTTACGGATGTCGGTCTTCAATATCTGAATGGTTGTTACGGTACACTCTATCTTTCAAATACCCGTGACGGCCACTTCATTTCAGAGTTTTGCGAATAATTATCTTAAGAGTTCAATTATCGTTTGAGCTGTATGGCAGTAGCACCACCTTGCTGCCACCACACCTCTGGTGCAGGTCGTACGAAATTCTCTAGCATGACGGTTAATTTATTTTCCGTCTCATCTTTAAATAACTCCTTCCGCATTTACACCACAGCAAATCATTACTTTTATGGGGTGCAGACTACATTAGTGGATTATTCTTTTATTTTATGTTCCCCAAAATTGCACATTTTTTTTGTTAACAAAATGACATTTGCGTTAGCGCGATTGGTCGATGATTTTAATAAGTTGCTCAATCGTGAATTAAAAAAATAAAATTAATTAATTGTTGAAAGTTATTCGAATTTCAAATGATCTAGCGACTTTGGACCACCCTGTATTAATATATATATATATATATATATATATATATATATATATGTATATATATATGTATATAAACTATATGTGTGTATCAATTATTGTGTAAAAGTGGTAAAAATAAGATAAAACAATATCAAGACGCGTAAGATACGTCTAACTCAGCCAGCGCACGCTCTGCAACTACGATTGGCATCCGACACCTCGCGCCCTGCGCACTGCTCCGTCCGCACCACTCCGCACGTACACACACATGTATAGACAAATTCACGTCAGGTTCTTCGAGAAAACATTTTTATTGTTGCGTATGATAAATACTTATATATTGTAATTATTTTATCGAATACATAAATATATTACGGAGAAATACCTAAAGCATGAACTCTGTATTTAGTATACTTACAGAGATATTCTCATAATTAGATGCAATATCAGCTCTGTTTACATCGTCTGAGAGGAAATTCATTTATCCTGATCAAACCAAAGGTACCAATATTACCACTTACTTTAAATTATAACTAAACCTGAATGCCGGGCACGTAGCGCAATATTACCATGTATATTATAGTAAAATTGACAATATTTCGATTTATGCAAAAGAGCTGAAAGCCGGAAAAGCGTAATCGTAATGCTAGTCAAAGTCCTCGGTACAAATTGTTAGCAAACATGCCCGAATGGAAGTCTGTGTTGTTTTTAGAACATGACTCTCGGGATAATATTATCGCGGAGGATATTATTTGTACATTGCTCGCCACATGCACTCTTACTGCTCCGATAATATTCGGTAATAACATGCACGGCTGCGCTTCCGAGATAAACATATATCCGAAACATTTTCAATGTTTGATATTATATCCAGTATAGATTAATCAACTGTTGTGACATCTTTTAAATAAATGCACAAATAAATATTATTGACTAATAATATTTTATTGAACCAAATAAAGTCCGAAAACTTCTCGCACATGTACTGAGACATCCGGTAAAGTTCTAGATCTTGCACCTCATAATGCAGGGAAGGATTGTTGGAAGTCGGAGTCTCGGAAGAAGGAGAACGTCATCTCAGCGCATAAGCTTTCAAGCAACGGCGCACGGCCGCCAACCAAACCATCCCTCATTACTAATACAACATTAACAAAGATACAGTGATAACACACAAAAGCCGGGAACACAGGAGCAACTAGGGGAGTATGCAAAACACTCCCTCACGGCAAACATGACGGGCACAAAAATAATAGACGTGAAGTTGATGGAACATCATAGCTGAAGAGCCTGAGAAAGCGGTTTGGCCAATCTCCTGAAAACAAAGTGATAATAGCCAATATCCGTCATAGGTAGGCGGACATCTGCAGTATCGTTCTACAACTTTTTACTTTTATATATACTGTTGTATGAGTTAAAATGGCTATTCAATAATTTATCTAAAGGAAGACAAATAATAGCTACACCTCAAAATGAGTTGCATAATATTGTAGGGTTTTCATTCTACCTACAAACGGATGCACCACGTACAAACTGTATATTATGTGTACCGCGCCAACGGTAAAATAGTAACACGTGTACATACCATATCGCTATGTACTCGCGCCCGAGTTCTCACGATGAAAGAACACCTGTTCTTATTTAGTCTGCCATAAGAGAGTAAATAGCACGTAGACAATGAATCTGCGAATATTTTTTAAGTCAGTTTTCTGAAATAAATCTTGCCAACACTAGTTTCCATTCATTGCCACATTTTATGACCTACATGCATTTATTATCTGTCACGTCTACAAAATTATACGAATGAAGATTGACAAACCCCAGCACCTGAAAACATTACGGCAACCCGGTCTTTGTTCTGAATGTGACACCGTCTACGCCTGACGTCACGTACCTCTTCATATGTTTCAGTATCCTATGAACATACTCGACAAAAGGTTTTTTCTCGATTTCATAGTTGGTTTTATGCACGTTGCATCAAGAGATTATCAAAATACTTTTTTTCATATTTACTGTTTCCGAGACAAGTTTGTAGAACTCCATAATCACGTATGTGAAAATAAAACAATTGTTTTTACAGTCTATTCGTTTAATTTACTCGTTTAATTTTCGAGTTGTAAGGGCATTATCAATGTAATGTACGACTTGTATTTATATCTATAGTGGGGGTACAAATTGTTGAATTAAATTATTAGATTGATAATGATCTTTCAAGGCAAAACGCGTCCTAAGTAAATTAAACGAGTAGATTTTAAAAAAATGTTTTTTTTTGACATACGCACTTTTTTCATATTCGAAGAATGCATTTATCAGCTTTGTTGTAACCTTAACTATTTCGCATGATTTTAGACTGCCTTTTATATTCATTACGGTGTTCTTTACAAAGGTAATACGTTTACATATCAAAATAAGGCATAAAATTGATATTTCTTATTCGAATTGCATGTTGATCGATGCCACAGAAATTTGCCCCAGTTCCAGTCAGCGGCGAGCGGGATATCGCGAGTACAGTCACCGCCACACGACTGAATGAGCAGTAATCATTACTGTGACCGGGAAAATGCTTCTGGAACTATTTTTCTTGGCGGGAATACATTTTTACGCAACTTTGCGGTGGAATTTTTTGTAAACAAAAACCTTGAATTTTTTTAAACGCAGGCCAAAAATACGAATGAATTAAGACGAGTTAAATGTGTGCGGCTTGGAGAGTCAACGATTTATATTTGTTGTGCAGATGTCGTGAAGCGTTTTCGCAGATCGTGAAGTGACGGATATATAACTTTTATTTTATGATTTATCGTATTCATTCGAATATAAGGCGATCCTGGTGTACGTCGAAGTTGAAGCGTTTCAACGCGTCAGAAATGACGTTGCGTTGAAAGAAATATTTTTGTGTTTTTTAATTTAAAATGCCTTAGTATTAATAATTTTCTGAATATGCTAACCATATTAACATAATATAATTGTAGACAATGAAGACCTTAGATTAATTAATTTAGAAATATTAGTAATTAAAAAAATCCTTAATAAGAATTAATAATTATGTAATATATCCTCATTTCAATATTGTTATCTTCTTTGTCCATACGTATTAAAATAGAACTAATTTGCTTATCTCTTGGAACGAGGCTCGAACATCTGACCACTAGATTACTAGGCGAGTATGTTAACCACTAATTCAACAACATGTCAACAAGCAAGCGACAATTTCCTTACAAATTTTATTTCATCTATCAATTAGTATAGTAACCAGTCTACATGAAAAGTGAATTATAAATTAATCATTATATTTTTTTAGTTTATATATTTAAAGATGCATCACGTGATCAGACATCATTGATCTTGGAACCCATGCGCTTTTATACACTTATAATGTAGTTTTAATATTTTGTTGTTGTCGCTACCGGGATTCGAACCTGGACCTACAATCCTTCCAGTGCACCTTCCAATCCAAGGAAGGTGCATTCAAAGGTATTTTAATTAGGTAAATGGAACGATGTATCTATTAATTTTAAAAAGTGTAACACATGAGTTAGAAAATTTATCGTCAAAAGTACCGTCTGCTGTAGCATAGTTGGTCAATGCATCTTCCACGAATTAGAAAGAGATCCAGGTTCGAAACATTTTATTTTATTTTTTAGCGGTATTTCTAATTTCTCATCAACAAAAAGTATATTCTACAACATTCTATTTTCCTAATTGTTTTGAAGTGTTTTTACATTGTACCTTAATGTCATTCTAAGACTACATCAGGTATATTAAAGACCTGTTGGTAATCTAAATATTAAAAATAAATAAATGTATTAATAAAGGGAGTCCAATGAAAAAATATCAAGTTTAATATTAAATAATAAAAAATACTATAATGTTATTCTCATATTTTATTTATACAAAATGGAGTTTAACGATGGGAATTTTACAATTTATAAACAATATTGTTTCAATGCCGTCCATTTCTCACAAGATACACTTCCAATCGGACTCTTAAATTTGCGAGCACACGAGAATAAAACGTTGGCAGCAACTTCACGGTGGATATTTACACGGAGCCTGAATTGTTCGAGGATCGTTACTGTAAACCCTCGACATAAGGTATCACCACAAAAAAACGTCACACGGTGTAACGTCCGGTGACCGAGGTACCCAGGGTATATCTCCGTACTTTCTGATTAATTTATTAGAAAAAATTCCCCTCAGCTTCTCCGTTGAAACTCTAGCTGTGTGTGGAGTGGCCCCAGCTTGCTGAAATTATGTACTGTTGTTGAACCTAACAAACAGCTGCAGTTGTGGTACTAAAAACTCGTTGATCATTCGGCAATACACGTCAGCAGAGACTGTCTCTCGTTGGTTAAAAAAATAAGGGCCAATTATCCCTCAGCCAGAAATTGCACACCACACTGTCGTTTTTGGACTATGCAAACATTTTTTATGGCGTTCTTTCGGATTGTCGGGGCACCAGTAGCTTATGTTCTGTATATTAACATAGCCATCGATATGAAAATGTGCTTCGTCAGTAAACAATATATTTCCAAGCATTTGCGCTGTCAAAGTGAGTACAAATATCACGATGCGCACGAATCACTGAATCATCGCACTTTAAATATTTCTCAACCGCGAACGCGCGGTGCGCTCTCGACCGATGACTCATTGCGACTATAAAATCAGCAAATTACCTCACCATCATGGTTTACGAGCAATTACAATTTAATCTTCAAATTTTTCCCCCGGACACGTTCCCACTATGAGACCATTTTGTTTCTAGCATTTTTGATGACAGTTTCATCTTTCGCCAGTCGTGATTTATTGCATATTCCACTATCTTCATCATAAAATCTGTTACGTACAACATTCGTTGAATTTCTACTGTACTCATTCGATTACTTAAGTCGATGTTGATATTTATTATTCTAAATGGCAACAAATTCCTCGACTTACACTCGAGTGTGGACGGATGGTTCTTTTTTTACATTACCTAATTATAATCTCGTAAAGTTGTGTGCGCCAGAAAAACTTGGCAGTGACAGAAGAAATATGAAAGCAAACTGAATGCAACGTTTGAGGAAATGCTATCATTAACTTGAATGTGTGGGAAGATTGTGTGTGACGGGCGTGTGTTTAATGTAATTTGTTGAATGACAAATTTACTCTCGCATGTGAGTACTTTATATAGTGGTTTATAGGGAAGATAAATTCAGTACGCGTTTAATCGTCATTATAATATATTATAAAAATATTATTACAAAAGAAAATTCTACGACCTGGATGTGTTCCATCTCAGTAGACAAGCTTTGACTTATTCCGATATAAATGACTGTTTAAAGTCGAGCTTTCATTTTTTCAGTTTGAAATTTACGGTTAATAGTTGAATTCGTATAAGTTCCAGATAAATAATCAATGACGTTATTTGTACGTAAATCATGCAAGAGAGAAAGGTTTGAATAGAAAGAGACAACAATAAAATTGTTGATTTTTTAGCATTGAAACATAACTCGTGTCGAGGCTTATCCACGACTTAGCCAAGTTTCTCATATTAATATTACGGAATAAGTGTTCTCATTTGAATTAATCTATCGAAAATAAAACAATTTTTTGAATAACCCAATTCATAAATATGAATACGTTTTGAAATTAGACAAAGTACCTACGTATATTTAGATGACCGCTTAAATGCATATTCTGAATTTAAAATTATTATGACAGCTTCAATTTGTTTAACATTATCGATTTAAAATGCCACGAAAAATAATATAATATAAACGAAATATTTAATACATACAAATAACGTACTTAAAATATTTTCTTTGTTCAAGAAAACGTTGTTTTCCCTTAAATATGAAATTTGCTACTAATGTTGTGAAAAAGTTCAACATTAATTCACACTGTGGTTTAAATATGCGTGAAAACATATATTTACGGCATTTGTAACGAAAATAATGACAGCGTAAATTCCACGACCGTCATGGCAGGATCGAGCAGCGTATTGAAGTTCGTTCGATAATTAAAATTATCGTATTTTATAAGGCTGAAAATATATTATTTAAAAACTGATTATTATGTTTTTGATATAAAACTTAGTTTTAAATAATAGCTGAAGCCTCAAAGCAAATAATTAAATATAATGTATTACTCAAAAACGTAAGTTTTCACTACAAAAAAGTATTTTAAAAACGTCGAAAATTATATATAGCCTGCAAATTTAATGGTTTATAACAATGTTAATTTTTACCATTTTATTAAATTGTCTCAATTGAGATTTGTCTCCGTATTCTTTGGCTTCAAGATTATAAGAAAATATGTTTCGTTTATGCAATAATTTACCAAAATTAAGATAATTTTGTAGCACGCGGAAATTGCATCTATAATGCTTGTATTGTTAATTATGGCAAATAACATTCAGTTTATTAGTTTCAAATACAGGGTATAACTTCTGATATAAATTAATAATAAAAACCCACATTTTGAATTATCATCGAAAGTAGCGCTTTAATTAATTTATGGCTCCTCACACACACACACACACACACACACACACACATCTCACTGGTTCTAACGAAATGTTCAAGCATCGAGGATCATGATCTTCATGATCATACCTTCATCTAGTAAACTTAATTCAAAGCAATTTTTAAGAATCATATTATATTGAAAGGGATAGTAGCTTTTTTCGTCTTCTTCTTCTTCTTCGGCGGATGGTGACCGCAGTTACAATAGAATATCATTCACACCTTGACATCCTCCTCGTGGTCCAGTCTGCTGGATACTCGCGGATCCCTTGCAG
Organism: Eubasilissa regina; assembly: GCA_022840565.1. NCBI lineage: Eukaryota > Metazoa > Arthropoda > Insecta > Trichoptera > Phryganeidae > Eubasilissa > Eubasilissa regina. The sequence continues at coordinate 29,774,483 of JAINEB010000011.1, forward strand.
GTCTGTCTCGGTCCCATCTACATCATGGCCTTCTCTATATTATCTTTCTACTGAAATAAATTAGTGAATCATTTTAATGCTCGCTTAATTAAATAATAAATCAAACTCATATTAATCGTATTGCCACAGCTCTATCCGCATATTTTATATTTATACGTAAGAATTTCTTTATCGATTTTTTCGAGCGGTCCATATAATATTTGTTGAAATATGACATCGGCACAGTACAGAAATGTAGTGAACGTATGCAGTGTATCGTGTTATCATGGGAAATATTGATTCACACCAGTATTTAAATTATTTATATTTGATTGGTAATTTGGTTTGGTTCATTACTGTACTCTCGTGTCAGTCCAAACTGAATTGCGCGATTTCTCTCGGGTTGTTTATTTTGTGTGAGATTGAAAGCATAATACAGGAAATAGCGGAACATGAAAGTTGAAGAGTGTAGAAGCGAGTCGGTGGCGTTCGATATCGTTCGTACGGCGGTGATCGAAACAAACGAGGGCCGGCTACGAATTTGAATCGCCGAACCTTCATATTCATCTACGCAACCCTAGGATCACGCTTCAAAGATACACATAAAAATCTGCAGGTTCTGCAAAATAAAGCCTCGATGCACCAAATCAGGTCAGAATCACACAACTCTGTCACGATTCGGGCATTCTATTATAAAGGAATTCATAAAACATCTGTTCGACGGTTTTGCGCAGGGATTCCGTCCCATGAAAATCCCTTCATCAATATTCTAGCCAGCTATGACTATTTGCATTCTAAACACAAACAACTGAAAATTGTCCTCCGTGCGGAGTAATCTCACTATCCCATCTTCGCAGAAAATCTTTTTTAACCCAACACCCATATAACTAATTTAATCTCATTTATCATTTCTGTAGCATTCTGAGGGAGCAGGGGCTCCATAGACCCGGTTCTCCAATATCCATGACTTTCAACTTCAAGTGCAAGCTTCCCGCTAGTATATTCATTATTATGTTAGCGGACAAGCTAGGCCAGGGATTCCGAAGAATCTATATTTCAATGCAGAATCAGAATCGGAATTATAGATATCTTAAATTGATAGGATTATCGTCAGAATTTTATTAAAATCATAAATACGAAGGATATAGTGGACATAAAGAAATGAAATAATATGGATAGTCAAAAAAAAACTTTAAATCTCAAGTGATTATTCAAGTGATTATCGCTAAAATGATCGAGTAATATGAATTATTCACAACAGTTTTAACAAATATTAGACATGTGAGATATCTATTGCATAATGCTTAAAGATTGTAAGTAAATATTAATATAAGTTATTTGCTAATATAAGTAAGTATGTATAATTGTATTTCTGGTTGTGTGAGATGGAGCTCCGTCCTGCTATAATGTCTAGCTGTACTCTTTGTTTTGAAACTCTGATCATTTTCTTAGCACCCCGACGTCTTTCAATTTGCAAATTTTTGATCAGAATACAGTCTTCTGCAGTGATTATTGTCATTCTGGGCAACAATTTGAAAAAACCAAATATAAACAATGGGAAAATTAATAATCAAAGATGGCGACCGGAAATTAACGAAATAAAACATAATATAGGTAAATAGATAAGTAAGTAAATTAATTAACTATTTAAGCTATTGTTGATATAGTAAAATTAATTTTGATGTAATTATATTACATTTTACGAAATGTTCTCACTTTTTTTGGGCCACCTGTATATTGTGCTAAAAATATGAATAACCCGTAAGACGTTGTTTCATCCACCTCATGACTCAGCATCGCAATCTCAGTAAACTCTCGCCCTCTTGACTGTGCTCTTCTATTTTTGTCGGCATCCTAGAGAAGTCCCCATTGGCTCTTCCACTTGGTCGGTTCAACGAGTGCGGGATTCCTCTTTTTTTTCGTCTTTCGACGTAGCCTGCCACAATAATCTTCTCCTAACTTCACGTCCCTTCACCAAAAGATTTGAGGATTCATCTCAAGCTGCAGGTTGAGAGTCTGTCTGTGCATCTCGCCGTCCATGGTATGCACAACATGTGTCTATCACCGCATCTCAAATTCATCAATCCATCTCTATCTATCTCGTGCTGAAATTAAATAAAACCTTTGCACAAAGATTTCATTTGTTTCTAGCACCCAAAATGCACAACACTCTAAATGCAGACGTGAAAAATTTCAACCATAGTCTTACATATTTTTCAAGAAAAGTGCAGTTTTGGGTCCACGAAATGGGGGGAAATTACGCCCGAGAACTTTTAAAGTCCAAACTTGAGATTAAAACTGCTACAACATTAATTTGTAATTTTACATAAGTTTACTTCATATTTGTATGTTATTTACTTATTTTACACACTCTTACTTCATATTTTTTATATTATTTACTTGTTTACTCTTACTTTACTTAGTTTTTTAATGTTTTATAAAAGTAAAATTGCATTTATTTTTAAGTTTTACATTATATTTATATATATATAATATTTTTTTACTTTTTATAAACATTCAATATTGTATTTATATGCTATCTAATGGCATCTTGATTTACCCTTTATATGAAATGTATGCCTTACTTTGCTGCAATGTTCTCTGATTAACAATATAATAACACAATGTAGTGTACTATGAATCAAAAAAAATAAATTATTATTATAATATAAAAATATTGAAATATATCAAATATATAAATATGCTAGCAGCCGGTTGCTTTCTGCTAGAAAACTATTATTCCATTTGTACAATGTACTTCATGTACGTTTGTTATTTTTAGAAGTGAATTTTTGGTTAAATTCAGTGCAAATTTCCGCCGCGTTCCCATTGAAAATGTTTTTTCAACCAGAACCGTATTGGGTTTTAGTGAATAGTGATTTGCGCCGGCCCTGGCTCGGGGCGAGCGGAGCTCCGGCAGCGCGGTGACAACAATTATTTGTTTTACCCGATGCAAACAAACATTCGGTGTGTGTTTCGCTGCATCTGCTTCTATGCTGCGAACGAAATTACGTTTGTAATATACCACTACCAATCAATTGAAATGATAAAATTGGACATGTTTGATTTATGGCTGTTCCGATTCCACCCAATGAAGTGGAAACCCGCAAAATAAATCATTATTTACCCTTCCCGAGCCGTGCAGTAACACCGGTCTACCGATATAATTAATCCTGTAATATTTCAGTAAATATACGCAACATGCAATTCATATTTTAGTTGAGTTGAAGGAAAATATTCACGCTTAGAAATATCTTTCTTAGTATGTAAGAAGAATCTTACAAAAATAATTATCTTTCAATTCAATCAAAATAAATACATTGACAAAAATACAATTTGTGTCAAGACAGAAAGAAATCTCATATTAATTTCACAGTGAAAAGAATAACAAACATAGTGGTCTCTTTTTCACTAATTAAAGAAAGATAAAAAGGAAGGTTGTATTATATAATGCAACCTTCTATACAGGACTTGATGAATGCTTAATATTATATATTTATTTATTTAATGATTAATATTCATAGTAAATTTATGGCGTTAACCATTTTTTCAAAAGCAATTTTCACATTTCAAAGGCTAAAAGAACTCTAATTTCTTACGGTAACACGAGTTGACAGCATGGCTGCGTACGAATATTTTATAGCACGGTATGGTAAAGGTTAATAAAAACTATAGAGATGAGATCTTGTACTCCAACAATACTGTATTTATTTGAAATAACACTATAAAAGCATTGGATATGTAGAAACGAATAATGAAAAAATTGTGATATTTTAACCATATTATTGGTAAGAAAGGTGACGTTTATGAAAGATTGTTGTAGAGAATATTCTTCTTTATAGGTTATGCGGCATTTTAGACGCTCACAAGGTTGCTTAATTTATAGGCTAGCTTTGCGGAGATGATCTTATCTACGCGGGTAAGGTAATTTAAGTGAGGACTTTCCAATGAATAGAGGTAAAATTATATTCAAAAATGTTTATTCAGAAAAACGGCAATCAAACATAAAATAAGTCTTAAATAAGGATGGGAGTGGATGATTCTTATAAGACTATACTATAGTATATATATATACTATAGTATAGTTATACTATAGTAGTTAACAAAGATGTTAATACACAAGCAAACATAAAATGTGGAACTCGTACTGTCAGTATATTTCAGGTACATTCAAGATATTATTACCAAACCAATATCTAAAAAGCACTTGTTTACTATACATTGACGCCGCGTGGGTTATAATTCACTCACGTAATCTATATTAAATAACAAATATCACATAAATACTTTGATTTTATACAAATAAAACCTGTAGTGGTTGTAGAGGCAAGCCAGGAGATCAGGAATATATCATGGAGTTGGTGGGTGGTTCAGCAAAAAGAACAAACATAATTTTCTTTGCAAGAGAATGAAGTAGCGGTTCACCGTAATTTCTGAACACGCCAGTTTGACGTGGCTATGATACGTCCGGTTAAAGTCAAGATGGAATGATGTTTATCGTATCTTAAATACATAACTCGGTATACAAAACCAATAATAATAATACTCAGCACGTGATGAGTAGTACAACGGTCAGAAAAGCTACAGGCGGTGACTTCAAAATATTCTTAGAAATAGACCGCGTGGTGCACACCGAGATATTAATCACAATACGAAGATTAATAACATTGTAAATAGTATTATAACACACGACACAAACAGCAACAGTGTATTAGATGTTAGATTACTCGGTTATATAGATGATAACGGCGGTTACTACAGATGCACCGACTCTTTCGGTATTCGAGTCGGACCGTTTTGGAGAATCAACTAAGAAGTAGGAAGCGATGTGCCAGAACCGGACCTCTCGATCGGTGAGCTTCTATGCATAACGAGCGGCTAGATAGAGTAGGCAGGTAAAATACTGTAATTATGAAATTCACTCACGACACTGTTTATGTCAGAATGTAGATCAGAAGATTAAATATTATTTGAACACCTTGTGTTCCCCAAATTAAACTAGCGCGAAGTGTGTGTGTGGATGTGGCTGTGTGCGTGAATGTGGCTAGAGCAGGTTGGACAATAAATACTAGTAGGGTCGTGCAGTGCATACAAGCAAAAAAACTGTGCATAACTAAAAATTTTGGGTAACAAATATAAATTAAAAATTTGGATTAACATTAACGAAAACATTATTTTGCAATTAATGCCATCTGTGTACCAGTAGAGATTTTAATTGCTTAGTTCTAAAAACTCACCGCAACTCACCGCTGTACTAATGGCGCTCATTTTTTATTCGCCGCTTTATGCTATTTACATTACTCAGTTCTGTATTTAAGCTAGTGAATTACTCAAGTCATATAAATGGCTATTTACTTATGTTTATTAACAACTGTTACAACTGCGTGTAAATCATTGAAGTGTCTACTCCTTCTTTTACTAATTCCAGAATTTTACTATCTTACTGTTTATAACGTGTTGATCTCATGATTGTTCTTTAAATTTGGTGCATGGATTGGTTTTTGATTTGAGAAAAAGAAAAAGCAATTAGCAGAACTATTTCCTACGTTAACCTTTTAATAAAAATAACTATTTCCTTTAATTATTACGTGAAGGATTTTCAAACAATAAATGAATCATGTTCAATCATAGAAATTGTTCTTAAAAACGTCCATACATTTTTTATATGGGTAAGAAAGTATTATTTTTCCATAAAACTTAAACCTATAATTATAAATAAATACATGGAAGGATCGTATAAACGACGGATTTATTTTGTCCTAAGACGTTGGTTGAACGAAAGTACATATATTGTATTTACATATGATTGTATAATATCATTGGTAATAGCATAAATTAAATCTATACCTGCTGCACGCCACTGAAGACTAGTTACAGTTATCTGCTGACTGATGCATAATTACAGATAATATGTACGCACTGAAACATGAAGTGTCTGCTGGAGAACTGATCGGGAAGAGAAGTGAAACTAATTAACCGGCTTACTGGGCGGCTACTCGTGCATATTAGTGTTGTTAATATCTGGGCGGTACTGGTGAGATTACGTGGCTCATAAGAGCTTATGGTTTGTACTCAAGTATTTTCCGGGTGCGTTCAGGAATAATGTTGTTAGTTGCAGAGGCGAACATCCTCCACACATTCTAACATATTTCACATGGACGAGTAAACTATAGGCACGAATAAAGCATAGTACGATCTAAAAAAAGTCATGGATGACAAAAATAGAGTTAATTAAGTTTTTAAATATTCGTTATGAAACAGAATATATCAAGAATATTTAAGTATGTCCAAGAACACACAATTTCTGAATTTTTGCCTCCAAATGCATTGTTATTAAGAGAAATTATAGATATCTCATAGAGACGAAGCTATTTATATAATATTATATGGGAAATATGGAAGTATGGGTAATTATAAAGCTTACTACAATTTGCTGTCGAAGTTGTATTTATGTTACCATGTAGAAACACTTTGAGTATTTATATGGCGACAGCAAGTTGTAGTTAAATACTCGAAGTGTTTCTAAATGGTAACATATATACAACTTCCAAAAAATTGATAGATATGGAGGTTGATTTTGAATGGAATGGTGAACGTTACAATGGGTAAAGTGATCACTTAAGCCAGCCGAAGACAGGTCGTAAACCCTGTAATACCCATACTTCCCATATAATATTGATATAATAGGGGTTCTACCGGTTGGGACACCGCTAAACATGACGTGGGCTTTCTCCTTACCCAATCATCATATTATTAATATATCGTTGGTCACTATGGTATGAGAAGGAGGCGGAGATGGAAATCAATAGTCAATAATTATGTACACATTTACAATTTATGCCATCCCTCTCTATAGTCTGCACCACTGGCAACCGATAGCTTAGGTGCCAGCTGGATCGGGCGCCTCTAGCTTCGTTCTCTCTTCTTTCGTCCTGATACCGGCCGGTCTCGGCTGCTGGTTGCCAACCGTCCGATGATTGACGGTGGCTCCTCACTCGAATTTTCAACTTCAATTGTCCCCTTGTCTTCCGTGTTCCACGTTCTTCTTTATCTCAGATCTAGTTCTCATGCTAGCCGATGGCTGACGGTGGAGTAGGATATTCAACTCACTTTACGAGAGTTTTAAACTTTTTTCTAAGTCCAACTGATTTTAAGTCCTGATTCCAAGTGATCTTAACTGAGAGAATGATTCTAAGTCTGTCTGATCCTAAGTAAAAGATCTTCTGAACTGTATTCTTCATCGTCGCATCCGGCCTTTTAAGCACCTTCGATCGTGTCCTCAACACGTCTCCTAGGTCCATCCCTTAGACAGTGGTTGGGTGCTCTCTTTTTCTCAAAACAGAAGCATTTTACGGTTTTGTACCCGGGATTAGCTGGGAAATTCCTTGTATTAATAAATATTTGGAATCCCTTGTACGAGATCCGAACCCTTTGTTCAGCCGGCTAATTGCGGCCGTCGTAAATGCGTATTTTCCCAGCCATATATTAATATCCGAAAGGTACGTCGCCGACAGTATACAATTAAGATTAAATGCATTTCTTGGGGTTGGACGGTCATAAAATGTCCCCTAGATCCCCAAGAAAGCAAACACGTTCACTTAACCTTAATTGTTTACACGGCCCATGCAAATCCCTCAAGGAATGCACCATTTGGATTAGCCGTTAAGTGCTCCTTTCTTTCTTCATAGTATGGGGAAATTCGCGTCACACTAATCGCCGGGCACATCAATATAATATAAACAGCTACATCTCTATGAGATATCTACTATTTGTTTAAAAGAAAATAATTATTTTGGCGAATAAATCATTGTTATCTCGGAATATTCTCAATACAGGAGAGCGTAATCCAGACATGGAAATGAATTATTCAGATATTGTACATAATTAAAGTATCAAGTGTGTCAATTCGTTAAACGTGAACAGTGCTCTCTTGATAACAATGTTGAATTCACCAAATTCTGCTTCTAATTCGTGATTGTATCATGTGTGCCACACCCCGTTTTCATTTCCTTCTTTCTTTCGAGAATTTTCATCTTTCTCACTGACTACCCGGCATGAGAACTGGCCTCGGGAGTGTTTTGTAAATCTACCTACCCCTAATATCGAGTCAGAATGAATTGGTTGAAGAACGTCTTCAACGATATCAAGTTTAATCTAAAGTTAACGTTTAAAAAATGGCACCGACAGTCGTCACCCTCCGCATTTCCTTTGTTCCCGTTTTAAATTGTTCCCATCATATTAATAAGCCGGTTATGTACGCGCAAGTATGACGCAGCGGCTGAAGGGAAGCGCCTGTTGCTAGGCAACCCGAGATAAAATGTACAGTGAATTTTACATGTTTATGTCATAAAGCCTCTCCAGCCTCCGCGTCACTGTTTATATTTGCATTATGATCCTGCAGGAGAGGGGGTGACAAAGAGACGCCGCAAGGAACGAATTATTTCATAATAGATAAACAAATACGCGCAGTCTTCCAAGTCGGATAATATGCGGCCATCGCTGCTTCGCTAATGGGTGAGTAATAGCATCTTTGGTGCCGTATATTAACTAAATACGCGTTACCGCTTGTTAGCACTGAAATGGCTCTTTAAATTATCAACCAATATATATTTTATAAAAAGGCTTACATATTATTATTTAGCGCCCGACTAAACTAGATGGTACAAGTTAAAAAAACAAAAATACTGAAAAGTTTGCACTCTCGTGGTTGCGTGTACATTTCACGTCTACAGTTAACCGAGAAAAAATGAAGGAAATAAATTTAATAGGGTTGACATTTTAATTTTCGTCTTATTTGATTGTGATTTTTATATGTCAAAACCTAAATTTGAATATTTTTTAAAGTACTTTGGTAAGATGTTTTTTTAAGGGATTCGCTAGCTAAGATATGTGTACAACAAAAATATATTTTATAATCAACATTATCTAAACCCAAAAGTAAAATGAATCAGATATGATGGGTGAACACATTTAGATGGCCCTTTCAAATAACGGGACGATTAATATCAAAAACGAAAATTTGTCGCTAAAAATATTGTCGCTGTAGCATAGTTGGATAATGCATCTTCCCTGTTTAGGAAAGAGATCCAGGTTCGTAACCCGGTGGCGCACCAACAATATTTTTCGATAAAATTGTTTTTATATGTGTATCTTTCTAATTAATATATTTAATTAATATTTGAAAACTCATTGACCAAAATAGAGGGTGACGTGTTTGAAGATGAGTGTCTGGCAATAGTGATGATTTTACAGTTGTTGACTACTCTTGAAGACGTTTTAGTATGTTTTAAAAGCATTTTATCAAATGAATATCAATTTTAAAATCTCGGCTCTTCCTATAAAACTGTTATAAACTCGTACGAGTATATCTCAATTTCTCAGTTGAAAAGTAGCGGTTCGATTCGTATACTTCTCATTTGCAATGAGATAACAGCTAAATAAAGAATGTGATAGAAGAAAGAATGAAAATAAGATTCAGCTTATTATTTTCATATTTCTCCGGCACCACAACTCCAATGCTTTCAACCAATTTCTCTCTACTGATTAATTGTTAAATTTTCACTTCCGTGCATTGTTACCGTAATATTCTGAAGTAGTGTGCATTAGAATTTTTATTTTTGTGGGAACGATGATTCGAATCCATCCCCATCAGCTGACCGACGACACAGGCGACATTTTCACACGGGGACGCGGCTCACCGTTCACCACCAACCTCCACATTTTCTTTGATATGTAATTTTGTAATTGAATCAATTTTAATCCTCTATTTTACATGTTTATCACAAGTTATTTTGGTACGTCGACAAAAAATAATAATATTGTGTGTTGTGCGACAGAAAGAAAAATCTCAGTAGTGAATTCGGACGATCATTATTTATTCTCCCACACCCGAGCCTGAACACATTTGCTCAGAGACACTTCTCTTTTACAGGCTCCAATCTAATCCAACATTCAACCACTAAATTAGTGTTCAAGATTCAATTGGATTTACTCTAAAGGCTTTCCTCGTACTTGAACTACTGTACGTACGTATAGAGTCGTAGTAGGAGGTATTGGTCAGTACGGTATAGTAACACATCGCTTTTGCACGCATTTTTTTTGTTTGTGGCGATAATGAATCCTTAGTTTATATATATTGTGACGTTATAAATGAGGGTCACTTACAAAATTGCCCCGTCACTTATTTTTGTCAAGCACCTTAACATTTCACAAATAGTTACCATCAAGTTGGTATCGCATTCGGTGTCTCAGCTTATAAAAACGGTTGCGATCTATGGTTCATTTTTCAAAATCATCGACGAAGCTGTCAGAATAAAATGTAGCTGTGTGTGATTTACTATAACTGGAGGGTAATTATTTTTTTGTTCAATCACTAGTGCATAATTTAATATTAACTTGTTAATCTTATCGCATGCTAAGTAATCTTTACAAGAAACAAAACATTTCCCTCTGGTTTATGCCTCTGGTGCACACCTCAGGTTATTTAAATGTATTAATTATAAATATATACATATAAAATCAATTTTGATTCGAACCTGGATCTCTATTTTCAATCCGGGGAAGTACACTACCAATTGTGTTGTAACGACGCCATTATTTTTCATGACAAATTTTCGAACCTGCATGTTACACTTTTTCAAATTAATACATCTGTCGTTCCATTATTTGGAAGCCATCTACATTGTTTTTACGGAATCTCAAATACCTTTGAGTAAACCGACAGCAGCAGAATTATCAATTCATTTTTATTAAATTTTGGACACATTGATACAACTTATATTATTAAGGAGAACACACAGACCGTCTATTCTGAATAATTACAACTTCACAATAAGAATGTGTTCCCTTAATTATATTTTCTCAACTAAAACTCTGAAGTATATCTCATTGTGTTTCATTTCAGACACGAGTCATTACAACTATGACGTGAAGAAAATAATAAAACAACGCTTCGTTTGAATTAATAAAATTATTCACTAACATCACTATTTTTTAGATTTTAGATGAACCTCCATGTAACAAGACTGTTTTCAAAAATTTTGATGTGGAAATGATTGGTGACGATAAAATATTGGAAATCGTGGCCATTTTGGATGATATACAATGATGTTGATGATAATATCACTTAGAAATTAAGTGTAATATAATTTTTATTTATTTTATATGGTTATTCAATATACCATTCGATACCCAAAAAAATTACCAAGTTGTAGGATTCATAACGCATATCTGCCCAAAACCGATATACAGTGCAGGGGTGGTTTCATTTAAAATTTAAACCTTTTAATTGCATTTGTCAATACAAAAATGTATATCTCTGTTTTTTTATTCTTTTAACGAAAAGATTTTGTGGAACGGTCGTTATTCTAGATATTACTGTAGTTTAGTTAGCCTTGATATCCATTATTTTCTCCAATATGACATCAAACACATCTTCAAGTTTTAAATTTACTAGCCAATAGCCCAATTGGTGTTAGATCTTATTTCAAGATTTTTAAATCACAAACAGCTCGTCTTTCTATCTTTTGCACTGCCGTCTGGATTGGCAGTGCATATTCTACCGTCATTGGCAACCGAGGCATTGGAGATATTTTGAGAAAAATGGATACATGCCCTGTAAATAGACTCGTCCTTGAACTCTTTCACGAACCAGATTTCTGGTTCAGAATATTACGGAAACAAAGCACAAGCAATATTGATTTGGCCCCGTCTCAAACTTATATCAATATTTATCAGCGTATTACATCCATGCGCAAAAATTCTTAAGTAACTATATTAGCTTCAAATTAGCTGTAGATTACACCCTCGACGTGAAATATACCCAGCATAACATAACATTACTTCAAGCCTACTGTTTACACAAGAGGGTGGGGAAATAAGGGATGCAGGAAGGGTGGAATGTATTAAGTATAGAGACTGGACAAAGGTACGCGCACGCGAGGAGCCGAATATATTAGCAATAAGTAACTTCATCAAAACTGTAAGTTAGTGACGAACATATACCAGAACATGTAATCTCTTTGACATTTTAAAAGTCATACGCATCCACACGCGCACGGCCATCGGCGATCTGTGGATCTGTCACTAATTAACTTTGTTATGTGTGCTATGTCTGGGATATGTCATAACGTTAATGAACGTTGTTATGAAAATTGCGTTTTTATACTTGTGAAACAAAAATAAAGATCTGCTATAGACAAACTTAAAAAAATTTGGTCTGCCCGAAAAACACCAACATAAAAATAAAACTATAAAGTCAAAATTCTATTTTTTCTTTAAATGGATAACAGGTAATCTTTAAGCGATTCTATTTATTTTATTATTAATTTTTTTATTTTTAATATTACCTACAATTTTTTTTTCCAAATAAAATAAATAATTAATATATTTTCACTAAAATGAAACCCATAGTTGACCGACCCTTTTATACAAATTGGTAAATAGCTTATTTATACTAGATTATCATATTACATTTCAAATTATTTGAGGTCCTGTGTATCAGAAACCTTCAATTTAAATTTAAATTATATTTCGGTCGAAATTGAATTTGTTAATAATATTTGGGAGTGTGCCTGAATTTCATTTAAATAAGGTAAAATAAATATTTTAAAATATTTTTCGAACACAATTTTGTTACTCTTTCTTGTACAATGTTTTTCTGAATTATGTTATAATTATATTCCTGAAATAGGGGAAAAGTTGTACCTCGGCACTTGACTTCTATCTGTCCGTCACTTTGACGTAGAACTGGCAAACAATGGGCCATCATATCATAAGCTCATAACAAACGTGCGTCTATTGGATTTGCCTTTGTTTCCCCTCCCCTAGCCGCCCCCCGCCGCCCACCCCATCGCCCTTTCGAGAACCGCCCACAACATCAGCTCTGTCATATTCTGTAATTTATCAAATTCCCAATAATATTAATTCTAGTATTTCTGCTTTGTACGAAATTTCAAAAGAATGTGGACACCCTATATTCATACAGTCGAGAACCTAAAACGATAATCAGACTTCAAAAAAATCACTTACATTGTAATCTATTTTGACAATATATTCAAAAATATTAAATATTATAACCTACGATAAAATCATTTTGATATTTAAGTGGAAGCTTAAGCTCTTACATTTTTCCCCTTCATTAATTCTGATTTAAAGCTTCACAAGTTTTATCGTCGTGCATTTAAAGTCATTCTAAAGAACCTTTTCAATTTGTATCCATCATCTTCTACCTTTCTGCGTCCAGTGTTGAATGTAACCCGCTCTTTTTTATGGCTATGACTATGGTACCGAGATCGATTTTCAGATTTGGAGCTAAATCCCGGTATATAATATTAAAATACAACCTAAAGTGAGAGTATATAAAATTTACTAACTTATGGGGAACGGCTGAATGAAATGAAAATTTCAAGAGAATAATTTTTTGAAAACAAAAATCGTTATGAAACAGTTTTAAAATATGTTTTTAAAATTTATTGCAAGAAACATAGCCTTATCAGCCACTCCAGATTACACGAATTTTATTTTGTACTGGTAATAGCTTTTTGAGAAACACATTAATTAATTCAAAGGTCACGCGTTTGTAGACAGAATTTAATTTAGTTTCTTTAAGGGCCTGTTTTCTACACTTAGTCACATTTTTTCGTTTTCACGAAAACTTTAGTTTTTGTCGGTGCGAACTTAAATGACTAATTTAAACATTTTTATTAACTATGTTTATTCAGTGAGTACTTCATTAAAATTTGTCATGAAAACTACGTTAGAAATAGTTCTTTAAAACTTTCTTAAATTTTTTTATATGATATTACACTAACTTTGTGTTTTATTTTCAACCGCTATCACAATACTTAACTAACTTATTAAAATACAAAAAACCGTGATTGGAATAATTCTTAATAAATCCTTTGAGAGCCGTTATTCCAAAAACTCGAGGTGCTAAATATCAGACAATTATTCATGAAGACTGCTGAAAGATATATATGAAAACAGAATCTTGCGCCTTATCACACATTCTAAGTGTACTCGGGCAAAAAATCAAAGAAGACTAGCTGTCCCCGTTAATGAAAACCTCATTTGATCAAAGACATGCATGGTTCACAGGACCGCGGATATACAATAAGCTATCACAAGAGATGGCAACTGTATCGTATTCTTAATTCTGCGTGCTTATAAAGGAATAGCTTTTCAAAATTGGAAGAGATTCTTAAATGATCAAAACTACTCATTCTAAGTAATTCTTTACTGTCCTTACATCCTACCTCGTACTTATCATGTTTTGCTTGCTTCCTGCTTTTTTCTTTTCTAATCCTGCTATTTACTCTACTGTGATCTTTCTACAATTTATTTAATACTATAATGTTATCTATTCTTTGTTCCTTATTTCTTACATATCTTTAGTCTATCAAAAATTTTACTTTGTTCCTTTTACTTATTTTCCACTTGTCTTCTATTGAATATTTCTGTTTTTACTATTTAATTTGTTACCTTAAGTCCTGCTTATGATACAGCTGATGAAACCTAATGATTACTTATCTCAGAACAGGTGCTAGTGAGGTAGGAAGCGGTCAACAGGCTTGCATATAAATAACATGAAATATTAATACGTATTGTACTTGCCAGTGTATTACATTAAAAAAATGTTTATGTTGATTCAAGTTTCAAAAAAATATCATTTTGAAAATAAACGCCGATTTGTCAGCACTGATATCAATCAATTTTTACCGGTACTGGAATCGATATGAAGCACCTGAAATCAAAAATATTTCGGAAATGCCGAATGTCGAGCCCGCTATTGTTCACAAACGAGCGCTCTACCATTTGTTGTGAACCGTGGTGAATCTGCGTTATGAATACCTCAAGTTCTTGGGCATCAAATGTTACATTAAATAACCATATAAAATAAATAAATATTTCTTCAACAACGACGTATATCATCTTCGTCTGTCTATAAACATTTGTAATAACCGATATACAATTTGATTTTTACTTATTATATTCTTTATACTTCTTTATACATTCTTAACCTCAAAATTTTCGTATTTATTTGATGAGATCCTATTTAAATATGGGTATGATATAATCTAAAAGATCATACAGTTTCGAAAAAGCGATACTTAATCAAAGTCCTAGGAGGGTTTAGAAAATTTTTAGTAGCAGAATAGACCCCGTCAGATGAGAGGGTCTCCATTGTCACTTGAGGGTATTTGGCACCAAGTGGGGAGGCTTCCATTTGATATTATTTGTTAGGGAAAATATTTCGGGTTGATTCTCGGGGATAATTATAAACCTCGAGGGTTTTTCTCGTGGCTACATTATTTCAAAAATAAAGTACAATATTAATATTCAATATGAAAATTCTAAATAAGTCCAGATCATTTCAATACCATTCAACAAACGAGTTGTCAATTAATAAACGAACAATCGAACAATGTTAAATATGACACAAATAGGTACATCACTAAAGTAACTTATTACAATTTCTTATTGTCATCACATTCTAATAATATATATAATGTATTATAAGAATGTGTTCTTCTAATAATATATATAATGTGTTCAAAAATTTAATAAAAATGTATTGTTAATTCTGATTCAACTATCGGTTTACTCAAAGGTATTTGAGATTTCGTAAAAACAAAGTAGATGGCTTTCAAATAATGGAACGATACATGTATTCATTTGAAAAAGTGTAACATGTAGGTTAGAAAATGTGTCGCCAAAAATAATGTCGCTGTAGTATAGTTGGATAATACACCTTCCCCGTTTTGAAAAGAGATCCAGATTCAAATCCCGGTAGCGCAACAACAATATATTTCGATAAGATTTATTTTATATATATATATATATGTAAATACTTGTAAATACACCTAAAAGATGTATTTACAAGTTGAAGACGCATAGATAAGAGAGCGCTTCCCAAGGGTGCGGCGTCTTATAATCACTTACAATCCAAGTGACGGGTCTCAAAGTAATCATCTAACTTCCAATTTCCAGAAAATATAGATAGGCACACTCTTCAGACCACATCATATTCATATATCTTTTAAAGATTATAGATTTTTTAAGTTTCTAATAAAACCAAAGTAACCTTGCTGAAGAATTAAATTCCCGTCATAACACCAAAAAATATATACTAATCATTATGCATACTAGCCCATGACGTACGGTACACGTCATCGCATTCTTACGGTGGTACGACACGCAAAATACAACGTATTAAATTTTATATTTTTAAGGATAACACATTGTTATTGTGAAGTTGAAGTTTTATCTAAACACTACTGTGGTACTTAATACAAATTAAACGTATCAATTAGAAAAAAATCTATTTATCAAAAAAATATTTTGGTCACTACCGGAATTCGAACCAGGATCTTTTCCTATCCGGAGAAATACGCTACATTACGCCAAATCAAATTTTCGAACCTTTATGCTACAGCTCTCTCAAATTAATACATCTGTTATTCCATTTTTAAAAAGCCATCACCTTTTTTATTGCGAGGGTTCGAAAATTCGATAAATTTATTTTTTCTGTATATTTTTCTAATTGATGCATCTAATTTATATTAAATACTAATATTTCTTAAAAGTGAAGTATTTAATATAATTATAAGTAGATATCAGAATAAAGTATGAATAAATAGAGTATGTAAAACTGATCTTAAAAGGGTTACTTAGGTGGTTTGGTCATTTAGAACGAATGAATAAGGAAAGAATGGTAAGAAAGATATGACGCACTAGAAATAGAGGACGTCTGCGGAAGACTTGGCACGATCTGGTAAACAAGATGGTCATGTTAAAAGTCTCAATAATCGACGAGCTTGTATGAGAATATATATGAATAATGCTCTATCCTCTCTGCCTACCCTAGCGGAGAAGTAAGTTAGTTGTTAGTTAATTAGTAAATTGTTTATTTTTTAAGTCTTGTAAACCAAGTAAAGGTGGGCCGTTAAAAAGTTTGAAAGATTTTAATATTACAACTGAATTATATGCCCTGAGCACGTGGGGACGCATTATCTTCTTCAGTGTTGTGCAAGGTAATCCAGCGCTAAACTGTTTCTACCGATACGGTGGTCGTACTGACATGACTGGGTATAAAGTTATGTCTTGTGATCGGCACGATCGCACGTTTTGAAGGTCTCGCTCCTTTATCGATATATCTTTGTATAAAAAAGGCTAGAAACATATCACACTGTTCACTCTACGTTTATTAAGATTCCTAGTCAAAAAATTTGATGTACATATGTAATATGGTAAAAATACCAAATGATACCGCAGAAATAACGCACATATCACATGACTTTAATCGAGTCACGTGATGTGCGCCGCAGCGTCAACATTGCGCCGTAAGAGATGTGCAATGCCGAAAATTATAATTTTGTATTAGCAAAAAGCCGTAAAGCCAGGTTATATGTTTTTAATCGTACTGTATTTATTTGTTTATAGGCTATTGTTATTTCGATTGTCATCGCTGCAAAATATGTTCTTCGCCTACAGGAAGCCTTATACGAAATAACAAATCAATATCCCACAGAAATCAAAAGGGTTGAAATGACTTTCACCTTCTTCTGCACACTCAGCAATAAAACCGAGTATCAAAATAACATTCGCTATCTTCCCACGGCCAAGTGTGCCGTGGACCAGGAGCAGAAGCTGCGCGCCATGAGAGCAGGCGGAGAATAGCGTGTCTATAGCAAGAAATAAATGATTTAGATCTTTCTCCCGAGATAGGAATTACATGTTATTTTCCGGAACTCTTTCGCAGCTTCCCGCCCCGTTTCCTGTTCTTCCCCTTTCTCCCTGCGATTCTTTACGGCGAGAAAAAATAAAGTATTTTGTCATAGACAGCGGTGGAGTCAGGCTGTTACGAAGTGGGGGTAAAATAAATTGGAAATTTTCACTTTTTGGTATTGGATTATTTTCACTATTCATTATTTATTTCAACGTTTATTGTATTTCTGCATATTTTTATCTCTAAGTCTACACCAATCTCTGTATTTAATTATTTTTATAAGGTAGAAAGACAATTTTTCAAAAAGGTGAGATAGAAAAGAAGAAAATTGCAGGGAATGTGGAGTAAACACGAAATTCTCATGTACACTTAAATGTGAAACACATTTAGAAACAAGTTTTTGATCTTAATCTTATTTTAAGATCAACATAAATACATAAAATTACTTATAAAAATAAAATTAAAACAAAAATAATAATTCAATAACACATAATAATAGACTATTTAACCCTAATCATATATATTAATGTTTTAACACTGCTATTTACATTAAACAGCTTTAACCACCCGGTATTACAAATAGGAACACGGAACGAAATTAGACCAGTTAAATCATGGACGTCCAGCTTTTCATTTACTATTTATTGTTATTTAAGTTTATTAAAAATCATTATTGATCTTTAATACATGGCGTGTGTTAAATACATTCAATTTTTAATTCGATAAAATTTATATAATATCGACCGAATTATCTAATTATATTAAAATTTGCTTCTTACTAAACCAATAAATAAAACATTAAGCATTTTAATTGAGTTGGTAATTTTATTTATGAGCGGATGCCAAGATCTTTGATTTGTGAAACTATTTTAAGTAACATTGTTGATGCTGTGACGAAAAAAAAATTGTTTTCACAAAACGTTATAAATTGGCATATACAAAAAAAGTTTTTTTGTGAGTTATTAAGATTTGACTGAATAATATAACTATCATATATATTGAATCAATTGTTCTAGCATCGGCAACATTTGAACGTCAACTTTGAATATATTGTGTTATTGAATATGAGTGATTTGAATTTTTTTTTTTGACGTATTTCGATATATTTTTAATACCACAGTATTGTTCTATTGAATACGTTATATATTTTTCAATTTATATGATATATATTATATATATTATACTAAAAAATTACGTGTCAATTATAAAAAAACGATTTTTTCGAGGTGTTAAGGCATCCGATGCCGCTAGAACAATTTACTATGAATTTAGTCAAATTTATTATGAACTGCTTTCGAAGAATATAACCATCACTTCAACTCAGGCCGCAATTCAAGAAAAACGACCTGAAAAACGGCATACAGCGATGTTTCAGCATGATCATGTTCATCCGCATTATGAAAGCAAATTTAAGAGTTCAATTTTGAGGTTATTCTACATCCACCCTAATCTTCTGATCCTAATGTTCATCTTTTCCGCTCCCTGTCCAACGATCTTCGAAGATTCTCCTAATAATGACACTACCCTTCTTATTAATTAGTTTAACAAATAATAGTGAAGTTCTCACCTTGATTATACATGTATTATATCTTGTGGGGCCAGCAATTATATATCTCTTCCTCGAAGAATATAGCTTGAAGTGGTGACAGGAATAATACTCGGTAAAGCTTGTAACAATTTAGTATGTACTTCGATCTCACTAGTAAAGATTACAAGCAAAGAACCCGTTCTCTCGCAGTCCGCCAAACTTATGCATTCTCGCCTGAGGTACCTCTCCATACGCACACATACACACAGACCCGTTCGTCCCGAACGCGCGTTTGCCTGTCATTCCGACCCCATTCTATAGACATCACAAAAAATTGATTAAAAACACAAGATAGCAACTATAAACGTGCAATATGCAGGATTAAATTACTTTTTAATGTAATTGAGAGAATTTTCAATGCTCTTTATTTTCTTTAGCATCCTACTAGCTTTCTAAACAAATAGACCTTTAATTTGTAGGTCTATTTGTAAACACATTGTATTCAGAATCTACTTAATTAATTGAACGACCTTCTCCCAGACCAGAATTCTGGGAAAATAAACGTCTATTTTTATGTCAAGAAAGCACCACGTGCCGGCTTATTCTTCTTTTGTTTTGCCCTCTCTGAAACGGAAAACAATCCGAAGGATGTGAATTAAATGACTTAAACCGTGCCCTTTATTTAATAAATGGTATTTGATCTTTATGGCATTACTACAAGGCGTATTTTAGTAATATTAATAATGTTACAAAGGTCGGAAGCTACTAAGCGCTTCCATCGTCTCCTGTCTGTGCGTCTTTTCAGCACTATTTAATTCAGTACACACTCACTTGTATTTTTTTTAAATTGAGTTATTCAATTACGCGTAATTTGTTTTATTAACAGGTTTACTTTTTTCAGTTCTCGGTGGTATATATCGTGACGAAGATCACAAAATTCATGATTAGGAAGGCTTCGATACCTTTAAAGAGTATTAATAATGCGCAACTAAAATAGAGACGCAAAAGAGAATATATTGTATATTTATATTTATTATATTCTTTCAATATAATATGAATGCCTTTAAGGTCAGCGATATCGAAATATATAACGCGTTAAATTAAGTAAGCATGTATTTACGGAGTTGAGAAATTTTTTTTTCTTTTTTTACTTATATTTGAAAGGAAATCAAATCAAAAACACCAGTGAAAAGTTGTTATATACTTTTTTGACTTATTGAATCAAGTCTCATAAAAATACACGAGTATTTGTAGACAATATAATATACCTGTTCAACAATACATAAATCGTAGTTCACATATGTCTGGCAGATCAGGACGAAGTGATTTTTAGTAAGTCGGATATAGTATAAAAATGATTTAAGTTAACAAACATTGATACCTTAGCAGATTCCATTTCGATGCTGGAAATTAATTTTATTAAATAAAACACAATCGCTTTGTATAAAACTACGAATTTTAATAAAAACAAAAAGAGTGCACATATGTATATATATATATGCGTAAAGAGAGAGACAGAATTCAAATATTTTTAAATAGAACATCAAGAGAGGGGAAAGTACAATGTTGATGAATATTAAATTTATTATTAATTATTGTAAAATTCTGTACCATTATTTTGTAAACATCTTTAATAATATTTTCGAATCATTATAAATAAGTAAGGCATACTAGATTTATTTAAATAATCATTTTGTTTTTAACTATTATTTTTTACTTCTTCAATATTTGCAAAATTTCTTTGTGGTCTCAATTTATATAAATAATTATACCAAATCCTGAATTTTCCAATCACCTTTTCGAAAAAAATCATTCTTTCGATAATAACAAGGGTTTATAAATTATACACACAAATACTAGGGTTTTACAGTTAGATACATTTGAAATTTTAGAAATAAGTAAAAGTGTTAATAGCAAGCTAAATTTTTAATTTTAGTATACGTTGTTTCCTGAAGAAGATACCATAATTATCGAAACATGTTGAAAAATCAATAAATAGTGGTTTAAACAAAGTATTTTGTCTAATTATTTATATAATTTTTTAAATTGAATATAAATACATTAGAACAACTTGAACAATATGTTCTAGTTAGTTTATTTGACATCCTGATGAAAGGAATGCTATTTTTTGAAACCGGTTTATGAATATAAATAACTCATAGAGGTTTTTAAAAACAATGCTAATAAACTAGATTTTCCTGAAAAATATTAAAATATTTTTTCTAAAATTCACTTATCATTGTTGTAGTGTCTACGCCAAAATTCATTTTTTAAAAACGTTCCCAAGATGCGACCCTAAATTATCTTTTCAAAAATACTCTCATTTTTTTTATTTGTTACCCTTATCTGGGAGGCACATGTAAACAGTTATCTGATAAGTGTTTAGTACACTAAAACTTTAGTGTTTCTGGACAGCAGTTAGGATTTTATTAAATTGCGTTTGTTGTTCGAAAATATGAAATGATATATTACTGACGTGTGGTGCTTAGAACATAATAATTAGTCGATTTCTCAATGGGTATTAGAGCAAACGTCTTCAACGAGACTTCGCCGCGATGTTGCACAACTCGATTGGGGAATTACAACCGGCAGCTCAGAGCGGCATCGTTCTGAGCGCAAGTTTCAAATTGTAACCCAATTAGAAAGTCACATCCCTCGAGACCCGGACGACCCCGGTGGGCGCTCAACTCGGGTAATAAGTTCTACACCGTTTTAACATACCTCAAAAATAATATTCGGTACCTGTCTTGATTCGGCACCGCGTGAAGCCGTATTGATTTTGCCAAATTGCCTATAGGGCACGGCCAAAAGTTATAATGAAATAAAAAGTAATTTAACTTATTGAATATTTTTCAAGTAATTTATATATTTATAAGAGCAAGTTAAAAAAATAATAATTTCGCTTCGGCAGTTTTTTGTCGCTAATATTAATTTATTGCTCGGCCAAATTTCTTGGCAAATTTGAAATACGTAATTTGTTTCTGTCATTCGACACTTATTTTATTTGCCAATTAAAGTCTCATAAAAGCGTGATTTATTACGTACCATAATTAATAATTAAATATTAATATTTTCACTTTATCCAGGCTAAAATTCGTCCTAATGAAGATCTAGTGTGTCGTCTTAATCATTTTATCATTAACTAGCTGAAAGCAATAGACTGTCGCTAAATAGAGTTTCTAGGTCCTACAAATAAGCAAATTTAACCTTAGGGTGGCGTTTTCAAGGAACGACATTTTTTTTGATAAAAGCAAACAAACGAAATACTTCGAAATACTTTTTTTTCAAACTAAACTCAATACCTGTGGTATGAAAACATTACTAGCTTGCTGGTCTATGAAGCTCGAGCCGCCGACCACTGGATCACTAGGCGAGGTCTTAATCACTATACCAACGAGCACGTCATATTATAATAAATACTTATTGAGAATTCCTAACTTAAAATGTGGATACACAGTACACTTTGAGTAGCTTGCTGATGTAGTGGTCAAGACGTTGGCCTAGTGATCTAGTGGTCGGTGGTTCACGCCTCGTTCCAGGACACCAGCAAGTTAGTCCTATTTTCATAGCACAAGCGTTTAGCTTATTTTGAAAATAGTAAGAATATTGATGTGATATGTATTCCGTGTACGCATCTCTATTTTTGTTTTAAAGAAATAAAAAATAAAAATAAAAAAACAAGAAATTTTGAATGATCGAAGATATCTAAAACATATGTTGGAGCTTAAAATAATTTGCTTAATATCGAGAGTCAAGCTGTTATGTCGCAAATAGGCTTATAAAAATGTAATATTATGTCAATTATTGGGATTGTAGAAATATAAGGGTGATATTTTCTAGCTTGCCTGTAGAAACAACACTACCTGCGGGTGGTTATGCTATGGCCACAACTATTGTATATGGAATTGATAAAACGTCACAATATTATTATTTCTCTGTCGAGGGTCGTGGTCCATTAGTCAACACACAAACTGCTTGCTCCACTTTGTGCAATCTTAGATCTTCAGACATGGTATATCTATTTTATTGGAAGTTGTATTGTCCATTTCTGATATCCACCTCTTATTCTTTGTCCTTATAAATTCCCAGTTTCGTGTATATTTTATCAACCTTTTAAATTGAATAGTTATTTCTGCCGGACTCTAGGCTGGAATCACCATTTTTAAAATACGTTTCTATAACAAAAGCGTGACGCTCACCACTCCACGCCATGATGGCAACTAAAATGGCAAGACATTGGCTACAAAATGGCGTGCCAAAACCACGCCCTGTACTACTAGCGCTCCACCAGCAGCGATGGGAAATCGGGGAGTTATTTCTGTCAGACCGCAACCTTAAAACTGAAAAAAATACCCACATAAAAAATAAGGCATGTAGCTGAGCCATCAGAGTTTTAAGATACTAGGGGTCTAGGACTGTCCGTCCAAAATAGCCACATATTACGAAACCTAAAATAGAAAAAATAGCCGACCCTAAACGAATATAGAATTCAAATATTTTTTCCTTCTTTCAATCCATTTTTTCAGAACTTTAAATTTTAAAATAAAGTTGTTTGATATGTTTTTTTTTCTCGAGTAAATAAGTTCTCATTTGGGTTAGTTTTGCTCCCAAATTGATCAATTATACCTCAAATATCGACCATTCGCTTCACATTATTTGCTATTAATACTTATTCCGTGCAGAAATATCTACAAGTAAGTTATCTTTATAATATTAGGGTTTAACTCATCTTAAAATGGTGTGTCTATATTTTATAAGCTAATTCTGATTAATAAAATATGTGAAAATGGATTAATCAAATACAAATGTCTTGATGATTCTCGATTAATTTAGATTTACATTTCAAACATCTCATTCAACATCACATGTCGTGTACATAGACGCATGTCGTACTTTAAAATTTAACTACGCCAACTTTTTAATAACTATTAACATAAATTGTATATATTGCATTTCATTTCCCTCCCCTCCTTACCCTTTCGACTTTGCATGTTCAGTTTAAAAATACTCTTTTGTTTCTTTTTTATTTATTTATTTTAAATTTATACTATTTTTCAGTTTACTATATTTATTTGTTAGTCTTTTTGTTTATCAGTTTGTTTGAGTATTATTTTTTAGTTTATTGTATACTAGTTATTTAATTTAGAAGAAACTTCACTGGTGTTATTTTTACATATTATATTATTATCAGTTATTATTATTACACTGTTTGTTTATCTTAAAATAAAAAAATAAAATTAAAATAAAACCTGATGTCGGTCATAGAAGTCATTAATTGAATTTTTCATTTGAACCTCTGCGGTTTTTTTTTTTTTTTTTTTTTTTTCTCTTTATTATGGCCTTCGCCAAATAGGCGTTATTAGCCATTACAAGTATATACAAATGAAATAATACAATTTTTTAAATATATAAATAATTAACATAAATAAATAACCATGGTAATATTATTAATTAATATTAGTAAAAGTATTTGATTTTTGAAAAATAATTAACACATTAATTAACATACATTACATAACATAATAAGAAGAAGAACATTTATATTGGAAAGTAAAAAATATACCAATTATAACTGAAGTATAAGTGAAGGATTGATTAAAAAAATATATAACTAAAAATAAAAAAAACAATGTAATATTTCAATTCATATAAAGTATTAATTGAATTTATAAAGAAAATTGCGTAAATATATATTATACTTTCACATTTCTCTTAATTTGAACAATATAACATAACCAAACACCAAAACCGTAAAAAACAACTAAAATTATTTTAACAAAACTTTACAACATTACTATTTTCAAAGATAAAAGCACAAAAACAGTTCTTTTAATTGTAATATAACTATATTTTTAACATCAAGACAATATTGTGAATGTATAAAAGTATACATTCACAATATTAATAAACTTAAAATATATTTGTAATATATTAACAAATTATAAAAATCACCAAAGGAAGTAATAAATAAAAACTTAAACAAAATAATCATCATTGCAATTGAGATTCCCTTATATTAAGATATTCAAGAAAATTGTGAGGGTATAAAAATTATACGTTCACATTTCTCTCATTGTGAAACAACCAAAACATTACATCAAATATATTGATATTTACATTATTTTAAATATAGTTAAAAATACGCTTAAATTTATTAAAGATTCATAACATTAAGTTTTAAATATTTACATAAAGATAATATGACATGATTTGTTGGTGAATAAAGGACAGATTGTATGTTTAATGGCAAAGTTGCAAATTGTTTGATTAGATTTGTTATTAAATTTTCCCTATCGACCATTATTGGGCATTCAAAAAATATGTGATTGAGATCTCCAACACCTATTCCACACTCGCATATCGGTGAATTATTACAATTAATTTTAAAGAGATGAGCTGTAGAACAACAGTGATTAGATCTTAGGCGACATATAGTTACAATCTTATCCCTACTTAAAAGTGAACCTACATACCATGGCTTAGGGAGAATATTTGGATGAATATGGCCAAAAAATGTACCTTTAACTAATTTTGATTCATTCCACTGAGAACTCCAAGTTTCCCGACTTTTTCTTTTTAGAACTGTAGTCATATCTGACGCAATTAGACGATCATGTTTAAGATTCCCTACTTTACATGCTTCCTTTGCCAGAGAATCAGTGGTTTCATTACCAATTATACCAACATGACTGGGAATCCACGCTAAAATAATATTCGAATTTTTGAAAAACAAGCTATAAAGCAGAAATTTTATTTTGACGAAAATATGTGACAGGTTTGATTTAAAGGGAGAAGATATTAATAATTTAAGACAACTGAATGAATCTGTAAAAATGGTTACTTTATCAAGCCCATGTAAGTCAACAAACTGAAGGGCTTCAAGAATTGCTATCGATTCAGCAGCAAAACTAGACGTATCATCTGGGAGTTATCACGGGTTAACACAAAGAAATGCTGCTCCAGCTGAAACAGGAGACTGAGTTTTAGAACCATCTGTATAAATAAAAGAAAATCCAGGCCATCTTTCGTTAGTTATCCGATTAAATTCTTTGCGAATAATTGAAGCATTTTGTGATGAACAAAATTGTTTTGTTAAACCCAAATCAAGGCAGATATTATTTTCTAAAATAATACTTTCATATGGAATCAGGTACAGTGGAATTGAATGACTTCGATAAATTTTTAGGGCGTAGTAAGATAACGAATGGTAACTCGTCACAAGTAAGGGATGTTTTTTGTTTCGCCAAAAAGGTTTGTTGTGACAGTAACTATGCAAAAGTTGTAACTTTGGTGTTAATGGATGAGAAAGCATACTAAGACGGTTGACAAAAAATTTGTCAGACTGAAGTTGGCGTCTTATTTCTAAAGGTGGTTCGACATTTTCTACTTGAAGAACGTTAATTGGTGTCGATTTCATGCATCCAGATATCAGCCTAAGACATTTATATTGGATTTGATTAAGTTTTTTTGCTAAGTACTTTGGCAATGGATCCAGAAGAAAAGAGGCGTAATCAAGATGAGATCTGACAAGTGCATTGTACATTAATCTTAGAACTGTAGGATGAGAGCCCCACCAAATTCCCGCTGTTGCTTTGATAACATTGAAGTTTTTATTACATTTCGATAAAATTTCAGAAATATGGTTAAACCAAGATAAAGACGATTGGAAATTTAATCCAAGAAATTTTACCGACGAGCTTATTTCAAGGGGTTGGTTTTCGAAATGTACAATGAAATTTGGGGTTATCTTTTTTTTGGAAAAAACAACAATTTTGCTCTTTTCTGGGCACAAGCGCAAACCATTATACGCAAGCCATAATCTTAAGTCATTCAGGGCTTTCTCAATTTGAATTAAAGCCAAAGAAATTGTTTTTTCTGAAATATAAATAGTTATATCATCTGCAAACGAAATAATTCTAGAGTGTTTAGTAATAACAGCTTCTAAATCTGATATATATAAATTAAAAAGTATTGGACTTAAGACTGATCCTTGTCCGAGACCTTTCCATACAACTCTAGTACCAACTATACATCCCTGCACGAATACGTGGATGGTTCTACAGCAAAGAAGATTTTTTATAAAAATAATAATCTTTTCAGGAATATTCATCTTGCGGAGTTTATCCACAAGTATTGGAATATGAATATTGTCGTATGCGCCGATGATATCTAAAAAAACAGCCATTAAATATTCTTTTCTAGAAAATGACAAATTTATATCCGTAGTAAAAATAGACAAATTATCCAGAGTGCTTCTGCCTTTCCGAAAACCGAATTGTGATTTTGAAAGTAGATGATTATGTTCTACAAACCAGTCTAACCTATTTTTAATTAGATGCTCCATTATTTTACAAAGACACGATGATAAAGCAATAGGACGATATGAGGATCCATTTGATGGATCTTTATTTGGTTTGAGAATTGGAATAATATATTGAGATTTCCAACTGTCAGGGATCAAACCCGTGGAAAAGATTTCATTGAAAATATTCAGAATTATTGTATGGAATTTTAAATTAGCTAGTTTTATTAAAGGATACGGAATGTCATCTGGTCCAGGAGAAGAATCATTTAAATTTTGAAGAACAAATTTTAATTCAGAAATAACAAAGGGGCCTTCCAGAGGATGAGAATTAGTGAGATTAGATGGCTGAGGGAGTTCTTGATCTGATGGACAAAAAGAGGGAGCTAATTTGTCCATGAAATTATTCAACCAGGAAGAAGTGGGAGCAAGTTGGATAGGAGGATTATATGAAGATCTATATCTTCGAATCATTTTCCAAACAGTGGTTAAAGTAGTATCTGGAGATAAGGCCTCACAAAATGAAGCCCATCCTGCCCTTTTTTTATTTCTTAGAAGCTGTCTGGTTTGAGCAGAGATATTTTTGAATTCAAGATAATTTTGTAAAGTCATATTTTTACAGTAAATTTTAGTGGCTTTTTTCCTTTTTCCTACAGCGAGAGTACAATCGAGATCCCACCAAGGGGCAGGATGAGGTTTATGTAAATTGGAAATAGTAAAAGGGATATGTTTTTGAGATATGTTTTTAAGAATGTCTACCATTTTATTATAAGACTGAATGCAATTATCTGACGGATGAAAGGAAGAAGACATAGCACTGTCAAGTTCTATCGCGTAGCTAAGTAAGTCAGCTTTTTTAGATTGCAGTCGATATTTAGGTCTCGGAGTAGCTCTACTGACTTGAGGGGTTTGAAAAGATAAAATTATTGGAAAGTGATCGCTACCACAACAATCGGGAACAATGTCCCATGATAGCAACGATGCTACATTACTAGAACAGATGGAGAGGTCAACTGCACTAGGATTTTGGGAGGGGAGTGGTACTCTTGTGGGAGAACCATCATTAAGTAAACATAAATTTGCAGAATCTAATAAATCTATTATTCGTTTACCAGATTTATCATCAGAAGAACAACCCCAAACGGTAGAATGTGCATTGAAGTCACCCATTATAATGATCGGTGAAGGTAAAGAAGATATAAAGTTATTCCACCAATTATGATTAAAAACAGAAGATGGATTGCAGTACGTGGAAACTATTGTAATATTATCATAACGTATCGCACATATTTGTACATTATGATCCTGAGGAGAAACGGGAATTGATTGAAATGGGATACCATTTTTGATTAGGATGGCAGAACCTCCTCCTCCATCTGACCGATCACACCTAACACATGAATATCCTTTCACATGAAAACGGAGAGACGGCTTAAACCATGTCTCTGAGATAGAAGCAATAGAAATTGAGTAATTTTGCAATAAATAAATAAGATTAATTCGATTAGAAACAGCGCTTCGCGTGTTCCACTGAAGAAGAACTGCCATTATTTGGGAGAGAGTTTGATATATTTGAAATTATTTCGGCAGCGTTGGACGGTATTTTATTTTGAGATATAATATTAATTAAAAGAGTTAATAAAGTTTTAATAATATCAGAAGAATTATTATTATTAAAAGAAAGAGAATCATTATTTGAAAGGAAAGCAACTCCATTGGAGTTATCATTAGATTGGGAATTACTATTGGGAGAAATGTATATAGAATTTAATGTGGATTGGTCATTTGATAGATAAGAAGGCTGATATGTTTTTGGGGTACGGAAAGTGAAACTAGTTTTCTTTTGTGAAGATGGTTTTATAGAGACATGGTTATTTTTTTCCGCAAGTACTTGCGAGAAGAGAGGAGATTCAGAAAATTTAGTCGGAGATGACGTAGAAGTTTTTTCCGCAAAGGAAGATTTTGCAGGAGAAAAGGATTTTGATGCCTCAAAATAGGAAAGGTTTTCAGACGCCATAATATGTTTATTATTTTTTTGTCTGGTAAATTCAGGACAGATGATGTTAGTGGCGTTGTGCTGACCAGAACAATTGAGGCAAGAAGGCATTATATTTATTTTGGGACATTCTTCGCCCAGGTGTGCATCGCCGCACTTAAAACAGCGGGGATTGGATCTGCATGCAGTTTTTGTGTGACCAAATCTAGAGCATCGGAAACATTGTATTGTTGGATAAACATACTGTTCTACGGGAAGAGAATTATAATGTAAATATACATACTTTGGAAGATTTTGCCCTTCAAATGTTATCACGACTGATTGAGATGGAAGCCACTGAACAGTACCAGATTTTGTGTCTTTGTAATTTAATCGTCGGACTTTAGATGGTTTTCCGAAATGATCCGGAACATTGATTTGTTCGATGATGTCATTATCTGACATATCGACTGGGATACCCTTAACCAGACCCATGCGAGTAACCTGGTAAGCCGGAATTACTGCTGAGTACTGATTAATGGTCAGAGAAGAGTAGCAAAATTCATTTGCTGATTTATAGTCTTTAAATTGAACAGACACTTTAAATTTTCCAAGAGATTTGACTCCCCCGGGAGAAATATTTTTAATTTTGTTTCGAAACAAAAAATTTCCGAAATGTATGGGATGTATGGATGAGGATTTGTCATCTCCGCTAATTTTCTGTACATGAACTGTGTATGGACCACAGTCAGTTGATTTATAAGAATTCATTACAGACTTTCTGGGTTTTTTTGATAATGTCGTATCACCCGGACACGCATCTCTCCGTTTTCTTGGATCGGATATGTCAGATGGGGCCGGGGACAACTTTTCAGTTGCCCCCATTCCGTTGTTGGTGGTTGCCAAGGTAAACAATAACAAAAATTTCCTAGTGAAAAAAAAAAAACTACCAAAATCGTCTAAAACAGATAAAAATGACAATAAATTTTAAAAAAAATTACCACAAATGGTAAAAATAATTAAAGCAAGAAAAAAACTATGTTTTTATAATTATAAAAACAGAAAAAACGAAATAAATCAATTTAAACGAACCCCAAGTCAATGAAGCTGATGACGCTAAAACGGTTGCCAAGCAACTCAACCTCTGCGGTTAATTGTAGTGAACATACATTTACTGTTTGTCAAAATTGAGAAATATTCTATTTTTAAAAATAACAATTTTATAAAAGATTCCTATTTTAAAAAATACAATTCACGGTAGGTGCAAAGGTTATAATAAAATTTTTATAGAGTTGTAAAATTCTGAAACAAATTCTAAAATAAAATTTCATCACCTAATTCGCATTTAAAGAAAATTGACACTTCATTGTAATGTAATGATGTAGTTTACTTTCAAATTTGCCTAACTCTAGCTGCGAAGATGGGCTTCTTTTTATCACATCACAATGTACGTCAAGAAAGTGTAAACCGCTATTGTGTGAAATCTGAGAAAAATTCAAAATATTATTTTAAAAAGGTTGTTCAACAGTAAATGCTGTTGACACTGTTCAGACAGCTTCCGCGCTGGTGTTGGCAACAAGTATCACCGACCAGACCTTGGAAAACAATTCATATTCCCCCTCCCCTGCCAACACAGGTTGCGCGCCGTTTGGCCAATTGTCTCCGACTAAATGGCTTACACATTTTTTATCTCGATATACCCGCCAGATCTTCTCGTTAAATAATATCTCCCGTCTGCCCCACGTACCCTTATTATTGCCTCCCGTCTCCGCCTCCCGCCTCCCGCCGCCCGACCCTCGACAATAACGCTCGTCCCATTTCGGGAATAGGGATGGCGACCCCCTAATAGAAGCCTTAAGTCGAAAAGGTCACATTTCACGTCACGGGGATACAATGCCTCTTAACCTTAAATTATGCCCCATAAGGAGCATTTTAGTATTTTCATTTTGGCAGACAACTCCCCTTTTGGGCTCAGCAAAAACACGTACGGATCCTCTCGCTTCTCGCTGTCTCTCGGATCTTTGTGGGTCAGAGCGTTACTTAATTAAATTGTAATATGATAAACGTCATTCTGATTCATGACGATTTCTGAACCAAAAATGATAAACAATTTACCATATTATATGGTAGAGATTTTCTTGATGGCTTTGTCGAGGGATGGACGGATCTGAAGGCCTTGCATTATGAAATTTCGAGTCCCGTAGAGGCTTTAAAAAGAGGAAGACTTTTAGGGTGACATTCCAGTGGCCTTCTTCAAGATTGATGCGTGAGCACAGATATCCATAACTCCTCCCATTGTTATCTAAATTTTTAATTTTTCGTATTTTTTTGTGAAGGAAGTTCTATCATATAATTCATCATCTCCAACCTAAATTGGTCTCCCAAAGAATTCTCCTTTAATCTCGGTTTTTCTCCAGGTTCACCTAGTATTTTATTTTAATCATTACCGGTACCGGAAATCAAAAATATTGTAACAGAATCAAGTGTCGATCCCAGTACCTCTCATATCTCTGCCATTTTAATAGACAGTGGTGTCAAATTTTCATATAAGTAATTAATCATTTTTAATTAATTTAACCCTGTTGAACTTTGTAACAAGCCAGTTTTGTTTGATTCTTTGGTATTACAATGGTGACGGTTGGGTATTAAAGAGAAATCCCAGAGATTTTTACTATATTTGATAGGTACAGTGATTCAGATCCACCGGAACCGATTGCTCACCTGCTAGTTTGATAGAATTTCGGAATATTTTTTCGAAAAAAAAAAAATTCTATGCAGGGATTTTAAAATTCATAAAAGTTACCATGTAACCGGATTCGAGTATAAAAACTGTTACTTACTAGTTACATGTCAAAGGTCGCAATCTTTCGTGATGGATGTACTCGCACTGTATTTATACATTGTTGACCTATGACCTATATCCGCAAGCGATCTAAAATAAACATGAATATTTTTTTTTATTCGTGCGCACGTGTGCCACGGCGCATGCAATAATGAATAGAACGAGCTCGTCAAACAGATTGGGCATCCTATCAGCGGGCGCGCCACTGCTCAGAAAGTGCGGCTAAGTAAGGCTGGAGGGTTAAGCTTGCCGAGGCTGTTTAACGACGCCCCTTCCACTCGTGACGTCATAAAGTGAAGCGTGTTTGGATTCACCACCCTTCTGGCAGTTACCGAAAATCATCGGCCGCCGAGCCATTACTGCTAATGTTTTATCGGGCATATATTGGCATCATGAAGGTGTAGGATTTCCACGTCTCTGAAATCGTCTTACGTCATGATCGTGTAAGGGTAGTCATGACCGTTACGCTCAGCAAATAAGACACTACTGACACTGCTATAGAGATTATTCAATCCATCGTATTTCAGATACATTCTTAGAGTTAACTACTGTAAATTATCCATTTTTTATCTTATTTTTCCATTTTTTTCTTGCTATGGTCAACATATTTAATCCAAGCTTAATTACGCAACACAGCATATAATACGAGGACTAACTATCAAGTTCACCAATATTTTTTCTGAAGTTAATGAAAGACTTAAATTAAAACTTTTTTCTAACCGAGCGGGGGTTAATCGAATTACGACGCGTGCTCCAAACAGCCTCGCGAAGAATGATTTTGAATTTCGCTTGCTGCAATTGCTTTCAGAGGCGACTATTTTGAAGGGAATCGCGTACCATATAACGAATAAAAGTACGTTTTGATATTATATGCGCGTGGATAGCGACCTCAAGCGGAGGTAAATTAAATTACGACGCGTGCTCTATACAGCCTCGCGGATTTTAAATTTTGATTTTGTGTGCGCACAGTTCGCGACCTCTGATAAATATTATTTACTTATGTTGTAGAATATATTATATAAGATAAAATATATATAGCACATAGTACAGTAAATATTTAAAATTATTTATTTATATAGTTCAATTTTTGTATTGTAATTTAACGTGGATTATTTAACAGCACTCCTATGCGATTATAAATAGCAGTCTTATGCAGAGTGAAGAATATAAATAATAGTTTTCATTAGAAGAGGTCTTTGTCTAATATAATAAGACAAAGTTGTATTTTTCCATTTCCAATTTAAAGCGCTATGACAACACAGCAGACACAAACAGCGCCATAAGCGGGCCGTAACGAAACTGCTTAACAATCACTCATTTGCCGCACCTACGCCTGACAAAATCATTCACTTCAACATTGTACTTAGCTTTCCGCCTCGTAATTATTCATACACACGTAATACATTGT
Source organism: Eubasilissa regina (assembly GCA_022840565.1). Lineage (NCBI taxonomy): Eukaryota > Metazoa > Arthropoda > Insecta > Trichoptera > Phryganeidae > Eubasilissa > Eubasilissa regina. The sequence continues at coordinate 29,808,245 of JAINEB010000011.1, forward strand.
AAAGTTTTGGTCAATAAATTCAGTGTAACTAAAGTAAGTACAGGATTTCTCAGTTCACGCCTCGTCACTGTCCAAATACATATTACTAACTGTCAAACAAGGTGAATATTAAAGTAACTTTAACCCGAATAATGAGCCGATATGTCTACGAATATGTATTCATAAACATGTCGAATACCTCATAACTATTTATTGTTTCATTGCATACATTACTTTTGTTCACATTGAACCCAAATATATACAATATATGGGATCTATTTTTGTTTTTAAATTTAACCACAAGTCCTATTCTAAAATTAATTATAATAATAATAAAAAAATAGATTCTGTTAAAGAAACAATATAACATATGTTTTTGATTAGTTCATGACATCCTGAAGAAGGAAATGATATTTTTTATGATACGTTAGATGTATTTAATTCATTAAGTGGTTAATAAAACAGAGTTAACATAGGATTCTAGAAAATTCCATCAAATTTTTCCCTGCGTAGTCTTTTTATGTCGTTACTTTATCAAGCTCGTCATTTTTGCTGTCTTTCTGTATTTAAGCGTCACCTTTTCTGGATACACCATAAATTCTTTTTAATATCCAACGTCAAGAAAATGAAATAATTATAATTATTACCTACATAGACGAATCACCTTAATATTTTAAAATCAGTAATTTATAATATTTGACAGTAATTTAGTTTCAGCGCTTTAATAAAAATATTAACCTTCTCTGAAAAATTTTTTCTGAAAAAAAAAAATTAAAAAAAGGGTAATTCAGTTTTCATTTATTTATTCTTAATATAGTGCATACATGTATATATATATATATATATATGCTCTAATATAAACAAGATCAACATTAACCTTTTTAATATAACCTATCTTGTACATATTAACATAGTTTCATTTTGAATCCAACAAACGCCAAGCAATAAATCATGACCACAACACAATACAAACAATGAACATCTACCCGCCAGTTCCGAGAGCAACAACGACATTTTATCAAATATTCTACATGTTCTTAGCTCTGAAACTGTACTCACTCAGCACCAACTGGATATCGTTCAGTTCCAATAAGATTACGCAAATATGGACCCGACATATGATCCAATTGGGTAGAGATCAATCAGAAGCATGGCTATCCAACATTCTAACATAATCATTATACAGTGCCTACACTAATAATTCACTAGTTCTACAACACTCCCACTAACTATTTTGTTTTGTTTTTTCTCTATTTTTATTTTTATTCCTGTCGAATCTTTATCTTTCTTGATTTAAATAACACCATAACAACACGATAAAAACTGGCTACTTTAACACAGACTGCAGTCTAGCAAAGTAGCAAGAACAATGCTGTATATATCGGAGGCGGAGTCTACTCCATCCCACACAATAAACTACTAGTATTTAATTACAATATAATTGTATCTTATGTTTATCATGTTATATTATAATATATTCATCTCTATTACAACAAAAACTTGTATGTCAATAAAGTCTAACAAATATATATTTTTTTAAATCTATGTAAATATTTTCTCCTCCTTTCTTACATCATATGGCATTTCATTGAAAATCTTCATCGTACTGTACGTTACCGATTTCTGAGATTCTTCCTGAATGCCAGTCTCAGTCTCATCTCTTCCTCTGTATGAGATTCGTGCTCATGTTGATTTGCATCAATTAATCAATTTAATAATGCATCCATAGCTTAGCATTGAAATATACTTTCTGTTTCTGTTTTATCATATTTAGTATTGTTCCGAATTCGTAAGCATACTTTTGGCGATCCAGCCGCGATCACTGTTATTGACACATTCCGCATCCGAATTCCCAACCATATATTTCCTCATGTTCGTCTTTTCAGTGTGAAATGTGACCTTGACACTAGCAGACGTCAACTTGACGATATTTGTTCGATCTCGACATCGCGATAGCATTCGCAGTGTGGATCTTTCAGCTCCAGTGCACCCGCACTGTATTGTTTGTGATCCTGTGATTTGTATGCGTAGTGATATTGTTTGTTTGTGCCATGGGTGAACTTGTAACATCGCCATATTTAATTGGGCTCATCCGCGTGCCGTTTGTGTGATCTCGGCGACGACTGTAAGGATTATTGCGGCGTAACATACAAATTAAGGCGAGCAGTCCTTCCGAATCCCGGTTCCCCGAAATTTACTGGTCCTTTGACTAGAACCTCTATCCCCTCGCCGACCTCATCCTATACCACGTTTCCCTACTTCCTCCCCTACCCCGCGATGATTACGCGATTTACGACCGGAATTGTCCCATTCCGCGGGACGTGCGACCCAGAGATTGCATAATTCATTTTGATCCTATCGATTCGGATTTGCAGTTCGAATTCGAAGTTACTACGGTTGCAAAAATCGCAGTGTTTCCGAATTAATCAACATTTTGCTCTAACGAGAACATTTATATCCATAAATATAATCCTTGGAGTCATAACTTGATACTTTTAAACCGAATCAACGGCTTTACTAACTCGGTCTTTACCGAGAGTTTTCAAAGCTCGCTATAATTTTTCGTAACATTTCCCCCGCTTGTAAGAAAGTTGAATACTCATGTTTGAAGTATTCAGATTAACGGCACGGACGTTTCACCCAGTTAGGCTTCCATCTCGGAGCGGGTGCTCCTGATAGGTCGTCAGGGTAGTACTGAGGGTTGAAATGGGTTTCGTGGATTATAAGAGAAACTTAATACTATTACAAGTGTTATATAAACTTTTTATTTTCCATGCAGGTCACATCGGTAATATAAAGGGTGTCCAGCGGAAAATTTTCAAGTTTAATATAAAGTTTTTAAAAATTACAATATTTTTCTCATATTTTATTTGTATAAAGTAGAGTTTAATGATGCGGATTTTACGTTTCATGTACAATATGGTCTAAATGCCGTCAATTTCTCTCAAGACACTCATGCAATCAGACTCTTAAATTTGCAAACACGCGAGAGCAAAGCGTTAGTTCAACGGCAAGTACTTCACAGCGGATATTTTTTTGTAAAGCCTGAATTGTTCTAGTATTGTTGCTCTCTCGACTTAAGGTATCTCCACACAAAAAGTCGCACGGTGTAAGGTCCGGTGGTCGAGGTACCCAGGGTATGTCTTCGTACTTGCTGATTAATTTACAGGGAAAAATTCTCCATTGAAACTCTAGCTGTGTGTGGAGTGGCCCTGCCTTGCTAAAATTGTGTTCTGTTGTTGAACCCTGGAAACAGCTGCAGTTGCGGTACCAAAAACTCGTCAATCATTCGGCAATACACGTCAGTTCTCTCGCTGGTTAAAAACATAAGGGCCAATTATCTCTTAGACAGAAAGTGCACACCACACTGTCGTTTATGGACAATGCAAATGTTTTAGATGGCGTTCACTCGGGTTGTCGGGGCACCAGTATCTCATGTTCTATATATTATAGGCATCGATATGAATGTGTCATAGGCATCGATATGAATATGTGCTTCGTCAGTAAACAATATGTTCCAAAACGTTCGAGCATCGTTTTCGTTAAGGTTTCACGTAAAGAATAGTCATTTTCGTTGAGAAACTGTACGATTTTCAGTTTGTATAGGTAAAATTGTAGTTTATTTTTCAAAATAACGTGCACTGTTGATTTTTTTATTCCAGCACAGGCTGCAATCTTCCTTATTGATTTACGCAGATTCCGCATAATTTCACGTCGAACATGAGCCACATGTTCTGGGGTCACTGCTGACGTTGATGGTCCTGGAGTAGTTTGGTTAACCATTGTCCGAACTTTAGAACCCAACACCAGATAAGTTGCGTACTCGGCCCATCACTTACTCGTCGAATATTAAAGTGAGTACAAAAAGCGCGATGCGCACGAACCAATGAATTATCGCACTTTAAAAATTGCGAACGCGCGGTGCGCTCCCGACCAGTGACTCTTTACGACTGGCAAACCCGTAAATCACGCGCGTCGAACAATGCCCCTCCCACTTACCTCACGCTGATGGTTTACGAGGAATTACAATTTAATCTTGAAATTTTTCCACTGAACACCCTATATTTATTATGTTGTAAGAGCAAGTTGAATGTATGGTAAACATTGGTTAATATTATTTAGTAAAAAGAATTTATACTCTTTAGTCACTAACGTGATTGTAATTGGTGTTGAACGGATTCAGTGATTCAAAACTGTGACTTTGGTCACCGATTTATAATTATATCATAATATACGAGGTGAATGGTCTCAAAATAACTGCACGCATAGACAAATGCACACTATTAGGTACATACATATAAGTATTTTCGTTGAAAGTAATTACTTTGTGGTTTGACATATTAGATTTAATAAAACACAGTCATTTTGTATGAAACTAATGAATGAAAACGTATTTAAAAGTTTTAAATACGCTCTGACGAAACTTGAATTAAGTGAAACCGATTAGCGTGTAATAAAATTCGTGGTTTCGTACAAAGTGATTGTGTTTTATTTAATGAATATAGGTTTTAAAATAGGTTACCTTATGTTACATTGTTAAGTTAAGCTATGTTGTACAAAGTCAATGCAGCTGAGTAATATGCTGACCGTCTGTGGTTATCTATGTGTGTACCTGTCTGTGTTCAATTGTCATGAAATCGAAATGAATTAACAAATTATCGGTATCTTTTATTTTTTGAATACAGTCGATGTTCATTTTATATTACTCCATTGTTAATCAACACAATAAATCAAACACGATTTTTTTGGTTTCATATTTAATTTTATTTAATAAAGTACTGACTGCTGTATCACAGATTTATTGAGTACAGATCACAAGCATTAAAAGTAAATATAAACTAAGAAGTGCAAGAAGTGCATAGAGGAGTGCAAGTGTAAACATTCAACTAAATGGAGCGCGGTGGAGAAGTAACGCGTCGAGCGGTACGCCCAGCGAAATACCCGACTGACCCACTATTTTTCCGTTCTGTCGTGCTAGTTTGGCTATATTCACAGATGCCATTCTGTGTTTAACTCTAAATCTTTTAATATTTATTCTAGGTTAAAATTAGTGAGTCTTTATGTCATCCCTGTTTCCTACTACGTACAGAGGGTGTGACAAGGTATAGGTTAGTTCAAATATTGCGTTTACAATTTGAGAATTATTCTTAGCATCTGTCGATACGATCGCACATCAAAGCTTTCATGACTTGAAACAAACATTTGTTCGAACATAAACAGAACCGAATCGATTGATTAAGTACAAACAGGATGTGTGGTCTACTTGTGAAACCAATGTAATAACTCTAACTGGGACCCACGCCTACATAATACAGGCAGGTATATATTACAAATTGATCAATCAGTTCGTCTGACAGTAAATTGTTGGTTTTGTCATCATTTAAGGCTATTAAACCAAAAACAAATAAAATTAATAATAAACATATTTTCATAATGCTATTATTTTGCACCAGTCTCGGCCAGACTTTGGGCGGTTACGAATGGAGCGCGTGACCAAACTCAAAAAACAATAATGCAAAAAAAATTCCCAGGTTCTTACTACTATTCACAATCTTCCTTCTGTGCTATTCTGCCGTGTCTCCGACATTTCTTTCGATGGATCCTGCATTGGGATCCGAAACTATTCGCAAAAGAATTTCCTTTAAACCAAAATCAATATTTTGAATTTTTTTATGAAAAATTTTTAGTATTTTTTTAGTTTTAAATAACTTTTTTTACCACTTGAACATTAATTCATTCACCAACCGGTTTTGGAAACATCCATTTCTTGCTTTGGAGAGTCAAATTAACTAACTTAATTTTAAAACTAAAATAGTAATTGTCTATAATATCGCAGTTATCTATTACATAGTCTAGAATGCTAGACATATTATAGTATATTATAGTATATATGATTGTGCTATTTACATTTACAAGTACTAAGAGTACATTGTCTATAATATACTACTGTAGTCATCTATTATATTATCAATAATGGCCCAGTCGTCTATTACACAGTATATATTGGCATAGTCGTGCGTTGCACAGTCTATAATAACACAGTGGTGTATTATATTGTCTATTATATACGACTGTCGTCATCTACCACATTATCAATAATGGCACAGTCGTCTATTACACAGTCTTTAATAGCATAGTATATATTGGCATAATCATGTATTATATTGCTTATAATATACGACTATAGTAATTTATTACATAATCTAGAATGCTATAGTCATCTATTACACTATCTGTAATGACACAGTCGTATGGTATATAGTCTATAACAGCACAGTCATATAGTACTGCACAGTCTAAATTATGATTCGATTGTTAAAGAGGGGAGGGATAAGAGCTGAGCCCTCTTATCTTCGACATATGAGGTAACAGCAATGGCGTAACATTTTTTTTAGGGGACCCTATTGCGGGGAACTTGGCGAAATTGTTTATTTTTTTAATATCAGGTAATTTTAACTTTGTATATAATTGTATAAAGTAGTAGCAAAAATAAACAAAGTTTTATAAAACATTTTTTTATTTTTAACTAAACTTAAACTTAAGTTTTTAGTGAATCTTTATAAATTTTATTCAATAAGGTCAAGAACAGGGTAATGAAGTGAAATGGGACAAAGATCATGGGGATCGGATGAAGGATCACACAGTCTAAAATGCTACAGTCGTAGTTTATAATTATAAACTAGAATGATTCAGTCATGTATTACATACTTTACACTGCTACGGTCATTAGACATGTCAATTCGACAAATAAGTTAATTATACACGATTCGTTCCCTACTATGTATTTACTACTGCAAATAGGGTTCGCACATTGGTAAGACCTCTGGATTAGCTCCACCAAGTCCACAAGTGTCGGCGTCGCTTCAACCATTACCCATTTCTAATGAATTTAATCCAAAACCATTATTCCCCCTTTCGCGAATCCAGCGTCACGCGTTCGCTCAGGTATTTTACGCGGGTTATTTCCCTGTAAACCTGTTTATCCACCATCTTTAAGACTTTGCAAATTAAATAAAACTTTGAGGACGTGTTACATCGTGTTACTTATTCACACGGGGACAAAGTTGCCAAGTGCCACCGGATCCGGAACAAGTTCGAGGGGGGTCCGACCCGCAACCCCAATATTTTTGACATAATACCTACCTGGCGGAGACAGCTTTAACAACTGGCTGGAGTATGTGAAATCCCGAGCTGGAGTTCTATCTTCGTAGAAAATTATATTTTAAGCTTCTGAGCGTTAAAGAAAATCCCTTATAGCGGCGCAGGTGGGACGTCTCCCACCTACCAGAGGTGGGAGCGACGCCATTTTAAAATCATCCCCTATTTTTTTCTTCAACATCCTATTAAGTATTACGCTCATAATATGCAAACTTCTGACATACGTACACTGTTAAAGCTAATAAAAAAAATATTTTTAATAATATGATTAAAGCTGTAACCTTTTATCTTATTTTTCTTCTTCATCATATACTCAATGCTGAGCGTCATGATTCCCTGAAGAATAAGGAACTTGGAGCACAATTCAAAATGTCGATGTATTGCGCATTATGGTAGCCCTTGAAGAGGATCCTCTTAACTGCTGTAGGAGCGACAGCGATGAATTCACCGCCATCATCTTCGAACCTAACTAACCGATGGCACAGGCGACATCTGCACCCGTGGACGAACTCCTGCCGAGAGGAGCCTCGATCAATTTCATCCCTTCACATACACAAAGACACAAAAAAAATTACATTACATAATTATCCCTTTAAAAAATTCTGATGTAAAAAAAAACGTTTTGTACCTTTTTTTTAAATATACGTTTTCATCCATAATTCAAAACAAATAAAACTTTAGGGGGTTTTGGAATTTAGCGCTACACTTGAGGATAATCTATATATTTAAAAAAAATTAAAAAAGGTTAAAATAAGATCACTATTGTGAAATCTTCCAGATATCAAGCCTATGACGAATTTTTCAACGTAAAGTATTTTGTGGATTTATTTTATTATTTTCTTTATTCGTATCATATCTCAGTAAGAATTCAAATATTCTATTTCTTTTTTACATTTTGTTCTGTAACAATCAATTTTATTCACGTTATTTTTGTTGATCTCGAAAACTTCAGAAGTTTCAAAGAATATATTTCAGAAATGCGATTTCCTTCTGATCACAAAAAAGTATTTTCTCATACACTATATTCTTGGTAGATGTAATACATGACTTCTACGTAGAAATGATTAATTTATAACTTTTAATACTGCGCGTGCCTATTAGTTATTTATTTAATATAATTTTTTTAACGTATATGCTTTTTAGTTCTTGACTTGATATAATTTTCCCGCGATGTTTGCCAATTAATTCTTAATATAATATATATTTCTCAATATATATACCTTTTAGTTATTCACGTAATACATATCTATCTTCTGTCTATCTTTATTGTGACGTACGCGACATATGTCAATGCGTCCACCGGCATCACGCAGTGTAGAACACGAGATTTATGAGTGCTATGTACAGAATTGGCGATTGAATCTCTCACCTGCCTTCAACAGTCATTCTGAAGGGAAAATAAATAAAAATAAGAAAGAAATTCACATTATAATTGAGAAAAATTATTACATAATTAAAATATGTGAGAATGGTACTTTAACGTTATCAAAAGATTTACAAAAAATCGTTTTGTTAAAATTACGTTTTATAGTACAAATTATCTGCATACAGAAGCATAAATGGAATCATTCATCAACTTCGACCTCAGCAAAATGAGTCAACTTTAACACATATTTAACAGATTATGTGTAAAAATGTCAACCACTCATCACAAAGCTTCAATAATTCTTAATAAACCGAGTCTTCATATTCATATGCTTGAACTGAATAAACTAGATTACAGAACTCCACGTGATTTTAAAAAACTGAGAAAACAATTTATTGCCTATCTAGACGTACGTCTTTGTCATGTCTAAAAAGTTTTTATCTATCATACCTCAGATAACAACCACGAAGACAAAAGTTAGTAAGTTACAGGTTTAGATAAGTTTCTTTGGAGAATTTTTTATTTATTGTGACCGCTACGAATAACATTTTTCATTATAAATTACCCGAAATTAATTTTCTTTTTGAGAGGAAAAATATATTTAATTAGCATAGAGATTAGACCGAGTCTCGAATCAAGCCTTGTTTAAGAGAAAGCCAAAAATATTTTTGAGTTTGAAAATGTAAAAGGTAATTTGGACGGTGGCCAGGATGCTTGTAAGGCTGCAGACATTATTATACCTATTAATTGAATTAAATGTCTAACAGTAATAAAAACTATCCGAGGGACGTTTTGCCTAATTATATAATTTAATTCATTTTAACTTTGTTTTTGTAGGCTTCTTCCGCAGCCGACAAATTGCACTAACCACCATAAAATCTTCTAAATTTAATATCAATTAATTTTTAATTTGATAAAATTAAATTTCTTTTCAGCATTTTTTAGATTCGTTTTCTTTAATTAAAAAAAAAAACTTGATTAGAAACGAAAGTATGCGCGGCCAGATTACCGAGAGCCAGAAATCTCTCGGTCAGGCCCAGATCTAGATTTTTCCAAATCACATTATAACATATTAACCCTTTCTACACCGACGGTACTTTAAAGTACAACCAACTTTATCTAGCCATATATCTTACTGTGATGTTAATTTTCTGACAATAATACAAAGTCTACGTAAATAAGAGTCTACTCAATTAATTTAAACTACTAACAAGAGTTATTTTTTTGTTATAACAGCGGTAAGATTTGACGCGTTTGTGTTCCTTGTGAATATAGTTACGTTGACATTTTTTTTCATAAATTTTCAACTATTATTTTGATGTTTTAGAATATTCCTTTCCTATTTTTTGTGTACGTCATCTAAAATCTGACTATACTTAGAAGTATCACAAATTATAAGTAATAATATTTATATACTCACAATTTACCTATTTTATGTTTGAAGAATACTACAACAGTTGCTTGGCACTTAAATTAAATAATAAATGGTTAAATAGGTATTCGATTCTTTATATATTTGGGGAGTATTGCACATGCCAACGGTACTCAGCGTCTTTATGGTTGATGAGAGCTGCGTGTCGCGCACCGCCTTGCTGGGTACGTTTAGCATCTCCGGGCGGTGATGATGAGAGTGAAGGCGATAGCGCTTTAAGAACTATCGTATGTATATCTTAAATTTTATTAATTTATTAATTTATTATGCAATTATTTCTGCAAGAGAAGCAAGATGGTCATATTTTCACCGACGACACAGTTTAGTAGATTTTTTTTTTCTCCTATTTCTTTTAGTACTTTCACCAACAGTTTCTGAATTCACTTAAGAAACAAAGAATCATGCTTCTCCATCGGTAGCATAGATCAGGTTTGGTTAATGTAAGGTTTCTTCCTGAATCCAGAAAGATGGTGGAATCAGATCTGGTATGAGAATAACCATTTATGTATGTCTAAGAATGTCTAGTACTTAAACTAGATGGGCTCAGAATTTTCATAAAAAAAAGCTGAATCTGAACTAATTATTATTCCAGGGTCTTATAAATAACCAGATATTTCACGGTCGAGATTTGTGATTTCAGCCAACTCCTATTGCTAATTTCTATAACTAAGTTATCAAAAAATAGTGTTATGAAAATGTATAATAATTATTCGAGAATTCAAGTGTATGTGACGCTTTGAAACAGCTAAGAACGTGTGCGTGCTGTATTGGTATGTACTCGAGACGAAATTCCTACATTGTATTGGACCTAAGAAAACATCTTCTATGGTATTATACAACGGCCTATTTATGTCACGTCCGCCACAAGAGTAAATAGCGCGTAAGCCGCGGACCGGCCTATGACACAGTGAATCTTTTTCGGGTGCTGATTTTTTCAATCTTCCTCAAAATTATTATAAAAAGGTGAAGAAATATATGAAGGTTATGCATCAGAAGATTCAGAATTTTCTCTGTCAAGTTAATATACGGCAGATTTATTCTAGAGAATTGATCAAACACTTATATAGGCAGTCACTGTCTTATATGGGCAGATTTACGACCTATGTGCTATTTACTCTTATATGACAGACGTGATATAAATACTGGAACGCGAATACATAGCAAAATGCTATGTACGTCGTCTAGGCGTTCCTTTTATGCCGTTGGCGCGGTCCATATAGTATACAGTTTGTACATAGTGCATCCGTTTTAGGTAGATACTCCATGTACATGAATTCTCGGATAATGATTTAACATTAAATTTTATTGAACTTCAGTGATTTTTTTACTAGTTTTAGAGGTTTATTTATTATTTATGGACTTGGATGTTTTATCCACGGACGTACAGATTTGATAAATTATTTAAACGCCTAAGGTTCCAGTCCAAGGTTCCTAGGCCATAATTCGGCCCTGATGCAACCAGAGTATAAAGTATACTAGCATTCACGCGTCTCCAGCCCTGAATGAAGAGAGCCTAACTAGGGCGGCCAGGAAGGGGATGCTAGCAGAAATGTAAAGATGAGAGAAAATCTGATCACGCGGGTAGCGGGCGGGCTCTTCCATCACGTGACCTATTTCCTGCCTCCCGTTCCAATCAAATAAGGGCACTCATAAAGCCTCCGCAGGCCCTTTCAATTTGAAGGTTCTGCCAGGTGAGGGGGGCGGACGGGAAGCAGGACGCAGACCGGAAATTTCATTTATTTGTATTTTTATCAGTCGTACGAAAACACTGAAAAACTTTGATAAATGTTTATAAGCGAACAATGTCCAAATTTATTGCCTTTATACAGCAATAAATAATATTCAAGATCACACCAATCAATTTACACCCTCGATATATATGTTTTTCCTTCGTGACCAGTGGCGTACGCTAGGCATGGATTTAGGTTATGCTGAGGTTATGAACGTTATATTTATATAAAATGATGAAGACATGTCGTAAGCCCTGAAATTATCCATGCTTCCATTATTTCCATTAAATATAGCTTCGTCTCTATAAGATATTTATTATTTTCTTAATAATAGTGCCTTTGTAGGTGAAAATCCAGTAATTGAGTGTTCTTGGACATATTCAAATATTGCTAAACTCATAAGTATTAAATAAGGCAGATTACCGTTCTCATAAAATGCTTCCGTTATCATCATTTTCTTTTAATGAGGATGCAGTCCACTACAAAAGTGGACCAGAATGATTAGAATAACTGACCACAGATTAACGGAATAAGGAGAGGACAAAGTAGAAGATCAACTTACTTCTCAGACACCAACATCACAAGGATTTGCTCTGGTTTCTTGTGTGAAAGTATGAAAATTCTTCCAAGGTAGCTAAACTATTCTATTTGTTTGAATGATTTGTTGATCAGACCCACCCTGATTGGAACCCTCGGTAAGGGATGCCGAAGCCGAGGAGAATCCCCTTGGATGGCGGCCAAGTGGGTTGATAAGGAAAGGGACAGTTTTGGCAGGAGGCCAGCCTGATTATTTTTCCAATTTCAATTCGCTACAGAAAACTGCGGAAAAAAGGTTCAAAGCGTCCGACGCGCGAGGCATGTGTAATGAAGCCCAGCCCCGCCGTAGGGAGGATCGTCTGAACACGTTGAATCGATACAATTTAACATCGTCTTGCTGCGTACGTATCCTCACCGCACATACAGGGATATGTGATGTCTGTCAATAGTAATATGATAACTGAGTCAATATCTGTGATGTTTTGGTACTGACCGACGATTGCTTATGCACTAACTGCACACTGACTCTGTGTATAAACATTATATATAAAACAAATAATAGATATCTAAATACAAATTAAATATATTAATTAGAAATACATACGTATAAAATCAATTTTATTCAAAAATATCGTTGTTGCTTCCGAGATTCGAATCTAAATCTCTTCCAATCCAGGGAACATGCATTAATTTAAAAAATGCATCATACAGGTGCGAAAATTAGTCGTCAATCTACAGTTTTGGTGTAGTATAATTGGATAATGCACGTTCCCCGGATTGGAAGAGGTCTAGGTTCAAATCCCGGTAGCAACAACAATATTTTTCGATAATATAATTAATACATTTAATTAGCGTTGAAAATATTCCAGAGGTATGTTCTGAATAATTTCAATTTCACAATTATAATGTGTTATACGAAGCTATTTTTTATCAATGAAAAAATATGGAAGTATGGGTAATTGCAGGGCTAACGACCTATCTTCGGCTGAATTAATTGATTACTTTAGACAATGTAACGTTTACCATTCCATCCGATCAATCAAATTATTTGTATATATGTTAATATGTGGAAACACTTCGAATACCACTACACTAACACCATCTATGGACTAAATTTGATATTCATTTCCCTGAAACACCACATATGCCACAATGAGAATCTAATTATTTTTTCAAATTATATAAAGCAATATTTTTTCTCTGTAAAATGTTTTTAACACATACTAGAATACGCCTGAAAAATCAATATTTATTAATTGTTCAATAGCAGTGCCTTTGTTGGTGAAAATTTGTTAATTGTTTGTCATTCGACATATTCAAATATTACATTTTATGTCTGTCGGTCCCGGTATTAACGATAACCCCCTCTCTTACTATACAATCCGTCCACAAAGCTTTAGACAAGTGCTTTAAATTACCATATTTTCCAACACTAAAATGCATCTCAAATATATGAATCTATTTTTAGAAAAAAATAATTTATCAAACAAAAAAATTTATCGGTGGTTTCTAACATTTATATTTCTATTTTTTATTTATTATCTTAGTTTTATTAACCACTTAATTGAGTTTAAATACATCTCCCGGTTTCTAAAAATACCATTTTCTTCTTCAGGATGTCATAACTAACTAAAAACACATATTATTGTTTCTTTACCAGAATCTATTTTTAAAAAAAACAACAATTATTTAAAAAATAAATTTATTACCTAACTCAAATTGTTATTTAATACAAATTTAGCCGAATAATTTTTAGGAAAAAATTTTAGAATGGGACTCGTAGTTAAATTTAGTTGGTTGTTTATAACTTTTTGATTAGTTTTACACGCTTTATTTATATCCAACGATTCCAAATTATTTCAAAATTGACAATCCTAATTTTTTATCAAAACCATGACCATTTTCTATCAAATGGTTAGAAAATTCTGAAAACCCACTATTGTTCAAACATCTCAAATGCTCACTTACTCTTATATTAAAATTTCTACCCGTTTTACCAATATAAAATGCGGCTCAATCCTTGTAACTAAGTTTATAGACACCAGAATTGTTAAATTTATAATCTTTGCCTTTAGAATTTATGAGTAAATTTCCTATACTATTATTTATATAAAATGCCGGTCTAATGTTTCGCGGTAGGTATTTAGATATTTGATTCGAAAAGTTATTTATGTATAAAATCCTACGCAAATTATCATTATTATTATTATGTTTTATCTGTGATTTATATAAAAATTGATTATTATATTCTGTAATTTATTTTTTTAAATAGTGTCTATTAAGCCTGTGTTATACCTGTTATTAACTGATATTATTTTAATTGTATTCAATTCAATATTGAAATTGGATGTTGACATAGGAATATTGACTAAATGATGTATCATGGAGTAGGACCTTGAGTTTTTGTGTGATAATGGATGATTAGATTCGTTAACCACAAAGTTAATATCGCTAATTTTAAAAGTATTTGTATTTCTTTTAAATTAATTTAATATGGAGAGAGATTCAATTGATTTTGGAAAAAATATAAAAATACAGGTACATTAATAAAGGTGTCAATAAAAATATAAAACGTAAGTAGATATTCAAATTAAATACATGCAGTCAAATTTAAATTTGACCGTAAGACACACTTTTACGATTAATTTTTGGAATGGTGTAATTTTACTTTTTACTGATAAAAAATGATTAGTCTAAAGTCTCTATCTCGATCGATGTGCTCATGACTGAGCATCATGGTCTTCTACTCTGCTTTCTTTCACTCTTCGCAATCTCGGACCTGGCTTAGAGAATCTCCTTGTCTCTGAGTTGATCTGTCCATTTTATTGGAGCTCATCTTTATTTTTATAAAATTTCAACTTTTCATTATACATATTATAAATAATATTAGGTATATTTACATATATATCTGATATTATATTTAAAGAGTACAATGTCCTAGATATAAGACAAATATTTCCATGCTAAGAACAACTCACCACAAGCAATAAATCATGGACACAACACAAGACAAACAACGAACATCTACACACCAGTTCCGAGAGCAACGACATTTTATCAAAGATTCAACATGTTCTTAGCTCCGAAACTATACAATACACTCAGTACCAACTGGAAATCGTTTAATTCCAATAAGATTACACAAATATGGACCCAATATATGATCGAATCAGGTAGAGATGAATCAGAAGCATGGCTATCCAACACTTTAACATCAGTTATACCATATCTATACTAATAATTCACTAGTCCTACAACACTAGTCTCACTACATATTTTTTGTTTTTTTATACATATTTCTCTTTTTATTCCTTTCGATGATTTAAATAACACCACAACGGCACGAAAAAAACTGGCTACTTTAACACAGACTTCAGTCTAGCAAAGTAGCCAGAACAACGCTGTATATATCAGATGTGAAATACATACAATAAACTACGAGAATTAATTGTGTCTTGTGTCTATTATGTTATAATATATTCACCTCTGTTAGAATAAAAATGTGTATATCATCTAATAAATAAATATATTATTCTCAATGAATACCAAAAGTACTAAAACAAAGCATTTTCCTGTTTCGCTAGCACAAATTTCAAAAACAATAATTAATATTTCAAATTCGGATTAATGTAATAATAACGCGACGCGAGGAAGATCTCAAGTTCCAAATTGCGCTCGGACAATTATTAGTATTGGCCTCCCGTCCAATTACTGTCACTTTTGGAAATCAATAATTGTAATCTGTAACCCCGCCGTGGAGTGGAAAATTGGAACTCCAATTAAAATCTTCACAAGATTAATAAGAAACTTCCTCAGCCTCTTCAGATAGGCTGGGAGATAAGATGACTCTTCATAAAATTCATTTTTATTTCCTCTATTTTTAGTCGCTTTTGACGCTGCCTTAAATGCTTGATTTTAGTTATTCTTTTATATTTATTAACTAATTCTTAATTAATATAAATGTGAAATAATAAATATCTTAATACTAAATAAATGTATCAATTAGAATACATTTTCCCGGATAGGTAAGGATCCAGGTTCGAATCCCGGTAGCGATAAAAAGTTTTTTTCGATAAATTTAATTTTCCTGTATATCGTTCTAATTGATACGTCACAATGCCATTATTATACATAGTAGATGATACTGCAGTTAAATGATATATTTTTAGTAATATCAATTTATTATTTTTATCTAATTCAAGATATTTCAATCAGTCAAGTAACTACTAAAGAATTATTTAGATCATTTTAATAAGTTTAAAATGTATCAAAGAAAATATATCCTTATTTAATAGCAGCGTAATAGGTTTTTCTCATCGAGAAAATTTCCCCATTAACGGATCTACAGCTGAAGAATGTAAAGAATGCTTCTGACATGATAAAGACGTCTCATACTGCACCCTATACTGAAAGATAATTTAATAACCAAAGTGGAATGGCGAATGAATGAAAAGAACGACAGGAATTTTTCCAGAACCAATTACTCCCTGCAGCAGCGAACGGTGGTACTAGCAGTCAGTGTAGCGCGGTTATAGTAGTGTATACAAAGTTTATGGAGAATATTCCATACTGCTGCAGAAGCCTCTCTGCTTTCAGTCAACCCTTACAAGAATCTGCATATACATCCGTGTCGTAATTCTACAGAAGATGGCAGACGGAATAGTTTATTCAATCATCCATTTTTGGCTTTTGTAATACTCTTCCTTAGAATAAGTTAGATATGATTATATTTTATAAATATTTAATTATTTATTTATTGTTAAACACGCCCTATTCAGGCATTAACATAATTTGTAAAGTAAGATAAAATTACAACAGAAGTGTAGTACAGTAAAGAAAAAAATTACATAATGTCAGCATGTTTTTACATAATTAAAAATTAACAATAAATATAAAATGTGAAGTAGCAACTGCTTATCCGTCACTTATCCGTCACCATTGAGTTGAAAACACGAACAACTCTAATAGTGTAGTTCTATAAAGAATTAAATTAACAGCAAAAATGTTGACTACCTCCGCATATTCATTCCTCAAAGAATGCATCCTGGGGACTGCGGAGTTAGCTAGTGCATGAGTTCTGACATTACCACTGTAATAAAACAATGAATTGTGTCTCGATGAGCTCAATGGTGCGCGAAAGTCAAGCAGACCAACAATCTGGGGGCAGTCTATCATACGTCGTATGTCATCGTACGTCTCATATACGTCGTATATAATATAATTATATTTTATAAAAATTAATCCTGATCGTAGATCGTGCTAATGCATCACAACAAACTTTCGAAATAGGAGTAGTTCAAGAGACAATTTATTTGGTTGAACATTAGTGACCGTTCATCCTTTGAGTCAATTTGAATCACACCGTAACTGTAAATAATGTAATAAATATTATATTAAATAATCCGGTAGCGCAAAAACAATATTTTTCGACAAAATTGATTTTATATGTATATATTTATAATAAATACATTTAATTAGTATTTAAAACATCACAGACCATCTGTTCTGAATAATTACAACTTCACAATAAGAATGTGTTCTCCTTAATAATAAATATTCGTAATTCTCGCTCTAATTCGTAGTTACGTTTGTCAAACTTTTAATAATGAATAATTGTGACGTTTGTGCACAATTTCATTATCAAATCGAAGATCGCGGTCACAGGAGTTTGGTAACGTTCTGCCAATCTTCATTGGTGATTGGCGAACATGTGTTCACGGTACTGAGATTTCTCTTATTCCGTAGACACAGTCCATTATCGATCATATCGATTTCTATGGTTATCTAGAAACGGGGTTCGTGTATTCCGACGGTTTCAAGTACATGAAGTAGCTTCAATTACACGAACAATGCAGGCCAGAGATATAAATATCACATCAACGTAGATTTTCCACGTCTCTCAGAGACTCGATCTAAGCCCCGCATTGAATACACATTTCTATGGACAGAAACAGCGCACCTTTAGAATTACTGTTGTATTGTTCGATTTCAATATTACTTATTGTCAGCTATTGAACTGTAAAAGGTTTATGATGCTGGAAAATTTTCAAAACCACACCGCGAAAGCCTTTTTCGTCCCTTTCTATTCGCCGTCTATCCGCGCGGCGCTCTCGCTTCCGCCCACGGGGTATCGATCTGTCGGAGGCTGCGTGCCCTATTTATAGTCTAGCGTAGAAGAATCATGAACGGGGCGCTTCGCGACCTTACTACGATTCCGCTTTATTTCATCTACATACGGAGGATGTTATTTGTCCTATTTTGCGGCACTAAAGTTGTACGAATTTCCTGCTAATTATCTTCCTCTTCAGGTACCTCTGTGGATGAGATTTTCCACTCGAGACAACCCTGGGCCAGAAACTACGCTGACACACACACACCGAGTCTCAGAAATTCGTCGACTCGCACCAAACTTCACGCTTATTGTACATCCCGTCTCGACACAGAATTTCTCTAGTGAGACGGGCACGGGGAATATTATATAGTTACAAATAAATAAATAAATCAAACCTCATATTTATAATTTAATGCCTTCTATGTTTGTTGTGAGGTTGAAATTTCAGAACACTAATATTATGATATTAAAACAAATTATATTAATCGATTAGAAGGATATACAGAAAAAAACTCGTTTATCAAAAAAATATTTGTTTACATGCATTACCAATTCACCACGTTAACCATTTATTTTTAAAATGAAATAATAGAAGCGTCATTTATAAAGAATACATAATACATATCAAATTAGTCGGAAATTTAAATGGTTTACGTGGCAAAATGGTAACACATTTCTCCAAAAAGGAACAGTTCCGGATGTGTACTCCGGTGGCAAACAAAATTTAAGTCGTTTACTTACAAACCTCTCTATAATCAAATATGAAAAAAAAGTATATTAACTTAATACTTCACCACAAATAATAATATAAGTTAGCACAAATAGTAAAATAAGTTTAAGTTACGTGTCAAAACCTTAAATGTTTATAATAATTGAGTTCTTAACTTTCAAACGGTTCAATAATGAAACTGGCCAATAGTTTTTAATGGTATAGTGTTGACTTACCGCTGACTAGTACCAAAGAAGACAAATAATTTGAATGGCAGATTCCGTTAAAATTCGCATGTTGGGTTTCAAACACGTCTATAGATGCTATAGAGTGACAAATCCTATTTTAAAAATTATACATTTCGTCATTTTTTTTTGCATTTTATATAGTAATATTGCATACATCTTACCTTTAAAATAATATATATATACCTTTAATATATTCTAATGAAGCATTTAGAAGAAAATTCAATTTTTAAACGTTTTTCGTGATTTCTGGGTTTTGTTAAAAATCCGTTATAGAATTTACAGAGTTTGTAAATAAGCGACTCATTTCTTTGATATAAAGATTTTTTCTGTATATGTTTGTAATTAATTAATTAAATTTATTTTATTACTTAAATAATTAGACAAAATACTTTATTTAAATCACTATTTATTGATTATTCAACATGTTTCGATACCTATGGTATCTACTTTAGGAAACGATGTACATTAAAATTAAAAATACAAGCATAGATAAAAAGAAAACTATAAAGTAAGTATTGAGTAGCGAAGTAGGAACTACCATGAAAACAAATTAAAAAACTGACTATTTGCAAAAAGGATGTGGTTATTTATAATATTTAGCTTGCTATTGGCTCTTTTACTTATTTCTAAAATTTCAAATTTGTCTAACTGCAAACCCCTAGTTTTTTCAAAAGAATGGTTTGTTTTCAAAAGGTGATTCAGAGTAGTCGTTGCTATTTGGGCATCTCGAGTGCTCTTTAATTTTAATATGAAAATTTCTGCAAATTTTACCTATATAAAACTTATTGCAATCATTGCAAATTAATTTGTAAACCCCTGGTTTTTTTAAAAATATCATCCTTATACTTGTTATTTAATATATATTTTTTTAATTTGTTATTAGTGTAAAAAACTGCTTGTATAAAATTTTGGATATTTTTTATAATTGAATTTTAAGTTTGATTATTTAAAAAACACGATTTTTCTCCACTATCAATTATTTATATTTGATAATTTTTTAATATTGAATTTTATTAATATTGAAAATGTATTTTATTACCGTTTGTTTTTTTAACTTTTTAGAATAAATAATTGTAGTTGTTTATGGTTCAAAACGTACATTTTGGAACATGTTTGATTTCAACTAATCTACGTACTATCGTATCTACGTACATCTCAACATAGCACTGAGATTTATCTTCCTATGGACATGGACCATAACTGTTCAATATAATGGATATGTAGGCTATATTATATTGAACGTCATCATCTCTACACCATCTCAAATATATCTACTAATACACAAAGCTCGGTAGCTGCTGTAGTAGCAAACTATGCAAACGAAATTATTCTAATTGTATCAAAGAGATGCACCCAATCCAATCATCGGCTAATAGCATACCACGTCGTATAAATTCAGACTCAGTGCTGTTTGAGTGGAATATTTACTAAGTGCGGACTTGAAATGTGGTGCAAGTACTTTAGTAAATACTCATCAGGAACAACAGGGACTCATCAACCACATCCAGCAATCGATGATAGTCTATTTATTATAATTAAACGGTTTATGCATATGCGTTCAAAAAACGACGCACGGCCGCCAACCGATATATCTCTCATTACACTAGTGACTCCATATAAAAATCTTTATTGTGTAAAATATAGAATGCGTATAATAATAATACAATATTAATAAAGATTCCAGGGTAAAGATGGACAACTAGGGGAGTACACGAAATACTCGCTCGCCGAAAAAAAGATAGGCACAAAAAAAAATGTGAAGTTGATTCTCTACCCGAGCACCACTGAAGGCAGATATTATCCAGGAAACAGCATATTAGAGAGTCCGACTGGCAGATCAATTAGATCTATTTCCCACCTGGAGACCCACACACTCACAGTTCTAGATTCCTTGCAGAACTATGGCCCACTTCCTCTATACCCGCGAGCATACCTCTCTTGCATCAGTCAACATCATGAATGATGTACTCGAGGCAATGGTTTGACCAGTCTATTGTAGAGCGAATATCGTTACGATAGCCACATGGCAGCCAACATCAAGTGAATGGATAAGACACAAAGAAAAGATTCTTCGTTAGGATATGAACAGTATTTGGATAAATGCATTCTTAACCGGTAATAATTCGTCGCCATGAGTACCGCGCTGAGAAATATATCGAAAGGGGGGTGACTGCAGGGAACAGAGTGAACGGTACTTTGAATGGAATAATATCTAATAGAAACTTGTCAACCGAGGCAAGACTAGCGGTATACAATAGAGTCCTGGCACTGACACTGTACGAAATACTAAGAGGTACGAAAGTAGACTGAATGCAGCGGAAATGAAATCTTTTAGACGTATAGATGGCAGATTAGTTTATGACAGAGTGAAGAATGAAGAAATAACGAAAAAATATAAAGCTGATCTTAGTATAGTGAGTAATGCAAAGAAAGGATCACATTTTCTGTGGAAACATAAATCCGCTTGTTTATGACACATTTATATAACAGTAAAAGTATTCACTCTTCGGAAATCAAATCTTTGTGACGTATTTTTATATTAATGGATATTATATTGTCAGCGTAGATATTTTCGTTTCAATCGAGTCATATATTTATAAAAAAAACCGCGTAAGTGGTACCAAAATGATGACGTGGGTAACACCAAATGGAAATATTGAAACAAAGAATTAGCGTTAGTTCATGTCTATGAATAGCTTGTTGGTGTAATGGTCAAGACGTTGGCCTAGTGATCTAGTGATCGGGGGTTCGCGCCTCGTTCCAGGACACCAGCAAGTTAGTCCTATTTTCATAGCACAAGCGTTTAGCTTAGTTTGTAAATAGTAAGAATATTGATGTGACATGTATTCCGTGTACGCATCTCTATTTTTTTTAAAAAAAAAAAATTAAAAAAAAAAAAAATATATATATATATATATATATATATTTACTTTATATATAATACTTTTTTTTACATGAATATTATAGCAATTTCCCACTAAGGCAAGGCCTGATCTAGGAAAAATGTCTCAAATTGTATAATATTTTCTGCTGTTTAGAAAACATAGTAAAAGTAAAAACTTAATAATCCCTCCAATTCTCTTTCAATTCGCCCTGGTGTAACTCTTCCTATTCAATTAAATAATTAATGATACAAAATAAATAGATTTCATTTAAAGTAAAAAAATAATTTTAAACATCATATTCTCATACTCATGATTTCTCATACTCATTGTAATTAAAACAAATTAAATTACTGTAATTTAATACTATATGTTTATCTAACCTTCTAGAATGGTTAATGTTTGTGGGCACGTATCGAGCCTCACTATCAAATCGAATAGACGACATTTTCATTTATCTCAACTCAATCTCTGAAACTTACCTCACAGTATCTCATTCCATCATCGTGTACCGTAAGAATGGATTTTTTTTCGGCCACCCAAGCAATTAACAATGTTTGTATAGTTTCCAAACTTTGCTCCGTATATCTGAGAAGTACGCCCGTTATTACTGTAAGAGACTGTATGGAAATACGCGTAAATCAAAATAATTATAGAGTTTTGCTTACTATAGTAGTTGCTCCTTATATAATACCTGTGCTCGTGCTAATGTGAGTACTAGCTCCACAACCAGCTTCTAGGAAGAACAGAACCTGTCGTTTCCAAGAATAATGCTGCCATACGCAAAATAAAAAATACAACTTACAAACGTATATAAATTTAACAAAATGTCAATGAAATTCATAATATAGCATATCAAAATAAGAAGGCTATCAATTGTGTCGGTGTCCCTGATGTCCTATGAAAATATGATTTATTATTGATTTCCCAGGAGCGACGTTTGAAGGAATCCAAAAGTAAGTAATCATCTTCCTTGATTTAGGCAATATTTCGCCTCTGGGTGGGTAGCTTAATTCTATGTTACGGTGTAAAGTCTTCCCCATTTAAATTGAGCCTCACAGCGGCAGAGTAGCCCGAGTTAAAAATTTCATATTTCAAATTACGTACCCTTATACGCTCAAAATTAATTGTTTTATATTGGCTTAATTTATTAATAATAGCATTAATATCTTTTAATAAATAAAAATATGAGATTTTGTCGTCTTTCCAATCTCTTGTATCGCCATTCGATCACTCTGCAGATAGGTCAGATTATAATGACGCTATTCTTAAAACAAATAAATAAAATATTTTAAATAAATAAATCAATTATAAAGATGCAGAAAAAACTTAATCGTCTTCTTCTGCGGCACTACATCCCAGGATGGAATTAGGCCGCAACTGTTCTCAACCGACTCTTATCCCTATTCATCTCCATTTCACACTGCTCCAGTCTTCTTAAACCCAGTGACCCCATCTCTTCCTTGGCCCGCCTACAGGTTGCTTCCACTGGGGGGGTATCCACTCGGTCATAATCTTTGGTGTCCTGTCATCTGAAATTTTTTCAACATGGCTAGCCCATCGCAGTCTTTGAGTTCAGTAGAATTTTGTCATTGTTTTTTGCTCATTTATGTTTTCAAACTCATGATTCGTGATTCATTATATCATTCTAATAAAATGTTGATCAACACCGTAATATGAACCCAAAACACATTAGTATTTTGCAACATACAAATGATACATCTATTACCATTTTCAAAAGACAATTTTAATCTCCTAGCTTGTATTAATCAAAGGTTTTTGAAATTCATTGCAATATAATTTTTTTTGAAAACTAGAGAAGATTAAAGAATTTGGAAGTTCAGGAATGGTTTGTCGCTCCAGATATCGTAAAAAAGATGAAAGTGTGCAGTGGGTGAGACATATAGCAAGATCAGATTAGTCCCATAACATGCATAGAACCAACATGCATATAACCAACATGCATAGACCCAACATGCATAGAATCGACATGCATAGAACCAACATACATATAACCAACATGCATAGAACCAACATGCATATAACCAACATGCATAGATCCAACATGCATATAACCAACATGCATAGACCCGACATGCACAGAACAGACATGCATAGAACCAACATACATATAACCAACATGCATAAAACCGACATGCATAGAACCAACATACATGGATCCAACATATATAGAACTAGCCTGCATAGAACCAACATGCTTATATCCAACATGCATAGTTACAAGCCAACAGAACAAGAACAAGCGGAAGACCATGAAGTAAATTGGCAATTGGACCGAAGAAGAACATATACTTTAAGTATGTACTATTTTCAGCCTCAATCGTATATGTTTATAATTTCAGTAATATTTCGGTCAATTAGAATCCATTTAAATTACAAATTTTATATATAAGCCACAAATACAAGATTTTCAATGGCTAGCTTACAAACATTGTGATCCCGAAAGGTCCGCGCCCTGCAATACATTCGATATTGATACTCTAACCAAGGCTAATATGGGCTGTTGGGGTGGCGATTCAAATCTAACACCAACGTCGCCGTATCCAGCTGACCGACACCGGCGATACTACACCCAGGAACTAGGCTCCAGAAATAAATAACAATACACAAAACCTTTTTACAGGACTAATTATTTTTTAAAACTACCACAGAAAGTAATGTAATTATAAAATAATTCACGAAATAAGAATGAAGTATAGTATCGTAATAATATATATTATAACATACCTATTATAACATACCTATTACTATGTATAACATACCAAGAATTTTTTTAGTAGGGTATAAATGCTTTTTTTCAGTGCACATATGTATACATACATATATAAATACATAGAAACGTTATATTGTTTTTAAACCAATTTTGTTATAATTATTTAGTTAATGTACAATGTAGTTGTTGAAGATGCATATATCTAATATGCAATACATATTCGGAAACAATTTATTTTGCAATGGGGTCTATTTTTTGTTGTTACGCCACTGCCACGCAGTAGTTGCGTGTGGCTGAAATTCAAAAAGTTCTAGATACATTAACTAGTTAAATTAGTTTCTACTCCACGACTCCTTTTCAGAGAATTTCCGCCTACGTGTCGGTGTCACCCTGAAGATGTAATTATTAAAAAACAAATTATTTTGATAGCTCAGAAGGGTAACACGTGGCGTGTCTCTGAATAGGTACCCAGAGAAAGAGACGATAGTGTGCAACTTGAAATATTCGATTACTTCCATGGAACCCTCTTCATCTTGGACGACACCGTCGAAGGAGTGTAGACGCGAATTGAGACTAATCCATATTTAATTTAGGAGGTCCCCGGCCCCCCGGCTCCCCGGCTCCCATGCCGGCGGCCTCCGACATTACCGACTGTCAGTTGTTCGAATTGACATTTAGAATGGCTGTCGCCAGTATTCTGATTACGTCGTTATGATAAAATATTCGAAGAACGTCTGTTTTAGAGCGGACTGCCGATCGGCTTCGTGACTACAGGCAGTTCATAAAATGAATTAGCATTTGATTATTCGCATTGGGTTTAGAAAATCCAATCAGAACATACAATACATCCCTACAATAATCAGATCCGGTACAAAATTTTTCTTCTAAATATCATTAATAGTAGCCTGTCTATGGTTATATTAATTGTATTAATTATAAAAGGACTGCAAAAAATTAACTATGTTTTAGACTGATATTACTGAAAATAATTGCGGTATATGACCATTTAATTCAAATACTAAATACCTCATCTTTATAATTCTAAACCATTAGAATACATACATTTTTTATTAATTAATTATTACTAGATTAAATTAAATTTCTGTAGAGTTCTGGAGTTAATGAAACCTAAAAATGTATTTTACTTTAGGCAGCTCGGTTGTCAAAATGCTTAAAGAAATGCTTACAATTGGTAAAAATTTTGGTAAGTAAAAGGCAAATTAACAGCGTAGAATATTCTTTGTAACAGCGTTTTTTTTTTTTTTTCGTTAAGTTCGTGCGGCACCCATTTTTCAAGTTCTTTTGACTTTCATAGCTATTTTAAGGCGGCGCCTTCAATAATAATTCAGATTTTCGCGTTTATTTCATTCATTTATAACTGAAGTTATTCACTAGATTTTACATTTTTTAAACTATTAGATAGGACCTTTATACTCATTTAAAACAAATAAACTGAATATTATTTACTATAATTAAGTCAACACAAGTATTATAATAAAGACCGCGACCATTTGATGCATTTTCCGCGTGCTACAAAATTGTGTTAATATGTTAAATTATTGTGTAAAAGAAATATATTTTCTAATGATTTTGAAGCAAAGATTAGGGAGACAAATTTGCATCGAACCAAATTACCAAAATAATAAAAATTAATAGTGTTTATACCATTAAATTTGCTGGATATATTACCAATTTTCGACGTTTTTAAATACTATATTATATTTACTCCCATGTTTTGAGGCTTCAGCTACTATTAAAGTTTTACATCAAAAATATTTTCAATCTTATAAAATACGATTTTTTAATTGTATTGATATTTAATTTACGTAACAAATAACGTTATTAATTATTTCCCTGGAACTTATAAGAATTTAACTATTAAACACGTCTTGAAGGCATATCTAATTCGTATATAATTTTTCAAATTTCAAACGGGAAAAATTAAAGCTCACCCTTAAGTGGTCCAGTTTTGAATATGGTACTGATTGAACTGTCGTCTTCAATTGGTCATTATCAACTGAGGAAGGACCCCCACCATTTCAAATAGTCATGTTTTCCCGTTGATTTGAGGTTCATCCTCATTGGATAAAACTGAAATTTAACGTATCCCTCGTAGAATTAAACACTTGGGTCAAATTATCCTACGAAATCGAAAATAGTAAATAGTCATGTTTGATGCAAAAATTACGCGACTAGGCATTTAAAAATATTTTAACAAAAATAGTTTTTATAATAATCGGTACGTACATAATCAAATTAGATATTTATTTAGAGACACTTTTATTCTATCCTGACGAAGAAGTGAATTCTTTGAAACCGGTGTGTGTTAAATAATAAAACCTAAGTGGCTGTTTACAAATTTATAAGAATACATCCAAAATGGTATTCTTTGTGTTTTGGCTGAAATTTGAATTCGTTGGCTATCAACCAATTCAATGCGGCAGCATACTATTACACATTAAAAATGCAGTTCGTTCCGCAAAACTAAGTGCGTTGCGAGACTATTACCGTATATATTAAACTTCACGAATTTATCTATTTACGAGTTTACAAGAGTATTTTATTTTTCAATTAAATTTTGCGTTTCTCATTAATATTGTACCTACGAGTACATACATTATTATTGCTGCTTTTCAAAAAAAAAAATATTTATACGCTGCCATACTCGTCTTCTCAATCGTTTAAATATTAAAAATGTTACGTAATTAAAAAAATAAGAATTAACCTAACTAATATAAGAAGTGTTAAATGCATTATTTTTTAGGATGGTTCCAAACGAAGGTCTCCTTGAAAAAATATAATAATTTAAATAATTATAATTTTCAAATTTATGACTGTAAAAATGGACTATCAATTTATTCCGTTTTTATTTAAAAAATGTACCCAAAAATGGTCACATACCCACCTAATAGGTATAATTCAAAGGAAATTGACATTGGGATAATATATAATAATATATTTGTAATTTGACATATTATATTTCGCTGGCTAAATATCGAAAACGTGTTTTCTCGGATTTTTGCGATTTTCTTGTATAATCGTTAACTGATTTCAAAAATGGAAATATACATATATACGGTCGCAAGTATTCAAAATTTCATTATGTAATATGTTAAAGTTTCGAATTTTCACCAATCATTTTTAAATATATTGATAACATATTGAGTAGACTCAAGTCAGAGATTTTTAATAAATTTTTTTTTTTATTGAATTTATTTTAGTTAAGTGTCATTTTTGTTTATTTTAATTTACGATACTGTAGTTTAATAGAAACCACAACTATTTCAGATGTCTTAAAGATTAACCGTAGATAAAATATTTTAAATGTCATAAATTATTTTAGTCAAATTTTGCAATTTTAAAGTGTATTAACTATTTTTTAACATTTTTGAAATCAGGGCACTCAATTATATAGGAAAATATATTTTTATAAAAATACGAGAAATGACCGTATCGTCGATAAATTCCTATATTTTTTCTTTCAATAACAATAATGATTTAATTATTTGAGACATTTGTTCAACCATTTTTCTTACCTTTCCTTTCTGTGTTTTATAATAGGTTATTTAATTGTAATTATATAATTGGCCAATTTGACTAGCGACAGCCAATTTGACAGCTCACAGCTGATTTGTACTCAGTTTGGTTTATCATTTCACCGTGAATAGACTTAAGCCAGAACAATGTTTGCAAATTTATTTCGAAAATCGTGGTTCAGTTCGCGAAACGCACCGTGCGCTACATTCATTTTATGGTCGACATAATCGTCCATCCGAGGAAGTAATTCGAATAACCATGGATCGTTTTTGCACCACGCATACTCTAATTGATAATGAGACATCGTACAGTGCGCACCGAAGAAAATGTTGCTGCAGTGGAGCGTAGATTGAGTAGGACCCGAATGAGTCGATTCGCCATCGTGCACAGGAATAGATCCACGATTACTGACTTTTTCCCTAATTGAATGGCATTAATGTGAGCTGTGGTTTCAACATGACAACGCAACATGTTACACAGCACGCAATTAATTGAAGTTCGATGAGCGCATAATTTCGCGTAATGAACCTGTGAATTGGTCGAGTGTCATGTCTCCAAGATCGTGTGATTTTACACCTTTGGATTATTTTCTGTAGGTATATGTAAAGTCGCTAATCTACGGCGATAAACCAGAGATGATAGACGATTTGGAAGCCAACATTCGTCGCGTTATGCCTTATGGCATAAAATTATTTTTCCAATAATGTCAATACTATGGCTATTACCACGATTTTGTTGTGTTTTATTTCATTTTATCCAATATCTAAATCTTATTTTATTTTTTAGATAGTTTCTCATTTAAAATATTGCAGCAACATTGTATTCTTAGCTAGTGAAGAAGAAATATAACATTTTTAATATTTCAAAATAGAGCTACGAGAATAAAATTAAGAAGAAATGGATGTACAATGATACGATACGATACGATCAGTCAATACGAGTGCCTGGTGTCCCCAAATTACACCATTACTCGCATGTTTTATTGATTGAGTGTGTGTGTGTAGATCGCGGAGTGTGTGTGTAGATGTGTACTTGAATGTGGGTAGAGCAGGTCAGACCATAAATACTACTCACAGTTGATAGGCGTCCATTGCTAATGCACAAATACAGATTAAATATATTCATTGAAAATGTGAAGCGTCCGCTGGAGAACTATCTGGAAACGATCTGGAAGCCTGATGAGTGAAAAGTGAGTCAAAAGTCTGGCTTGCTGGGCGGCAGCCGGTGCATATTATTGTTGTCAATGTCTGATCGGTACCGGCGAGATTATGTGGCTGATAAGAGCTCATGGTTTGTATCTAGGTATTTGGTTGTGTATTAAATTAAATTAAATTATTAGTATACTAATTACAATTAATTTTTTAAATCTCCACTCAGAACACATCGGCTCGGAGCATGCACGTGATACTAGAGGAAGAAATAAAATGAGACTGTCATTCAGGAAGAAGGATATGTTTGATTTTCAGTAAAATGCCTGAAGATGTATGTAAGAAAGAAAGAAAAAAATTTAAATTTGAAATAAAATAATGTAGAGTTATTTTGAGATGGGTTTAAAAATGTATACATTGTTTTTTTTTTTATATCAAAGCGCACGTTCCGTATTCGTGAAACTCATTTTAGGCACTTTGCGAATCGGCCGCGACCGTGTTATTGACACCTTTTTCCCGTCCAAATATTCCATTCTTCATGCTCGTCTCCTCAGTGTGAAAAGTGACCTTGACGTCGGCAGACGTTAACGCGACGCGATACTTGTTCGGTTACGACACCGCGATCGTATTAGCGGCGTAGATTTTGTTCACCTCCGGTGCATCAGCACTGTTATAATGTGATCCTGTGATTTGTGTGCATAGTGATTCTGTGTGAGACGCGGGTGACGTATTTGATATCGCCGTCTTCATTTGAAAACGGAGATTTGTCCGCCCGCGTGCTGTTATTGTGATCTCGGCTGCGACTGCGGGAGTAACGGAGGAGTCATACACGAGGTAAGGCGAGCAGTCCTTCAGATTCCCGATTCCCATAGATCCACTGGTCCTTCAACTGGATTCCCTCCCATCATTGGCCCTTGTCCGTTAATCCAAGTGCCTTCCTTATTTCCTTTAACGCCTCCCTTTCGGTGATTCCGATTTACAACCGGAATCGTCGTATTCCAATCCGCAGAACGCGGGACTCGGAGATCACGCAATTTTCGTTCTCTAGATCGCATATCGGCGTGGGATCTACGTTTTTTTTTCAGCGTATATATATATATATATATATATTTATGTATGCATTATTTTAAAAATAACATATAAAAATAATTGGTATCGTGTTGGCGTGGGCCAGTATCAAATAAACCGTTATATTTATACAGGAATAGTACGGTGCTTTCACAAGTATACAATCAAGCGATGTAATTTTAAACCTACCAAATCGTATTTATACAATAAAGAAGGAATTCATCAAACATCCCCGAGTTGGGATCCAATTACAGGAACTTTTAATTGCTGGGGAGGCTCGTCACTTCCTAGCCCGCTCGGCAGGGTCGTGTCTCATTCAAACTTGCAAACTTATTTGTGTCAAATATTATTAAGTTCATTAATGATTTTTGCGACTTGATTATTTATTCAAAGCTTTGATCAATTTGATTAATGAAATTGGCTGCTACTCGTAAGAAAATTATTGTATGTGGATGATATTGGCTGAATACAATTTGGAAAAATAAGACTATAACCGTAAGCAAGTGACGAACGACAGTTTACAAATTATAATATAACAATTCATACAGAATACTGTTCGGGTTAGCGCGTTATTGTAGCACATCTACATGGATATATTTTGTTTACATGTGTGAACTTCTTCAACATTCTTTGCTTTTCTTTCTAAAACATAAATATTATTTTGTTACTTATTATTTATATGGCGAATCGGGTCTTGCATAAACAACCCAATTAAGCTGAAATAAACGCATTATTTTTTTTATATTTGATATTATTGGAATTCAAAGAAAACATTAATGAATATTATTACATTTTCAAATACTACACTGCCAATATCAAAGTTTCCAAGAAACAATAAAGCCACTCTCACCTTTACTTACCCCACCGCCCCATAGCCAACTGTATTTAATATAGTTCAATTTACACCTGTAGTCGGGAAGGACTGTTTTTCCAGAAACTAGTAGTGATATTAACTCGAAAAATTGTATGTAGTACATACAGTGTTCGGCAAATTTATTAGTCAAAAGAGCCAAATATCAGCAGTACAACGATTTAGATTTCTTTTGAGTGCCAAATTTATTTACAAGAACCCTATTTTTATAAGTCGGTTAAAATTAAACTATATATCGTTCCTTATAATTAAAATTACATATTTACTAATAAAATTAAAACATTGTCTTGTATAATGTGTCTTCTTGCAAAGTTTGGATAAGTCAGGTATAAGGTTATATCTTGTTGTTTTTAATTTCAGGCACGATTCCAGGTTCTCATCAATAAGACGATTTCTCAATTTACTTTAGATAAGGTTCACGCTTGAAAAAAAATTGTTCGCATGAATAATGAAAGAACAGCATAAGGTAGTTTTACTTTTAAAATTAGCAATAAATTAAAAATTTAAAAATTTAAAAAAAAAATGAAAAAATAAGGTAGTTTAACAGATCATATAAGTCAATAATATTATTCCAGATGTTAAAATCACCATGTCTTTATCATCCAGGCTTTCAAATCAGGCCACTTGTAAAAAACTAATCGGGATTTTATTGTAACACACTGACTGATTGAAAATTGTATTAAAATACTATTAAATTAAAATATTTAAAAATGTATTTTAACCACGTCATTCGTGGAAGAGCCGCACTCGAGTAGCCAAAGAGCTCGTTTTGCAGTTTGCGACCACTGGCGTAGTGCAATGTCAAAATAAAAATTATATATTTTTTAAAGTAGAAAAAATAACTCGTATATTTTTAACCTCGACCAAAGGAAGGGCTGTTAAGTTTTGTTTGTTTAAACTGATATGTCCTAGTTCGGGTTTATGATTGTAAATATTGTGTATTTTGAACAAGTAAAAGTACATCGGTATCCGTATGTATTTAGGACGGTTGTTTGCCAGGGCGTTAGGGCTAAGAAAGATATCTGTAAAAAGGACCACAGCGAAGAATGTGAATTGTGCACGGTAGGCAGTCTCAATTTTATTATTATTCATTTTATTCATATTTTTTGGTCCACAGTAATAAAAAAAAAACGTTTCTCAGTTACGAGTATCAAAAAATAAAATTATAAATATTCTTAAATTTACGTAGCACCTAGTTATATAAATTAAATTTTGGTGGAGATCCGTACTAATACTAACCATTTCGCTACTGAGAGAAGCTTGTCATTCTAGTGGTTAAGACGCTGGCCTAGTAATTTAGCGATTGGGGGTTCGCTTCTCGTCCCAGGAGACCGGCAAGTTAGTCCTATTTTCATAGGACAAGCGTTTAGTTTAGTTTGAAAATAGTAAGAATATTAATATCTAATTTTTTAAAAATGAGACTCGAAAATAATAGTTTGCAAGTACATAATATAACAGTGATTTTTAATATTTTAAATAAATTTCATTTAATAGGTGCTCGATTTGATTACGAGAATAGAAAGAGAGGATGGATCGCCACACTTTTATATCGTGACACACATCTTCCCACGCAAGCTCGTCGATTTTTGACGTTTCAAACAGGATCTTCTTCCGGTGTCAGGTTTACCTGGTCATGCCATGTCATTTCTGACGCCATCGGTACTTATATATTATACGCGATATATATCTTCTTTATCATTATCTCGTCATCTTTTCGTTCAATATTAACAAACCGCCTAAATGACCCTTTTTTAAATCTTATTCACAATACTAAAATCAGCTTAACATTGTCCACTAATTTATTCATACGGCTAACTAAGCCTACTTGTTTACTTTCTTTTGTTTGTTTACTTTCTTTAGTTTGTCTACTTTCGTTCCTTATTGCGTTCAAAACGTTAAAAACAATTATTATAGGGTGAATCAGGGGTTTTAGCCCTTTACCGACTGATTCATCGGAGGGCATGAAAAATGGGTTCCCAAGGTTAATATTACCTACTCACCTTTTTTTAAAGTTCTCTCTCTTTCACTTGTGGAAAATAAATTAATAAAAAATATATATTGGAAATATTACGATAGGAAGTAGATATCAACGCTGAAAGAAATTATTTTTTTGTCATGACAGACATTATTCACAATCACTATCCTAAATAAATCATTATGCTGGAAAGCGGGGCATGGAACAATGGTAGATAAAGCCTTGAAAACTTGGAGGCAGATTGTGGGGATGGTGGGTGCTCGGTATAAATCCTGGGAATAGTCCCTATCCGGGAAAAATACCATCGGGAGAATTATCGGGATGCCGTAGCACTCAACAAAAGTGGAGTTGGTTGAGCGAAAAGCGCGCCCACAATTATGCGGTTGTCCAGTCTCTCATTTTCAATGGACGGCAAATTGACTTTACGATCAAAATTGAACTAACAAACCACTCGTTCAACTGCAGCTTATGCTGTGGTCGATCCGATAACGAAATGAATTACTATTGTGGGGTATTATATTGGAATAATTTGTGAACTCGCGTACACTGCCGATACTAAGTAGCGGCTCCCCACAGTAATACAGTTACAACTCAGGTCTGAAATTCGCTTACTCAAATCCAGTTAAAATATCGCATAAAACAAGTTTATTACACTGGATCTACTTTAAAATAAAGATAAGTTACTACACAGTGAAGAACCCAGACCTTGGCCTTCCAAGAATACGTCAGTCATTCCAAAAAACAGAGATGGCGTCTGTTAGCTATGTTAAAGGTATGTACCAGAGCGCACTTTGATTTACGCTAGAGTGCATCACAGGTGCTGGATAGCTCAAATATCAACCAAACTCGACGCGGCTCGAACTTCGCTCAAGTTCGATGCAACTTCTTAAGTATCGACCCGGTCCAGTTCAGTCCGCTAGGTCTGCCGAGAATGCCTCCCAGACAGACGAGCCTGCTGGAAGGTTTCGGGGTTTGGGGAAGAATTAATTGTAGATTATGGCGTGTCACCAATATGGGGTAGAAAGTTTGCAAGTTATGCATGTCACCCGTTTGGAGGTTGAATTTTATAGGTTATTGAGATGTATCAGAACAATCTATTTAAAGATGAGGCTGGGGGGCTCAAATCTCCCCATGACTCACTGTGTTCTTGTATATGATCTGGCAGAGTGTGTGAGTGTGGATGTGGCTGTGGCTAGGCAGTTCGATTAAATAAAATAATAACTTACAATTGATGGCGTTTATTGAAGATTGGTGCACTATTTACAGCACACAAGTTAAGGTTAAAATACAGATAAAGTTTATGACGCATTCGAGGAGCCAGCCGAAAGAAAAGTGTTTGCCTTAGGCTGACTCCCGGAGTGGCTATGCTGCGATGTATTGTTGTCTAGTTTGCAGCTATTATATGGCTGTTGAGAGTCTGGCTTTACAGCCAGGTACTGTAAGGCACGTGCAGGGTCTCCACAAGGGTATGACCACCACCACCACCATCAGCTTATCATCGGTGTGTCCAACAATGTAGTTGGAAAGTCTTTTGATTATAAGGGATGATTACAATGTCACTTTTAATAATTATAATTAATTAAGGTGTAATTTTCGTTTTTTCTTCAACCGTATCCTATATTTCATCATAACTAAGATAGCAGAGTCTTCTGTCTGCGGTTTTCTGAGCTAATCTGCCGTATATTTATCTAACACGACGAGAATCGAGGAGATGATTCTGAAAGGCCGTAAAAACTTAAGAACATATTTAAGTACTCGCTAAAAAGATGTGAAATAAATGACTTCATAGACTCGAACACAATGTTCATAAAATGCATCTGAATGCCAGCATTATACTAACTCTTAATGCTTTTAAAAATAATAAATGTAGTTGCTGAAGTTATCTCGGCAGGAGAAGGTAAAACCAGAAATAATATTTGCTGTCGGAGCGGCCCGCTCTGAGAAAGAGGCGAGAACAAGAACGGCAACGTTTGTATAAGCTCTTTACAATTCAACGCTGCATTAAGTGGATCCCTTAAGGAGATTTCTTCTCCGAGCGAGCGGGGGAGGAGGTAACCGGTGTACACTGAGCTCCCTGTTAAAGGTAAAATTGTGTTACGGTAGGCTTCTCCCCTTCGCTTTTACCCCGAGTAGCCAGGGGAGGGCGGTGCGGCACGGTACCGCACGGTACAACTTCACCTCCCAACTTAACCTTCTCCAACCGTTTATTAGCAAGCATTAACACTTCTTTTATGGTGAGCTTCAAATATTTCTAAACAAATTATTTTTTCTAATTTTTCAGACGCGTGTATCATAGCATCCCTGCACATAAAATGTTTGTCTGGTTAGAAAAAAATATTTCAAAATTTAATAAAGTAAATTAATATCGACGAGGAACCATTTTATTTCCTGTCTCTCGCGTGACAGGCGATAGTATATACACCGCCGATGAAACAAGCGAGATATTAAAATATCTAAAATAGTTTACGAATATCTTAAGGCATCATTTTCAATAATTATTTACATTTGAATAAATTTGATTAAAATTTAAAATTTTATTCATTCATATCAAAAGATATGTCTACACTAGATTTGGTTTTTATTAAACTATTACTTAGATACAACTTTTACACGCATTTAAAACTAATAACCTGAATGTCTTTTGACATAATTAAGACAATACAAGCATTATAAGAAAGACCGCGACCATTAAATACGTTTTCCACGTGCCACAAAATTGCCTAAATATGGAAAATTCTTGTATATACGAAATATATTTTCTTATAAATATTAAATCCAAAATTACGGAAATAAATGTACTTTAAAACAAATTTAAGAGTATTAAAAATTAATACAATTATAAACCATTAAATTTGCGAAACATATAATCAATTTTCGAAATTTTGAAAATACTTTGTTTTAGTGAAGGGAAGTGTTTTAAAATAATGTATTGTTTTTACTTACATGATTTAAAATCAAGTTTTATATCAAAAACACTTACTAAATAATACTTATATAGATTCTACTATTTGGTTAATTTTTTCACTTCATTCCGCCGGTCCCGAGCAGCACAACAGACGTCGACTTGTCGAAAATATATGTTTGCACGCATATTTCAGCCACAATATGAATTAATATTGAACTTATTCACAACATTAGTAACAAATTTCATAAATAATGATTTCAAAACTTATTCATTTATATGAATTAGGTACTCCAATAAATTATTTAATTTTCGATAGAATAACTCAAATGACATTACGCATTTTATTTTACTCTATAATATCGATATGAAAAAAATATGGAAAAGACTAGATACGAATTATTTTTGACACTTGTGTCGAATGCGAGAAAGTCGTCAATTTTACTGTCGTCTCTTTCTATTCAAACCTTCCTCTCTCGGATGATTTACATAACAAATAGCGCCATTAAATATTTATCTGATACTTATACGAATTTAACTATTACCTTTATCTTGAAAGCACGCACTTAAGCTCTATTAATACTGACTTGTTAAAACTAAGTTTTTTTAAATCAAATAAAAAGTAAGTATGAAAATTTAATGTAAAGTTGATAAATAATAAATCAATGTATTTATTTATTTATGAACTGATACAGTGTAGAACGATCGGTTGTGTCGGTGTTGTATACAGTTTAATCTTTAAATTTTATGACAGCAACCTATAAAACACAATAACAGGCATTACCTTGTTGTATTTATTGTTGGATATTCTTATTCCTTGTCACATTTATTTCCAGATATTTAAAATGTTCAACCCGTTCAAAAGCTCGGTCTCTTACAATGATGGCGTCTGTATATTCGTTATTAGTTGGGCAAACAGATGCTACGCGTGTCAACCATTTTGACGTCATCCAATCAAATTAGAAGTATTCAAACTACCTGTACAAAGATAACATTGAACGGGCTCATATAACTTTTAACGGAAGATTGCGCCCTGTAGCCTGTCTGCTATTTGAATAGTGTTTATCTGAATCACCCTTATCAATCTCCATTAAATTTGACACACACCGAACCCGTGAACCCCACATCCCCGGGGAAGACCCGGGAGGTAGGGGGAGAAGGGATATATATTCTCTGGTTATCTTCGCACAATAATGATATTTCAAAACAAAACACTCGTAATGTACCCATGATGAAACATCTCTTTTTCTGTTTTCAAAAATGTTTACCATCTTCCGTGTCCATCCCTCGTGAATGAGGATCTCCCGCCCTCTGGACTACGCTCCTCCACTTCTGAGGAGTGTCTGTTGTCTTTTCCATTTGGTCGGCCCAACGGGTGGGAGATTTTCTTTTTCTGCTTCATCCTTTGACGTGGCCCATAGGAACATGCTTCTCTATATATCCTATCTATAAGATTACATCTTCCCTTCTCGCAGGATGCTCAAAAAAATTAAGGATCCATCTCAGGCTGAGTTGATGATTGATCTTCAGTTCCTGCAGAATGAAAACATTCATGCAGCTCGCCATCTCTTATAACTCTTTAAATCCTTCCAAGTTTTGTATATAAGACAACTGTTTACCAGAACAAATTAACTTTACTTCCACTATCCGATCCAAATGAAACTAGGAGCAGAGCCTTAGGATACTTTTCAGTGCCAAAATTTAATACCAAATTCGCTCAACGAACTTTCTTATTTTGTGCTCCGCAAATATTTAATAAATTGTTACTAGACCTTAAAGGGTCTAAAGTGATTAACGACTTCAAACCAAAAATAACAAAGTGGTTGCTTGATGTGGGTAGAAAACAAAATTAATCTAATCTGACATTTGCGGTAACCTAACTACCTACACATTTTTGTCTCCAACTATTGTATATTACAGACAATAATATTTTAATAACTTTTTGTCAATAATATTTTATAACTTCAGATTGTACTTTTTTCACCTAACTTTTTATAACTTACTTAACATTATACTTACTTGCCTGTAAATAATTACAACTTTGAAAAACTGTACAGGTAATTGCTTTAGAACAGACCACGTCTAGTAAAGTAATTACCTTTATTTTTTCATATATACTATTTATGCTACAAAAAAAAATATGCTCAACATGTCTCCAGCATACTTATCTCAAAGGCATCATCAGTATTCTCTCTCTCGCCTTCAGGCTCCATGATTCCACATGCTAACCGTCCGATTCATTTATCTTCGCCTCGTCCACTTTAATACATATTTTGATGCATACTTTTCGGTTGTTCAAGCTTTTAACAGGTTCATCTCTAATACTGATCACGCCATTGAAACTATAAACATAAAAGATATAGATGTAACATGTTTTAACCATAACGCAACCAAATCACGTTCCTAACATGATTTTAATTCCCATGTAAATCATGTAACTATTATCATCACTCCCACCGGTCTCTGCACTGGGCTGCTTCCCCCCAAGATGGATAACACTTGATTTATGATATCTTATTATCTCGCTTTGGATTTACATTATATTATATTTATTTGAGCATCCAGTCGAAATGTTGTACAAGTGTTCGGTGTACTATGTATAATATCTGAAAACCCGTGTACGAGAAAATTTGAAAAGATGCTGATATATTACATTGAAGTGAAGTATCAATTTCCTTTGACACGTACTTACTAATTTCGTGGATATACGACTTTTTTTGTTCTCATGGTGAAAAAGCATTCTTGATAATACGTACGAAAGTTTACAAATACAATAGGACGTATTTTCATTACAAGTTAGTTAATAAAAATCGATATGCGCGTTCAGCAATACCAACATTAAATAAATGTCAACCCTTGCTCTGCGCCTTAAATTTAAAAAAAAACTCCGTAATTTTTTTAATCTCTACTGGTAACTAATGGTAGTCCAATATTTCCTCGCTAACAACAACTCACCCAAAGCAATAAATCATTGTCACAATACAAGACAACGAACGAACATCTACACGCCAGTTTCGAGAGCAACAACGACATGTTATCAAAAATTCTACACGTTTTTAGCTCCGAAACTGTACAACACACTCAATACCAAATTGAAATCATCCATTTCCAATAAGATTACACAAATATGGACCCAATACATGATGCAATTGGGTAGAGATCAATCGAAAGCATCGCTATCCAAAATTCCAACCTAATCACAATACAATACCTACACTAATAATTCACTTTAGTTTTATAACACTCTCACTACATATACATATTTTTAATATTCCTGTCAAATCTTTCTAATTTAAATTAAATAACACCACAACAGCACGAAAAAAACTGACTACTTTAACAAAGGAGCCAGGACAACGCTGTATATATCAGAGGTGGAGTCTACTCCATCCCACATAATAAACGACGAGGATTACAGTTAATAGTAATAGAATTATATCTTATGTTTATCATGTTTTATTAAAATATTTTATATTCACCTCTGATACAACAATAACATAATAAAATCTAATAAATAACTTCATTATCAACAAGAACACATTCTTATTGTGTATATTAAATATATTAATTAGAAATATATACATATAAAACCATTTTTATCGAAAAATATTTTTGTTGCTACCGGGATTCGATTTATTTATCGGACTACTTATTAAAGATGTATTGATTTGAAAAGTGTAACATATAGGTTCGAAAAATTTGTCGTCAAAAGCACTGTACGCTATAGCATAGTCGGTTAATGCACCTTCCTAGAATTAAAAAAAAGATCCAGGTTCGAATCCCTGCAGGAACAACAATATTTTTGATAAAATTGATTTTATATGTATGTATTATATATCTTTCTAATTAGTATTTAAAATAACTTCAAGTATTGAATTTCATTCGTAATTTTTAACGATAGAAATTTTCGTAAATTACCTTATATATAGATATAGTACAGAGGTTGTAAAAACCCACCCCTAACAGTTGACGATTAGCAATAACCAGAAAATATGATACCAACAATTTTGGTTGCTTTAAAAACCCATTATTTCAATGTAACAACTTTCAACTTGTTTTTTTTTAAATATTATTGCGTAGTCGCGCACTTTTTACTTTCTATCTAAAAAATATCAAAAATTTTGTTTAAACTATATCATTGTCGGTTATCAGAAGATTATAAGAAAATATTCGTGCACGTGTCGAATGCGTACCGCTTGACACAAGTAAGGGGAAGTTACGCATCACGTATACATCGCGTGCTCGGCTTCTTAGCAAACTTCGCTGCGTTCACTTATACTCAGAACGATTGGGTCTTATAGCACATTTTCCCTGATAATATAGGAAATTCAACACAGAAAAAATGGATGAAAAATATTTAAAAAAGTGTAAGAAAGCTATCCTCGACGACTAACAACTGCCGACAGCCATTATTTAATTGAAATCACTTCCAATTGATGACAAATTTTGAATAACACGGTGTTTACAATATATGTCTTTAGCGGACAATCGCTGGTACTTCGGAGCATGCGACACAGAAAAAAATTGGCACAACAACTCAGTGGGCCAAATACCAGCACCGCTGACGTCATCAAAAGTATAAAATGACACAAGTACTCAAAAATAGTTTACCCACCACTAGTAGTCCGAAAGAGGAGTGCCACGTGACGTAAAACGTCAAACAGAAAAGATTTCTGTGAAGCGTGTACCGCAGGAAGTTGGCGAGTATGTACGTGATGTCGGCACGCGGAGAGTGCCAGACAGACGCGCGAACACCGGTTCGCTTACATAAATCAAATCAGCGTGCGTTGAAGCTCACATCGTACTGAGCTTCTACCGCCAGACAGAACAAGCCAGCCAGTACTTTAATTAATAATAATTTGAAAAAAAAAACATGAATATTGTTTACACTTCAAGGGCGCTTTACACGTAAATTGTTCAGTACTAGACTATCTTTGTATATAAAATTAACAAGTGTTATTTGAACTTATTTTTTAAATAAAGTCTCTGATGCACCGTGTCTTATGACGGAGGGTAAAGAGTTCCACGTTTTTGGACCTACCACCGCAAATGCCCGTTCACTAAACTTAGACTTGCCTGGTCGGTTTTACAACCCTTCCAGCAGCTGAAGTAGAGGCTGACCTGGGATGCAGATCTCTTGAAGATATAAAGGTGCTATGTTATGTGTCGCCTTATACATCAAATAGCACAATTTTAATTCAACGAAACATGCAAAAGGGATGTTACGTGAGAGAATTCAGAAACTCCATTTTTGGAATGAATTGTAATCTTTCCTGAAATATTGGAAAGCCAGCATAAATCCTATTACAGTTATCCACGCGTGACACCGCATATGCATTTATGAGTTAATTGAATAAAATTGTATTTATATTTAACTTTTTTTAAACCGCTGTGTTGTTTTTACGTCAAGCAATTTCGATACTAACGTATCTTCGTCAGGATTGGCGTACAACTGAACTTTTCAATAAAATTTAAACGACTTATATGATGAGATGTACGCGGAGTCTTGTTAAGAGTTGGGAGGGGATTAACAAGGGGGCATAGAAATAGGGAATATATTAAATAGTGGGTATTAATGATTGACAAATCATTTGTAGATCTCTGGTATTTTCGACATAGTCAAAATACTATTCGCTATAGTATTTTGATGTGCGCGTGGAATATAATTTTATTGAACCATTTTAAAGATGATGTGATATATCCATATTTTTTTTCCATTTCCTAAGAGCCGCGGAAACCTTAGTTTTAATATGAGGAAAATATACAACTTCCCAGAATTGGATTTTCTCTCACAATTGAAGTCTTCATTCGAAAGCGATGTTTCGACTTTCGCAGGCTACAGACACATCAGCATCTTCATAGACAGATCGCGTGGGCGTTTGTCGGGACACGTGTGTCGGCTTTGGAAACACCGAGAATGTTTACTTATTCATTCATCCCCTTCGGGCTGTGGGGGTGTTGGAGGGAAGGGATGAGGGATCCAGTTATCCCGGAGCCTACACTTAGCGACCCGATAAGGGTTCACTTTCCATTTCGGGATGCCAGTGACATAGACATTTAACATAGAATATATTTATATAGCGGGTATTTTAGTAAAATTTATCACGAAAACTGAAG
This sequence comes from Eubasilissa regina, assembly GCA_022840565.1. Taxonomy (NCBI): domain Eukaryota; kingdom Metazoa; phylum Arthropoda; class Insecta; order Trichoptera; family Phryganeidae; genus Eubasilissa; species Eubasilissa regina. The sequence goes on from JAINEB010000011.1 coordinate 29,850,750, forward strand.
GAAGTAATAAATATAACAAGTTTAGTAAGGGCGCTGTATCGCAGTTGGGAGAACATACTACCGACAATATAAATATAACAATTCTAATAAGTGAAATATTTGTCAATATCATTTTTGAGCCCTTATCCCAAAGTTTCGACAAGGCTCCATATTCCCTTGTATTGCATCGCTTGAGTACTTGTTGACCAATTAAGACCTAATCTGTCTTTACAGTCTTTGTTGCTGTTTACCCCAGCTGAGATGACACACCCTCCTAAACCGCCATCTGCCAAGATATATATATATATATATATATATATATATATATATATATATATATATATATATATATCTCGGTGGTCTATCACTAGCAGTCTTAAGACGTGTCCAGAGAGAGTCCTTCGAGGGTTTTTTGTATATGTAGAAGTAGAGGGGCTCCATGAAAAGGGTCTTCCTTATCTTGATACTTCTCACTCAGTCCAATAATAATACTTCTGCTACTCCACTAAGATAACTCATTTCTATAAAAGCCTGGAAACTCTCTTCATAAGATTTCATAATTGTTAAGCTAAAACTAATGCCAAAAAAAAACAAATAATTTCACATATCTGAATTCAGTTGTCACTTCTAACAATGACATAAGCACAGATATTACAAAAAAGACTGCAAGCGATCAACAAATAATAGTTTAGCATCCGAAAGCCCACAATTTTAGATTTACAAAACTTTCTCCAAATCCAGTTCTCATGTACAGATCTGAATACTGGCTACTCAGTAATAAAGGTATATTGTCTTTGAACGTAAATTATTTTGTCCGGAAAGTGAAATCGGGGAGTGGCATTTTCGTTACAATTATGAAATAAACACCAAATTCGGTGACCCTAATATCGTTCAAGTTATCGAGCCGAATTAATCTGGTGAAGTTTAATGATGACCAGTGAAATCTTTGACGCAAAACCTCAGGAGTATTGGAAGAGCCAAGTTGCGGTGGATGGATGGCGTTACCCAGGACGCTAGGTCAGCTGGAAAAGGACAGAAGGAAACATGTCGCAGTGGCAAACTTACTTGAAGAGACCAGGGTCCACACCAGGCTCTTGAGCCATTGAAAATGTTACTTCTTCTTCTTTTCGTACACTATCAGTTCAATGGACGTCTGAATCATATTGGCTACCATCACTTTGTTTACTGCGGCCCGATGCAGCTCTACAATAAACTGGCCAAACCATTGTCTCAGGTTCTTCAGCCACGATGTCCTCCTCCTACCAGCAATCTATCCCTGCATTATGGGGTCCAAAATCTTACATTTCTTTAAATGTTTCAACACCCATCACATGTCCGATATACTAAAGATTTTGGATTTTTATTGTTTTAAATACTTATCTTTCTTTATCCATCCAAATCATGACATTTTCATTCGTTACACTATCCATCCAGCTTATTTTGAGCACTTTTCTGTAGATTCACATCTCAAATGCTTCAAGTTGACTTATTATTTCTTTAGTAAGTATCACATACCATCAAAATCATAGGAATCGACAGTATATGGAACTAATACATAACCCAATACCTGTTTTCGACACGGTATTGCAAGCTCATACTTAATCACAACACAAACAGTCAGATATCACAATAGCCAGACAAGACCAGTCCTTCAGATGCCAAACACACAGCCATTTAGCAACCTGCAGGCGACCACCCCACAGCATAATGCAAAAAGCTCCGAGACATCCCAAAATGCGCACTGTGTGAGGAAGCAAAATGCGCACCGCTAGTTACAAGGGATGTCCGGCGCACCCCTCTCATCGACAACCAAAGAGGCCAAGTTATAATCAACAACACCTCGAGGTCAGACCTAACTTCATCCCCAGACGCCAAGCCCCCCCGCCACCCAATAGAAATATCCACCATCAGCGCCCCCATAAACAGACCCCCCCCAATCGTAACAATGGTGGCTCCAAAGTCGCCTGGAATCTCCTCCTCGCAACGTTCACGTTCCCGTCCGCACCGAACAAATACAACAACGTCATCCCGACAGAGACGAGTTTCGACAAACTCAAAACCGCCAGCAACAAACGTCACCCCAATCACGTATTACCCCACAACAGGAAGTTCTCATCGCGGTCACGGAAGATCTCAAGAACTTTATGAACCAAGCTGCATTCTTAATGAACAGAATGGGCAACATTCTTAACAGTAGCTATGTCTAGACAAACGTATCAACTAGCCAATGTAAATGCGGTCTACTGGAACGCAAACGGTAGTGTCCACAAAACTAGATTAGAAATAGAAAACTTTCTATTTAGGTACAGCATTGACGTAATATTAATAAATGAAACTTGGTTCAGGACTGACCGCACCCACACGCGCGGAGGCGGCACCGCAATATTAGTTAAATACTCCCTTGACCACTGTCTGGTATCTTGCCCAACCTCCACCAACATAGAGACAACCGCAGTAATAATAAACACATTAAATTCCGGCCCCCTTAAATTCATCGCAACCTACGACCCCCCAAATAAGCTAGTTACCCCCACCGAACTTAATAACATTCTTAAATATAAAACCCTCACGATTTTAGCAGGCGATCTAAACGCCAAGTATAATGCCCGGCAAAGCCAGGTCACCAACAGCAAAGGCAAAAAGCTCTTTAGCTATCTACTAGATAACGACATCCAAATAGACGCCCCACCACCTCTACTCTTTTTTACTGCAATGGCAAACCCGACATAAACGACATAATAATAATCAAAAATACCTCCCCATCTTACAAGTGACAATCAATTAGCGAACTTTCCTCAGATCATAATCCGATTCTTTTAACCATCAACATAGAAAATAGCATAATTATTCCCACTAGAATCCCAGATATCTCGAGCCTAGACGCCGCAGTAAACAACGAGATCCAAAACGCTTCAATCACCATCTCAATAGACAAACATCGCCCGGATATTCCCGAAACGATCAAAGATCTGATTAGGGAAAAGATCCGAAGTATCACGCAAGATACAAAACATTCGCCTCACAGGTTAAAAAAGAAATGAAAGCCAGAACCGATGAAAGTTGGGAAGACTTTTTAACGGAAGTAAAGGGTGACCCCAGCGCCTACTGGAAAGTCGCAAAATCCATTCGTAAATCGAAAATGCGTATGACGCCTCTTCAGGGCCCAAACAGAATAATATATTCCTCTGCAGAGATAGCCTCGAAGAACAGTTCACTCTGAACAAAGACCTACCCTTCACGAAAACGGTTAACGAACACGTAGAAAAAATACTAACCAAAGCCTCAGAAGGGCCAAAGTTCAAATTTACCACCCCCAGGAAGTCGCGCTAATAATAAAGCAAATTAACCCCAAAAAGACCCCAGGGCCAAATACAATCACGAATAAAATATTAAAAAGCCTTCCGCCAAAGGCAATCTGTGCAATCACAACCATCCATGCATCCCTCCGTCTTTGCCATGTCCCAACCGCCTTCAAGCATGCAGATGTAATCCTAATATCGAAACTGGGAAATCACCGCCCCATAAGCCTACTACCGTCCACAGGCAAAGTATTAGAAAGAATAATAGTAAATAGGTTAAACGTCTACGCGGACGAAAAAGCCCTCATCCCCGACTTCCAACGCGGCTTCGGATAAATCACCAACAATTTACAGCAGTCCTGTCGGTAGATGTGAGCGAAGCCTTTAGCAGTCTGGCATAATGGCCTACTCTACAAAGCGGATAGATTAGGAATCCTCCGGAGATTCGTCTTAATGATAGCCAGCTTCCTTGTGAATAGAAAGTTTAGGGTAAAATTAGAAGGTATCTTCTCAACCATACGCACCCTTCTCGCAGAAGTCCCGCAAGGCTCTGTAATGTCTCTTATTCATCCTCCTCTCTTATTCATCCTGTACTCCAGTGATATACCACCCCTGTTAGATAGTAGCACAACAGTTGCGCAATTTTCCGATGACTCTGGAGTATTAGCGTCATCGTTAAATGTAGTATTAGTCGTCAAACGAGTCCAATGACAAGCCAACCTCATAGAGAAATGGTGCAAAAAATGGCGAGTCGAGATGAATCCCTTGAAAAGTATCGCCACTATATATTCTCACCGTTGTCCAAAAATATAAAAGTAGAAACATCAGCATAAAAATCCCTTAGACCAGCGACATCAAATACCTTGGTGTTACGCTGGATTCCAAACTGACCTGATGCAAACACATACAAGATCGATTAGGCGCTGCATCACGTGCACTCTGCGCCATGTACCCATTAATTGGCAGGCGTAGCAAACTTGCCATCGACAACAAGCTCCTATTATATAAGGCCATCATAAGGCCTATACTCCTTTACGCAGCCCTCGTCTGGGATCACGCGGCCAAGACACACATAAATAAATTCCAATCCTTCCAAAACAAGGTCGTCATACTAGCGCTGAAGGCTCCAAGGTGAACTAGGATTACACAACTCCATCATGATTCGGGTATTTCCCCAGTAAGAGAATTCATAAAACATCTTTCCAAGCGTCTCTGTGCCGACCTCTCCAAACACCGAAACCCAAAGATCAACAGACTGTCAAATTATGACATTAGGTTACCGTCTCGTATTACACCCCCAAAAACAGTACTATTATCCCCTGCCCCAGCTAGCAGCTAAATCTACTCAAATTGTATAACCTGTAATAATAATAACACCACCCACATTTAAAACAGCCCATATGGCAACGTCATGATGAAAGAGCAAGGGTTTCCCTGAGTCCAGTACTCCGTTAGGCCAATAGAACTAAGTCAAAGTCAGACATCACAATAACCTTGATAATGGACCCTGCAATGGGATTTTAAACATGGACCAGAAAGGTCGGATATACTCAGCAGATTGTACACAGAACATATCACTGACCACTCACATCCGTAACCTAAAATTGAGATCATGACAGCAGAACGTCTTTTTCATGCGAGTAAAGGTTACACGAACTTTCTCAATGCGGTAATTTTTTTCAATAGAGGGGATCCAGTCTTTAATTTATGATTATACACAATTTTAAAAACAGTCAGTTTGGACTCATGACTTAACTCCACTACTTTTTTACTGCAGTATAAAGGGAACGTTAAACACCCCTAGCGTGATTATTAAGTCAAAATAAATTTGCTAGTAAAATATTTACTTTCATTAAATAACCAATTAATTTGTATTATTTCACGATGTGATATTAGTGAACACATTCTGAAAAACATTACATTAATGGGGATCATTGGAGAATTCAATTTTGTATTTTTGATATTAATTTAAAATAACATATAGATATTATAATGGTAAAGCTACGCATTTCCAGAGAACCAATATTGTGATTTCAGGGGTGGTGGTGCGGGTAGTTAGATAACATCCAACAGCCCCATTGAGAATGCAAATTTCCAGTCAATAATTTAACGTCACCACAAATTGCAATTAGCGAGGGAAATTTGATTTTATAATTAATAACTTCGTTCGTTCGAAACATGGCGACCTTTTATTGCATGATTCATGCGATTCTAAAAAATCTGAACCCGCAATGAAGAGAATGCGCCCTGAGGCCGCGTCCAGGATTTGTCAGAGATCATTTTGAAAATATACTATGATAATATATGATGTCACCAATTATGGGTGGTTAAAATTTATGAGATATGTGCAAGTACGAGTGTATATGTCTAAATGTTGTTGGAGACACTCGTTGTGCATAAGAGAGCAAAACCTTCGCATACTTTTCAGTGCCAAAAATGGATACCAAATTTGGTCAACGAACTTTATTGTTTTATGCACCGCGTGTATTTAATAAATTTCCACTAGACCTTAAAGGGTCTAAAGTGATTAACGATTTTAAACCAAAAATAACGAAGTGGTTTCTCGATGTGGGTAAAAAAGCAAAATGAACCTAACCTAACTACCTAAATATCTTTGTCTCCAACTATTAATATTACAGACAAAAATCTTTTTTACAATAATATTTTATAATTTACTTTACTTTATAACGATTGTACCTTGATAATTACAACTTTTAAAAACTTACAGGTAATTGCTTTAAAACAGACCATGTTTAGTAATTTATCTTTATGTATTATTTATCCTACAAAAATAAATAAATAAAATAAAAATACCATGGATAGCGAGACGCACGAATATCTCAATTTTGCAGAAATTAAAGATCAAGGACGAACTCTTATTTGCATGACGAGATGGAAAGATAGCTTGAAGAAGCATATTTTGATGGACCACTTCGACGGACAAAGAGGGAGAGGAAGATCCAGTGGGAAAGTTAATAGGCTCTTCTCTAGTGACAGCCCTAAGATCTGCAGGATGCCGAGAAATGTGGAGGAGCATAGTCAAGAAAGCAGGAGTTCATTGAGATCGCGATTCTCAGTCAAGGGGGTGATGGGCCGAAGCTGGTTATGAGGCGGTACTACTTACTGTTGATATAATTTTGTATACAGTTTTACAGAAATGCCGATAAAGTTTGACCATACAATATAGATTCGCATAAGTAGTTAACGGAGACTGATCTCACGCCAGTAGTCCACTCTCGCTGAGGCACAGCGAGAGGAGCCGAGCACGAGAATGTACTGCAGCTCTCGAGTTACATCATCTATTCTCGTGTCGTCACCGGTCGTCTCGTGCCATCTCGCTTCGCCTCGCACGCCTCGCCTCACCCCGTCCACGCTCCGAGCGCGGACGAGGCGGAGCGAGGTTAGGAGCCTTGGAGAGAGTGGACTGCTGGCATCAGAGGCTGTCGATAGAAAAGATAGCGGCGAGCAGAGTGAAGTTCACGAGTTGTTTTTCCCGATAGTTACGGGCGCACGGTGGTGTCAGGAGCGCTAGTTTTATGCACTAGTAAACATGAGATGCGTTCAGGGGTCATCGGCGGTAATGATAGCTGTAAAGGTGATATACCTCCACAATTTTCTTCTTCTTTCATATTAAAGAACTTAGTAACTATACTGGTTATTTAGTACCGGGCGTATTGGAGGATCCCCTCACCATTCCCACTTAGTGGTAGTTCTAAATTTGTCTGTATCTGTTGCGCTGACTGATTCCATTTTCGCATATCCGCCGTTCGATGCTCATTTCTAGCAGATACCATAGATAGCAGATCGGCCATGCGTATCACGCGTCTAGTGCACTTTAGTCTCACCTCTCTGATCATATTCTCGATAGGCTGACACTAGAGCGACGTAGAACTGCGACATTTAATACATGATCACCCCGTAACGGGTGAAAGTAACGTTGGTGGAACATTTGTAGACTCTTAATGTCTTCTATAGGATACCCAAACAAAAATATGGATAGAACAGTATATATCTAAGTGGTCTAATAAATATCTCTGCTATTGAAGATTCTATTAATAAGTTTGGCGACAGCCGCTAATGCATTTTATCTTGTATTTTTATTGTCCCAACATTTCGGTTAAATTTCATTACAACTTATCTTCAGGGGATGCCTTTTCGGTAAAGTATCGCACTAAAATGATCGTAAAATTCGTATTTTCAGGCCGGCAGTTCAGCACTAAGTTAAATCACTAACCTTAACTTTGTATAATTAGGATGTTTACGACCTAAAGTTAATTACCAGAAGCCAAACATATATATTTATATACATTTTTTAATTTTCTCATATCTGAACCGAATATTTTTAACGGCAATGTACATAAAAAAGAATGTGAAAAAATAATGAATGTTCGCTCGACAAATTTTCGGAATTCGTTCTGTAAAAAGTTCGCATTGTCATCAAACTCCGTCGTAATCTGAGCTTCCTCGCTTCTCCTTCTATTTTCAAACAATTTCATCACAAAAAAATGCCAGAAATGACGTCATTTTCCGTGTTCAAGCGATTTCGTCTCGAGGATTCATCCGAACTGTGCATTTACACAGCCCTGCCATGTGAGCTCGCTAATGATGAATTTATTTTTCGTTTTCAATTTTTGTATTTATTTAAATTAATCCACATTTATATTTTCATTCGAGAATTTGCAAGTTCCGTACTGAAATAAATAAATAATAACAGATTATTTAATTCCCAGTATTTTTTTAAGCCTTTTCATTAAGATTCCATTGAAATTATTCATAAAAGTTTTCCTTACATTCTCACGATATTTGTAAATGTTACTACTTCTATTTTAAACTCCACTTAATTGAGAACAAATATAAATCTGGACATTCAAATGTGGTTTACAAAACCCACCAAAGCAATGCTAGTATCTTCGCGTGAGATTTTCGCCTCGAGACAATTAAAACTTATTGTCATAATACAAGACTCAAGACTACCTCTATACCTGAGCCGTACCGTTTAAATTCACACCATTGCTCAAGTTCTGATAGTGTAAACGTATCATCAAAATATGGACAACGGATTCGTAATTACATCTATTGACATCTTGTTGGAGCGCATTGCCATCTATCCAAATAATATTAATTTCAAAGTATCGTCTCATCTTAAATTCAAATTTTAGTAGACAAATATTAGATATCTCATATCAATGAATTATCAAATTCAGTCCATAGATGGCGATGGTGTAGTGGTACTCGAAGTGAGTCCACACATATACAGCTTTAAAAAATTTGATTGATGGGTGAGAATGGTGAATGTTATATTTATATAAAGTGATCACATAAGCCAGTCAAAGATAGATCGTAAGCCCTGTAATTACCGATACTTCCATATATTTCCATTAAATATTACAAAAAATAGCTTCGTTTCTATGAGATATCTATTATTTGTTTAATAACAGTGCCTTTGTGGGTGAAAATCCAGTAATTATATGTTCTTGGACATATTTAAATTTTAGTATTTAAATAAGTAAATATGAATATAGTTGATGAAGTAAAATATTAACATGGAACGAAATGTTTAAAATAATCATTTATTATAATATTTAATTTCAATATTATCCGAGAATCCACGTACACAGTGCATCTACCTACAAACAAACTAATATAAGATTCCCCAAGTGCATTATATACATATAAATTATATTTCTTGGGTGCCGCATTAACGACTAAAAAAGAACACCTCTAAGCCATACTCGCGACTAATTCCCACATAAAGTACACGAGTAAATGAAACTTAAACAGGAAATCCACTTATAAAAAACGCCAGTAAATATTTTTAAACTAGTTCTCTTGAATAAATCCAACGTGAAACACCCTGACTTTTTATTTACGGAGTATATCCTAAAATCGTTATAGTCTGTTAAAACATCCAGAAGATTGAAAAGGCCAGCACCTGAGAAAGAATACGAAAACGAGGAAATACGGTATTTTTTCTTTGAATAATAATATTGTTAAGTGAATATGTATATAAAAGTGTACGCAAATAATTTCAACCCTAGTTTGGGATCTAATACTCAATTACTGGTCAAAGTATCAACCCATAACTGTGATGTGCCCGGTGATTAAAGTGACGCGAATTTCCCCATATTGTGAAGAAAAAAACACTTAACGCGGTGCATTCCTTAAGGGATTATCAGCATGGGTAACAGGGCCGTACAACCAATTAGTATTAGGTGAATGCGTTTGCTTTCTTGGGGGATTAAGGGACATTTTATGACGGTCCAACCCCAAGAAATGCATCTAATCCTGATTGTATATTGTTGAGGACGTACCTTTCCAAGGATAATACCCGGTCGGAATTTTTCGCAAGCCCGCCAAATTATATGCATTCTCAGAATGCCGACAAGACCTTCCAACGTTTTAGTATTTTCCGATTTTAGTATATTAACAATAGACTAGGGTAATTTTAATGGTATAGCACGTGCGACCGACCTGTCCTTACGATCCGCGCACACCCTAAGCCCCTGAGGGTTTAAAAAGGCCGGACGCGGCGGTGAACAACACACTTGGAGTTGGACACTTGCAGTTAGCACTCGGGTTAGTCACAGGACTTGCAGTTAGCAGTCGCAGTTACAGTTGGAAAGTTGGACTCGGTCAGTGAGACTCGAACAGTTGCAATGAGGCACTAGCCAGTTGGTTACTTGAAGACAGTTAAAGCTAACACGGACAGTTAACTTAGACACTTGGAGAATGGAAAAGTTAAAACTCTCGAGTTAATATTCTACTCCACCGTCAGCCATCGGACGGCTGGCGACCAGCGCTCGAGGTCGGCCAGCGTGAAGGAACGCTTGGAACAACAGGCGAAACTAAGACTGGAAAACAGTGCAACTCGAGCGGAGATGGAAGGAAGGCAGTGCAGAGGAGCTGGTGAACAAGACCGCCCACCAGAAGGACGGGATCGCAGAGCGGGCTTGAAGCCCCAGTCCCGCCCAGACCGCGCCGTCGGTCGCCATCCGCGCGGCGGACATCGATCCTCGAAGCCCGGACCGACCGAACTTAATTAAGGTAGAGTTAAGATTAATTTAAGATTAGAATTAAGTAGACCGTAAGATAAATTAAGATAATTTAGCCTAGGATTATTTTTGTCTCCTCGCTTAACCAATCGATTAAAATTGTAAATATTTTACTAAATTATTGACTTATTAATTTTCATTCCCGCCTCCTTCTCCGTGACCAACGTTGCATTGAGATACGATGATCGGGCAGTGAGGAAAGCCCGACGCCGTATCAAGTGGCGCCCAACGAGCGGGCTCGCGTCGGTCGACGCGTTAGGAAATTGCCTCCTAGCGAACTACCCCTGAGATCACGTTGGTCGCACAGAGATGAGAAGGGCGGAGGACATGTTGTAGTGCAATAGAGATTTTGATATTTTTTTCAAAAATATCTGGCGCCCAATAATTAGATTTCATGTTAGGTAGTTTAACGATTAAGCAATTCGGTTAAGAGAATAGAATAATAGATAATGTGTAATTGTAAATATGAAAAGTACAAGTCATTATAGTAACGATTGTAACGTTCTAGTGGAAAATTTGGACAAGGTCGTCGTACGTGATATATTATTATACCGCATGTAAATAAGGTTAATCGAAGATAAGTTGTCTCTTGTATTGTTTTTTTCTTTGTTTTTATGTTGTATTTTATCTTGACAGTTGAAATTTCCGTCGTCGATTTTTTTTTCTAGTAAGACGTAACGTAAGTTACAGCACCGTGAAATTAATGCTGGAACTGCATTTAAAAAAAATAATATTTATATAATAGCAATAATTTGATATTTAAATTTATTCCAAAGAAAATCTCAAGATAAAATAACCGATGTAGTTAGGAAATTGTTGAAATCAGGAGCGACTTCGTTTGACGGTAACGCCGCGCGTGAATTCGGAAAATACACAGGAGCCTAGAAGTATACGAAATAAATTTTTTTAATCATGTAAAACTACATTATTTTAAAGTCGAGAATAAAGCGTAGATAGTTAATTGTAAATATATTTGGTCTAAAAGTTGCAAAACTGAGCGTGAAGCAGTTAATTAATAGAATCGGTGTAAAACAAATAGGATAAATAAATCGATTTAAATAGATAGCGCATTTCTTTTGGAGGATCTAAGTCAAAAATATGTTACAAAATTAAGTCGAATCTGCGTTAGGATTATTATTTTATTTATAAGCGTAGATGAAAAATAAAAAAATATATATTTTATTAACCATATCCATAAACATGTACATATTTCATGATTAGATAGTCAGCGTAAGATACGAAATTTAGGGACTTGCACTAGGATAGGACAAATAGATTATATCGTGGGAGTATGGGTTATGTAATAATTTATGATTAAGTTTTTCTAGAAGTTTCGTGCCAATTTTTTTTTCTGGTGCATCCGAAGATGTATGAATAGGATATTCGTCGAAATATTTCTTATAGAGGGGTAATTTATGTGCTGACCTATACGGCGTACGGGCAACATGATAGATCCGGGGTTAACAAGAGAGTTAACACGGAGCGGCGAATCAATCGAGGAATGATGAAGTTAAACGAGTTTAACGGGGGTCGACATAGAGTCACCAAAGAGAGAAGATGAAGATGCACACGAGCGTGTGTGATCGAAGACGGGGATTTGATTGTGTGCAGCGCACACGGATGGCACGATGGACGAGGAAAAGCGAATTCCGGCGTTAGCAATGAGGCTGGTCAGGGACTGGCGACGACGGTAGAGGGTACATAGGCCGTATAGGGAAGAGCACATAAAACCGATGCGAGAATAGTATTGGCATCATCCGGGAACGCGAATTAATCTAGGTGCAGGTGCCATCCACGTAGGCAGACGCCGTCAATGTTAATTGAGACATTGGCGTGGACCAAATCTTGGCATAGATATTAGCCGACCGCGAGGTGCGAGATATAATTTTCATGATGATAGATTTATGCAACAATATAAACAATTTTTCTCATCGTGTCAGAGTTAATTCGGTATTCCCATCAGATAGCGGGTTGCAGCGGTGATTTTAATTAAATTTAATTTACAATCGTGCATAGATTTAGTTATTGTTATTACGGGTGGTGATTTTTAATATATATGTTTTTTTTGACGATCGAAGGAATCCTTAGGTTAGGCGTTACAGTAAGGTTAGCGTGCAAGGATCGTAGGTAATGTAAATAGTTAGAATAATTAGTAGGATCGCGAGAGACGCACAGTCAATGTACATAAGTAGGCAAATTAAAATGACATGTATTAGTAATAGATAGGCTTAGGTAATATCGAAGAATCTTTGCTTTTATTCGCATCAGGAAAATAACGGACCTCAATCGTCAATGACGTTTCGTTGGACCATAGTATGGGGTAAGTCGCGTCAAATGAGAAGGTAGCGTTTGATGTGCCCGGTGATTAAAGTGACGCGAATTTCCCCATATTGTGAAGAAAAAAACACTTAACGCGGTGCATTCCTTAAGGGATTATCAGCATGGGTAACAGGGCCGTACAACCAATTAGTATTAGGTGAATGCGTTTGCTTTCTTGGGGGATTAAGGGACATTTTATGACGGTCCAACCCCAAGAAATGCATCTAATCCTGATTGTATATTGTTGAGGACGTACCTTTCCAAGGATAATACCCGGTCGGAATTTTTCGCAAGCCCGCCAAATTATATGCATTCTCAGAATGCCGACAAGACCTTCCAACGTTTTAGTATTTTCCGATTTTAGTATATTAACAATAGACTAGGGTAATTTTAATGGTATAGCACGTGCGACCGACCTGTCCTTACGATCCGCGCACACCCTAAGCCCCTGAGGGTTTAAAAAGGCCGGACGCGGCGGTGAACAACACACTTGGAGTTGGACACTTGCAGTTAGCACTCGGGTTAGTCACAGGACTTGCAGTTAGCAGTCGCAGTTACAGTTGGAAAGTTGGACTCGGTCAGTGAGACTCGAACAGTTGCAATGAGGCACTAGCCAGTTGGTTACTTGAAGACAGTTAAAGCTAACACGGACAGTTAACTTAGACACTTGGAGAATGGAAAAGTTAAAACTCTCGAGTTAATATTCTACTCCACCGTCAGCCATCGGACGGCTGGCGACCAGCGCTCGAGGTCGGCCAGCGTGAAGGAACGCTTGGAACAACAGGCGAAACTAAGACTGGAAAACAGTGCAACTCGAGCGGAGATGGAAGGAAGGCAGTGCAGAGGAGCTGGTGAACAAGACCGCCCACCAGAAGGACGGGATCGCAGAGCGGGCTTGAAGCCCCAGTCCCGCCCAGACCGCGCCGTCGGTCGCCATCCGCGCGGCGGACATCGATCCTCGAAGCCCGGACCGACCGAACTTAATTAAGGTAGAGTTAAGATTAATTTAAGATTAGAATTAAGTAGACCGTAAGATAAATTAAGATAATTTAGCCTAGGATTATTTTTGTCTCCTCGCTTAACCAATCGATTAAAATTGTAAATATTTTACTAAATTATTGACTTATTAATTTTCATTCCCGCCTCCTTCTCCGTGACCAACGTTGCATTGAGATACGATGATCGGGCAGTGAGGAAAGCCCGACGCCGTATCAACTGGAATTGACTTAGCAGTGGTCAGAAACCGAGCAAGCCGAACTTCATCGAAGGCATTACTAACTAAACTAAATTCATTTCATTTAACATACTCAACAGATCAAAAATTATAAAATTACCTGTTTCTGTACAATTCTATGTACATTTTTGAACTGCTTTCAAGCAATGTACGCGTCGGTCTAGTATGTAAGACACTTACTTAGCTATCTAGTGGTCGGGGGTTAAAGCCTCATTCCAGGAGGCCAGTAAGTTAGTTTTATTTTCATAGCACATGCGTTTATCCGAGTTTGAAAATTTTGACGACACTTATTTTAACTATAATTTTTTTTTTATGTATAAGATTAGAATAATATTAACATTAAAGATAATTATTATTTATGTACGTATTTATAGTGTACGATGTACACATTATTATTGTGAAGTAGTAATTATTCAGAACATAAGTCTGTGATATTTTAAATACTTATTAAATGTATTAATTAGAAATATATTTTTTGATAAAATTGATTTAATATGTATATCTTCATAATTGATACATTTAATTGTTATGTCTTTACTGACAGACTATTTATATAAAATTACATGAAGATATTAAAAACATAAATAATTAGATAATAAAATATTACGTAACTACTTTTTTTACATAAGAACTAAAAACCAATATTGTGGTTTTTTTAAATCATGTTATATATACAACTTTCACAATAACATGGGATATAACACGATAACTCACGGGTTTCTTAAGAGATTTGGATCAAAGTTTTCTGAAAAATTGATAGTAAATATCTTGGTTGAGATCGTTAACCAGCCTTATCCGCCATTCTGTATCTCCCCTGGTTATAATGTTTTTTTATACATATTTTTTACAAGAAAATGACACGAAAAAATTATGATACTATGTAAAAAAAAAACAACTTAAAGTAGGAAAAATCATTTACTTATTGCATTGAAGAATATTGTTAATTAGGTTTTTAAATATTACTAATAAAACAGATAATATATCAACTATGGTGAACAAATCATTATAAGCTCGCACATTCTCACTATAGAAGAGCGTAATCCAGAATCCAGAGGTTGCGATCGTGATGCTCGCGACGAGACAAGGAAATGTATTAATAACAAAAGGAGTGGAAAGTTTCACTCTATATTACAAGAGAATCACATTGTTCAAATATTTTATTGTAATAATTAATTCTAACAATTTATTTGTGTCGTCATCGTTTGGCACAGTAGCCAACTGGGGATGTACTTTAGAGATTAGACTTTCGCTTAGCGTGTGAGAAGTATCCACCGGGATCGTTACCCGGCACCACGAAAAATCTTTTAGCTACGCGCTGTTTCTAACACAGTTTTCTTGACAAATTTTACCGGAGGAGGCTCCGAAAAAAAACATATTGACCTTCAGATAATCATTTTGGTAATATTTTGAAATGTTTTCTAAAAAATTTTATTTGTATAAACATAATTTTTTTTAAAGACTTTTTAAACTAATTATTTAGCTGTGGTAAAAATATAACATTAAGTGCTGTACGCTTCACGGAAGGGCTGCCGTGTAGAGTGGAAAGGGCGGAGTCCGCTGGGAGTAAATTATTCGGAAAATCGGTTGGTCCTGCTCGCTGATTGGTTAATTGGTAGGGCGGGGCGGCAAGGGGAGGGAAGGGAGCAGGGGGTGCGGAGGGATGGTCAGCGCAATTCATTCCCGCTAGAAAAAGCATTTTTGGACTGTCCAATTATTTATTTATCAACGGCACAAATATGTACCCCTTACGATGTCATTTTATTTAAAAATTACATTACAGGGGACATACGGCCAAATGGGGGTAAGCCCAAGTGTCAATTATGTTGAAGGCTTTCTTCGCCGATGAGGGGGTAGTCAAGTAGATTAATTTGGTTATTTTTTTACTTAATTGTTACTTTGAATGTGACGAGGAATAAATAACCCCGTACCTAACACTACTAAACGAGATGTGGAAATCTATCGCTTCCATTGTTGTCATCACTACCCGCCGATACTGAACGCATCATGCGAGACCGGTACGTGAAACAAAACTCTCAGCAGCCGTAAACACATCCAGAGCCGATGCCATCTAGCAATACTAACGTGGATAGCAACTGTCTCTCGAAAGCTACTCTTCTGACCACTGCCTTCCAAAAAACTACTACAAGAATCGCCTCCGTAAACTATTTGGGCTTAGTAACTTTATTGTACTGTCAAACTTTTCTATATTTATAAACCCTGCCTAATAATAAATCATGTGTCAATCTATTAGAGAATACGTAAATATTGGGAACATCAAAGGGGTTTTGGAAGTCAACCCATAGCTGCAGTCTCCCTATTCCCAAAATGTCCCAGAACTTAGTGTAAGGCCTGAGTGCACTCTTGAGTCGAACGTTCTTGGGGGCGGGGCGTGCAGCGTGCATAGCAATCTTAAGTTTATGAATGCGAGTATCTTGAGTAGCGGCCGCCTAGAGCGATGGGGAGAACGCGCTTGTTTGCGTTTGGCGTGGCGTAAGCGTGCAAGTTCAAACCAGTTTGATTTTTAACAGCGTTTGTGGTAACGTTTGCTATGTGAAATCCAGTTAGTGCCTGAAACACATTTTTTTTATATATAGTCAAAGGTCGACACTGACATTATTGTATTATTATTATTTTATTTTTTTTATAAACCTAACTACATGACCAGCTACTCGCACTCAGCTTGATAATCATCTGAAAAATGTCGAAAACCTTTATTTTTTCCTTATTTACTCTTAGATCTTCCTGTCAAAACTCATGCAATCATGATTTATTTACATGAATTGCTTCGTACTTCTCGCTTTATGCTGAATTATGTACTTTTCATCGGTGGATATGGATCGTAACAGATATTTAACATAGACTAACTGAAATATTTCATACTAAACAGCAATGGCCGTCATCAGGGTTCTATTAGACTATACGTAGGTTCTTATCTGGGTTATTCTCTCTTGTCTTAATATATTTCAATAAAATTTCACGGCAACTATCAGAGCTGATAACAAAAACTATCCCAAGGCGTAGTATTCCAGAAGAAGCTCAACAATCCGAGAAATCTCGGAATTTTAACAAAATTGTTTTTAACGAAGCAATAAAATAAAAACTTTCCTAAGATTAAATACTAGAAACGTTTGCTCATAAAACAGAACTCGAAGATCGATAAACTTTTCCAGCAGCTCGCTCTTCTAGGAATGCGAGAAGTAAAAAGGAGACGACGGAACCCTGGAACAAACAGAAGAGTGGTACGCTTCACGGAAAGAACTCCGAGGAAGTTTTTCTAGGAGTAGATCTACTTCTCTCGGAGAACGACTCAAACTTCACGGGTTGTGTTAAAATAACGAACTTAACAATCGCTTCGAGCGAAGTCTGTTGTTTGTAATTTAAATTTTTTACTAACTTTTAAAATATAAAATATACAGTCATAGCCCTGAGTCAATAGAGAAGTAATACGCATACAAAACGTTGAGCATGCAGAAAAATATAAAGGTACATACTTTAATTTTTAATGAAGTCACTTATAAGTGATAGCTAAAATATACACCGATTCTTAATATTTGTGATAATAAAAAATGCTACTCTTGATTCACTGGTGTGATTGTGATTGGTCTTTGGTAATATCAGTGATTGAAAACTGTGACTGTGATCGCAGTTTCTGATTTTATAATAA
Source organism: Eubasilissa regina (assembly GCA_022840565.1). Classification (NCBI taxonomy): domain Eukaryota; kingdom Metazoa; phylum Arthropoda; class Insecta; order Trichoptera; family Phryganeidae; genus Eubasilissa; species Eubasilissa regina. The sequence goes on from JAINEB010000011.1 coordinate 29,868,297, forward strand.
TAATAATAATAATAATAGTAATAATAATAATGGATTATATAATTTGAAATTCATTTGTGTAAAAAACATATTCTAGCATTAATAATTAATAGAAAATTACTGCACATACATACACATTCCTACAAAATATTTTAAAAAATACGAACAAAATTAAGTTACCATCAAGCTAGTATAAATATTACCAATAAAAACAGATTCCAATAGATGGCGCTAATCAAATTACGGAAAATCCGGTAGATGCCGCTGATTCAATTGATAATCGATTTAAACGGCGGCGTCAAAAAATCAATAAAACAAAATATTGAATGACGAATCACGATATTCCCAGATATTCAATCACTGATAGTGAGTGTGATTCAAAGATATCAGTGATTGACTCACGTTTCGTGATTTTGAGCTCATCACTGCTTAACATTAATGAGACATCTCATTTTTTCCCATTGAAATTTAAACTAACAACCCACCATAACGCCGTTTCCCCTCAGGATATAACGCCACACTATTCTGTCCTGGCATATCACTTTCATACATCTTCTCACATGTTTTTCGATTGTTCTTCTTCTTCTAACATTCATGTCAGGTCTTCCGCAAGCACCTTCTGTTTCTGATCCTTTCAAAACTTGTCTCGTATATCTGATGATCCACATGACTAACATTCTATCTTTGTTCTACAAGCATTTCTACACATGATCCTAATTTATTCATTTTTCATTCTATCGTAGATAATTAGATCCCATTTCCACCTAATTCACTCTACTTTCTTTCCTTTTCTAGACATTAATTACACATACATAGTTAGATCCCGTAGGAAGCGAACATATATTGTATTGCAATATTTCTCATAAATCTTTGAACCTGCCAGATGGTATCGGGACTTTTATTCAATTTAAAATATCTAAAATACATTTAATTTAATGAAGTTGCTTGTTAAACAAGTTTAAATATGGTAAAATATTCCGAGAATTCACTAACGATTTGCATACACTTAAAACGAATTCACTATGTATAAAAATTATATGTTTACAGCGCCAACGGCGAAAAGAGGACCACGTGAACGAAAAATTTTATTAAACAAATAATAGATCTAATTTTTTTATTGTATGTTAATGGAAATATATGGAAGTATGGGTAATTAAAGGGCTTAATTAGAGCTTCGTCTCTATGAGATATCTATAATTTGTTTAATGACAGTGCCTTTGTAGGTGAAAATCCAGTAATTGTGTGCTCTTGGACATGTTCAATTGTATTCTAATTATAAACGACGTAAACGCTCAGGTTAACGTGGACATCCACGTGGACTAGTTAATTTTATTTATTTTTATAATTATGTACCAAATAATAATGCCTAATTCCTTAACCCCCTAAAACAGATTTCAGATAGTTAAATATGCAGTTTTGTAGATTTTTTATCAGCTACATGCAGAACATCTTATTTATCGCAAAAGATATTGGATTGCATATTCAAAATCAGGATTGGTTCTAAAATACCCCAAAACAGAGTATGAGTTTCTATTCCCCCTAAAATGAATTCAGCCAATCACAACGCTTGTTGATGATCACGTGATCTTAAATACAGTATGGCTGCCAGAACGATATATACAGAAAAAAAAAACATTACGGAATTGTTTCTGAAGTAAAAACAAACATCTTGTACATTTGCGATCAAAATATACGTTTTCATCAAAAAGTTAGTCGTTTTAGAAAGTTTTGGAATTAGTTATATTTTTATCATGTCCGCTCGGTAACACCACAAGGGCTGAGTAAATAATACGTGGACAACATGTATATTGTAAATCTGCATATAAAAAGTCACAATGTGAATTTTTAACATCAGTTCTCTTCGCTGCCGCGCAACAATTTTTATTCATTAACCGCATATACCATATGCATCTATCTACTTTGTTTATTATCATTAAACTCTATAATATCACGTGAACCCAAGATCTTAAAACATTACAAAGAACGAAAATACCTTAAGATATAATTTTAGTATTTTTCACAATCGCTCGTGGCACACCGGTTTAGCACGAACGCAATACTAACGTTATTTATTATTACAGTGTGGTTAGAAACTCCCTGTAATTTATTCGTACATCTAGGTATACCTTTCCAAACAAGGCTGGAAGGTTTCCATTCAATTTCACAAGAAAATATCCGGATCATCCCTACCAATATTATTAATTATTCAGGGCAACAGACACACACAGGGCCGCTGCTGGCGAGGTATTGGACTCTCATATCACTCGCCTAACCAACCGATACAGCAAAAACTCTAATGCTAAAATATATTTGTTTAGAATGTGGCAGAACGTCACAAGGTAAACCTAAATTATACTAAATAACCGGATTGGAAAGAGATCCAGGTTCGAATCCCGGTAGCAACAACAATATTTTTCGATAAAATTGTTTTTATATGTATGTCTTTCTAACTAATAAAATAATAATAAAAATTACGACTAACTGAAACATAAATTAACTCGTATATACTCCTTCTCTATACACGAGTCTTACTCTCATAGAGAAGAAACAAATGTTAATATATATATATATATATGTATATATATCCACTAATTATTCAAATTGTATTATATTTTTAACATTAATAAAAAAATAATTTTAAAAAAATACATTTAATTAGTATTTAAAATATCACAGAGTCTGTCTGAGATAATCTAATAATTATAGAAGCCTACAATTCAATATAAACGTACTAATGTTCTGAAAATATTACTATATATAATTATTTTAATTACAAATCATATTTAAAGTCACATTCTGAATTCATCCCTGTTTTTAAATAAACGTTTTCCAAACCTTGAGATTTCCCGGTATACAAGGACCCAGCGGACAATGTACCGCACAGCTGCAGCTCTGTATTTTTCAGAAAGTTTTCTCGCAGCCTCCGAGCCGAGAGCAACTCTGGTGGAACGAGCTCGACAATTAAATGACAAAGTTGAAGTTCTCGAGAGTAATGGCGCATTGTTCAGCTTCCCAGTAATCATGACCAGACTTAACAACAACTGCATTTAGAAGTATAAAAATACAATACTAGCGCAGGACCAGGCGCATCGCGGCAGAACTTTAGATTCGTATCTGAACCAGATCAAAAATCATTAAAAAAAACTTTTCCAAAAATCATAGGCTCTTCATCAATATTTGCGTTTTATAAATTTTAGCAAGAAAAACTATTTTAAAAATTAAATTAATTGTGATGTCGTGTTGTGTGATGTGATGTTGTGTGTATGTGAGCCTCACCACTCACGCGTGACGTATGTATGTGTGTGAATGCGTGTGTATGTGCGGATATAAATAGTGGTCACACACGGGGCGCGGCTCTCTTATCTACGCTACCGTTGTCTCGTTATTAGTTGTATATCTTGTGTATCAATTGTATGTAACTAAAACTGATACTAGAATGCATAAATAATCTAGTAGGTGTATCAAAATTGTTCAATTCTAACAAAAAAATTACACTGAATACTTATTTGTCAGTTTATGGCAAGGACAGGTCAGACAGGAACTTGTCAATCGAGGTAACTGATACAGAATAGAGTCCCGGTACTGATTATGGAAGTGATGCCTGGACCTGATAGAAGAGGAAAGAAAGTAGACGAAACGAAAAGACGAAAGAATACAGTGGAAATGAGATCACTTAGGCGTATATGTGGCAGGTATATTTATAACAGAGTAAAGAATGAAGAAATAAGAAAATAATGTAAAGCTGATCTAAGTATAGCAAGTAAGACAAAGAAAGGATCACTTAGATGGTTTGGTAATATGGAACGAATGAATGAGCAGAAACAGGTAAGAAAGATATATGACGCGAGTGTTAATGGCACCAGAAGTAGAAGACATCCAGAAGGCACAACTAGGTAAACCAGATACTGGAGGATGGTCCTTCTATAAGTTTCAATAATCGGCGAGCTTGTATATGTAAACAACGTCGTGTTTTATTTTAGTAATTAATATTTTTTAATAGTTTATTACAATGGACTTCCACAAAGTTAATCATGAAAATTTTGAAATATTAAAAATATTCATTTTACCTGAATTCAATATATAAATTGCAATAAAATATTTCAAATAATCGCATAATACGACTGATTTAAATATTTATATCTCTGATATGTTTGGGATAAGGCTTATTCAGCTTGAAAATGTTTGACTCACATTTTTAACGTGAATCCACCCCTAAAATATTGTGCACTAGGTGTACATAGAAATTTGCAAAGAAAAAATATTATTATCAATAAAAGCGAATCTGTGTTCGCGTCATTGATAACGAATCCAATCACGTCCACCGGATAGATGGCGACTGCAGTTCCCCAATAGCGGCCGAGCGTGGCCTCCCTTTCTCTCCACAACTGGGTCAAATGAGACGGCATGTCACCCTACTCCCTCCCGCACCGCCACCCCAACACGGCAGCGCCGATAGGGGTGCAACCAATAGATGATAACATTTTCAACTGTCATCCATTTGTTAAAGGAGAATGGACGTTTTGGGCCAAGTGTTGTAAGACCTATACCACCTACCTCAAATAAAGGCCCGAGATAGTAAAGTAATTTATTTTATAAGAATGAACTTCAAATCTACGGAGGAACAAGGACGTTTTCAATGTACACTGGGTGGGGGAAAATACATATTTTATATATTCTTCTCGTGCCTTGTTTGTCCAACAGACGTTAGCTATCGTTACTGTGTTAACTGCGGCCCGGTGCAGCTCTACAGTAGACTGGGCAAACCGTTGCCTCAGGTTCTTCAGGAATTATGTTATTCTTCTTTCAGGGCCCCGATTTCCGACAACTGAGTCTGTATCATGAAGAATATATATCTAAGTCAACGTTAACGTATGAGATCTCGTTATAACAGTTAAGCAATCTAGACAGAGAAGAGAAATAACTTTGAAAATCTTGATGTGAAATAAGATTAGAGATCTCAAAGATCTGACAAGGGTAATTAGATCTACAAGTAAATAAGTACCGAAATTAAAAAACACTAATCATTTTTACAACACATTACTTTCTTCGGACGCTACACACCTTAAACCGATGTTTGTATACCTTCGTCTCAGCCGCCTTGGATGAAAACCAGGTCTGTTCAGTTCATCATCGGCATCAAAACGCTTGACCGCAAGGAACCGCTTCAGATGAAGGAAAATATGGAAGTCACATATCAGGACAAAACTGGACACACTTGGCGATTTCATGTTTTGTGCATTCAAGAAACGAATCACGGACCGTATCTCACAGTCGGGCTGATCTATTGTCTTGAACATTTCAATCGATCACTACAAGATGGCCACACTATGTGACTGTCTCTAACGTTGCATGTCGCGAGTCAACAGATGAAGGAAACCATTGCGCATGCGCAACATCGCAACCGCCCCTCGTAATAATGTTTATGTATTACTACACTGAATATATTTGCCTCTCTATATTTTCATTTTACCGAGTTCAAAGTTAAAAACAAATAAACTTCTGATCCACCACTGTGTTTGACTCGGGTGTTGGGGGAGTGGGGATCTACTTGTCAGTCGGGGAGAGAAATGAAGGGAGGTGCGACTGTAACGAGCTGAACCCAAAAGGTGTAGTTTTGTGGGGATATTAATTTATGAATGGAAGATTCTCGCAACTGTTGTATACGTGTTGAGTCTTCTAACAAGTGTTAATCAATATTTTATTTTATTATAAATGACTAGATGATCTTTGTACTTAGTTTAATCATTATATTTGCTAGTGTTGGGTTGAAAATACTCAGTACACCATAAAGAACACTATATTACTCATACAGTATTTTGTTCAGACTATTAGAATCAGCCGTATATTATGGTCAATTTTCAAAAAACTGGTTTTCAAAAAATATTGGTTATTAGAACTAGAATATTCCTAAATAACTCGCATCATAGTCTAACCTTTTTAGGTAGCTTGTTCAATTGAAGTAATTAGCCAATAATCCCATATATATCTCGCGCAATGGACGCTTTCTTTCCTTTACAATTTTATGTTTAGTATTGACATTTGTCAAATGCGCTGCATTGTTTTACCCCAAAGTCGTTGGTTGCGTTAGCTATCGCCAAATCTTTCTAGTTTTTTTTACAATTTGGCACGTTTTTCTCAAAAATAATAAAATCTAGTTAATGAGCAGTTTATGGAAATATTAAAATCAGTGACTATTTAAAAATGAACACTTATATAATGTGTTTGATATTGTAATTATTTTATATGCGTATAACAAGTTAATAACTGACTTACTTAAACATAAATGTTAAAAATATTCACACATATTACAACATTTGTGTATTTTTTTACATATAATCATGTGACTACTAATGTGATGATAGATTCAATAAAAAAAAACATATTTTATTAAGCATATAAATCTAAATTTAAAATTTTTAGTGATTATTTTCAAAGAATAACGTTGCCGACCCCTGCACTGACCTCCGCGAGAGCGGAATCTTGCTCACAAAATAGAATCTAGTCACAAAGCTCGTTTCAAAAATGTTCACAATGCAAAGTTCTTATTTTCAGTAGATTTCGACTATTGCAGAGTGTGTCATGACGCGACTTCCAGGAAAATTTCAATATACTTTTTTCAGTACTGTGAAAAAATGTATTCATTGGATGTCTAACAAGTCATTGCGATTTTGTTTAAGGGGTTACTTTCAATGATAATTCAAATTATCGCGTTGTTTACGAAAATGTGGATTTTTAGTATTAGTTTGTATCATTAGTTATACACTAGATTTGTAATCATTTAAAACTAATTAACTGAATGTTATTTGCCATAATTAAGGCAATACAAGCATTATAAGAAAGACCGCGACAAAATTGTGTTAATTTGGTAAATTATTGCATATTGTATTCCGAAGTGCAGCGATATCTCTTTTCTTCACCAAAACAGTGCAAGTCAACGGGAGGTTTAATTTGCCGTCCAACGCAGGACTGAGATCAAGATAAGCCGGATCCTCTCTAACGTTATTCCTTTTTTACTCCAATTCCCACCATACGCAATATATAATATAAGTAAATTTACTCCCATAATTAATAGTCTTTCTTATTTGGAAGTGTATAAAATGGGTGTAATTTAACAATTGTAATAAAATCAATACAATAAATCAAACACGATTTTTTTTTGGTTCCAAACTATTGGACGATCGTTTCGACTGTCTAGGCCATTGTCAACTTATAAAACATGGAACAGTGTGGTGAGTAATACAAATTTAATTAAAAATTATATAGAACCAAGAAAATCATGTTTGATTTATTGTGTTGATTAACAATGGAGTTCTATAAAATGAATACCGTCTATATTTAAAATAATAAAAGAAATTGTAATAAACTTTGTGAGATGGCGTAGTATTCTCGGTGATTATTTTGTATTAAACTATGTGAGATCATATGTACCTTCAAAGGCAGGAAGAAATTGAAAAGAAAATTAAAGAAAAAACACGTACCTGCCCGAGAATTTATTCCATTTATTTACAAAAGTTAGTTGAAATATATCTATTGGAATTTACACGGTGGAAACGGAGTGCGAAGCAAATACGGTGTCGGAACTAGCTGGAGAAAGGTACATCGCTGGCGGTCAATGACGGCTATCGTTTTCATATATTCAGTCGCACTTTTGCTCGGAACCGCGCTCACCGTTTCCTAAAATATATTAACTATTAGTACAATATACAGGGTGGCCCAAAAAAAGTGAGAACATTTCGTATGTATTCGTGATATAATTACATCCAAATTAGTTTAACTATATCAATAATAGCTTAAATAGTTTACTAATTTACTAACCCATCTACTTACCTACATTACGTTTTATTATTATTAATTTTCCCATTGTTTATATTTTCTTTTTTCAAATTGTTGCCCACAATGGCAAAAATCACTTCAGAAAAACATTGGGGCGCTAGAAAAGTGATCAAATAGTTTCAAAACAAAGTCTGGAGTATAGCTAGACATTATAGCAGGACGAAGCTCCATCTCACACAGCCAGAAATACAATTAACTTTCTTTGTCGTGAGAATGTTAATTTCATCGAGCCATGCATGTGACCACCGAACAGTATGGGATGTTTTGATGATTTCTGATTAACTAAATACTGTGCAAAAAAAATTACATTAAGAATTATAATTAATTATATTATGTTTTGAAATAAATTTTGGGCCACCCTGTATGTTTTGTTTATACTTATTTTCATATTTTACTTTCTCTAATAAAGTGACAATAAAAAAATGTACAATGAGAGCAAACTTTCATAGGCGGCTGCGCGGTATCGCCCTGTCACTGAGTGCGGGGAGCTATAGAACGGCCGCCTTTGTAACATTAAAAATATGCAAACCAAGTGGCGTAAGAGTAAGACCGAAATGTAAGCCTTGAGCTTATTTAACGGTCCTGAGAATGTGGTGGGTCCGCTTTCATAATCCAGTAAATATCTCGTCTAAGTTAAATCAAAATGGCGTCAAAATAAAGTTTAAAACTGGATCTTGCTATGCAGTGCCCAAAGGTATTTTTTTCATTAAGTTTCTTCGCCATGTTATAGAACAGGCATTGGCGTATCACAGTTGTTGTAGTCGTACACCAGACAAGATAACTTTGAGGCCATGTTGAGGCGAGAAGGAAGAGAAAAGTTTCACGCCATTTTTCCTGTCAGTGGTGCTTCTAAAATGGCCGCCGCAAGGGTGTGAAGTCACTCTAATGTACGCATTACCGTAATTACACATGTCTCGGTGGCAAATTTCACGGTCTAGGAGACACGCTACTTCAGGGTCTGCATAATGAATTAACCGGAAGATGAATTAGTCGAGGAGCGAGTATGTTTCGCGGTGGCGGGGTCAGAGACCGAGCCCTCGGCGTGACCATTAACAGTAAAAGGAAAGTTTACTTTTAAAACAATAGAAATACAACGTACCGCTCCGCGAACGCGAAATTATTTAATGAGACAACTCGACCAAGTCCAAGGTTAAAGAAATTTTTTGAAGTAACAGACATACCAGGGTAAAATTCTCACCCTATGCATGTGAAAAATGCTTTATTTCATACGAAATTAGACCACGTTCATCATTTTTAAAAACTCGTTCTTTTAATCTTTCTCTTATGGCGCTGAAATAAAAACGCGCGTTCCGGTGCTGTAAACTCGGTGTACATGTAGACTTTTGCGATTTTTAACTCGGATAAATATTACTATTACATTTATTACTTACGTTAATCATCAAAATAATAGTTAATCAATTATTGTGTAAAAGTGCTAAAAATTGGAAAAAAAACATTGATCGTCACGAACGACAACATAAGACACGTCTAACTCGGCCGGTGCACGCTCTACCACTAAGTGACGATCGGCATCCGGCACCCGACCCGCATGTTCACGTATTGACAAATTCACGTCGGTTTATTCGAGAAAACATTTTTTATTATTGCGTATGGTAAATACTAATATATTGTAATTATTTTATCCAATACATAAATATATTACGGAGGTACATCTAAAATATTTTGTATATTTTTAGAGATATTCACATAATTAGAGGCAATGTTAACTCGGCTTACATTATCGAAAAGAAAAGGTTAAAGGCTTTGAACTTTTACACATTCCTGAAGCTGGAGTTTTGAATTTTGACCATCTTCTAGTTGTATACTTCGTAATGATAATAATATTATTGATCATTGTAACTTTTAAAATCGTAGACAATAAATGAAAATATTTCTGTTTTTAACCTTTCCCATAACATGGTATAAAATGTATAAAATACATGTACGCAGCCATGCTGTCAACTCGTGTTACCGTAAGTAATTTGAGTTTTCTAAGCATTTTAAAGTATAATAAATACTCTTATAGCTTTAAAATAGTTAATGGTATACATTTACTTTGAATATGTGTTAAAGGTGGAGTTAAAATCTAATTTACTAGTATTGGAACTGTTATGCTCGCGCCAGATACATAATCATGGTTAATGAATGACGTATCTTACATTATTAAGGTTACATATATAGATGTAATCTGACAAATTAGTGTCATTATATCTTAATTGATTATTACCGTCTACCGTTAATATAAACGGTGATAATTTTTTCCTGTATATTTGATTCATCTGTTTCGTTTCAAAGCCTGTACTACCTAAGTTAATGAAAATTCTTTCATCATTGTTCAAGAAATGAACTGACCCAATTACCCAACACTATGGTGGGTAACGAAACAACTTTAAAAAGCAGGTAGGTATAAATTTAGATCGGTTTAGGTGAGGTTCATCCAAAAATACATCCACAAATATTTGGCATGAAAAGGTCCGTATAACGTTTTAAAAAAACCCTCCCCTGCTCTAACAGATCGCTGGTGATGTGCTCGGGTCACGTTTTCAGGTAAACAGATCATCCCTTATAAGCCGAGCTCTCAGGAAAACCAATCGAAACGGATCAGATCAGAGGATGACGAACACTCGGAGAGGGGTAGGTTCTCGAAGGGACCACCTCCCACCACGACGGCGGTCGAGAGTTAATTTTTTTATATTTATTTTATGAATTATTTAACATATGTTCGTTCCGATGCAACAAAGATGCAGCGGTATCTAAATCAGTCAAATAATCAAAAAGTTTAATATTTCTTTAAATCAATAATAATATAATATTTCAGTACAAATTAAATTAATCATAATATTTCAGTACAATTAAATATAATATAATATTTCAGTACAAATTAAATTAATTTAATTAATTAATTAAAGATATATAAAAAAAATATTTTGTTGCTCCCGGGATTTTCTGAAAATGCAATATTACAGTAAAAAATGTGTTCTCCATAATAAACACATTTTTGTTGAGAATGATCGGCAATTTTAGAATTTTAGTTATTTGCTATTTTAAATACAGAAAACCATGTATTTATCAAAAAATGTTTAGGAAAATTAACGTTGTGGTTAAAATATATTTTTAGAATAATTAACATTGTTTTTTTAACCACGTAATTAATTAATACACCAACCGGTTTCAGAAAATATTATTTTCTTCTTTACTCATAAATTCAAAAGACAAAGATGACAAATATAATAATTCCGGTATTCCATATTGGCCAAACAATAAGTATTTATGGTGTTTAAATAGCAATGGTTTTTCAGAATTTTCCAATCATTTATTAGAAAATGATCATACTTTTGATAAAAATATGGAATTTTCTGTTTAACTATAAACAATGTTGGAATTAAATTAAATAATTAAGAATCATTAGTAATAAATAAAACGTGTAAAATTAATCAAAATTTTATAAATTATCAACTATATTTAACCACAAGTCCTATTCTAAAAAATTTTACTAAAAAAAAAATCTAATCATTTTGTATCATTAAGTCAATTTCCCCATCTTTCATCGTTGTAACAATTTATGTTGAGTACTAGATTTGTTTTTAAAGTATTATTATTTTTATAAAAAATAATAAAATTGATTTTTTTTTGAATAATTTGGTTATTACCGGGATTCGAACCTAAATCTTATCCGATCCGAGAAAACGCATTGAATTTAAAAACAAAATAATGGCTTGATATAGCATTAGGTTAATTAATGCATTTCCTCGGGTTAGAAAAGGTTCAGATTTGAATCACGTTAGCAACCAAATATTTTTTCTGTATACCTTAAAATCTGATTCAATTAATTTTTATTGATGATAGAAGTTACAATTTTAGAATTTTATAATAATTAAAACAGTTTAAAGTATACAATCAGGATACACAGAAAAAAATTATCTATCGAAAAAATATGTAGTAATCACCGGGACTCAAACCCGGAACGTTTCTTGCTGGTGGAATAAGTTACCTATTACACCATATTAACCCTTCTCTTACCATGCAGTAACATAGGTCTACCTTCTGTAGTATTGACATAAATATGCACAATATAAAATACATATTTATAGTAAATTAATGATACTAACTATTTTAAAAATTATTATATTTTTAAATGCTTAAAAAACTCTATTTTCATACCGCAACACGAGTTGACAGCGTGACTACGTACGGGTATTTTGTTTCTTTGTATGGTAAAGGTTAACCAATTAATTTCATGACAAATTTGTATGTTTTTAATGAAATATTTATTATTTTAACAAATTAAATATCTAATTTCAGAAGTAAATATATTTTTTATTTATTTACACCCTGTCCCGAATCGTTTTGAGAGTTGTTTATCCCTGTTTCGATTCGTCATAATTACATATTTTTAAATTTTATTGCATCCAGTAATTATTAACATTATCATCATAATACACCGTAGGTTGGCTCCGATATCATCGTACCGGAGCCATACCTGTACAGTTTGACGTGAGACTCGTTATCACATTCAATTCAGAAGGCAGCCAGAAAGAAGCTGCAGAAATCATACGCTTCTAAAAGGGGAGGGTAGACGTCACATTTATGTGTTGTAGTTTAGCTCTGCAGAAGTAAATATAGAAAATTATTCATTTATTATTAAACAAAAATCATTTTAATATTACATATCAAATTATGATTTTAAAACTGAAGAGAACCCTTGATGGTTCACATTAATTATCATCTTTTGAGCACCTCTATAACAATTTATGTTAAAAAATCAAAAACGCCTAATAAAATAATTTAATGATTTCTTGGATTTTAATCTACCTGAGTTTTATTGTTTAGGCATAATAAAGCTTGTAATTTGTATTTCAAAAATGTGTAGAATCGCATCTAGATTATTTATTATATGTTATGTTCAATTATATTTAAGGGTTTATTATTTTCGATATGTATTCCAGCCCGCTTTAAGCTCGGTTGCCGTATTGACTCAGCGTATGACTGTGTTGTCCCGTTGCAGGTATCAGGCGCACGTCTGGGTCTGGGAGCGCTGCGGCCCCGCGCCGTGCTCATGTGCGGGGCGGTGGGCGGGGAGGGGGGCGTCGCCCTGCAGCTGCGGGGCGCGGGGGAGGTGGCCGTCTCGTGCCAGGACCCCGCGCTGCTGGCTGACCTGCTGGCCACTCTGCACGCTGCCGGTGAGTACGCCATCTACTTTATTGATATTTAGTCCCTCTTGCGACGAAAATGTTTCAGGACATGGCCAGGTCAATAAAAGTGTAAATATTGTGGAGGTTAATCCAAAAAAATCTATTTACATTAAACCTAGACAAAGGAATTTGATTATAAAAACCCAAAGCGGCGGTAGATAGATCACTGTGTTTGGATATCGAATGTTACAATCTAACCTTTAGATTTGAGACTACGTTGGTGTGAGAAATATAATCCTCTTCAAAACTAAACTTCTTCCTTAGTATGTACTCCTGATCCAAAACAAGCTGTAAATTACCAAGTATTATTATATTTATGTTCTTATTATATTATATTTATGTTCTTGAGAATCCCTTCGATGACGATAAATCTCATCACTAACCTGATATTAAAGATGCTTGTTTCCTTGCTCGTCGTGGTCCTTGCTGACTCCGAATAGTTTCAACCGGCCGAAACAATTACCTCCCATAGCGTAATTGTATGTCCCTGTCCGACGAAAAGAGAGAACAGCGGCCACTTCACACTTCACAGACAATCATACATACCAACATGCAAAAACTAGGGCTGCCAACCGAAGAAATAATAATGTGCGTAAAGGTTTTACGTCAAGAGAAACTAAATGAAAGGGAATGTTTCAAAGGAGGAGTCTGACTTCGATGATAATCAAACTATCTAATACTATTTTTTAGACTACAGGTCTACCTGGTCTCAAACTGACTACAACTACGTCTGGATTTTTTTTGTGATCAATTACCGAACTCCCAGACAAAAACGTATACCGGGTTCTAACTCCTTTCCCTTGAAAATAATGTATATTTTCATTTTTCAAGTTTTTACAATTAAGTACATACATACTTTTAAAATAGTTAATAATAAATAACTATAAATAAAGGTATAAATAACTGTTAACGCTCTTCTAAAACTATTTTATCTGTTTAGACGTCTAAAAAGTAATACTATCGTCGGTGAAATAATTTTATATTTAAATGTAAACTAGTAGATACAAATACAAAAGCTACTCATTCGTTCGTTACAAATATTTTTTATTTTATGTTACGAGTGATTAACTCGTCCCCCGGTCGGCTGCCCGGGCAGTAGTTACGACATTGATATTTAATACTACTTTAGTATTACTTAATGATTGTTTTAAAAAAAAAATGTTTTAAGTGTTTAATTAATATCGAAGAAGATCCTGTTCAGAAACACTAGTCCTTTGTGAGTGAAAGTCATAGCACCAGTATAAAGGTCACACAGTATAATCCTAACAAATGAGATTCACCAACTATAACAATCAAAGGTCTCAGATAAACTATTAATTCATAATATAATGTAGATTATAATATATATTAAAATTTGAACTTTAATAGATAATCATAGAAGACATTTCAATTTTGAGTGGGTAATCCACGCGATCGAATCGTGAATTAAAAGATTAATGATTAAGATATTTTGACAGATAATTACCGAATGTCAATACTTAAAGCAACGATATCTATCATGAAGATAATATTTTTACAATTTCAATCAAAAATTAATTGGGCATCTCCTCTAAACTCAGCCATATGTCAATATGTCCAAAAACACATAATTACTGGATTTTTACCTACAAGGCACTGTTATTAAACAAATGTCAGATATCTCACAGAGACAAAGCTATTCTTTATTATATTTAATGGAAATATATGGAAGTATGAGGTAATTACAGGGCTTACGACCTGTATTCGGCTGGCTTAAGTAACAGCGCCTTTATAGATAAAAATCCGGTAATTGTGTGCTATTGAACATATTCAAATATTTCTAATATAAAATACTGGTCAAAATAAGAAAATACGAGTATATAAAAATATTGATTTTTCACGCGTATTCTAGTATAATATATTAAAATACATTGACGATGGTGTAGTGGTACTCGAAGCGTGTCCGCATACTAACATATATACAACTTTAAAAAATTTGATGAATGTGGAGATTGAGGGGTGAGAATTGGTGAACGTTGTACATATATATATATATATATATATATATATAAAGTGATCACTTAAGCCAGCCGAAGACAGATCTTGAGCCCTGTAATTACCCCGTACTTCCATATATTTTCCATTAAATATAATCCGAAGGTGGTCACTCCCTAATTACTCTCATCCCGACTGAATAAACTTATAGCATTGCTTCTTCAATTTTTAAAAACAGTGTTGCATGTCGTTTCATATTTTTTTTTTGTTTTCTTCAACCTCAAAATATTCACTCCGCATAATTGCTGCATCAGAATCATACTTGCAGATCCAAGGTTCATCTTTAATTGTCACCCTTACCGCGAACTTCGAACCCTCGTCTTTTCCTATCTAGCCTTGGCAGCGAGCAAAACTTTTGGAACGATTTCTGCTCACAGCTTCGGCACGTTTAAATCTTATTTTGAAATTATACGGATACTGCCTTTAATAATTTCTAGCTCAGTGGTAATGCGACGGTCTGACAGCACCGAATCGTGAACACGTGGAATTTTTTCAACAACACGTGACGTTGAAGGGCGTCGTCTAGAATCGGTTCACCTATTTATACAGTTTCTAACATTTCATACATTTAATGTTGATATAAAACATATCGCTCCGTTTCAACAGTGTAAACAAAAATCGAATACAAATACTGTCACGAAAATACCCACGCACTCGATAGCTACCAAACATGGACTGACGACTCGTAAGACTTTATTCTAGACTTTTCTAGAAGCGTTGCTATCTCGGCATTGTTTTATAACAGTTTTCAAGAAATACTTGAGAAGTACTTTAAATTAAATAATATAAAACTTAATAGCTTGTTGTAGTGATCAAGACGTTGGGCTAGTGATCTAGTGGTCAGGGGTTCGCGCCTCGTTCCAGAACACCACCAAGTTAGTCCTATTTTCATAGCACAAGCATTTAGCTTAGTTTAAAGATATTAAGAATATTGATGTGACATGTATTCCGTGTACGCATCTCTATTAATTATTCATACTTATTTCCCATAAATTACTGAAAAGATTTTAAATATAAATTAAATGTGTTAATTAGAAAGATATACATATAAAATCAATTTTATCAAGAAATATTGTTGACGCTATCGGTATTCGAACCTGGATCTCTTTCAACCCGGGGAACGTGCATTAATAGATCATGCTGCGGCACACAGTGCATTGACGACAAATTTTCGAACCTATATGTTACAGTTTTTAAATTGATACATCTATCGTTATATATGTATATTTTCTAATTAATAAATGTAATTCGTACTGAAAACATCACAGACCGATATTCTGAATAAATACAACTTCACAATAAAAATGCGTTCTCCTTAGTACTAAAAAGATTGTTAAAAAAATCTCCCTTCTGGGAAGGATCGGAAGATTTTTTTAGTACTGAGTCTTGTAAAATAGTATACAACTTGGTTGGAACAACAAAGTTGGAAGATATGAAAATGATGAGAAGCAGAAAATATATTAGAATTATATGGTATTTATTTTTAAGATTCTCACTAAAAAATATCTGCAGAATTTGTAAGAAAAACACGAACATCATACAAGAGGAAAAGATAGACTGAGACTGCCATTCAGGAAGAAGGCTAAATCTCAGAAGTCTCAGAAAAAATAGCAGAAGATATAAAAAAGGAGGAAAAACTGCATAGATTCAAAATGAAAATAAGCAAATATGTGCAGTACAAGTTGTAATTAAAAATAACTTCTTGATCTTGTTTATATTAGAACATATATAAATATTATTATTTTTAAGAAGCACATTCTAATTGTGAAGTTGCAATTTTCCAGAACATGGGTCTGTGAAATTTTTAATACAAATTAAATGTATTAATTAGAAAGATATACATATAAAATTAATTAATTTTTGTTGCAACCGGGATTCGAATCTGGATCCTTTTCCTATCCGATAAATTGATTTTATGTGTATATTTTTTTAATTTATACATTTAATTTGTATTAAAAATAAATAATATATATTTGTTAGTTTATTTCTTCACTCGGTCCAGAAGTTCCAGCGGTCACGTGGCCATGATCGATGGAAGCTTCCAGTTTGTAGTTCGCAGCGTATTGAGGGGGTGATGGATGAGGTCGCTTACAGGCCGAGCGAATCATCCCTTACTTCCGCTTGAAACAACTGGAATTCCCTACGCCATATTTGTGTCAGGAAAATGAAACGAAGATTGTTACGGAAGTGACTCCCCTAGAGAAAGCATATTTGCTCCAATCAAAGATCCCTAAAAAAAAATAAGAGAAGACAAATTTTCCACACTTTTACATAATTTAAATAAAAAAATCGAGTAAGTTCAACGAGTAACCTCATGGTTATGAATACAGTTCACTGGAAATGAAGAATGGAGTCAATTATTATTACATTTATTTTTAACATTTTAAAATTCCGTTTGCTTAGCGTTGTATTTTATGTATGCAAATGCCTTATTTTTATTAATTTTAACTTTTACGTAGGTACTGAATTCACAAAAATGTTGTTTAACTATCTACCAGGACGTGAAATGACATATTTATATTTTTGAACGTGTTTATGCTGTAGCTTTTTGAACACGTATTTACACTCAATTGTGAATTTAACGTACTGAATAAAATTTGTAGTCACCATGGTAACGAGGATGATAATTTTTTGTTATCATTTTTTTCTATAATTACTATGAGCGGGTGGCTTAAGATATCATCGACATCATCATGCTGATGCTGATGCTGATAACTGATGAAGGTGTGGTGACCCTGCACGCGCATGGCTCACTTAAGGACTCACCTATCAACCATATGGAGCCCGAACCAAAGCGACCAATCATAAGACAATATGCACCAGAGACGGACACTGCCCGAACAGCTAGCGATCTCTTCTCCGCAGACCGTTCTCTCATCGACATCTCCATTCAACAGCATCTCGAGCAAGCCGAGTTTAACTATATAATTCATCACGTCAATAAACAAAATTTTGTAAGTGCTCTTTCAATTGCTCTGATTACAACAACATACACCCTACACTGCGACATAGAAACAACACGCGTGAGACTTGAAGACGTCAGGAGCTTTAGTCTCACAGCAACAAAACCTTCCGACACAATCACGAGTCAATAATATTTAACAACAACATCCACGTAGTCCAACTCCAACAAAGGCATTTCAAGCATCCCTAAGCTCTTTTGCTTAGTCTGGAATGCCGCAGGGTGACTTCGTTAGTCCAACAGCGTCAGGTCATTATAAAAACCAACAATGTGTTGACTTTGATTGCATTTAAATCGTTTCGCACTTTAAAATCAGCGCCATGTCTATCATCTATCAATGCAATCGCTATCGCTGGATTCTTCGGTGAGAGAATCGATAAAACAGAAAAATGAAAATAATATTATAGTACCTGCCATTTGAGCAAGATGACACAGAATGAATACTTCGCGTATTTTCGGAATAAATCAGTTTGCATCTTGGCGACATGTACAGAGCGTACTCCCTCTCCAAGCACAAGAGCTAGCTTCTTTTTTGTAGTTATAGCGATATATAAAATCTATTGTTTGTAATAAAATCAAGTTTGTAATAGAATCATATATAAAATATCAACAAAAAAAAGTTGTAAAAAAGCTGGCCGCCAGGGGATTCAACACTTCAATCCCAGAGGGAAAGTCTGAGATCTTAGTCCGATCAGCCATGACAACACACATCAAAATTTTGGCAAATAAGGAAGAAATACAACAATTATCAGTTAAGCTTTAAGAATAATATTGAGAAAATATAGGTATACTCGGACCAATACAATGCTGAAAGACCTTAATATTATGATGTTTAAAGAGAAAATATTTATTTTATATATCCTTACTAAAAATATCAGCAGAGTTTATAACAAAATTGAATCAAATCAACATGAGCACGAACACCGATAGAATGAGACTGTTAGATATATATGTGGGTGCACCATATTAAGAATAATTAAATAAATAAATATGCGGACGCCACGTTTTTGTAGCACGTACATTTTAGCTTTATGTCTTGAAAAATGAATATTTCTTTGGAAATTTAAAATTATATTTTTGGCGTGCCTTTCCAATACCTCCACCCAATTACTCAGAGATACGAAGCAAAGTCACAAAGGAGCTTCCTCTCAGTTTCCATTGCAGTCTGCGCTCTCAAACTTTTGCGCGAAAACTTTAAGCGGTCTCCGCTCCGCGGGGGCGGGGGCGGGCGGCGGAGGGTTTGGCGGCTGGAGGCTCCGAGTATCAATAGGGGAGGCCGCTCGTTAAGTCCAGCTCGCCTCGGAAGATGGAAACTTTGACAAATGCTCATAAACAACATCGTAAAGTTGTTATGTTGCAAGAGAGAAGCGGATTTATAGGATTAATGTTTATTTTCAGAGATGTTCACTTGAAATCTGAGCGACGCCGACGGGACATATTTCTGTCGATGAATTATATTTTGTAACTTGAATATGAGTCCTTTATAGATCATATTGAATAAGAAACTAATATTTTTACATGTAACGCAACTGACTGACAAGAATTAGATAGTGTGACTTCTTTTCAACTATTTGACACTTATTTATGCCTCGATACCATCTTTGATGTTCCACATTCGATACCTATTGACTTAGAACATGATGCTGGAAATAAAATAATTAGACGAATTTGATACATTTCAATCAATCGAACCGGATTTCTTTCTAATATGGGGAAGGTGCATTAACCACCTATGCTACAGCAGAAAGTACTTTTGACGACAAATTTTCGAACCTATACGTTACACTTTTCGAATTAATATGCAGCAACGACATCTTGAGAAATAGAAATAAATTGAGAGAATCGGAATTCATAGAATGGATGGATATAAATAAAACAGTTTTATAACTCTTCTTGAGCTTATTAGCACATCTCGAGTTTCGAGACGATGCTCTTTTAATTTAAACATTTGATTAAAAGAGCATCGTCCTTGTCTAACTAGTAACAACTTTTCCGAATTCGCGAACCACATCATGGATAATAATCCTTCCTTTTACTTGTGTACCATTAAACTCTTCCATCCCATCACGCGTAAAAGTAATAAAACTAATAATTTTGAAAGTTTAGAAATAAAAAATAATTTTAACTCGCCTCCTCTCCTCTCAATATTCCCGTTATAACCACAATTTCACCTTCCACCAGTAACTCCGCCCCCTCCCTCAGCATCTGTCAGTACTTAATTACTCATATGTCTACCACCTAAGGCTTGTTTCCTATATATATTTGTGTGTGGTTAGTTTAATACTTCACCTGTCGATGAGAGTCTAAACTTATGTTGTGCTAATAAACTCAAGTAGAGTTATAATTTTGTTTTATTTACTTCCATCCATAAAAAAGTATTGAGAGATGATTTTCTCTAGCTCTAGCTACTATTTTGAGGCAATAGAACGGATCAGACTGGTTAATTATTAAATATTCTTCTTCTTCATTATGTGATCAATGCTGAGCGTTGTGGTCTTCTGATACATCTGAATATTGGTGCATAATTCGCCTCCATTCCTCCCGGTCTTGAGCCAGGTTGATCACAGCGTTTAAAGAGGACCCTGTTAACTCTTTTACTTGATCTATCATCTTACAGGAGACTATCCTATTGCTCGTTTACATTCTCGACTCATGTTAGATGCTGTATAAAGTCTTTCAGTAATCATTAACTCCTGGAGATATTTGTGTACCTCGCGGTCTACAAGATGCAAGACACGCAGTATTCATCTACATGACGTGATCATTTCTCATTTTAACCTACCAACAGAGCTCTTTAATAGCTGCAGTAATATTAGTTGTATGTGGACAAATATTATCATGTTCAAAATTCACTTGATGCCGTCTTTCCGGTCGTTTATCTTGAATGGCGGCCTCACGAAGACATCTGTATACAATTTTCCGGGGTAATCTGCCATGTATCAATAATAACAGTTGTACAACGTGACTGATATTGGACCCTACAATGGGATCCAGAACGTCGGCAAGAAAGGTCAGATATACAGGGTAGAATAGCCCATAAAACTGTATACAGAAGATTCTGAATGACCGTAAAAACCAAAGTGATGATTACATTCATCGGTAGATGAATAAGTTCATAGTAGTAGCGACTTATGATGCCTTAACTCATCGGTTAAACTCAAACAGAAGGCTATGGGATTGGGGAGTGAAATGATATCGTGTTTGATGTGTAGTGATGTAAATGGAACATAGGTTATTAGATATCAGAAGGTGTGGTGAGCGCACCCGAGTGCCCCCAAATAAATTTACACCGGGCGCTTATCCAGTGGTCTGTGGTGTGGCCAGAGCAGGATTAACAATGAAAGACTACTTGCAACCGATCGATGTTTACAGGTATACAGTGTGTTCCAAAACTTTTTTTCATTTTTTTCATTCGATGTACCAACCCAACAAGCGGGAAAAGGGCGAGGGGTGTGCCGATCCCTTGCCGCGTCGTTAGGAATTCAGTCGCTATGGAGCGTTTCATTACCTGTTGTTCGTGAAATTTGTCATGTAAAATTGATATAGACTTGATGGACCGATGGACTGTTTCCTATTGGGCTAATTTAAATCAAAGGTATACAGTAACAATCCTCCCTCTCTGAAACAATTAAAAGAAAATATTCGAGAAGAAATGGCAGCTATCATACGTGCCGTGCAGTTCTCAGAGATTTTGCCTCCCGTTTAGAAGAGTGCCAGTAAAATAACGGATCACATTTAGAAAGAATAATTTTCAGAACTGTACTTAAATCCAAAATAAACATTTTTTTTATTGAATGCATTATTACAGAATTTTTATTATGAATAAAACATTTAGGATACCTTTTGTATAACGTGAATCGTTGGATAATGAACTCGTCTGGAAGGATGCCGTACTGGCGTAGTGGCGCACCAGTTTGTCTGTTTTTCGATTAGTACGGCATAATTTTAATGTTGATGAGAGCCCCGTTTTGCACCTATGTGTATACAGAGTGCGTGCAGATTATGAAAGCGATAAACCTCAACACAATAAGATGATATGTATGCTTGTCAAAAAAAATATAGAAATTTCTGCAAAAAGCCCACACACTACCTTGAAATACAAAAAGGATAAGAACTTAAGCATCGACCCGATAAATTTTTTACGGTATTTTAATTTGTCGTATAAGATTAACAATTGATTTACTAGACAATATTAGTTAATGCACCGACCGCACTCACCTGCTCGACACACCTCATTTGACGAAGATCTCGCCTCGGATTGACCGCTTACTCATTTTTCGCATTTTTGGCGGCGAACGAAATTCTCCCTTCAAACTAAAGTAATACACGAAAAAGGCCTTTGAATAGCGCCATCTCCACGCAGAATGTAATAGATTCCATCCGAATAGATTCCATCCCTTTGTGATGGGGCAGAGTAAGAAAATGCTTTCCGAAATGGCTTTTCCGCAGAAAGAATGGCTCGGGGCACTTCCCGTGTGATTATTCCATCGAAACACAATGGGATTTACATTGGAAATGTACGGTTTATGGGGATTGGCAGCAGGATGGAAAATGTAGGTAAAACGAAACGCCATAATACAATATTGAACATTTATTCTCCTACATCAGGATAAAACACTCTTTTTTTATTGGCTTTTTTCTAATACGTCTTTTCACAATATTTCTATGAACTTTAAAGCCATCCTGCTCCAATAACTTCAATTAATTGGAGTTTGGCCTCGTTGTCGCTTTTTTGTGATCACTACTTGTAATTTATTTCTTTAATATTCTGAACCATCCATCTTTATCAAAGAGTTCTCCATCCATCTCCATCTCGTACATCACTCTTGCCTAGATCTTCTTCGTGTCATCTGTGTCTATCTATTCTCTACATATCTTACTCTCTTTGACAAATGTGTTTACGTGCCTTGTTACTTTGATTGACATCACTGGGTATCCTGGCTTATAATAATGTACATGTGCGTGTGTGACTATTGCCGCCTTTTTTTAAAAGCTAAGAAGAGGGTAACCGACAGGCGCCATTCTTATTATATCCCGTGCTTCGATCAGTCTAGCGGTCCAAATAAACCATCGATGCGCGCTTCGATCGGTCGAAATCTAAAGAAGACAACCCAGCTAAAAGAACAACACCGTCGAACCAGAAGAGGTTAATGCAGTCATATGTGTACTTGTTGTTAATCGGAAACCTATGAACTAGCTATCGAAAGCGTTTTCATAAACAGATACTCTTTAGGATCCTGAAAAATACAGGCACCCCATCCTTACTATCATACTTACCCCATCCCTGACCAGCCGTTCTGATTAGAGTATGCAAATTTACCAGAAAATGGTATTATTGGTAAATCAGTAAAACTCTGAATTTAACACCGGTTTACTGATAATAAGAAGGTGTCAAAAAGTGACACATTAATATTTATTTTACATAAAAATTACGTATTGTATTATACAGACCGTTATCTATTACACATATGATTATATAAAAGTGTATATATTCATAATTAATGAAAGTGTAGTGAATATTGAGACAATGTATAGTGCTACTGGGCTTCACGAAACATCAGAAAACACTAAAAAGTATTTGTCAGAAGACAGAATAACGTACAATGAATTAAGTTCCGTAGTGATTTTTGCTATATTTATCCTCAACACTCGTGCGCGCATTGTATTACGACGGAGAAAATTCCACGAAATTCGAAGTGAACCAACCCAACAAAACACTCAACAATCTTGCTTTCTGCAAATATCGAATTGAATTATAATTATATTATATAGTATGTTAAAAAGTGATAAATAATTTACCGAAATTACCTAATTATTAACGAGGTACTAAGAAATTTATTTAGCGGTAATTTAGTAATGGAATTTATTTACCGTACATATTTACCGATATCGGTTACCGAAAACCGGTAATTCATACCCTAGTTGTGATATAAATGTGTATTTTATTCAAATTTCGTTCAGTTAAACTCTAGTTCTTGAAAAAATAGTCTCTTCACTCCTCTCCTTGTGATATCCCATTCTCTACTTGCCTGGACCAAATTTTACATACATCGTTATTGTTTAAAACTTAGGCATTACAAACTACAGCATTCCTTTTTTAAATCAGCCATTGATTGCAATATCACCATATTCCCTCAATTCTGCCTTGTACCACCAGTTTCTGCAATCGTACGTCTTGTGACATCCAAAGTATTTCAGAATGTGCATTTGTAACATGGTTGACAGACGCTTCTCAACTTTTTTTTCTATGCATCACATCTCTAATGCGTCTACAATTCTGCGCTCATGGTATCTAAGTCTCCATACCTCAGAACCTTACAAAGATTGAGAAGACTAGAAGATAGATTTCTTTACTTCTATATACAAGCGTGTGCTTTCAAGAGAAGTGTACCAGGAAATAAAATTATACATTTAAGTTTATTTATTTATTTAAAATAAAAAAATAGAGATGCGTACACGGAATACATATCACATCAATATTCTTACTATTTTCAAACTAAGCTAAACACTTGTGCTATGAAAGTAGGACTAACTTGCTGGAGTCCTGAAACGAGACGCGAACCACCGACCGATAGATCACTAGGCCAGCGTCTTGACCACTACACCAACAAGCTACTCAAATATACTGTTGTGGCATAATTCGAAATTTATTGTAATAACATTAATAAAAAAAAGAAAAAAATAATAATAATCATATTATTCACCTTATTGACAATCATCGCCTTATGATGAAATAAAATGTTTCTTGTTAAGGAGAATACATTCTTATTGTGAAGTTGTAATTATTCAGAACATTGCTCTGTGATATTTTAAATACTAAATTAATCTATTAATTATAAATATATACATATAAAATCAATTTTGTCGAAAAATATTGTTTTTGCGTCACCGGGATACGAACCTGGATCTCTATTTCCAATCCGAAACAATATTTTTCGACAAAATTGATTTTATATGTATATATTTATAATTAATACATTAATTTAGTATTTAAAATGTTTCTATTTAGCAAATTTTCTTAAATCGATGATCGACAAATATGACGCCTAATTCCAAAACACCCTAAAATAGATTAGAGTTAAATATGCAGTTTTGTAGATTTTTTTGTTAGCTACATGCAGAACACACTGTTTCTCGCAAAAACCACTTAAATACGTTGATATTGCATGTTCTAAATCAGGGTTAGTTCCAAAATATCCCAAAGCAGACAGAGTACAAGTTGCTATTCCCCCTAAAATGAAATCAACCAATGCCAACGCTTGTTGATAATCACGTAATCTAAAATCCAGTATTTCTGCCATGACGATATGTACAGAAAAAAAATTACATTACAGAATTATCTCTTTAATGGTGATGTAAAAACAAACATTTTGTACATTTGCTTTGAAATTATACGTTTATCGTCATACATAACTCAAAAATACAAAAAGTAGCTTTAGGGGGTTTTGGAATTAGGCGCTACAAATGTTTACACATGAAATCATAAGCATATAGTAGATTCCTTCCCTTCAGTAATAAAATTTAGAATACAATTAGTGGTTTCCTCTATCAGCGCAATTGTATATTCGCTCTGAACAAGAGAATGGCTTTTCTCCAATTGGCTCTGCAGCGAGTTCTGTTGTTGAAATTATTATTATTATTATTATTATTCATAAATTTCCCGACATTCCAGTTATGTCGGTTTAATTAGCGCTTGATTTTAATTATTGGACGTATTTCATGTTCGGAGAATTTATTGGGAATTGTTTCACGAAACTTGCATATTCAGATAGTTATTCCACAACATGTTTGCGGTTATTTCGGGTAGCGCTGCGTTGTTTGCTCCAAAACAGAGATGGCAAACCGCGTGTCACGAAATGCGTTTGAGTTGAGAAGAATATTTTAAAATAAATATATCTCGACAAGCCACTTTCGTATTCTCCTGCCTTACGCTAATTTGGTTTTTGTTGTCCACCGATCCATATACTCTACAACCACAAATTAGATGCAGAATATGGTAAATTCAATATTGTCCAAGTTATCAATATACCACGATTGTGTACCAACTTCTACGCGTGGTAAAATAAATAAATGACGGCTCTAACACGCGCAAATTCACTGATGTCCTGTCAGTTGATATCGGTAAGTTCTTTGATAGAGTATGGCACAACGACCACTCCGTTATTCCAATAAGCGTGATCCAACCTCTAATCGGCTACCTCACCAAACGTTCCTGCAGAGTAAACCCGCCGGTGTCTACTTCACCAAGCGCCCGTAACAGCAGGAGTACCACAAGGTTCACTCCTGTTTCTTTGATATTTATTCGAGCGACATACCCCTTCCCTTTGACATAATATTTATTCGAGCGACATACCCCTTTCCTACAGTATCACTTTGGCCCAGGATCATATATTATCATCCTTCAGAAAACTCTGGCCATACGGAGAGCCCAAAGACAGGTCTCAATACTCGAAAAATGGTTAAATGCCCCATCCAAAATCACCGCCATCCTCTTCTCGCGCCACCTAGCCTTAAAATGTTCGGATAAAACATCCCCTGGACTAGTGACATAAAATATCTTGGGGTCACTTTGGACCCGAAACTCACATAAACATATCCAAGACAAAATAAGCTCGTCATCTCGTATACATTATGCACTGTACCCACTGCCATCAGTACCTGTACAC
Source organism: Eubasilissa regina (assembly GCA_022840565.1). Taxonomy (NCBI): domain Eukaryota; kingdom Metazoa; phylum Arthropoda; class Insecta; order Trichoptera; family Phryganeidae; genus Eubasilissa; species Eubasilissa regina. The sequence goes on from JAINEB010000011.1 coordinate 29,894,942, forward strand.
TGTACCTGCCCATGCAGGATCAGCAAACTGACCACAGAAATAAAATTCTCCTCACATACGCGTTTTCCATTTGGGACCATGTAGCAAATTTACACATAAATATTCCACAGATTCTGCAAAATAAAGCCCTCAATGTGCCTGGACGGATCAGAACACACAACTTCACAATAACACGGGAATTTCACCGATAAAAAATTTCATAACCCACCTGTCCGAGAGTTTTTACGTTGCGATCCCTACCAACTCCTCGATAAATACCCCCTTTAAATTTAAAAGACCAAAAACGATCCTCCTTAGAAAGTGACTCACTGCCACATTTCGCAGGCTTCAGTTACACCCTTCACTAAATTCATTGCTACATCGTTCCAGCAAGGGTTTCTAGGACCCGGTTTTCTGATCGAAGTAGGCTAGTCACGTTCAACGAATGAATTTGAAGACGACCAGCAAAAAAAGTCCTAAATGTAAGTGCAAAATGGCTTCAGGAGCATTGTAAGAGCCAGCTCATGTAATCAGTATTTGAGTATCGACCTGGTTAAAGATCGATCAGAGTGATGAAACATTATTGGGTAGACCAAGGTACGTATCAGGCTGTTGCGCCATTGATGCTGTTGATGTTCTTTTATTTTTATTTAATAAAAAATATGTTTACCTTTGAAGGCACCTGGTATCGAGATGTTACTGAATTTTCTACCGTAGTTTTCGTGTGACAAATCTACTGAAATACCCACCCCTGAATAAATATATTCTATTTTAAAATAAGCTGTTCTCTAAGTTAATAAGCATTTCTGCATCGGGTAGTTCGTTTCTACGAGGAAAATTTAAATGCCGGAGGGAAAAATCTATAAAGCGTTACCGGAGCAAAGTTCCAACCGAGTCCGTAATGCCACGCTGCCGGCATTATAATTGCTAATGCTCACTGCTTTATTCAGCTCGACTACGGAGCCACACGAGGGCCACGCAGTGCAGGCACCGATCGCAAACATTTGCGGGAAACTAGCGCACTTTTTATTCGTGCAACGTTTAAGAAAACAAACAAGAAGCCAAATATTCTCTGCAAACAAATTGCAACCACCTTTTATAGACTGTAACTCGATTATACTGTGTGTAGGTAGTATTGACCGTTGCGCAGCGAAGACCGGTTTTTCCGTAAAACTTATTTTTCAATGTTGAAAATAATAATTTATTACCAAAAAAGCCAGGAGTCATCCACGGTGCAACCTATCTTAATCTAAACAAAATCCCGCTAGCAACAAAATATTTTTTCGATAGAGAGATTTATTCTATATATCTTTCTAGTTTATTAATGTAATTAGTATTAAAATAGCGTAGAACTTTTTTCTGAAAACGCTACTTCACGACATAATGTGTTTTCTCTAATATATAAGTTGTATTAAAGTTTCCACATTCAATAAAATGGATTAATTCATTTAATTCTGGTGACTCCTATCGGGTTTCACTCAAATGTGAGATTGAAATTCTACGCCATATAAAGTGGATTGCTTTTTAAAATGGAATAGTATATGTGTAAGTACATATAATAACATATAAGTTCAACATTTGTTGAAAATGTATTCGATAGCAATCGCGTTCTCTGAATATGGAGAGGTCCAGATTCGAATCCCGATAGCAACTAAATATTTTTTCGATAGTTCTCGGTAGTCGTTTCGGTAGTAGATTGGTTGATTAATTTAATTTGTATTATTTGCTATGTTAACATTTAAAAAATTTGAACATGGAAATGGTTGTTGCCACAAAATTTTAAGATTAAACTGTACAACACTGATACAACCGATCGTTCTATACGAGTGTGAGTTTGGTTTTAGAGAAAATAGTGAGAGGTCTTCGATTATAAAGTTTTGCGCAAAATTTATAACCCAATACGTGATATTCTAACGGGAGAATGGAGTAAATGAATAGAACCTGGAACTTCTGGAACGGTATACTGCCCCAAATATCCTGAGGAAGGTGAAAGGGTAAAGCCCCCAGGATGATGTCAAGACATCCCTGCAGACATCCCTGCACTGCACTGGATCACGGAGGTGATGTCAAGGGATATATGGCGCTCTGTTGTAACTAGGGATGTTGTGTCGGGACAACCCAGGAATAAATTTTCTGGAATCCCGTGGTTTTCTGCTTGGCATAGACTTTAAAAATATAACCAGAGAATCGAGATTTTTATTGATTTTATTCATTTTAAACAAGTTAAGATTGTATATAAATTAATTAAATCAACTAGAAAGATATATAGAAAAAATATTTTAGTTTGCTTTCCATTGCGGTACAGCAGACAGCAAAAAGCGGAGCACGTGCGCCAATTCTAGTAGCGTCTAACTACTAACAAAGAGAAACACATATATGGTCAACTATAAAGATTCTGACGGGAATAGTTTTGTCAGTTTGTTCACACAGGTTTTCTTGTAAAATATGATGTAAATATTTAAAATAAAATCGTGGCATCTTTTGACAAAACAAAATTTAGATGAGATAAATTTATTTGAGGTTATTAGGGGACTTCAGTTTGTCATTGATTTTTACCAAATATATACGTTATTATTAAAGATAACACATTCTTATTGTGAAGTTGTAATTATTCAGAACAGACGGTCTGTAATGTTTTAAATACTAATTTAATGTATTAATTATAAATGTATACATATAAAATCAATTTTGTCGAGAAATATTATTTTTGCGCTACCGGGATTCGAACCTGGATCTCTATTTTCAATTCGGGGAAGTATACAAAATTTAATAAAAATGAATTGATAATTCTGGCGTCTGCAGTCGGTTTACTCAAACGTATTTGGGATTCCGTAAAAACAATGTAGATGGCTTTCAAATAATGGAACGACAGATGTATTAATTTGATAAAGTGAAACATATAGGTTCGAAAATTTGTCATGAAAAATACTGGCGCTATAACACAATTGGTAGTGTACTTCCCCGGATTGGAAATATAGATCCAGGTTCGAATTCCAATAGCGCAAAAACAATATTTCTCGACAAAATTGATTTTATATGTATACATTTATAATTAATACATTAAATTAGTATATACGTTATTATCTTCTGATGTGTTTTGTAATTTTTGTAGATGTATTGGTTATTAAAATCAATTTATAAATGTAATATATCTAATAGCCATATTTTAAATTAAATACAATTCTCGGTCTCGATTCCCGGGAATTCCTGTAATATGAAAATCTTGACTCTCGAGTCCAGGGAATTGAAAAAAGTCGAGAATACAAAAACCCCAGTTATGACTACTGTCATGGACTTCTGAGTCCCATGAGAACGTTAAAGAAAGTAGAATATTTCCTATTTATTGTCTCCGAGATAAGTTTGTAGAACTCCATAATCGCATATGTGAAAATAAAACAACTGTTTTTTTATTCTAGTCGTTTAATTTACTCATAATGCCCTTGCAAGGCGAAACGCGTCTCAGGCAAATTAAACGATTAGAATAAAAAAAGGGTGTTTTATTTTCAAATATTTCGTCGTTAGAAAACGGTTGTGTAGCTTTGTTCTTTGTATAGATATGTAGGGTACTAGGTATTTAATATATTTTTGATTTAAACTATTGGGTAGGTACCTTATAGGAACAGAATTTACCTACCTATCTACGTTGTGCCTTAACTATACTGAAAAAACCTTTTGTCATATCTTTTTATAATATGCTTTTTGCGGGGAGGGGACCCGAACTAAGATATTAACTCGTCAATAAATGTTGAGTTGATGAGTAAACAAGAGAAGAGCAGTTAAGTAATATTTGTTCCGACAACTTCTGTTGGTACAGAATGAATATTAATCTCACGAGCGATATCCAGTAAGGGGCATTTTCTTGCGTAGGGTAGGTACTTGAGTATTTCAATCCCGGCATCTCTGATCTTCGAATGCTGCGGTTCAGGATCGGCACGTCCATTTGGGAAAATAGACGATCGCCTTGGGTGCTAACAATTAACAATTAAATTATTTGTTTTTAGATCTTTAAGCTACAAGATGCCTTTCCAGACTATTCGGATCTGATTTTATGAAACAGTTTTGTTAAATATGTTTATCTGTATGTATGTTTATATTGCTACTATTAAACCAAGACTACGAAATGTGAAATGGTCCGGTAGTTCTAACTCCGGTTCTAAGATTTCTCTGAAGAGAAATGAACTTCTACAACAATTAACATTTGTTTGGGGTTGAAATATTTCTAGAGTCTTAGAATGTAACTGAACAAAATTCAAATTGAAAAATTTGGATAGCTGCAATAGCTTAATACACACACAAATATATATATACATAAGCATTGCTCAGAAGGCTGACCTCAGAGTAATATACCGCCGTTACCTTTCATATCCTTCAGAGCCACTTTTTAGTGAATTTAAGGTTTTAGATATAAGACAATTTTGTGTACTGAATATACTAACTGGCTTTCATAGGAAAATAAGCACTCCATATGTGAGAACTGAAAGATTAAAAATCGTTCCAAGAATGAAAACTGCTTTTAATCAAAGATTATTCACCTGACAAGCTCCCGATATGTACAATCAATCTGGAAATAATATTAGAATTTTAAGTGACATTAAGGGATGTTTCAAATTGGTTGTTGAAATTAGGTAGAGCACATACTGAGAGTAAACTGTTTTATATTATGAAATAATTCTTATAACTGCATTTACTATATTGTACTGACTGCATTATAGCTTTGATCTTGCATATTTTCTTTTACCTTGTATGTGCTTACATTTTATATATTGTATTGCACATTGGTAATATTTTTCACTCATTTTATATATTTTCACGTTTGTTTACAAGGCATGTGTATGTTTCGTATTCTATTTGATTGTGTTTTGCCTTCAATGAATTATTCGGTTTTGTAAAAATGTAATTTGTTTGCCAAACAGGCTTTCTTAATTGGGCGATGTATTTTAAAATCTGTGTAAAATACATGTAACAAACTGTTACTTTTTTTAGCTGTACAATGCTTGTATATTATATGTGTCTGTTCAAATAAAATAAAATATTACTGATGAGATTTTCTATTTGAGATGATGATATTCTTTGAAGACAACTCTCGTCTTTTGTACACCATCGTGTACGCCTCCTCGTTCTTATTGTGCGTCATATAACAAATACTAGAACTGATACTATAATAAAAAATTAAGCGTTATACATAGCAAATTTATACAGCCCACGTGCTGTTTTGACAAAACCGCGTAGGCCCACAGGCGTTATAATATATTATTTAAACAAAATATTAATACTACATATTTAAATACTTCAGTCACGGCCATTGTTGTATCTGTAGCTATTCTGTAAGCGTTGCCATTCTTTGGTCAGAGAACCAGCTTTCCATGAGAGCGCCGCTTGCACCAGAGAGTTGGTTCTGAGCTCCAACCGCAGCTTTACCCCCGCAACTCGATGTCTCTGTAAACATTGTAGATGCGCTGCAATAACGCGCCAATCTGAACAGTATTCTGTATGAGATGTTGTACTGAATTCGGTCATTTGCTTGTATTTCGACCAGAGCTCGCAGGTATACATGCTAGTAAAGAACGATTTAAACAGGATCCTCTTCACCTCCTTACTGCATATTTGCACGAATGCCTCTTCCTGCCTCTCCTCTCGAATGTCTCCTCTGCCGTTTTATGTCATCATCGTCTTGTCCATCTTCATTGAATATATGGCCAAGGTATTTCACTTTATTTTTAATGCTTAATTTTGTCCCATCCAGCTACATGGAAGGAATATTATCTGGCTCTTTTCCATATTTGAACTCCATTATAAACGCTGTTATACATTGTTCCTGTAATTTATTTCGGCCCCTGCGGTTCCCGGCTTTTCTATTGATAATATGGTCAGATATGAAATGTGACCACTACCACTGACCTCTCGCGTCGCAGCTGGTCCGATGATGTTGTTTTTCTTCGGGGTAGATTTCCGACCGACCTGAATGCGTACCCTGTCGCTCCGATTATTATAACCTCTTTACCGTACTGTGTACTAGATGCAATTGCCTTATCATTTTTCGCGCTCGCTAATTCGATTATTAAGGCGGGGAGGGATGAGGGTTGAGCCCTCTTATCTCCCACATATGAGGTAAAAACAATAGCGTTAGATTGTTTTTGAGGGACCCTATTACGGGAACATAGTGAAATTGTTTTTTTTTTAATATCAGGTCATTTTAACTCTGTATATAATTGTATAAAGTAGTAGCAAAAATGGGTAAAGTTTTTTATATAATACATATATTTTATATTTTGTTAATTCTTCTTCTGTTTGATTTTGTTGATTTTTTTACAAATTGTTATACTTTTAGTGAAACTTTTTATAGAATCTTTTTATAAATTTAATTCAATAGGATCACGAACAGGGAACGAAGATGATGGGGATCGGATGAGGGATCATATAGGTCGGATGAGGGATCATATAGGTCATACAAGTGAAATGGAACGAAGATGATGGGGATCGGATGAGGGATCATATAGGTCGAGGCAGTTTATGGAAGGGTTTGGGCTAGAAATGAATTTATAATAGATGATAAATCGTAAATGTGTGGTTTGAGTGAGGGTATCTTTGAGTCTCTGTGAATGATTGTGTTTCTCACAAAACAGGGTAAGTTTGTTATTCTCCTAGGATGTAGTTAAGGATGTAGTTTTATTTGGATTCTAAAACTTATGTATTACTTGAACCCCAGATGGGGCTCGCGTATGTGAGTATAGGATTTAGTATTGAGTATTACGCGCTCTCTAATCTCCGAAAAGGGCGGCAATATTTATGTATATATGTGACCAATACAACAACATGAAATCCCAGGTGTACCAATCGAAGGAATAAAGGCGCGTAAACATATTTACAACATATTATTTACTGAATCCACGTCTAATCCATGTGGACTCCATGCACGGTTTAAATATTATGTTGTAGGTATGTGAATTCTCGGAAAATGTAATATTATGCATATCATTTTTACAACTATTGAATTCTTTAAATGGAAAGATTTTTTTTATCATATGTTTACTAATAAATGATTTAATTTAATTTCAACTTTTTCTAACTAGCCGCTTCTGAATGCACTTTAAAATTGTAATAACGACGCCCCAATAATTATATGTGTTCCTTCGACAATTGTGTTAATTTGAATCTCTCTAGCAGTAGTCAAAACGAGTGTTTATTCATGGCGTAACCCTAAATCTTCACTACCTGATACGTACCTAACTACACGCATCTCTCTACTGCCTTTATTATCATCAAATTACACAAAATCATATGAAGATTGAGAAAACAAACATTTCGAAAACAGAAATACAGTCTTTGTTCTGTATGTAACGTCAGAAACGTATTTAAATAAAAATGGGCAACTGTGCCAGGCGCGCCGGCCCTTGCTTAACCTCTTACGGAATATTGTTTATTGAACCGAAATATAGAACTCATCTCGTGATGGTACATCCAAACTCGCAGAATCCTTTCAGATTTATTATTTATTGAGAGCACATTGGAGAAGCTCATCGTTTGCCGGAATGGAAACAAAATAGAGAACATTTTTTTACGCTGAATACAAGCACCCAGTGCTGTATCTTATTCAAGTTTTTTTTTACACACGGTACAAGAAATATCTTAAATATATGTCGTTTATTGTATCCGAGTTAAAATAATTTTTAATTGTTTATATTGTATAATCAAGTTAATTAAAGAAAAGAAAAAACAACAGTAAGCTTACCGACAAGTACAAGATGTCCCAAAAAATATTTTTAATAATCTAGTTCTTTAATAAAAAATGTTTATTTTTGCATTTTAGTACACTTCCTGACAAATTATTTCTTAAAAATTATGTTTCTATTATTTCGCTAGCACTCTTCTAAACGGAAGGCAAAATTTCTGAGAACTGCTCGACACGAATTCTCTATGATCGCTACTGTTTCTTCTTAGATATTTTATTTTAATTGCTTCAGAAAGGGAGGATTGTTACTGCATATCTTTGATTTAAGGTAGCCCCATTGGTGTCAAGTCGTGGCTACGTTCAGGCCAGTTTACATCACTTCGTTGGGATATCAATTTTCCAGAGAAAATTTCACGTACAACTGGTAAGGACACGCTCTATAGCGACTAAATTCCCAAGGTCGTAGCTAGTAATTGGCATACCCCCCGCCCCTCTCCCACTCGTTGCTGCATCGGTGCAGTGAATGAACCAAAATAAAAAAAGGCTTTTGGGACACACTATACCTTATAAATAAAATTCTAAAGTACTGTAATGTACATTCATCATAAATGAAAGTTGAATGAGAAATTCATACATTTAATTGAAGAGAAGTGTCAAATTTCTTTGAAATTGTATATAAGACAGATATTTGAAAAAATTGCAACATTGCGATGCTGCTGTAAGGTGATTTAAATTGTATGTAGGTACCTAGATAATAATTATAATTATTTCATTGTGATCGGTTTTCAAAACTAAAACGTCGAGTAATTTTTGAAATACACTGAGAATGATCTCGATAAAGTAACGACATTCCAACAACAAATATTTAATGTTAATAGAATGTAGCAAATGCAGTTTAGACACGCAGCTTATGTTGTCTACCACACCAACTGCCCACACCATAATGGGATTTCAACAATAGTACAAAAGTAATAATATAAGTTGGTAATCGAAATATATTTACCTACATTGAGAATATTTCCACAGAATGTTCTTCCAGGCCCCTCTTGAAACATTGCACGTCAATTCATATTGAGTATGTCTACTACAATCATATTAAAATCATTAGTCAAACGGTCCGATTCGAGGTACAGTAGAATGTTTGTGATAATTTGTGTCTGAATGACAACAATAAACAAGTTTGTTGTACCGAGTTTGCCCAGCAGATAGTTGCCAATTTTTATTGAAGAAACATATTTAATGTTGCGTTTTTATTCAACACAACTTACATAAACACTAAATATATGTTTGAGACATATTTTTTTTAAGGTATCGAACTTTAAAATGAAATAAAACACATGAAAATCGCGGTAACGGCCATGTTATTGGATTTATTAGAAAGATAATGTTATGCTATTAGTGTTTAAATATAATTTCGCGCATATGGGCGTCGCGGCTGGCTCAAGTAAAGCGCAATCTGGAAGTCCAATTTTCAACCACTTTTTGGAGCAGCTGGGGTCGTATATCGGCAATAACATGACGAATGTTGACTTTTAAGTCATCTATCGTCTCTGGTTTATCGGCGTAGACATATGACAAGACTTCACATATCGCTACAGCAAATTATTCATTGGTGCTATGTCACACGATTATTCATTTTCTTCAATAAATTAATTGTGGCGCGCATTGTGTGGCTTGTTGCGCCGTTTTTTGAAACCACAACTCTTCCACATTAATTTTAATCAATTAAGGAACAAGAAAGTCAGTAATCATGAATCTATAGCGCTCTCCATTGACTGTAACGTACTGGCCAGCATAATTTTTAAAGAAATACGGACGAATTATTCCACTTGCCCATAAAGCACACTATACAGTTACTTTTTGTATATGTAACGGCGTCTCAAAAATGGTTTGTGGATTTTTTTCACTCCAAGTGCGGAAATTTTGTCCCTTTTTCACGTTTCTGGCATCTAAGGTGAGATTCCATCGATATGCACAAATGTGTGTAACAAGCTAAATAATTCAGTCGTTGCCCTACTCAACTAGTATTAAGGAAGGTGAATTGAATTCTATCTGTAGAAGGAAGAGGCTATGAAGGTATTGCACCAATTTGGATAGAAATGATAGTGGAGACATGTCTCAAGCGTGGTGCAAGAAATGTGAGTTGATTGGTGTGTTGTCCATGAAACATGCTGTCTTCTTCGATGTCAGAAAGTTATAAAGCGTACGGAAATTCGTTCGGGTTTCCATTTCATTTTCTAAAATATTAAAAATTGTAACCTCTTTCATAATTAGCTACTTAGAAAGAACCCTAACGATATTCACCCAAGTTCCGCCACCGAAAATGGGAGTTTTTCTAGAAAAACTGTTAAAATGATATTTTCAAAGCAAAAAACTGATCTGCATAAAAAAGCTCTCCGGCCCTCTGTCAGGTTTTTACAAATAAACTTCTACTGACACAAAAACTTAAGTAGTGTTCATTAGTCCACATTTTATTTAGAGACAGTTAAAACTGTTTAAATTTATCTCCTTTTCTGTGTTGCCCGAAATGAAACCATCGTTGAACTACAGTGAGGGCAGAAAAAACATTTTGTTGGCTTAAATACATTGTTTCAAATAAAACCATTTTATTACTAATGACAACATCTGACATCACCTGAAATTTTCATACAGCAATTAAATATCAGATATCTCATAGAGATGAAGCCATTCTTATTATATTTAATGGGAAATATATAGAAATAGATCTTACGACCTACCATAGGCTTGAAAACTTTCAAAAGTCTAACTTTTGAAAGTTGTATATATGTCAGTACGTGGACTCGCTCCGAGTATCACTACGCCATCGCCACGTATGGACCAAATTTGATAATTCATTTTTCCTTGAAACAGCATACATGTCAACTCAATGAAAATCTGATTTTTTTTGAAAATTATTTAAAGCAATATTCTTTATCCGTAAAATGTCACTGGAACTATAATTTTGTCATTTCGGAACTTTAAGAGATTTTGGCTGTATATGATACTGATCCAGACCATTTTTAGCACTATTTGTGGCTATGAACGAAACTTGAATCCACTATTACAAATCAGAGTTCAAACAATAATCGAAACAGTAGCGATATAGCAGTACACCGTCTCTCAAGACGACTGTGTCAGTTTTTGATGACATCAATTTTCTGAAATACTAAGAACATTACCTTAATATAATATTTGTATATGGGAATAATAATAAAAATAAGGTTATGCTACATGAGATAGCCGTACCAATTAGCAAGTTTCTTTCACCTGAACGATATGCGCCGGTTCACACAGCAGTAGTTGCAGTGGTCTTGCTGCATTCAGCTGGCTTCCCGTAGATGAGACCTTCGCCTCACTCACTTGACATAGTAACCCTATCCTCAAAAAGTATCCCAACGGGCGAAAATTGACTAAAATGACGCTATATTTAAAGACGTTGACGAATCCTATAAAACTAAATCCTCAGGAAAATATATTCAGCTTCAAGGAGATTATATTAAAAAATATAAATGTTTCCATCCTTACTTTTGCTATGTCTTTTGACTAGTTGATTATTATCATATTGGTATTCGTATATGTTGATGTTCTCAAACAACAATTAGTTACAAATTACACAGAGAAATATAGAGATGTCACCATAGTCAATAACAATTATTCAGGTCCGCCTTCACGTTACATATGTAATTGGCCCCAATTAGACAGATATTTCATATTCATGCAATCAAGGATCTTAACGTTTCATCGCTAGCTCTTCCACCAGGATAAACTGACATAGCAAGACAACGAATTTAGATAATGGTTTATCAGGATGAATGGATTTAGTCAATCATTGGTATTACTCAAGGGCCTGAAATATGTCTTGTATTCAATTTATATTGTTATAATATTAAATTATATATTTAATAATTATAATTTCTTCTTATTCATTATGTTTCTGGTAGAGCGGTTTTGGTCTTTATGATATTGATGACACAACAATCAAAATTGTTAAGCGCCATCTGATCTGATCTGCAGCAATCCTGGTGTCTTTCTAAAGTGACTTATTTGTTTCAGAATTCACTAAATCCATATTATCCACCAGAATATTTTTTTAATTTGACTTATTGTAATACAAGTTAATTTCATCAATTAGATTTATGTAAAGGGTGTCCAGCGTAAAATTTTTAAGTTTAATAATGAATTTTAAAAATCTACAATGTTACTCTCATATATTATTTATACAAAATGGAGTTTAACGATGCTAATTTAATGTTTTATAAACAATATCGTCATTTCTCTCAAGACACTCTCTTAAATTTGAGAACACAAATCTCGTCTCTCTTAAATTTTCGTCTCTCGCTGGTTAAAAAAATAACGGCCAATTAACCCTCAAGCAGAAATTGCACACCACGCTGTCGTTTTTGGACAATGCAAACGTTTAATGGCGTTTCCTCGAGTTATCGGGGAACCAGTATCTCATGGTTTGTTTATTAACATAGCCATCGATATGAAAATGTGCTCCATCAGTAAACAATATGTTTCCAAGAGCTCGTGCTGTTCCAAAATGTTCCTGTATCATTTTTGCTAAGGTTTCACGTAAAGAATAGCCATTTTCGTGAAACTGTAGTTGTTTTTTCAAAATAACGTCACTGTTGATTTTTTTATTCCAGTACAGGCTGCAATCTTTCTTATCGATTTACGTGGATTGCGCATAATTTCACGTTGAACTTGAGCCACATGTTCTGGCGTCGCTGACGTTGATGGTCCCGGAGGAGTTCAACACCATAAAATTTGCGTGCTTGACCCATCACTTACTCGTCGAATATTAAAGTGTGTACAAAAAGCGCGACGCGCATGAACCAATGAATTACCGCACTTTAAATATTTCTCAACCACGAACGCGCGGTGCGCTCCCGACCAGTGACTCATTGCGACTGACAAATCCGCAAATCACGCGCGTCGAACAATACTTCTCTCACTTACCTCACTCTGATGGTTTATGAGCAATTACAATTTAGTCTTGAAATTTTTCCGCTGGACACCCAAAATCAATTTTTCGAAAAATATTTTTTATTATTATATTACATTAAAATATAACAGAACTATGTTCTAATAAAACTACAACATTGCAATAATTATGTATTTTCTGTAAAATTTTTTAATTTAACTAATTATAATTCTAAGACTAGCAATATAAATTCTTCTGTTGAAATCAAATGCCACATTTGAGCAAGCTCGTGTAACCTTTATAAGTACGAAAAATATGTTCTGCAGTCATGATCTCAACCTTAGAATGGTCTGATGCTATGTGTTCTCAATATTATTTTATGAGATGAAAACATGGACACTTATTAAAGAAATGATAAGGCGACTTGATGCATTTGAGATGTGGATCTACGAAAGAATTCTCAAGATAAGCTGGATGAATAGAGTTACGAATGAAGATTAATAAATGGGAATAAAGAAAATTAAGTATTGTTACGAAAAATGTTGTCTTCCTTTTCTCGTATACTTGCTGCTCAGCTCACGAGACACTTGGCAGGGTTTATGACGTTCATGACGTATGGGTTCGTCATTAAAATAGGATGGTGTCACTGCCACGAGGACCACTAAGAGGATGGTTTTAATGAAAGAATGGTTAAATATACTTAGAAGCCTCTTGGACGATGTTTAATACGAAAATCTAACAAAAACATTAACACCAATCTTGCATACTAATATGGGCTTATACATAATATATATATATATAGCTTAAACATAATAACATGGGGGTTTTAAAAAACATACAGTCAGATCAGGATACGATTTCAGAGAACGATTGCCACTAAAAAGAAATGCGATTTGAAACCCATAGGCGACTTACCCGGGGAGATGGCGCCGTGTCGGACAGCTGATCCGGTGCCTGGCCCAATAGTTGAAGTATAGCTGTCGGCGGGGTTCCGAGTGCAGGCGCAGCAGTAATGAAAGTATCTTGATGTAGAACTCTGACTCTAACGCTGGGTTTTTAGATACACGCAGCAAGCGTTCTTCTTATCAGATGGTCCATGTAACGGCGAGGGTGTTGTGTGTTGAGAACTAGCCGTCTTCACGCCAAAGATACGTCTACTGGTGATCCTGAACCTCGCGTGACTGATCCGCCATTTTGTGCCACGCTGCATTTGTCCTTGTGATCGTTCGTTGCATAACAGTATTGAAAAGTGTTTTGATTTTAGTTGAATTATAATATTGATAATGGGAAGATGTTCCCGAAAACGTTATAATGTTTAACACAATATAATATAGTGGAATTAAACAGTGTTTTAACTCAATTAACAAAATAATCATGGAATTCCACAAAGTTTCACCAAGAACCGTAGAACAATTACAATCTGTTTATTTATTTAATTTTAAAATGTGAAATAAATTTTAAAATTTATTTAGTTTTAACAGACGAATGGAAAATCAATAGTCATTGAACTAAAGTGCGAGGCGATTCTCTGACACCGTGGACCACGATAGCCGAGAGTTGCCTCCTAAGAAACTCTCGGGGGCATTATTCCTTCCGCGGGTGCGGGCTTCTGCTTGTAAGCGGTATGTCCAAGTAGAATAAGGATATTTATATTTGATTTTTAATAATGAAAACACCATTGCCACCCTAGTCTCGCGGGATTGAACCCGCGGGGTTAGCAAATACAATCAGCGGTGGCCAACAGTTTCTGCTCGTATTATTATTAAATCGCGAACAATTTTCATTGATGTATGTTTGCATCCAGCGATTGATCATAAAATATGCGTATTATAATATCACATGTAGAGAGAAACTCAATATTTGCAATGGTATAAATCAAATATTGATTTATCGTTGGAATTAAAATTTGGCCCTTTTCGATATTACAGGGGGCAAGCAATGCGCCCGATATTCAATTAATCAACCCATTGCAAATACGCGGAGTTTGATTTTGCCAATTGAAAATGTCCGTATGTAATCAGGCAATTATTTTCGTATTGCGTGACACACTTTTTATAATACATACGTCATTTAATTATGCACACTATATATTTCATATTAAATCGCGATACATATCGGCTCGCAACGCGATACTAATAATTTTAAAATTGTAGCTAAAAAAACCGAAACAATTGAAGTCATTTTAGTTTCATTCGTCAATGAAATCTTTCTAGCGGAACAGTACGAGAACACATTCTTATTGTGAAGTTATAATTATTCAGAACAGACGGTTAGTGATATTTTAAATATTAATTAAATATATTAATTAGAAAGATATACATATAAAATCAATTTTATCGAAAAATATTGTTGTTGCGTCACCGGGGTTCGAACTTGGATCTCTTTCCTAACCGGGGAAAGTGCATTATCCAACTATGCTACAGCGTCAATATTTTTAGCGACAAATTTTCGAACCTATATGTTTAATATTGTCGCTGTAGCATAGTTGGATAATGTACCTTCCCCGGTTAGGAAAGAGATCCTGGTTCGAATCCCGGTAGCGCAACAACAATATTTTTCGATAAAATTAATGTTATCTTTCTAATTAATACATTTAATTCATATTTAACATATACTATAAATGACAATCGGAATAATGACTGAATTTTAAATTTTTAGTCGATCCGATGCTTGGCACTGTTCGCCTCTTAGGCAGTCTCGTTGCTTTTATTAACTCTTAATGATTTGCCCCTGTTTCCAGTTGATTTTGCTAAATAGTGACTTACCTCAGCGTGTCCTTGATCCAATTTTTTAAATTTCTGACGTTTTACACAACAATAATTGTTTCTGCATATTTAAAAAAAATACTATTTTTTTATTATTTTTTTTTTGTTAAATTTTCTATTGAATGTATAAAAATTCATGTTATTATATTGTGCATTGATAACTGAAAAAATAACCGTTGTCTGTGCAGCTACGCGGGTCGCACGAGTCTGAAAGACGTGACAGAACCCAGACTACATTCGCAAATAAATTAGCGTAGTTAAGGGTGAAAATATCAACGTTGCGGCACGTTCATCGCTTGAACCAACCTCCCCTCGCAGGCAAAAGAGTCGCGGTGTATATCTAGTTAAAACTCTAATTAAAATATATAGTACGACTTTGAGCTGAAAATTTCACAATTATCTGTGCAACTTAATCGGCGGTTAATTGCATCCAGATATTAGAGGTGGCTCTTGATTTAAGTTACAATATAAATGGGAGACTCTAATTACGCTCATAATAAATTTTAGCGACGAAGGTACGCTATGTACGGTCCGTATTAGGGATCTTATTCATTTATGTAAACACATTTTTTTGTTTATTTCAATTAGTCCTCAGAAAAAATAGAATTAAGCAATTTTACATTTTAAATAAATACTTTGCGTTAGGCTTATTTTTAAAAAATAATTGCATAATTCATAGCTCGATTATATAATAATAATAATCGATAATCGATCTCCAATAAGATGGACATATTAAATCTGAGACATGACTGGAGCCTCGCTATAAGCAGCATTAAACAAAATCCAAGATCGCAAATAATGAAGTCAAGCAGCACACGCTGTAAAAGAAAAATAGAGAGCCGCGGTTCTCATCGTGTTGCTCAGCCATGAGCGCATCGATAGAGAGAGAGAGAGAGAGAAATACGTGACAGCTAATAATACTGGGAGAGTTTTGGAAAGACCTTCAACAAAGAGTTGATAATGATGAACAGGACAATCGACCAGAGAGAAATAATTACCAAGCATTCGACTAATGCTGGAGAAAGATGAAGATGAAGAGAGTAGTCCGAACTGATAGGAACAAATGAGGGAGTTCTGTGAAGAGTGCATAAAAAGAGGCACATAATAGACACTATCGAAAATCAAAAAAGAAAAAATGGCCATTCTACTGAATTGAATACATTCCAGAATTGAGGGGAAATTTAAAAAAAAGGACTAAAGTGATAAAATGAAAAAAGTAAATGGAGACACGAACTTCTGTATGATGCACCAATAAGAATATATATTTACATGTGAAAGAAGAAATAATTGTCATAAATGTAATAATAGCAGAAATTGATGCTAGAAAATTTTGAATTCACCAAATACTGTAACTTACCATGATGACTGTATTTTTTCGATATATAGATTTTTTGTGTAGCTTTCTAAATTTAATAAATAAGATTTCAACTACTTGTGGAAAAAATTACAGACTATAAGAATCTATCAGGGATCGAATTGATCGATTGTGTGTGTCGGCGTCACCAGTTATTAAGACTTGTTTGTTTTTGCTTTGTGGGAGTCACTCGGGTGGGGTGAGAAATGTTAGTAGATTATGTTTATCAAAAGGGTTTGTTTAAGGTGAGTCTGAGAGCCCTTATCTTCGGAACTCACTCGTGTATGTGAATGTCGCAGTGTATATGAATGTTACGGAGCATGCGTGCGAGTAAAGGTGTTGATTGTTTGGGGCTAGAGCAGGGTTATGAAATGAAACAGCACTTACAATCAGTTGGCGGATAATGTACAAATGAATTTAGTGACTAGCGATGCTCACTGGAGGTGAATCCGAGAAAGTGGCCATGGGATAAGTGATAGCTTCTCGAACCGGTTGCGTTGCGGTGTATCTTCTAGATTTAGATTTAGAATGGCTTTAAAGTGCTTGTTTGAACTACTATGTCTGTGAGGCGCAAGCGGGGCTTCTACAAGTTCGTCAACTAGTAAGTTTTGAATTCCGTCAAGAAAAATTGTATTAACGATGTCATTTTCCGTAATCATATCTAGAATTAGTTTTACATGTAAAAAACACCAATTCAAATGTACGAAACCTTCACAGTAAAATTGTCAGCTTCTTCCCATCTTCTTTAACGGTCTTATGGGACTCGGAAGTCCGTGACCGGAGTCACAACGAAGCGCCATATATTCCTCCATATCGCTTCTGTGATCTAATCCGCCGGGCACTCACCTACGTTTTACAGGGCTGTCTTGACATCATTCTTCATCGGCCCTCGGCCTCGATCCTTATGGTTTGTGTATGAGGGTGTGCATGTTACAGGACTCACTACTATCTTGCTCACTGCAGCCTTCATCAGGATATCTGGGACAATACATCCTTCCCTCAGGTCCAGGATCTTTAATCTCCTCTATTCTCCAGTAAGGTTATCTTACCTTAGTTTGAGTTACCTTTACACCTGTATAGACGATCGATTGTGTCAGTGTTGTATAAAGTTTAATGTTTAAATTTGTGACAATTACGTTTTCATCCGGATGCCCCCTTCGTACAACTCGGCCATTCAAGCAAGTTTGTAAGTTTAAGCAGATCAAACTTGGATGCAATATTGCTAAAATATTATACTTTCCGATAAAATAATGAAACCATTTTCTTTTAATTATTTCTCTCCGGCTCTGTAGGGGTGCGGAGGGATGCGGGAGGGGTGCCCTAATGCTAATATATTTGGTCACAGCAGGTTATTTCCCCCAAAATGCTATCATCCCCCGTGAAATATGATTCGCCTCAGAGGGTCCGTAAGATATTACAAACACTTTGTGTTCTTGGAAAAAAAGAGACCTCCACTACGGGCTCTGGTTTCGGGAGGTCACCGGCTCAAGTGCGGGTATTTAGACGGTATCATTTGGGATATTTAATTAAAGTCTTCAGTACCTTTGGTAATATGAAATTTAAGTGCTTTTGTTCCTTGACATTTTTAAAAGGCTGTATTTGATATCTTCACTGATTCTCCCTGACACATCTTCAAATTAATTAATAATGTAAGCATTAAAACAAATTAGATTAATAGTTTAGAAATCTATTGATCAAAAAAATATATATGTAGTTACCATTGGAGCTCGAATCCGGAACATTCTCTTGTCGGCGACATTCTCTTGTCTTGTCTTTCGACATTCTTCTAAAATTAAATTAAAATGGCGAAACACCTTTAATTCTTAAGGATTCGACTTAGACAAATGGTTGAGGGTTGTTTAGTACGGGAAACAAGAAATGTAGACAAGGGTGGTTCGTCGGTCTCAGCTTCTCTCAACAGGCAATAATGATGATGATTATAAGGTCGAAATAAATGAAGCACAAAAGATGTCCAATATAGGTACACTACGGTGATAGAATCGAGAATGCCGTTCCCGCCCTCAGAATACCTTTCAATTACAAACAGTTGATTTATTAAATAATATTTTCCCACCATATTTACAAGTAGATAGCGACGGGTGCCGCCCTGGCGTA